>OX438903.1:12133701-14533701 GCA_949316265.1 Diarsia mendica | reverse complement strand
CCCATGTTCCTTCTTAGCCCTTTATGTCGAGGCCACGGTATCACTTTCGAACAACCTGCAGCCCCGACAGATATAGTACCTAATACTGTTTTATAGTTCGAATTGACAGCACTGAGTTAGAAAAGTCTATGCTTCGCCAACCTCTTCCATGAGACATTCGGTCAAATGGATTGCCATTCTGTGGTCACGTGTGTTCACACAATGGTGACAATGGTCATTGCTTAAAAAATATGAGTAACTACAACAGTAATGGTCTGTTGTTGCTAAACTAATTGACTTTATTTAAGACAAACAAACAAACAAATCTTTCCTCTTTATAATATTAGTTTAGATAAGTTGGTAGATACAGACATACAGTCTTAATTAGGTAGGTTTCTAGTTAAGGATGTGCTAGATCACGTCGTAACTTCAAACTGCTCCTAAATTACCCTAGGCTGAAAAAAAAAAACGATTTTCCTAAATCATGGTAATATTAGTACATACTTATTTATGGGAGCGTTCAAGTAAGTATTAAGGACGCATTTACGATTGATAAGTCAAATCATTACTTTTTTAAACAAAAGTATGTTTATTAAATACAATGCTTTGTATTTTTAAAATGTTTTTACTACTTATTGTAGATAGATGTGCAAGGTACAATTCTTAACTATAAATATAATTTTAGATATTATGTCCAGTTTCTCAATAAATGTACCGAAGTGAAAAATTTTTACTTCGGTTCTCATTTATTGAGAAACTGGACATATCTAAAATTATATTTATAGTTAAGAATTGTACCTTGCACATCTATCTACACTAAGTAGTAAAAACATTTTAAAAATACAAAGCATTGTATTTAATAAACATACTTTTGTTTAAAAAAGTAATGATTTGACTTATCAATCGTAAATGCGTCCTTAATTAGGTAACGCAATTTTTGAAAATTTTTGAAAACCCTCCCCCCTTGTAAGTTGTAACTCATCGTAACGTTACACAACCCACACCACACCACCCACACCACCCACACCTGCCCTCAAATTCCTTACGCAATACTTGAAAGACAATTAAATTCGTTACGTAATACTTGAAAGACAAAGACAATTATTGTTATTGTGATACGGCTCGTTATATGGCAATAAAATAAAAACTTAGAAAAATAAAAACGACTTAAAAAAAAAAACACAAAAAAGTGAAAAATAAACTTTAGAAGTAAAATCAGTTTCTGAAGAAACTAAACTAACAAGAACTATAAAAAAGGCATCGAAATACTGCTCCTCAACGATGTCAGCCGGTAATGTGCCCAAAAGACTGGCAGCATTGCCTCGTTGTATGGCAACACTTAGCCTCTGGCCAAGATAAAAGCCAGCCCTTGGGTCACGAGAAGCGTCAACTAAGCGTTTGTAAATTTCCTTAAACAGGCTATGAGCACTCGGACCCCACGGCCCCAGAGTTTCAACCCCAAACGGCTCGAAAATATGGTTTCCGCAAAGGTACCTATATTTACGCCGCTTGAGGTTTGAAGTCGGTGACTTTTGTTTGTTTGATTTCATTTTTTTGCCACCGACTTCAGAAACAGATTTTTCTTCTAAAGTTTATTTTTCACTTTTTTGTGTTTTTTTTTGAAGTCGTTATTGTTGTTTGTTAAAAAGTTTTTATTGTTAAATATAATATTTCATAACTTTTTTTCTTAGCCTGTAGTCCTGCATATCCCACAGCGCTGGACAAAGGACTCCCCTTTCTTCTTGCAAACTTCTGTATCTTGTGCGATATCTGGCCCTGTTCGCCCCTCAACCTAAATCAGATTTATCACACCACCTTCACTCAGGTTTGATTACTTATGACCTAATTTAAAATCACCCAACATACTATGTAAACAATTTAAAACCTACAATTTAATTTCAATTTACATTTTAACTTACCAATTAATTATTTCAGCGCAGTCGTCATCAATTTAAACAACGTGATGGTATCTTTCAATTAATCTCTTTGGCGGAAGTGTGCAAAGGGATGCCATATTTGTACGTAAAAGATGGCCCTTTATGCAAAATATCTTGAAGTCAGTTATGTGAGTGGTGAGTGATGGCAGGCCTACTCTTTAATATGGACCTTGGCATTTGGATAGGGCGAGAAGACAAAAGCCGCAGGTCATCATAAGTTATGCCGATATGGACGACGGCCTCTACAAATAAAAAAGAAATACTTAAAGAAAAAGTTTTTGTTAATCAAACAAAATATAAATAAGTTAAGATAAGAAAAAGAAACTAAATTAGTCCTGTAGGTTCAAGGCCAAAGAAATGGCAGAGACTTGTCTACAGTAACCAGTAACCTTGATTTCATGAAGAAACAAATGATTGTTTCAGAAGCATTATTCAGGAAGAAAAAAAATATATCAAGAATACGAAACGTCGAATTTGTAAGGAGAATCGCAGTCCTTGTCCCCTGCTGACTGCATTTTAAACCGATAGAATCATCCAGTCTAAAGTATACTCAAAAACATAATGACGAGGTCCTGTAGCAAGATGAATATCCGTCATATATCCGTATATTTCTGTAAAGTTTTCGTCATCACTCATTTTTCTTTAGGAAACAATGCGTTCTGTTCAACTAACGATTGTTCAGAAACACGTGCCATCCAAGAATACTGTGTGCACAACAGTTTCCAGGAAAAAGATATAGGTATTTATTCAGGTATTTATTTAGGTTTTCAATTCGTACTGCTACTCAATTAGTAAACAACACTGACCTATGGTGGACGAAGATTTTTTTTTCTTTTTTGCAAATGGGCTTTGAACGCACCTTATGGAAAGTTTTAAAAGAAGTCTGATGAAATAAGCGTATTATACCCGGAAGATGCTTGTCACGCTCGTGCTTTGAAGGCAGACGGGTTAAATGAGGGAGGGAACACATGTTTTGTGGTTACATGTTTGAAACTTTGATCCTGAATTGAGTTTTGACTTGAGGTGCAACTTGCGCAGTAGGTAATGGTAAGTGTGCAGACCTCGAGACTAGGTTGATCTTTAGGTTAAGCCGTGCCTAGGTTGGTTGAAGTTGAAGCTCAATTCTTCAACTCGTAACTCATGGTTACATATTCTCAACTGACTTTGGACCCAGGCAAACTCTGGGTTTGGACGAGTGACGAATTTTGACATCCACGGATCCACCAATACGGCCTAGGCCGAACAGCCAACAGACTAGCACAAAGATGACGTTTGTGTCCCAGCAGCATTTTTCAATAAACGATAACCTGCATAGTAGACCATTGAACTTCTATTCAAGATCGCAAACTAAGTTCAACAACTCATCATGTCAGCTACCTTTTTCAGAACCAGAATTTTCATGAAAAATTGCCTTGAATCTGCTACCAATTCAATACTGTGAAGAATACATTTATAAATTTACCTCTACCACCCACGTCTTACACGTCAGTTCGCTGTCCTTACGCTTTTATTAAAAACCTTTCCTTCAATATCCATGAGTAGATCGGTAGGTACAGTCACCAGCCCGCATATGGATACGTTTAGCAAAATTAAAAGAAAACAATATCGTATCCTCCGTGTCATCTTTTTTGTACTACATGAAATGTGTGATCTATAAGAAGATGCCAAATCCGTAGTCCAGTTCATGGTGGTCTTCATGACAATATTACGTGTACACTAAAACTTTTTACCACAGGACTAGCAGTGACTTGGTTGATATTCCGACGAGTCGTAGGTAATCAGCGCTTCTTCTTCTTCTCTTCTTCTTTCTTCTTCTTTTTCTTCGCGTGGGGTCGATAGACCTCACAGCCCACACGATAAGAAGAAGAAGCGCTTCTTCACGTTTATTATGCGCACAACCAAAGGGTGGAACTCTCTCATCATCATCATTTCAGCCAAAAGACGTCCACTGCTGGACATAGGCCTCCCCCAGGTTTCGCCACATTGACCGGTCCCGTACGTCTCTCATCCAGCGGGTCCCCGCAACCTTGACCAGGTCGTCGCCTGGAACTCTCTACACTGCCACATTTAACCCATCTGCTTGCAACTTTGAACACGCTCGCTCCATTATGGACCTCATCCATCGCTTTCATCAGGCGTGATCGAAGTCAAGAGCAGGTCCATCAAGCAATGAAAAAAAATAAACAAAAAGTTTGTTAAAAATTCCTTGCATTAACAATACAATCACTTTTAAAGTTGCCTTACTGTAACACATAATAAAGTTCGTGACTGTACCTGTAATAAATAGTAGCACAGGATTGGCTGGGTGGAATGACCGGACAACACGGGGCAGGTACGTCAAAGTCCCGTGGAAAGCTTACGTTACGTACAAAGGTATTATTAGCATAGGAAAACTTGACTGCAACTTGCACTGGAAAACTTACCTAACTTAGTATAGCTACAGAGTTTGATTTGAGTAGGAAAGTTTCAAGCCTGCAAAGTGCTTAAGCACCTGAATATAGGAGAAACTTTTATTAGGATAACGTGATAATTAACTCAGAAGGTATGAACATGAAACTAACTAAGTAACTACTAATTAACTCTACGCAGAAATTGTGTTGTTGGGAAACAAATTTTTTGAGTGTAAGATCAATTTTTAGTTATCATGTACCTAACGCTCTCAGAACAGTGTGCGGAGCTGATTGATGCATGGAATAGTACAGACGTCATGGAGGTATTTAAAGTTAAGTTTAAAACTTGTTCGTAACAACAAACTTGTGAAAATTTTGAACTTAGACCTCAAATAATATCTCCGTTACTAGAAGGATTCCAACCAAAAAGTAAGTAGTCCTTTTGGCGTCGTTAAGGTCTTTTTACCCGATACAAAGTAGAAAAATAAATGAAAAGCAATTTAGAATCTCACCTCTAATTTATCTGAACAGACTTTGTCCTGTTAATATGTTATGTCATTGCAGACGATTCCGATTTCATTACCAACATTAAAGCAGCCAGTATTCACCGGTAACTATCAAATCTGATTGAATCAAAAAACCACTTATAACCATAATTACAATGAGACTAAAATAGCACAAGTCATAAGTGTTCATCACCTATCTTGTCATCGACGCAAATTGTGTATGTGCCACCAAATTAGATCTCTATCTATATTTATATACATACGTCTAAATATATAATACTAGCTGACCCGCGCAACTTCGTCTGCGTCACATAAATATAGCTATAACCTTTCTCGATATAATTATCGACTATCCGACATTAATTAAGCTAAATCGTAACAAACAAAAAATCTTATCTTTCCTCTTTATTACAATAGTTTAGATGGTTTAGATTAGCTTATATTATATTAAAAAGTGTGAATTACTATAAAATCTATCTCTTACTGTTAAATATACTATAACACTCTGTACTTGTAAACATTATGATCAGTAAATATTTTGAATTTGAATTTCCCGGAGGCCAGCCAGAATCCCCCGTACCTACATTGCGACGCAACCCGCGTAATTATTTTTCCGCGCGGGTATTTTTACATTGCGATATCTTCTAAGATATTTGTTTAAACTGTATAGAGTAAAGAGCACAAATATTCTATATTAAATTTCCGTTCTAACGAACACATTTATTTAGATATAGATTAATACCATATGGGTTAAATAAGCTTCGCAAAAAATAATTATTTTTAACCTAACATTTTAATAATAAAAAATGGTTACAGTGAGTCAATCTTAAAAGATAGACAGATGCTGTCGCGGACTTTTTTTTAGAACTTTTAAAGACGAATAATTACTTCATACATGATATTCTCGTAACTTAAACCGTTTTCGCAGCGCACGCAACGGAAGCTCTCAGAAAAGAATTTTCTTTTCCCGTTTTTGCAACATTTCTCAATTATGCTCCGTTCCTATTGGTAGTAGCGTGATGTTATATAGCCTATAACCTTCCTCGATAAATGAGCTATCCAACACAAAAAGAATTTTTCAAATCCAACCAGTAGTTCCAGAGTTTATCGCGTTCAAACAAACAAACAAACAAACAAACAAACAAACTCTTCAGCTTTATAATATTATAAGTATAGATTATGTTGTATAATATATGTCTAAATATATGAATACCGATATGATGTACCAATTTACTATTCAGTGAACATATTTTTAGCAACGATTTTATGGTCGTACTCGAGTATTTGCTTCCGGGTTTGATCGAATTTGATCGAGGCTCATTCTGGCTTATGTATCTTGGGGTAAAGCTGTGACCATGCTGTGACTGAGGGGCGCCCAAGGAATGGAAAGAGTGTTGGTCGTCCGGCGGCAAGTTGGGCAGACGATATTATTGCCAATATCCTGAATGCGGCAGGCACAAGCGTGAAACTTGGATCAAGCAAAGAGGTGGATACCCCGCAGTGGGTGTAGTCGGGCTGTGGATAATAATGATGATGATGAGATGTATCTTTCGTGAAAGGGCTCCTTTAAAGATGGCTATGGTGACTGAACACCCTTGCTGAGACCCTCCGATGAGGGCTCGCTCACTCGCTAGTGTGTACAGCCAAGCGAGCCAAGCCAGCGATACCGAGACTAGACGAGTGCTTCTTTACAGGGTGGCCCAAATAGTAAGGTCATAGAGAAAAAATTACATTATCTATGTATGTTCTGTATAATAATATGCACATAGAAAACAGTAAGGGAACCGCTTTAGAAAAAAGTTTCTTACATTTTGTAACGTTATCCAGAATTCTAGAAGAATTTCTTTATGAATGTTTTACTTTGCCATTGCGGGTTCTTCTGGAATTATGCTGGCACAGGAACGTAACCTCCAGCATCCAGTAACATCAGGATAGCGACCATAATAATAATGATGCAAATATCCTATGGATACTTAACAAAGGCACTCAGACTTAAAAAAGGCACGTGCCGGTCGCTTTGGACAACATTATTGTGAAACATCTTGAAACTTTACTCTCGCTGTACAAAGACGACTGAAAATGAAAAGTAAAACTTATTACCGCCGTTTAGAGCTAATAAAGTACCACTGCCTACAAAGATAGACAGTACAATGCAATATAATATCTATTTCTGGCGCCAGAAAAGGTGACGTATTGCATTGCACGCGATCCCACAATACCACTTGTCAAATTGGAATCTCCACATAAGATATACGACCACCACGCTTCAGATATGACCGGTCATGGTGAAGAGAATTTACTGTCTACTGAAATAAATCTAAATATTGACACAGACGGATGTAGTGGATTCAATTGTGTGTAGCTTGCGAGTTATGGAAATAAATAACTGACATTCTTTGACATTTATGACCAGACTGTAATACTCGTAATATATGGCTTGGTAGGGGATTTCTCGTGTAGGTATGTTTTAAGCAGACAGTAAATTAAATATATGAAACATTATCTGCCTAATCTTTTGACAAGTATGCTGTGTGTGGGATGGGGTAAAGTTGCATAGGTACCTTTATTTAAGACTATCGGACATCACGTAATTTCGCCCGCGTAGTTCCCGTTCCCGTGGGAATACAGAGATAAAATGCCAATGTCACTCGGGGATGGTGCAGCTTCCCAATGGTGAAACAATTTTTCAAATTGGTCCAGTAGTTTTTAAGTTTATTCGTTACATACAAAAATACAAATCTTGCTACTTTGTAAAATTAAGTATAGACGAAGCGGCTGCCTGTGACCCTAGTCATCGAAACCGATTACAGGATCGGAAACGGTTCAAAGTCTATCAACATACACAAATGATCAACGAGATTTATGGCCTTGGTACCTAACAAAGAAGTGGTCACTCATCCAAAGGCTAACCATGACATCGCAAGCCCATTATTTAGCTAAGCCTTGATCAATCCACCTGTGCGCACACTTAGCCTCGATACTACACAAGTACAATCCAGTTTTCAGAAACCGTAAGCAAACTAAAAGTACTAGGAGTGTATAAATGCAAAGTGTTTACCCTACCGTATTATGGTCTTGACGTCAACGCGAATGAGGGCAGGCACACTCAACTGGACCCACCCTCATCGTCTGCGCATATCTTGGGTGGAAACTAACGGAACCTAATTAGCATAGAAACTTCAGGAAAACCATATATCGGTCATAGACATGAAACTTTGCTACGCATTGCTTCGCCACGATTGACGCAGGTTTGAGCGACCTCAGAATTAGCAATGGGTATTGTCCAAAAAATCTAACCTCTATACTTTTCTAGCTCGTCTAATTTACATTTAATTTTAATGTTTTAGGGCTGATGATGTTATTACTCATTCAACGGTTTAATACGCGAGTGACTCCCTAATGACAGTTCATTTTTGAATGGTATCCACATGAAAAAGGGTTTGTTTTGTTCAGACACATGGGAATCGAAAGATTACCATAATAATATCACTGAACACAGGCTTAAGCGTACGCCTGTCAGGACTGCGGATTGTTCGAAAGAGATTACCGTGGTCTCGGACACAAAGGGCTAAGGAGGAACACTGGGTGGTTTTTAGTCAGTAGAACACACTCCCTACATTCATTTCATGATTTCCCACACTCCAATAAAGAAAAGGCTTTGTTATACTCCTTCGTGTTCCTTTTTGATCTTCATAATGTCATTGAAGATCAAAAAGGTTATACCACATTTCTTTAAAAATATACATAGCAAAGTATTTTCAATTTTAGAGTAAAAATTGTAGACACCTCATTCCTGGAAATAGTTTCGAAACTAGCATAATTTTCGAAATATAAATAGTCCCCATTTCATAATTTTTAACTGCTCTCATCATCCGCTCATATATTAGTAAGGCACAAACTTGCTTAAATGTAAGGTGTATTACCTTCCAGTCGGGGCTGCGGGTTGTTCGAAAGAGATACCGCGGCCTCGGCACAAAGGGCTTAGAAGGAACATGGGTAGTTTTTAGTCAGTAGAAGTCTGTCGCTCCCTAGGAAGGAGTCATTTGATGATTTCTCACTCTACAAAAAAAATGTATTTTCTTTTCGGTCGTGACTGATTGCCGTCCCATCCAACTATAAGAGCGAAGGAACAGAGTGTGCACCTGCGCCTGCGGACTTACTTGTACACTATCATATCATATCTATCTAAATTAATTTATGTTCGTAATGCCCATCCAAAGGTTATCTTGAAGATATTTTATGTCTTTTTTTTTATTTTTTATTATAAATGGGCTTGCTCTTGACTTCAATCTTGCCCTAAGGGCAGAGATGAAAGATGTCTATCAGCAATAAGACCGCCATTGTGACCATAAATGTTGTGTTAATCTTAATTAAATGATAGTGAAAACATTGAAATCCGTTGAGGAGATTCTAAATGGAAACTCAGTAGTCTGATAACCTAGATTTATACGAGTTGAAAGGGACACCGACTTTGAAACGGTTCTTACCAACTTACCACGCATTACATCGTTCTGAACGTAGAAATGTTTAATACGTACTTTAAAAAAACTTTTGTTTTCTACAAAACTGCAATGCAAAAAACAGCTTTTTCTATATAATTTTGAGGCAAAATATACTACTTTTCCAACAGTATTTTTTAATAACCAAAAAACAATTTATTATAAGGATTCAGAAAGATGTAATAAACCCGTGAAAACCGTTATAGCGTCGGTGTCCCTTCCTGTAGGCAAGGGCATCTCTCGGCTCTTTGCACCCGAAACGTTTTGATTCATAGCCAGACTGAAGCCAACGTATCTCATACCTTAAGACCTATAAACATCACAAGAACTCCTAAAAACAATAGTTTATGAGGACATAATTTTCGGCAGGTACTAAACCTGGTATTATTTCTCGAAGACACCCACAACGGGTGGTATTCTTGCAATACTCGTCAATAGTAAGTCGTTTCCTGAAAATAGGCATCAATGGAAAACTTCGTAGACAGCTAGTCGCGTCGATTTTGTGAACCAACGAAACATCATACAAAATCAAAAACATTTTTCTCATATTTTGATGTGTGGGAATTCATTAAATAACGTCAGACTGGTACTGACTAAAACCCATTTATGTTTCTTCTTAGTATTTTATTTTTCAAGGTCACAATTTGCGGACATCTCTTTGGGGCGTGCGTGGTACACGAACGCGGCATCGCCACGGCCTGTCGTCAAAAAGACGGATGGACAGCGATCTAGCCCATTACTTACCGTCCACAAGCCCGCGATATAATTTGACCCTGCACTGCAAAGAAGATAAATTAGTCCAGGTTTCCTCACATGTGAAAAATATTAATCTTTCCAAAAGAGTTCCTCATTCTTAGGCCTACAATCTATATCTATACATATAATAAAATGGTAGGAAAGTCAAAACTGTACATTGAATATTTTAAAAAAAGAATACTTGGGCTGTGATCTACAATCGATACCGAAGCCAAAAATATAGTTTTTAGAATTTCTGTCTGTTTGTCTGTTTGTCTGTATGTATGTCCGGGATAAACTCAAAAAGTACTGCATGGATTTACTTCAAATTTGGCACGAATATTACTTAGGAGTCGGGTCTACATATAGGCTACTTAATATCACACTATCACCTACGGGGAACGAGCAGTGAACCTTTATTTCTTCAACGCATTCTGTAAGAACGTGTAATCTAACGACGCATATTTAAATGTTGTTATTATGTTAACCATGCTATAAGCTAGCTTCACACTATAAAAAACACGCAATAAAAGTAACTTAGGCCGATAAACATAATTAAATGACTAAAAGTAGTACCAAGATTTTTTTTAAAGCAGCGCCATCTATGAGATTTCAAAAACATCAAGTCGAATTACATGTGTAAGCCTTTTTGGGTATAAATAATTTAAAGGAGATGGCTAAATGACTGCCTCCGGCAAGTATAGGATTCCCACACTGACTCGTAGTATTTAAACAATCAAACATTAATAAAATTATTTAGGCTGAGTTGCACCAAAAAAGTAGTTAAAGTTAAATTTTCTGTCAAATTACACGTCAAACAGACATCGAAACTTCATTTTAGTATCGGATAAGCCAACAATGATTTGCGCCATTTGACAAATAGTTAAATTACGTCATAACTTTAACAGTAACTACAACCGCTCATTTTCCGCTGGTTAGTGTTATAGTTTGTGTTAAATTGTTTGTCAATTTTATTGTCAAACGCGTTGAATATAACCTTTAGACATCATGTCCCTGCTCCAAGATATACTCGCAGAAACCAGTTCTGATGACGAAAGCGATGAAAAGAAAAGTGTGATTACCTAGAGCCGATCGTTTTTCCACGTGGAACGACGAATGTTTCTTGCCAAGATTTCGAGTCTCTAAAAACGTAGCATTGCATAAGGCATAACAAGGATATTCATCGTA
This sequence comes from Diarsia mendica, assembly GCA_949316265.1. NCBI lineage: Eukaryota > Metazoa > Arthropoda > Insecta > Lepidoptera > Noctuidae > Diarsia > Diarsia mendica. Next base: position 14,522,467 of record OX438903.1, on the reverse strand, counting down.
GGTAATTGTTCAACCAAAAAATAATACGTGCTATAGGTAGACAAAGCAATAAATATAATAGATACTTACTTTGTTTGAATGTTTGCAAAAAAAAATTTGTATACATATATAATTTTTCTATTAGTACCCCATATAGAACTGTCAAATTTGACAAAAACTTTAACTTTAACGACTTTTTTGGTGCAACTCAGCCTTTTAGTGTTTAATAATTTCCTAGAAGTTGCATGAACTAAAGAAAAAGCAAAAATTAAATCTCTTTTCATTGACATAAAAAATGGTGAAATACTCGTAATACAGCTGCTAGTTGCTATAGCAACTGCAAGCTATAAGGATGGTCCATATCGCTTTTCAGAATGTTAAATCGAAGTAGTACTTATATCGATTCTTGATAACAGTTATCTAAACAATTTATTTACTTGAAACTAAGAAGTGGTAATCACAGTTTTTGGTGGGAATCTATGGCGTGCAATTCAGTGTCTTGTTTAGTTCCTTGTGTTTTGAAAATGGGGTTGTTTGGTGACTGTCGATTCTACCCAATTCAACTTAATTAAATCAAAATCAAATAAAACAAGGGATAGCTTCGAATTATGGTTATTCATTTTTTATTATTATTATCAGCCATTTGTGTCCCACTGCAGGGCAAAGGCCTCCCTTCCCTCTTTCCACTTATCCCTATCCAGTGCTCCGGTTTTCCAATCTCTGCAAAAAGAATCCAGTTCGTCCCGCCATCGCCTTCGGTTATTCATTTAATCGTGTTAAATATTTTGCGAAAAATATGAACTGATGATTATTAAAAAGTAGTTCTATTTTTTTCTTTTAATCGTTTCGATTATTTTATTTCATCTCTAAAAAAAGCACACGTCTTAAGTGAGACGTCGTTTTAACGCTTTGCCGTTTATTTGTTCGTTGTGCTATTTTGAATTTCCACCCTCGCTTTGACCCTTTTGCTTCTCAACGCGGACTTGACTTGCAGTATACCTATTCATCATGCTAACATGTACTGCGGTAGGTATAACCACGCAAAGACTGCGGCGGCATAATCATCACTTCGTTGCCTGCTGTTCTACTTACTATCCTAACTGTAGATGACTCACCTTTTTTTTTTGCGTCTGGGAAATCATCAAATAACTCCTCCCGCTCTTGGGCAGAGCGGAAGCGAGTGTCAGACTTCTACTGACTAAAAACCACCCATGTTCCTTCTTCGCCCTTGTGCCGAGGCCGCGTTATCTCTTTCGATAATCCGCAGCCCCGACGGGCGTCGGCCCTTCCGGGCCCCTCTTTGCTGACATCTCTTTGAGGCGCGCGTGTAACACGAACACGACGTCGACACAGTCGATTGCCGTCATAAGACGGCCGGACCGCGAGCTAGCCGATTACTCACCGTCCACAGGCCCGCGTCTACGGTGGCCGGAAGCCATCACGTGGTCAACGACGCCCGGAGCTTCTCCCGCGGCGGCTGGGACGAGAGGTTCTCTCCCTCTCACGTTCCGCCACCTCCTTCGCTAGCATAACTGCTTCGCAGAAGGAGGCGATGGCGTCCCATTCCTTCTCGCCCCGGACCATGGCTTGCACCAGGACCGGACGTGAGAGGTCGCCGCCGCCGATTGCCACTACGAGAACACGGTGGGGCTCCGCCCAAGCAGTGGAAGCATCCGGGCGCGTTCCTCCCGCCTGATTCGGTACAAGTACCTCCCAAAACATTCGTGTCCGGTGAGGACCTGCGTAAGACGGAAGGGGCGCCGTGGCTACTCTCTAGCCACTCCCCAAAGAGCCCTAGATGACTTACCTCAATTGTTAACCATCGTGGGTTAACTATTATGTGGGTTATTGAGGTGAGTCATCTACAGTTAGAATTATTCTAGAACTAATAAAATATAAGAAACATCGAACAAATGTGACTTCCATTTAGGGGGATGAAGACCTCAACTTTTAAGTTAAAAAATATACTACGTGGATATTTTATATAAAAGCCAAACTACAAATAATCCTCTGGATGACATACTGTCATATTACTGCAGCTGTTATGTGGGGAACAGAACTCTGGGCTGTTGCTGTCATGTAATGACAGTGATCTGGTATCTGGTCATCTGGGATGGGCGAGAGACCAGAACACGCTATCCGCTCCGGCTTCGTTTTTAGGTAAGAATAACAGAAAAGAATAAAGTCATTCACATTACTGCTGTCTTATTTTCAATATTTTTTATGTTAAAAACTTTAGATTATTATTGTATCGATTCTGTTACACTTGAATTTCAATCCCATCTCTAGAAAAATCAAACGTCAAACGTCATAATATCAGATGTCGTTTGAACGCTTTGCCGTTTGCATGTTCGTTTGGATTTTTATTTTGGATTTTCAATGACCCTCGCTCGCCTACTTACGGACCTCTCACTACTCGAAACAGTCAGAACACCACCTATGAACATTGTCTGTGAAAACCGTCTTTATTTTACTCATTTGGATGAGTCCGTTAGGTTTTACAAGAGTAAACACGCGGGTGGGAGTAATTTTTGCGCGGATTGCAGAAAGGCCGTTGTATTACATTTTTAGGTGCAACTACCCCTTTGTGTATATTTACTAAAGTACCACGATGCGAATTCGGGGTGGCTCGTTTAGTCTTTAATACAATTATATCAATTTCAATGCAGATACATCCAAATGCCTAAGTAAAAGTTCATAGCAATGACATTTGTTTGCAGTTTTATACGTATTGATGTAGGAGCTAAACGATTTTATTTTCAGGATTTTCAACATATGATCAACTTCCGAAAGTGTTTTTTATATGAAATACTAATATTCAGCTATTCAGCGTTGCATTTTGCTAAGTGCCATGTTTATACATGCTTGACTCAGTCGTCCTACCTGAATTTAGCCATCTCCTTTGATGGCTATGTTGGCGAGCTTAATAGTTGTTTTTAAAAGTCATAGATGGAGTTGTGCATGTTCATAGACGTCCACCTGATGGAGAACAGCCAGCGCATAATTTTGATCCCGACAACGTTGCTGAGCGCTTGGAAAATCCGCGCCAAACAACTGTCTTGGCATTTTTCAGGCTCTGTGAAATCGACCAGTTTGCGAGGTTCCTTACGTATGACGAAGTGCCTTCATATTATACATACGACAAGCAAACGGGTGTAATAGTAATAGTCCTCCTGACCGTTTTCGGCCACGGCGGCCAATCTTAGCAGAGATTAGCCAACTGCGCGGGAGATATTATAGTGCACAAGTTTGTGCGCAGGCACAGGTGCACTCTCTGTTCCTTTCCTCTCATAGTCCGATAGGACGGCAATCCGACACGACCGGAGAGAGATCAGGCGCAGGACCAACGGCTTATATGTCGGTATAGTACCCCCGTGCCTCGGAAAGCATGTTGCTTTCCGAGGCACGGGGGTACTATACCGTCAACTTCCAAACACTGGCCTACTACTGGGAAATTTCTAATGAAAAACCCAATAGCACTTTTTGTCCGACCCGGGAATCGAACCCAGGACCTCATGCGCAGCAGTCGCGCTTACGACCACTAGACCAACGAGGCAGTCCAAAAAAAAGAAAAAAGGGGTGTTTTTAACCGACATCGACGAGGACGTGCTGTGAAAGGTTTTCCGGGAATTTTCAAGGATACCGCATTGGGTAGAGTTTATACCGTGCACCTGAATAATGGTGAATGCTATTTTAATATAATATAATATAATATTCCACAACTATCACACAACGCCATCTAGTCCCAAGCTAAGCAGAGCTTGTGTTATGGGTACTAGACAGCTGATAAACATACTTATATATTTCTAAATACATACATATTATAGATAAATTACACCCAGACACAGAACAAATGATCGTGCTCATCACACAAACATTTGTCCTGGGTGGGAATCGAACCCACGACCTCCGGCATAGCAGTTAGGGTCACTAACCACTAGACCAACAGGCCAGTCATTTTCTGCGGTTGTTAATCACACAGTCCGAGGCCCAACGTCTTTCGCCTTTCTGAGGACATTTGATGGCGTGGAGTATCCCACTTACCGCGCAGCCTCGAAGTCACCTTCTCGACGGTGACCAAAACTGGGATGACACCTTCGCGGAGGCGAGCGTCAGTAACAGTCCCAGCCGCATGCGTCATCTGTTTGCCGTCATCTTGGTGTTTTGTGGAGTCGCAAACCCGGTAGCATTGTGGGAGAAGTATCGCCATCATCTGTCTGAAGATATTCTCCGAGCTTTTGAGGCGTGCTACTAGAGACGAAGTCGAAGTAACTGATGAACGCGTGCTGAACACCTGTCGCAGTTCACTTCAACACGTGGTCATTTCTATCGGCGGCAATCCACTGGTCGAATATGGGTTACCAGCTCCCCAATCATCACCGCATCAAGACCGCGGAAATCAGGAGTAAAACGCTGAGGCATTTTACGATCCGGGTGTAATGACTACCATACGAAATGACCTGCATGTCGCTTTGTTCTCTTCAGAGCGAAAACAAATTTATGACACCGTCCTTGAAAGCGTTGGGCAAAACCAGGGTAAAATGTTTTTCTTGGATGCTCCTGGTGGAACAGAAAAAAAACATTTGTTACAACTGGCATACTTGCAGAGGTCAGGAGGCAAGGCAAAATTGCCATTGCTGTAGTGTCGTCGGGAATCGCTGCCACACTGCTTCCGGGTGGCAAGACAGCACATGCCATGTTTAAAATTCCTATCGATTTAGAGAGTGCCGAAACGCCTGTTTGTGGTGCGTCACGTAACAGTGATAAGGCACCCGTGCTCAAGGATTGCTCACTGATCGTATGGGATAAGTGTACGATGACCAATAGGAAGGCAGTTGAGGCCGTAGACAGAACCCTGCAGGACATCCGCAGGAACGAACATTTGATGGGTGGTGTGACAGTTCTGTTCAGTGGCGATTTCCGACATACGCTTCCCGTGGTGACGCGGGGATTGAGGGTTGACGAGGTGAATGCTTCATTGAAACGATCTTCGTTGTGATCACGAGATCGCACTCTGCGCTTGACCATTAATATGAGAGCTCGGGTCGGCGGCAATGCACGTGCTCAAGAATTCTTCGATGACTTTCTAAGTCTTGGCGAAGGCACTCTACCAGAGGAGAGAGGTGGACAGGTGGTGGTTCCAGAATCTCTCATTATAGTTGTATCCATCTAAGAAGAACCCATTCGCTGTGTGTACGGGGACATCAGTCGTATACCGCACCAACAGAATTGTTGGGTGTGTGAGCGGGCTATTTTGACGCCCAAAAATGATCAGGCTGCAGCAATTAACGAATGCATTCTCTCGGAAATTGAGCGGAATGAAGTGGTCTGCACCTCTATAGACATTGTGGTCGAGCAAGATGACCACACATTATCCCGTGGAATTTCTGAACTCCCTGTCAGCAAGTGGACTTCCAGCGCATACCATCAAGCAGAAGGTCGGTGTCCCGATTATGCTTCTTCGGAACCTATCTGCGAACCGACCTCTAGATGAACTGCTTCTCACACGGGCAATTGTACTTCGCTTGCTCCCGCGTCACCAGTCCTGACTCTCTATACATTTTGACTGCGGAGAGCCAAACCACTACTATGGTTTATCGAGAAGTCCTATTAGTATGTATTTTTACCCCATTCTGTATTCCTAATTCATTTTTTTCTCCATCTGCTTCAGTCACAACTTATGACTAAAGCAGGCTGAAAATCCGCACTTTTTTAAAGGTCAATTTTACAAAAGACAGTCTCCCTCTGTTACTGCACTTTCTGTAGATATGAAATGTAAAGAAGAAACGGGTAAATGGAAAGGTATTTTTGGTGCTGTATAGCGTTCACGCAGACGACGTCGCGGGCAGCAGCTAGTATAGACATAAGAGGAAAACAAATTAATTTTAACAAAAATATATTGAGCTTGACTAATGGTTTATTTACTTGACCTTATCAAAGTGTTTACTATTGGTTTAGGAAACTATTAATTTTTAATACGGAAGTGGAGGGGTTCAATGTCTGGTTTATTGCAAAATAAAGCGGCTAATAGATAGATAGGTTGATCTATATCCAGCCTTGGGTTCAGGCAGCATGTTTTGTTTTGTTTTTTTACTTTCCAGATTTCATTGCTGTAGAATTAATTCAATGTGTAACTTGGAACGAGGTCTGCGAGTTATTTAAATCTCTATTCAGGTTACAAATGCGATTGTAAGACTTTCTGACTGTTACCTTTTTACACCTTAATATTTATACTGCGACTGCCTATCTGACCTCCACAACCCAGTTAGTGCTGGGTAATAATTATGAAACCCCTTGGTCAGACTGGTAGTCAGATTTATGGGTTACCGACTACTTGTAACCATAGGACTATCAAAGATCTACAAATGACATGGACCATGGGGCGGGGGAAACTTGATATGTAAAGAGTGGCTACCAATCTTAGGACTGACCTAAGCAAGCGTGGCTTAACCAGAAAATCGACCAGAGCATTATCATACCAGAAAATCCACAGCTGGAAATAGAAACTACCAAATAAGGCCATAACTGTATTCATTTTCGTAAGCACCATACTCAAAACTGCAATACCAAAGCAATCGTAATACTTCCACTTCCACAAACACCACTTATGGCCATCGGGAATACGCAGAAACGCAGACCAATCGTAACCAAAAATAGCCAAATAGCCAGCCGATCAAAACGCCAAAGACAAAGTGTGTCAACCGATCACGATTGTGTGCACGTTTCAGTCACGGTTTACAAACTGTGGCTACTTCTGGACTGAACCAATATAAACTCAGACTTGTAATACACCCAGCTAGGGTGTTATGTGGTCCTGGTACTTTTAACTTTCTACGTTCATGCTCTAATTTTGGTATAATTTAGCACTACAAAATGCTATTATTATATTGTGTACTACGTATTTATTAAAATCCCACATAATAATTAAGCTTTCACTAAGAACACGTTTTCTTTATTTTCAGAACATGATTTTAGATTTGTCCAGTGTTGAATTTGTTTGTATGAGTCTGAATAATAAATCCTGGTTAAAAGTTGGTGTCACAATGCTCTGGGGTAACACTATGCAGATAATAATTATGAAACAAAGAATGAACTCTTAATTGGCATTAAAGGATTTAAATGCTAGTGTACACGTACCTCACTGCAAAGGCACGCCAAATATGCACAGCACCAAAAGACCAAATTTCCTGAATTGGATTCCAGAATCGATTAAAGGATCAAAAACCAATCGATTAACTATGATCAACACATCGAATGATTGATTACTTCACGTACCAATGTTCACGCGATCAATCCAGGTCCTGCCTCCTATAGTAGTCTATGTGCCCATAAAAGACGATACTTGAAACCACAGAACGCCACCTGCTACGATCTTTACATACTCCTTTTACCCCGTCCCCATTCATACATCAAGTCATACACGCCCGCCGGTTACGATCGAGTTGTTGTACTTACTTCACTGAAAAAGCATCTGTTTATCAAAGTCAAATATGCAGAACTCCAAAACATGCGGAAATCGATTCCAGAATCGATTAAAGAATCGTTCAACAAAACTACGAGTGATTGATCACTTCGCATAACCAAGCCCTTGCTCACGCGACCACTCGACCAGTCCTGAGCGCCTGGTACTTACGTGTCCACAAAAGACGGTCTCTGAAAAATATGTGGTACAGTCGAACAAGCTAATAAGTATACAGCCAGCTAACTTGTATTTACTTTTAAGATTATACATTTAGAGTCTGGTATCAAACGATAACGACAACAACAACGACAACGTTTGACATCAGTCGCTTAATGCGAAACACTTGATAAAACAAAATTACAATCAATATTTTTATTGTTATCCTTACATAGTATAAAACAAAGTCGCGTCTGTTTGTTTGTTTGTTTGTTTGTCTGTATGCTTAAATCTTTAAAACTACGCAACGGATTTTGATGCGGTTTTTTTTAATAGATAGAGTGATTCAAGAGGAAGGTTTTAGTATATAATTTGACGCGGGTGAAGCCGCGGGCATCAGCTAGTAGAATTATAAAGTTCTCTACCCTGTATACTTATTAGCTTGTTCGACTGTGCCTAACTTCATTAAAAAATCATGTGTGTGTGAAAGTCTAATTTATGCAGAATTCCAAAACATTTGAAAATCGATTAAACAATCTTAAATTTCGGATACATTTCAAAACTTCGAATGATTGATCACTTCGTATAACCAAGCCCTTGCTCACGCGACCAGTCGACTAGTCCTGGGCGCCTGGTACTCACGTGTCCACAAAAGACGATTATCTTCTGGAATGTCGCACATGCTCACACTACGATTTGTTGCAATTTCATTTGGACTTGGCCAATGATGCTGTCGTAGAGGGTGCTGTCTTTACTATTAATAGGGTTGTATTTTTGGGAATTGTGAGGAGGGTGGCCATTCACGTGTTTGACGCATGATCTTGGAATGGCGAGGGTCGAAAAAGATTTGCGATTTGCTTTTTCATTTGTTGTGCAAGACTTGAGATAGTTTAATTTAATAGTTTAACTACATTTATTTACAGCCCTTTTTTTGGTGACTGGGATATCATCAAATGACACCTCACGCTATGGGCGGAGCGGAAGGGAGTGTCAGACTTCTAGTGGCTTAAAAACCACCCATGTTCCTACTTAGCCCTTTATGTCCGGGGAAGCGGACACAAAGGGCTTTCGAGAAACCCGCTGCCCTGGCCCTCTGGTCAAGTAAAGACTCTATAGCACGGTGATGTCCCGGAAAATTCAAGGAGCGCTTGGACTTATTTTGGTTCAAGTGTATCAGGTCAAAACTGAATGGTTCTTGAGAATTCATACTATTTTCCAGTTGTAGTAGCTGGTAGTAATTATCAATAAACACTTAATCGCATTGTTCTATACAAACTGATTAGCTTGAACACTTAAACCTCAAGTTTACGTCCTCGTCTAGGATGACTTCCATACCATTCACATTGGTGATGTTAAAAGGCCAAATGTCAAATCTCCCAATATAGACTAAGGAACAAATTCTTTCAAGGCGTTTCGTGTTTATTTTACGGCTTTCAGGAGATATTTGAGGTTTTAGGTAGACCAAAGACTTTCAAATATTATTTTCTTTTTATTTGTTTTCCGTCATCGTAGTAGCTGAGAAAATATAATTTGTCATGTTTAGAAAAAAAATACTAAAAAATATTCTTGGTTCTGACTACATTCTTGGGACAGTAAGGTTAATGTAGGAACCTGCAGGATTGCGATTATTATTATTTACGATACCACGAGCCTCTCCATGAAATGAATTTTCCCATTTCCCAACAGATTACTCAAGGTAAGTTATATAATATTTTCTTAGAACTAGACACATTATCATCGCATTCAAGTCATCCTTTAAGAAACGTACATGTTTTCAATTGTTTTCCACAGATATCAACTGTTATTGACGGTCATGCAAGTCCATCGTGCAATATTTATGACGTATATTGACGTTTACACATAGGAATGTATGAAGTGTGATAAAATTGATTACCTGTGCTATGAGTAGGTGCTTCATGAGTACCTTATAGGTAATATACCTGCATTAAAACACTTCGGTTGAGGACAGTTTTATTGAAAGACTAACTGAAAGACTAACTGACTAAGAAAAATAATAGAGTTTAAGTAAATTGTTACTAAGTAAATAAGACAACTGGCGAAAACATAACATAACACAACTGGCTAGCAACCGGCTTAAACATATCTGGTGTTTGGGTGTACTATTAGATACCTACATCTCTACTTAACCCTTAGGATTACAGGTGTGATTTTGTTATGAATTCCTAACTAAATCAAAAATCTTTTTTCACAAACTTGTGATTTTGTTATGAATTCCTAAGTAAATCAAAAATCTTTTTTCACAAACTAATCCATATGAGTAATAGCAATCTTTCGTAGTAACGACATTCTGAATTCAGTAATTTCATCATAGCGTACATTCTGACTCAAGTAATTCGTATCCACAAACTTTATGTATACCGTACATGGTATTTCAAACTTCGGAGTTCCGTAATTTAATACAGTCGGGAATTTATCGGGGAATTAATGTTTTAGACTTTTCTGACTTGACTGACTTGTCTGACTTCGACAACACATAGTATGATGCACCTGAGCATTGAGCAGTAGGTTAAGGTCTCTCTATGGGTCTTTGTTACCTGAAAATATATGAATTTGATTCTATTCTAGAACTAGTTCAGACTGTCATGTTGCTAATTACCTACTCGTAATAAAATAAATATGATCCCGACCGATATCGGCCACAGCGACTTGGATCTGCCTATTATGAGCATCGCTGGTGTGCTCTCTGGTGACTGACATAGCCAATTTTTGCCGTGAAAGTGCGTTCACATTTACTGCAAGTCAGCACACCTCCGACGTAATTGTATTGGATGGCCGCGGGTGGTCGGGCCTTAAGCTCGTCACGTTTAGCATCGAGCTCTTCTTTACGTCGCCTCTCAAACTCAGACACCTTAGTGCTCACCTCACGGTATGCCTCCACAGTGACCGGCCCGCTGCCATTGTCTCCCATTGTGAGATGACTCGTAATAACACATAGCATAACATTTTGAACTCTCCCAAGGGTAAGGCAGCAGTGTAACACCCATATTCCACCAGTTATGTTTCAGTCCCATATAATAGGAGGCGAGCCTATTGCCATCAACTCGAACTCCATGGCTGCTACTGAGAATTTTTTGATTCCTGGGATACTAATTATTACCACCTTTCTCCCGCTCTGGGCAGAGCACTAGGGAGTGTCATACTTCTACTGACTAAAAACCACACATGTTCCTTCTTAGCCCTTTGTTTCGAGGCCACGGTATCTCTTTCGAACAACCCGCAGCCCCGACGCGCGACGGGCATGTTATTACCACCTTGATATTGAACATACGTATACAGATACATACACAGGCACTTAACAGATGTTTCGCCTACGCCTACATCCTATTTCTCACGACATTAGCCTACAACGGGCACAATATGACGAACTGCCAACACTTTGGTTGTGATATTATTGTCGATGAATCCTCATGACTTCCTCGTGGTTCTCGGACTTAGCCAATTTTTACAGGGTTTTATTGTTTTTTGAAGTGAAAACTTCTTTAGCGGCGTTGAGCACTTTGGGAAATTGTTCTGTGATGGGTATAAAATCTTAAACTCGCGTCAGGACACGTGACCACGTGACCCTGATCGAAAAAGCGTAAGACGGATGGAGAGTAGACAGCTATCCCCTCTCTACGGCGCGGCGAAAATGTATGCCTGGGCCTACTGTTTCGTTTAGGCAGCGCAGGGCGCTTAATAATAATAATAATTATTATTAATAATAATATAATTAATAATAATAATAATAAAATTATTAATAATAATAATATAATTAATAATAATAATAATAATTAATAATAATAATAATAATAACTAAACAACCACACGTCCTGATTGACCATCTAATCACGTGGGGGGCGGACACACGATTGAGAAATTACTGGCGTGGCTAACGTGGCTCTGGAAACCCACTAAAAATGGAGACTCGTTCAAAGAGAATACGTATAGGACCGCTACCCGGGGGCGATCGTCGGGGCGCATCTGGAGCTGACGCTGGGTGCCACAGCATGCGAACCGTCAGCGGTGAGGAGTTGAACAGGCGGGCTCCCACCGACAAAGATACTACAGCCGAAATCATTGACGATGGGGACAGACTGACGGACAGGACAGACACCCCTGTAGAACCGTACAGTCCAAGCACAGTCTCATACGCACCTTCTGGGCGATCATCACCATCCATACCATCGTCACCAATACTTTCATCACCCCCCATCATTAGTTTAAACACAGTTTCACCCACTCCGACCTTGAATGCTGCGCGGGGGGTATCTACCTTTTTACCCGCGTCCACCAAGGCTGGAAAAGCAAGAGTTCGCATGAAATGGAGCAAAGAAGTTAACCTATTTATCATGCGAACTTACCTACACATCACTAAATTAGAGACAGATATGACCACATATAGACAACAAATGCATGAACTTTTTACACGTCGTTATCCAGAGGTTGCCGTTTCAGAACAAAGGATTTCAGATCAAAGGAGAGCCATAATTAGGAATAAACTCTTGTCAATACAAGAAATAGATCAGTTAAAAGTAGAAGTGCGTTTACAATTAGAATCAGAACGCTTTGAAGATACGAACAATACCACAATAACTCAAAACCCACTTGAAAATACTCTACAAGAACAGCCATCGGAACCCAACACACAATCTCAAACACACTACCAGTCACAAATATTTTCTCAAACCACACATACATCCACACAAACCGAAAGTGTAACAATAATGTTAGAAAATGATGTTGAGATTCTAGCAGATACTCATCAAATTCAATCTACAGAAACGCGCACTAGAGAAATTCATGACAAATTTAAAACAGCTCTAACTCAATACTCTGGCATGGATCCGACAGCTCGACCAAAACTGCCGAAACTTAGGTACTCACCAAAACTTTGTCAGCTTGTTAATGTATTTAATAAAAATATCCTAAATCAATATGTTAGTGAAGAAACACAACTTATAGACGTGCATACTCTCATATACTGCACAGCACTAGTAATTTCAGAAGAACTTAATTATAAAATCACAGACTACACGGGCAATACAAGACCTAAAAACATTAACAAACCAGCATGGCAGCAGAGGCTTGAACAAGACATCGAGAAACTTAGAGCAGACTGCGGTAGACTTACCCAATATATAAATAACAATAGGTCCAACAAAGTAGTTAAAAGAGTGGAAGTAATATTTAAAAACATGACTGTTCACACCAGACATGAAAGAGAAAATAGAAAACCGGAAGACTTTTTAGATACGCTAAAACAGAAGTTAGCTGTAAAAGTACACAGGTTAAGAAGGTACAAAAAAGCACAAGAACGAAAAGATGATAACTCCTTATTTGCTATGAACGAAAAGAATTTCTATAGAAAGTTACAGACTAAACCACGCTCTGACACAACAACCGAAAATAGTATAGAATTACCAACAGCAGAACAACTTGAATCATTTTGGTCTGGAATATGGGAAGAGCAGGTGCAACATAATGATAAATCCGAATGGATAACCGAGGAAAAAACAAGATGGATTTCGTTAGAGGAAATGGACTTCGTTGAGTTAACGGAATCTGATATTACTGGTATCACAGCCAGACTTCACAACTGGAAATCCCCCGGCATTGATAAAATTCATAATTACTGGTATAAAAAACTAGAATCACTACACAAAGCTTTAGCCAAAAATTTTACAGATATTATATTAGGGAAACAACATGTGCCCGAATTTTTTGCTACTGGTATAACCTACATGTTGCCAAAAACCCAATATTCTCCACAGCCTTCTCAATACAGACCAATTACTTGCCTACCTACTATATACAAGATCCTAACATCAGCAATCACTACAAAAATCAATAAACACATAGAACACCACAACATAATAGCAGAGGAACAAAAGGGTTGCAGACGAGGCCACATGGGATGTAAGGAGCAACTAGTAATAGATTCGATAATACACAAACATGCTGCAACAAAAAATAGAAATTTACATTGCACCTACATAGACTATAAAAAAGCTTTTGATAGCATTCCACATTCCTGGCTTATCCAAATTTTACAGATATATAAAATTAATCCAAATATAATTAACTTTTTACAAAATATTATGTCCCATTGGAAAACTACACTTCAGTTAAACTATCATGATAATACTGTCACAACTAGGCAGATAGCCATAAAAAAGGGTATTTATCAAGGAGATTCCTTGAGCCCTTTATGGTTCTGTCTCGCTCTAAATCCCCTATCTCACTTACTGCAGCGATGCCAGGCCGGGTATTGCCTTAAACATACAACAGAAGAAACCAATATTTCACACCTTATCTATATGGACGATATTAAATTATACTCAAAAACTGAAAAAGGCATGAAAAAATTAATAGAAACCACAACAGAATTTAGCAAAGACATAAACATGCAGTTTGGATTAGACAAATGTAAAACAGTACATATAATAAGAGGCAAAATTAAACCTGGTGACTATGCAATTGACACTTATGACACAATTACTGCTATGGAACCCACTGATTTATATAAATATTTAGGATACAAACAGATTAAAGGATTAGATCACACAACAATTAAACAAACACTTAACACAGAATACAAGAGAAGAGTAGTCGCAGTATGTAAAACCCAGCTCTCCGGAAAACATTTAATTAAAGCTTTGAACACATACGCTATTCCAGTTTTAACATACTCATTTGGAGTGATCAAATGGTCAAAAACGGACATCCAGCAAATAGAGAGAACAACACGCACGACACTAACTAAACATAATAACCTTCACCCTAAATCTGCAGTAGAAAGGCTAACTATAAAACGGCAACACGGAGGGAGAGGCCTAATAGATGTCCAGCACCTTTGGCAAAAACAAATAAGTAGATTAAAAACATTCTTCCATAACAAATCTAACACAAGCAACATACATAAAGCTATAGTGATGAACGACCTCAACTATACACCACTTCACCTAAACGAACGAATAGACACACGACACATTATCAATGATAACGTACAAGAGAAAAAGATAGAGGATTGGAAAAAGAAAGTGTTGCACGGCAGACATCCCCATGATTTAGAACAGTCTCACATAGATACAATCGCATCAAATAAATGGCTAATGATAGGTAGTTTATTCCCGGAAACCGAAGGATTTATTATTGCCATACAAGATCAAATTATAAACACTAGAAACTACAGGAAATATATTATTAAGGATCCCACCATAACCAACGATAAGTGCCGCAAATGCCACAGGCAACCGGAGACCATCCAGCACATCACAGGGGCATGCACAACACTCACACAAACAGACTATACTCATAGACACAATCAGGTAGCAAACATCATTCACCAAAGTCTAGCTCTCAAACATAAACTGATACAAAACACTACTCCTTACTACAAATATACACCAGCAATATCTCTTGAAAACACTACACACAAACTCTTCTACGACCGCGGTATTATGACCGACAGGACCATTCATTGCAATAGACCAGATATTATACTTCAGGATAAAATTAATAAAGTCACTTACCTCATAGACATAGCAGTTCCTAATACACATAACTTGCAAAAAACAATAGGTGAAAAAATCAGTAAATATGTGGAACTAAAAGAAGAGGTAACCAGACTATGGGAACAGGAAAAGGTGTACGTAGTTCCCATAGTTGTCTCCACTACGGGGGTTATACCCAATCACCTCCACCATAGCCTCAAATTAATAGACCTTAAGGATTCAATATATATTACACTCCAAAAGGCTGCAATTCTAAACACCTGCAGAATAGTAAGGAAGTTCATGCAAATCGAGGAAAACGAGATTTCCTCCTACGACTCACACACACACACGCTACGTTAACTTGGTTTAGACCCGTTAACGTAGTTAAAACTAGCTGAATAGCTAAGAAACAATATAAGTTTACAAAAATAATAATAATAATTAATAATAATAATAATAATAATAATAATGATGACAGCTGTCAAAATTGAAACACCTATATCTCGGAAACTATCGACCTTAGACTAGTTGTGTGTAGGGACAATTGATAGGTCTCAATGAGATCTACATTTCGGATGACAGCTGTCAAAATTGAAACGGCTATATCTCGGAAACTATCGACCTTAGACTAGTTGTGTGTAGGGACAAGTGATAGGTCTCAATGAGATCTACATTTCAGATGACAGCTGTCAAAATTGAAACGGCTATATCTCGGAAACTATCGACCTTAGACTAGTTGTGTGTAGGGACAAGTGATAGGTCTCAATGAGATCTACATTTCGGATGACAGCTGTCAAAATTGAAACAGCTATATCTCGGAAACTATCGACCTTAGACTAGTTGTGTGTAGGGACAAGTGATAGGTCTCAATGAGATCTACATTTCGGATGACAGCTGTCAAAATTGAAACGGCTATATCTCGGAAACTATCGACCTTAGACTAGTTGTGTGTAGGGACAAGTGATAGGTCTCAATGAGATCTACATTTCAGATGACAGCTGTCAAAATTGAAACGGCTATATCTCGGAAACTATCGACCTTAGACTAGTTGTGTGTAGGGACAAGTGATAGGTCTCAATGAGATCTACATTTCGGATGACAGCTGTCAAAATTGAAACAGCTATATCTCGGAAACTATCGACCTTAGACTAGTTGTGTGTAGGGACAAGTGATAGGTCTCAATGAGATCTACATTTCGGATGACAGCTGTCAAAATTGAAACGGCTATATCTCGGAAACTATCGACCTAAGACTAGTTGTGTGTAGGGACAAGTGATAGGTCTCAATGAGATCTACATTTCGGATGACAGCTGTCAAAATTGAAACGGCTATATCTCGGAAACTATCGACCTTAGACTAGTTGTGTGTAGGGACAAGTGATAGGTCTCAATGAGATCTACATTTCAGATGACAGCTGTCAAAATTGAAACGGCTATATCTCGGAAACTATCGACCTTAGACTAGTTGTGTGTAGGGACAAGTGATAGGTCTCAATGAGATCTACATTTCGGATGACAGCTGTCAAAATTGAAACAGCTATATCTCGGAAACTATAGACCTTAGACTAGTTGTGTGTAGGGACAAGTGATAGATCTCAATGAGATCTACATTTCGGATGACAGCTGTCAAAATTGAAACGGCTATATCTCGGAAACTATCGATCTTAGACTAGTCGTGTGGGAGTTGGACATTTTGACCCTGAACGTTAACGATGTCGACTGTACAGTCAATAAAATACAAAAATAATTTATTTTGAACTAGACTGTACAATGTTTTTATGATGCTTAATCGGAGGCATGGGAAAAAATATTCCCGCTCCTCCTACCAATCGGAGTTCCGATCGGAGGACAGGGAAAGACAAAATAAATGGGTTAGCATAGTTATGGCGGAATAATTGAATTTTTAAATAATGAATTTGGTTTAACTATGTCGAATGATCGCAATCTTAGCACAACGAAATACAAAACTACTATTGATGCGGTCTTTATTAGACATTTAAATAGGTTCGAATCAAAACTGTTCGTTTCTTACTTCAGCTACCATAAACCTATCGTATCAGTTTTAGAGATTGGCGATGATAGTTCTGGTAATGATGATGGTGAAAAAGTCGTTGAAATTATGGATGAAAGTTGATTTTTCGGAGAGATAAACTTTTTAATGTAAAATAATTGTAATAGTTTTAAAGTGTTAAATTTTTAATGTAATATAAATTGTCATGTTTGTGTACGATAGCGCAATAAATCAATATTGTATTCTACCACATAAATGATAGTACTTTTATACTGTTAAAGCAATTGGTGCAAAATTATTCCCTAACCATTCCAAAATATCAAACATGCTCAACGTTAATAATCAAGTTTTCACTTCTGCCGGCACTCCCGGAGTGCAACCCGTCTTTTTTTTTTTCTTAATGGCATCTTGCATTCGTTTTGAGGCTGACTTCTGGTAAACCGGACTTTCCTATAGGTGCCTTAAAGCCTCCAGCTTCTCAATGAACAAAGAACCTGTGTTGAATAATTATGACCAACTCCGTCTCAGAGCCTCACCTTCCAGCAGAGGGCTGGGATCTTTAAAGGCAAAGTATGCTTAGTTTCATCCTAGAGACTGCCTCATTGGCCAAGTGGTCGCAAGCACGACTGCTCCCAATTGCATTGGACTTGAACAAGCGTACCGAAATGTATAGGTATACTATTGGGTACACTACTGCCCAACTCTTTGGGTTTTACAGCCATGATGTTATATCTTCATCCTAGATTCCACAGTTTACAACATCAACAACATTACTTCATTTACTAAGACCAACAAAATTACTATCGACTCGGCCCCAAATGAACTCTAGACCATTACTACGGCCAAACGTAAACCGGCACCGTTGCAGTGTCGGCCATTGATACATTTTGCAAGCCACGTTGAAATAGAGCTGCGTCTGCTTCGTGACACAGCTGGCACGCTGTCAAGTATGCGCATGCGCCGGGTTATACGTAGCGCTAGGGGGGATATGATTGTGCTGGGATAGTGAGGATAGTTTTAAGTGGAAATTTATTAGCTGCCAATCAATTTTTTAACTATAATGAACTTACTAATTATAGTCGGAAAAATGCTTTGGCAATAAGCTCGCTGCCTATTACATGAGACTTAACATAACTGGTGAAAATTGGAATCATCATTCGCTTGCTCTTATTCCAATTTACTTTGGATTTTGACGCAGAATTTTTTTTCTTCCACTAGTGGAGTGCCGTAAGAATTATACCTCGGAATCCAGGACCGGTCAATGAATTTTCATAAAAACTTTTGGAATGCATTGCCAAATGCTCAAACAAGAAAGTTAAAAAAAAAAATTTGCGCGCTCGTCATTTTTTTTTTTTTTAGTACCACAATGTACTGAAAAACTAGCTAGTGCCAGCGGCTTAACCCGCTACAACTCGAAAATTATCCCACGAAAAGATAAAATCGGGATAAAAACTATCATTTGTGTTAATCCAGGTTATAAACTATCTGTATACCAAATTATATCCAAATCCGTTCAGTAGTTTTTGTGTGAAAGAGTAACAAACATACACCCTCACAAACTTTAGTACTTTATAATATTAGTGTGAAGTGTGATGTGATCAGGGCGCGCCACGACAGTGGCGGTAAGTACCCTCTTTGAGGAGTTGCTGGAAAGGACGCAGTCCTCACGACGTTGCTTCAGGAGGTACGTGCACCAAATCAGGCGGGAGGAAACAACCGGATGTCGCCATTGTGAGGATCGGCCGGAGGACACGGTGGAGCACACTGTGGAGGTCTGCCCGTGTCCTCGTAGCGGCGATCGGCGGCGGTGACCTCTCGCGTCCCGCCCTGGTGCAAGCCATGGTCCGAGGCGAGGAGTAATGGGACGCCGTTGCCTCCTTCTGCGAAGCAGTGATGCTAGCGAAGGAGGTGGCGGAATGTGTGAGGGAGAGAACATTTCGACCTAGCCGACGTGGGAGACGCTCCGGGCTTCGGTGGCCACGTGACGGCTTCCAGCCACCGTAGATGCGGGCCTGTGGACGGTGAGTAATGGGCTAGCCCGCCGTCTGTCCGTCTTATGACGACGACATCAGGCCGTGTCGACGGCGCGTTCGTGTTACACGCGCGCCTCAAAGAGATGTCAGCAACATGGGAGGGGCCCGCCAGGGCTGCAAGTTGGACACAAAGATACCGCGGCCTCGACATAAAAGGCTAAGAAGGAACATGGGTAGTTTTTTGTCAGTTGAAGTCTGACACTCCCTTTCGCTCTGCCCAAGAGCAGGAGGGGTTATTTGATCACTTTCCACCAACCCAAAAAACTAAAATTGTGTGATGTGATGAGAGGGACAAGAGATTTGCATAGTAACTTTAATGTTAATTTATTATTATTTCGCAAAAAATAACGAGTTATAACAAAAAAAAAATGTTAAAAAATGCGAAAGTTTGTGTGTGAGTTTGTTACTTCTTCACGTCTGAACGGCTGGAGCGATTTTAATAAAATTTGGTATGGAGTTAGCTGACACCTTGTATTAACACATAGGATAGCTTTTATCTCGATTTTATCTTCACGTGGGATAATTTTAGAGTTGTAGCGGATGAAGCCGCTGGCAACAGCTAGTAATATTATAGAGGCGAAAGTTTGTGAGGGTGTATGTTTGTTACTCTTACACGCAAAAACTACTGAACGGATTTAGATAAAATTTGGTGTACAGATAGGTCATAACCTGGATTAACACATAGGATTCTTTTTATCCCGATTTTATCTGTTCGTGGGATAATTTTCGAGTTGTATCCGGTTAAGCCGCTGGCACAAGCTAGTTTTTTCAGTACATTGTGGTACTAAAAAAAAAAAAATGACGAGCGCGTAAATTTTTTTTTTTAACTTTTTTATTTGGGCTTTTAGCAATACAGTCCAATAGTTTTTATGAAGATTCATTGACCGGTCCTGGATTCCGAGATTTTACAATATTTACGTCTTACGGCACTCCACTACACACTTACTCGTCATTTCAGCAGTCACCTCCTCATCCTTCACACAGTCCAACCATCGTTTCTTTCGTCTTCTTCTACTTTTATAGCCACCTATTTCATACTCAACATTTTTCATCACATACCACGATGACCGATAACCACAAAACTTTTCATGCACCAGTGCCACTTTCTGCAGACTTCCTCTTATGTCATCAACAGCCTATAATGTTCCCACTACAATAATAACTCAGGCCTCCTCACTAGGAGAGGCATGGGCTATAATCTAACACGCAGGCCCAGAACGGGTACCTAGATGTCACATAATATGTCTTCGATTTCTTTGGTTCTAAGACATGCTAGTTTCCTCACGATGTTTTCCTTCTCCGTTTTGAGGGCAGCGGTCCTCTTATGTACTCATTCTTTATTTTATCCAATCGCGTGACACATATATGACCCTTGCCTTTCATTCGTCCCTTTTAGGGCTCAACATTCTGGATACATACAAGACAGCAGGTCTAACCGCGGCAGGTATTTAATTATATAAATTAAGACAGTCGCAAATCAAAGTACACTCATGGTCACAGCGGCCAGGATGCACAGTTCGACATATCTATTTATTTTCATCCTATAACTCAAGGTGAAATACCACCAGGTCTGTGTACTTACTCTCAGGTATCAGAGATGCTGCAACATTGCGCCCTAGTTCTAGGTTTATTGATTTCAGAAATAACCCGGTTTATTTCATGAGGTATTCCAATATACGTGGTACTAGGCAACTAGGCTTATTCCAGTTGTAAACGTCCCTTTGTGCCTATTGGCCTTGTTTTGTTCTGTCTCCTGCTGATATGGATTGAAGTGGAAATTATGTTTTTTGGCAAAATATCAACACTTCTTTTTTATATGACATAATTTATGATAATTAACAGCCTTTCAAAATATTGTGATTTGTGACAAATAGAAACAAGAGCAGTCGTTCTAGCGCTCAGTTCTAGCGTATATTAAATATTCAGAAAGATTACGTGGTCATAAATATGATGTCCATTGTGTACATACTGTACCTTCCTACCCGACCTTTGTAAAGGTTACAGACCTATAATTAGATAAACTACAAAAGCCAATTTTAAGAAGTGTTTTCTTTATATTCTGATAGTCAGGGGCTATAAGCGATACTGAAGTGGGATCACCCACTAAAAATGTCGTAATAGCGGCAGTAAGATATGTAGTATAATATTTTAGAAGCGCGTAAACTGGCATCTTTTTTTAAATTATTTTAAATGTATGTAAGTAGGCTTTACACACTGAAAACGGGCGCTACTTTGATCCCCATGATCTTGATCACGAATAAACAATATCGTTTACTCGAAACAAATAGTAAACTTGGTAAATATCCCGTTTTCATGATAAATGACAATGACCAACAGAAAACTGAAAATAGGTTTAATGTTTTTATAAGTAGGTAGGTATTTTTGGTGGAGTTGGCATACTTGTTTCAGACTGATGCAATCTTTCCGGTCAGGGGGTCTAAAATGGCCACTTCAGCAGATCATAATACGAATTGTATTAAAAAGCGTAAATAGACCTTTAATAAAAGTAACCGCGTCTGTGACCATTTAGGAAAATCAACCTTATTAGGAAAATAGTATGAGTTGCGTTAAAATTCTTAAAATGGTCACAAACGCAGCTACTATTATGGGGCCATTTTAGACCTGCTGATCTCTAAGCAACCTTAAAATGCTCTTACTTTATTCTAGAATTTTCTACTGTTAACAATCAAATAATTAAAAAAACACATCAAACGTTATTAGGTACATCCTTGTAATTAATGTTCTTAGAAAGAATCTCGGATGCAATCATTAAAAAAATACGCCCATAATTGTACGGTGAGAGAAAAGGGTGACAATTGATGTATTGTTCATCATAATGAGAAGTAATCAATGGGTTTTTCTTGTTCACCTTGCACCATTTTCTACTGAAATCTGAAGAATTTATTAAATGGTTTGTTATCTATTACGGGGACTGTCCCCGTACGAATGATTAGATAATGAGTATTAAGTGATCAGGAGCTTCTGTTGACGGCTTCTTATTTAATAAGGGTATTACGTAAACGTCGTTAATGTAATTTCGAACGATTATTTAATCATAAGTACGATAATCCTATAGCAATTTAGTTTTTTGGTCGATAAGTTTAATTGACCCAATTCAGTCACTTAACAGATATGAATATTCTTTAAACTAAGTATAAATTAAAAGGTTGTACATAAGCCTTGTCTGTTTCATATCACGAGTTCGTATTTCCTCACATTATCATCTTTCTGCCTTTGTCCTCTTGTTTTATTCTTCTTCCATTCTCCTCTGTCAGACGTCTCGGCAACATTTACTCCTTAAACTTCCATATTACTCACACAAAAGAAAAAAAGAGATTTTTTGGCCTTCCTCTGATACTTCATTATTTGGAATAGCACGATATTAGATTCCATTTCAACTTTTCTGTATCTGACGCAACTTTCAAACTTCCTCTTATATACTCATTCCTTACTTTATCCATTCTTGTCATACCACACATTCTCCTCAACATTCTCATCTCCGCAATATGCAGTCCTTTTTCATCCATTTTGTTCACAAAAAGAATAATATTACGTTTCTTAAAACGAATTTACGTTACGAAACAACAATTACACCGGGGTAATGTATGTGAGTATGCCCTATAAAATATCAATTTGGTCGAAACAGATGCCTTACCTACTGCACCCAATGCACGGTCAGGGCAAATTGCCAAACATCCAGATAAAATTCAGTCCCAAGTGCAGTCGTTGGATGCGAATGCATTGAGCCTGATTCCAGTATACAAATCTGAGGGATAATGGAGTAAATGAACTTCTCTAGACGTGCCATTTTCGTTTAATTTACTCTTTGAAAACGTTTGCCCAGCCATGGAAAACTAGGCGGTAGGAACTAATAAAAAGGAAGTGTTATCATTATTCTGTGGTTTTATGTATAGTAATAGAGCAGATATTTATACACAAGCTCGGATTAAATAACTAACGCCATAATGGATGCTTAGTGTTATCCTCAGATCTTCATTACAACAAACACGCAAGATTTACAGTAAACGTGACTGCAAATCTTGCGTGTTTCGTACAGCAATTAAAATGTGCTGGCAGTAACATAATAATAACTCAATGAGTTTTACAAAAAGCGTCGTTATATCATACAAACTTAAACTAGCGCTTTTTTGCCGTAAGGATAAGCAGAAACGACAGAACATCGTCTCATCCCTACGATCCGTACATACTCCTTTCGCCGTAGCGCCATTTTAGTGCGATCTGGAAGAAAGAAAATTTGTATTTATTTGGCAAAAACAAAAATATCGTACAAATTATAAAAAAAAAACACAAAACAAATAACGCCAAAGGAAAAGCCTCAGCTCAGCACGATATGAGATAATCATATTGGAATGCTGCGATTTGCTGGAAAATTATATTAATTAACAGAACAAATAAAAAAGAAAATCCTTTTCTCATGATTCTTCGTTCTTTTAAAATCCCAGCTGAATTACGGTAAATTATCTACAAATACACTGAGAAAAACCCCCATCAAAACCGGTTTCAGCCTTCAACAAGACAATAGGCTTGTTTTTCCGTATTTTTTCAGCTTCAATTACTGTCAGATGTTAGTCCTGGAGTATAATCATTATCTAGATTGTTGGAAGCAAAAAAACCTTAAGGAAATGGAGTTTTTACTGGCACTCCGCACTTGCTCTAGAAATTAGTTGTTGTTGCTAGAGGGAATTGGTAGTAATTGTCTGTGGTTACTTTAGGTGCAGTGGAATAATTTTATTGCGTATTAGATTTTCTTAACGTTAATTGATTGTAATCGTTGATTGTAATGGTTGAAAGTACTGGCCAAATTTCGGCGAATTCTTTGCTTTTGCTGGCTCGAAATATATGTTAAGGTGGAAGAGCCAGGGTGGTCCATGAGATTAAAAGGTTTCTTAGCCTAGGTTTTTTGCAATTTGCTGGCCAGTGTCAGGTTCTATGTTGATTAAAATATTATTCACGACTGTAAACAATATGGCTTAACACTGTTAGTGTTATAATAGGAAAATAATTTCCCGGCGAATAAGGTTGCTAGCAAAGCTACCATTGAAGTATCGTCACTCTTGCACACTATATTTTATTTGAAAAAAAAAATGTATCTATGAAACCGCTGAAATGCATGATACCCACTTGAAATTGTTAATATTCCTTATAAAATTCATTTGTCCTATTCAAGTTAGTAAATCTATCCTTTCTTCTGCTACAGACGTGAGTTACAAGAAATGTCAGACTTTACAACAAAAGGCCAAAGAATAGTGGAGAAAATCTCATTGCATTAATGTTGACGAGATCACGAGACGGCTCTCTTCCATTGCTAAGTGAAATCCTTCGATTACTTACTACAAGTTCAGTAGTATCTATTTTTAGTACATAGCAAATACATCACCTTGGTTAAACGTAGTAAAAACGTGGAAAACAGAGAACTCAGTTGGTCAGTGACAGTCGGTCTCAGCACATCAAAGTACTGCTAACTATCAAGATTTTCAACCGTAGCGCTAAATTATATGGTTCAAGGTTGACTGGGATTTGTCAGTAATTTCAGGTAGCTGGATGGGCAGACGGCATAATTGCCATCGGGGGCAAAACCTGGATGAGGCTAGCACAGGACCGTGGAGAATGGCACAAGAAAAGAGAGGCCTATGCCCAGCAGTGGGTGAGTTCGGGCTGTGGATGATGATGATGATGGATATACTGTCTGTACTATTCTAATGTACCTATAAGATCCTGGAACACAACATATATGAATTACACCTACTAACCTATCTTTCACTCGAAGTAAAACGTCAGAACACAAACAGAATTAAAACTGAAAAATTCCTAGAGAACCGGAAATGTTGCATTTCGGCATTCACCATCTTTCAGTCGTCTACCGAATGTTCAAAATATGTAACGATAAGTGTGTCGTCTATACAGTTCATTTGTAATTTTATCAGTGAAGTAAGAACGTGGAATAAAACAAAATGCCTGAATTCACCCACTGCTGGGTATAGGCCTCTCTCTTCTTGTGCCAATCTCCACGATCCTGTGCCAGCCTCATCCAGATTTTTGCTCGGGAGTAACGATGTCGTCTGCCCATCTCACAGACGGAAAAAAGTCTTCTGCCAGTTTTTGAATGCCAGTGGATGGTGACAGCCGTCATCACTGTGCCTTGCTGGGTGTGCCTACAGCATTTGAGTTCGGCAATACGATTTCCAATACCAATAATATAGTAAGTCAATCATCTACCCAGCCTTTTTCCAACTATGTTGGGGTTGGCTTCCAGTCTAACCGGATGCAGCTGAATATCAATCTGACATTCCACAACCCGTAAATAAAGTAAGTCAATAATTACATTTAATACGATTACGAACTGCAAAAACGCCTTGTCAATAGTGACTACTATTTGTCAAACAATACTTCGACAATAATGACTACTATTGTCAAAGCATTGTTGCAGTTCGCTGAACTTCATTTTGGTCGAATTTTATTATTAGGTTCGCAGACATCGGGCAGCTGTAACGATATCAACAAAGACTGATAAAGAAATATTGTGCCCATAAAGAAGAACGGTCACGTCCCCTATAAAAAAAACCCAGACCCGACAGAAAAGTGACTTATCTCAGTTTTTTTGTTATTATTTATATAATCATAATATATAGTTTTTATATTCGAAATCAATGGCTAACACCAAAATATTGCCTTATGTTTTTGTTCAGGGTTTACACTAAAAAAATACAAAATGCCTACTTATCTACAAAATTCGTAATGTATGTAACTAAATGACGATAAATAGTTATGGGATGTATCCAGGTGTTGGATTTCGTATTCTTTCATAATTTCCATTGTAGGGTAGAAGTAAAACTGACTTGCAAAATGTGTCACTATCCTACCATATCCCATCCTTTTCCCACATGCACGCCTGGACTATCGCTGTCCTTGTCACCGCCTACGGTGACTGCGTGAAGATTCTCGAACACTTGAACGAGAGTAGCGTTGCTAAGAACATGCTCCCTTATTAATTTTATTATTATAATTGCCGCGAGTGCCTAATTACGAACTATTGTCTAAAACACTACGGAAAGTGCGTGTTCGTGTGGTGAAAGGCATCTGTGCGCGCCCCCTCGTGTGCCGCCCTGAATCCAGCAAGGACTCGACCTCTCTGCTGACCCACGCGGAGGATAGAACTTGGAGACGGTGAATTTAAAGGTCAGTGGTGCTGCATGTTTCCTACCAGATTCCTTTGTCCAAGCTCACCAGTTCGTCGTCCCAATTCGTGTCGCATTTGCAAGGTCTGACCTACTTCTTTACGCCACTTTTCAACCCCCGCAACAATACAGTCCACTAATCAATCAACCAGCTCCCTGCGTCTGGGATAAACGCAAAACTTATATTTCCGCGCAAGTATATGGTGTAAGGCGCCACCATTATTTTTGGTCACTTCGAACCGGACTCTAAATTCAAACCGCATGGTCAGTTTTAACTAAATATAGTCACTGTACTACGTAATTAAATAGATTGTCGTTTATTCTTTGTATTTTCCCCGCACCGACAACTATTTCCTTTTATTTCCGCACCCGCATTGCATAGTACAACACAACGTAAAAGTTATTTCTTTCCAATTCATTCCATTTTTGTAGTCCGCCATTTTATATCGTTTCCAATAGGATCGTGTTTTAGATAACTTGTTCGTAATTGTTCGGTAAACTTCGGCTCGCTTCGGAAGCGCTCGTTCGCATACCAGTTCGTTTGATATTTTCACTCACCCGCACCCGCAATAATTCTATTATTTTCGCTACCTACTAAAATTAATCGTTTTTACGTTATAACCGCTTTTAAATACTTTGTTTACATAATCGTGTTGAGTACTTATCGCCGCTATACTATTTACAGTTATTCACAATGGTTAAGCCTAAGAGAAAGAGTAGTGATGCAGATCTGTTCTTCGACACTACGAGTACTAATAAAAATCAGTTATCATTATACGTAGTCAAGCGTGATGTTATTTACAAACGCGTAGAAAATATTTTCGAACTTGCACACAAAACAAATGATGATCGACAATATTTTAAGTTGTTTTGTTCTAGTGCTTCAAATATTGATACATTGCGTGATGATTATCAACAAGTTTTAGATTCCTATAATATATTAAATTTACAGTTGAACCCCGATTCCGAGGTCGAATATGATTCCTGGTTAACGTTTGAAGAAATGTTTTGTTTTATAAAACAGGTTTTACTCGATAACAAACCCGAGTGTCCTGAACCTGAACGTCAGCCTTCATTACAAAAATCTTATTCTCGCCTTCCGCCCATTGATTTGATGTCATTTGACGGTAATGTCAAGAAATGGCCATTGTTTTATGAACAATTTAAAAGCATGATACACGATAACGCATCGCTCACTAATAGTGAAAAAGTATTTTACTTAGTGGGTAAACTAACTGGGCAGGCGTCGTGCGTTTGCGCAGGGCTGGCTCCAACCGCAGAAAATTATATTATTATTTGGGAGGCACTTGTGCAAAAGTATGACGATCCTCGCTCACTCGCATCCGCTTATTTAAACCAATTGTTACAGTTTAAACCGCTATCCATAGCTAGTTCTGATGGGCTAGATTCATTTATAAATAATTTTGATTCATCTGTAGCAGCTCTTCAGCAATTAAAGCTTAATGATTTAACCGAATTTATTTTCTTGCATTTGGCTCTGCAAAAGTTAGACGCAGACACAATTAAATTATTTGAAATTACCTATCGTAAAGATAAAATACCTTCTTACCATAATTTAACTGAATTCATAAAGGAACAAAGTAAAGTTTTGTCTCGTTCTACAAACCTTAGTAAATCGATAGATAATAATCATTCTCAGTCTAAACAGCAGCGTCAAACTAAACACATCCCTAAACCGTCCAAGTCTTTTGTGAATACAGACATAGGGAGTGGTCCAAGCGTAAGCGATAAATGCGCTTTATGCAATGACAAACAACATGAACATTTATATTCTTGCTCATCGTTTACTAAATTAACCCCGCGAGAAAGATATAATTTTATAAAACTTAATAATTTCTGTAACAATTGTTTAAGTATAAAACACAAGACTTTTTCTTGTACTTCGAAACATACTTGTTCTCATTGTTCAAAGCGACACCACACCTTATTACATTTTGATTCAACTCAAAATGATAAAACAAATTGTAACGTTGGCTCCGTGGTGTCCAACACCGCTAATCCAATTCCCGCTACCGCTCATGACTCGCCGCGCCCTACCCCGGCCAGCAGTCATGCCGAGTCCGCAGTGACTCATTCGCTCGCCGCTTCTAATGATCCTACAACTGTTGTAAATAATGCATCGGTCTGTACAGTTTCGTACGATCGAGCAGCTCGTTATCAAACGACTACGTTGTTAGGGACCGCAAAAGTAAAGTTTGTTGATTCTTTAAACCGCACTCACTTTTTGAGATGTCTAGTGGATCCTGGCTCTCAAAGTGATTATATTTCCGCATCTTGTTGTAAGCGACTATCGCTTCCTATTTATACTCAAACCCGCTATTCGGAAGTTCAAGGCATTGGAGGAGCTTCACAAAAAATTCTCGGTGTTACTTCAGTTAAATTCACGTCTCGCTTTGATAATAAGTGCGAATATTCTATAAGGCCGATGGTAGTAGGACAGATTACGTCACAGTTGCCGGACACCTGTGTTGATACCGCGTCTATTGAATTTATTCGGAACTTACCTTTAGCTGATGACGAGTTTTCACAACCGGGAACTATAGATATACTTTTAGGTGTTAAACTTTATTGTGAAATTTTACTTTCTGATCAAATTAAAAGCTCACATGATGGTATGCCCTCTGCCCTTGAAACGACATTAGGTTACCTAATTTTAGGTGACGCTCCTATTATTTCTCCGCAACCCGCTACCCGCACATTGTGTGCTTTTACTTCTGACTCGCTACACCAGATTGTCGAAAGATTTTGGGCAGTCGAGGAATTACCTTCGCAGTCATTTTTAAGTCCCGACGATCAGCAGTGTGAAAATATTTATACTTCAACCACTGTTCGTAACTCCGACGGCAGTTATTCAGTTGATCTTCCTTTTAAAGAAGACCCAAATAATCTAGGCAATTCTTATACTACGGCTAAAAAACGCTTTTTACTTTTAGAAAAGAAATTTTCTAAGGATCCAAGTTTAAAATTAAAATATGACGATGTTATTCGTGATTACCTAAATAAAGGTATACTATCCCGCACCGCACCTGAGGCATTAGCCGCTCCAGGATTTTATCTACCGCACCATCCTGTAGTTCGCAACGACAAGGCGACAACCAAGGTTCGTCCTGTGCTGGATGGCAGCGCCAAGACCGATACAGGCTTATCACTAAATGATGTCCTTTATACGGGTTGCAACCTACAGGCTGATATATTTCATATACTTTTGAATGTTCGTGTTTATTACATTGCCTTTTGTGCAGATGTGAAACAAATGTATTTATGCATTTATACGAATGCTCCGCACCGCAAATATCAACGAATCTTATATAGATTTTCAGAAACCGACCCGCTCGAGGTTTTTGAGTTCACTCGAGTCACATTTGGGCTTCGATCTTCACCATTTTTGGCGCTCCGCACGCTACGTCAACTCGCTAGCGATGAACGGCATAACTGGCCAACTGCGGCAGCCGTATTGGAAAGGGACATTTATATGGATGACGTAGCTTCATCTACTTCTTCTCTCGAGGAAGCAGTCAAGACAGCTACCGATCTAATCCAGATCTTCAAAACTGGCGGGTTTGATTTAGTTAAATGGACCTCCAACTCGCTAGAATTGCTCGAACATATTCCCGAGTCGCACCGTCAATCTGAATGCATTTCCTTCGACGATGGAAATACATTTAAGATATTAGGTTTGCGTTGGTTACCCGCTCAGGATACCTTTATTTTCGAAATATCAAGTCCCCCACCTGTTTGTACTAAACGCGCCATTTTATCCGCTACCGCTCGGTTGTATGACGTCTTAGGACTCGTCGGCCCTATAATTCTTTACGCTAAATTAATCATTAAAGAACTCTGGCTTTTAAATCTCGATTGGGATGATATACCCCCTTCTCGCATTGTTAAAATATGGCAACAATACTTAATAGAATTACCGCACATATCTAATTTATCATTTCCACGCCATCTAGGTATAGAAACCGGTTCTATGGTTTCCTTAGTCGCATTTTCAGATGCGAGTGAATCCGCATACGGCTGTGTGATTTATTTGCACGTCGTAAATGGCGATCAACCGCCTATTACTTCACTCGTGTGTTCGAAATCACGTGTTGCATCCGCTAAACCTAAAATCACTGTCGCACGCTTGGAATTAAACGGAATACTTTTAATGTCGCGACTTCTTAAAACCGTTTATGACACTTTATCTAAGCGACATAAAATCGAAAATATTTATGCTTTCTCGGACTCTGAAGTAGCACTCTGTTGGTCTGTTGCCTCGCCACACAGATTTAACACTTATGTTGCCAACCGCATTTCTCAAATTCAGGAAAATATTTCACCTGAAAATTTATATCATATCGCTGGCTTACATAACCCCGCAGACTGTGTATCTCGTGGGCTTACGCCTTCGCAGCTCATTCAACATGAACTATGGTTTAAGGGTCCATCCTGGCTTTCCTTGCCTAGACAAGACTGGCCTATTCAGCGATTTTTACCCAACCGGTCTTCATTACCGGAAGAAAAAACCGTTTCGCACGTGACTAAAGTCACAGATAATGATAACCCGCTTTTAAAATTAGCTTCAGAGTGTTCCACTTGGGAAAAGCTGCTGGAAGCTACTGTTTTTTCGCTTCGATTTATAAAAAAATTGCCGCAAAACGATACAATCACCGCTGAAGATTTAAATACTGCTGAATTGGAAATAATTCGCGCGATCCAGTCTAAATACTTTTCCGAAGACATTAAGAATATTTCTAAAGGTCAACCGTGTTCGGCCAAGTTACGAAAATTGTTTCCATTTTTATGTAACGGACTTTTACGTGTCGGAGGTCGCTTATCGAATTCTACACTAGAATATTCTTCTAAACATCCGATTTTACTTCCCGGGCAAGGACATATTGTTAAATTATTAATTGAATTTTATCACCGCGACAATTGTCACGCTGGGCCGCAGTTATTAATCTCGATATTAAGATCCAAATATTGGATTATTTCCGCTAGACGTGTGGTTCGACAGTACATACACAAATGCAATGATTGTTTTCGAGTTAATCCTAAGCCTACGTTTCCGCCTATGGCTGATCTGCCTAAATGTAGATTAGAGCAATGCAAAGCATTTTTACATACGGGCGTCGATTACGCAGGGCCGCTATATATTACTCCTTACCGCAAACGGGGCGTACGAAGTGTAAAAGCTTATATTTGTATTTTTGTTTGTCTCGTAACAAAAGCGGTGCATATCGAATTAGTATCTAACTTAACTTCTGCTTCGTTTATCGACGCATTTAAACGATTCATATCGCGAAGAGGTCCTTGTAATTTCTTATATAGCGATAACGGGACTAATTTTGTCGCTTCTAAAAAATATTTTAATGAACTTCATGAGTTTTTACAAACCGCTGATTACTATCAAAGTTTTAGTCATGAACTCGCGAAGAACCGTATCACGTGGCGAATGAACCCTCCTACAGCTAGTCACTTCGGAGGGATATGGGAAGCGAACGTTAAGAGCACCAAGTCGCTTTTGTTTCGTTCAATCGGCAATCAAGTTCTCACCTTTGAGGAGATGTCGACCATTCTTATTCAAATTGAGGCAGTGCTAAATAGCCGTCCTCTTTATGTTTTGAGCTCTGACCCATCAGAACCATTAGCACTTACTCCCGCGCATTTTCTATCTACTTTTTCGCTAGAATGTTTACCCGCAGCCGACTTATCCGAAGAACGAACAGATCTGTTGTCTCGTTTCTCCTTAATGGATTCGATAGTTCAATCATATTGGAAACGATTTAAGTCGGAATATTTACATAATTTGCAACAACGCGAGAAATGGAATACTCCGTGTAACCCGATCACAGTCGGTACCGTAGTGTTGTTAAATGTAGATAACGCTCCACCCTTGCAGTGGCCATTAGGAATTGTTACCAATGTATACCCTGGTAAGGATGGTGTTGTTCGCGTAGCGGAAGTAAAAACTAAGACCGGTAGTTATAAACGACCAGTAGTGCGGTTATGCCCGCTTCCGACTCAATAGTCAATATATTTATAACATATTTTCGCTCATAAGTATTAATTAGCTTACGTTAGATAAGTTTAGTTTAGAAATTTCATTACATTTATCCGCTCTAGTTGTATTAGTTATAGTAGAAGTTGCTGAATATAGCGATTTTCTTGCTTTTCAAACCTTTTCTTTTTTTTTTTGAAGGGTTTCTTCAAGGCTGGGGGGATGTTGGATTTCGTATTCTTTCATAATTTCCATTGTAGGGTAGAAGTAAAACTGACTTGCAAAATGTGTCACTATCCTACCATATCCCATCCTTTTCCCACATGCACGCCTGGACTATCGCTGTCCTTGTCACCGCCTACGGTGACTGCGTGAAGATTCTCGAACACTTGAACGAGAGTAGCGTTGCTAAGAACATGCTCCCTTATTAATTTTATTATTATAATTGCCGCGAGTGCCTAATTACGAACTATTGTCTAAAACACTACGGAAAGTGCGTGTTCGTGTGGTGAAAGGCATCTGTGCGCGCCCCCTCGTGTGCCGCCCTGAATCCAGCAAGGACTCGACCTCTCTGCTGACCCACGCGGAGGATAGAACTTGGAGACGGTGAATTTAAAGGTCAGTGGTGCTGCATGTTTCCTACCAGATTCCTTTGTCCAAGCTCACCAGTTCGTCGTCCCAATTCGTGTCGCATTTGCAAGGTCTGACCTACTTCTTTACGCCACTTTTCAACCCCCGCAACAATACAGTCCACTAATCAATCAACCAGCTCCCTGCGTCTGGGATAAACGCAAAACTTATATTTCCGCGCAAGTATATGGTGTAAGGCGCCACCACCAGGAGACCTGGAGATACAGCTATATTATATAATTTTTGAACTCCGAGTACAACATTCAACTTAGGATTATTTTTTTTAAGGTGGTTTAAAATCATCTAATGACATCTCTCGCCCTTGGGTGGAGCGAGAGGGCGTGTCAGACTCTTACTGACTAAAAAATTCCACCCCGTTCCTTTTTGCCTCTGGTACTGGGGTCAGAGCATGCCCTTCTGGATTCGCCCTCAACTTAGGTTAGGTTAAGGCTGTGCCAGTTTCCCAGTCCCTCGCCACTCAGACGAAGCGGGAGTGCCGCTGGGTCGTTTTAGTGGGTATACCGGGTCAGACCGGGCAGTCCCACATAGCCCCCCATCCCCCGATGGGAGGGTATGCGTAATGCATTTTTTCCCAGCGCAAAAAAAAAAAAAAGGTTAGGTTAGGTCAACGAATTAGTGGAATAATCCGATCTGAATCATCGAATATGACGATTTTAATTAATCCTAAGTTGAGGGCGAATCCAGAAGGGCATGCTCTGACCCCAGTACCAGAGGCAAAAAGGAACGGGGTGGAATTTTTTAGTCAGTAAGAGTCTGACACGCCCTCTCGCTCCACCCAAGGGCGAGATACTGATGTCATTAGATGATTTTAAACCACCTTAAAAAAAATAATCCTAAGTTGAATGTTGTACTCGGAGTTCAAAAATTATATAATACAGCTGTATCTCCAGGTCTCCTGGATACATCCCATAACTATTTATCGTCATTTAGTCCGTACATACATTACGAATTTTGTAGATACGTAGGCATTTTGTACTTTTTTAGTGTAAACCCTGAACAAAAACATAAGGCACTATTTTGGTGTTAGCCATTGATTTCGAATATAAAAACTATATAATATGATTATATAAATAATAACAAAAAAACTGAGATATGTTACTTTTCTGTCGGGTCTGGGTTTTTTTTGCCTGTTCTTCTTTTATAATTTACCTTTAATTGTATATGGCGCCAATAAATTGTAATGAATCGTGTCGTGTAAACAATACTAGGTGTGGTTCATTTTCGTGTATTTTTTTAGTCATCATATGCATAACCTTGTCATTGTCTTTAGTTGACCTTTGACAGTTTTTACATGCATTCAGTGGCCCGATAGAGCGCGCAGTCTTAATATAGGGTAACATAATAATATAACCTACATATACTTAGCAAGTACTATTTGGGTTGGCCGAAAAGTTCTGGAATGGCGACCGCGAACCGGAAGACGTTGCGTTGGAAGGCCTCCCACTAGGTGGACCGATGACCTAATCAAGGTTGTGGGAACCCGCTGGATGGGAGACGCACGGGACCGGTCAATGTGGCGACACCTGGGGGAGGCCTATGTCCAGCAGTGGACGTCTTTTGGCTGAAATGATGATGATGATGATGATCTGGGTAGGTGAGGTCAAAACCGAGCTCAACTTAGTTATTGAGAAAAGGCTACACAGATCACCATCCTTTTCCCAACTATGTTGGGATCGGCTATCAGTCTAACTAGATGCAGCTGAATACTGGCTGACTATCTGACCTCCACAACCCAGTTAGTACTGGGTAACACGATACTCCTTTGTAAGACTGGTTTTCAGGCTTTCGGGCCACTGACTACCTGTTACGACTGTCAAATATCCTCCCGTCCGCTAATAAATCTCCAGGAGATTTATAACAATGGGTTTTTAATTGTGTCTATAATAAGGCGTATGAGCTCATATCCACAATTGATAGCCGGGACCAACGGGTTAACGTGTTTTCCGAGGCACGGAGGAAACTCGGTATTTATATATTCTTATAACACCGAAGATGATAATTTTCTCATCTATCGTTGGACTCATCACAAACGCACTTTTGTAGAGGAATCTCCCAGCAAGAAGATATTTTCATACGTTCATGAGTTTCTACTTCTGGTGGTTTTCCAGAAATTATGACGACGACGTTAAAATTATAATTACTGCTCGCATTAAAACGGCGGTAACCTTGCAAATCACCTTGCTGGCCAGTTCATTCACCACTCCTAACTGCAGTTATTTTATTATTTACTAAACTTATTAACCACAGTTTATTTCAACGACTTATCCATTTAATTGTGCACTTGAGAGCATTGTTAAATTATTATTAGATCTTGTCATCTCATCATCATGATATTTATGTCAATAGCAAAGCTCAGAAGTCACTTCGGCTTCACGTTTTGTCACTTAGCAGTTAAAGTTCTTTTAAAACTTTGGTAAATTTGGATTAGCTAATTGTTTTATTTCGTACACGCGAAACTGTAATGTGTTTTTTTTTTTTCATGTAGTCCTGGCCTTCTCAAATTTTCGGGCAGCGACTACCTGTTAGTACTGACTACCTCATTAGTACTGATAGGTATTGTATTACCCATCAGTACTTAAACGAGGTTATAGAGGCCGGATATACAGTCGCTCCATGTAAAATACTAGATCCAGCTACATCCGGTAAGACTGGAAGCCGATCCCAATAAAGTTGGGAAAAGGCTACGCAGATGATGATGATTTTAAGATTTTTTCACAATATCCGTGCTTAATGTTAAGCTAATAGCATAAGTTCTGAAGTGTACTTAATTGGTTATATTTTAATTTATAAGGACTTCATTTTTACTATCCAAATTAGGCATAGACATACAACACAAATTCTAACTAGCTCAATTGTTTCCGGATAAGATAAGCTTATCATACGCTTATTTGATTTATTGTTATTGTTCTAAACACTCTGTGAATTAACTGATTAGCTACCCATCCGTCAGTCGTCATATTGTATGTGTTACGTCGACCTTTAACTGGGCTTCGAACAACCTTTGGACGGAGACTTTTTGGAAACTTCCATAGATCAATTCTAGGGGGAGATTTTCAGCCGGGGACACAAATAAAATTGAAACCAAAAATAGGGAGGAAAAATGGAGTAATTCAAAATGAAAAGGGGTATTTTCGGATTGGTTTTACATTCAGGTCCAGTTTTCCCCCCTGAAGGGAATAGAGAATCCCCCTTCTCGCCCTCTTCCCAGGAAGCAACAGTGGAATATGCTTATAATAACTTTAGTGTTTCTTTTGTAAAGATTCACTTTAGCTGTTACGGCTTTTCAGCCTTTGAAATGTTAGGTGTGTGATTAGCTTTAGTGCAACAAAGTATTAAACAAGAAACAAATAGACATCACTTCAACTAATTTCACCTGCCAAGCATGCGGAAGCTGTAGCTGATTCGCAAATTGGCTTCTACAAACACGACACGAAATTCAAAAGGTAATGTTTTATATTTATATTGATGTATGTATTTGTACAGTTCCGTTGCTCTCAAAACGGTGAAGGAAAACATCGTGAGGAAACCGGCATGTCTTAGAACCATAAAATTCGAAGACATGTGACATCTGCCAACCCGCACTGGGCCCGCGTGGTGGATTATAGCACAGGAGAGGGCTCCTAGAAAGGAGGCCTGAGTCCCTGTAGTGGTAACACTATAGGCTGCTGATGATGATAATTATGATTTCAAATAATAGTGCGTAGTTGCTTCCAGACGCCCGGTGAGTACCCGTTCACATATTGTGTTCGCGTATGTTTTTTGTGCATTCCTGCTCATAGCATGCTTTTAAAAACGGTTGCCTTGTGTAGCATGGTGTGTCATGTCCAAGAAAGGTAAGACTGGAAGCCACCTATTCCAAAGGTAACATCTGTTGCGATAAAAGAACTATGCATTTTTCACACTGATATCCTTAAGCAAAAAGTAATAATAATAATAATAATAATCCGGCTCGAAGGACCACTTGTACAACGTCCCAAAAATATATCGCCAAGAAATAAAACTGAGGTGTCCAGAGTAAAAACAATTTATTATATAAAATACCGTGGATAGTCATTCAACACAGGAGAATCTTAACACCGTGATTTACAATCGTGACGTCACTGCACAACGCCATCTATTATTGAAAAGTGGTACTAACCTAAGCATACATGTTGGTTTTCTTATAAGAATTAGCAATTGTTCTACACAGATTAGACATTCCGCCCACCATGGACGACTCTGTCCATCAAAATAAACATAACAAATACTTTAAATGAATGAATTAATGTTTGACTATCCACTATAAAACTAGGGCCTTAAAACTAGGACCTTAAAACTAAGAACTTAAAACTAAGACCTTAATTCTTCATCAAGATGTTGACAATAACTAAGTGCTAACATTATCTAAGTGCTAACAGGTAAAATAATTAATTTCGATAAAGGTCTTTTTATCTCATTATTTTTGCACCGTATGGTTACAACGCGGGTAATGTTGTCCAAACCTGGATGTTTATTTGTAATTACCCCGTAAAGCCATTTCGCGGGTGGAAGACCATCCTCCTTCACCAGGACCACGTCTCCAATATCAGGTTCAGGCTTACAATCAGACCATTTATATCGATGTTGCAATTGAGTTAAGTACTCTAATGACCACCTACGCCAGAAATTTTGTAGCATTTTTTGCGTAAGATGCCACCGCTTCAGATTACTAGTGGATGAATTTTCATAATTAACATCCGGTACTGTTACAAGAGGTTCACCCACGAGAAAATGGCCAGGCGTTAAAGGACACGAGTCTTCTGGATTGTTAGACAGCTGAGAGATCGGTCTCGAGTTAAGGCAGGCCTCAATTTGAGCCAGTACAGTTGTCATTTCTTCAAAT
The DNA here is from genome assembly GCA_949316265.1 of Diarsia mendica. Classification (NCBI taxonomy): domain Eukaryota; kingdom Metazoa; phylum Arthropoda; class Insecta; order Lepidoptera; family Noctuidae; genus Diarsia; species Diarsia mendica. Next base: position 14,484,619 of record OX438903.1, on the reverse strand, counting down.
GTCAAAGTGCTGGTGCCTATAATTCTCTTCAAATGGTGCTTCGTGGACTTGACACCAGCCTCCCACAATCCTCCAAAGTTTGGAGCATGGGGAGGTATGAAATGCCAAGTCGTACCATTCATAGCTAGGAAATCAGCTATTTCCGAAGCTACCATAGACCTTTCAGCGTTGAATAGCTGTCGTAATTCTTTTGCACCACCAACAAATGTAGTCCCATTATCACTCCACAAATCTAATACTCTGCCACGTCTGGCTACGAAACGCTTAAAAGACGCAAGAAAACTCTGAGAAGTCATGTCACTAACAACTTCCAGATGAATAGCCCGAGTAGACATGCAAACGAACAAACATATATAACCCTTAGTGGAACGATGACCACGACCTTTAGAGGTTCGGATGCTGATTGGACCTGCGTAATCTACACCACTGCATTGGAAGGGCTTCTGAGAAGACACCCTGGCTTTTGGTAACTGGCCCATCATTTGTTGGTGTGTTATTGTCGAATGTCTGATACAAGTTACACACTTGTGAACATATTGCCTAACGAGAGTCTTTGCATTGAGTATCCAGTATTTGGATCTTAAGTAATTGAGCATCAATTGCGGCCCGCCATGCAAAGTTTTCTCGTGAGCTTCCGCAATTAAAAGATTGGTGAAGTGTGATTTATGAGGGATTAAGATGGGGTGCTTCATATTCTCATCAATAGAAGCCCGGTGCAAGCGACCGCCAACTCTAAAGATCCCATCATCGTCAAGAAAAGGACTCAGCGAGGTAAGTCTACTACCTTTTTTTAATTTACGTTTTTTTTTCACAGATTCTATTTCCTCACTAAAGGCCTGGAGTTGGCAGAGTTTGATACAGGTAAGTACAGCTTCGTTTAATTCTTTTGTAGTTAGCCAAGTAGTTATTTTATTTTTTCTAGATTCAAGTTCCTTCATACGTAAAAATCGTCTACAGTAAGCTATTACACGAATCAACCTCCAGAACTTAGAGAATCTAGTAAATAGACTATCATCGATTTCTACAGTTGCATGACATTTTACTTTTATTTTTCTTTCTTCTAGCGTAGTTTCTTGTATATTATGTCCTTTATTATAGTCTATTCTTTCATTTTGTAACCATACTGGACCTTTTTTCCAGAGTTGCAAATCGCAACACTCAGAAGGGCTTATTCCCCGAGATGCGCAATCCGCTGGATTTTCCGACGTCGACACATGTGACCACTGACATCTATCCATAATAGTGAGTATTTCGGAAACACGATTCGCGATAAACGTTTTCCACCGACTAGGGTGGCCGTTTAACCACGCCAAAACGACGGATGAGTCTGTCCACGCATATAAATGCTGTTTGGGAACTTCTAGAGTTGAGGCGACTTCTTGGAGCAGCTTTGCTAGTAAGACAGCTCCACAAAGCTCTAATCGCGGGATTGATATCTGCTTAACAGGAGCAACCTTGGTTTTTGAAGTCACCAAAGTTGTGTGAATATGCCCATCTTTATCAATGATGCGGACGTATACTACCGCGGCGTATGCTACATTGGACGCATCTGAAAAGCCATGTAATTCTAGAACCTTATTCTCCTTGCTAGAATTGATCCAACGAGGCAGACGAAACTTAATAAGGTTACAAAGGTTTTTTCGGAAGTCCAGCCACTCTTTGAGCAACGGTGCAGGTAGTTCCGCGTCCCATTCGATCCCAGTCATCCATATTCGCTGAATAAACACCTTCGCAGTGATGATTGTTGGTGCTAACCATCCGAGGGGATCGAATAGTCGCGCTATATCCGAAATAACCTTTCGCTTTGTCACCGGTAAATCTACAGCACTAAGCTGTATAGTGTAAACGAACTCATCATTGTCTTTGTCCCACGTTAAGCCTAATATTTTTGAAATTGCATCCGTTTTTAGTTCCATGTTTCCTTGTGTTTGTGACATTTGTTCACCGTCTTCAATCAATTTGATTAACTCTCTGTTGTTACTAGCCCACTTTTGGAGCTGGAAACCTCCACGCTTAAGCAAAGTGGGCTAGTAACAACAGAGAGTTAATCAAATTAGTATTGCAAAAGGTAGTGAGGTACACACAGCACGGCTGGCCGCGAAAAGTTACGGACTCAGATTTAAAACCTTATTATCTTTGCAAGACGCAGCTATCAGTAGAGGATGGGTGTCTAATGAAAGGGCATAAAATTGTAATTCCAGCAGAATTACATGGCAAGGTGATTAAGGAGTTACATAGTTCGCACTTAGGTGTTGTTAAAATGAAGTCAGAAGCGCGTGCGCGGCTGTGGTTCCCAGGAATCGACGCAGCGATCGAGAGCGCGGCGCGCGCCTGCGCTGTGTGCGCTCAGTTGCGCCCGGCTCCGCCGCGCGCACCGCTCGCTCCTTGGCCGTTCCCACCACATGCTTTTTATAGGATACACATTGACTTCTTAGGTCCGTTAAATGATCGCATGTATCTTATAGTTGTTGATGCTTATTCAAAATGGGTTGAATGTTTTTCAATGAGGTCCACCATCACGTCGGATGCGGTAATTGAGCGTTTATATGAGTTGATGTCTAGGACGGGAGTACCGGCAATTATAGTGAGTGATAACGGTACATCGTTCACGTCGCAAAGGTTCAGCGAGTTTTGTAAGTTGAATGGTATACGACAACTTTTTTCGGCCGTATATCATCCAAGCAGTAACGGCCAAGTCGAAAGTTCTGTCAAAATTGTGAAAAAAGGTATCAAAAGTATATTATTGACATGCCAAGATAGGAAAAACTTAGACAATAAAATAAACAAGTTTTTATTTGACTATCGGAACTCAACACATAGCTCGACAAATAAATCACCAGCTCAGTTGTTATATGGCCGCTCACTCAGGTGTAGATTAGACTTATTAAAACCGACTCCTTTGCCTTCCTCGCCGGAGCTGTCCGCAGCAGTTAAATGTAGACAATCATTACAGAGTAAATACTACGGCGGTAAAAAGACTAAAGACTTTAACATAAGAGAAGAAGTTTTGATTAAAAAATATGTGAATAAGAAAAAACATTTTTGGATACGAGCAACAATAGTAGAAAAGATTGGCAGGGTGGTATATAGAGTTTTTATTCCTGAATTAAACTCCCATGTAACAAGACACAAGAATCAGATAAGAAAATATAATATTAGTGACCAATGTGAGCACCCGACATCAACATGGGATACCGACAGTGTTTCTGACACGAATGAAATTGAAACTGTTCCGGAAATCACATTACAGTCGGAACCTGACTGTCCAACTACTACCGATCAGCTTACTAGGGCTGGGGAGGAGGAGACGGAGACTCACAGCGAAGAATCGTCAGCAGTGGTTTCTGAGGGCGGAGCTACGACTGTCACAGACGATGGGACTTTGTCAACAGAAACTCGAGTACAGGGACTTGATATACCACCAACTGCCGCACAGGACAGGGCGAAACGTAATCGTCCTCATGTAGATTATAAACAGTTTTTTTAGAATTACGTTATTATTTGTAAGGGAGGGGTGTTATGTATATATGTAAGAAGGTAGTCTATCTAGTTACAACTTCATGTCATGTTACTTCTTTTTATTAATAAACTGTCAGTGCTAAGCAACTCGCTGTTTGATTCGGACGTACATAACAATCTGTGGCCTGGTTGTCAATGTGACGCAACACTTTTTCTGCTTTCCAATAATTTTAAATCTTTTTTGACCAATTTTAATACAGTAAACATGTTTATTCAAATATTTTGGAAATATAAACCACCAGAAAAAAAAGGACCATAAATCACAATCACCATTTAAGTTAAATCCAACGAAAAATAAAAATCATGCAGAACGAAGCAATTGAAAGACGTCACATATGTTAACAAGAAGCCGGGCTAAGCGACTCCAAGCACACCCACCATCTCCGGACTCGTCACTAAACTCCGCCTCGCAGCCGCCGGGACGCGCCACACGCGTGAGCGCCGTGTCACCGGTAGCTGTAGCTGCGTCGAGTTCCAGCGACGAGTTTTTCTCCCCGTCGTCAACGCCATCACCACCGCGACGCGAACGACGAGGAAGAGGACGGCCACCAGCGGGCCTGGGACCTCGAGGCCAACCGGCCCCGAACAGGGTCCCCGCTGCTGGTGGAAACGTGCCGCGCATGAGATGGACTCAGTCCATAAACGAGAGTGTCATGCGTGCATATTATGGGGCTACTGAGGGGGGAAGTAACTTGACTGCGTACCGTAGTCGGATGCTCTCTCTGTTTCAGGTGTTTGAGCCAGCTATCAGCGTGTCGGCGCAACGACTGTCGGATCAGGTGAGGGTCATCCAGCATAACCATATGTTGGATGACACTGTACTTGATCGACTACGCTCTGAATCACGGAGTAACCCAGTCACACCGCCTTCACCAGTGGTCGCAGTGCAGCTGGAAAATGTTTCCAGTTCTCCGCCGCGATCCGAACGTGCTGGTGAAGAGGGTGATGACGAAGTTATATCCGTGAGTACCCAGTGCAACGTTCAATTGAGGAGCGCTTTGGAGGGTGCATTCCGGGAGTACCGTTCCACACCGCCTGAACTTAGACCACGTTTACCTCGCTTACCCATGCACAAGAAAAACAGGGCGCTGGTGTGTGCTCTAGATTCGGAACTGTCTAATTGCTTTGACAACAGCAAAGACCTCACCGATACCCACTCAATTTTGTATTGTGCGGCTGTAGCGGCTTGTCGTGTGGCTCACGTTAAATTCCCTAACAACGACAGAGCTACACGACCAAAGTCAGCTGTTCCAGCCTGGCAGTGCAGGATTGAGCGGCGTATTGGTGAGGCTAGAGCACTCATCGGCAAGTTGATCTGCTTCAGGGAGGGCAATACTCGCCCTAGAGTGATGCGCTTTGTGAGGCGGGCGTTCTCGGGAACAGATATTAGTTTTCCTGATTACTTATCCCGCGTCACAGAGCGCATCGACTTCCTGAAGCAGAAAATCTGTGCATGGGCAAGCCGTATTCGTCGGTATAAGCGACGAGTGGAGCGGTACACGCAGAACCGCACTTTCCAAAGTGATGAAAGGTGGGTATATAGAGCTTGGGAGCGACCAGACCAAGGTGTGATTGACAGGAGGCGTGTCAATTTGACACGCCTCTGCCGGATGATGACGCCATGACATCGTTCTGGCGCAACATCTGGTCGGTGCCTGTCAGTCACACTGAGGGCGATTGGACCCGGGAGGTTGAACGAACGTGTGATGCTATATCAGAAATGGGGGCAATTATCATCAGCCCCCAAGACGTAGCTCGTGCAGTCCGTCCGTTGCCTAACTGGAAATCTCCGGGGCCGGACGGACTGCACAATTTCTGGATCAAGTGGTTCATGAGATCGCACGCACGCTTGGCGTCCCAGTTTCAATCTGCCTTAGAGTCAGGAGCGCTGCCCCAGTTCTTGACAACAGGAGTTACCCACCTGCTCCATAAATCAGGTAGTACTGCGGAACCTAAAAATTATAGACCAATCACTTGTTTACCAACGGTCTATAAAGTTCTTACATCCATTTTGAGAGTTAAAATCAACCAACATATTGAAAATAACTCTATCATGTCTGCCTCTCAGAATGGATGTAGGAACGGGTCCCGTGGTACTAAGGAGCTGCTCCTCATTGATATGACCATTAGTCAACAGGTTCGCCGCTCCCGAAAGGATCTGTCGACATGTTGGATAGATTATAAGAAGGCCTATGACTCAGTGCCTCATACATGGCTCATGAGGGTGCTAGAATTGTACAAAGTAGATACAACTCTGCGCACCTTCCTGATGTCGTGTATGGGGAGCTGGAGAACGGTCCTTCGCTATCCAGGATGTCGACAGATCGGGGGGAACAGTGAACCGATAAGGATCGAGCGTGGTATATTCCAGGGTGATAGTCTGAGTCCATTGTGGTTTTGTCTGGCCTTGAACCCTCTTAGCACTCTGCTGGAGGGTTCAGGTCTAGGCTATCGGTTGAGGAGAGGTGGTCAGGTTATAATATCTCACCTTCTTTACATGGATGATCTGAAACTCTTTGCCCCCAACAATTTGCAACTCATGAAGCTACTGAAGGTAACAGAAACTTTCAGTAGTGGCATCAGAATGGAATTTGGTGTGGACAAATGTGCAGTCATGCATGTGAAGCGAGGGGAGATTATGGAATCCGTGGGAACTCAACTCTCTGATTCCATACAACTTAGACCCCTCTCCTCAACAGATAATTACAAGTATTTGGGTATGTCGGAAGCATTAGGTATCAATATTGCCGACATGAAACAATTGTTGAAGGAGCGCTTCTTTGGCCGCCTGAACAAGGTGCTGAGCAGTCTTTTGTCAGGCGGAAACAAGGTGCGCGCCTTCAACAGTTGGGTCATGCCGGTTTTGATGTATTCTTTCGGCATACTCAAATGGACTCAGACAGAACTTGATGCCCTGGATAGGAGGGTCCGCTCACTATTGACCGCAAATCGAATGCATCACCCACGGTCGTCGGTGATGAGACTGTATATCCCGCGGAAGTGTGGAGGTCGTGGTTTCTTAAACGCTAAGACCCTACACAACCGTGAAGTATACAGTCTCAGGGAATACTTCCTAGAAGCCGACGTGGGGATGCACCGAGATGTGGTCTCAGTGGACAAGGGCCTTACCCCGCTCTCCTTGGCTAACGGGAACTGGCGCAAACCTAAAGTATTAGACACTAATGACCGCAAGGAGGTATGGCAGAGCAAGGAGCTGCACGGACGCTTTTACCGGGCCCTACATGGGCCCGATGTAGACTTCTTAGCGTCCGTATCCTGGCTGCGTTTCGGTGACCTTTTCGGGGAAACCGAAGGTTTTGTCTGTGCAATAATGGACGAAGTTATGATGACGAACAACTACCGGAAATATATTGTGAAGGATGGCACGGTTGACATATGTCGGGCATGCCACCGTCCTGGAGAATCGATCCGACACATTATTTCTGGGTGTTCTCGTCTGGCTAATGGAGAATATTTGCATAGACACAACCTCGTTGCCAGGATTATCCACCAACAACTTGCTCTGAAATACAACCTTGTAGAAACAGAAGTGCCATACTATAAATATGTGCCCGACCCAGTTCTCGAAAATGGTAATATCTCGTTGTATTGGGATCGACCTATCGTCACTGACAGGACTATTGTTGCCAATAAGCCTGACATTGTGGTGATAGATCGATCGGAGCGTCGCGCAATGATTGTTGATATAACAGTCCCGCATGACGAGAACCTCGTGAGAGCGGAGAAAGATAAGCAATTCAAGTATCTAGATCTGGCTCGCGAGGTTGTCGACATGTGGCACGTGAATTCAGCAGTCATTGTGCCGATAGTCGTGTCTGCCAATGGCTTAATAGCAAAGAGCCTCGACGAACATCTAAGGAGGCTCTCGCTTGGTAGCTGGATCAAAGGCTTGATTCAGAAGGCAGTACTTCTAGACACGGCGCGCATTGTCAGGAGGTTCCTCTCTCAAGAGCCCTGACCACCGGTAGCTCGGACCCTGTTCCTAATGCCGGTGGGCTACTATTTTTTATATTTTTAAATGTTTTTTATATGCTTTTTTGTAATAAATATTTAAAAATGTATTTAATATGTTAACAAATGAATAAAGGAAATAATAATAATATTCCACAACTATCACACAACGCCATCTAGTCCCAAGCTAAGCAGAGCTTGTGTTATGGGTACTAGACAACTGATAAACATACTTATATATTTCTAAATACATACATATTATAGATAAATTACACCCAGAAACAGAACAAATGATCGTGCTCATCACACAAACATTTGTCCTGGGTGGGAATCGAACCCACGACCTCCGGCATAGCAGTTACACTAGACCAACAGGCCAGTCAGTAACTGAAAAGTAACTGTAAAAAACCCAAATACGACCTAAATTGAAACGAGCACGTACACAATTCCGTCGGCCCATTTAAATCTCTTACACGGTACATTTCAAAACATTTCGTATTCAAGATAATGAAGCTTTAGCAGACAATCCTTCAGAGTGACTCACAGAACGAAATTAACTGAAAGCGAACTCCCAAACAACGGTATAAATACGGTTAACTGTTTTTTAACCGATTTGTAAATGAAGAATAAATCGTGACTAACGGTTTTAGGAAGTCCATGAGTGGGAAAGAATGTTGTTTTGGTGTTTTTCAATAGATTAACTTATCAATCTTCTGGGGTTTTCTTTCGAAATCATTGAGAATTCCGGCTTCCAAGGCCGTTCATTGAATGTATTACAAGCGGATACATAACAGATATTCAGATATTCTCAGATCGGTGGGACTCCCCTCTGCTGCGTCATTGGGTAAGGATCCATTCCATCTGACTTTTTTTATGTGTTTTTCCTTTTGCCGTATTACTAACACTAGCCATTAAGGACGCATTTACAATTGATAAGTCAAATCATTACTTTTTTAAACAAAAGTATGTTTATTAAATACAATGCTTTGTATTTTTTAAATGTTTTTGCTACGTATTGTAGGTAGATGTGCAAGGTACAATTCTTAACTATAAATATAATTTTAGATATGTCCAGTTTCTCAATAAATGTACCGAAGTGAAAAATTTTTACTTCGGTAGATTTATTGAGAACCCGGAATTATGTACAGAAATACACACATCAACACGGTCTAGGGATATTTCATACTCAATTAAATAACTCGAAAAGTACTGGCCGCATTGGAATCTTTAATACACCGATTTGTTTGTAATTTATCTCAGACTAATTCCAAATTCAAATTTTTGAAAATTCTTTTGTTTCGGTGGCATAAAAATGTCTTGATGTATTGGAGAGGGAATTTTCATTTGTGCGAAATTTAAAAAACAATACGAATTACGTTTAGTTACAGTTTTTTTTCATTTTTAAACGAAAGATAAAGTTAAAATTGAGGTATTGTAGCCATGCAACGCCGACATTTGACGAGGGCGGAGATGTTACGAGTTGTGGGAATGCTGGAAGCTGGATCTGTTCAGCGTAATGTTGCTGAGGCCATAGGGACGGGTGCGCCAAAGTTCACCTAAAATTTCAACTCCTATAATTGGAAATCCGAAAATGTTCTTCCTAACATTTTTCATCCTAACAATCGCAATTCCTAACTACTCTGTCTCTAATGTTTTAATTCCGAAGCATTCAACTTCATAATGTCGGTAGCAATAAACATCTATTACACTATTATTTGTTTTCCTATATTTTCTCAACATAACCATCTTTTACACTAATTATTCAAAGTCATATCTTTTTGAAAATTGTTTCGTTGTATTTAATACTATTTTCTTTTTTTCATGCCATTTTTCATCAATTAAGATCAAATCGTCTTGACTTTTGTCCAATTGAAGAATATTATGATTTATTTCAAAGTTGATCAAGTTCTGTATTTTTTTCTTTTTTGTTTCTTTGACGATATTATGTATTACTTGTCTCAAGTTCTTGCTTCGCACTCACTAATTATATGAATTGTTTTTTTGTTTATATTAATTAAACCGTCTTCTCTAATTTTATTTATAGCGGTGTGTACCTGCAAAGATATTCATAGGTTAGGTTAGGTTAGAACTGTGACCAACAACGCGCGAGCCGAGCGAGCGAAGCGAGCGGTGCCGCGGCAGCGGCCGGCGAGCGCTACCTCGAAATTGGTTGCGAAATTTTAAGTATTTTTTTCATAGTGCCCACATAGGTAATTATATTTTTTATTACACTTGGTAAATGTTTCTTTCTGAGATGAGTGAAAATATTATGGTAATTATGTTTAGGGATAAAAACGTTAGGATAAAAAACAGTAGGAGTTGAAATATGTTTACAATAAAGATATTATGAATTAAAATTTTCGGAAACATGAGTGTTAGGAACATCGCCAGTAGCATTACAAATAGTAGGAATTCAAACTTTAGGATGAAAAATTTTAGGAAGAGTGATCATTCGGATTACAAATCGTTAGGAAGAACAATTTCGGGTAAAAAACTTTAGGTGAGCCAATATGGACCCCATAGGGACCCATCAAAATGTAATTTCAAGATTGTGGACACGCTATCGTGCCACAGGTGAAGTAGCGGAGAGGCACCGGGGGCCAAGTCGCATCACTACCCCCAGACAAGACCGATTTTTGTAAATTACTGCGCGAGCTCAACCAAATGCAACGGCGACTCAATTGGTCCAAAGGCTGCGAGTGGAACACCAAGTGCTTGTGAGTGACCAAACTGTAAGAAGGCGACTGCATAAAAGCAATCTGCGCTCTCGTAGACCACTCCGGGTCCCACCTTTACGGAGAGGCAATCGTGGACGACGATAAGAATGGGTTCGGAACCACGTGGACTGGGGCCGTGAGCAATGGTCCAATGTGCTGTTCACGGATGAACCCAGGTTCGGCTTCCATCCAGATTCACGAAGGACGCGTGTTTGGCGAGTTCCTGGTCGATGGAGCCGTCTGGAGACGGCTCCATTTTAGGGTTCTGGAGAACCCTCAGGAAGTTCACCCATACCAAAGAGGAACAATTATGGTTTGGGCAGGAATTCGTCTTGGAGGACGGACGGATCTCGTTTGGGTGCGGGGCAATATGACGGCAGAACGATACGTCCAACAGGTGCTGGGGCCCGTAATCTTGCCCCACAGAACACAAATGGGGCAAGATTTCCTGCTCATGCACGACAATACCCGGGCACACACGGCGAGAACGGTAGCAGCTTGGTTACATACACATAATGTTAGGGCCTTAGACTGGCCTGCTCAATCGCCAGATCTAAATCCCATTGAGCATGCGTGGGATATGCTGCAAAGAAGAGCTCTGAAGGAAGTTCCTGAAAATTTGGCTACAGAAGATCAACTTTTTGCGCACCTCAGAAGGACATGGGACAATATTCCGCAGCAAGACATTGACAACCTTGTTCTGAGCATGCCGAATCGTTGCCGATGTGTTATGAACATCATGGGCGCTTTCTCAGACTACTAACTTCAAGTTTATAAACACAAATTAAATGATTTTTCTATTTTTTTCAGTTTTTACTCACAAATTAAAAGTTAATTCATATACGGTTTCCGTCTGTGCTTCATTTTTTTTCCATAAAATCCTGAAATTTTAATCAGTACCTTAACCATTATTATTATTAAATGGTAGAATATTAAATAACGTATATTTTAAATATATACATGTCATATAAATAATTAACACATTGATAGTAATTCGCTTTTTTAAAAATATCCCTAGACCGTGTTGATGTGTGTATTTATAGTTAAGAATTGTACCTTGCACATCTACCTACAATAAGTAGCAAAAACATTTTAAAAATACAAAGCATTGTATTTAATAAACATACTTTTGTTTAAAAAAGTAATGATTTGACTTATCAATCGTAAATGCGTCCTTAAGTTATTTTGTTACTAACACTATGGACACTTGTCTGAAATAAAGAGTTTGAATTTGAATTTGAATAACCCCGAAGTGTTAGGCAGAGGTGGGCGAGCATATTGCCATCAACCGGACACAAATCCAGACTACGTGTCTGCAGCTGAGGAATTCCTGATGGAAAAAACCAAACACTTTGCCCGATCCGGGAATCGAATCTAAATCGTGACTAACTGATTTAGGAAGTCCATGAGTGGGAAAGAATGTTGTTTTGTTGTTTTTCATTAGACTATCTAATCATTAATCAATCTTCTTTCGAAATCATTGAGAATTCTGGCTTGCAAGCACGTTCATTGAATCTGAAACTACAAGCAGATACATAACATAAAGTCACGCCTGTAATCCGGAAAGGGTAGGCAATTAGGTGTACCTAATAGTGATCATTTCGCCAGTGTTTAAGTCCCATGTAGCGAGCGAGCCTAATGACAATAAACCGAGCACAAATTCAGACTCCGTGGCTACTACTTAGAAATTCCTGATGGAAAAACCACACACTTTGCCCGACCCGGGAATCGAACCCAGGATATGCTCAGCAATCGCTCACCACTAGACCAACGAGGCAATAAAATAAATGAAGAATAGATCGTGACTAACAGTTCATAGATACTTAGTCCATGAGTGGATAAGAATGTTCTTATGGTGTTTTTCACTTTTTAAGCTAATCAATCTTCCTAGTTTTTCTTTAGAAATCATTGTAGATTCCGGCTTGCAAGGCCGCCCCTTGAATGTGAAATTGCTAGCAGATGAATGTAATAAATACTGTAGGTGTTTGTTAGATTACTGCATTGAAATGTTGTGTATCACAAATCTAAATGGATATGCAAAGTATTGCGCTAAGCTGTAATAAGGAAAAGTTTATTGTGTAAACTCCGCCCGCTACTACAAATCTATCTAAATATATAAGGTCACATTAAAATAGGTGGACAAAATTTCAGAAATCATTCAGACCACCAAAATAAGGACGATGATGGTAAAAAAAATTAAAAGAAAAACGCATTTAAGTACCTACTCATAAAGGAAGAGTTTGTTCTAGAGTGCCAGCAATTTATTACAGTGAGTAAAAAAAAAATTACTTTTCATGTTTTTTTTTTGTTTAGATATCTTTGGTTAGGCCTACTGAACGCTGTGTTAAAATTTGTCCACCTATTTTAATGGGACCGTATATATATATATAATAACTCAAAGGTGACTGATTGACATAGTGATCTATCAACGCACAGCTCAAACCACTGGACGGATCAGGCTGGTCATGCAGGTAGATGTTATGACGTAGGCATCGGTTAAGAAAGGATTTTGATTAATTCTACCCCCAAGGGGATAAAATAGGGGATGAAAGTTTGTATGAAAAATCGTCATTTTTGATATTTTCCGACATCCACACGGGCGAAGCCGCTGGCAAAAGCTAGTCTACATATAAAAGGCTAAACTCACTGACTCAGAATCAACACACAGGCCAAACCTTTAGGGTTAGAAAATTTAAATTTTGCACAAGTATTCCTCATAGGACGTAGGCATCCACTAAGGAAGGATTTTTCATAATTCAGCCTCCAAGGGGGGAAATAGGGGATCAATTTTTTTATTTTTTTTATTTGTATGGAAAATGTACATTTTCACGCGGGCGAAGCCGCGGGCAAAAAAGCTAGTCTAACATACACTCCTTCCACCTCGTACAAGCTTAAACATCGAAATAGTACCTACTGCCTACCTATCTATCATCTTCAGATTTGTCCATAAAAATAAATTTCTTAATAATTTTCTTTAGACACAAAAAGAACCTGCTAACATTTGGCATTGGCAATAAGCCACAAATGGGATATGTATTTACTACTGTTTTGACAGCAGTGGAATGAATTGACCTCTTTTGAAATGAAATTCCACTATCTCCACTCGGATCAGCATATTATGGTAGATCCTGCCGCAAGAACTAATTTTGACTCGAGCTTATGGGTCAACTCAATATTAGTGTTCCGCTGTTTCCCACACATATTTGTGTTTAGTCTGACTTGATGTTTAGTTTGTAGACAAGCAAGACATACCAACTTCGCTAAGAGTAAGAATCTAAGCACACAGTGCGTTGCGGCAGCGGTGCAGCGCCGGAGCGGTTTTGCAGCGGCGCGGGCGGCGTCCTGCATATAAAAATTCATGGCACATGACGCCGCACACACACTGGACATGCTACCCGCGAGACGAGGCGAGGAGGTTATGTGTTGCGAAGCTGAAGCGGCATCGTATATAAATATGTTAGCGAATAGGTTTGACTGTCCTGATATGCGACACTGCTGTGACAGACAAGTTACATAAAGTGTCGCACGTACGAGACTATGATAATTATGAAAGGATAATGAATTATTATGATTTATTAGTGACTTCGTATAATTTGTGTTCAGTTACCTACATTTATTTGCGTGACTTCGTATCTATTGTGTAAAGTTTAAAAGATGTTTGTAATATGGTTTATGAGGGTACTTAGTCTTGAAATATTATTTATGTTGGTAAAACCACTGTTCCTCTCCAGCGCACGAATCTGTCTTGCCACGCAGACAGCGGAGGAAACAAATGAAAAACCAACGGTATTCACAAGACAGAAGAACAAATGACGAACGAGTATGTCTTTTGAAGCAAGTCGCTTCCCTCGTGACCATGAACGGCGGAACACACCACATCTGTGACCTGGGAAAACCCTTCAGATTAATAATCCAATAATAGCAACATTAAATGCATCGTTCTGTTAGTACTATACATCGATATTGTTATAATTATTATGAGCCATCAATCTGATACATCGTTGCTGCACTTGAAATGTTTATAAATAGTCAAGGAAAACTTCTTCAAAATGCCAGGCGAAGGAATTTAATATGATTATTTGTGTAGTTGTCCGATGGGGCCGGAAAGTTCTGGAGTGGCGACCGCGAACCGGAAGACGTTGCGTTGGAAGACCTCGCACTAGGTGGACCGATGACCTGGTGAAGGTTGAGGGAACCCGCTGGATGCGAGACGCACGGGACCGGTCAATGTGGCGACAACTGGGGGAGGCCTATGTCCACCAGTGGACGTCTTTTGGCTGAAATGATGATGATGATGATTTGTGTAGTTTTATTACATTCATTCATATAATTTCTGAAAGGTTAGGTAGAGGCGTACCTTAAATAGGTACGCCTCTACCTAACCTTTCAGAAATTAGATTAATATTTCAGTAGATTATAATAAAAATACTTATGGTGAAGTTTTACCAGTATTGTTTGAATCCCATGATAAAGGATAAACCTACTGCATCAACACGACGTTCCACACATTCGACCGAAGTGCTTTGCTAAGTCCTTTATTATGCGCACAGCCAAGGAGTGGAATTCCCTGCCTGCGTCGGTTTTTCCGAGTTCATATAACCCTAATCTATTTAAGTCGCGAGTAAACAGGCTTCTTCTGGGTAAGCTCGTTCCATCGTCGACATCATCTCTGCCCTTAGGGCAAGATTGAAGTCAAAAGCAAGCCCATTTATAATTAAAAAAAGAAATTAACAGGCCTCAAATCGATGGGTACTCTGGACTGCTACTAAATTCCTGATGGAAAAAACTCTTCAATACTTTCCCCAACCTGGGAACCGAATCCGAGACCTCACGCTCACAACCACTCTTGGCCAAATGCCAATGTGGCAGTCAGTATATAAATAAGAAGATATAAATCATCACACTATTATATCACACTTCACACTAATATTATAAAGGCGAAAGTTTGTGAGTGTGTGACTGTTGAGAGTGTATGTTTGTTACTTCTTCACGCAAAAACTACTGAACGGATTTGGATAAAATTTAGTACACAGATAGTTTATAACCTGGATTAGCACATAGGATAGTTTTGTGTGTAGTGGGATAATTTTCGAGTTGCAGCGGGTGAAGCCACTGGCAACAGCAGTTGAAGATATTTGACAGATATTATATAATATAGTAGCTTGATGTGCTGTGTCGTTCTGTACACAACATGCATTGATTCTTTTAACTAATTAAAGCCACATTTATTTCTCCCACAGCAACGTTAATGAATTCTATTCACGACTGCTTGTCCCTGTCCATGTCCACTCCTTGATTTAATCTGTTAGTAGAATTTTACGAGGCACCTGGGAACGGGTGCGCCAAA
This sequence comes from Diarsia mendica, assembly GCA_949316265.1. NCBI lineage: Eukaryota > Metazoa > Arthropoda > Insecta > Lepidoptera > Noctuidae > Diarsia > Diarsia mendica. Next base: position 14,469,064 of record OX438903.1, on the reverse strand, counting down.
GTTGACCTAAAATTTCAACTCCGAAAATTGGAAATCCGAAAATGTTCTTCCTAACATTTTTCATCCTAACGATCGCAATTCCTAAAGTCTCTGTCTCTAATGTTTTAATTCCGAAGCATTCAACTTCCTAATGTCAGTAGCAATAAACATCTATTATCCTATTATTTGTTTTCCTATATTTTCTCAACATACCCATCTTTTACACTATTATTCAAAGTCATATCTTTTTTGTTTATATTACTTTTTATTCATAATAATCAGTATTATAAAAGGTCCCATTAAAATAGGTGGACAAAATTTTAGAAATCATTTAGACCGCTAAAATAAGGACAATAGTAAAAAAAATAAGAAAAAGACATTAAAATACCTACTTTTATGGGATGAGTTTGTTCTAGAGTGCCGCCAATTTATTATTTTAAGTCAAAATAAAATCACTTTATATAGTGTTTTTTTTGTTGTTTATATGTCTTTAGTTAGGCTTACTTAAACGCTGTGTTAAAATTTGTCCACCTATTTGAATGGGACCTTATATGCAAAAATAGCCATAGGTTAGGTTAGGTTAGAACTGTGACCAACTACGCGCGAGCCGAGCGAGCGAAGCGAGCGGTGCCGCGGCAGCGGCCGGCGAGCGCTACCTCGAAATTTGTCGCGAAATTTTTCTAAGTATTTTTTTCATAGTGTCCACAAGACGAGACTCTGACCTGAATTTCATTCATTTATTTCATTTCAAGACAAAAATCAGTGAAACGACCTTTAGGGCCAGTTTCACCGGTTACGGATAAAGTGTCAGATAGTTATCTGACAGTTATCTGACAGATAATGCTATCAAAAGTTGTAGTTTATCTGGCAGATAAGTTCCGGATAGGCTATCAGGGACTTATCAGCAAGTGGTGAAACCGGCCCTAAATCATTATAAACAGTTGTATGAGTGAAAATATTATGGTAATTATGTTTAGGGATAAAAACGTTAGGATAAAAAACAGTAGGAGTTGCAATATGTTTACAATAACGATAATAGGAATTAAAATTTTCGGAAACATGAGTGTTAGGAACATCGCCAGTAGCATTACAAATAGTAGGAATTCAAACTTTAGGATGAAAAATTTTAGGAGGAGTGATCATTCGGATTACAAATCGTTAGGAAGAACAATTTCGGATAAAAAACTTTAGGTGAGCCAATATGGACCCCCTGGGAACACATGGGTTCGGTCTTCGGCGTAATCGAAAATCACGCCACTACACGCATTCAGCGGTTGTATGTATCGCAGGATAATTGGAAATAGTTTCTCTGTGAAATTCTAGGTATTTGTGAGTAAACAGCTTATCTTAGGGAGAATCCACACACTACATCTCAGCGACAAAGAGTGGTTAAAGCAGCTTGCAGTTGCTTTGAGGTAGGTAATTAAAAAATGTCGATATTGTTGCGTTGTCGGCTTGTCGCTAGTATGTAGTTGCGATGTCGTTATGTTGTGGTTAGTGTATTATTATTGTATTTTATCATAATAATGTGTATGTTATACTCTTCGGTCTTCTGTATAACCTGACGCGGGGTATGTATGTGTTCTACGATGCTAAAGCCTTTTCGGAATCCGGCTTGTTCGGGAGGTTGAAAATCGTCAAACCTGCGTGCAAGTCGATTCGTGATGACTTTTGAAAACAACTTATAGACATGGCTTGGAAGTGGGATGGGCCTATAATTCTTCAGATTGTCACCCTTCCCGTCTTGAAGAAGAATTACCACACCACTGCACTTGCTTGTGGCGTTTTCCCCTTGAGTATTTACAGAATCAAACAGTTTTCTTCGTGTAGAGCACTGGCTGCGATGTTTTCGTTATCGGCAACAAGGATGAATTTAACGGCAAAATGTGTGACATAAACTTTTAATTTTTATACTTATTAGCGCCCGCCCACGTGTAGTTGTTATAGTACCAACTAGCCTTAGGTTAAGAGGCCATTTACTTAAGCTGATTTTAATTATACAACAAAAATAAATGTAGAGATAATAAAATCCAAAGCTAAACACCAAGGCTAACTGTTTGTTTTAGCTACTCAAGAACGATAAATAAACTAAATATAAACGAGGAAGCTCAAATTTTTATAAGGATCCATTGCGAAATTAGATATAGATTTATACCTTCTTATTTATATACTGACTGCCACATTGGCATTAATTTGGCAGATAGTTTTCCCAATATTCATTGCTGCTTTTAATTTCTATAAATACTTTGCATATTTTTTGTCATAATCGAGATATTAAAATACGCTTTCAAACGTACACGGGTATCCAGTATTTAAAGTAAAGGCTATAACATTTAAAACTTACTGTATTTTGATTTGGTTGAAAATTAAAAAAAAAAAAATTTGATCTCCAATAATCTCCGTAATTAGAAGGTTCCTAGGTATGTTTTGAGAACAACAAGAAATCTTGCAATGGCAGGGAAAACAAATACCTTTCGGTTTCGAAAAGAGTCTTCTTTTTACAGCCAAGGAGCAACAACCGTAAATATATATACTGATAGTCGCAACCCAGTTACTCATCAATAAAATCGTGTTCTACTAAAATATATCCCTTTCAGATCCGAATTTTGTCTGGAGTCTCGAAAACTTATGTTATAAATTAATAATGTCTGAAAGTCAATGATTCCTTACAGTCTACCGGACGATTACGAATCCCTTCAGTAGCGGTTAGTTATTGGAACCAGAGTTATGGAGACAACCTTTTGGAATTGATTTGACATTCAAATGTACTATTCACAAATAATATCACGTCTGTAATTCTCGTAGGGTTACGCAGAGGTGTACCATATAGTATATAAACTTGGATATAGATAAAAGCTATAGTCACTAAAAGGATCTGTGCGTAGTAAAAGATTGTCGTGAGATTACTCTTGTTATTTATCTGCAAAGTTTTATTTTCTTCTATAGTTTTTAAGCACCAGTCTGCTTTTTTAGAAAAAATAAAAACAATTTTATCGTGGAGGTTGGAGTACCTAATGCTAATCATTAATGTGTTGCTAACATCAGCTGAATTCACACAAATCAAAAAATAAAAGCAGCGATCTGAAAAAAAAAACAAACAATAGAAAAAAATAAGATCAATAGAAATATGTGAAGGTGAATCATGAATTCATAAATTCCTTGAGAAAGAAATTCGTCAAGGCATTCCTCAAAATATCTTAAACCAATAAACAATAAGATAGTTGCTGTCTGTAGTAGGTACAGTCGAACAAGGTATTTAGTATACAGGGATATGCTTGCCAACTCACAATGGGCCTGCGTGGTGGATTATCCCATTCCCTCTCATATAAAGTGGCCTGGAGTTCCAGCAGTGGGAACATTATATGATATGCTTGCATCTACGTTTAAACGCTGTTATGAGTCACCATAATCCTCTTTAGTATGTATAGTCGACCAAGAAATTGGTTTACCACTCTAAGGTTGAATATCATTTGCACGTACAAAACATCAAGTGCTATTTTCACGTCAGAATCTGTCAATCTGTCATCCTTAGCGAATAATTATGTTACTGGGAGATGTCATCAAAAGTGGTAAACCAATTTCTTGGTCGACTATACCTAGTGGTATAGATAAGCTTAAAAAGTTGCTATGTTATTATTTCCTATTTTGCTGTAACTGCTTGTTCTGTCTCTACATCACTCTGAGGTAGACCACTAATCTTCTGCATGCAGTTTCAACAAAAAGCAAAATAAGTACAAAGAAAAATTATTGACGGTGGAGTGAAAAGCTGAAAGTGTGTGCCTGTCTACCAAATAGTTTGTCTGACTGTACATAAATGCCAAATATTTCCACAAAACACAATTTCTTCCGTGATATGTTGTCTAAACATTGAAGTTTCGACCACGAGAACTGAGCGACATAGTTTATACAAACAGTATTAATACGGTCGACGTCTAAAACACTCAACATTTGGCCGACATCGACTATCGACTGCGTCTTCTGGTAATGGCGGTTTTATCGACTAGTGATGATAGTTTGTCGATAGTTATTGACATGTGAAAAGCTTGTGAAGTTTTGTTCAAATTGCTGAGTTGTCTCTCTTGACTAGGTCGTTGGTCTGGTGGACGCATGTGCAATAACTGGGCATTCTGAAGTCCTGGGCTCGATTTCCGGGTCGCGCAAAGTTTTATTGAGAGAAATTTCTGATAGAAATCCTATAATGACTCAGGTGATTGTTCTATTAATAAAAGTATTGGTCTGTGTTGTCCCTATGTTAAAACTGTTAAAAAGACATTTACGAGGCCTCTTCACTTTTTGCTCGACTCCGTAAGGGTAGTAGCGTATTGTAATATACTTCCTCAAGAATTTTAATTTGGGTGGTAGTTCTAGATATAAGAGCGTTCAAACTAACCAACTTTTCAGCGTTATTATAATAATATTAAGTTTGATGGAAATTGAAATTATTTAAACATTGATGAAGTAACCAGACCACATAATATATTTCAGCTAATATATCGACATTCATCCCAACACTATCAATAATCGTCCACCACTCAGCCTCGAGGTTGAGACAAGGCGAAATATGTAACAGTACACTAAAAGTTAATATTCAACCGATTTGTACAGTATGTGTCCAGCATTATTTGACCCCTCGAATAAAGAAGAAGAGACAAAGTTGTGTGAGAGCAGGGGTCAGATAACACTGGGTACTGACTGTAATAACACAATGTCTGTTTGCAATACCAAATAGTCAATAGTCTGGATACGAACGATTTTAAATGTCTGGACATAGTCGAGGACAGGTTTATTTGAAATAAATGTTTGTAGGAAATAATGGAGGGTAATTTCAGTCATCTATGGGCGCGTTGCCATCTAGATGTTTCCGACTTTATGGGTAGAACTTTGTGTCACTAGAACTATCAAAGATTAAGGAACTGCTTAATAGTTAGAGTCTGTCAAGCGAGTCTAGTCCCATGAAAAAGGCGGCAAATTCAAAAATCACTGATATAAAACACTGATATAGCACGCTGAAAACTTATTGATACTTGAATTTTAAAGTAAAAGGGTTGTGGACTCGACTCGCTTGACAGACTTCTATCAATAAGTTTTCAGCGTGCTATATCAGTGTTTTATATCAGTGATTTTTGAATTTGCCGCCTTTTTCATGGGACTAGACTCGCTTGACAGACTCTATAATTACGTTTCATACTCTTTAGGACTAGGTATAAGAGTAGAGGAAAACTATGTTGTTCGTGTCATGCATGCATCAAAGTCCGCATTGTGAGTCTTACCCTATGGACAAAGTTGAAAGCTTTGCTATTTATAAAAATGTCAACATAAACAAATCGATAGCAATATGTACAATGAAATAAACACGACCTAAGAATAAAATTGAAAAACTGTCGTATATAAAAAAAAAAACAACTATGCCATTAATAAATAAAACAATTCAGTCCTACTAACATTGAAATTACACAAAAGTAAACATAACAAACACACAGAGTTATCAAAAATTTACCATAAAGTTACATCTGTAATCTGTAGCATTACCATAGACAATTGAAGCAGACATCGGAATACAAACGTGAACACATAGCATTGACATATATTTGGATAATGGTAATAATTTGATCTCTTTAATGTAAGTACAGGTGGAGAAAACTGTCTTACGGGAAATATTATATTTTCTTTTTATAATTAGGTAATATTACTAACATGAGCAATGGACCCGAGTCAAAGAACCATGTCTTTAAATATTATTAGTAGTTCTATCTGTTGCGAGAAATTACCCCCACTCTCACTTTCTCAGACAAGAGGACTTTGTCCCGCTTGTGGGAATATTATCGATCCCAGAAAATAATAACCATTATTTTTTTGTACTTTTCTAGCCACAGACAGTGATAACGGTTATGTATTCCCTATTCAGCAGTAAGCAAGACAGTTTTTTTTTTAATAAATAAAAGTGACTCAAGATTTTTAAGTAACACCTAATTGAGGAAGTCGTAAATGTGCTTCTGAATTAACTTTTGATTTAGTTTCTGTCTGACTTACTTTTAAGACTTAAACGAGGATTAAAAAATAAAGTATCGAGCCATTTTGAGTATTTTTTTATTATAATTAAAAAATAAAACCGACTTCGACAAAAATAAAACACAAAAAAGTGAAAAATAAAAAATCAGCTTCTGAAGTCGGTGACTTTTGTTTGTTTGATTTCATGTTTTTGCCACCGACTTCTGAAGCTGATTTTTTATTTTTCACTTTTTTGTGTTTTATTTTTGTCGAAGTCGGTTTTATTTTTTGTAAAAAAGTTTTTATTTTTCACTTTTTAGTGGTTCACATGTGCAGTGTGCTTACCCCTTCACAACGTACCGGCGTGATGTTATGTTATGAACTGGTGTAAACAATAGACAGTCATGAGATTTCAGCAATCCGGGTCCATTTACTATCATTAATTGAGGAGTTCCGTTGCCTATCTCCGAAGTTCTTCATCAGATCTTCACGTGGCGTGATATTATGTTGTGTGATGGCGTAAACAATGCTTAGATATGCTATAGCAACAATCGCTGTTAATCTGCTGTTATTTATTGAAGAGTTCCCCCGATTTCTACAAGATCCCATCATCAGATATTGAAATGGTGAAAATGGGACCACACGGGAAGCACCAGCTTTCAAATGAAAAAAGAATCATGAAAATCAGTTCACCTAGTCGCAAGTTATGAGCGAACAAACATAAAAAAAAAAAAAAAAAAAAAAATACAGTCGAATTGATAACCTCCTCCTTTTTTTGAAGTCGGTTAAAAATGGGCAAGCTCTTGACCTCAATCTTGCCCTAAGGGCAGAGATAACTAGGTAATTCTAATTCTAATTTAATTAGATGAACATATAATTAGGTTTCGATTGGCACTTTGCCAGATTTACTAAATAGTAAAAACTTTTTCTAGCATGTGAAACATTAGTAGATTTTTTTAAATCAATTTTGGCATTTATGTGGAAAAGGGTGTCTGACTGCCAGAAATAAAAACGAAATTCTTGTAAATTCTAAATCTAATTAATAACAAGATTTCTCTATCGTTTTATTACCTAAGTCATGAAGGAAAATGTAAATAAACAGGGAATAATAAATAAGGGATGTTCTAAGAATAGCATCAGGAAGCTTTACTTAATCAATTTGTGAGGTCCACTCTGAACCATTTTAATATTCATGTAGGAAAGCCTTAATGAATAACACTTCAAAGGTGGCTCGAAATTATGAATTTATTTATTCATATAAAATTCCCCGCAGATTGAATTGAATACTTTTTACATTAAAAACAAGTAAAACACCAAGAAAATTATTGCAGCAAATAATAACAAAAGAAAGTGTTTTTGTGAAATATTTTCGCGGAAAGTTTCTGAAAAACAAATCTCATTATGGTTATGAAATGAATGTTGGAAAAGGTTAACAACTCCCGAAAAGGTATGAAGTAGTTACCCAATATTAGTCACGTTGTTGAGAACCCCTGTCATGTGACGCATTGTCTTGTCTTTAAATGTAGGTAACCTTTGTAACAAATGTTTTGGTCAATCTTTTCCTGTTTTCTGCTCGAGAAAGTTTAGTTGTAATAGAAAAAAAAATTGTTTTCATTTTGAACCATTACTTTGATTTTGAGTTTTAGTTCTCAGACATCTTGTTTGAATTAAACATAGCAGATCAGTATACGAAACATCTTCTCTCGAAACAATTAAATCTCCAGTTTAATTGTTTCAACATACCGAAACCTTAATTTGTAGATTCTTAATAACGATTAAAACTTCGTAACTTCCTTGTAGTTCTTAACATACCCGAAAAAATAAACATATTAAAACCAAAAACTTCACTACTAAGTACCTAGCTTATATTGCAATGTTATATTATCTTTCGGTCACACATGATTGTGTATCAAAAACGTGACCTTGCAAAATGTCACATTTTTTACTTTTGTTTCGAAGTTTGAATATAATATGTCCAAACCTAGCACTGTTTAGTAGAGTATGCCTAAGAGATAGATGTGTACCAACACAGCAAACTCTTTAACCAAGACAGAATAGAGCCTTGCCATTGGCTTTTACCTGTTTAGTATATATATGATCCCGACCGATTTCGGCCACAGCGACTTGGATCTGCCTATTAAGAGCATCGCTGGTGTGCTCTCTGGTGACTGACATAGCCAATTTTTGCCGTGAAAGTGCGTTCACATTCACTGCAAGTCAGCACCCCTCCGACGTAATTGTATTGGATGGCCGCGGGTGGTCGGGCCTTAAGCTCGTCACGTTTAGCATCGAGCTCTTCTCTACGTCGCCTTTCAAACTCAAACACCTTAGTGCTCACGGTATGCCTCCACAGTGACCGGTCCGCTGCCAATGCCTCCCATTGTGACGTGTCTAGGTCACATCGTTTCATGTGGCGCTTAAGCACATCTTTGTACCGAAGGAGTTGGCCGCCTTGTTTCCGCTTGCCATCCTGCAGTTCTGAGTAGAAGATTTGCTTCGCCACTCTGTCGTCAGACATTCGGGTCGGGAGACATGGCCAGCCCATCGCAACTGGCGCCGCATTATATAGGCCTCTATGCCGCCGACATTAGCTCGCCGTAGTACTTCCGTGTTACGAACACGGTCCGACCAGTGGATGTTCATAATGTCCCGTAGGCATTTCAGATGGAATCTATCTAAGGTGCGAATGTGCTTGCGGTATAAACACCATGTCTCGGAGGCATACAGGAGATTTGGCAGAACTATTTATTACTAACTATTTACCTGTTTACATCGATATTAATAAATCGATTTAATATTGTTTTATAATTGCTTGTCTTAAGTTAGTAGTATCAACTAAGATTCTACCATCTTTTTGGCACTGTATGACCTATCCTGTAATTTTACTGCAATATAATATAACTTCATCTTCCATACTAATGTGTGATATTGCAGTAAAAGTTACAAAGTCATACCGAACCTTTACACGTTTTTTTTTAAATCAATAACGTGACAAGACAAGGACTTATTTTATAAAGGTTTTAAAGTTTTATTTTGTTTTATCTATTTATTTATCTATGGGATTTAGGCACCTGATATTAAACTAATTTGATTCGATTTTGATTAACATTGACACTCAAAACGTGATATTTATCATGTTTAGGTACTATTAATTTGTTTTATTATTATTTATCTGTGATCTTGTTTTCAGTGTTAAGGATAATTTTAGTAGGTACTTATTTAAAACGTATATTATATCCAAAACTAGCACTTCAGTAATCGCCAGTACCCACCCTAAGGTGTGTAGTCTCGTGGCCTGCCGAGGTTGGCTTACGTGTTTAGATCAAGGTACACGTGAGAGCTCCTGACCTATTTCGACTTACGAAGTACTTTGTTGAATATTTTTGCTTGGCCTCATGTTTCGATAAACTATGGATTTTAGTTGGACTTGTTGATGTTTGATTAAGTTAACATTACCTATAGTGAATAAACATGATTATAACGTGACATAGCATCACGTCTGTGTCCAAAGCGTTAGGTTAAGAATTTATCAGTAGCAGCCACAGAGTCTAAACTTGTGCCCGGTTGATGGCAATAGGCTCGCCCCCTATTACATGACTTTTAATGTAGCTGGTGAAATGTGGGTGTTCACCAAGTTCAATGAAAAAGTGATGTTATTTGATGCTATCGTTTTTTTGCAGCTTCAAAAGAACAAAAAGTATTAAAAGTATCTAATTCTTGTCTTTTTTAAGCCAAATCCCTCATAAGGTTTAATGTTTCTTTTCATATTTTTCTTACAAATCCTAGAATTTAACTGCTGAGCTGCCATTTTCCATGTCTCCGCAAATCTCTACTTACGTCTTCAATTCCTAAAAATCCTATAAGTATGAAAAGCTCTTTCTATTTCTGGACCTAGATAGTTAGTCGATGACATTTTACCTTTTAGCTTTTTAAGCTCTATCTATATAAAACACCCACCTATTTGGATTTACGCTTAATTACTTTTAAAGCTAGCATTTTCCAATGTTTCCATCATAATCACTTTTTTTTAGCTTCGTTTTGACCTTAAGCCTGGCACTTAGAAAATCCCTAAGTATCGAAAGAGCAGCCCACACACACGGCGACAGTGCATCATCATCTGCCTAGCCTTTACCCAACTATATTGGACCCGAATTCCAGTAGGTATACCCGGTAGCAGCCAAAGCACCAGTATTTTAGGAGGAACGACAGCGTAAGTGAAGTCCACAACACAGTACTTGAGAAATACGATAACCCTTAGTAAGACTGGTTGACAAGTTTGGGCTGCCTTTAACGACTGTCAAATTTATACGAGTATAAAATATGACAACCTTGCAACCGGCTTTTCGTAGAAAGTAAGGTTTTTCGATCATGGGATCGGACTGGGTCAAAATAATATGATTCTGTTTAGTCCGTAAGTTAGATTATCGAAAAATATTGAATACGTGTTTTTTGTTTTATCAAATCAATAAAAAATGATGATGATAAAACGCGTCAAAGATCTTGGAGTGGGGCTTGAAACGTCACTTGTGTCGTCAAAATGTACTATCATATGACGTCACACGAGTTTTCGAAGCACTGTATCGTCTTCATTTTAAGTTTACGTGAAAAAAGAAAAAATACGTGTCCAATATTTTTTGGAAATCTATCTGACGGACTAATTAGTTTTTTTTTGTCCGATGCGCTGTGAATAGGGGTATTCACAGCGCCGCGAAACAAGTAAAGCGCCCGCGTTTTGCTTGTCGCATTGAGCCGCATCTAGGGAATGCAATCTCGATCTCGCGAGATCCCGAAAACCCGAGATCTCGCCTCATTATACGAGATCAATCTCGAAGCATAAAATGTCGAGATCTCGGCCGAGATTGACGGGATCGAGTGGCAGTAGTCGCGAGACATGTAGGCCATGTAGCGTGTATTCTGCGCGTGAGCGAGTCAGGATTCCCTGAAATTCCCTGATTTATGTTATTTCCCGGGCTCTCCACGCCCTAACTTTCAATTCCCCACAAATCGGGGGTTTCCCCGCGATGCAGTTTTAGTTAGGTACCTAACCTATGTAAAAATTAAGTTTTTTTTCAATAATTTATGTTGTATCATACTCGCATCATAATCAAAACTACTAAGCAGTTTCAATCATGTTTCAGTCATCTAATTAAAACAATACTTTTTGAAATCCATTCGAGATCTCGAAAATGCTGAGATCTCGCCGAGATCGAATTTCTGATCCCTCGAGATCTCGACTTAGCGATCTCGTCTCGAGATTGCATTCCCTAGCCGCATCACCCGAGGCCGTGAAACTTTTTAAGATCCTCCCTCTACCTATCCGACATTGAAGTTCGACCGGGTGCATTATCTGATCGGGTTTTAGCCTTCGAATGAACTGGCTTTGACATATTTACCTTCTTAGATGCAAGGCTGAAGGCTGAAAGTATACCTTTCGTTAAGGTATTTTGATATTCGTTTTCAGCGAATATTATCGTCTAGTCGAGTTTTTTTTTTCATAAAGTAAAGCTTAACACTGAAGATAATAACACCATGTTTTTTTGTTTTGTTATAAATAATGATTTTGTCTATTACCAATGCATCAATGTCTAAATCCATCCGCTCCCGTTTGGAAATACATTTGAATAATTCATTTCTTTATCCAAACAAAAACTCTAATCCCCATTTTCTAATCGTTTATTTCTTAGAATCATTATGGCCCTTACACAAACGAATAATGCGAAACTATTTACAATTTCTAATAATAGCAACGCCGTTTGGGACTGTGCTCATTGCTCTTTTCAAGTATACCCTTTTAGAATGTATTCGGGTCGAAACGATGAAGTAACATGTAAGTTGCGCCACCGGGAACGCCACAGACTTACTGGAAAAAATAAAATGGCCGACATAATTATGGTGACGAAATTATTTTTCTATTTTCGTTTCTTGGTATTCAGTTGCATCCAGTTAGACTGGAAGTCGGCCCTGACATAGTTGGGATGAATTAGGACGATGATGGTGACAATTTATTTTTTCGTCGTTTTCGTAGAATACTTACTTGTTAAAGGAATATGTATGTCATCATCATCATCATCATTTCAGCCGAAAGACGTCCACTGCTGGACCTCCAGCCTAATGTAATATACAGTATGTATTGTGTGTAAATGTATTATGTTAAAGGAATATTTTAATATTATTATAGTACTATAGTACTTAATTTCAGAAATAAATTGTTATTTTGGAAGCTGTGTAACTAGCCCGTTGTCGTTTTCTTTTCTTGATTGCCTCGGCGCTTTTCAGGTGGTCGCAACTCTTGGTTCTGGCTTTCAGAAGTTGCAGTGGTTTGAGAATAGGGTAGCGGGCTGGACCAAAAAAAAACTTTTGTTTTCGAAAGTTGTAGTACCTTTCAACCAACTTATCCGTGCAGGCGGGAAAATACAAAACTAAAATAATTGAACTAAGTTTGACATATCGATGCAAATGTTCATGACATGCCACGCCACCATGAACTGCATGAACTGCAGTAAGTAGTCATAATATTATCATAAAAATGCTCTGCTACCCGTGCGAAGCCGGGGTGGGTTGCTAGTGTAAAACCGTGATAAGAATATACAAGCCTCGTTTGAAATTTCTGGAATATTTTATTAGAGAACTTTGTGTTATTTTCGGAGAATGTTAGCCAATCACAGCTGCGTATTTCTCATGTTTTCCTAGTCTTTCATTTCGGAGAAAATTAACCAATCTTGGTGGTTATGTAATGAGTCCGTTTTTGGAAAAAACATCGACTTTTGACATCGTTATTGTGGTTTTTTCCTATATGGAAGAATGTTTCACAACGTGTTTCGAGAATAAGGAGAACTGTGATTTAATTACATGTAATATTTTTGCTTTGTTTTTGCACCGTTTTCAAATAAGTTTCTGTAGGTCTTCTCCAGAAATAACTTAGGTACTTTGGAGGGGATGGTATTGTTTAGGAAAAAAACAACTTAAAAGCTTGTAAAGTGTAGGTTCATTAAACCTATAACAAACAAGGAAATATTCTTAGTATATGAAAATCACGTGTCACCGAAACCAGGTCGTGGAGGTCAGATCGGAAGTCGCTCTATGTAAAATACTGCTATTTAGCTGCATCCTGCCTGTTAGACTGGAAGCCGACCCCAACATAGTTGGGAAAATGCTAGGCAGATGATGATGTGCATGGTTGGTTCCTGATTGGAAGATAGGACTTGGACCCGGTTCATTGGCCCGCTCGAAGCAGGACCGGGTTGCTTGTATTGGACCCAACTATGTTGGGGTCACCCCATTATAAAAGTTGTATCCCAACAATATTTAAAGTGTTACTTGGTTTGATTTACATAATGCTTGATTAACGGCTTCGTAAAGAGACGTTTACACTCTGTATAGTTATGAAGTTTGTCCAGTGTTCTATAGCTATGAAAAATCAATAGTTAGCTGCATAATGAACCGAATTTATGATGTAACACTAAAAAGCTTGCAACACTAAAATAAATATTTAAAAATTTTGCAACACTGTTACGCGCCATGGTCAACGATCTTTCGACATGCACTTGAGTTCCCGAAATAAAAACCCATCAGTTGGCTATTTCCTCGATAATAACATTCATAATCTTATGAGTAATTTAAAAATACGCGCCATCTTATGTCTGTTTATAATACACACTCGACATCACTGACTAAACACATGTTGCATGCGTGTAAGTAAGTAAGTAAGTAAGTAAGTAAGTAATATTTATTTGTCTAAACATGGTGTACATGATACATTACATGCAGGATAATAAAGGGATACATTAAGTTCTAACATGTTTAGCCACATGTCGCGGCGTACAAATCGGTTGGAAGAGATGGTGCGTAAACCGTGATAATATTCAACCAAAAAATGACATTATATAAATTATGTAGACACTTAAAAATAAAAATAAACATAATTATTCATTAAAGATTAGGTAGGTATCATTACAATTTGGCAGCATATTTTTTAAATATTAAATAAAATTAAATGTCAAAGTAGGTAGTCATTACTAGTCATTAAATAAAATTAGTCAATAAAAATATTAATACAATACAAATTCAACAAATTACAATAACATGTCAAAAATATAAATAAAAATAAAAACAACGTCAACATCTTAGAAACCAATAAAATTGTCCTCTTTCATAAACTCTGCTATACTGTAATATGCTCTTTCAGTTAGTAAACTCTTCAATTTGCTTTTAAGAGCAGATATATTTAATGTTCTCCATGATTTGGGCAATTTATTAAAAATGGTCGGAGCCATGCAAAAGATGCTCTTACGCAAAAGAGTTGTTTTAGCGCCATGGACACAGAGTTTAAAATTATCACGTCTATTCCTAGGGACAGCATCAGACAAAAGCTGAAATAGATGAGAATTTGATTTAACGAACATTACTGTTTCCAGGATGTATAATGAAGGCAATGTTAATATCTTACGTTCTATAAAATAAGATTTACAGCTGTCCGTTTTTTGCAGTCTAAACATCGATCTAATGCATCTTTTCTGTGCCCGAAACGCAATTTCATTGTCCGTGCTATTCCCCCAAAAGATTACTGCATATCTAATAATTGATTCGGCTAATCCATAGTAAGCAGTAATTAGCGCATCTGTGTTGAGTACCACAGCAAGCTGTTTCAGAGCGTAGGCTGCACTACTCAATTTTTTACTTACTGCCTCTATTTGAGGTTTCCAATTCAATTTAGAATCAATTATTATTCCCAGAAATTTTGTGGTGTCAGCTTCATTGATATTTATATTATTAAATTGAATATTAAGATTTTTTATTGTTTGTGTGCGTTGTGCAAAGTGCATTACGTTGGTCTTTTTTAAATTAATTATTAAATTATTATTATTCAACCAATTTATAATGGATATTAGAGAATTATTAATGTCATGTTCGTATGTGTTTATGTCATTACAAGATATTGTCATAGTGCAATCGTCAGCAAAGAGTGTCATCGGTTGTTCAGTTACCTTAGGCAAGTCATTAATATACAAAATAAACAATGGAGGCCCCAATACACTGCCTTGGGGTACTCCGTACATAACTGTTCGTTCTTCTGATCTTGAAGTTTCTTCGCGTTTACTTTTTTTATTTATTGTGCTGATTTCCGTTACTTGTTTACGGTTATGAAGATACGATTTAATTAATTCTAAAACGTTGCCTCTAACACCATAGGCTTCAAGTTTATTTACCAGAGAATTATAATGTACGCAGTCAAAGGCCTGTGTCATGTCGCAGAATATGGCACAGACTGGTGTTCTTTTATCTACATTCAGCATGACATTGTGTAAAAACTCATAAATAGCCAAATTAATACTTTTATTTTTACGAAATCCTTTTTGCTCGTCACTTAAAATATTATATTTTTCTAAGTAGCTATTCAATTCTCTATATATATATTTTTCAAATACCTTAGACATAACTGGTATAAGCGCGATCGGTCTGTAATTGACCATTAATTCGTGATTATCTTTCTTATATAGCGGTTTCACTATTGACTTCTTTAATGCATCAGGAAATACACCTGCACTTATGCAGAGATTAATAATGAAACACAAATGAGTACATATTTCAAATGCAACTGCTTTCAATATTTTTGTGGCAATACCATCGTAGCCAACGCTGTTCGTATTTTTTAGCTTCATTATAATATTAAGTATGTCATAGGGCGTTGACGGTGCCATAAACATAGACTGTGCTCTGCCAAGAATTAATGACGTTGAGTTTGTTCCCGCGTTAATTGTTGGTTGTATTTTGTCTATAAAATAATTATTAAATGTATTGGCAATGTCTTTTGGGTGTGTGATGTCTTTACTTTCAAATTTTATGCAAGAAATAGAGTTTTTCGGGGCATTGTATTTACTCTTATTAATTATTTGCCACGTAGTCTTTGATTTGTTACTAGAGGTTTTAATATTGTAATCATTTTGCGCTTTCTGAGTAAGATTCATAATTTTTCTAAGTAGTTTTGAATATGTTTTAAATTTATCTCTATTAGCTTGACTTGGTTTTAACCTATATTTCATAGAAGCTTCCGTTTGTTTTTACTACACAACTTTATCCCACGTGATACCCAAGTAGGTTTTTTAGTCGTCTTAATAGTTATGATTTTTCTGGGGAAACATAATTCGTACAGCAATTGGAACGTTTCAATAAAACAGTTGTATGCTGCATTAGGATCGACCATCTCGTAAACATCTGAGAAGGAAAGACTACTTAGACAAGTCTTGAATTTTTCTATATTTTCCCGACTGTAGTCTCGTGTACTTTTGCGATAGTACTTAAGAATATTATTTTTCTTAACGGGGCACTCTAACAGTTGTGCTGTGTGATCGGATAGCGCGAGCTCCAAAACTTCTGATCTACAACGACGCTTGTTAAAATTATGCGCAAAATTATCTATGCATGTTTGGCTCGCAGCCCGAGTGGGTTGTCTCAAAGCAAGTTGTAAGTTAAAATTTAAAAGGATACACTCGAATTCAGCTGACAATTTACTTCTCTTCAGAATGTTAATGTTGTAGTCACCAGCTAAAACTATATTCTTACATCGTTGTTTAGATAAATATTTTAAAAGAGTTTCAAGTTTATCAAAAAACTCATTGATGTTATTTGAGTTAGGTACTCTATAAATACACACAATTATAATGTCATAGTCCGTCAATTTAACTGCACAACACTCGAATATACTTTGCGACGACATGTCTGCTACATTGGCCAATCCCTTCCATTGAATATCATGCTTAACAAGTATACATGCACCGCCTCGCTTACTTGTCTGTCTACTATAACAAGCAGCTAAACTATAATTAGGTAGGTGTAGCTGATTCTCACAGTCAGCCACCATAAAATGCTCTGAAATGCATATTACATCTACATCAACATCTCGTTCTGAAAGTTCACATAAACAGACTGAGAGAGCGTCAGCTTTATTAACGAGACCAGCAATGTTCTGATGTAATATACACAAATATTTAGTCAAGAAAAAAAGTGTCCTTATTAATCAAATTATTATCAATGGTTATGTCAAATGTTTCACTTATACTATTATTATATTGTATGTCAATTATCAAACTATCCATGTCCTTAAATATGGTATACATTCCATGGTTACTCACTGAGCCAGTTCGTTTATTATAAAATTTGTAGTCAAAAGATAAATTTAAATTACTGTCTAACAGATATAAATGTTCATATGTCAGTACATCTAGATACAAGAGGTTGTTAAAAGTTTATTAAACAAGTTGGCATAGTATCCATTTTTATAAGTAGGTAAACAGATGATCACATTCGTATTTTTTATATTTTGAATTACTTCTCTAATACGGAATATAATTTCAAAATAATTATAAGTATTTTTGAAGTCCTCTTCACCTAAAAGAATAACACAAAAGTCATTTTTGGTGAATTTTTCAAGTTTTTCTTTTAGACCTTTCAAGAGATGCTCAGTTTTCCCGTTACGTATCAGATAGTGACACCAGTCAAAGTTTGCGAAAGTATTTTGCGCTATGGATAGTATTTTATTCGTAGTATTCGTACTCAGTAGGCATAATTTATTCTTGTGGCCAAAGGTGTCGGCTGGCAGCTGGCTTTCCTTGCACACGCACGGGATGGTATCTTTTTCTAAAATGTCCTGAGTACTTGTTGAATTTCTTTTAGAACATTTATCTTGCTTCGGTTGTTTGGGCTTTTCAGGGATAATAATATTATGGTGATCAGTATTTTTCTTGGACGGAGAGTTAGTCTCATTCTGGTCTTTCTTTTTATTTTTCCGCATTGAAGATGGTGGGGTGGAAGAAGGCTCTCCATATCCGACCTTTTTATATAATTCTATGATTTTATGACTCTTTTCCAATTCCCATTTTAATTTTATATTTTCTGTGTTTAGATTGTCTATTTCATTATTTGCAATCAATAGTTCCTCCTGTACAGACAATAATTTTTCCTGCAATTCACGTACTTCTAAAGTTCCGCATGGGTCAGGTAGACTTTGCATCGTGGTATCAAAGAGTGACGAGTCTGAAGTGTTCATAGTTGACACATTATTATGAGAATTCGTTCTCCGTATCTTCCTCATTGTTATAAAACTAGTGTCTCCACTTGCCATCTTTGGATAGTGAAATAAAATGACAATAGTAATAAAAAAAACAAAATATAAGCGTGCCAAAATCGAACCTATGCTTAATCAAACCCAAGAAAATGTATAAGCAAATGATTTAATGTCCAAAAAGAGATGTAAGTTCATGGATTCGAACCAGCGGCTCGTCGATCACACGTTATCTGATGTCGGCACTGCGCGAACTCCACTAACCGGACAGTACTTAACGTAATGAAATAGTGCGTCTGTTCTTATTTCTATAATTTTTAAAACGTCAAACAGCCGTTATGTGACTCATGCTGCAAAAATGTTCACACTGTCAACTTGGATTTGCTGCACGTTTTAAACACAATGTTTTGTTACTTTTTGATTAGTTCTCGATCCTCTTTTGTTAAGATATTGTTTTGCAAGTTTAAAACTCTAGTTTAAAAGGGTTTTTGCACCGATAAGTTTAGTTTTAAAGCACCTTTCACGCGTCACTTTTAGAACACTTTTTCACTTTTCTGGGTAAAGTTCTGGTCCAGATAACGATAGGACAGCTTATTCCAAGTGATATTGTCACTTTAACACCACTTTCAACGTTAAATACTCGATAATACTATTTTTAAATATTTTTATACACGGAGCTAATGTTTACGTGACGGCAGCGCCATCTCGACCTGGTGTGTGGTGTTTTAATTTTTATTTGTGACTGAAGCAGACGAAACCGTAAGTTTCGAGAACTTTAATATTCTGGGGTAATGTAGATGCACTGAAGGTACGCCTCTACTTTACCTCTTCGGGGATGTTACATAACATCAAGATTTTGAAACAATGGAGTGTCTATGGAGCTTCCAGCCCATTCTTCTTCGTAGATATATGTACGCTTTGGAATGGGCAACTAGAGTACTTTCACAAGTTAATATGCCTTATGACTATAACTGTAGCGTCGCCGCGCCGTTGCTTTGGTTGTTCCTCTGACATTCAAAAGGGCCTAATGGACAAATTGAAATAACTACTTTGCATATGTAAATGAAACTAACCCAAAAGTTAACACACTTCTATTTCGTTTGTGTGTTTCAATCTTACCGAAATTTCTCAGATCGAAATGGAATGCTCTGAAATATGAAATTTCTCATATTACACGTCGAATCTCAAGCTATAATAATAATCATGAATATTATGTAAACAATGAGGATACTCGCTTAAGAAGAGATTATGTGCCAACATTATTATACGAGTGTATTTAATCTGTTTTGCGGTATATTATAATTTCCAAGACGTTTAGTCGTAAAACAGTAACTCTGGCATTTGAGTCTTCTGTTTTATGAAAACTACTTTAAAGTGTTACCTACCTATTATTTCAAATCGTTTGATATTAGAGGGCTTGATAATAAGCCAACGCCTTGCATTTCTCTGTTATTATTATTATGCATACATAGAGCTTAAAATTACATAACACAGAAAAGTTTGTGAGAGACTGGTGTCCGCACTAGGAAAACCTGTATAGCAGATCACCAGGGTCCCACCACACGGTAATTAGCACAGTCTGGTTATAATCATATGAAGAACTCATTTAAATCACGCAATTTAAAAGTGAAGGGAATGCATTAAACATGAAACAACGACAAAAAATTAAAAATTAATAAAAACAATGGTAAAACAAGGAATAACAAATAAAACAGTTCGAAGTAGGGGAGGAAACCAGTGGGAATCAAACAATACTTGAAGAGTAGGAGGGTTGCAGAGGGAATTATTTAGGATGGGAAAGTAATTCCTCAGTAGATGTAATGAATCAAATGATTTATGAATTAACCAATTATTAAACTGGTTCATAATTTTCTTTATTGGCTCGTTGGTGTAGTAGCCGCAAGTGCGACCGTTGGGTATGAGGTCGTGTGATCGATTCCCAAGGCAGGCAAAGTGTTAGTGGGGTTTTCCATCAGGAATTTCTCAGTCGCGGGCACTGTGCCTGAATTTGAGCTTTGAGCCCTGTTGATGGTAAAAGGCTCACCCTCTATTAGATGCGAATTTAACATAACTGGCCAAATGTGATTGTGAAAACAGACGTGATAAGCTATGCTCACTTTCTTTACGATGTGCGCTTTTTTATTTCCATAAAGAAGAAACAAAACACTATCATCATGACAATGTCCACCAAGTCTGTGTTAGTGATCAAGTCAGTTCAAAAACTGATATAAACAAAACAGATTGTCAACAGAAAACTCAATCAAAATAAAAGCAAACCAACCATGAAACGAAATGTTACGCCCAATTAAACAAATCAATTTCACTAACTACCTAGGTACCTACCTTACTTTTTAAACAAAAAACCGTTAAAAGGAAGGCCTAAAATACTCCATTGTCAATCTAATCCATCTCGTATCTTCAGGAAGACTGCAAGGTCGTCATGGCCTGGTGAGAAACAAAAAAGGAAAAGAAAAACCGTACACGAGCGAGCATAGACAAAAAGACTATTTGATAACGGTTTTTATTGAGCCCTTGATCGATTTTACGGTAAATTAATGATAATTTATAGAAGTGCGTAATTATGTTGTTTTTATGGTTGTGTGGAAATCGATTGTCGTGGTATAGGCATGTGATGCGGAGGAATGAGGTAAATGTCGTGAGGAAGGTTTTAAATATGAATGTGGAACAAGTGGACAAAGAAACGATGAATGAACTGTGTTATGAATGATATGGTAAGAAAGGAGTGTCTCATGAGATGAAGAAAAACAGAGAGGTATGGAAGAGGAAGACATGCTGCGCCAACCCCAAATGAATTCGGATAAGGGCAAGCGGATGATGATGATGAGTAAAAATGGGAGTCTGATGCACGGTCAGTGAGTGAGTCTGATACACCGACCACCATAATGAACCTCCCTCCCCCCACAAATATTTTTTTCATCGTAAATTAAAAAAAATACATCAGTTTCACCGTGTAGGAAATAGCAGTTTTTTATATCCGACGAAAAATGTCTGCGTGGATTTCTGGGGAGGGGATTCAAAATGATGTAAACGTGATGTATAATTATTGAATTCGTGGTCACTGTTTTAGCGTCGGTGTATTCCACTTTTTATAAAAACAGTGACGTAAAATATTTCAAGACATTTCTTTATTAAAATTGAGTGACTGCTCACGTGAACGTGTTACGTGACACTTAAATGTTGAAACAAAGAAAACACTCATCAGCTTATTTAAAAATAATTATATTTCACTACCCTCACTACAAGTTTTACTGAGACTTTCATTATTTTAGGCTTGCCAGGTGAAAAAAACATCACATTTCTTCTCCATTTTAGTCTCCTTGACTTTACCCAAAACCTTTTACGGTATACAGATAGCCAAAACGGTTACAAAAATAATAAACGTAATTGAAAACAGATCATAAATTCACTTTACCATCAAAGCCATAAAATAACATTACGAATGTCAAACAAAAATAAATAACAATGCATCATTGTCCTGATAAGCGAGAAATATCGTAAATAAACCTTTTAAAAACATATCCATTAAGTTTTGAGAGGCGGAAAAGAGGTTATAATGTAACTTGTATTTAAAGTATGATGTTCTGAAAATAAAGTGTCTTCCTTATTTAAAAAGATACTAGCTGAACCCGCGCATGCGTTGCAATGCGTTTTATCCTACCTACCTATCTACTACCCTACCTACTACCCTACCTACCCTACCTACCCTACCTACCCTACCTACCCTACCTACCCTACCTACCCTACCTACCCTACCTACCCTACCTACCCTACCTACCCTACCTACCCTACCTACCCTACCTACCCTACCTACCCTACCTACCCTACCTACCCTACCTACCCTACCTACCCTACCTACCCTACCTACCCTACCTACCCTACCTACCCTACCTACCCTACCTACCCTACCTACCCTACCTACCCTACCTACCCTACCTACCCTACCTACCCTACCTACCCTACCTACCCTACCTACCCTACCTACCCTACCTACCCTACCTACCCTACCTACCCTACCTACCCTACCTACCCTACCTACCCTACCTACCCTACCTACCCTACCTACCCTACCTACCCTACCTACCCTACCTACCCTACCTACCCTACCTACCCTACCTACCCTACCTACCCTACCTACCCTACCTACCCTACCTACCCTACCTACCCTACCTACCCTACCTACCCTACCTACCCTACCTACCCTACCTACCCTACCTACCCTACCTACCCTACCTACCCTACCTACCCTACCTACCCTACCTACCCTACCTACCCTACCTACCCTACCTACCCTACCTACCCTACCTACCCTACCTACCCTACCTACCCTACCTACCCTACCTACCCTACCTACCCTACCTACCCTACCTACCCTACCTACCCTACCTACCCTACCTACCCTACCTACCCTACCTACCCTACCTACCCTACCTACCCTACCTACCCTACCTACCCTACCTACCCTACCTACCCTACCTACCCTACCTACCCTACCTACCCTACCTACCCTACCTACCCTACCTACCCTACCTACCCTACCTACCCTACCTACCCTACCTACCCTACCTACCCTACCTACCCTACCTACCCTACCTACCCTACCTACCCTACCTACCCTACCTACCCTACCTACCCTACCTACCCTACCTACCCTACCTACCCTACCTACCCTACCTACCCTACCTACCCTACCTACCCTACCTACCCTACCTACCCTACCTACCCTACCTACCCTACCTACCCTACCTACCCTACCTACCCTACCTACCCTACCTACCCTACCTACCCTACCTACCCTACCTACCCTACCTACCCTACCTACCCTACCTACCCTACCTACCCTACCTACCCTACCTACCCTACCTACCCTACCTACCCTACCTACCCTACCTACCCTACCTACCCTACCTACCCTACCTACCCTACCTACCCTACCTACCCTACCTACCCTACCTACCCTACCTACCCTACCTACCCTACCTACCCTACCTACCCTACCTACCCTACCTACCCTACCTACCCTACCTACCCTACCTACCCTACCTACCCTACCTACCCTACCTACCTACTACCTATTGCCTTTTTTTTTTTTTTTTTTTTTTTTTTTTTTTAATTATCCTATGTCCTTTTCCTGGTTCTTAGCTACCTCCCTACCAATTTTCATCTAAATCCGTCCAGCCGTTCTTGAGTTATAAATGGTGTAACTAACACGACTTTCTTTTATATACACACATCAACACGGTCTAGGGATATTTCATACTCAATTAAATAACTCGAAAAGTACTGGCCGCATTGGAATCTTTAATACACCGATTTGTTTGTAATTTATCTCAGACTAATTCCAAATCCAAATTTTTGAAAATTCTTTTGTTTCGGTGGCATAAAAATGTCTTGATGTATAGGAGAGGGAATTTTCATTTGTGCGAAATTTAAAAAACAATACGAATTACGTTTAGTTACAGTTTTTTTTCATTTTTAAACGTAAGATAAAGTTAGAATTGAGGTATTGTAGCCATGCAACGCCGACATTTGACGAGGGCGGAGATGTTACGAGCTGTGGGAATGCTGGAAGCTGGATCTGTTCAGCGTAATGTTGCTGAGGCCATAGGGACCCATCAAAATGTAATTTCAAGATTGTGGACACGCTATCGTGCCACAGGTGAAGTAGCGGAGAGGCAGCGGGGGCCAAGTCGCATCACTACCCCCAGACAAGACCGATTTTTGCAAATTTCTGCGCGAGTTCAACCAAATGCAACGGCGACTCAATTGGTCCAAAGGCTGCGAGTGGAACACCAAGTGCTTGTGAGTGACCAAACTGTAAGAAGGCGACTGCATGAAAGCAATCTACGCTCTCGTAGACCACTCCGGGTCCCACCTTTACGGAGAGGCAATCGTGGACGACGATTAGAATGGGTTCGGAACCACGTGGACTAGGGCCGTGAGCAATGGTCCAATGTGCTGTTCACGGATGAATCCAGGTTCGGCTTCCATCCAGATTCACGAAGGACGCGTGTTTGGCGAGTTCCTGGACGATGGAGCCGTCTCCAGAACCCTCAGGAAGTTCACCCATACCAAGGAGGAACAATTATGGTTTGGGCAGGAATTCGTCTTGGAGGACGGACGGATCACGTTTGGGTGCGGGGCAATATGACGGAAGAACGATACGTCCAACAGGTGCTGGGGCCCGTAATCTTGCCTCACAGAACACAAATGGGGCAAGATTTCCTGCTCATGCACGACAATGCCCGGGCACACACGGCGAGAACGGTAGCAGCTTGGTTACATACACATAATGTTAGGGCCTTAGACTGGCCTGCTCAATCGCCAGATCTAAATCCCATTGAGCATGCGTGGGATATGCTGCAAAGAAGAGCTCTGAAGGAAGTTCCCGAAAATTTGGCTACAGAAGATCAACTTTTTGCGCACCTCAGAAGGACATGGGACAATATTCCGCAGCAAGACATTGACAACCTTGTTCTGAGCATGCCGAATCGTTGCCGATGTGTTATGAACATCATGGGCGCTTTCTCAGACTACTAACTTCAAGTTTATAAACACAAATTAAATGATTTTTCTATTTTTTTCAGTTTTTACTCACAAATTAAAAGTTAATTCATATACGGTTTCCGTCTATGCTTCATTTTTTTTCCATAAAATCCTGAAATTTTAATCAGTACCTTAACCATTATTAAAAAATGGTAGAATATTAAATAACGTATATTTTAAATATATACATGTCATATAAATAATTAACACATTGATAGTAATTCGCTTTTTTAAAAATATCCCTAGACCGTGTTGATGTGTGTATATAGATGTTCGAGATTACTCGAGTACTTGACAGAGTCCGGGTTAGTTTTAAAAAAGTAATTGTCATTGTTTATGGGATCGACGACGACACGTCGAGAATACCAGCTCGGTATAAATGTTCTGGACATTTTTAAACAAGGAATTAATTCGCTATGGTTAAAAAAAAATAATTATCTTTTAGCACATGAACGAGGAGAAGAAACATTACTGTATTTTACTGATTGCTTGAGATTGTTTTGCCTTCTGCTGACCAATATTTTTTTTAGAAAACATTTTAAGCAATTAAAACGATCAACACCACAATGAACATGCTGTTTAATCTCCCATAGCGATTTAAAGTGTACTAAGATAACAGATAGAGTATATTTTAAAAGTAAACAGGTGCCTACTTTATCCCTACTATGTATGTTCAGGTCAGCTTACAGTTTATCCAGATGCAGCTGAATACCAACATTTTGCATGGAGCGACTACCTATCTGACCTCCAGAATACAATTAGTATTTTTTAAATACGAAACCCCTTGGTAAGACAGGTTGCCAGACATTCGGGCCTCTTAAAAAAATGTTGCTGTTAGACAATTAATAGTTTCCTAAAAAGAATAATGCTGATAATATTCTCCTAAGTCAAATAAACGCAATAGAACGATAAAGCGGTTAGAACATAGACAGAAAATATTTAAGGGGAAGACATCAAAATATGTATTTACTTATTTTATTTTTAAGGATTAAAAATAAAATTAAAATAAGAATTTAGCATGGAGCCACTACCTATCAGACTACTACTACTTATCAGGCTATCTACTATCGATGACTCAAATATTGTCTGACCAGAACTTAGCAACCCAAACAGCTTCTGACTACCTGTAACGACTGTCAAAGTACACTCAATAATTACTTAAAACGAAACAATGTCTTCCCCTTAACAGTTCACGTGCTCCTCATCCTATCCTCCGCGATTTGCGTCATAACGGCTGTCAAGTACACACTATTTATTGAACGTCTAAACCAACCCTGGAACAGTTTCTTGGAAAACTGTACATAAGGTGGAAGGGATAGGAAAAAAACTGCTATAACCGACAAAAGTGCAGCAATATCTGTCTATACGGTCAGAAATGTATGGAACGGCAGATTTTTTTTGATAACTGTGCTCCACCTTCTATCCTGTCCCACCTCTACCACCTTCTATCATAGCCCAAAAACATGAAGCCGAAGTGCCCTTAACCCTGCCACTGACGACGCGGTGTAAGTGGCGAAGTTACGCAACGTGAAAAACATACAAAATTATTGAGGAGCTAAAATCATACCGTCCGCGTCTGTTTTTACACAAACAGTTTTCACGTGGAGCGATTTCAAAACTTCAGCACGCTTCACTTCACTTACACCCTGTTTTCCTGGTACCCGAGAACCAATTATGCACGATTGCGTTGACTTTATATTATTTGATTGAGTCATTTCAGACTGAAAGGAAACCGACTGTTTACAAACAGTCTGTTTGATCCACGTGGAGAAATCTCATTTCCGGTTTAAATAAAGATAATAACGGAAAATCAGTAATTATTTCACGAGCGAGTGTTTGTGTTTGGTTTCTGAACTGGTGTTATAATTAATTTAATCTGGTGGTCAGGACTACATGCTAACCATGACTTCCGGAGTTCAATTCCAAGGTAGGGGAAAGTTTTATTCCAATACCTATCGTCTTTAAAAACGTTTTTATCCGTGGATGATACGCTGCTGCTACCGACTGCTTACAACCTCTTTTAGAAATTGGTTCACGTATTACTATTACACAAAATTAAAAATTTTGAAAAAACCCACGACTGTTAAAAATTAATTGAAAAAAGGATAAAATAACATAAAACACCCACCTTAAAAAAACCCAAGAATGTCCGTCGGGGGCTGACATTAAATGAACTAGTTTTGCAATGTTCAGCTCCCGACGGACATTCTTGGGTTTTTTTAAGGTGGGTGTTTTATGTTATTTTATCCTTTTTTCAATTAATTTTTAACAGTCGTGGGTTTTTTCAAAATTTTTAATTTTGCTTTTTATTTTAAACTTTTTTTAAACTTTTTACTTTTATTTTTATTTTTTTATCTAAGAACATGCACCAATCAAACCTTAACCCATAACTGATAACTGAATCAAAATCGGACTTGTAGTTTTGGAGAAAACTGGCAACTTTGATTTGCACAAAAAATGTTTGCTGCAGCGCCCCCTGGTGAGTTGTCACCGTAACACCTATCTAAGAACATGCACCAATCAAACCCGAACCCATAACTGAAAACTGCATCAAAATCGGACTTGTAGTTTTGGAGAAAAATGGCAACATGTATTTGCACAAACACACAAACAAACAAACAAACAACCTCTCACCCCAAACGCATATACCGTCTCCGTTCCGTCGTGGGTAAAAAAATATAGATAAAGAAGAAGTACAAACAAACAAAACTAATTAATCACACTATAGAACTTCAGCCTAAGTACCTATCTAAATAATTCTAAGCTATAGATATTATGAAAAAAATCTACAAAGTATCATGAGCGAGAAAATATATTTATTTTGGTACGTTACAATTTCTCTCAAGTTCCCAATTAAACGGATGACTCACTGAAATAAACGGCAGTTAATAATAAAACTGTATTAGTTATAAAATAACTACCGTCAACGTGGTGAATGAACTGGCAAGCAAGGTGATCGACGAGGTTACCGTCATTTTATTGAGCAGTAATTATAACTTTAATGTTGTCATAATCTGCGGGAATCCACGTGATAGGGGAGACTGGGTACACTTGATACCTCTGGGACACATGGTACATATTTATTTTATAAACCAACCACGCTTGCTAGACTATTCAAAACTAGCAACCCTGTTTGTCTATGGTACGGTATGACTTGTGAAACGCCGCGTTTCACAAGTCATACCAGATATTATATAGTCTAGCAAGCGTGGTTGGTTTATAAAATAAATGTACCATGTGTCCCAGAGGTATCAAGTGTACCCAGTCTCTCCTACAGGAACTAGCGATCGTAATTAATAACATACACATCGAGTGTTTACAAGAACGAGTTGACTGGTTTCAGTTCAAAATAATCATCATGCTTTTGAAATTTCTATACAAAAACTCGTTAGTACCACTAAGTTAAAAGTTGCATTGTAAATATTGTGGAAAAAGAACTATCTCAAAAAGAGACAAAAAAAATCATTCTGAACCTGAAGTAAGAAAGGAAGGCATTAAAACCTTAAAGGAAACAAAGACTACGCAAGGTATACCTTCAGCGTCAGGTGGTATACCACCTGACGCTGAAATTTTCAGCTGCGATGAGAGATAATATACGAATTGCGTGCTATATCGTAGATAACATACGTGCCTAAAAAAATCAAGGTGTAGTCCTTTGCTAGTTTCTCTGTTAAGTCATTACTTTGATTTTCACTTTCCTTGACGATCTCGTGTAATCAAGGATATTGGATATAAATTACTTATTATTTGACATTCAAGCCGATGGAATATTACAAATTTTCAGGGTTTTTCTAATTATGAGGAAATTGATCAAACTTTTGGGTGACCATCAACTTTTGTTTTAAAAAAAAGTGTTTTTTATTTCTATAAAATGTAATAATGTACCTAACCAACAATGTAACAATCCAAGACCAAAATAATGGAAAAATAAGGATTTCTGTAATACATTTTGATAGAGCAGCTACTTTAAGAGATTAGTGCTGAAAATTCTTTCAAAAAAATCAAATTTTGATTTTTCAGATTTAGTGAAAAGCCCCAATATCATCTAGAAGTTCTGCATGATTTAAATAATTATGATGATTAATCTAATAAAAAAAATCGAATGCTCATACAAGTTTACACGTACCTACACGTTTTTCGTCACGGCTTACGCGCAAAATGCCAAATTCTCAAAATGGCAACAAAGTCGCAAAAGGACAAGTTCTCAAAATGGACAGTTCTCAAAAAGCCTAATTCTCAGAATGGTAAATTCTCAAAATGCCTAGTTCTCAGAATGCCTTATTCTCAAAAAGCCTAATTCTCTTAATGCCCAATTCTCAAAATGGCAAATTCTCGAAACGGTTTCAGTTTAAAAATTAAAGGGAACCCTGGGAATATTTACCTAAAATATGTTACTTATAGGACCATTGACTTATTTATTACTGCGTAAGGACTGGGCGGACCGCATGATAAAATGAGGCCTCGAATTTGATCCCAAATAGGTCTTGACTAAACCGAAGTTTAAAAGAAAATTAAAATTAAAAATGAAAATTTAACATTTTTTTTAATTAACATTTTAGTGAAAGCTTTATTTAATTACTTTATACCTCGATAATACCACGCCACGCCGCTCATTTAGTGTTTCTCTGTATGGGGAACGGATGGAGCAAAATGTTCGGACGACCGTATCTTTAGTTTTTATATCAATGTATAGGACACTGCTACAAAAAGTCACCGTAGGCAAAGGGAATAATATTAGTGATCCAATCTCAACACTTAAACAAATGAATATCGTAAAACAGAATTTAAAATTAAAATGCATTGACGTAAAGCGTCGTAAACAGTTTTTTCAGCAACCGACGTGATTGTTTTGTCTTCCAGGCAGAATAATGTACATACCAAATATCGAAATAACTACCATTATAAACCCACAGATTATATCCGGTGAGAGATGAATAAATCCTTAGAAAGATTATTGTGAGAGACACTGAATACGTCAATTCGTCGACGCATTTCGATTTCTTTTAAAAACAGATTAAAAATATTCAGCGTTGCCAGAGACAAAAAGATTTTTTGTCAATGGTTTATGGACACCTCATGATAATTCAATGTCAACAAGACAATATTATTTTCACGTATGTGGGTACTCAAAGCTTTAATATAGAAACACTGAGTAATGACTATCAGCTCAGTTGCCAAAGTAGAAAGAAAAATAAACTGAGGAATGACCAAAAATGGAAAGCTTTCATCACTTTTCTTTTTTCTTAAAATTCAAATTCAAGACAACTCTTGTAATAGCTTCTATAGCACCCAAGCCTCAATAAGTTTAAAAGGTTAAGAGCCCGTGTTCTATAAGGACATCTTTCTTTATTGTGTGATAAGTGTCTAACCTGGTGTCAAAGTTTTATGCCTCCATGGGCCGCCTCTGACTTGGCTTTACATGCCGTCGATAATTTTAAATTAATAATTATCTCTCAGGCATGCTGATCTCCTCACGGTGTTTTCCTTCACCGAAGCAATTGATATTTTTGACGAAAAATATCAATTGCTAGATTACTATTTCCAGTCTTCTATGCGGGACAGGAAAAGAAAAAAGGTTTGCTTTTTTTGTCCTCGAAATACGTTCCTGTGCGATACTTTCCGTCCTCTATGCTAGAAAATCTAATAATTAGGTACCCAGGCTCATAACTTTTCCCATGAGGGTGCAGAGAAAATAGAACACCACCTGACGCGATCCTTACAGAAATCTTTTCAACTTGGCCACGTCTATACATACATCGGGTCACAAAGCTAGGCCATGTTATACCTACTGGAAATGTATAGCTTGATGCGTCGCCGTGTGTAAATTAAAGTGACAATTTTGTAAAACAGCGGGATAGCTAATAGGGATGTTTCCTGACTTAAATTATATTATGATTCTGTTTAGTCCGTCAGTTAGATTGTCGAATAATATTGGACACGTATTTTTTGTTTCATCAAATCAATAACATTTGACGAAGATAATACGCGTCAAAGATTTGAGTGGGGGCTTGTGATGTCACTCGCCGGTAAAAAATGTCTTACTAATATGACGTCACACGAGTTTTCAAGGCATGGTATCGTCTGCATTGTTTGTTTACATGAAAAAAGAAAAAATATGACTCCAATATTTTTTTTAAATCTATCCTACGGACTAATTAGATTTTCTTTTGTCAACTACCCTATGAGGGGTACTACCCTATCAAGGGATTTTCCACGTTAATATTTTCGCAACAGGTGTGTGTGATTCGCAAAGCTCACTAAATAACTCTCAGTGCCAGGTCAACGAGAAGACGTTTTAGCCTATTTAGAAGACAAACGTTCGACTTTTCCTTATCCTACTAAACTAAATACGTCACTAAAGTGTTGCCAGCAAATATATTGCACGCATAGTGTATTGTGAAATAAGGTGTCGTGTCTGTGTATTTTCATATGTACTTTTACAGGAAATTATTAGATCTTTCTAGATTGATTTTTAAGAAGAATAAAGAAGTCTTTTCTATAGGTGGAAATAGTTAATACGAGTAATTATGAAAATGACGAGAAAAGGTGTATTTAAGATATTTATAATCTACTCGTACAACATAAATAAAAAAAAAAAAACTATTTTACATGGAGCGACTGCCTATCTGAGCTATCGGGTTAGTATTGGGTAATAAATCTCCTTTTTTTTAATTAGCCCACGTTGGCCTACTGCTGAGCAAAGGCCTACCCCATGGCCGTCCAAGTTTGTTTGCAATACCCATAGAAATAATTTTATAATAATTTGGTAATAATACCCCTTGGTAAAGTCTTAAAAATATAAAAAATATTTCTAGTAGTCTAAAAACCCAAAGCGCCCAAAGTCTGATCAGACTTTGGGCCGCCGACTACCTGTTACGATTGCCAAAGATCTACAAATGACAGGACCAACAGCTTAACGTAATTTTCGAGGCAGGGAGGAAACTCGATATGTAATGAATGGTCACAATGGTCACGGCGGGAAACCGAAATACTAGGTGGACTCTCCACCTAGTATTTCGGTTTCCCGCCGAACGGTTGGTTGACTCTTCTCTCGTGACTAGAGGACTGGCCTATTTCTCGTACAAATAATCAACAGTGCCATCCAATTTGGTAGTGCTGCCAGCCTTAGGCACTTTCCCCGTTGACATCGATGTGAATGAACTTTTTGACATTTTTTAACTATTTTCTGCTTTTGATACATGTCGGTCCCGGCTGTTTTTTAAAGATCTTTGACAGACGTAACAGGTAGTCAGTGGCCTGAAAGTCTGACAACCAAGCTTCATCATCAGCCTATTGCAATCCACTGCTGGATATAGGCCTCTTTAATCTTACGCCACTCAACTCGACTTTCGGCAACTCTCATCCAGTTGTTACCAGCCACTCTGCGAAGATCATCGCTCCACCGAGCCTGCGGGCGTCCCACCTTACGCTTGCCGATTCGCTGTCTCCACTCAAGAACACGTCTACTCCAACGGTCATCAGTTCTGCGACTAATATGGCCGGCCCACTGCCACTTCAGCTTACTTATTCTGTGAGCTATGTCGACAACCTTGGTCCTCCAACCAAGCTTACCAAGGGGTATCCCTATCCAGTACGAACTGGTTAGTGTAAGCAGGACAGGTAAGCAGTCGCTCCATGTAAAATACTGGTATTCAACTGCATCCCGTCAGACATTCATCGTCATTCAGCCGACTCCAGCAAAGTTCGGAAAAGGCTAGACAGACTGATGATGATGATCATGTACATTTCTTACTATTATTTTAAGTGTCTAAATAATTATAAGGTCCCATTAAAATAGGTGGACAAATTTTAACACAGCGTTCAGTAGGTCTAACCAAAGATATCTAAACAAAAAAAAACATGAAATAAAGTGATTTTAATAATGAATTGCCGGCACTCTAGAATAAACTCATCGTTTATGAGTAGGTACATAAATGTGTTTTCACACCACCTGCTCGAAAATGTCAAATTATATGTCAAGCAACCTTAACCTAAAGTGAGTCATTAGTGACCGGGGGAACAGCCGGTCAATAATGTTGTACTGGATTTCATTATGACCCGCTGGTCAATAATGTGATTTGAATTTGGAATCTCACATGCTCAGCGAAATTGGCAGTATAGTACTATAGTGCGCGCGGAACTAGTTGGCCACGCCTTAGGCATGATTTTGTTTTTTATTTGTATTATTTTCAATAAATTGAACAATAAGGTATTATTGTTCACGATATCTCGAGATTGGTCATCACTGTATAATTATAGTCTCCCGTGCATTGCGAGCTGTAGGCAACCCGCCCCCTCACCCCTGTCGCCACCTAAGGCGCGGCCAACTAGTTCCGCGCGCACTATAACAAACACCCTTTGGTGCCAGAAAGAGGAAAGCTATTCTCGATACCCTTACTACGCGTGGATGATATTCTCGATTTCCTACAAAATCATAACGACTGCTTCTTCATATCGCTGCCATGTTTTCGAAGACATAATAATTTGTAAGAATAATTAGATAACTACGAACCATTTTTTAAAAGGAATGGAATAACATTAAAACTGGCATTAATAATAACAAATACCGTACCGCGCCGTAATACCGTAATAGTAATTGGCTGTAACATTAGTTAATTTATTTTAAGTAAACTGCGCTAAGATAATATTGCTGTGGAATTTGTGGTAGGTATTAAACCTATCTAAGTATACTATAGTCGATTTATCACACTTTATCAAAAATACTATAATTTCACGAGCGTCTCCAATGAAGTTCTAAATTCAAAATGCATACAGCCAATCATCCAAAACCATTCTACCATTTCTTTCTTATAATTATTTCTATTTCATTATTTCTAATACCTATGTTATTCTTACTGTTTGTTTATTTAATAAATACTTTGTTTTTCGTACTACATATGGCTATATATTTTCTCACAGTAGGTGTAAAAAGTAGAGTATGCTCCTCTGGGCTAAAGGTGTCTTTGCCTTGGGCTAGCTTGAATCCCTCGCTGCATTCAGGATTCTTGTATTAACTCCCTCGCTTCGCTCGTGAGTTAAGCTCTTAACTCCCTCCCTGCGGTCGGGAGTTAAATCCCCAATCCTTCATTGCGCTCGAGATTCAATATGACGCCCGTGACATAAGACACAACTTTAGCCCCTTGGTGCATAATCTACTATTTTCTTATTGTTTTTTTTTACCATCGTCCTTATTTTGGTGGTCTGAATGATTTCTGAAATTTTGTCCACCTATATTAATGGGACTTATAAAGTAAATAATGTACACTTTCACTAAGCAATTTATATAACTGGGTAAAAGTAAAACATGTCCCCGAATTCCTCGACGAAAACAGATGCTTTCGCTAGTATGTACAATATAATTAACCGGGTACCCTGGCACCTAATGTCTGTTGCTGAACCAATAAACCATTTAATTTATTAGGTATGTGCTACAAAGAGACACTGGTTTTCCCCCGAAGACAATTTTGTCTTTTCATGAACAGGATAAAAGAGATGTGTTACTTTAAGATAGTGACTATTGAATGAAGTTATGCTAGTTTAGACGCTGACAAAGAGATATTTGAATGTCTTTGGGTGCTGAAAACTGATTCTGGAATGATGGTACCATTTTAGTTTTCTTTTATTGCCGTTTAGGGTAGCTAGATATGCTGGCGAGTGTACCATAATGCTTTACAATCTCACCGCCCCTTGGTTGCATGTGCGAATGCCTGGACAGGACGTGGGTTCGATTCCTGGATAGGGAAAAGTGTTATTGGAGATTTCGGGTTTAATTTCCGGGTCAGGAAAAGTGTTATTTGATTTTTCTATCACTAACTTTTCTAAATACGTCTTAACTAAATAGAATAATTAAGCACATATGCTGCTACTATTTTCGTATAAAAACTTCTTTTCGATAAACTGTTGAGTGGGTGTACAAGAATGACCAATGTAGGCCACAGTGTGGAAGCTAATGACCATCTTCCGAGAGTAACGGCTTCCAATGACCCACGTAGGCGAAACTGATTATCTGTATTTTGTCATAATTAACCATCAAAAAACAAAGATAAAAATATTAGTTTTCTACGAAATACTTTATAAGATGTTCTTATAATATTTTATTCGCAATTTTTCTTTGAACTAGCTATTTCATTCAGCTTAATAAAACTGCGATTAATGTCAGAAATGTCACTTTTCCACTTTCTTGCCGAAATTAAAACGAAACTGGGCTGAACAGATTTATTAATTTTAATGTTTTCAATAACCTTGGCCTCGAAATTGTCTGAAAATAGTTTATGATAGTTTCTAGGAAAATAATTGTAAATCTATACTTCTATACTAATATTATAAAGAAGTAAAGTTTGTGTGTTTGTATATTTGTTAAATTGTAAGGGGTAATCTCGGGATCTACTGAACCGATTTTAAAAATTCTTTCACCAATAGAAAGCCACATTATTGCTGAGTGGCTACTTTTTATCCCTGTATTCCCACGGGAACGGGATCTACGCGGGTGAAACCGCGGGACGTCCGCTAGTAAGATATACAATCATCATTCTCCTATCGATATCCCAACTTATTTGGAGTTGACGCAGTATGTCTTCTTCAATGAAGTCGGAACAAAACGTTAAGAAACACCTTTGTTGTACACGAAACCAGAAATAAATTGCAAAAACTCTTCATCATCATCATCATCAGCCTATAATTGTTCCCACTGCAGGGACTCAGGCCTCCTCTCTAGGAGAGGGATGGGCTATAATCCACCACGCGGGCCCAGTGCGGATTGGTAGATGTCGCATATCTTCGAATTTTTGGTTCTAAGACATGCCGGTTTCCTCACTAGTTCGTGTAACCTCAAAAACCTCAAAAACTCTTAATTGCTTTCAATTTCGTTGAAAATACTATCCAAATATAGAAGAAAACATAAAAGTAAACTTTCAGGAACCTAATTACTTAACAGATTTCTTTCTAATTTCGTGGGTGTATCATGAAATACTGACGATATTCAGTGAAGTCACATTTTGTGAATGAACGAAATGTCTGGTGAACTGAAGAATGCTATATTAAGATCAGCCTTGTCCCTGATATTAAAAAGCAAATATCGCAAACATGTTATTATAACATAATATGAATATGTGTTTTTCCTGATCGTTAGAGTAATTTCTTTATGTTATGAACTGGTTTTGAGATGTCATACACATGTAAGGACATTTTGCAATATTTGGGAGAAGTAATGTCGGAAATGAGGGAGGCCATTGATCTGAGCTCAGTTTTGTAGTTTACATTTCATATTTCATCATACAATTTATCTATAGGTACCTACATCTACCAAAAGCTTTTATAGCAGTTTACCATTACAGGTTTTTACTGAATGCATATGAAAGTAGGTATATGCTGTACCAACTTATGTGACTTCTACTGACATAGCTAAGGCTACTTTTATTGTAGAAAAAAAATATGTTCCGTGTAAAAAAGAATACCCATGAAACAAGCAACCGTTCCAGCCTGTCACACTATTCACCACTAATGCAAATCGAGAGCCAGAATCTACAGTGATGTCCACGGTGACCACCAGAACAGCACTGAAACGAACGAAGTTCTACTACACAAGTGACCATAGGCTTTAATATTTTGTTCTCATATTTCCACAACGATTGACGTAAGCTCTTCGGCGTAACTTTCCACAAGTCTATACATATTTTTATTTTTTGAAATCTTATGATAAGCTGTTAAAATGTAATTTTGTTGTAATCCTCTGAAGTAGGGCAGTTAATAACCTGAGTCTCATGGTAGTTGTTAACCACAGGGATTGATGAACGCGCGCTACCGAAAGCGTCAAACTCATAGCCCAGTTCTAGGCTGACACAATTTAGATTGCCTTCGACACGCTAAGAAGATGTGTCATGTAATTTCGTCACTAAGAATCAACTTGTATGTGTATTTAATGGTTTAACTTTATGTCACTATATAGATGGCTTGGCACGCGACGATGGCAAAAGACCGGACGGCATGTCGTTGTTTCCTTGGAAGATGGGTAGGCCTTTAGTATGGGACGCAACTTGCGTCGATACTCTTGCGCCATCGCATCTTCCAAGCTCTTCGTGTTGTGCTGGCGCTGCCGCTGCGGCTGCGGAGAACCTCAAGCGGCGTAAATATAGTAACCTTTGTGGAAACTATATTTTCGAGCCGTTTGGGGTTGAAACTTTAGGGCCATTGGGTCCCAGTCCCAGTGCACACAGTCTTTTTAAGGAGATTTCAAAACGCCTTGTTGACGCTTCCTCCGACCCAAGGGCTGGCTTTTTCTTTGGCCAGAGGATAAGTGTTGCCATACAACGCGGCAACGCTGCCAGTCTCTTGGGTACTTTACCTGCTGACAGCGTTGAGGAGGAGTTTTTCGATGCCCTTTTATAGTTATAGTTTGTTTTTAGGTTAGTTTAGTTTATATATTTAGTATAGTCTTTTATTACAAAAAAAAAAAAAAAAGTTTTATGCTGCACTATAGGTATAGATAGATATTAATTATGTATGTTTTCAGTTTTTCACCTTCAAGAGCCGGTAAACATAAGCCCTGGCAGACCGCAAGGCGTTTCCCGATCGTTATCCAGACAGGCTAATAATAATACAGTATGCCAGAATGTTTACGTTCACGACTTTTGAAACATTGTCGGTATAGCGTCGACTGAATTAAATGTAAAGATATTATTTTAATAGGAGATGACTGCTGAAATGACGAGTAAGAAAGTATGATAGATGAAGAAGACATCCAATGTCGACCTCAATTAAAATCTTTCTTTATCGAGTGGTTAGTGACAAACCTGGTGTCAAAGTTTTATGTTGCCTTTGAGCCTCTGACTTGACTAAAGTCAAGTCAGAGGCTCAAAGGAATTGCATCCATCCTGAGGAAATCAGTATGGTAGAATTGCCAGAGAGATATTTTTCAAGGGCATGTTTACATGCCCTTGTTGATTCTTAGTGACGAAATTACATGACACATCTTCTTAGCGTGTCGAAGGCAATCTAAATTGTGTCAGCCTAGAACTGGGCTATGAGTTTGGCGCTTTCGGTAGCGCGCGTCCATCAATCACTGTGGTTAGCAACTACCATGAGACTCAGGTTATTAACTGCCCTACTTCAGAGGATTACAACAAAATTACATTTTAGGAAAACATCCTGAGGAAATCAGTATGGTAGAGAGATAGAGATATTTTTCAAGGGCATGTAAACATGCCCTTGAAAAATATCTCTCTGGCAATTCTACCATACTGATTTCCTCTGCAGGATGTTTTCCTGCACCGAAGAAAGTGATAGTTATAAGATACGCACATGAATTCAAAATCAGAGGTGAGTGTCTTGGGTTTATTAATTAGTTAATTCGAGACCTATGACTTCCCGTCGGGGCTGTGGATTATCGTAAGGATAACGCGGCTCCGACACAAGGGCGAAGAAGGAACATGGGTTTGGTTTTTAGTCAGTAGAAGTCTGACACTCCCCTTCGCTCTGCCCAAGAGCGGGGGGGTTATTCGATGATTTTCCACCCACCAAAAAAAAAAATCTATGACTGGATAATCCGACCGTCACACCACTATACTATCACAGCTGGTCAAATAGATTGAGGTAAAGATCTTTGATCGAAAAGTTACTCAAAGAGAGGTTAAGTATGTATTAAGGTATATTTTTATTCACTTACTAGCTGTTCCCGGCATGCGTTGCAATGCTCTTTTTCCTACCATACCTACCTACTACCCTACCTACCTACTACCCTACCTAATATATTTGAACATATTTAAAAAAAAAAAAAGTATCCTATGTCCTTCTCCTGGTTCTTAGCTACCTCCCTACCAATTTTCAGCTAAATCCGTCCAGCCGTTCTTGAGTTATAAATGGTGTAACTAACACGACTTTCTTTTATATATATAGACTAGCTGACCCGGCAAACGTTGTTTTGCCATATAAATAATTTCAGAAAAAAAAAAAAGATGAAAAATAGATGTTGGCCGATTCTCATAGATACCGGATAAGCACAAAAAATTTCATCAAAATCGGTCAAGCCGTTTCGGAGGAGTTTGGCATCGAAAACTGTGACACGAGAATTTTATATATTAGATTTTACCGATATTAATGTCCTCATTCGTTTATTATATTTTTGATATAACATTTATTGAACAAATAAAAGGAATACTTACACAAGTTGTGTTAGCAAACGTTATCGAAACAATAAAGCTGCTAAGTGGAATTATAGGTCAATAAACTTATACTGGATATTACAATGTTTATAAATAAGAAGCTTTAGATAAAAAGACCAAAGCCCTGAGACAGCCAGACGGGTTCGTGACAAACCGAGAGGATTGGGGGAATGCCCTGGATGAAGCAGCAAAAAGAAGCACACGATCGACTGACGTGGAAGGACCCGTGCCTTGGGTGACCTTTGTCCAGGAGAAGAACACTAACACTAATATTAATTAGAGAAAAAATAACAATTAAGTAACCTTAGTCGTCAAGCGAGAAGAATTGATTGAATTTGTTCACCCAATTCAATCCCGAAAATGCATTTTTAGCTGTTGAAGATTTTCACAACTGTGTATCTCAGAGTCATCTTCAAAACAAGAACGACGATTTTCCTCCTACCGGTATTCTTAGAAAAACCGTTAAGCTTTTTATACAGCAGTGTCATATTAATAAATTAGGTTAAATAATTCAGGATTCAGTTAAATAGGCCGTTCAGACGTTCAGGTGCGCGTGTAGACATTATATTATTAATATTTTGGGGTCAACAGACGGTAACTGTTACATGCGACTGTGGCTGTCTACCTTAACATTGATTGATGGATTTATAAGAGATTTCTGGAGTATTCTGGGTCGGGTTTCGAAATTTCGTAATATTATGAAACGTCGGTTACGGTATCGTCGCATGTTTTTCGTGAAAAAGTAATACAAGCAAAGTAGAACGAGTGCATCATCATCTGCCTAGCCTTTTCCCAACTATACTGGGGTTGAATTCCAGTCTAACCGGATGCAGCTGAATACCAGTATTTTACACTAGCTTTTGCCAGCGGCTTCGCCCGCGTGAAAATGACGATTTTCCATACAAACTTTAATCCCCTATTTAACTCCCTTGGGTTGAATTTCGAAAAATCCTTCCTTATTCCTTGTCTACATTATAAAGGGAACCTCTGTGTCAAAATTTCAGCCTTCTAGGTCCAAGGGTTTGGGCTGGGCGTTGATGAGTCAGTCAGTCAGTCAGGACTTCTCTTTTTATTTATATAGATAGATAGATAGATAGAAGATGGAGTGACTGCTTGGACCTTCACAATCCAGTTAGTACTGAACACGATTACCCTTTGGTAACACGTAGTCAGACTTTCAGGCCACTGACTGCTTGTAACAAGTGCCAAAGCAAGTCATACCGCAGCCGGGATCAACGGCTTAACGTGCTTTCCGTAAAAGAGCATTGTGAGAAAAATTATTCGTGCCTTATTGAACAGAAAAGTGCATCAAGTCCGGTACCTGACGATAAGTGTCACCTTTGGACAGCTGCAATACCAGAGGACTTGTGATATGTTCCTATCTCATAGACGAAGCTAAATTCTTCAAATGACAACTAACTACATCAACCCTTCAGACTGCAGCGGGATGATGGCAAGCTCTCTCCTTTAAATGCATTTTTCTCGGTTTTACCTCCCTCCACACGAAATTAGTTAGTTAGGCGGCTGAAATATCATCATTTGCCTGCCCCTGTCCTATGTTACTAAGGGGCGTCAGCTGAAATAGGCTATAAATTGTTGAAACCTAGAAATAGGTCCTTTACGAAGAGTAAGTAGGTAACCGTCATATACAACTAGGTACTACTGGGCAATGTAGTATTACTAAAATACACTGCTACTAAAATATACAGCTACAGCTTTATTTATTTTTGAAATACCTTTTCATTCATAGTCCACCTGCATTCAGCTAAAAACAAAATGTTTAGCCAATAGAAGCAGGTTAATTGGCCGTGTTTTAGAGTTTGTTTAAAATCGTGCGCACGCGACGCGATAAATTCGGAATGAACTCAAATAATTAATGGTGCTTCAAATGTCAAGGGTAAGGTACTGGAGTACGGTTAGTGACGACGTGAAAAAGGAGGTGGGCCTTGCCCATTTCCAGAAAATAAAATTACCGAATACCATATTGGTAATAGTACATTATGGTACATACAAGTGTACATGTAGCGTTGGTGATTACCGCTGAGGCGCCATTGAGACCCGAGCCGTCAGGTGAGGGTCCTAAGAGAGCCGAGGACGGTAATCATCAATACACACGTGTATCATACGACGTTTTTCAACACACTTGTGAAGAAAATAATACTAAAAAGTCATCTTCAACAGTTAAAACAAGTTCTGTTTTTTTTTTCACAATAGCGGGAAAAATTAATGCGCGCGCATCTACAGTTCGACCAAGTTATCTGTGCAGGCGGGAAAACACGGAACTAAAATAAATGTACTAAGTTTGACGTAGCGAATTAGCGATGCATTTTTCTTGACCAGTGGCGCCACTACTGTAACAATAGCGATCGCCCATAGACTAAAAGAATGTGGTTTCTTTTTTTTTTTGACTTCTCGCGGCCATAGAGTTTTAGCCACGGACGGATTTTTTTATCTATAATACGGAGAAGCCACTTTATGAACAAGCGTGTTGAAAAAATATGAAAATAAAAACGGAGGATGAAATTGAATGACGTCCGTTCACTGTAGTGTTGTCAGTTGCAGTACCTGCAATCAGTGCTGCATTGCATAGCTGCCTCTCTATTCGAAGAAGAAGATAGGAGAACGTCGTATGTAAGCACTTCTATAATGTATGACCAAAAGGAAGTCTGAAAGTGGAGCCATTGACTAAAAAGTGGTGGAGGATTGAGGAAACTGTTGACTATGAATGTTTAAATGCTATAAGAGTAGAGGAAGAAACTTAACCAAAAGATCGAGCGATGAATGGACTGTGTGATCCCAGGATAAGGTTAACTAGAAGAGGTAACTGCTGAGATGATAAGTAAAACAGAAGTGTGAAAGATCAAGATATGCAAATAAATTGGGATAAAAGCAAGATAATTAATGATGATATTATTTGTTGATAAGTACAACAGATTTGCAGTCTATTACATGAATAAACAAAGGGAATATAAGTAAGTATTAACATTGCATGAACAATATAATATACTGGCAGTGGCACTTTCCCTACTAACCTTTGCCGTTTAATCAACTCTTTTGCCAACCTTACCGAGGCTATGACTAACGTAGCATATAGAATAAAGCCCTAAAATCATTATTTGTAAACATAGACATAGTTGATCTGAGTAAGAGCCGCTTTTAACCTCATTCAACTAGTTTTACACACGCCAACAGAAGCTATAATATCCAAATTAGGCTAGTTTTGAGACCATTTGCAACTAATAAAAAAAATGGGTCTAGCTGTCAAATTTTGATTTTAGAAGGAAAACATCATATTTTTCCAGTGATTTTCCTAGAAACAAACAATCCCATGTTCTGAACGAATACTGAATATTTTGTGACGAACTGTTTTCAGAGTGCGATCTGAAAGTTAAACTTAGCTGCGCCAATTTTTCTTTTGCGTATCTAAAAAACCTAGAAATATTAAAAAATACCGATTACTCAGTTAATAGTTAAATGTTTGTGTTACTCCTCAGTGTAACTCGAAGTCTAACGAGTAACAGTCGTAAATAAATGATGCTAATTTCATCATCTAAGTACTTTCCTAACAACATTTCAGTCATCTAATCTAGTCTTCTATGTCTGCAGGGATGCAGCTGAATACCAGTATTTTATATGAAGCGACAGCCATGCGACAGCTGATCCCTACTACCCACCCAGTTAGTACCTAATGGGCAATATGACACCCTGCCTTGGTAAAGCTGATAACGGTAACATTATAAAATCGGTCTATTTATTCAGTTAGCGGTGTCCGGTGGTCCGAACGCTCAGCGACGTTCTATTTTTAAAGAACGGATTTGAATTTCGAATCGTTCCACGGTGACTGTTTTTGTGCTAAATATGCAGTGGCCAGTATAAATGAATCCAAAAAGTTTTCTTTGTATTATTTAGCAGATGTTAAGTAGGTGTTGTTCTGATATGATGTACAGCAGGATCTGTTATTTCTTTTTTTTATTAGATTTTCAACTTTGTTGCTAAAGCATTAGGTTCAAGGTTGATTGGGAAAATACAGTTTTAGGAAGCTTGGTGTGTCTCTACATTATTTATGTTAATGAATTAAAAACATACAATAAATTATGGTCCTATAATATTACAATCTAACCCTGAAAGTACGCCTAAAAGAGGCTACGATAGTGATTTTCTTAACTGTTGACTACTTTAGCCCATTAAGTGACGGGTAATAAAAAAATACTTAAAAAAACAAAACATTCCATAGATAGAGGTAAACAACACGTGTACAATTTGCAAAAATTTTTACACGTGTCGACTTTGCCTCTCTTTACGACGTCGGTCGATTCATAAATATAAATCGTTTTCATTCACCATTTTGCTCGTGGATCATTCCGGGAGGTCCTTATTAAGTCAATATTAGAAGGAAACGCGGGGGAAGGCAATCAGCGGTCGATTTATTTTCTTTAAAAATACGTACCTACTTCCGCAAACAAGACATTATTATAAAATTATTTTATCTATGGTCAAAAACCTGTAAAACACACTAGAGAAAATATCACAACATTTTCCTCATAATTTTAACAACATATTATTTTGTTCTGAAAAATGTTCCACTAACAAGACCAAGATTTAGCGTGAGTTCAAAATAGTTATCGGCAACATAGAGGCGTGCATTGTCTAGTAGCCCCAGGGAGTCTAAAATGGCCACTTTAGCAGATCAGAATATGAATTGACCTTTCAAAATAATAACTGCGTCTGTGACCATTTTACGAATTTAACGCAATTCATATTGTTTTCCTATTATTACTTACCTATGATCTATTTTCCTTAGTGGTCCCAGACGCTATTACTATTATGAAAGGTCATTTACGCTTTTTGACGCAATTCCTATTATGATCTGCTAAAGTGGCCGTTTTAGACCCCCAGATCTAAACAAAAATGGCAACAGGACAAGCTATAACATCACATAACGCCTGTAATCCCCGAAGGGGTAGGCAGAGGTGTACCAAACTGTACACTCACACTTGGCACGTTATGTCTCATTTGGCACGTTAAGCATGGCTAAAATCTTAATGGAAGAAATCCGAACAACTCGCAGTCTAAAGCGGAAAATGCCCCAGGACTTAAAGGTCATAATACCGAGCAAGACATTATAAATCCCAACCGACATACTACTCAATGTTCCAACACGGTGACAGATTGTAGTAAATAAGATTACGAAAAAAAAAAATGTCTCATTTGATCGGAGGCGAGCCAATTGCCATCAAAGGGCCCAAACCCAGACTCCGTGACTGCTACTGAGAAATTTGTTTTGGAAAAATCCAATAACACTTTGCCCGACTCGCAAATCGAACCTAGGACCTCATGCTCAGCAGTCACATTCGCGACCACTAGACCAGCAGGGCAGTCTATCAAATACACCAATATAATGAAGTGGACAAGCTTAATTAATGAGATGATTGAGATGACACAACAACCTATATCTACAACCAACAACTAATTTACTGATCATTTTCATAATACCAGGTCATCTGTTATGGTAGGACCAAACATTGACCCACGCACAGGCGACCTATTCTTCGAAAACACGCAAGGAGTCGTTTGTCTAAATAACAGTTTTATTCCGACTTTGCATAATTCAAATTATGGTGAATCACTGTGTGATATCATAGGTCAGTATTTACGGTTTTTTGGTTTCAGACTATCTATAAGCAATTTTATTTTATCGTGGGATAGGAGCCGTAATTTTAATCGAGAATGTGCTGACAAATTTTTCATAGATTTTTCGCAAAAGCTTTTTTCATAGTTAAGATCATTTAGTACAAACACTTCCCTTCAATAAGAACGCATCCTTTGTAAAAAACATCAAAATGTATTTGGAACAAGACATGAA
Source organism: Diarsia mendica (assembly GCA_949316265.1). Classification (NCBI taxonomy): domain Eukaryota; kingdom Metazoa; phylum Arthropoda; class Insecta; order Lepidoptera; family Noctuidae; genus Diarsia; species Diarsia mendica. The sequence continues at coordinate 14,424,456 of OX438903.1, read as the reverse complement.
CGCGCCACACGAAACAGTTTCACGGACTATTCGAATTTAGAATTGTAGAGCGGCGCCATGTTCGCTCGGAAATCCATATTTGAATTTCTATTAACCGTTAACCGCAAACAGATGCAATTTTTGTTCGAGTTGCATAATAGTAGGTAGGTACCTGGTATTTACTTTTAGACCTTTACAAATCCCTCATTAACATGATTGGGGACTTACCTATTACAAATCCGAATCGCCTATTGCATTATCATTAGTAAGCATTAGCATACGTCAATGCTGAAAAAGTAAAATTTAAAATAAAGGATAAATCTTATAAGTCAGTATTCTTCTTTAATGCTTCTTTTGAAAAATGTCGTTTGGCTCGGGATCTGACGATTTTATCTTTTCTTTCAATGCAATTTCCCATGGAACTAGTAAGTACTAAAAAATTGCCATGACACGTTCACGAACGTTTCTTTTGGCGTTTGACTGAAAGACCAAATAATAAAATTACAAAGACACAGCCCTTAAAAACGCTGAACGATGGCTTATAACCTGCTCAACCAAAAGTCACCACTTAAATCGTTACACGTGTTCACCTTAATAAAGAGAAAAACATTCTTATTACCCTGCTTCCCACACAAATCCTTATTAGCAACTCTTTCACTTCACCGTAATTGTGGAGATAAAACCGCTTTACCATTAGCTTTATTATTGGGGATATCTTGTTAGGTACCCTATATTATGTATTGTTTCGGAAACCTTTTGGCTTCCTTAATTTAATTTTCTATTTTTTGTAAATCAGGCTAAAGAGGTACCTAGATGTAGGTCCTCCAATCCACTTAAGCTGACTAAATAACAAACATTTTGACGATAAAATAAATAATAACTCGCAGGATAGGGGTAGGTAAATTTACCTTTTCTATACAAAACGTTACCTCACCATCTTCAATGGAATACACCCAGATTTAAAAAAAACAAGAGGTTCGCCTCTTGTTTTTTTTATGAAAATCTTGCCTGGTCTGCGACAGTCTCAACCCGGTCTTACCCGTGATCTTCTGAGGGCATCCACCTACGGCTGTTAAGTCTCCTAACTACATAAATCACTATCATCATCAACTTATAATGTTCCCACTACAGGGACTCATGCCTGAGGAGGTCTGGGTCCCTGCAAGTGCTAATGATTATGTCCCTTCTAGAGAGGTCTAGAAGGTACATAAATCATAAGCACTTCAAATTAAAATGTTCCCACTGCAAACACACACACAGGCCTATTCTGTGTCAGAGAGTGGACGATAATATTCCACGAGAGCCCGATGCGGAGTAGTGGATGTCACAATAAGTTTTGGTTCTAGGACATGACCGCTTTTTGTGAATAAATTGTCTAATATCGTTTTTGCGGACACTAAAATCATTTAGGTTAGAACCTTTCACATGGTGGAATCTTTTCTATCTAGTTTAGCATAATTAGCTGATTCAGCCAATAAGACATTGTTCTACTCACAAACAATACTATTTGACCTAAAAACCAATCGATATCTGGTTAACACATTAATAAAACCATAATATCAACACTAAGGCTGAGTTGCATCAAAAAAGTCGTTAAAGTTAAGGTTTTTGTCAAATTTGACAGTACTGTATGGGGTATAGAAAAATTATACATACAAAATTTTTTTTGCAAACATTCAAACAAAGTACCTATTATAATTATTTATTGCTTTGTCTATAGCACGTATTATTTTTTGGTTGAACAATTACCTACGATGAATATCCTTGTTACGCCACGCAATGCAATCGTATAGTCAGCCACCAAGCTACGTTTTTAGAGACTCGAAATCTTGGCAAGAAACATTCGTCGTTCCATGTGGAAAAACGATCGGCTCTGGTAATCACACTTTTCTTTTCATCGCTTTCGTCATCAGAACTGGTTTCTGCGAGTATTTCTTGGAGCAGGGACATGATGTCTAAAGGTTATATTCAACGCGTTTGACAATAAAATTGACAGAAAATTTAACACAAACTATAACACTAACCAGCGGAAATTGAGTGGTTGCAGTTACCGTTAAAGTTATGACGTCATTTAACTATTTGTCAAATCGCGCAACTCATTGTTGGCATAACCGATACAAAACTGAAGTTTTGATGTTTGTTTGACGTGCCATTTGACACAAACTTTAACTTTAACTACTTTTTTGGTGCAACTCAGCCTTAAACAAAAGAATTTCAAAATATTTTCCGTCAATGATTGACGGCTTGTAAGCAAACTGTGCGCTAGTCTGGACAGACTAATTCTAATGTTAACAATTAAACGTAAATATGGGGTTCAAGCACTTAAGTGTTTTATTTTTGCATAAATATTGAGAATGAGGTTTTGGATGTCGGCAAACTGGCGTGTATTTATATTTTGAGTTAGGGGACAATTAACTACGAGGCGTTGGCCTCTGTAAGTTTGCGTGCGGGCTATAAATACGATTTCACAGGGAGGTGGCCTGGGTCCCAGGTAGTGAGAATGTTATAGGCTGATTGTTGTCATCATCATCCTATTAGGTAATGTTCCCACTGCTGGAACACAGGCCTCATCTCTTCGAGAGGGAATGGGCTATGATGATCTACCACGCAAGCCCATTGCGGATGGGTAGATGTCACAAGTCTTCGAATTTTTGGTTTTAGTACATGCCGGTTTCCTCACGATGTTTTTTTGGTTCCTTCGCCGTTTTTGAGAGCAGTGGTGATGAAATAAGTTACACAAAGTAATGCGCCTGCCGGGGCTCGAACCCAAGAAAAAAAAAAGGCTTCGTAAGTCGGGGCCGCCATCCACTGGGCCTGTGGGCCACTGCTGCTCTCGTCAGCTGGTTGTTGTAATAGAATTCAAAATCATCTTCCTGCCTTCATCCCATTCTACTTGGGATCGGCGCAACACGATTTCTTCTTACATTCTCCCCTGTCAGACCCTTTCTCTTTCATAAATCATTCTTATCACTGTCCATCTATCTTTTCTTCGGCTTTTCTCTCCCCCTCCATCCATTGACATTTATATCCAACACTTTTTAGTCACATGCGTTTAATCTCTACTTGTTACACGACTGCCCCAAACAAAGAGTGTTATTTTAATAGAGTTAACGAGCAAAAACCGTTTACAATACAATTTTCCAAATGAAAATTCTAGAAATTCCTTCCACAGATTGATGCCAAGCCAATTATAAATCCTCTCACACCAAGTCGCCCAGTTATTTACTCTCAAAATCCACTTCTAAAAGTTGAATGAATCATGAAGTTTTTCAATAAAACGGTTTTATTCCATCAATAATATTTTTTGTGTACATTGTTGATCTATAAACAATAATGGTCAATGCATCTTCGTCAGGTCACGGCATCGACACATAAACAATTTTAATTTGATGAATATTTTTTTGAGAATCTCTGCATATCGTTAAGTTTGAAGAGCAAACAGTGTGTAACAAAAAGTTAAATAAAAGAGGAAATGATTTTACTTGTTATTGTTTGTTTTATGCATAAAGAGGAAACAATTATATTTTTCTTTGAATTTTAGAGTGAATGGACGTTCCTAGAAATTAACGTGTTGTGTTGCACAGCAAACAAACTCGGCGATACAACGTTCCTGCTACATAATTATTAAACAAATATTAAGACTTTACTTCAAAAATCTGCTCGAAGCACAAGTTATTTTTTAACCGACTTCTAAAAAAAGAAGGAGGTTCTCAATTCGGATGTTTGTTTTTTTTTATGTTTGTTCGGGTATAACTCCGTCACTTGCTAACCGATTTGAAAAATTCTTTTTTTGTTGGAAAGGGTATACTTCCGAAATGGTCCCATAATTTTTTTATCGAAATCGGACAAGCGGTTTTTGAAAAATCAACAAAACTCAATAAAAACTGCAATGTCCACATTGACCCATGAACATGTGTGAACCACTAAAAAGTGAAAAATAAAAACTTTATAACAAAAAATAAAACAGACTTCAAAAAAAAAGTAAAAAATAAACTTTAGAAGAAAAATCAGTTTCTGAAGTCGGTGGCAAAAAAATGAAATCAAACAAACAAAAGTCACCGACTTCAGAAACTGATTTTTCTTCTATAGTTTATTTTTTACTTTTTTTTTTTGAAGTCGGTTTTATTTTTTGTTATAAATTTTTTATTTAAATTATAAAATATCACTATCGGCGTGATGTAATTTAGAAAGAAATAATCAGTATAACACAAAAATTAAAAAAAAAACAGTAACTTAATAAGGTCAAAAGTTCTCTTAATTTATCAAGTCTAGAATTATGAAAAGTGATTTTAAAAATACTACAGGTTATTTACTAGCATGATAGTATTTTGGATTTTTCAAATTTGATGTGATTTTAAAGTAAAAGAAATAAGATATGGGTGGCGCTAGTTTCGCGTTTAGTGGCGCCTTTTCACAAAAACTTGAGCATAGAACCTGTTTAATAATAATTATAAATCACTATTTAATAAAAAGAAGTCGGTTCAAAAACACATGAACAACTTCAAAAGAAGTTTTCCACAGAGGTTTTAGCAACAGAAAGAGAAACAAATCACCGTAATGGCAGCGCGTGCAAAAATTGAGGGCAGATCGATTTCGTCGTTAAATTATATTTTTATATCAATCTGCCACCAGCTGTGATGATGAGGGTGAACCTTGAGACGATCCACGTGGAAAAGGACACGAGATTCTGCTCGTGTGTGCCATTAAAATGTTATGAAAAAATCAAGATCGCCTTTTTCTTTGAAAACATTGAGGTATAATGTACTTTGAAAACGTGTTTTCACTCCTCTCGCTCAAAAAGAACGTCATAATAGCATACCAGAGCGGGCGTAAAATTGCATATATTGCCCTAGGGCAATATTAGCCCTAGGGCTAAAAGTAAATCTCGCGTACGACAACTTGTTCAGCCAGCTGGTGTTAGTTTCAAGTAAAAATAGTAGATTAGTAGCCAAGGGCTGTAAGGCATCAATTGCAGCCCGAGATATTTAGGCGCACGAGCGCAGCGAGGGCGCCAATAGTTCGAGGGTGCAATTGATGCTTACACCCGAGCTAACTACTCTGCTTTACATCTCGATTATGAGGTAAGAAGAAAAAAACCGGCATTACAAGAATAAAGTTTTCAAATATCTCTCTTTAGAACTTTCAGGCAAAATATTGTTAATTGCTGCTTCAGCTTCCATTTTCATTGAATCGGGAGTGCAGCTTATATCTTCATCACTTGCAGAACTCATGTTTTTTTCCTAATTAGCACGTAATTATAAAAAAAATCCAAAAACAAACAATATTGAAAGTAAAGTTTTCTATTACCGCCTTTTTCATCTCTTTTTAAAAATTTTTTTTTCAAGAACGATATTGAGCTTCGCCGTTCGATATTTAAAATTGATGACTATTAAGCCTCCCCCACACAGGCGGTATACTCATACGAAGACAAGGCTGAATAGCGAAGCGACCTCTTTTGTCATTGGGCTGAATGCATGATGTCTATTGCCAGTACTTGATGGTTAGATGTACGCGAACTTTTTGAAAGAGTGAAGTGTTTTTTTTTTAATTACTTACCGCCCTAGGGCTTTTCTTGCGACATTAATGCCCTAGAGCGCTAATTGGTCACCTACAAGCCCCATTTGGGGGTAATAAGGACCTACTTACCGAATATGAGAGATGTAAAAATGTTTTATTTTTAAAAATGGAACTAAACGCGCTGAATGCCGAACTCTTTGGTAGAATGTGTGCGTTGCATTGCAGCTACAGAAGAAATAAAAAAAGGCATTGGCGCGAACTTTTTGTATTATTAAATTTAATTTAATTTTTAATAAAATAAACTCATATTGAACATGGTTATTTTATTTTCTCGCAATCGTAGTGAAAAGTACAGTGTAACACACGGCGCTAAAATCCCATTATAACTCGGTTCCTATTTACTACCTCGCTAAAGCTCGGTAGTAAAACTACCTCTTATATAATGGGTCATTTTAGGCCCTTGTTTTAGAATGTACCTACTAGGTATTGTTTCATGGATTGAGTTTTTCTGTTGTAATTAATTGCGTTGAGTGACGTGCGATTGAGGAGGCCTCCTATGTCCAGCAGTGGAGTGCTGTAGGCTGATAATGATATCACTGGCTGAAAATGCTTTCAATGAAGTATTAATTTGTACTTTTCGACGAAAGCTCAAGCTCCAAGTCTGCTATCAATCCTGCAAACAATTTCAAGAACAGTTTTCTTAAAAGGTCTGTCGTCAGTTCGTATTGCATCTCCCAATGACACCTATATAAGAATGATTTTAAAATAAATCGTAAAAGCGCATTGTGATTGTAAGACGTGGCGGCACACATAAATATTTAATAAAGATCAAGGTTTTCAAGTGATTGATTGAGCCGATCAATACTTTTCTACATGTTTACTTGAAACTCATGCCAAATCATTGTTTTTGTGAGTGTAAATTATTAAAAGATTACCTTGTCATTTTCTTTCGTTTTGGGACGTTTTTTTGTCGCAGTTGTCTTTAGTACCTACTTACACCCACATTTCACCAGTTTTGTTTAAGTCCCATGTAATAGGTGCGAGCCTATTGCCGTCAACCGGGCACAAATCCAGATTCTGAGACTGCTACTGAGTTTCTGGTGGAAAATCTCAATAACGCTTTGCCCGAATCGAACCCAGGACCTCATGCCACAGTATCTCATGCTCAGCCGTCGCGCTTGCGACCACTACTAAAAATAACTTACTAACCATTCTTTTACTGATATCCAGATCTGACTTTCCAAGAAAAGGATAAAGAAAGCAAAAATAAATGCTAATTAAAATCAATTTCGAATCTTTACTCAATTTAACATCATGTACCAATTATTTTATATTACATACTTACATCAATAAACATTAATTTCTATGACTTTACTTACATTATCATGAACTTTACCTAACTGCATTTTTTTAATATGCTACAGCAAAATTATCATCAGCGTCTATATAATTGTTATTGTTTGAATCCCTATATTTTTCACTATCACTACCAACATTGTGTTGTTCACCATCATTAAAAAGCTGCTGTATTTCATCAGGACTTTCATAATCCAACGGTTCTTGCTGATAATCAGGCCTCTTTTCATCTGTATCTTCGTAACGAACTTCTCCACGACTTAAATAAGGTCTTAAGCCATCATAGTTTGAGTTAATCCTGCTACGATCAACATTTGATTCTTCATTGCCTTCTTCGTAATCAATTGGTACAGATTGTGCCAATTCTGGACGTGATTCTTCGTCATAATCTGCATCATCGGTGTCAATTCCTTTGACTTGGACATTTGAATCATCAATCTGATCTACATCGTCTGTGTACTCCTTGTGTATGTCACTCTCATTATTTTCGTCATTACTTTCATTTTCACCTTCACCTTCTGATTCTTCATTATCATCTGCTTCGACATCTACTTCATCACTCGGCCCTTCGTTGTTACCTTCAAGATTGCTATTATCATCGTAATCATCACTTTGTTCCATCACTTCATTTTTAGCATACTTGTATACATGTTCAGATGATTGCGTCAATTCAGCGTTACCATTCTGTGCGATATTTTCACTTTGATCATTGTTCGGTTGTGGACCATCGTCACTTAAATCTTCTGCACTATTATTGGCGTCTTCTTCAACCTCAACAGTATTACCACCAGTGTTTGGAGTATATCCTATATTCGATGCAAAGAATGTTTGGTCATCCACAGTCTTTACTGTCACTATGGCATCAAATGGAACGCCTGGGTTACCCATCAATACTAAGACAGCGTATTTGTAACCAGGTCCACCGTCAACAATATTCGCTTTAAAAGCTGTTCCGTAGTCTATGCTACTTACTCGAAGGTGTCCTATTGTATTACCATCGCCGATCGCAGGGTATCTCAAAGCTACAGATCCTCCGGGAACGGATAATCTAATCTGTTCAGTATTTGTTTTCTCCAGTTCTTCATTACCGACATCGAGTAGAAACACTGTTGGATATTTGTGGAACGGATTCGCGATTACAAGTACTGACAATTGACAAACGATTAGTGCTAGTAGCATCTCGACTGTTGGACTTCTAATGTTGGGTCATGGTACGATAATCAGATTCTTATATAACGCTGTTTCACGGTTGATTCCGCTTAGTTTTTGTGTGGCCCTGGTCAAAGCGTGACGCCTCCAATGTCAACTGTATTCTTCAATAATTGGAATCAGGAAAAAGTTAATCCAATTATCTGATGCTTTTGGTACTTTTCTTTGTAGCAAGTAGAGAATTAACGCATGTAATTGACCAGAAAAGTTGATTTTACTAACTTAGTTTTAAGTTACGTTGATCTTTCTTAAATGCTCAGTTATAAAAATGGCCCAGGCTGAAGCTGACTAATTTCCAGAATATTAAATATTTGGATCCTTTGTAATTTTTCAGATTAATTAATTAATTTTTCTTAATTAGATTGTAAAGATTTTTTTTTTTTCTTTAAATATTGTAAAAGCCAAACCTTAACACAAAAATACTTAATTTCAGAGAGATGAAAGTAGGTACAGTGACCTAAGGATGCTATCATATTGAGAAATCGAAATAGCCCTACTTTTGTGCGAAAGCCTCTCCATCTCTCACTCCATGGCTTCCAGTTGTTTCGATCCAAGGCCAATGTTGACTACTAATCGATAGTGTTGTACAGATCGTTCCACAACCTTTTAGGTCTGGCGCGATGCCTTCTGGCTGTTACAGGGCTCCTAATTATCATCATTGCACGCGTAGATATTGACGCAAAAACATTCCCAAAGTGGACATTTGCGTAAAATATTGTGACTTCAAGGTATTTTTAAACGGACAGAAATAAAAGACATGTTCATCACAGCTTTGTTTCTTTCAATAATGCTATAAATCATAAAAATATTACATCTTTCGTGTCTGACACTAACAATTTATCACAATGCTAAGAATTCTGCGAACAGGACAGATTTGAAGATCAAGCTTAAATAGGGTTACAAGAAGAAATGGGTATGTGAGTCCAAATCGTGTGTAAAAGGGCTTTTGGATTTATTCAGTACTAGGTACTGCCCGCGGTTTCGTCCGCGTGGATGTCGATAACTTGGTAAATTATATACTAGAGTCTGTCAAGCGAGTCTAGTCCCATGAAAAAGGCGGCAAATTAAAAAATCACTGATATAAAACACTGATATAGCACGCTGAAAACTTATTGATAGAAGTCTGTCAAGCGAGTCGAGTCCACAACCCTTTTACTTTAAAATTCAAGTATCAATAAGTTTTCAGCGTGCTATATCAGTGTTTTATATCAGTGATTTTTGAATTTGCCGCCTTTTTCATGGGACTAGACTCGCTTGACAGACTCTAAACATACCTTCCTCGAGAACCACTCTATCCATTGGTGACAACAGCTTGAAAATTGGTACAGTAGTTTTTGAGTTTATCGCGAACAGACAAAAAGACGCGGCGGAGGACTTTGTTTTCTACTAATTATGTAGTGATACATAAAATAAATTATTCAAGATTTACTCTTCAAATTATTCTACTTATCAAACTTAGTATGTAATAGGGGATCGGACTGGGTCAAAATAATATGATTCTGTTTAGTCCGTAAGTTAGATTATCGAAAAATATTGAATACGTGTTTTTTTGTTTTATCAAATCAATAAAAAATTACGAAGATAAAACGTGTCAAAGATCTTGGAGTGGGGCTTGAAACGTCACTTGTGTCGTCAAAATGTACTATTATATTACGTCACACGAGTTTTCGAAGCACTGTATCGTCTTCATTTTAAGTTTACGTGAAAAAAGAAATAATACGTGTCCAATAATTTTTGGAAATCTATCTGACGGACTAATTAGTTTTTTTTTGTCCGATCCCCTATTGACTTTAGATTCAATTCATTTATATAATGTAGGTAATCATCTAGAAAAGGTTATTAAAGCAATTTCTAACATCAAATACAATATCAGGATTAGCTACGATTATAATTTATAGGTTTACATAATTATATTGTTATTTATTACCTTTATAAAGGGTTACATTAAATACAGATAATATAATATTGTCAACTAATGCAAATTCATGATTTATATTAAGTACAATCACACTCACATTAAAAGCACCAATTTCTTAATATTTAATTTAAATATTTTTTTAGATTCTACTCAAGAGTGATAATTATATACAACAAGTTACGGCACTCTACAAAATATTGGAATGGTATCTAACATTTACAGGCAATCATAATATGAATTATTACTATAAATTAATTCGGTAATATCATAAAATTAATAACTTAGTATCTCCAGATAAATTTCAGCTATCGAATCTAGCAGATACTTTGAATACAAATTCTTTTCCTTATTTGTATTTATATCTGAGGTCAATCTGCAGACAGTGATGTAAAACCTATTCCTAAGTAGAGCGATTATTGATCGAGCAAATATATTGAAATCGTCAAATAGGTTATTCAAATCGGAAGGCACTGCAGGCGCGACCACGTTCTCAATAAGACTTAAAATTCGCCAAACAAAGCGTTAGGACGTGGCGTGGATCAACCCCCCTATTCCATCTTATGATTTACCATTTTGGCATCTTGTGTAAGTAACTTATCTATTATGACCACCTGTGCAGTTCAAAGTAGCGCTGATTGCCAAGAAAATTTGCATCGGTAGCGTTGAAAAAAGCCGGAAAGATATTCCCGTTTCTTTCCAATGCCGTTGTAATTTTCAATGTAACTTTTGAAAGATTCAAGAACATACATACTGGCCAATGTTCTTAAATCTTTCGAAAGCTACATTGAATAAAAAAAAGTAGTAATAAAACTAAAAAACAAAGGGGATAGAACCGATGATTTAATGATTGTCGTTAATTGTACTTATTTTTCGATCTTTACCTTCAAATATCTCGGTATCGTGACACTTTGGGTACCGTGTTACTAGACATTTTTTGTTCGTCTATATGCCCTCTATCCATATATAGGTACCACTTTCATTGTGGGCCGCGATTTCGAAAAAAAATCAAAATGGCGGTGGGTCGATATGCCAGCCAGCTCCCATACAAAAAAGTTCAAACCCCTTTGTTTTAAAAAAAAAAAAACAATTTGTAACTTTCGGCATTTTCAACGCTAATCGGTATATGTAGTACATTTATTTTAGTTCTGTATTTTCCCGCCTGGACAGTTAAGTTGGTTGTAGTGTTTGAATGAACTGTTGTATATTATGAAGTACATAGGTAGGTATTATTTAGTGCATGTAAGTATACGGTCTAGCAGTTTGTGATTATTTTGACATAAACATTATCATAATAGGGATACTTTATTTACAATGTTCACGTGATCCAAACAGAATAAGCAAATACAATTTATTTTCTTAAAACAATAATTGAGCATTCGAATTAGATTAAAATATCCTGATCAACACAACATCAAACACACAAATAGTAATAGACAATAGTATAGTCGTAAAGTTACGAACACGAATATGGATGACACTAAGGAAAATTCAAAAGCTATTATCTTGGGAAATAAAGGTTTCTACTATAATATACCTAAGACCTATTTCGTAAAACGGTGGCTTCCAAAATGTTCGTGAAAACGTAACACGTTAATCAACACAGTAGCATAAAATCACTTTTAAAAGTTTATTCGTGTAGGTATCCATAATAATTGTGCCCGTGACTGTACTAGGATCTTTAAAAGCGCATGGCCTCAGTCATAATGAAATCCGTGATGTTGTTTTTCAATTATTTTCCTTCACAATAATTACACAAAATAATATTTCTAAAAACGCCCCCCGACCCCGAACTATGTCATTCATGCACCTTGATTCTTGTCTCTGCCAATGTCTTTGACTTTCATCATCTGCCTAACCTTTTGCCAACTATGTTAGGGTCGGCTTCCAGTCTAATCGGATGCAGCTGCATTCCAACATTTACATTGGGCAAAATATGGGCAAAATGATACCCGATGCCGTTGGTAAGACTGGTTCTCAGACTTTCGGGCCACTGACAGTAGTAAATGACGGCCGGGACCAACCGAGGCACGGAGAAAACTCAGTGTTAGGAAACTCAGTGGTAAGTCACCCATCCACAGACCAACCTAGGTAAGCGCGGCTTAGCCTGAAGATCGACCGCAGCGGCTGTTATTATTTAGCCATAACTCCTCATGACAGCATGACGTTCATCATCATGATCATCAGCCCATAATGTTCCTACTTCTGGGACACAGGCCTCATCTCTTTGACATACGAACGTTCACTGGCATACAATCCCCCCCCGTCCTCCTTCAGTTCACATCCTAATGACCTCTAAAAAGTCTCTGAAGTATGACTGAAAAGGTTTTTATTTCCCTTTGACACCCAACGCTACACTTCCTCAAGAACGGCTATTCACAAAAGCTAACGTAATCAGTGCAAAAAGGTGCTAAAATAATTGAAAGAAAGCCGACAGTTTTTTTATTTTGCACATGTCGAGGAGGAAAAACGAGCAAGACCCGAAGGAGACATCAATGAGGGCTATTTTCGACATGCCGACTTAGGAATACCATGCGCTGTCTATCGTCGTCAGTTAAACAATCTAGAAAACAAAAAATCTGGCCAAGTGTGAGTCGGACTCGCACATGAAGGGTTTCGTACCGTCGTAGTACGGAAGCCCCCTTTTAAGTGTCTTACATATTTCTTGTTACTAGCGGCAACAGAAATACATATTTTGTGATAAGTTGGTTTTTCTACTACTAAAAGGGATGAAATAAACCTCAAATTCAAACGACTATATTGGATGCTTGGACGTAATTCCAAATTGTCTCTCGACAATAAACTCTTAATTTACAAGACAATTTTGAAGCCAATATGGACCTATGGAGTCCAATTATGGGGTTCAGCTTGTGACTCCAGTATTAGCATAATGCAAAGATGTCAAAACTACATCCACAAGCAGATATCCAACGCACCATGGTTTCTAAAAATTCCCAAAATCCACAACAACCTACAAGAGGAAACAACACCAATCTCAAATACAAAACCAGGCTGAAGGATCACCCAAACCAACTCGCCGTACAATTAACGATTTCAGAGTCAATGCACAGTCAATGCGAACGCTGAAACGACGGCATAATATACTGGATAGCCATATCTAATTATAGAGGAATTCCTAATGGGGAATTAAAAAAAAAAGTTTGTTTTTCATAGTGTTTGTGTGAATGACGAAGTTGTTTTTTAAATAATTTGCTGTCAGTCCAGTATAGCTTTTTGAAACACACCGTTTCATCACATTCAAGATCGTCACTTTTACTGATCAGAGGACTACATCGGTTTGTCGTGCTAGATCTAGTCAGACCATCTCTCTTCGCAAGATTAAGCCTGCCGAAATGTTATAGTACCGACTCACGAACTTCTCACGGTTTAGTACTCACCGTTTAGAGATTTATGATAGTACGATGAAAAGAAATAGACTTATGTTATACAAAAAGTATATATGTTATTTTTAGGGTTCGTACCTCAAAAGGACAAAACGAAACCTTTATAGGATCACTCGTGTGTCTGTCTGTCTGTCCGTCTGTCACAGTCAATTTGCTACGAATCTAATGGACCGATTAAGTTGAAATTTGGTACACATTTATGTATTTCTATGACCCAAACACTATGTTTTTCAACGTATAGGTAGGTCACTTTTTTTTCTTTCTTTCAAATAAAAAAGTTTATCGTGAGGATCTCAAAAATATTTTTTTAATAATATTAAGATATGCACTTTTAACGATATTTAAGAAAATAGATGAAAATTGACCATTCCCCTCTCCCATATCTCCGAAACTACTAAGCCTAATATTTAATTAAAATACAGAAATTAGTTCAACACAAGATACAGGAAACGTCTAGGGTGTAAAATAACATGGAAAATCTCTCAATATTATGCGTAGGTAACTAGGTACAAACTTACATTTACAGTTGAAATGTATGAGTAGGTAAACATGTTTTTCAATGCTAAGTTTGGTCGATGGTATGGAACCCTTCATGTGCAAGTACGACTTGCACTTGGCCAGTTTTTTTTTTCTACAACGATAACAGATTGAAGTAATACTGATAAAGGAGATAAGTACAGTTCCTGATGTTCTCACTAAACCTCGCGAGGAAACCAGCATGCCTGAGAGTTATTATCTCGACGACAAGTACAGTCAAGTCAGAGGCAGGGCGACATAAAAACTCTGACACCAGGGCCCCGAGTCTGCTATTCAATAGTGTCAGAATGGTCAATCGTTGATCTCATAAGTGTTGATTTTGACAAGTTTGGTGTTGTCAAAATCAACAATTACGAGATCAATGATTGACCATTCTGACACTATTGAATAGCAGACTCGGGGCCCAGGTTAGGCACTAACCACACGATGAACAACAAATAAACAACTTATTTGGTATTTGTGTATCAGTCAGAAAAATCAGCTTCTGAAGTCTATGACTTTTGTTTGTTTGATTTCATGTTTTTGCCACCGACTTCTGAAGCTGATTTTTTATTTTTCACTTTTTTGTGATTTATTTTTGTCGAAGTCGGTTTTATTTTTGTAAAAAAGTTTTTATTTTTCACTTTTTAGTGGTTCACATGTGCTTACCCCTTCACAACGTACCGGCGTGATGTTATGTTATGAACTGGTGTAAACAATAGACAGTCATGAGATTTCAGCAATCCCAGTCCATTTGCTATCATTAATTGAGGAGTTCCGTTGCCTATCTCCGAAGTTCTTCATCACCTTTGTAGTGAGTACAGGCGTAATATTATGTTGTGTGATGGCGTAAACAATGGTCAATGCTTAGATATGCTATAGCAACAATCGCGGTTAATCTGCTGTTATTTATTGAAGAGTTCCCCCGATTTCTACAAGATCCCATCATCAGATATTGAAATGGTGACAATGGGACCACACGGGAAGCACCAGCTTTCAAATGAAAAAAGAATCATGAAAATCAGTTCACCCAGTCGCAAGTTGTGAGCGAACAAACCTCCTCCTTTTTTTGAAGTCGGTTAAAAATCAACAAATTACGAGATCAATAATTGAACATTCCGACACTATTGAATAGCAGACTCGGGGCCCAGGTTAGGCACTAACTACACGATGAACAACAAACAAACAACTTATTTGATATTTGTGTATTTGGTATTTGTGTATGTAAATGTTTGTGAACGCACCCACGATACAGGAGAAATTCCTAGTGTGGGGTGACGTTTTTAAAAAAAAAAAAAAAACTCGTAAGTTGTAGCAGGGCACGAAAACCCTCATAATCACGGATTATGAGTCGGATTATCCGTTGATAAATCTACAGCCAAAATGATTGAAATCTAGAATTTGATACGGATTAAAGACCCAGGGCTTCATCATTGTGTTTTAATCGCGATTTTCTTTTCTTTTTTCCTCAGAACAGATGAACGTCGGACAGGGTTCCGAACTAATCAGCCTGTCATAATTACGATAAGTATGTTACTCAGTGCTACTGCTTGCTCTAAAGTTATGATCAGGCGGTTAATATCACGTTTAAATCAATTAAAAACACCTGAATAACCAGAATGAAAGAGTCATGATGATAAAACCCGCTAATACGAATTAACCTTTAATTCTAGGATTTTTCAGCTAACCCTAAAAAATAACCCGATTTAAACTCTACTGGTAACCTTTTCGGACCCAGGTTCTTTTTTGAAACCAATGTTTTGTCTGGCATTTGTAGCTAAGCATTCCAAGTAGTACTGCAAACCTCAGCACGATTCATCATACCACATTCTATGCTTTCTCAAATTCAAATGTAAGTATTTGATTTAAATATCAAGATTTACGCGTACTGAAAGTTTTTCGATACAAAATGCATCACAAGCTATCAGCAGAGGAGACACATGAAACTACGCAGTCTTGAACAAGGTGCAGCCACGAATGAAAAACGAAAAAAAGTAACATAAAAAGTTATCGTAAGAAAGTCCGCATTTGCTTATTCTGTTTATTCAACGACGCCTGAGCCCTATCTGCCTTATTAATCATGAGATCCAACTTACTTATTTGCGTATTCACCTGCTTTCCAATATCTTTCACAGCAGCTTTACCCAACAACGAAGAATTTTCTTGTTCCTCCATCTTTTTTAAGTCGTCCAAAGCTGAGTTTATGTCGCCGCCATTTTTGTTTTGTTTCGATATTCCCGCGCGCGGTGTCATCTCATTGTCGTCTGGTCCAAGGCCTTGGTTTATAGAGCCTATGTCGGAGGTTGGTGGAATGTAGTCTTTGTCATAGTTTGTCTGGCCCACGTAGCTGGGTTCGCTTGAGTAGGATAGATTGTCTTTTGCAGTCATTTTTACTCGGAAGAAGTTTGTGATTGTTCCGCAAACACCCTGCATGTAAAATATTTGGGTTAAAATTTAAGAAATACTATACTCATAGAGCTGCAAATATTTAGTATCAATAATGTGACCTAAGTTAACTTAAATCATAAAATCACGAATGTTTCCAAAGGTTCTAGTTCGAGCTGATGTGCCCATAGAAATAGACTATGAATAATCGTGGTCCATAGTATACCCAATGTTTTGCTAGTTAGGTGTGTCCAAGTTCCACGTAACAGGGGGCGAGCGCCTATTTCTATAATAAAATCTTTATCTTCCTAGCCTTTTCCAAAACTATGTCTAACCGAATGCAACTGAATACCAGTACCTATTTTACATTTTACCAGTTTTTTAGCCTATGCACAAATCCGGACTTCGAGCCGTCTACCATAAATTCGAGAATCTAGAATCCCTCTTTTTTCCAGGTTTACCCATCTTACAAAAACTCCCCAAGTTGAAAAGTACCTAATAAGAAATCAGATGATTTCAAGTCAAAGCAAAACTGACGACGTTCTCTACAATAATAAATGACTGATCATAATCACCCTCAATTTATTTATTTTAGTCTGAGTGGAATCCAATATTGTGTTTAATTCTGTAAGGCCTCCGCTGCCTTCCTTCAGCTGGTCATCTAGCATAGCAGTGTTCTGAAAATACATCATTAATAATTATGTAACAGGGATAAAAGTAAAAAGTTGGTACTAAAGTAATTTTAATTAAAATACAAAAACAGAACGCCATCAAAAATAATGGGAATAATTGTCCTTTTTTTTCTTTCTTAAATAAGTACGACCAGGCTTCCAATTACAAACTTGATTATTGAAATTCTTGACCTATTTGGCACTCGCTCTTCAATTATTACGTAATTACATAAAAGTTTCTAAATCAAGAAAAAAATTCTCTCAAAAATAAAAACTTTTTAACAAAAAATAAAACCGACTTCAAAAAAAAAACAAAAAAGTGAAAAATAAACTTTAGAAGAAAAACCAGTCTCTGAAGTCGGTGACTTTTGTTTGTTTGATTTCATTTTTTTGCCACCGACTTCAGAGACTGGTTTTTCTTCTAAAGTTTATTTTTCACTTTTTTGGTTTTTTTTTGAAGTCGGTTTTATTTTTTGTTAAAAAGTTTTTATTTTTCACTTTTTAGTGGTTCACATGTTCATGGGTCAATGTGGACAATGTAGTTTTTTTTTGAGTTTTGTTGATTTTTCAAAAACCGCTTTGTCCAATTTCGAAAAAAAAATTATGGGACCATTTCGGAAGTATACCCTTGCCAACAAAGAAACAATTTTTCAAGTCGGTTAGCAAGTGACGGAGTTATGCCCGAACAAACATAAAAAAAAAAAAAAATACAAACATCCGAATTGAGAACCTCCTTCTTTTTTAGAAGTCGGTTAAAAATTATTTGACACACACTTTCAATTTTAAAAGAAAAAAAAGGTTATTTACCTCTGCCGTCCGAATTTCTACTTCCTCAAATTCTACGACATCCAAATGTTTATGTTTTGATAAAAAATCTTCTCGATCAGGCAAACGTTGGCCGAATAACTCAGCCCTGGTGCAAGCATCTTCATATGCCTTCAAAGACATGATTGAATTTCACCAACGATTAAAAATAGGCACTTTTTAGTTGAAAACTCTTATTGTAAATGAATTAATTATCCACGGGAAGAAGAACTCTATGACAGGAATACGTTTTTGGCGCAAGTGTCGTCTTAAAACTAAACCTTCGGTTGCTAGAGTTATTGATTTTTCGAGGTAGAGCTAATTATATTTAAACTTCGCTTGTTTTGGTCAAATACCAATACGCACTATGTAAGAATAGAACATAATTATTTTAATTTTTCTTTTAGAGAGGTTTAATTACCTACAGGACATAATTATCTAAATCCTCTATTTTTTAGAGCAATCAGAATTTCTTTCGAATTTCGCGCTAAACTTGAAATGTTGCCAGAGCCGAAAAAAAAAGTGAGTATACTCAATCAACACAATTTAATGATAAAGTATTGTTATAAGGAAATAATTAATTATAAACTCAAGTAAAACTCTAATGCTCTAATGATTCTGCTCTAATGATTTTTTTAAGTACAATGGTGCAATGACGACCATAGACGTCTGCAAATCAGCTGCTCGTAGGGTCAATAACCGAAAGAATGAACTTTTGAACCACTTTAAGACAGAGATAGCAATAGCAATAAAGGAACACAGCAACTGTCATGCATGACCCTTATCGCAAGTAACATAGAGATTAAATTGTTTTGTTACTTTTGTTTGTGTTGCTACTGCTACCCCCCCCCCTCCCCCTCCCGGCATGCATCGGGAAAATGGAAATTCCTTGTTATTTTTTTCCGTTGATCGAAACTATGTACTCTGTGGTTATCTTGTAAATGATTTCAAAATAAATGCTTGCTAAATCACTTTCAACAGTGTTGTTCAAGTGCCGGACGCTTCATTTGTTTCGAAAAGCTTGTGCAGCCATGTCTACAGGTATAATAATATGACATCAGCTATACTTTTATTTTTTATACATATTAACTCAAACATAACCTTTCATGGTTTCACTTGAGCTTCAAATTGATTTTATTTCTGTTTTATTTTGTAAGAACGTGTATCTGTCTGCCTGGTGTTTATTTTCATGTCGTGCTTTAGTAAATAATGCAGTTCGTGAGTACCTAAACACAAAACTGCTGTGTCATTTTTGCCTGCTACTTATAGAAACAATTAATTAAGGCAGCTATAATTATAAAAGTGCTTGTCAAAGGTTTTATCCTTATTTTACTGATAGGGGTAAGTATCAAACCTTATTAACGAAACATTAATTTAAATAAGTAAATTAAAACCTTTTTTCGGAAACGCCCACGTTGAGGTTGAATACCATTAAAGAATAATAAAAACTAGCTATATACTTAAGTCAATATTGATTTCCCAAATTCATGTAGGTACATTTCCAAGTAAATTAAAAATATGTAATTTTACAATAATCCTCTCACCATGAAATGAATAATATAATCATCAAGTTACCGGTAAACAATAGCGTGATAGTAAGATTGTTAAGATATAGCACACAAGTAAACCATAAAAGTGAGTTTTCCTTGCCAAAAATATTTGCACCTGACAACTTTAATTTGGTTCCAAAATACTCCACATTCACTGTGAAAGTTCCTAACGATGGGGCTGACCTAAAGATACTTCACGCTGGTTGGTATTAAATGTGGAATTTCTGATTGCCAGTACCAAAGTCTGAAAGTTTCCCCAGTAATAAATAATCAAACATGTAAAATATTTATTAGTTTGAATGATTTAGAAATTATAATCTGAATATTTGTACGCCGTTGAAAGCCGCAAGGCTTAGTGATCCTATTAACATGACAATGACATCTGAACTTTTTATTTACCTATGTACTACAAATAAAAATATTTGAAAAAGAAATTGAGTGTGTACACTACTGCAACAGGCATCATTCGAAGATGCCCAATGGTTTACATACATGCACGTCTGAGTTCTATTTCTATTTATCTTCGGGGACGCCGGCAGACACCAGACGGGCGATCAGTCCTTTCGTTGTGGATTATTTCGCCCAGTTCCCCATTTTGGTGGATCCCCTTCATGGGTTACTGGTGGTCGGCATCGCGAATCTTCCTGTTGCCTTGCAGAAGCTCACCAGTTGTTCGGTGGAGATTTCTGCGAGCTTCTCTTCATTAATTTCATCTGTTCCTAGTATTTCCCATCTGAGTGGCCCATACATTGTGCATTCCGCCACAAGGTGGAAACTTGTTTCTTCTGCTTCTCCACATGCTGGGCATATTGGATCTTCCTTTACTTTCATAATCGTCAGATGTCTATTGAGTCCACAGTGTCCTGTTGCGACCCCTACTACTAGTCTTATGTTTCCCCTGCTCATTTTGAGTAACTTGTGGGATTTCTTTTCATCGTATGACTTTAAGAAGATTTTTGATTGTCGACAACCTTCTGTTGCGTTCACATCTGAGTTACTCGTCCATGTAGTTCTGTCCACCATCAACCAACAAAATAAGGTTTAGTGTAACCATACCATCACAAATAGTCTGATATACTGTGTCTCATAGAGTATTAAATTATAGTATGGTTTTGTAATTGATTAAAATAATAAATAAAACTCTTTCTAATAACTTAAAATATTGATAATTAACAACCTTTAACCCAACCAACGTTGCCTTGGTTGTTGTTCCTCTTGTAACCATGACCAACCTGAAACGTGAACCTTTTCTTGACATATTGACTAAGAGCCCAAGACCTATGCAGAATAAAATATGTTCATTTTGAATCCCTGTATGTGGTCTATGAGGTAGATTTAAGCCCACTCCACATAGGTGGTGGTGGTGGTGTAGGGACCATAACAGTTTTGGGAACTAATGTGAATGCATTTTGAATTGATTTTTTTTTGTACCTACATAATATTACTTTAAGGTTTTTAAGTAACATGGTGTGACTAAATATAGGTTTTAATTTCTTTTAACAGTACATAACTAGTACAAGCACTTATCTTTACACTATGGTGTCTTCTTCAACGCCTATGTCCTATCAATAGGAACATTAAAGACTGCTTCCATAATCATCATAGTATCACAAAATCCTACTAACACTAAACAAATTTTATGATTCCGTATAGTATTAATTTTTCTTTTTACAGTCCCGTTGACCTTGGACACGCTATCCAAGTTCCATACTGACTTCTACGCGGACCCAAAAAATGAACTCGCCCAGAATGCATGCACAAGATTTGATCCATTTGAGGTTGCTATCAGTAGAAAGAAGACTGAGACCACCCTACACGTCTACAACATCAAAGTAAGTGATTATCATCATCCTAAAATAATATTATATACTTAACTGCTTTTCCTTTTATTGATTTTCCATTTTCTGTCTTTTGACTACACAGATCTCTTTACTGCAAAAATTTTACAAATCTAAACTATCTTCTCTAGATTATAAAGTACCTACATTCTCTCTTGACAGCTTGATTCTGAAGCCAAGCCGGTGACGAACCAAGAGAACTCGGGACGCTGCTGGCTGTTTGCTGCGCTCAATGTTATGCGACTGCCATTTATGAAGAAACATGGCATTGAGGAGTTTGAGTTCTCTCAGAGGTAAGACTTATTTCCATTTTTAAACAACTGCCACATGCCATATGAAAATGGTTATGTTTTCAGGGTTGGGGTTTGTATAATGTGTGGCATTTGGAATGGAAACATTATTTGACTTGGTATAGGTTTGTCATGAGGAGTGATAAAGTATAAATTTTGATGGGTAGAGAAAAAGACCGAATGTGAATGGTTTATGTGTGAGATTATTAAAAAGAAAACGTAGTGAATGATAGAAAGACGGCTGACAGAGGAGATTGGGGAGAATGAACGAAAAAAACAGAAAGCGTTGAAGCCAAGTAATATGGGACTGGGGCAGGAAAAAAATGGCACTATTTAGAGTCGCACTACTATTCCGCCTAGCCTCTCCAGGCTCTCCTATTTCCATAAAAGGTTTTACGAAAATCCTACTAATATTATAAATGTGAAATTTTGTGAGTGTGTATGTATGTTACTTCTTCACGCAAAAAATACTGAACGGATTTGGATAAAATTTGGTACACAGATAGTTTATAACCTGAATTAACACAGGATAGTTTTTATCCCGATTTTATCTTCCCGTGGGATAATTTTCGAGTTGCAGCGGGTGAAGCCGCTGCTGGCAACAGAGTCAGCAGATAATTACGAGCATTTTCCTCCTTAAATCATAACACTCGCGAGCAATTCACCAGTGTAAAAAGGCCTTAACTTCACCATGTTTTCAAGTTCCTACTATCTCGCTACATAAAACGTGTTGGTACTTAGTATTATATTGTTATGTCTAAGTTTACTAACTGCTGCGATCATAATTCAGCTCCTTTGTTCATTGTAATTTACTTAGTTACACTTTAAGTACCTACTTTATGAAACACAGACAAGTTTGAAATTGAAGCCAATGATAATAAAATATCAAGTTTAGATTTAGCGATGAATGAAAGCGGTAATTTGCCATCGGGGATGCTGAAACGTTGTTCCAAGTATACAGTGGCCCAAAAGTCTGATAACCAGTCTAGGGGTAAGGGGTATAGATATCGCGGCCTCGACACAAAGGGTTAAGAAGGAACATGGGTGGTTTTTAGTCAGTAGAAGTCTGTCACTCCCTACCGCTCTGCGGGAGCGCGAGGAGTCATTTCATGATTTCCAAACCAGCAAAAATAAAAAAGGGTAATGGGTATCGTATTACCCAGTAGTGCCCAGTATTGTCATCGGCACGATTCTTGAGCGCTGACGCAAAACTGAGTTATTGGGTCCCTTTGGTGGTATGAAGTGAGACGCGGGGCGGGGAAAGTGCAGTGATTGGCCCGTAGCGCATCGCGTCATAGCCGTCACTCAGGATTTGTTCTTTACTCCTGCTGCACTTACCTCACGACCAATAAATAATAAACGGGTGTGCGTTTTATTTGTCATATAGTGTACGATGCGCACAGCCATCACCACTCTTCCGCCGAGCGCTCAAGAACCGTGCCGGTATTTATACTAACTGGGTTGTGGAGGTCAGATAAGCAGTCGCTCCATGTAAAATACAGGTAATGGCTGCAGCCGGTTAGACTGGAAGCCGACCCCAACAAAATAGGGAAAAGGCTAGGCATATGAAGATGATGAGTTTGGTTTTTTGGGTGCACTTGTGGTACTTATGCCAAATGAATGTATTTTCTTTTCTTTTCTTCTTTTTTATTTGTTCGTATTTTCCACAGTTATCTCTTCTTCTGGGATAAGATCGAGCGCGCCCACTACTGGCTGAACAACATTGTAGCCACTGCCAAGCAGGGAGAACAACTCGAAGGAAGACTTGTCAACTTTTTGCTGAAGGTAACCTTTGTTTTATGCTAGCTTTGACCCGAAATTTCGCCGGCCCTTAAGTTCTTCTAGGATAAAAAAGGCATCCTACGTAACGTAACCTAGATCATACTCCTTATACCAAATCCAAATCCATTCCGTAATCGTAACAGCAGCAGCAGTCGCAAAAAAAGCAGCTGACTGAGTTCGATTCCCTAGTAGAACAAAGTGTCTTTTCTGTCTAGAATTTTGTCAGCAGCAGCCACGGAGTCTGAATGTGCTCGGTTGATGGCAATAGGTTATAGGCTCGCCCCCTATTACATGGTGGCGGAATGTGGGTGTACTAATTGTTATTTAAAATTTGAAGTTATACAAAAAAAAAAAGAGGTGTGCCTCTTTTTTTTTTTGTATAGCTTCAAATTTTAAATAACAATTACAAAACCTGGGGAAGGGCGGAACATCCTAAAACAAGCATACTATTTGCTTAATTGGATTCTCCCAATTGTAACTAGCATAAGTTATTTAAGATGAAGCAATAAACATTTTTATTTTTTTATTATTTATTACCTCTGCCTGACCCTCCGGGATTACAGGCGTGGTTTAATGTATGAAAAAAATTGAATGACAAAAAGTCTATGTTATGTTGGATCTTGTACTGATACACGGGTTAGATATAAAATTAAGTATTCGTTTTGAATTACCTCGGATAAATCGTAAAAATCGTTCTATTCCTTTAATAATTGGTAATAAACTTTTTTTTGGAGAATGGCACATGAAAAGAGAGGCCTATACCCAGCAGTGGGTGAGTTCGAGCTGTGGATGATGATGATGATGAATAAACTTTGATGCTATTGTGTTGGTTGACCATAAAAGTCATGTAAACACGTGTTGGTAGGTACTTGACATTTATTCATTTTTACTAACGGTTGAGGCAATTGCGGTTTCAATATCTCGGTATTGATAACTTATTGATATGCTGAGGAACATTCAGGCTTATCAAAATGCCTGCCGGTGCTACGGGTTGTTTGAAAGAGATACCGCAACCCCCGGAACACAAAAAGCTAAGAAGGAACATGGGTGGTTTTTAGTCAGTAGAAGTTGACGCTCCCTTCCGCTCCGCCCACAGCAGGAGGAGTCATTTGATGATTTCAAACCCTCAAAAAGAAAAGGCACACCTCTACTTAACCTTTCGGGAAATACAGGCATGATGCTATGTATGGTTTGGGCACAGAAAGTCAGAAACGCAAAATGACAGATAGCAAAATGTCAGGTTCGCAATATGACAGATATGCAAAACGTCAAAAAAGTTTATTTTGGTGGTGTAAGTGTAACCTTTTTTTTCGGAAATCCCTCTTTTTTCAGTTTCTGTCATTTTGCGTTTCTGACCATTTGAGAAAAAATCTCACACCTGACGATTTGCTAATCTGGCATTTTGCGTTTCTGACATTCTGCGCCCAAACCCTATGTATAAGACATACGCCCGAATACTCGAATGTCACTCAATTATAAGCAGCCCTCAAAACTCGTGATATCTCTGTCACTCTGCGTTAAAGTAACAAAGACAGCACGAGATTTAAGTGCAACTTAAAATTGAGTGACGTTCGAGTATTCGGGCGTTATTTATTAAAGCATTGCACTGCTATCAGAGTTGGTTTATTTGTGTTGATAATGGTTATCAATGCACATAATGATAGTGCTCGTCTGTTGCAATTTGTAAAGGGATCATTCAACTAATCGAATGAAATCGTTATAGGTTGCCACTCTTATTGTGTCATCCTCTTGTTGGATTTTTCCCATGCCATGGGGGTAGGCAAAAACCACAGAATGCCACTAGCTGCGACCCTATTTTTTTTTTGTTGTGGTAAATCAAATGACTCCTCCCGCTCTGAGCGGAGCGATAGGGGGCGTCAGACTTCTAAAAACCACCCATGTTCCTTCTTAGCCCCTTGTGTAGTTGTGTTCAAGGCCGCTGTACCTTGTTAAACCGCAGCCACTTTTTTTTTTTTTTTATTATTATAAATGGGCTTGCTCTTGACTTCAATCTTGCCCTAAGGGCAGAGATGATGTCGACGATGGAACGAGCTTACCCAGTAGAAGCCTGTTTACTCGCGACTTAAACAGATTAGGGTTATATGAACTCGGAAAAACCGACGCAGGCAGGGAATTCCACTCCTTGGCTGTGCGCATAATAAAGGACCCAGCAAAGCCCTTCGTACGAATGTGTGGAATGTCGACTAGGTATCGGTGATACCCTGCAGTACGTCTAGTCTCCCGATGGAAGAAGGGAGATGGTGGCATCAGCTCGTGGAGCTCTTGCGCACACTCTCTGAAGTACAGTCTGTAGAAGACCGACAGACATGCGACTTTGCGACGGTGGGCCAGGCTATGTAGCTTGATAACCAGCTTATCGTTGCTCACTTGCTACGATCCTCACATACTCGCTTTCCTTCTACTAAGTACTACGCACCTGTCCTTTCTAAAGAACAATCACATTTATGATGTGCTTGGTTCTTCAACCTGTATGGATAACACACAGATGTTCTTTATTGTTTCTTCTTAGTGTCTAGCGACGTACTTATGTATGAAATTGCCTTACTTTTTCACTTATGGTACTTTCATACAAGTCTATTAGCTTGGCATGCCTTTATAACCTACTGCTCAGGGTTTCTGAACAGACCGCTTACCGCTTAGCTTTTCATATTGTTGGCAAGCACGCTTATTTTATAATATCCCTGAAATTGTAAAAATTAATGAATTAAAACCCTCTTAAAACTTCGTCAGTTCTTACCATTTACCTAACAACAGTAAATTGAAGTTATTTTTATTGTTATCCACAGGACCCAATAAACGACGGAGGTCAATGGGACATGATAGTGAACTTGGTCAACAAATACGGCGTCATCCCGAAGAAATGTTTCGCTGAGTCGTTCAGTTCCCGACGCAGTTTGCACATGAACGCACTTATTAAAACAAAGGTAAGAACGACAAGAGCAGCGGTGACCCAGTGGTAGCGGCCCCGACTTACGAACAATAAGCCGTGGGTTCGAACCCAGGCAGGCGCATTACTTTGTATAATTTATTGCATCACCACTGCTCTAAAAAATGGTGACAGAAAACATCATGAGGAAACCGGCATGTCCAAAAATTCGAAGACATGGGATATCTACGAACCCGCACTGGACCCGCGTGGTGGATATAACCCATTCCTCTCAGAGAAGAGGCCTGTGTCCCAGCCCAGCAGTGGGAACATTAATAAGCTAATGATGGTGATGAAGTGGCAGTGGGCCGGCCATATTAGCCGCAGAACCGATGACCGTTGGGGTAGACATGTTCTTTAGGAGATCGCGAACCGCCAAGCGTAAGATGGGACGCCATTAGAGTCGCTGGTAGCAACTGGATGAGAGTTACCGAGAATCGAGCTGAGTGGCGTGCGATTGAAGAGGCCAGGCCGACAAGCCAAAAAGTACCTTATGCCTGTCGACTTAAGGTACTTTTTGGCTTGTCGTCATTCAACCATTATGAGATCAATGATCGACCATTCTGACACTATTGAATAGCAGACTCGGGGCCCTGGAGTGAATTATCTAAAGGCTGATGATGATGTATAATGTCATCGTTTGCTTAACCTATGACTACGTTTGAGTCGGCTTTCAGATTAACCTATCTGACCTCCACAAAACAGTTTCTGAAAAACTTCGTATTAGTTGACTGCCTGGTTGGTCCTGGATTCTTTTCCCAGGTTGGACACAGTACTATTGAGTATTACTTCAGAAATTTCTCAGTAAGAGCCACGGATTCTGTATGTATGCCCAGTTGATGGCAATAGGCTCGTCCCCTATTACGTGGGACTTAAACATAACCGGCGAAATATGGGTGTAAGATAATTTAACAGAAAGAAGTCCATCTAAAGCGTCGCCATTATATGATGATATGAGCTGTGGTTACCTCATTCAGCGTGTTCCCACGAACCTCGACAGGTCATCAGTCCACCTTGTGGGAAGCCTATCACTGCACCTTCCGGTATGCACAAAAAAAAAGGTATCTCTTATCAGACATCCGGTCTGCAAATAAATGGTGGTTTGTGACAATATTTCTCGTAGAAACGAAAACAACAACAATGACACAAAACCACAAAAAATTTTGGAATTGTTTAGGCAAAACAATATTAATATTACACGCTGGATGGTAATGCTGATTCTTTAGCCAACAAATTGAAATAGGACAGCTCTCTAGGACCGCGAAGGGTAGACCAACCGTTTCGCAAACTCGACCCCGGCTTTTGTTTTTTTTTTTCTCTCTGATTCTTTAAATCGACTCTAGCTAAATACGTATCATGCTTATGAAGTACTAGGCTACCAGAAGTTAGTAGGAGCTCACCTCACCTGTTAAGTTAGCTAGTGTTATGGTATATATTAATTGTTGCAGCTTCGCGAGTATGCCAAGGAGCTCCGTGACAAGGTGGCGAGCAACGCGTCGGACGAGGATATCCAAGCCACCATCAAGGTGCAAATGGCGGTTATATACAACATCGTCGCCACTTGCTTAGGTAAATATTTCTACGATACGAAGTGTAATACACACTTCAAATAGGGGTTGAAAGTTTGTACTTTTTTTTTATTGGGACAAGCCCGACATACTATTCCCAAACCACTCCAACTTCTGAAAACCAGAATCAACAGTGGCGACTACCACAAAAACGCCGAGACAATGGAGCTCGACGAAGTCCCTGAAAAACAATTCATCTGTCTTGGATCCCCTAACGAAATTAATCAGAAAAGAATAGCGGAGGAGTAGAAAAAACAAATTCCATTAATAAGTATGACAGAAACGCTTGATTGCACGGAAATCTATTCTAGTTTATCATACAACTATACAAGTTCCGTAAAGTAAATAAATCCGGATGTAACCTGTACACTATCCCACACATTCTGCCAAAATTTTCACTCCCATAAAATGCGATGTGCAGATTGTTCATATTCGCAGTCAGATGTAAAACATTGACAGTTGAAACTTTTTTATAGAAATCCACTATCAGACGCAGCTGGTGCGGGTCATCTAGTATGGATATAAGTAGATAACATCATTGCATCATTTCTCCTTTAGCAGGTCTGCTGGCAGAAATTTCTAAAGAAATAAGCAGTACCTTTGTACTCAATTATTATTTTATGTTAATTTCCTGTGATGTCTTCTGTGTGTACATAAATTGTTAAATAAATAAATAAATAACATTATTTATGTCTTTCTTCAGGTACCCCCCCACAAAAGTTCAACTTCGAGTACTACAACAAAGAGAAGGCGTACAAGAGCTTCGGGCTGCTGAGCCCGCAAGAGTTCTATGAGAAACATGTCCGTCCCGTGTTCGATGTCAATGATAAGGTACCTATTTTATTATTTACTAGCTTTGCCCGGAATGCGTTGAATTGCATTGATCCTATCGACCTACGGGTGACCCCACCCGTAGGAGGGTAAAAAATACTTTACGACCTTTTCTCAGACCAGCCAAATAATTATACACAAAAAACATTAATTATTAATTAAATCGGTCAAGCCGTTTCGGAGGAGTTCGATAACAAACACTGACACGAGATTTTTATATAAGATCCCATTAAAATAGGTGGACAAAATTCCAGAAATGTTTTGTTTAGGTGTATAGGTGTACCGTCATAGACTCATAGACGTACTGAACGCTGTGTTAAAATTTGTCCACCTATTTTAATGGGACCTTATAATAAGATTTATTTCAACTGCCTCGTTGCGAAGTGCGACTGCTGAGCGCGAGGTCTTGGGTTCGATTCCCGGGTCGAGCAAAGTGTTATTGGGTTTTTTTCCACCAGGAATTTCTCAGTAGCAGCAGAGTTTCAGGTCACTGACTATCTGTAAGGACTGCCAAAGATCTTTAATGGTAAACAAGCCAACAGCACGAACTAGTTGGTGGGCGGGGCTAAAATGCATGCTATTTCATCCGACATCACGAGCGAAATGGATAGAGCGAAAGAGATACAACTAAAACGGGCGCGCGAAATTTTCTATGCAGACCTTTGGTAGTATAGATATAATGAAAAATCTATTAAATGTATCTGTTCAAAATAAACTTATTTGAATTTTTTAATAACTAATCTATCCCTGTATGGTTTCACTTTTTTCATTTTCGTACTATATACGTTTTTTATTTACGCCCAAAGATGAGTAAAATTAGTGCTAAAATATGAAAGTTTCGACGCTCTTATCTTCCAAACCAATTTTTTTTCCAATTCTGCTTCCATACAGGGCTAGATAATGACAAGACCAGTTGATACAATTTTTAATCTACACCGTCAAACAGAGGAGTAATCACCATACTACGTTTGTATAGAAGAATGACTGGCTTGTGCAACCTTAAACGACAGCCGACACCACCGGCTTACCGTGCTCGATGTTTTTATTTATTCACTTAATTTGCAGGTGTGCCTAGTATCAGACCCTCGGCAGTCGAACCCGTTCGGTCAGCTGTACACGCTGCACTGCCTCGGGAACGTCGTAGGAGGCCGACAGACTGCCTACAACAACCAACCTATTGAGACCCTCATGAAGTTAGTACTTACCTATATATCTTTTTTTTTATTATTATAAATGGGCTTGCTCTTGACCTCAATCTTGCCCTAAGGGCAGAGATGATGTCGACGATGGAACGAGCTTACCCAGAAGAAGCCTGTTTACTCGCGACTTAAATAGATTAGGGTTATATGAACTCGGAAAAACCGACGCAGGCAGGCACTCCTTGGCTGTGCGCATAATAAAGGACTTGGAAAAGCGCTTCGTTCTAATGTGACCGTCCGTGCCTGTTACCGGCTTAACCCGATTTAGTTTTTCCAGGCCAAACTAAAACTCATCTTATAGAAACAATCATAGAGCAAACCATTTAAGGACGCATTCCCGATTGATAAGTCAAATCATTACTTTTTTAAACAAAAGTATGTTTATTAAATACAATGCTTTGTATTTTTAAAATGTTTTTGCTGCTTATTGTAGATAGATGTGCAAGGTACAATTCTTAACTATAAATATAATTTTAGATATGTCCAGTTTCTCAATAAATGTACCGAAGTAAATTAAAACACTTCGGTACATTTATTGAGAAACTGGACATATCTAAAATTATATTTATTACCCACGACGGAACGGAGACGGTATATGCGTTTGGGGTGAGAGGTTGTTGAAATTTATTGAAAAAAGGATAAAATAACATAAAACACCCACCTTAAAAAAACCCAAGAATGTCCGTCGGGGGCTGACATTAAATGAACTAGTTTTGCAATGTTCAGCTCCCGACGGACATTCTTGGGTTTTTTTAAGGTGGGTGTTTTATGTTATTTTATCCTTTTTTCAATAAATTTTTAACGGTCGTGGGTTTTTCAAAATTTTTAATTTTGCTTTTTATTTTAAACTTTTTACTTTTATTTTTATTTTTTTTATCTAAGAACATGCACCAATCAAACCTTAACCCATAACTGAAAACTGAATCAAAATCGGACTTGTAGTTTTGGAGAAAAATGGCAACTTTGATTTGCACAAAAAAATGTTTGCTGCAGCGCCCCCTGGTGAGTTGTCACCGTAACACCTATCTAAGAACATGCACCAATCAAACCCGAACCCATAACTGAAAACTGCATCAAAATCGGACTTGTAGTTTTGGAGAAAAATGGCAACATGTATTTGCACAAACACACAAACAAACAAACACACAAACAAACAAACAAGTAATGGGGAATCCGGGTTGGGTGCAGTGTAGTTAAGAATTGTACCTTGCACATCTATCTACAATAAGCAGCAAAAACATTTTAAAAATACAAAGCATTGTATTTAATAAACATACTTTTGTTTAAAAAAGTAATGATTTGACTTATCAATCGGGAATGCGTCCTTAAATGGGTTAGATTAGAACTGTGACCAACCACGCGCGAGCCGAGCGAGCGTAGCAAGCGGCCGGCAAGAGCTACATCCGGGTTGGGTGCAGTGTAATGGGGAAGAAAACTGTCAAATAGTTCCACGTAGAGGGCGCTGTACATTGGCTACCAACAAACTGTGTATCTCTATAGAAATTGAACAATATCTTAATATTTTGTGACTTTTTTCAATAATACCTATGGGTCGTTGTGTAGCGTTTGGATGCAAAGAAATAGGCGTGTCAGATTTCCAAGAAATTTGCGCATGAAGAGAAAGTGAGAAAAGGCACTGAAACTAAAAAAAATCAAAACAAGTAATTTTTCGAGGTTATGTGGGAAACATTTCAACGAAACAGACTACGAGACCACTTCTAAGGCGACAGGTTAGTACGATACCTATTATTAATTCTGACTTTTTATTAATAATTTGAATGTGTGGGAGAAACAAGGGTCGAACGTTGACTTGGTTTCTCCCACTTCAAGTCAATGTTCGCTCATGGGGGATTTAAGCCGCACTGATATATGTCAAGTATTAACATTACCCAATATTGTTTCAGACTTTCCACTCCAACGCAAAATTTTGAAGAAATCTGCTGTGCCCTCTATATTTTGTTGGAATGAATCACAGAGTGTCACCTCAGCTCGAACTGAGCGATTACAACAGAGAAATGCAAGGCGTTGCTTATTATCAAGCCCTATAATATCAAACGAACCACTGCCATCTACCAGCTTTGATCTTATCTTATTCCAGACATAAGAATTGGTTGGGTGGGGAAATGGGTTCTTTAAATAACTATACCTACATTTTGTAACATTTTAACAAATCAACAAACCTTAGTTTGTTTATTATTAGATCATTAAAAAGCAAAAAGTTAGTGAGTGAAGTTTATTTTACAACTTGTAGAACCATAATATTGCCCAGAAAACAGCTAAAAGTCGATAAAATGTTAAATCTATTGTACTTTTCGACAAGCTCCGCTTTCTTTCCTTGTTGCGTTGCTCCTCGTTTTTTCAATTCCTCCTTCAACTGGGTGATACGCCAGGTAGCATACATTGTGCAGCGACAAATTGAGTTAAAAAACCCGCGCAAATACTTGAAAAATCGTCCACACAATGCAAACGTTTATTTATTCAAAAAAAATGACATGTGTAGCCAAACACCAGCGCCATCTTGCGGCGAAGTTTCCAGGAAACAACCCCATTGGTTTATTTGGGTTCGTGTATCCTGACACGATAAAACGGTTTGGCCTAGTTTAAACTAGTTTTGCCTGAAATCTGGGTTTGGCCGGTAACATATACATATACAAGGTGCAACATAATCGCCCTTATTAATAAAAATAGTTAAACCTGGTTTAACTTACGCTTGGTTTATCTCGCATGCCGTCACTTTCTTTTGAATATGTTTGAAGTGAGACGGCATAAACCAAGCGTAAGTTAAACCAGGTTTAACTATTTTTATTAATAAGGCGGAATAAATCTGACTCAGAATGTTCGGTAACTTTTGAAAAATCATAACTTCTTTTTAAGTTTTCCCATGCTTTTTGATCAGCAGATAGCGTTAATTCCTATAGAAAGTTCAATGTTTTCAACGGTCAAGAGTCATATGTTAGCAATATCAACGTGTAGGTACCTGACAATGACCAGCAAATCGTAAAAAACATTACAAAACTAATTTCTGGCGCTTTTCGCTCGTTCGAGTTTTTCAAGGGTTTGGTGTGTTAGCTCCATAAAAGAAAACACTGAAAATCGACTTTAAATTACAAATGATTCTATTTCAGGGTTGTCAAAGACAGTATTGCCGGCGGAGAAGCCGTGTGGTTCGGCTGTGAGGTGTCCAAGAGATTCGAGAGGAAGAACGGCTTCGAAGACTTGGACGCGTGAGTCTTATGGTTCTTATTCACGCCCCGGTTTTTAACAGGTGAACCCCACCACACTATTCCCAAAGCCCTGCAACTACTAAAAGCCAGAATCAACAGTAGCACCACCGGAAAACCGCCGTACATTGAAACTCGACGAAGTCCCAGTAAATTAATCAAAAAAGAGGAGCTTTTGGCTAGACTCCGGCCGCCTTATTACAAAACGTCGTTAAACCTGGTTTAACTTAGACCTGGTTTATCTCGCTTTTCTCGCACTTTTGAATATTATTGAAGTGAGACGTCATGCGAGATAAACCAAGTCTAAGTTAAACCAGGTTTAACTTAGACCTGGTGACTAAAAACCACCCATGTTCCTTCCTTGCCCTTTGTGTCGAGGGCCGCTGTATCTCTTTCGAACAATCCGCAGCCCAACTTGTATACCCTTTTTTTTTGTGAAAACTCATCAAGTAACCTCTCCCGCCTTTGGGCAGAGCGAAAGGGAGTGTCAGACTTCTACCGACTAAAAACCACCCATGTTCCTTCTTCGCCTTTATGCCGAGGCCGCGTTATGCCTTTCGATAATCCGCAGCCCACCTGTATACCCTTTGAAGTACGTCCCTCGTGCTACCAGTCTTACTGACCATGTCTATAACCCCCCGCAGCCAAGACTACCGTCTGCTATTCAACACGGAGGTGCAGATCGGACTGAGCAAGGCTGACCGGCTGATGTACAGCGACTCTTGGATGACCCACGCCATGGTCTTCACTGCTGTTGGTACTGATGTAAGTGCTTTTTGTTTTTATTTAGAAAGAAAATATTGTTACTAGTATTTTAATTTAAAAACCGGCCAAGTTCATATCGGACTTGCACACGAAGGGTTCCGTATTTTTTGTTTTTTAATTTCTTCATTCATTGTAGAAGATATTGAGAGATGTTTCATATTATTTTAGCACCATAGAATTCTTATAGGTTTTCCTGTAATGTATAAGCGTTGAACTAATTTCTGTATTTTTTTCTAAAGAACAATGGCGAAATTTTAGCTGAATTGAATTTGAGCGACTAAAAATGACTTATATACGAAGGCAGTTCTATTATTTTTCTACGTTTTTTCAAAGTATGACATTAACTAGTTAACTCCGGATAAAAAAACATATTTTTAATGAAAAGTTATTTGATTTTTTCATTCATGTTTAGTGTCGCCATTTTGTATTTATTCTGTCAAGTGACAGTAAGTACAGTGTTACAAGTATATAAATGAAAAACGTCGCCGGAGGGACCGGGACATTTGAGTGGATAATTCGTTTTAGTTTGTTACTGTAATAAAACGGAGTGAAATTAATTAACAATAATGATTATTTATAAGTGAAAGTGTTATGTAAAAATGTTGGAGTATAAAAATAAATGAATTACTTCCAATTAATGACTGGCAAAAAGACTATTACCCCAAATCTAAAAAAATAAGCTGTTTTGTCGGCTGTCTATAGATTGGTAAAACTCATGTCACAGACTTTTCTAGGTTATGTTTACAAAAGTTCATGACTGAATTTCTATTATTCTCGGAGTTCTCGAACAAATATTCTTGCATAAACTAATTCAGAAATTGACGCCGAGTTAAACAAGATATTTTTCATTTAAAGACGCATGAATTTAATCTCAGCTAATTTAATGTATGGGGAGCTGCCATTGTTCTTTTAGTCTCAGTAGTTTCGTATATAAGGGGGGGGGGGGGAATCGTTGGACAGACAGACAGACAGACTTTATTTTTCTCGTGTATGCAGTAGTGAAGCACGGAAAAGTAGCATTACTAATTAGTTAATTTTTAAATATTTTCCAGGACAAAGGCAACCCGAAGAAGTTTCGCGTAGAGAACTCGTACAGTGACAAGGAGTACGATAAGGGGTACTTACTGCTCACTGAGCCCTGGTTCAGAGAATTCGTCTTTGAGGTATGCACTTCTAGGTTTTTTTTATACCGTAACAGCAAACCTGTTAATCCTGAATATATGGGCAGTGCCTTAGTATCATCATTTCAGCCAAAAGACGTCCACTGCTGGACATATGCCTCCTCCAGGTGTCGCCACATTGACCGGTCCCGTGCGTCTCGCATTCAGCGGATCCCCGCAACCTTCACCAGGTCATCGGTCCACCTAGTGGCAGTTATATTTAAATCGAAATCTGGAACCATGCCCTGTTAATTGAAATAGGCTCGCTCCCTTTTAAATAGGACTTACTTAAGTGGCGAAATGTGGGCGTGTACTAATAAGTACACCGCTGTTCAACCCTTGGACGTTTACAGGCGTGAAGTTATGTTGTTTAAGTGTTATGTTATTGGGAGAGAGCTTATGGATCGATTCCAAACTTCACGCCGCTACTAACACCGTTGTTCAATATATGTCCTCAACATACAACGAGAAAAAGTAAGGTGATACATCTCCCAGGGCTGCGGGTTGTTCGAAAGAGATACCGCGGCCCAGGAACACAAAGGGCTAATACGGAACATGGATAATATTTGGTCAGTAGAAGTCTGACACTCCTTTTCGCTCCGCCTAGAGCGGGAGGAGTCATTTGATAATTTCCCACCAACCAAAAAAGGGTCACATCGCTCGAAGAACAGACAACCGATGGGGAAGAAAGGTTCTCGAGCGGCGACCACGAACCGGAAGACGCAGTGTTGGCCTCCCACCAGCAGGGCTAACATGCGCAAGTCGACATATCTCTTAAACATCTGTTTAATTTTTCAGCACACTAGGTAAACTGAATGCTGTGCAAAAAAACCAATTGATTAACTAAACATGTCCTACAAAAAAGTCTAAAAAATCACACAAAACGACACGAGATAAAAGTGTCGCCATGTTAACTCCCATCGACAAACAGACATAAGTCGTCTCAGCACGAGATAATGCGTCGACAAAATGTTGTCGACTTGCGCAAGTTAGCCCTGCAGGTGGACTGACGACATCGTGAGAGTCGCGGGCTCGCGGGCAATTGGTGGATGCAAACGGCAGGCTGCCGTTCGTTATGGCGTTCTATGGGGGAGGCCTTTGTCCAGCAGTGGACGTCTAATGGCTGATGATGGTGATGAAAAAAAGGGTCATACATCCCACAGTGAACGACAGATACGAAATTCCGTGTAGACGAGACAACAACTAGGTATTCGTAATAAAAACGTGGTTGATTCGTGACGTGGCATGACTAATGTATTATACAAAAATAGTCCTATAAAGATACCGGCACGGTTCTTGAGCGCTCGGCGGAAGAGTGGGGATCGCTGTGCGCATCGTACACTTTATGACAAATAAAACGCACACCCGTTTTTTATTGATTGGTCGTGAGGTAAGTGCAGCAGGAGTAAAGAACAAATCCCGAGTGACGGCTATGACGCGATGCGCTACGGGCCAATCACTGCACTTTCCCCGCCCCGCCTCTCACTTCATACCACCAAAGGGACCCAATAACTCACTTTTGCGTCAGCGCTCAAGAATCGTGCCGATGATAATACCCAGCAGTAGAAGAGTCAGTTGAATGAATGATGATGATGAAATCCAAATATTCTAATACTTGATTATATCTTCTCTCCACAGGTGGTAGTCGACAAAAAGTACGTACCAGAGGACGTGTTACAAGTATTCACACAGGAGCCCAAAGTGTTGCCAGCATGGGACCCGATGGGTACGCTCGCTTGCCCGCACTGTGGCAAAGAATAGTGCTCCGATGTATTTTTCTCAAAATAGGAACTTACTACTAGTATAAGCATTTTATACTAAAGCATTATGTATTTATATTTAGTTACAAAGTATGGTCAGGGAAATTAACTAGTTAGTAAATTAACGACTAATAGTCTATTTACACTTCAAATAACTTATCTGTGCAGGCGGGAAAACACAGAACTAAGAAAACACATGTTACATAGTCTGTACGCAACTTAAAACACACCAGTCAAAATCATAACCCTCCTTTGGCTTTGCCGTAGTCGGGTAAAAAAATTACCTAAGGTGTCAATTTACTTGTCAATTAATTTCCCGGTAGCTATAAATATCATGACTTAATTGCCTGAGCTAATCGTAGTTTATTTACATAATTATCTAGATAGGTAAATAATTTAACTAGCTGAAATTGTCATTCATCTCCATTTTATTATATTTTTTTAGCAAATGCTGAGCTATCTAGTGTTGCCATTACTTGACAAACGGGAAGTGGAAAATAGTAAGAATGACTGCCTGTTACATGAAGTTCGTCTAAGTTGCAACTTTAGTTTTTAATGTTATAGCTCAAATTAGATGACTTTTATATATTTGTACTTAATTAATGATGATTTTTAAAAAAACTAACCTTAAAATGAAGGAATCTCCTTAAAATTAGGAAATCGCCTAACTATGCAAGTTGTATTTGTTTGGCCTTATCGAATATTTTTTATATTTTCATGGTGAGTCTCAAACCAGCAGCGTCTGGCAACAACAGTTACATAAATCCTACCACATTTACGGTAACCATAATATAATTATTAATTCAACAGAAGAGATAGAAATAAAATGAATTTATATTTTTACCAATTTTTTTACAAATGTGTTCAGTATGTATGTTACCAAAACCATGTTGCTACTTTTAGTAGAGAAAATATTTGTTTCTTTATTTTTATATTGCCATAATATTATTCATTTGTAATCGATTTTTAACTGCTGTCAATTTTAGGCGGCAGGTACGTCAGGGAATGCGAATATAATAATATCATATTTGATAAATAAACGTTTGAATATTATTACCAACTGTTTTTTTTTTTACTGAAAACCTTCTACTAGTTAACTACGTAACTAAAATGTGCTGACTGCTGGGGCGCGGGTTGCTCGAAAGAGATACCGCGACCGTAGGTTTTTAGTCAGTAGAAGTCTGATACTGCCATCGCTCAACCCAGAGCGAAAGGAGTCATTTGATGATTTCCCACTGTCAACCTCACAAGGCAAAACTTGACCATCGTGCGTCATCGCACCTCTAGCAAGCAGCGGATGGGGCTGCGATTTAAAAACAATTTACACGTACCCAACTACTTAAAACAAAAAACCAGTGTGCTTTCATATGCATTCATTATCAGCCTATAATGTTCCCACTGCAGGGACTCAGGCCTCCTCTCCAGGAGAGGGATGGGCTAAAGCCCATCCCTCTCCTGGAGAGCTCCACCTCGCGGGCCCACTGCAGATTGGCAGATGTTACATGTCTTAGAATTTTTTGGTTCTAAGACATGTCGGTTTCCTCACGATGTTTTCCTTCACCGTTTTGAGAGTACATATGCATTCAGTAAAAAGTTATTATTTTGAAAAAACAGACAATTCTTATTTATTTGTATACCTTATCCGTATAATAATTCAGAACCGTGCGCAATTGGAGGCTCGGATTAAACTCGAGCCGAGGTAACTCAAAGTGTGGATACTCCCCATTTGAAAACAAACACAAACCTGGAAGTTTACAATTGAAATACCTGCCCTGCCTGCTACTAATACATGACATACATACACAAACTCACGCCGTTTTCCCATGACGGTAGGCAGAAAACACAGAAAACCCCCTGCTGCGATCTTTACATATTACTCCTTTTGCCTAATAGTAAGTATATACCTAATATCGGAGTTTCGTGACTACCTCTTAGTATTTACAATTGAATAAAAATTAACATGCACTCTAGTACGATGTTTATTTATTCATGTTATTCTAAATACCTACTACAACGTGACTCTGAAATTATAGTGTTACTAAAAATCTAAAAATAGTATATTAAAGGTCAGAACGGTGCCAGTGTTTAAGTAAGTTATAAGTATTTATAATAGTTTTGCAAAAGAAAACAAAAAATTAAATAAATACATTTAATTTACAATTTTACATCATCAACAAAAAAAAGGATTCGCTGTTTACGAATTTACATGTATCGGGAAATATTTTCGTTACTTTTCACGCGTCTGTAGGAAATTAAAGCAGTAACCTAGGAGTCAACAGACGGTGCAGGGACTAATAAATTTTTCTCAGAGTTGTCGGAATTAAACACCGACCCCATCTCGTTATAAAACACATAATTATTATGATATATTTGACGTGTACGTACATATTTTACAAACTATTTAAAAAAAAAAAATACATTTTATTGCACTAAAAGACACTGACGCGTGCGACGAGTTTTCTCAGAAATTTTTTGATGGTTATTCACACGCGAGTTTCAGCGGGCCCCATAGGCCAAACCCGTTCCAATTCAGGAATAGTTTACGCAGCATTAATATACCTACATGACTACTTATTGTAAAGATAAAAATAATAACATAAAATCACGCCTGTGATCTCCGAAGGGTTAGGCAGCGGTGGAGTCGAGCCTATTGCCATAACCGGGCACAAATCCAGACTCCGTGGCTGCTACTAAGAAATTACTGATAGAACAACCTAATAACACTTTGCTCGACCCGGGAATCGTATCCAAGACCTCATGCACAGCAGTCGTGCTTGCGACCACTAGGCCAACGAGGCAAAAAATAATAAATAGTCAAATTATACGTCGTTTCGGGAGTTGCTGCGTCGGGCTGCGCGGCGCCGGATGTTACCGGCGGCGAGTGCTGTGGGTGCGGGGTCGCGCGGCGGCGTGTACCGTGGCGGCGGGTGTGCGGGGCTCCGGGTCGCGGGGCGGCGGTTGCACGTTGCGGCGTGCATTCGTTGTTCCGTGATTCGGGGTCTCGAGCATTCGTTGTTGCGGTTTGCGTCGCTGCGTGCTTTCGTGCTCGCAGTGTTCGTTGTTGCGGGCATACGATGGCGTGTGGTTCGGCGTGGTGACTTTCGGAATGACGTATTGCACTCGTAGTTTCGTTCTTCTTCCGTCCTTCTGACATTCAAAAGTGCCTGTAATGGCTTAATTGAAATAAAATATTTGAGTTTGAATTGTTTAACTAGTTTTGAAAAAGTATCTACGTATTGTGAACAATGAACATCCGATTCTCACCCTGGCGATGGCGTGCAAAATTGCAAAATAACTATTAACTTATGAAAATTTGAGTTTTGCTTACTAGCCTATCTGATCTGTATTAAAAAGAGAACAGCATTAAAAGCAATCTTTAATTCTTTCACTTATCTTTAACTGCCAATTTCAGCCACTTTTTACAACCCCTGTACAGATTTAATATGGCAAGTACAATTCTTATTTTTTACATATTATGTATTTAAAATAACTGGAAATACAATTAAACAATTCCTTTATTAATGGTCCATGTAATGGTCTTAAATATTTATGTAATGTATTTACATATTGCTGGTTTAAGAGATTAATAAATCTCTTAGGATCACATAAAAGATTATAATGCTGGAACTTTAGACAGCTGTATTTCTTTTTCTGCTTACTAGTTTCATATTGTCACGGTATTCACTACTTTTCCATTTTTGATATCACAGTCTTTAGCCCCCTCAGCATCATGTTTTAACGATCTCAAGTATTTGAGTTTGGCCCAAACTCCCTGGCACATTCGGGTCAATCGCTTATCATGGGTTTCTCTTGCGAAGGTTGCTATGTTCCTCACAATGTTTCTTGATATGTGAAGGTTGCCTTTTTGAGCTTGTGACAGTGCGGAGTAAAGACGGCTTCTTGCTGCTAAGCCATCGTCACCGAGCATTCGTGAGAGCCTGTACTGCCTCAAGGATATCCTGCCTGCTTCTTCAGCCTGGAAAGTATTTAGTAATAGTAGTGAAATGTGTAATTTACTTTCTAATAAGCTATTTAAAATAGCATGCTGAGTGTTGTGAAGAGACAATATTGTAGAGATTATTAACTTTGATTTTGTCTTCCATATACATTTGTATAACAACAAAAATAAAATATGGGCTGCTGGTGTTCTGTCTCAGTTATTGGTGGTTAAGGCTTCAGACACAGCAACCTTAAGCAGCCGTACCAAGCAGTACTACCTTCTGAATCAGGCCCTTGATTCAACCAACCACCGAGCAAAAGCGGGGACAGATGATCAAAAGACTTCCCTTAGGAATACCAAGCATACTTACACAATGATTAAAATAATCCCCTAGAGCTGAATAAGCACCTCCAAGTGTTGATAGCCAAGAAAATGCATTCTCTATTTCTACCCTGGTCCAAATGAGTCGCAGCATTCTTTCATTCCTGAAATTACAAAAACAATACTGAATGTAGCATGGTTAAGAACAAAATGCAAATATTCTCATGAAAAAAGTTAAAAACAACCTTTGATCCATGAAGTTAGTATTTTGTAAATAATAAGTAATGCATGATTGGCTCATTAAACTGTTCAAAATAAGTTTATGTTGGTCTCAAACCAATGGCAAAAAAATATACCACCAACTAGCTGGTAGCAGAAAATGTTGTATTTAATATTTACCATGCATAGTCAATTATTTCTGTATCAGGCGGTTCTAGAATCAACTTCAAAAATACTGTTCCACATTCAGGATATCCGCCGAGCCGGTTCAAATGTTCTACCACGTTACATCTGTACACATCAGAATTAACACACTCCTTGACGAATGGCTGCAGGAATAATGCGTTAGTCTTGAATCTTAGCTTTTTCTTAACTTCGTCTTCACCATCTATCTCCAATTCACAACAGTCTCCAGTCTTAACACCAATAGATTTGTAATATTGTTCATCAGGCAAGACGCTCACGTCTTCATTTATGAAGAATATTGTATACGGACTTCGAAATAGACTAACTCTCGCTACCACTTGCATTTCAGTTTCAGATAGGTTATATTTTTTTCTAGGAAATAAAATCAACGTCTGCAATGATTAGTCGCAATTAAATCAACAGTTTTCAGTAATTGATTTCGGAATCACGTGATTTTGTGCTGTTAATATAATATTCACAAAATTTTGATAAAATAACACCTTCAAAAGAAAATATTAATGTCAGTTTTATTATTGTCATTGCTGTCAATGTCAATCAAATGCCTGAAAATTATGGCTTTTAATTTTTTACGATGGCAATTCACCAGGTAGGATGAATGGGGTAGGCAAAGTTCGTAAGGTGGATGCGCATATGTAGTCCGCGAAATTTAAAGCGAACGAAAATTGTATTGGTGATTTTAATCATTATTACTCAGTAAAGTCACATTTATTAGCATTTAATTTAACATACATCCTGACACTGACTGGCTAATTGCCAAAAACGTAAGAAAATTCGAATTTCTTACGTTTGACGGTGATGGAGGATCCACCATAAAAGTATTGTATGACGACCATGTCTTATCAAGGATACTAATAATATGTTGTTATTTAGTTAGCCCAGAATCCCTGGCTGTAAATTGGTTGTGGGATTCTGTATTATAGTATTTGTTGAAGAAACCATGTGTCCTACTTCTGTGTATTTTTATGAATTTCTTAAAACAAAAAAAAAGAAATAGTACCCCACAAGCGTCGGAAATAGGGACACCGAACTACCAGTCGTCGGGCTCTTGAGAGAGGAACCTCCTAACAATACACGCCGTGTTCAGAAGTACTGCTTTCTGAATTAAGCCCTTGATCTAGCTGCCAAGCTAGGTAACTAACTTATGGCGCAGGTGGGTAATTCCTGTCGTCATGAATTGCAACAGTGCTGGCTGAGCCTGATTGAAACTGTGTCACCAGAGAGATCCAGAAGTTGACGACATTTCCAGTTAGGCAACGGATGGACTGCACTAGCTACGTCTTAGGGGCTGATGATGAACCCTTTAATGTACTTCAAAGCGCTTCTCATTACGTTGTATTGACTGCTCACGGATATAGGTAACTTAGTCATCATCGATCTTCACCACCTCGATTGTATCGGCTTGGAAGCGGCAGCACTGGATACATTTTAAATAAGGACCGACCGAAGGTTCGGTTTCGGTTTCGGCTAGTTTCGGCCAAAAAATCTAGGTTCGGCCATAGTTTCGGTTTCGGCCAATCGGCGAACCTTTCGGCCCCGCCGAAACAAGGTATACGTGAATTGTCGCTCATCATTCAGCTAACTTCGAGTGCCAGTTGAGTTCGCTAGCCGGCGCGATCGTGATGATTTGAGGTTGTGTGATTTTTGTCGCGCTAAAATTAGGTATTTGTTTTTACTTAAGATTAATGATGATGTATTTTTATGGCATTCATTAGGGTTTTGTGCAACAGTGTAAAATAAATAAGTTGTAAGTAGGTGTGTATAGAAAAGAATTCATTAGATATTCTACTTGGTTCTGTTGAGTTATTCCCTAGAACTTATAAAATATGAATTTATGTTGAAATTAATTTAACACTTAAAAGATGTGTGAAGATACCTGTGATGTTTGATTCAAACATTACTTTATTTGTTTGTAATTGTTGATGGATTAAATTTTGTACCCGTATTCGAACCGCCCCGTAGTTCCGAATTCCGATACACAACTATCTCCGATGATTTAGGCGCTTTGCACATGGAGCAGCTTAAGTTGAGGCAACTTAAGCAACTTTCAATTTTATGGCAATCTGTGAGCAACTTTCATAACCGAGTTGCTCTACGCAGCGAACAGCGTTCAGTGTGACGATGAATATCGAAGAAGCAGCAATTGCTCTAATTTTATTACGTCGTCGACTCGCCGCCGTCTACGTTAACTTTAAAAATCGGTATTATTATACCGATTTTTAAAGTTACCGCAGTAATTGCCGCAACTAGCAACTGTTAA
Source organism: Diarsia mendica (assembly GCA_949316265.1). NCBI lineage: Eukaryota > Metazoa > Arthropoda > Insecta > Lepidoptera > Noctuidae > Diarsia > Diarsia mendica. The sequence goes on along the minus strand of OX438903.1, from coordinate 14,380,845 downwards.
AATATTTTTAACAGTTGCTAGTTGCGGCAATTAGCAACTAACTTAGTCATCGATTGCAGCAACTGAAAACTGTTGACGATTGCCGGAACTCGAAATTCGAGTTGCTATGTGTGCGCAATCCAATTGAAATATATGTAAACAGCTAGTTGCCTGTTATTTCTTAAAACACCATCTTTGAAAATGATATGATGTACTTTTTTTGTTAAATAATTAGAAAAAAAGTTAAATAAAATTATATCGACCAATAGAATTTTTTTACTAAAAAGTTTCATATATTTTCTATTAGCGTGAATGGCCTTCAGTACTATTATTCATGTCGCATTTTTTCCCTTTAGTATGCGAGGTGCTTAGTTTTTTTTTTGGAAATTACCAACAAATACAAAATGTAGTGCTTTTTTTTTTAAAGTTTGACAATTATGTTGATTGTATTTTTTTTTAAATTCACATTATTAATTTTACAAATAAAGAGCTATTTTTGTTACCTACCTACTTTAATTGTTGCATTTTTTTATACGTGATATATGCGTAAAAATACAATAGATTTTACATTCCATAAATATTTAATAAGTTTCGGTTTCGGTTTCGGCCGAAACTGGGACCAAGGCCGAAGGTTCGGTTACGGTTTCGGTTTCGGCTGAAAATCGTGTTTCGGTCGGACACTAATTTTAAAGCTGCGCCGCGTCATTGGCGAAGCAGGCGTAACTGGTTTGCTCCATGACCACCCTGATAGCTGTCAAGCATCTGAAATTTTAATAGAGAGAGCATCTCCGTGGCCCAATAATATGCGCGCTTGACATTCTTATGGAGTCCATCGCACGCGAAACATTTCCACCGGCAGCAGGAACCGAGTTTGGGGCCTGTTTGCCTTTAGACCGCTCGCTTGTACTAGTGCTTATGTACGTCCTTGCCGATGAGCCTCTTGACACATATTGTGAACAAAATAATCTGAAATAGATTTTACAATCTAATTAATCTAATCCACGGAACGTTCCCACGATAACAACACAATGTTAGCGACTTCAAGGTAAACGAAGCCTTAGTTTCATTTACAAACAGGAATTATGCAAAAAACAAATCATCTGTGTGTCCGTAAACGCAACGTAAACAGTGTCGTTCAATATATAGGTTCGACGTTCCTCTATAGGTCTACTAAACACTCAAGCGTCTGAAAGTCTGCTGATTTTTTGTTGTTAAATTCTTCTAAAAAGGGATAAGAAACCCAAATTAAACGAATTCGTCATGTGGGAGTTAAGAACAAATCTAGTATTATTTTTGCTGGCAATACATAGTAAGTAATTTTTTATTTGAAGTGCGGGTATCGAGCTAATTATAATAGAGCTATCAGCCTATCACAGATTTAGATCTCTGTGGGCCCTATACATGCAGCATTTATACTTATCAGATAGGTGTAGTACGTATATAGTAATTAGAACTTCAAACTGAACTAGGTACTCAGATCTCCATACTTCCATAGCAACAACCTCGTAATCGCGAAAAACCAAATATTAGCTGCCCTATAGTTTGGTGTAGTTCTGGGTCCATAAACTATTAAAACACGTTCAACTGTTCGCAACGACCTATTTTTAATGTCCGGTTTACACCCCGTAATAGCGTTTCACCGCTTATTACACGGACCTCGGCTTAGCCCGTCAAAGGGGGGCGGGGGCAGCAAAGGGACAGGCTGGATCTGAGAGAGAGATTATTTAGAGCCCCTAGATTCTCAGATCCAGCCTGTCCCTACTGCTCAGCTTCGCGGGCTGGCTCTAGTAAGAGTCGGGGAGGGTGTGAAGCGGGATTTCGCAATGTACGCGTGGAGGCCCAAATGACGGAAATCTGTATTTGCTTTTCCTAAGTGTACCATAGTTTCCCTACTACTTTCCTGGAGGAAGGCGAAAAGGTCATCAGACCCTAAAAAACACGCTGAAACGCGCATGCATGAAATTCGCTCGCGTGGATAGTGGAAGTGTGTGAACCAAATTCTGAAGGAGCGCTCAAACTGACGCATTTTGTATGTCCTACTCATTAAACCAATATTTTAAATTCATCATTTTAAATCTCGGAAAAAGGCTTATTGGCTTTTTTCTCGAAGTACTATTGAGTCTCTGCCTCATTGGTCGAAGGGTCGCAAGCGTGACTACTGAACATGAGGTCTTGGGTTCGATTACCGTGTCGGGAAAAGTGTTATTTCCATCAGAAATTTTTCGGTAGCGGTTACGGAGACGAGATCTGTGCTCGCCTTAAAATGGGAATTAAAAAATTTAGCTAGGGAAAAATGTTGGAAATGTTGGATGTTGTTGAATGTTGGTTGTTGTGTTGTTGGATGTTGTTGAATGTTGGTTGTTGTGTTGATGATGGTTGTTTTTGTTGGATGTTGGAGATTAATAAAAAGAAAGAAAGAAAGAAAAAATATTTATTCGTCGCAGCTTAACAAGAACATACAAGGAGAAACAAATAGAAAATAAAACAATATAACGCATAAACAGCCACCACACCATTACACCTATGCCTTACCCTTGTGTATAATGCAGGTGTGATGTTTTATTTTTAGCGCATGACATCGGGTGCGTGCAGTGGGAACACCTGCACTGCGCACCTGACAATAACCAGGATATGACCGAAGGCTCAGTGGCGGACATAGGACGGTTCCCGTGGCTAGGAGTGGTGCAACACGCCTTCTGTTAGTATAAAGGATAATGGTATTATAGGGTACATGAAATTAGTTCATCCATGAGTTACATTATCAAAAAAATATAGTACAAATATTATGCCTTTTTCATCAAATAATCACTCAAGACACTTTATGATTTTAATCATTAGGGATTTTAGTCACTTAATCACTTTGTTACACGAGGCCTATTTTATTTAACATACAACCCGACACCCGACACTGACCGGCAAAATGCAAAAAACGTAAGAAAAATCGAATTTCGCGGGCTACCTTGTCGCATTCACTTGTGTAACATTTTTCTGTGTAAACAATGATACCTATAATATCAGGTACACACGGCTACACATCAAGCTATACAAAACCAGTATAATCTGATCGTTCATTGTGCGAAAAGATCTAGTAAAGTGAGGCCAAGATTAACTGGTTTTGTATAGCTTGATGTGTAGCCGTGTGTACTGTTAATTTGTAAAGTGTAATTGTTGCTTTCAAATATAAATTATGTAGAAATAACGTTCCCTGAGTCTACCATCTCTATTTTTAGACGTAGGAGGAAAGACTCACTATGCTGTTACCGGCGCGGTTCTAATTCACCCCGGATTCGCCATAGCCGCAGCTGAAGACATCGCCAAGATAGGCCCTGATCAGATCGTGTAAGTCATGATATGTTTCACCTTGGTACAGCCAGTGCCCAGCACTCCTCGTACAAAAAATAATGCCCGAGTACACGAAGCCAGTTTGAGTAGGCTAGTGTCAATAAGCTAGCTAAGTACTTCTGACTTCGTGTAGATAAAACTAGGTTCATTTCTGGCATGTTCCAAGCCAGGGCAGTAAGACAGGAAAGTTTAGTAGAGAACTTGCTTGCTGTCCTGGCTTGAAAAACTGACCTCGTGTTTCCCGGGCATTAGTGGGCAAGTGCTGTGAGAAGAGTAGTCACGTTGTTGTTGTAGTCGATTGTACTAGCACGCTAGCATCTACCAAAAACTGTCAAATTTTCTCGAATTAACCTTGAACCCTTTTTTTTGGGTTGGGTGGAAAATCATCAAATAACCCCTCCCGCTCTTGGGCAGAGCGAAAGGGAGTGTGAGACTTCACCTGACTAAAAACCATCCTATGTTCCTTCTTAGCCCTTTATGTAGAGGCCGCGGTATCTTTGTGACCAGCCCGCAGCCCCGACGGAAACCTTGAACCCTTGACCCTTGAACCTTGTACACTATTGTACTGATTATGTAACATGTTGTATAACTTGTGTTTTATAACACATCCGCATTCTGAGTTGTTTTTCAACATTGCAACATAAACAATACCTACTGGGCGTCTAAAATGGTCACTTTAGCAGATCATAATATGAATTGCGTTGAAAAGCGTAAAATGGACCTTTCATAATAGTAACTGCATCTGTGACTATGCATTTTCACATGTTTTATTTGACTTCCAGGAACAATACTAACTTGATTGTTTGGGACAGCAGTTCACATAAATACGTGTTGGAGGTTAAAGATTACATTCTACATCCTCAGTACCATGAAAGAGTTACTTTTGCGACCATTGCTTTACTTGACTTTATCGCTTGGGGCGACTCTTCATGGAGCGAATGGAAAGGTGATGTTTTCTTTTAATTAATATAACATAACATTTTTTTATTTCCACGCAACTTTGTCCATTCACCTTTTTTTTGGAGTGTTGGAACTTGGAAATCATCAAATGACTTCTCCCGCTCTGGGCAGTGCGGTAGGTAGTGTCAGACTTCTACTAACTAAAAACCACCCATGTTCCTACTTAGCCCTTTGTAGTTGTGTCACTTAATTGTGTCCTCATGACAATAATTTATAATTATTTTTTGAAAACAGCACCGGTTCTACCTATCTGCATGCCAGTCAAAGGTTCCGGGACGTTGGAGCAGATATATGCAGTTAAAATGAGTGACGGTAAGCATTACTCATAACTGTCATCTTCATTAGTTAAAACGATAATTAGTTGACAATGGTATTTAAGTATTTGTCAGTCCCCTCTGGGCTTCTAAAATGGCCACTTTATTCAGCAGATCATAATATGAATTGCTAACGCAAAAAAAGCGTAAAATGGACCTGTCTTAATAGTTACTGCGTCTGTGACTATTTAGGAATAGGATGAATTGCGTTTAAATTCGAAAAATGGTCACAGACGAAGTTGCTATTATGATAGGTCCATTTTACGTTTTTTATATGGGCTTACTCTTGATCCAATCTTGCCCTAAGGGCAGAGATGAGGTCGACGATGGGACGAGCTTGTCGAGCTTACCCAGAAGAAGCCTATTTACTCGCGACTTAAATAGATTGGGGTTATAAGAACTCGGAAAAACCGACGCAGGCAGGGTGTTCCACTCCTTGGCTGTACGAATACTGAAAGATTTAGCAAAACGCTAAAGTCGCTAAACGCTGATCTGCTAAAGTGGCCGACATCATTTTAGACCCCCTGGTCTCGTGTGGCATGAGGGTGGAGCTATTGCAGCGGAGTGCATGTGTATTGTAACAATAAAACAAACTTACATTTGCAGTTTTAAAAACTGTGCTGGTCACTTGGATTGTTTTCCTTTTAATTTTGTTATGACGATAGATAGACCTTCCAACGCAAAGTTCGCGGTTTGCGGGTTACACACTCCGCCGCAATTGGCCGCCGCCGCAGCTGTTTAATCCGGAAGTTATAATTTTATTGTTGGTGCAAATTCTGATTCTATTCCAGCGTATGGCTCCGTGGAAAAAGAGATCGTAAAAATGAAATACGTGGACAATCAAGCTTGCGAAGAGTTTTACTACAAATCTCAGGTAAATTATTTATTATTTATAGTCAACATTTCTTGCTTAATTGAGTTGACGCCATAGGTCCATGGCTTTCCTTTAGATCTCTATATATAGGGGCGTTGTCCATATATCACAAGTCAACTCATCATCTGTCATTTCGAACTGCTTTATTTACCAAGCATATATAATCTTTTAAACAAGGTGCAGATTTGCTGACTGGTTTTGCATATCTTGAGGTGTTAGACAGGGCTGTGTAGCGTCTCCTTGGCTGTTCAACCTATACCTACATGGATAGTCTGACCGATTTGAAAAAGAGAGAGAGTATGGATTGAGGATGAATGAGTTGCCTGTCAAATGCCTTCTGTACGCAGATGATCAAGTTCTTCTTGCATCGTCAGCGGAACAGGTGCAAGACATGGTAATTGTTATAAATGAAGCATTTAAGTGAAAAGGGATGAATCTAAATGTAAACAAGATGAAGGTTATGGTATTTTAAAGAGCAGAGGATGTATCGGTGTGTGATAGATGTGGAAATAAATGAGGAGAGTGTGGAACAGTAAAATAATGATAGAAGTGTGGTTTATAAAGGGGTTAAAAGTACCCTTAACGCAAACGAAGGGCACTTGTTGTCCCCACCATACAGAATGCTTGGTTGACGGCTGTGTGAAGGGTTAATTTACACCCTGTATATTTAGGCAGTATGTTTACAAGAAAGAAAGAAAAGAAAGATGAAAAGAAGAAGAAAGATGAAGATGGAAAGATTGTTGCAGATGTGGAAAGGAAAGTGAACACTGGAAATAAAGTGCATGGTGCTATAATTGCGGTTGTAACCAACCAGGCGATATCAAAGAAGTCTCGGCTGACTGTTCACAATGGTGTGTTGGTGCCTATACTTATGTATGGAAGTGAGTGTTGGGTGTGGCAAGCGAAGCAGTATAAGTCTGACACTCCCTTCCGCTCTGCCCTGAGCGGGAGGAGTCATTTGATGATTTCCAATCCCCCAAAAGAAAAAAAGTGTGGTCTTTAGTCAGTAGAAGTGTGACCCCTACCGCATTTTATGTTTTACCTCCCTCCAAAAAAAAGGGCACCAATCCTGAGCTTGACATGAATTCTCTAATATTCACGATTATACTCGTACATGGACACCGGTCCAAGGACCCTCGCCCACAGTGACTTTTTCTAGCGATGTTCTCGCGCGTTTGTTACTTTTGAGGGTAAACAGCTAGCGACCGCATCGCGACTGTATCGATGCGAACGCGCGACAGCATCGCTACAAAAAGTCGCCGTGGGCGACGGGCCTAACTTTCAGCATTTCTGTTAATATCATTTTCACAGTTGTCATACGCGAAAATGAACCCAATAAACCCGCTGTGCGCAGTATCTGAGTTTAGCAAAACGCCCTGCGTTTGGGACTCAGGTACCGTACTCATCACCAGACAATCGTGGGGATTTTGGAAACTGGTGAGTTCTTCTATCAATTAAGTTTTTGATGAGAGATACATGTTAATAAACAAAAACAAACGATTTTGATCGATATCCATCTCGTAACCAAGCGAAAGAGATGCGTAGGTACAGATTATGTAACAGGTTTTTTTTTTTAACTTTCCTCCTCACTAGGAATTTCTCCTGTATCGTGGGTGCGTTTTACAAACATCTAAACTCCCATACACAAACACACCCAGACCTGAAACAACTATCTGCAGGCCATACAAATATTTGTTCCTACAGGAGAACTTTCTAGTGTTTCACCTACTCCTTGTTATTATATAATTATTTAGCTGGGTTTCGCTGTCCGCGGCCCTGGCTGTGGTGCTCCGACAAGATTCCTGAACATACACGACTACCTACCTTGGATCAATGACGTCATATCGGGGCTACCTCTCCAAGATTCCGGGACCACATATAAGTTGGGAGTGCGCAGACAGAATCCTTACGAACTTATCATATATAAAGGTAAATACATTCCCTACTTCTTTTTTAAAGTTGGTCAAAAACCGATCAAGTACTGTCACATCTTTAAAGGCTGGTGCCGAAAAAGATAGCACTAGCCAGTCCCCTAGACTGAATTGAGAGATGCCACTTCCAAAAAAAGAAGGGCTATTTCTTCATGATGTAGTAAATAATTATAGGCCAGAAAGAATATAATAGCCTTTTTTTTTGGATCATTTACTGAGCATAAAATCATAAAGTTATTGTTTTACTTTTTTGTATTTTCGCTCTTTGTATTTTGCTGCTGTGATCCCGAGGTAGGTGGAAATGTGCGGGGACTCGTTGCCGACCACAGCATTGCCCGGGGAGGACGACCCACACTGATGTAGGTGTGGGCCCATCAATAGGCCAAGGCGTCAGCCTAGAGATGGCGGAACGTATACAAAGAACTTGTCGGTGAGCGCCTGATAGCCTCGACCAACGACCTCGACTCTGCACTCTCAAGGCGTGCGCTACTGGTATTCTTAGCATTTTGTCAGAGTGTATTCCCTGGCTGAAGAATACACCCCACTAAGACCTACACCAACCCCCAACCCCCCCAGCGGGCACAGCTAGTTCAGAAATAAAATCGTGTGAATTTAAGCGACTGTACAATCACGTGTTTATGTATCGGTCAGTAATTACCAGTCACCCTAAATATTATGCCAAAGGGATTTTAAAAGTTTCAAACCTTAATGCTGCCCGGTATTAACTTTCAGCTGGAGTTCATATTCCGAAACATTATGGCGTGTGCGAACGAGGACCTAAAAAACGTGGTACCATCCTTTTTAAGGACAGTCAGGAACTTCTGATTAACAAGAATTTTGTACAGGGTTTTTATTTTGTAAGTATTTTGACGTCTTTGTTGATAATTGTGTACAGTCAGTGAGTCAGCAGTAGGTACCCATTACCTGACCCCTCGTGTAACACCACTTGCCCTCTTCTTCTTTATACGAGGCGTCAAATAAGGCTGGGCATTGACTGTATTAAACTGCTGCTTCTTTTTTTATTTTTATAAATAAACACGTTGCCCCACACTAGTTTCTCCTATAATCCATCACGCAGGCCCAGTCCGGGTTAGATAGACACGTGTCTTTGAATTTTTGGACGATGTTTTCCTATGACCATTTTTGATTATGATCCTTACCATTTGTATAAAATGACTTGTTTGTGACTACCGCAGTCCAGGGAAGCATCGAAGTCACAAAAAGCACGAGGCCTATACTCAGCAGTGAGAAGATCAAACTTGCTAAATGGTGCAATTTGTGTTCCCAGTTGGTGGTTACTATGATGGCCGAATTCGCGTGCATGCGCGTGGATCTTGATGTATCTCGACAGTCTAACGCTGCTGTGTGGCTCGAACACAACTGTCACAGAGATGCCCAGGGGGCCCATGTAGGATTTGACAGACCTGAAAGAGAAAGGTAATCCCCTTTGTCCACTGCGATTTTTTATAACGATGATGAACGCACTATTAATCTCATTAGCGCGAATTGCTTGAAAAAGCTACTAAAAATATGAGCGATGGCTCATTGGAAAAATGTTCACAATGTTCACAGTATCATTGTCGAGTCGAAGTGTTTGTGAATACGGGAGCTGAACTGTTACATGACAGGTGAATGCTCCCACCAGGTAGGAACTGGAGACGACTTCATAGACGATCGACTGTGTACTGTAGTCACCTGCAAAATTGCATAATAAATTATTATATACTTTAGTGTGTATTTTCCTGTGAATATTTATAGTCGTTAACTAGTTTACGTTAGGTGACGTCATATTATTATAATATCTCGCTTTACACGATTTTAGTTTTGAATTGTCCATGCATTTTTGCAGGTGACTGTCATACTAACGTTTTGTTTTATTTGTTCACAGAATGACGTGCTTCATGTTTTTCAAAACATCTGCTTTCATCGAGATTCGGTTTTATTTTTCATTCAGAGCTAATCTCGATATCTCAGTGTACGGTCAAGAACATAAGCAGAGGAGGGTCCCGAATCCATTCAAGTCAACACAGTACACGACACCGTGGTGGCCAACTCCTAATAGACTAAAGATGGGCCACTGGCTACCTGTAGCTAAATGGTTTTGGCATTTGTAAATAAAAATATATTATACGAAAACAGAAAAATGTTTTAATAATTCTCTTGATCCACGAAGTTAAGGGCCCACGGGGTTAAATTCAGAGGATCGCCAAACATATGAGCCTGTAACCCAGAATGTAATAATTTATGTTTAAATAATAGTATAGACAGTACCTATATTCTTTTTTTTCTTTTGCTATAATTTTTCTGCTAAACCTCTTAGGTACCTAATACAAAAAACGCACGACGGTAAAAAAGAATAAAATGTTTTTTACGAAAATACCACGACTCATACTAGTGAGTAAGTAGTTATCGATACCAACATTTTTATTGCAGTTGGGGGTGGGGGACACTTCAGTCAAACGGGTGGTACTTATGGGTTTTTCGAAAAAGTTTGTAGCCAATTTTGTAGATGAACTACAATTTTTGTCTGAGCTATTTTTATCATCAAGCTAATCGTTTCGCCAAAAACCCATCTTAGTGCACTTTGACGTTGAATATGTATTTTTTTGCACAAAGGGGTCTTTTCACAATTTTTATTATAATAGTGTCACTAACGGCCATGCAAATCAGCTATTTGGGAATTTATGCAAGAGTACCCCTATTTTTCGGGGTAATTGGACCAGACTATTATACTTTGCCTTATTTAAAATTTTAATACCTAGGTACATTAACAAATATTTATTGTAAAATATGCGCGATTTCAGTAACCGCAACGAAAATTTCAATGAGGTAGGTACTCATGTATTCAGTATTGAATCTACCATGTTACAAATAAGTCAAATAACATTTTTGATTTTGGTGGTATCAGGTGCAACAGCTAAAGTTTATACCGGTAAGAATTGTAGATTTTAGTGAAGTACGAAAGCTTAAGTAAAGAGCTAAAAGCATTCCCAGATTCTTAGGATTCCGTAGTCAACAAGGAATATTTATGCTGTAATTTAGCTTTAATGTACAATAATGTACAAATGAGTTAGGCCGACAAAGTGTGAAAATATTTGTGTTTTATTTTTTCTTTTTTATCCGACTACCGCGAAGACTACCCGTTCACAAAAAAGTTTTTGCTCGGATGTTTCCGCTGTTTCGCTGCGGAATACTTTAGAGCGTAGATATCGAGTTTAAATTCCAGATGATGACTTAGCCAGTTTTCCAAGATTGTTCCACCTGGATGAATATGAGCGATGCCTCGCGAAGGTCGATGGGGTGTACTGCCTCGGAACCTTCGAGCTTACTCCGGTGAAACAGCCGCACCCTACTTACAAACTGATGAAGGTACTGACTTATGTTTTTAAAGTAAGTAAATCTACCGGTAGAGAGTGTCAGACTTCTACTGACTTAAAACCACTCATGGTCTTTCTTAGCCCTTTGTACCGAGGCCACGGTAAAGTAAAGCCACCTAAGTTTCAATATCGTCGGTGACACCATTAAAAAACCATTTTAACCACCCCTTTTTCTAAGATTGCAGCCATGGCACAAGAGTTGCAATCGCACAAACTTGGATTTAACTTTAAACTAACTTCAAAAAAATAAAATTGCGTCCTATAACAAATGCACGCTAAAAGTAAGGACCATTTCAATGGACTAATTCGTTTTTATGCGCAAACAATTAAGAGAGGCGAGACCGGGATCTAAAACGGCCACTTTGGCAGATCATAATATGAATTGCGTTAAAAATCGTAAAATGGACCTTTCATAATAGTAACTGCTTCTGTGACCATTTAGAAAAATAGATCTTAATAGGAAAATAATATTAATTGCGTAAAAAATTGTCACAGACGCAATTACTATGAATGGTTCATTTTACGATTTTTAACGCAATTCATATTATGATCTGCTAAAGTGGCCGTTTTAGATGCCCAGGTATTTTTTTCGCTGTTCTCATCATCATTTTCCTGGCCTTTTCCCATAATGTTACTGGGGGTCCGCGAAACATTTTCTTCTCTTCCATTCTCCTCTGTCAACCGGTACGCTATCATTTACTCCTTTTTCTTTGAAATCATTCCTCAATGACCTCACAAAATCCATCCACCATTCCTTTAGTCTTCCTTTCCCTCTCCATCCATCAACATTTACATTCTTCAGCCTTGTAGCCACATGCGATTCGACATTCCTCATTCATCACATGTCCATACCAAGACAGTCGATGCCCTTTCATTTTTTCTGTAACTGGTGCAACTTTTAAACTTCCTCCAAATTCCAATATACTCGTTACTATACCTTATCCATTCTTGTCACACCACACCGCAACCTACCTACTTCCTCAACGTTCTCATATCTGCTACATTACATGTAATTTCATCTATATTTTGAGTGTGATTTTGTTAATTAGTTTAAAATCTGAAGATCCTGCAGTGCACAATCTAAACGGCCGCTTACTTTTCCACACATTTTCCAGGCATACTCCGATGAATGGTACCACCATTTCAACCGCACCCGCATACATCATGGTTACTGCTTGAGCTCGTGCAGTCCGACCTTGGTCTCTTCGGACAACACTCCCCTTGCTGCCGAACCTAACGTTTCCCTTCTCTTCGAGAGCTGTGCTGACCATCATGCCCAACAGAGGGAGCTGCGAGCCTCCCTCCACACGCTCCACTACTGTCGCACTCATGCTGAATACATATCAGAACGACCACCAACGAATGCAGAACTGATATTTAAACAAGTCATTTTTGCTCTTGTGTTCGCCAATATTGTTGGGACTGTTTATGATGTCTATGCTGAAGACGGACCTAATAGTAAGTTGGAGATTTCTGTCTTCTTCTTCCCTAGTCTTCATTTTATAAGTCACCTACTAGTCTTATCATCTTTCACATAGTTCTCCGTCATTGGTTTCGTTTCTCCTGCTCTTATAGGTATTACAGACATCTAATACCTCCTCAAGTCCTTCTTCTCTTTCAGAAAGCAAGTTGCTCTCTGCGTTCTCAATACCAGCCAACTGGCGCCGGCTGACATTTATTCGTGAAGGAGGTGATCCTCGGCAGATAGCTCTCATTCCAATGGAAGGAGTCAGGTATCAGAAATTTTACTATTGACGGCAAAATTGACGGCAAAAGCCTAACAGCATCGACTTTGTACTCATTACAATAAGGTTTGCAATTGAAGATTTTGATGATAACATACTGCGTTCTTCCAGGGTCATGGCACTGGGCTTCACAACATATGCTCATGCCTGTGTGTTTCATTACATGTTTCACACTATTAATCCTGAGTTTTTAGAAGAGGTGGGTACCTATTGTATAAAAATATGCATGCAATGACGGGAAATTTTACCCATTGACTAGCTCATTTAATGCTGCTTCCGCTCTCATCCTCAGAATATGCAATGTTATGGAAGCGACCCCAACACCGCCCAAATGCGAAATACCACAGTTTCAGTTTGAACCATGGCAATTACCGGTATTCTCTTTTAAGGAAATTTTACCCATTGACTAGCTCATTTAATGCTGCTTCCGCTCTCATCCTCAGAATATGCAATGTTATGGAAGCGACCCCAACACCGCCCAAATGCGAAATACCACAGTTTCAGTTTGAACCATGGCAATTACCGGTATTCTCTTATATGTATGCAAATTCGCGAAAGTAACTTGTCAAACTAAAAAACAATATTGTACTGTACGGCTGTTCAGACATAGCCCGTAGCTGCAACCAGTAACGGCATTATATGGTATACGGGCTACGATCGCTGCAGGCCCGCAGTGTTAGGCGTTATCGTCATGTAGCCATTTAAGGAATCGTTCGCATGGAATTACAGACCATCAAACTAAACAACATTGAACCTCACCTTTCTGGTACACGCTGTATAATAGTCACGTGGTACAGTCGGTGCCCAGCATTATCTGACCCCATATTTATAGAAGAAAAGGGCAATTGGTGTGATAAGAGGGGTGAGATAATGCTGGGCTCTGACGTTCGTTAGTCATCAGTCTCAGCGATTAGGCTGCGATAATCCCCTTCGTTCCCTAATTCATCCTTTTATCGACTTTTCATCTGCCTCATCATTCTCGTATACTATCGTAGAATGTCTTGTAACATCCAATTAATTATGGCTCATACAGATGACTGGACGAATCGATGGTGTTTTTCTGTCGAGTGGAACGTCACTGGTTCAAGGTTTCGTGATGATGTCCACCTTCCTTACCGGCTACAACCTCCTGATATACTCTCAAAAACAAGAACTCGGCATACATATGCTTCCGCTGTGTATCATAAAACGAGTTGTAAGGTGTGTATATCCTAGTCATGTTAGCGAAGGAGGTGGTGGAACGTGAGAGGGAGAGAACTTCTCGTCCCAGCCCCCGCGGGAGACGCTCGGGCATGTCGGGGGCCACGTGATGGCTTCCGGCCACCGTAGGCGCAGGCCTGTGGACGGTGAGAAATGGGCTAGCTCACCGTCCCTCCGTCTTATGACGACGACTGGCCGTCACGTCCACCTCAACGCAAGGGGAAACCTGCCGGGGATGCGGGTTGTTCGAAAGAAGAAACATGGGTGATTTTTATTCAGCACAAGTCTGACACTCCCTTCCGCTAAGCTCAGAGCGGGACGAGTTTCACTAAAAAAAAAACAAAAACAAGGTGCGTATATGCTTTTACCTGGTACTGTAAGGTGCCTTAAGTATGATGTCGTTTTCCTTATGCCGGTTTTTATTACGGACAAAACCTACTCGATGGTGTTACTGTTAAAGTAAACTTTAAATTGTGTGAAATGATAAATTGATACAATAATACTAACACCAACACCAAGGCTAGCCCAGAATGAGAAGGAGAGATGTCGGACGTGCACTACGAGTTAAGCTCGTTCCATGATCGTCGTCATAAGCCCATTTCATAAAAAGAAAAAAAATGATAGTTCGAGGTGGCCCACGAAAGAGTATTATAGGAATAATGCGGCAGAGGCCTTTCCCAGCTGTGGGACCACAGAACAGAAACTTCTTTCTGTTCTGTGAGTGGGACACTTTAGTTTCAGCACAAATTGAAGTTTACACTGACACGATCGAACAGGCTTAAATCTCGCACTGCGCCCTCAGGTTTCAAAACTAAACTATCTTTTAGGATATCTCCAGTGCACCTTCTGGTTGCGGGCTACGGGGCAACCTGGTGGATGATCTCCCGGGATGGCCCTCTTGTCCCTACCACCATAGGCCTGGAAAGCGAAGCCTGCAAGACCAAATTCTGGTCTCATGTTTTCTTCCTCAACAATATTGTGGACGCCAGTGATTACTGCGTGGTTCCACTTTGGTGAGTATGCTTTTGTTTTTTTGTGATAGAGCCCAAACGAACAAACAGGTTTTAAACGAAGAACTGGCAATAGTTTAAGGATGATCCCACACAAAATACTTCGTGAGAAAAAAAATTGTCATTATCCCTAAAAAGAGATTTTATTGTACCACTTTGTCGACGTAACTCATCTGAATATTCATGCCGAATCTCTTCTAGTACTAAATAGTCTTCGAGCTATAGACTGTAGTGCGGACGAACAGACAGACAGACGGACGGACATGGCGAAACTATAAGAGTTCCTCGTTGACTACGTACGAACCCTAAAAACGGTAACTCTGGAACCCTGGCGATTTCACCTTAAAACAAACCTTTCACAAGTAAGTTGATTGCCTGAAACTTGAATTTCACTATCCCCAGGTTTCTTCCGGTGAACATGCACATGTACATCCTGGCATGTACCTTCACACTTCTCCTCTGGAGGCGACGCAGTTTCGCCCTCAAACTCTACACTGTTCTATTCATCGCTTCTTGTCTGATAACCGCTGTCGTTGCATACATTAAGGAGTATAAGTCTATGGTACACATGGCGGCACCTGAGTAAGTATAATAATGGAAGTGGAACACATTTTGTTTTAAATTATATTCTACTGGATATATAGTCCAAAGCCTCCCCAAGTGTCTCCACATTGATCGATCTAGTGGGAGGCTTTCCAACGTAACGTCTTCGGTTCGCGTAACGTTTGTCACTCCAGAACTTTTCGGCCCCATCGGCCATCAAAATCATAAGTCATTTATTCCAACTATTTCCATGATTTCCAACTAGGCTGATAATCAGCACTTTTCGAACGTCTTAGGTAAAATAGAAAATAAATACTTAATAATAAATTTTCTTAGGTAGGTACTTTACTTATTTACAAGAAACAGAAACGCCCACCCTTCGACACTTCCTAGTGTTATAGCTGGAAAGAAGAAGTGGCGGAACAAACTCCCCAGCGACATATCTGTTTTTTTTTTTTTTTTTTATTATAAATGGGCTTGCTCTTGACTTCAATCTTGCCCTAAGGGCAGAGATGATGATGGTGGTGATGATGTCAAGGTCAAGCGGTACTTCAAGCCTGGACAGCTTTCAGTATTATATAAAGCTCAAGTCCGGTCTGGCATGGAGTATTGCTGTCACCTTTGGGATGGCTCAGCCAAATACCAGCTTGCCACACTTGACTCTGTAGAGCGCAGAGCCAGGAGGCTAATTGGTGACGATAAGCTGGTTATCAAGCTACATAGCCTGGCCCACCGTCGCAAAGTCGCATGTCTGTCGGTCTTCTACAGACTGTACTTCGGAGAGTGTGCGCAAGAGCTCCACGAGCTGATCCCACCATCTCCCTTCTTCCATCGGGAGACTAGACGTACTGCAGGGTATCACCGATACCTAGTCGACATTCCACACATTCGAACGAAGCGCTTTGCTGGGTCCTTTATTATGCGCACAGCCAAGGAGTGGAATTCCCTGCCTGCGTCGGTTTTTCCGAGTTCATATAACCCTAATCTGTTTAAGTCGCGAGTAAACAGGCTTCTTCTGGGTAAGCTCGTTCCATCGTCGTACTGTCTGTTAGGTTAAAAGAGTCCGCACATCCGTACTAGACATCATATGCCTAGCCTTTTCCCATCTATATTGGGGTCGGCTTCCAGTGTAACCGGATGCAGTTGAATACCTACCTGTATTTTACATGGAGCGACTGCCTATCTGACCTCCACAACCCAGTTTAACCCTTTGGTAAGACTGGTTGTCAGGCTTTCAGGTCACTGGACTACCTGTAACGACTGCCAAAGATCTATATATGGCAGCCGTGACCAACAGCTTAAGGCGCGTCCCCCAGCAAAACGTAGTTCTAGCCGTTTTTTATGCAGTTTTCTGGAGCTTATAACTCTTAAAAAAAAAGATATATCAACCAACAAAAAATACATTAAATTTCTACATACTCTTACCTTCAAAATGGTACGTTTTGTTTTTTTCTTTTTTAAGTAAAATATTTAATTAATCCCCTCACAACGAAACCACAGAAATGAGAAATAATTATTGAAAACATACTACCTACTTCTCCAAAACTAACAATTGTTTTTATTTTGTTTTTACACTAATGGATAAGCAATTTCATAATGAACATTATGGTACGATTTTTTTTTTCAAAAACCCAAAATTTGATTTTATAAAGATTTTTATGCAAAATTCTGAGCGTATTCGCAACCGTATCTATTGACATTCAGTATGCCGCCAGGCCTCGAAGGGGGAACCCGTGTCGCTCGTCACCGCGCCGCGTCGGCTCATGCGCTCGCTCGCTTACGTCACATTATCAACAGATCTAAGAAGTAATTTCAAGTAATAGATATGGCATTCAATGAAATATTTTTTTATGAAATATTTATTGGTGCGTCCAAATACTTTTGGTCATTATGAATTCAGTTATTATACTCACGTCGATAAATAGGTAGGTACTTTCAACTTTTACTGTGATACAAAATAATATTGGCACGATTACGAAAATGAGCTCAAAATTAAAATCCAAGATGGCGGCTAGGAAAATTTTAGGTTTTTCCGTCATGGGTGTCGTTTTCATGGTTTTTGGGGTCGCTGATTACGAAAATGAAAATCCAAAATGGCGCCGACGAATAATTTTGGTTTTTCCGTCATGGGTGTCGTTTTCATGGTTTTTATGGTCGCTGATTACGAAAATGAGGTCAAAATGAAAATCCAAGATGGCGCCGACGAAGATTTTTGGTTTTTCTGTCATGGGTGTCGTTTTCATGGTTTTTGGGGACGCTGATTACGAAAATGAGGTCAAAATGAAAATCCAAGATGGCGGCCAGGAAAATTTTTGGTTTTTCCGTCATGGGTGTCGTTTTCATGGTTTTTAGGGTCGCTGATTACGAAAATGAGGTCAAAATGAAAATCCAAGATGGCGCCGACGAAGATTTTTAGTTTTTCCGTCATGGGTGTCGTTTTCATGGTTTTTAGGGTCGCTGATTACGAAAATGAGGTCAAAATGAAAATCCAAGATGGCGCCGACGAAGATTTTTGGTTTTTCCGTCATGGGTGTCGTTTTCATGGTTTTTGGGGTCGCTGATTACGAAAAGAGGTCAAAATGAAAACCCTAGGTGGCGGTCAGGAAAATGTTTAGTTTTTCCGTTATGGCTGTCGTTTTATATATATATAGTCGAAAAACCAAAATTTTCGTCGGCGCCATCTTGGATTTTGATTTTGAGCTTATTTTCGTAATCAGCGACCCCAAAAACTATGGTAACGACACCCATGACGGAAAAACTAAAAATTTTTGTCGGCGCCATCTTTGATTTTTATTTTGACCTCATTTTCGTAATCAGCGACCCCAAAAACCATGGAAACGACACCCATGACGGAAAAACCAAAAATTTTCGTCGGCGCCATCTTGGATTTTCATTTTGACCTCATTTTCGTAATCACCGACCCCAAAAACCATGAAAACGACACCCATGACGGAATATCCAAAAACCGTCGGCGCCATCTTGGATTTTCCTTTTGACCTCATTTTCGTAATCAGTGACCCCAAAAACCATGAAAACGACACCCATGACGGAAAAACCAAAAATTTTCATGGCCGCCATCTTGGATTTTCATTTTGACCTCATTTTCGTAATCAGCGACCCCGAAAACCATGAAAACGACACCCATGACGAAAAAACCAAAAATTTTCGTCGGCGCCATCTTGGATTTTAATTTTGAGCTCATTTTCGTAATCGTAATATTTGTATCACTGTAAAAGTTGAAAGTACCTACCTATTTATCGACGTGAGTATAGTAACTGAATTCATAATATCATTTCATAAAAAAATATTTCTTTGAATGCCATATCTATTACTTCTTAGATCTGTGAATTTTACTTGTATTCGTATGAAGTTCGCCAGGTGGCGCAAGTAATAGTTTACGAAGTATTGTAGAGGTGGGGTGCGGCAAAGAGGGAGCAAATGCTCAAGGTTATTTGCTCAGGCGTACCACCTTAACGTGCTTTCCGAGGCACGGAGGAAACTCCGAAATATAGAAAGAAAATAGATAAGTAAAGTAGGTAATGCCTACATTTTATGTTTTTCCAGACAAATACGTAGGATCTTCCGAGAAAGTCCTTCGTTTACGGAGTTCTATATTTCTTCTTGGGGTGCACTGCCGGCGTGTTTCCTGGGCCTGATACTAGCTCACATACAATTTGAGTTGGACGAAAGAAAAATCAAGCTTTCCGAGTATAATGTAAGTGTACCTAGGTACTTTGATGTGGATAATTTAATGCACAATAAAGGGGACAAGGGGTCACTGCTAAAGACGATTTCAATAGGTTTCAATAGGTAGGTAGAGCCACAGAGCTAATTATAAAATCGTTCCCAAAATAGTAACATTTATCGTAAGTATAATTAACCTTACCTTGACTTTGGGTCATGTTCATGACCTTGAGCTGAAGAAATACTGTATAGTAGGTACAGGCGCCAACACATCCAGCTACAGCAAATCAACGTTGAAGAAGAAGAAGTCATCATCATCAACAGACGATAATGTTCCCACTGCAGGTGAGTCCCTGCAGTGGGAACATTATAGTCCTTTGAGGCTTCCTCTCTCTCTAGAAGAGGGATGGGCCCAGTGCGGGTGGGTACGAGTAGATGTGAAAGGAGGTCGAGGTTCTCAATTCGTTTGTATGGTTTTTTTTGTGTTTGTTTCCGGATATCTCCCCCAGAGCAGCGGTGGCCCAGTGGTGTCGGCCCCTACTTACTTACGAACAGTAAGGCGGCGACAGGCAGGCGTATTACTTTGTGTAATTTATTTCATCACCGCTGCTCTCAAAACGGTGAAGGAAAACATCGTGAGGAAACCGCGCGGCATGTCTTAGAACCAAAAAATTCGAAGACATGTGACATCTGCCAATCCGCACTGGGCTCG
Source organism: Diarsia mendica (assembly GCA_949316265.1). NCBI lineage: Eukaryota > Metazoa > Arthropoda > Insecta > Lepidoptera > Noctuidae > Diarsia > Diarsia mendica. The sequence goes on along the minus strand of OX438903.1, from coordinate 14,361,174 downwards.
CGTGGTGGATTATAGCCCATCCCTCTCCTAGAGAGGAGGCCTGAGTCCCTGCAGTGGGAACATTATAGGCTGATGATGATCTCCCTCAGTCATTATAATGAAACGATTTTCAAAATTATTTTTCTATTCGAAAGAGTATACCGGGAGTATACTCTTTCGGTATGGTGGTCCCATTGTCACCAAGTCAGGATCTGATGATGGAATCTCAGGGAAATCGAGGGCAACCCTCAAATTTTATAGGCACTTGTTACATTTGCCATGTATTTTCTATAGCTGTTCATGTATTTTATCTGTTACAGTGGTTCGTGAAGCTGCATTACTCATGTTTCCCTCTACTATTCGTATGGTCACTGACAGGCATGATTGCGCGGGAACACAGATCTAACATCTTCAATGCGGTTTACCTGGCGCTGGACCGACCTTTCTACTGCATTATTATGGCCATATCTCTAATGGGATTGTTTCATATTAACGGTAAGCTTAAGTGGGACTGTACTGGGTACACCTGCCGCATGCCTAATGAACTATGGGCCAAAATAACCAATTTCTGGAGCCTTGACACAGTCAGAAGGCGTCGCGGCGGACGTCGTAGAAGATGGCGGGACAAACTGGACAACACGACCGACCAGTGGTCCACATTGGCCTTAAATACAGCTGGAAATCATGGAAAGAGGCCTTTGCCCAGCAGTGGGATGATACAGGCTAACAGTAACAGTACAGTATACTAAGAGCAGCAGCAGTGTCCCAGTGGTGGCGACCCCGACATATCATTCGACGTTATATTTTTATGTTTTTGATACAAGCAATAACATTTATAGGCTAGAGTGGTTCTTGAGGAAGGTTTTAGTATATAATTTATCTCTGGAGTAGGTTCCCATGTGTTGCGGGGACGGGATCACAAGCAGTAAGTCGTGGGCTCTAACTCAGCCAGGCGCATTTGATGTTTAAGTTATTTCATCGCCACTGCTCTCAAAACGGTAAAGAGGAACATCGTCAAGAGACTGGCATGTCCTGTTGAACGAAAACCAAAAATTCTAAATTTCTAAGACATGTAACATGGCGTGGATTTCCATTTCCTCATAAAGAGTAGGCCCGGGGTACCAGCAGAGAGAACTAAGTAATTATATTTATTGGCTGATTATGCTTCTGCTATTGGTTTCCGTTACTCCGTTTACATGGATACTAATGTTCAAGCCCATTTTGTTTTACAGGTCCACTAAGAAGATTCTACAGCTGGAAAGGATGGCGCGGCTTAGGTCGCATGTCTTTGACCGTGATGATCCTGCATTGGTGCATCAATATGACAATCGGGACCAGGCCAATGGCACACGGCACTTCTATACTTGATATCGTTAGTTTTTCTTTGTTTTTAGAGCTATTTGGAAACATAAGTTAGAAAAAAAAGAAAGAAAAAAAACCTACTTACCTATAATTAGCACATGCTACAAGTGCAGACAACAAACGATACAAAGTCAAAGTCAAAGTCAAAAATATTTATTTCAAGTAGGCCAGTAACAGGCACTTTTGAATAGTCGAATTAAACTAACTGCGGCACTCAGAGATATCCAACGATTGCTCAAGCCGCCACCCAGCAAAGGCCTGACATAGTTTTGTATGACAAAACTGCCAAAAACCCTTACCAAGCGACGGCCCAAGCAACCACTGAAGCTCTCCGAGTGCGGCAGTAAACTACTGAACTACTGAAGCTAAATAAACTAAGCTACAGTCCCAGTCACAAGGCATAATAACTCGTGAGTGTACTGTAGTTGCCAATTCCAAAGCGTTGGTCTCATGAGAAGAATGGCAAGAAACTTCATGGACACTCCTTTACATAAAATCCTTCCTAACTAATCCTAACTATCCTAACTAATATTATAAATGCGAAAGTAACTCTGTCTGTCTGTCTGTCTTTCTGTCTGTCTGTCTGTCTGTCCGTCTTTGCTTCACGCCTAAACTACTGAACCGATTTGTGTGAAATTTGGTACAGACATAGTTTGGAACTTGAGAAAGGACATAGGATAGTTTTTTTTTTTTTTCGCGAGATAAACCTTAAATCTGCCGGAAGTCACTATTCCACGCGAACGAAGTCGCGGGCAAAAGCTAAACAGAAAAGAGAGAGTGTGCATCTCCCGGACGCACCAAAGGACCAGTTCAGCAAACTGCTGAGCAGCTATTTGTCGATGCAGGTTTTCAATTGGACCTGGGGGTCTAAAATGACCACTTTTGCAGATCATAATGTGAATTGCGTTTAAAAGCGTAAAATGGACCTTTCATAATAAAAACTGCGTCTGTGACTATTTTACGAATGTTAACGCAATTCATATATTATTTCCTATTATGATGTATTTTATTAAATTGTTACAGACGCAGTTATTATAATGAAAGGTCCATTTTACGCTTTTAATCGCAATTCATATTATGATCTGCCAAAGTGGCCGTTTTAGAACCCCTAAGTTTTTTTTAAACGTTGCCCCACACCAGGAATTTCTCCTGTATCGTGGTTGCGTTTACAAACATTTAAACTCACATACACAAACACACCCAGACCCGAAACAATTCTATCTGTAGGCCATACAAATTTGGTTCCATGCGGGGATCGAACTTACGATACGCTGCGCAACAGTCCAATCGCTCAGCCACTGCGCCAACCGTGCCGTCAGATGATGATGGTGATGTTAGTAACCTAACAACCCGGAAATTACCTACCATGTTATAAACGGAAAAATCACAATGTTTTAGAGATCCCGTAGTTTCTGATATGAAATAATTGTTGATTATGATTTATGTAATCGGTTTCATTATTTCAGTTGGTGGACTGGAGTGCAACGAATTTGATTACCTACGCTGTCGCCGTACCAATTACGATTATGGTAGAATATCCAATGCAGAAATTCTTCGATACACTAATTTTTACCTGATTTTTGAGTGTTCTATGAATATTAAAAACGAAAAAAAATATTTATTTGCCTTTTAATATATTTTTTTCAAACACAACCCCTGTAATATAAATAATGGAAGTGTTAGACAGAGGTGGACCTAATAGAATACCTCCATTTCGATAGGTATTTTCAATGTAAATAATATGAGACATCAAAACACTATTTTGTTATTACAGAACAAATCCTGCTGGAAAAACCTAATAACACTGCCCGACCTGGGAGTCTGACCTAATGCACAGTATTATTCGCGCACATGAAATCAATACAGTAGGCGCAAATTACTTCTAAACATCGATCAGTGTATACATATTGATGCTCGTGACTGCAACTACGTTTTTTAGACTTAAATATTTTTAAAAAAGTGCACACTTACTGACGCTGAATACAGAGCAAAAAGACTAGATTTCCAATATGACGTTTCACATAACGTGTGGAACCGGAATTAAAGAAGTAACAGCCAGCAGCCATTTTGATTTCTCCTGTCTCTTGACAGACCGGTGTACAGAGAATATTTCGATTTTATTAATGTACACCACGTTTTTGACGCCTAATTTGTGTTGATGAAGTGAAAAGTGTAGTGTTCATCATGGCGCGATACGGTCAGAGACCGGAGAATGCCCTCAAACGGGCCAATGGTTAGTACCGAAGTCCTATGATTATGATACCACGTTGCATCTGAGAGCGACCTTACGTTAGTCGCCCCATCAGCAGATATAACACACCTTGGGTTAAAAATAACCCCTAATGTGACATACGTTGTTAGATGCAATAATATAAGTTCAGAACTACGTTGTTTTCAGTGTTTCTAAAACATAACCAAAAGGCAAAGCCGCTTTTTCAATTCATGCACTTTTGCGTAATAATAACATCTCAATTATCCTGAACATTTTCCTTGTAACTTCATTCACTTAATATGATATGATATTTTGCTTACAAATGAAACTTATCTGTGTTAAACACTAACACTACTTGAACAAGAAATAATATGGAATAGGTACAGTCCCTGTGACCCTTTTTTCCTTACTCTCTCAAGTCCATCAAAGGCTGTCTTCAAAAATAAGATCACCCATTTTAACACCCTAAACATAACTTGGAAGTTGTAATAAAATTTTGTTAAACATAGTTACTTACACAAAACAATGAAAGTCATATTACTCTTTGGCCTTTGCTGCAGTCAGGTGAAGTACTTTTCTGTCAATAATAATAATATGTTTAAAAGTAGCTAATGAAGAATATTGCACTAAAAGTTTTCACCAAAAATAAACTACCAAAGTCTATATCCAATGGTTGTCTGCCAGATATTGCTCTCAGCCATAAGACCACCATAACGCCATACACTCAGAATTTTATTACCAATATTGTAAATAACTGTACAACAACAACTATCTATCTTAATTTGTTAACTCTCCCATTGAACAGAGTTTATGGACTTGGACAAGCCAGCAAGAGCTTTAGATACTCTTCAGGAAGTGTTCCGCAACAAAAAATGGGCTTACAACTGGTCCGAGTCGGTGCTGGAGCCGATCATGTTCAAGTACTTGGAGCTGTGCGTGGACTTGCGCAAGTCTCACATTGCCAAGGAAGGCCTGTTTCAGTACAGGAATATGTTCCAGTCGGTCAACGTTGGGTCTTTGGAGCAGGTTATAAGGTAAGGGAGAATGATTGGGAAAAGATATGAAACATGTTGAAATAATAATAAAAAAATAGAAGATGCCTTATTTAGCTGCTAGAAGTTGTTTAGCTAAAAATCCTTACAACCAAACATGTCCTCATTACTAAAAGCTAAGCTTTCATAAACTCAAACTCAAAGCATTTATTTCAATTAGACCATTACAGGCACTTTTGAATGTCAGAAAAAGAAAACGAAGCTACAGTCACATTCAGAATCAGAATCATTTATTCGTAAACATAGGTAATAATTACATATAAGCTCTTAAAAATTAGGTAGTGCGCTATGTTTTGCCAATTGGCATACAAATTACAAAAAGGACGGTAATACATACTATTTTTTACCCGACTGCGGCGAAGCCCAAAAGGAGGGTTATGTGTTTGACGTGTATGTATGTATGTATGTTTGTTTGTATGTATGTCCGTTTCTTTGTTCCCTCATAACTCCTAAACGGATGAAGGGATTTGAATGAAATATACATCGTTAGATTCGTCTTGATGGCGCGAGTGTTATAGGCTACATTAAAATTAAAACACAAAGAAAAATTGCGGATTTTGGGGGCTAAATCGCGGAGTTCAAAAAAATATTTTTTTCCAACACTATCGAGTAGGGTATCAAAATAAAGGGTTTTAAAGGGAGATTACAAAAATATATAACACTTATATGTTTAAAAGAAATTCAAAGTGACAAATCCTATAAACAAGCACAAAAGTTAAATCATTTGCGAAGAATTTTACTCGACCAACGAAAGAACAAACACAAAAGAACTAAAAAGTTGGAAATAAAAAAAAGTAGTTAAAAAACTAAAAAACCCGACTGAAAAAACTGAAAAGCAAAAAACAAGCACATTTTAAATTAAACAAAACTTGGAACCAGGCGGGGTTCATTAATTTGAATATTAAATTATGAAATGAAAAACATAGAACTAAAGTAAAATAGAACCCCGCCTGGTTCCAAGTTTTGTTTAATTTAAAATGTGCTTGTTTTTTGCTTTTCAGTTTTTTGAATAAAATGTCTTACAAAATAGTTACTTTCATGCTTGGGCTATCATATCTATATTATTGTACATGCATTGGAATTCAATTTTATTATTATTAAGTATTCATAATCAATTTCATTTCATGTCAAAGTTAATAGTCAATTCAATTAATTCAAGTTCAAGATATAAATGTAAAGTATTAAAATGTATGTCAGCATTATTATAGTTATAGAGATTCATCTTTAAAAAATTCGTCAAGGGTATAATAACATTTGTCAAGCAGTAACCCGTTAAGCGTTTTTTTAAACTTCTCCAATGGCAAACATTTTATTTCATCAGGTAGTTTATTGTACAACACACATCAACACGGTCTAGGGATATTTTTAAAAAAGCGAATTACTATCAATGTGTTAATTTATTTATATGACATGTATATATTTAAAATATACGTTATTTAATATTCTACCATTTTTTAATAATGGTTAAGGTACTGATTAAAATTTCAGGATTTTATGGAAAAAAAATGAAGCATAGACGGAAACCGTATATGAATTAACTTTTAATTTGTGAGTAAAAACTGAAAAAAATAGAAAAATCATTTAATTTGTGTTTATAAACTTGAAGTTAGTAGTCTGAGAAAGCGCCCATGATGTTCATAACACATCGGCAACGATTCGGCATGCTCAGAACAAGGTTGTCAATGTCTTGCTGCGGAATATTGTCCCATGTCCTTCTGAGGTGCGCAAAAAGTTGATCTTCTGTAGCCAAATTTTCGGGAACTTCCTTCAGAGCTCTTCTTTGCAGCATATCCCACGCATGCTCAATGGGATTTAGATCTGGCGATTGAGCAGGCCAGTCTAAGGCCCTAAATTGTGTATGTAACCAAGCTGCTACCGTTCTCGCCGTGTGTGCCCGGGCATTGTCGTGCATGAGCAGGAAATCTTGCCCCATTTGTGTTCTGTGAGGCAAGATTACGGGCCCCAGCACCTGTTGGACGTATCGTTCTTCCGTCATATTGCCCCGCACCCAAACGTGATCCGTCCGTCCTCCAAGACGAATTCCTGCCCAAACCATAATTGTTCCTCCTTGGTATGGGTGAACTTCCTGAGGGTTCTGGAGACGGCTCCATCGTCCAGGAACTCGCCAAACACGCGTCCTTCGTGAATCTGGATGGAAGCCGAACCTGGATTCATCCGTGAACAGCACATTGGACCATTGCTCACGGCCCTAGTCCACGTGGTTCCGAACCCATTCTAATCGTCGTCCACGATTGCCTCTCCGTAAAGGTGGGACCCGGAGTGGTCTACGAGAGCGTAGATTGCTTTCATGCAGTCGCCTTCTTACAGTTTGGTCACTCACAAGCACTTGGTGTTCCACTCGCAGCCTTTGGACCAGTTGAGTCGCCGTTGCATTTGGTTGAACTCGCGCAGAAATTTGCAAAAATCGGTCTTGTCTGGGGGTAGTGATGCGACTTGGCCCCCGGTGCCTCTCCGCTACTTCACCCGTGGCACGATAGCGTGTCCACAATCTTGAAATTACATTTTGATGGGTCCCTATGGCCCATGAAGCACATAACCAGTGGAGAAAGTATGGGCACGTTTTTGTTCTAAATCAAAGTCACTAATATACTGCGGGTGGAGAGGTACGTTTCGGACTCTGTGATTGGTTGACGAACTGACAACCAAATGACAACTCATTCTCTAGGGATTCCAAAAAAGTAATTGAAAAAGTATCGATATCGATAATTGTTTGACTTATTAGTATTATAACGATTTGTTTGCAATGGAGAGATTACGGGTTCGATTTTGAAATAAAACAGGTAATTATTAAACTTCTTCTTCTTAGCGTGTCGATGACAATTTAAATTGAGTTAGCCCAAAATTTAGCGACGAGTTTGGCATTTTCAGTTCCAATCATTAGCTCCTGTGATGTGCAAGAAGCTGGACAGGCAGGACACGATGTCAAGTGTATCATCGTCTGTGGGGTAACACCACATTTGCAGTCCAGGGCAGAGTCATCTATGAAATTCCACTTGAACAGGTTTTCCTTGCTTCGACCGACCTGTGTCCGTAGTCTATTTAAGGACTTCCAGGTCAGCCATGGCAACTCGTGTCCAGGTGGGAGATTATTAAACTTAGAAGACTGTATTTAAAAAAATATAATATATTTACTGGTTTTTAAAATGGATTAGTTTTGAATATGTTTTTCATATTAATCCTTTGAATTTGTATTATTTTTCGTATTATATGTCAGTCGAGTATCAACATATTTTTTTGCTACACATGAAGCTAAATCAATTAAATGGTTAGTCGATTCTACGTCAAATTGGTGAAAAAAAAAGTAAAAGGACCTCAAATTAGTTCAAATTAATTTTGTGTGTTAAGATCATGATATCACGGGGGTAGCAAAGGGGGGTTAAAATTTCGGTCATTTTTTGCCTAGGACGATCCGTTTTCAAGATATTATTTGTATTTAACTTATTTTGGTACAATAATTTAAAACGCCCATAACTCGGAAACGGTGCATCGTAGGACCATGCTTATCGGAACCTAAATGGTGTATATGGCGCAGGTTAACCCAATACTGCAATAAAATTGGTAATAAAAAAAAATTAAGTCCTCGTTCCATAGCTAGGCTACACAATCCAACCAAATTTTTTTTATCCCTATCGTGTCAGTTTTTTCATAGGCCTTTGCCTCCGTTTTTCTGCACGCACGCCACCTGCCAGCAATGTGTTCACATGCCGATGCGCGTATTGGCCACCTTTACTCCAAAACTAAAATTGATAACGTCTGTTCCATACCTACACTGGCCTATAATTATAAAAACATTTAAAAAAACATATTTTTCTAGGATTGCAATGATTCAAATAGATTCCAAGCAACGCGTCTAAATTTTGTGTAAAAGGCAGGCAGAGATATCATACACTTAATTTTTTTACTGTTATGTACAAGTTTATGCCAGTATTATACACATTTGCGAGTAAAACCAAGGGAATGAAACTAAAAAAATTAAGGTATTTTAAGAACTTATATTTTAAATTATATCGATACCATAAACCGTCGCGATACTGCGAACTCGAACATCACTATCATGAAAGAAAGAGACAACTACATTAGTGCAAATCAGTGTATCAGAAAGAGACAGCAATTATATGATTCTTTAATCATTGTTTTGATCAAATTGAATAGAAAACCACATAACTGTGCAATGTTATCCCATCTTTTGTGTAACTTGAAGTTGTAGTACACTTTCCACACCATTTAATTGCACAACTAGGCATTATTTTTCGTAATAAATGCTTTCAAAACGGGAGCGCGTGACGTTCGTGCGTTAGCCTACAATTTTTGCGACTGAGCAAAATTTCGCCGCGTACGCTTGATATAGCGTGTGTTTGGCGCCCGCGGTAGCCCCCGCACGCGCTCTCCACTGGTTATTTTACTCCATGCTATGGCCTCAGCAACATTACGCTGAACAGATCCAGCTTCCAGCATTCCCACAGCTCGTAACATCTCCGCCCTCGTCAAATGTCGGCGTTGCATGGCTACAATACCTCAATTCTAACTTTATCTTACGTTTAAAAATGAAAAAAAAACTGTAACTAAACGTAATTCGTATTGTTTTTTAAATTTCGCACAAATGAAAATTCCCTCTCCTATACATCAAGACATTTTTATGCCACCGAAACAAAAGAATTTTCAAAAATTTGAATTTGGAATTAGTCTGAGATAAATTACAAACAAATCGGTGTATTAAAGATTCCAATGCGGCCAGTACTTTTCGAGTTATTTAATTGAGTATGAAATATCCCTAGACCGTGTTGATGTGTGTATATTTGTGGTGCAAGACCAAAGAAGCTTTTTTTCATTAGAGAAGTTTTACATTTTACAAGGCACAGTTCATTTTCATATTGAGCACGCATCGGAGTTTTCTTTACTAAACAAAATTTTTTGAAAAAATGTGGATTTATTTTAACAAATAGTGCAGCTTCTAGGATATATAAAGCGGGTAGAGGTAATATTTTTAACTTTTTAAAATATGGAATGCAGCTATCAGTTGTTTTTAAACCACACATGCACCGTAAGCATCTTTTTTGCATCCTAAAAACAAGCTCCCTATTTGTTGATTGTTCCCAAAAAATAAGACCATACTGCAGAACTGAGCCAACTAGTCCATGATATGCCGTTAATAGTGTATCAGTATTTACTTTCTTCGAAGGTTGAAATAACAAATATGCTGATTTGCTCAATCGCTTGCAAATTTCCTCCAAATGAGGTTTCCAAGTCAGTTGATCATCCACAGATATCCCTAAGAATTTAGCAGTACTAACTTCTCCTATTTCGTGATTACCATAAGCAATATTAACTAGCGGCTTCTCAAGCCGTTGGCGAAAGTGCATAATTTTGGTTTTATTTAAATTAATTATAAGATTATTATCATTTAGCCATTTTATTATTTTATTTAAAGAATTATTAATGTCATTTTGATAATTTATTGGATTATTACATTCTATAATAGCCGTGCTATCGTCCACAAAGAGCACCATTTTTTGCCCTATAGATTTTGGGAGGTCATTTATATAAATTAAGAAAAGGGGTGGTCCCAGAACGCTACCCTGAGGCACACCATATTTTATGTACCTTGGTTCAGAGGTATATGTGGTTTCTAATTTAGTTGTCAGACATATCCTAGAGATTTCCGTACATTGTAATCTGTCACTTAGGTATGATTCTAGAAGCTTTAGGATGTTTCCTCTAACGCCATAACCATGTAATTTTTGCAATAAAATATTATGATCTACAAAATCGAACGCCTTCGTCATGTCTGTGTATATCGCACAAACATGTTTTCTCTTATCAACAGATGTCAGGACACTTGATAGCAGGTCAAACAGTGCCATATTAACATTGACATTTTTTCTAAATCCCTTTTGTTCTTTACAAAATAATTTAAATTTTTCGAAATAAGCATAAATGGAATTATAAATTACTTTTTCGAATATTTTTGAAAATACCGGAATTTTGGCAATTGGTCTATAATTTTTAACATCGGTTCTGTCATTTCTTTTAAAAAGGGGCTTAATGATTACTTTCTTTAAACCATTTGGGAATATACCATCAGTGATACAGAGATTGATTACATGTGTTAGTGGTGGCGCAATAACTTCCTTGACATATTTTATTACTTTAATTGATATGCCATCGTATCCAACAGTGTTTGTGTTCTTAAGGCTACTAATTATTTTAACTATGTCATCTTCTGCAACAGGCAACATGAATAATGAATGTGATGTCAAATTTTCATTAATAGGTTTTTTCGTCGATGCACAATTCATTTGTTGATTGTTTTCAACAGCGTCAATAAAATATCTATTAAATTCATTAGCTATATCCATTGGGTGCGTCAAAATTAAGTTATCTTTAGCTATAGATAATATTGGTTCTTGGGGCAGACAAAATTTAGATTTGTTTATTACTTGCCAGGCCGCTCTTGATTTATTTTTTGAAATATTTATAAAGTGGTTATTTTGGGCTTTCTGGGTTAATTTTATTATTTTCCTGTACAGCGTAGAATATTTTTTTAAAACAGTTTTAGTTTTCGAATTAGGATTTAGTCTATACGCCCAGAGTAGCTGTCTCTGTTTTTACTACATAATTTAATTCCATGAGATAGCCATTTAGTCTTTTTGTTAGTGTATATAGTCACATATTTTTCCGGAAAGCATAAACGATATAATAACGAAAAATCTTCATAAAATTTTTCGTAAGACTCGTTCGCATCTTTGGCGTTGTATACTTGCAGGAAAGATAAACACTTTAAATGTTTCTTGAATTTAGATAAATTACATGCCGAGATATCCTGTTTTTTAGTTTTCCAGAATTTAAGCGTACAGACCTTATTGATAGGTACTTTGAGTAACTGGGAAATGTGATCCGAGAGAACTAGATCCATTGTTTCTGCTTTGCATCCCTTTCGGTAGGAGTGTGCAAAATTGTCGATGCAAGAATTACTACTTAATCTAAGAGCAAGCTTAAGATTAAATTGTAAAAGAAAATTTTCAAATTCCAATGTAATTTTGTTTCTTTTTAATACATCTATATTGAAGTCTCCTGTTAATATTATATTTTTATTTGTAACTGAATGTATTTTTCGTAATATATCGTCTAGTCTCTCATAAAACACGTTATAGTTATATTTAGGTATTCTATAAACGCAGATAATTATAATCTTGTGAGATATCAGTTCTATACCACAGCATTCGAATACACCTGTCACTGATTGTTTTGCTATTTCTGTTAACTCTCTACAATGTATTCCTGATCGAACAAATATACAGGTTCCTCCTCGTTTAATATTTCTCGAAAAGCAGGCAGTTAGACAGTAATTGGGCAGATGTAGCAGGTTCTCGTAACCTGTTTCAACAAAATGCTCAGTGATACATATTACATCTATATTGATTCCCTTATTATAAAGCTCTTCTAACTTAATCGTCAGTAAGTCCGATTTATTCATTGTCCTGCAATATTTTGATGAAGAATATTAAGGTAATTATTATAGAAAAAACTGATTTTCTGTTTGTGATGGTATATCAGTTACCAATTCTGCTTGGTTTTTCTGGGAACAATCAACCCCCGAGTGAGTGGCAATCATGGTGTTTAAGTTTAGGATAAGGTCTTGCAAATCTGACATAACAATATTTAAGCCTTTATTATTTAAACTTCCACATCGACGGCTGTAAGTGTCAAAGGTAAATGGAAGGTTAAGATTGGAATCAATCCATTCACAAGGCATAATAACTTGTGAAACTAATGTAGTTGCCCATACCCTAGCATAGATCTCTATTGAGAAGGACGGGCAAGAAACTTCATGGAAACTCTTTTATAAATCAGAATATAGATACAAACAAAAAAAAAACAAATTCATTCATACAGGTATATTATGTGAGAACTATGTAGCAAACAATCTGTACCTATGGTCAAGTGTCCTTCCTCTTAGTTCATCCCAATGCACTCAATTCTTGGAATGAAAACACAATATTCAATTCAACTTTTTTATTTTGGCTTATCTTGTTTACTTAGTTTACCCTTTTGGGAAGACTAATTATTTAATTCCCAGCTTATGAAATACAAACTACAATTTATGAAATGTATGATCATCATCATCATGCAACTTGTTTTTATCATGAGCTATAGTTCAAAGATTAAAAATAATAAGATGTAGAGAACCTAATAAAGTCTTACACCACACAAGGATAGATTACTCATAGTGAGTAAACACATGTGATAGACATAGCAAAATGGAAGCTCTTAACAGAAAAGAGTTAGATACAGTGTGTGCTGTATTATGCCCTCCTAAATAAAACAGTGTTAGGAGTAATTGAAGTTACGGTTATCTTAGGAAGTATTTAAGACCAATATCTTGAATACATATCATTAATCAGTTCATTCACTTTCTCAGAGGCTATTTACGCATGGCCGAAGAGCGAACAGAAGCAGCTCGGGCAGCATCCACGGCGGCAGTTATCGAGACAGATGACTTGGACAACCTTGCCACTCCAGAGAGCATCCTGCTTAGTGCTGTGTCTGGTGAAGATGCTCAAGACAGATCTGACAGGACCATACTTACACCCTGGGTATGATATTTATTTTATTAAAAAACTCAACTTAAGTATTTGAATCTCATTTTTGTATCTCAAAAGATTCTTTATCATATTTTGATTTTTGTATGAAATTGAAAACTAAGGTAATCTTTGCCCAACAGTAATACAATCTATTAATAATAAAAAAAATATGAAGCCTTTATTGTTGAGAAATAAAGGCACAACCGAAGTCATACTATTGAGACATGGAACCACTAGTTATCAGATCTCATTGCGAGCAAGCAACAGGAAAATAATCTTTAATGAATTCCCCTTGTTAATAATCACCCCTCTTTTCTAGGTGAAATTCCTGTGGGAGTCATACTGCCAATGCCTGGAGCTGCTCCGTACAAACGCTCACGTGGAGACATTGTACCACGACATAGCTCGCATGGCCTTCCAGTTCTGCCTGAAGTACTCCCGTAAGACGGAGTTCAGAAAGTTATGTGATAAACTCAGAAAGCATCTTGAAGATATTTGCAAGCCTACGGTAAGTTTTATAGAATAATTTTTTGGTTCAAGGTTCTTGAGAACGAAAATCAAAAGGGCTCCGAGATATAAAATGTTTTTAAATAATTCAGATATGTCTCAGAAACATGATGTATTAGAAGATTTTAACAGGTTTATACAATTTTTAAAACTAGAAACTGTTGTTACCCGCATGCCATACTTTCTTTATTTTATGTGTTTTTTTTAATGTCATATATTTTTACAGGTGCAAACTGGGAATGTAAGCATCAGTAAGCCGGAGACACAGCAACTCAACCTGGAGACTAGGTTGTTCCAGCTCGACAGTGCTATCCAGATGGAATTGTGGCAGGTTCGTACATTTGCTTTGAATTAAAGTGCTGATGGGTCTTGTACTCAGAACACAAGCCAAAATGAGAAAACCAAAATCATTTTTATCAGTATGACTAGCTAGATGAATTAACAACAATGTGATGTAGTATATTATATGGTTCTCTTGGTGTATTACATAACGAGTTTCCTCTGTGCCTCAGAAAGCATGATAAGCCATTGATTTTGCTGTCAATTTTCGATCTTTGACAGTGGTTACAGGCAGTCAGAACTGTAGTATAAACACGTCAATTATGTATGGATTTTACCATGACACACCCATTTTCACAAAACAGGAAGCCTACAAAGCGATCGAGGACATCCACAATCTGATGAACATGTCCAAGAAGACGCCCGTAGCTAAGACCATGGCCAACTACTATGGGAAGCTGGCTCTGGTCTTCTGGAAGGCCGGACACTGCCTGTTCCATGCCGCTGCTTTACTCAAGCTCTTCCAGCTGTCTCGGGAAATGAAGAAGAATATTACTCAGGAGGAGTTGCAGAAGTAAGTCTTAGCTCAACGTTTTTAAATTAAATACTTTTGTCAAACCAGACCTAATACTCATATACCCATTTATTTGACTGTCTCGGATCCCGCAATTTCGTTGCGTGATCCAAGACAGTTAACTCGTTTCTCTGGGAATTCGTCAGGTTCATTGTCTCGTCGCTTTTCTTGTGGTCGCCTCAGTTGATTCTGGCTTACAGGAGTTACAGTGGTTTGGGAATAGTGTGGTGAATTTCTCCCAAAAAAAATACCCATTTATTTAGCAATCATACCTCCGAAATAAATCCCTCGGCTATCTTTACCATAGTAAGTCGTGGTAGGCCTCGGAGGTACATGATATGTTCGACTTGACGCGACAGAGTGCGCCGACATGGACACTCTGTGTTAATTTATGTCGGCACAAATTTCTCATTCATAATACGACAGTATGAAAGAACTAAAGAACATCTTCAAAAATGTGTACTGGTACACATGATCATAATGCTATGAAATTTCGTTTTGTAGATGTTGCATCACAACATGCAATTCTACAAGCATGCTTATAAAACGGACGATGCTTGTCACTTTCTTTTTTTTAACACTAGGGGGCTCGCGCCCAAAATTTTCCTAGAAAGCTCGCGCGGGGGACATATGCCACCCATCAGTAACAGGATTTTTTCTTACTATTCTAATTGTGATGAAAGAAAACAAGTTGTAATAAGACTAATCAACTTTATTTCTTACTAAATACTTTAACAAAACTTAATAATTGCCTTAAGTTGAACTAAATATTAACACAAACTAAAAATCTGAAAAAAATTAAACATTTTTACTTATTGTGATTAATCAGTCTCTTATTTTTTTTTAAACCATAATTGGGTAAGCTTATCATTATTTAGTAAAGTTTACAAATGGGTTATTCCAATTCAGAAGCTTCTTGATCACAATTAGGGCACACTGTGATTTGGTTTGATTTTTCACCACAATGTTACGTTCCTCGAATGCTCGCGCGGGAGACATACGTCACCCATGCACTTTAAAAATTCACTGTTCACACGTCGTTGCACTTAGAGTGACGACGCACTACTGGCGCGTGGACGCGCTACTACTTGAGGAATAACTGAGAGGGCAGCACTGAAGCGCGTTTCGTTCAAAAGTTATTAAACAATATTCGAGCCTGGGTGACATATGTCACCCACGCGAGCCCTCCAGTGTTAAGGACCAGGGCCCCGAGTCTGCTATTCAATAGTGTCAGAATGGTCGATCATTGATCTCATAATGGTTGATTGACGACAAGCCAAAAAGTACCTTAAGTCGACAGGCATAAGGTACTTTTTGGCTCCAGACTCGATGAAAAAAGCCAACAATTTCTTAAGTTTTCGGGGGGGTCACTCAGGTCAAACAGGTCCTGGGTTCGATTCCCGGGTCAAGAAAAGTGTCATAGAGTTTTTCACGTAATCTTGATTTTTGCGCAGTTGATGGTAAGGGCTCGCCCTCTGTTACATGGGGCTTAAACATAACTGGCGAAATGTGGGTGTACTTACTATTAGATACACCTCTGCCTTACCCTTCGGGGACTACAGGCATGATGACTCTGTTAGTGCATGTTTACGTACAGGCGGGGCGTCGCGTGCTGCGTTTTTAATTCAAACACATGGCGATGTATGAAAAAGTTAACGATTTCAAACGTCGATTTTACGAGAAGTGATTTTCGCTCGTTAGTTTAAAATGCAGCGTTTGTTGCGGTGGACCCGTCTCTCAGTAAATTAATAAAAAAGCACGAGACGAGCCTTTTGCACGCGCCGCGCGACGCCCCGCGTCTCCGTAAACGAGCCCTTAGTCTCTCCACTAACTCTTTTCTTCGTTCCACAGGATGGCATGCCGCGTACTCGTGGCCGTGCTGTCGGTTCCTCTGCCGTCTCTCCACCCGGAGTTCGACCGCTTTGTGGAGACAGACAAGAGTCCGGTTGAGAAGGCCCAGAGACTGGCCGTATTGCTCGGCCTCGCCCAGCCCCCGACCAGGGCTAGCTTGCTGAAAGGTAAGCTTTATTTATTCCACTAGTGTGTCTACAGGTGATCCTGACGTCACTTAAAATTCTATGATGCAATGCAGTTTATTTTTCATCAAAATGGGGCTCGACTCCATTGATTTTTTTTTAAACGTTAATAGTTTCGAATTGGGCCATCAATGCCCATTTGAAAAATTCAGGGGTCGAAACTAGTCAGTAAAATCAGTAAAAGTCAGTTTTTTTTAGCATGGTCAGTAAAAGTCAGTTTTTTGAGAAAATGGTCAGTTTTATCAGTTTTTTGAGATTACTGACACAATTTTGCCTGTCTGTGTCGTTCCTTTTTACGCCTACCTTCTTCATTCTAGATTTTGCTTAAGAAATATATATCTTATAGTATACCTACTAGCAGCCAAACCCGCGGCGTTGCTCGGGTTTCACCTTTCAAGTCCATTCATTTCATCAATTTTCTTAGCCGGGCCCAGTGATGGTTTGAGGGCAACTAACAGCTGATGCTCTATTATGATGTCTTGTGGCAACTTAATATTGTAGCATCATTATTTCGAGGAAAAAAGTCCAATCCTACTTTTTTTCTCGAAATAAATACATATTTTATTATTGTATGTTTAACTTTGCATATTTGTTACAGCTTCAGCTTTTTAACCTGCATTGTATGTGATTTAATTTGACTGCTGTGTGATTTGTTTGTGGCTACTAACCAACTAACTAATATGGGGAAATGTAAATTTAATGAGGACTGGCTTAATAAAAAAGATAAAAATGGACACTTTATATCTGAATGGGGAAAAAGGAATTAGACCAGTGCCGAAGCCTTCAAAAATGGTAAATAATTAAAAAAAATTACAGTAGGATGAAACCCATTAGAAAAGGAGGGGAATATGTTCAAAATGAAAGGAAAAATAAATTACGGTCGATCCGAGTTCGGGAAGTGGGGGTGGGGGGGGGAAAGCGGTTTATCTCGATTTCCGGCAAAACTACAAGTCCTATGGAAAAAAGTTAAATGGCAAAGTTGTAGGTAATAAAAAGATCTACAACTTTTGTATTAGCAATTTTTTCACATAACCTCAAAATTTAGGTGAAAAATTCAAAAAACCAAGTTTTTGGTTTTTAATTTTTATCTTTTAAGTACAAAAAACATTTTTTTTTTCACAAAATTTAGTGAAAACTTACATTTTTATGCCCTCAATACACTGTAATTTTTTTTTTTGAAAATATGTATTTTTCACATATCGAAAAATCAGCCATATTATCAATCGAAAATTCTGACGTCAAAATATCTGCTTTTTCTAAAAAGTCGGTGGGCGTTGTGTTCCTTATAATCTCTACTTTCTGATGATGTATAAAAAATATACATTGCAATGGTAAATTTTCTCAGAAAATGCAAAATCAGCTGCTACAAAATAACAGGTAGTAAGGGCCAAACCCTCCAGCCCCTTCCCCACTTCTCTGTGAAATACCTTTTGATGGGCCAAAATTTTCCGTAGGTCTCCACGATATATAATAGTACATTATGGTATATGTGTGTAACGTTGGTGATTACCGCAGAGGCGGCATTGAGACCCGAGCCGTCAGGTGAGGGTCTTAAGAAAGCCGAGGACGGTAATCATCAATACACACGTGTATCATACGACGTTTTTCAACACACTTGCGAATAAAAAAAACGCGTGGCACTCGGAAACTGCCGCGGTAAAGCTATTGCATTGCATAGCATTTTTTATCAATTATTTAATTAGACAACCTCAGTTGACAACCTTGTTATTTTCCGTAACCATAGCAACCTGGTTGAAATATGATCGTTTCGGAATTTCTGGATTCGCTCTCCACGCTCATGAGGCCCGCGATAGAAGCTATGCAATAGCTTATTAATACAAGAAAAAACATTTTATTTAGTAGATAAAAAGTTTATATAAAGAAACAATTAGTAAATGTGCAGTTAGTAAAATTATAATTAATTGTTTTTGATGGCGTAGCGGTCTCTTCAGATAGATTACTGGCCATGGTTCTGTATGTCTTTTACAGTTATATTTGTTAATTCTTGTATCCTACAGTTACACCAAATATTAAAGCAACCTGAAATTAACACACAACACGCTGAAGCTGAAGTCACGTAGATATATATTTAAAATTAGTTTAACTAACCTTAGTAACCAGATATTGGTTATCTGGAGTATCTTTTATAAATTTTTCAACATCGTTAGACGATAAAACCTTTGATTTCTTGCTTCTAAATCCATCTGACAGTCTTTTTAGATAAGCTGACAAATAGTATGTTTTTAAGTCCACTCCATTCTTCGTTCGGACTGTACTTTTTAACATTGAGTATATACACCACAAAGAGCTAGGTTTGTAATTAGAAGATAATTCTTTAAAGTACGCCAAGAACACATTTTCAGAAAATGACTGCGATTTCTTGGTGTTTTGCCACTGCTTGAAATTTTGGTACGATAATAGATATTTCTCCTTGGAGTTTTCGGGTAGCAAATTTTCCATAACGCTTAGGGCTTCAAATCTTACATCGGGCGGTGTACAACATGAATAATTTTCTTCAAAACTAGACATTTTAACTAATAAAATAACTATAATAACAGTGAAAACGAGTTGTGTATTTTTTTCGCAGTAGCGGGAAAATATTATGTTTTTTTATAAGCGATCAGCCATAGACTAAAAGGTTTTTTTTTGCTTGTCGTGGATAGTGTTTGGAGCCACGTACAAAATGGGGAATTCAATTTTTTATTTATCACAGAGAAAACAAAAATTATATTTGAGTGAAAGTTTTATTTATTAAAAACGTACTAAGTTTAAATTATCTATTTAAATACAAAGTTTCATGAAATGAGCAAGCACTAAGTACATTAATTAATTTTTACTATTGAACACGATCTTTTTTGTATCGAAACTTTTTTAAGAACATAGCAACTCAACCAATTAAATTTAAAAAAAAACCTATAACTCACTAGTGAATAATAGTAATGAAAAATTCACAGTTTGATTATAGGTGTCATTATGTGCGTAATTGCGGTGAAATTTTAGCCACTTTATGAGCAAGTGTGTTGAAAATTATCTTAACACGTTGAGCGCCATGTGTATCTTTCTGGAAACACAAAGCATCACCTTCAGAGGCCGCGTGTTTCTTTTTGGAAACACGAGCAGTGCTTTATTCGTAGGCCAGTGTGTCCGCCAGGAAACATATTTGAATACATTTTACTATGAATTCTAATACCTCTGGCCTCCACGGTTTTTTCGGTCCGAGTGGGTTTTTTGTATGACGTTTTGATCAAAAGTTATGGCTAAAAATAAAACACTATTTTTTTTTCTATGACCTTTATTTGGTTTTTGTATAAATCGTCTTCCATGCATGCTAAATCAACAATAAAAATAACAAATTTGGTCTGGATAAAAAAATACAAAGGAAAATATGGAAGGAAGTTACAGAAAACAAAAAAAAAAGATTTGTTTCCAAAAAGATACACGCGGCCCCTGAAAAGATAATATTTATTATGGCATAGAGATATTTTCTAAAACTTTTTTCAGGGGCCACGTGTATCTTTTAGGCACACGTGAAAATTAGTGGAAAATCTTGGAAAACCATGCATGTATTTCATTCCTATATTATTAAAATAGCATTAGAATACCAATTAGGCAAAAAAAAAGCGAAGTCCAAAATATGACAAAACACGTTTTTAAGCGTGGCGCTCAACGTGTAATAACAATAAATAGGCATAAAACAGCAATAAATACGCTTATAATTTCTTGTCTAGGCCTTATTATTTGGAAGTGGGTATTATTTCGCAGCAGCTGATTTGCATTTTCTGAGAAAATTTACCATTGCAATGTATATTTTTTATACATCATCAGAAAGTAGAGATTATAAGGAACACAACGCCCACCGACTTTTTAAAAAAAGCAGATATTTTGACGTCAGAATTTTCGAATGAAAATATGGCTGATTTTTGGATATTAAGTCAATAATAAGGTGAAAAATAAATATTTTTAATCAAAAAAAATTACAGTGTATTAAGGGCATAAAAATGTAAGTTTTCACTAAATTTTGTGAAAAAAAAATGTTTTTTGTAAAAGATAAAAATTAAAAACCAAAAACTTGGTTTTTTGAATTTAAAATTTGAGGTTATGTGAAAAACTTGCAAATACAAAAGTTGTAGATCTTTTTATTACCTACAACTTTGCCATTTAACTTTTTTCCATAGGACTTGTAGTTTGCCGGAAATCGAGATAAACCGCTTTCCCCCCTTAAAACCCCCCCCACCCCCACTTCCCGAACTCGGATCGACCGTAATTTATTTTTCCTTTCATTTTGATCATATTCCTCTCCTTTTCTAATGGGTTTCATCCTACTGTAATTTTTTTTGGTTTCAAAAATTATCGACCCTGGTCTAAATGGTGAAAATGAGGTTTTTTGTTGTGTGTGCATGAATTTTTTTTTCAATTCCACATGAAACTTTTATTTTAAGTTAGTTCAGATGGTCAGTAAAAGTCAGTTTTTTTAGATTTCTGGTCAGTAAAATCAGTATTTTTGAACACTGAACCTGTTTCGACCCCTGAAAATTCAACCTGTATACAACAGCCGTCACCAACCGTCCAGAGACAACAACGTCTGAAGGGGGGTTACTCCCTTTTCTGTGGTGTTTTGGCCACTATTTTATGTTATTTAGATGCTCGAAAATTGCTGAATATTAAATTAACATAAGCCAATAGTCAGGGGCCCATGGGCGGCATAAAACTGATACCAGGGCTCATCAGATCTATATCCTGAATCTCAAATTCTCAACAGATCCATGTCTCATAAAGATCAATCAGGCAAGTCTTAAAAAATCATAACAGCATTTTTGGTTGAAGAAATAACTTAAGCATGCCTCCGAAATAAATCCCACGACTATCTGTACATAGTCAGTCGTGGTAGGCCTCGGAGGTACATGATATGTTCGACTTGACGCGACAGAGTGCGCCAACATGGTCACTCTGTGTTAATTTATGTCGG
Source organism: Diarsia mendica (assembly GCA_949316265.1). Lineage (NCBI taxonomy): Eukaryota > Metazoa > Arthropoda > Insecta > Lepidoptera > Noctuidae > Diarsia > Diarsia mendica. Next base: position 14,339,604 of record OX438903.1, on the reverse strand, counting down.
CACAAACATACCAAACTTATTGCTTGAAGATTTTCTCCCAGTTCTCGTTCATTCTCGAAGGCATATTATCAAGCCTGCGGCTACGGGTTGTTGGAAAGAGATACCGTGTAATATTGTTTGAAAGAAACAGCCCTTTGAAGTGCACACGAAATATGAATCCCTAACATAAAAAATAATTTCGACCATTAAATATTTATTTTATTTTGTCTCTAGATGTGGTCCGCATGAACGTGGTAGCCCTAGCAACGCCCCAATTGCAACAGCTGTACTCCTGGCTGGAGGTCGAGTTCGACCCGCTTACTCTCTGCAACAACGTCAAGAGCGTCGTCAAATCGCTGGAGGACGAGCCTAGTGAGTATCTTGGTGTTTTAAACTTGTATGTACTTGAATATTAACATTGCACGGGCCCGCAAGGGCCAACGCCTGCCGGGGTTGCGGGTTGTTCGAAAGAATTACCGCGGCCTCGGACACGAATGGCTAAGAAAGAACATGGGTGGTTTTTAGTCAGTAGAAGTCTGACACTCCCTACGGCTCTGCCCAGAGCGGGAGGAGTCATTTGATAATTTCCAACAATCCAAAAAAAAAAGGTGGTAATCTTCCAGGGCTTTAGTCGACGCAGTTGCTTCCTTCAACTTGTATTCATCATCTGCCTTGCCTTTTCCCAAGTATGTCGGGGTCGGCTTCTAGTCTAACCAGATGCAGCTAAACACCAGTATTTTACATGAAGCAACTGCCTATCTGACCTCCACAACCCAGTTATTACTAGGTAATACGATACTCTTTGGTAAGACTGGCTGTCAGACTTTCAGGTCACTGACTGACTACCTTTCACTTCAACTTGTATTAAGTTTCAAAAATTCATAACGTCATCCTAAGTTTTAAACATGACCCTAGTATACCTCCGAAATAAATCCCACGACTATCTGCTTCCATAGTCAGTCGTGGTAGGCCTCGGAGGTACATGATAATATGTTCGTCTTGACGCGACAGGGTACGCCAATATGGTCACTCTGTGTTATATAAGTCGGCACAAACAATTCATATTTCACAACTGAGTTTCTGGATAACTCAATTTAAATATTGTCATCGGAAAAGAAGAAGCAGGTCAGCCACTTACCACACGAAAAAGAAAGGAAAGACCTAACCATCGCCCTCTCTTTCAGACTCTCCCCTCGCTCAATACACGGTGGCTCTAAGCGACGTAGCGCTGGTCCGGTTAATCCGACAAGTAGGCCAATGCTACGCCTGCATCCAGTTCTCGCGCCTGCTGCAGCTGGCTCACACCGAGGACCTGTTCCATCTGGAGAGACTGCTCGTGGACTGCGTGAGGCACAACGATATGCAGATCAGGGTTGATCATGCCAACAAGTAAGTGTTATTGTGTTTATACGGGGTTTGGGAGTGTGTGAGGAAAATATGAAAGTCATCACCTTTATATTTATGTTTCCATTATATTTGGGGTCGGCGCAACACGTTTTCTTCTTCCATTCTCTCCTGTCAGACGTTATGGCATTATTTACTCCTTTCTCTTTAGAGGAAAGATTTATGTATTTATGAAAGGTAGCTTCACAGCATACAGTACAATAACTTAAAATTATTACTTTAAACAATACGCCTAATACGAAGTTCACAAAAAAGATATGAAAGTAGTGATAGTAAGGGCCTTATCATACTAGCGGATTGCGAACGTCTTCAAAGCGGAGCGGGCGCGCAACGAATTCGTTACGGACACACAACGAATTCGCTGCGTATGCGCCGGCATGGCCCTTAATGGTAATGGGACGGTGACGGGAGAATGGAAGAAAAAACAGGTGTTCAATGACCTCAAGTTATATGGGACAAGGGCAGAAAGGTGATGATGATGAGTCCTGGTTGAGAAGCGCCAAAGTTTTTTTTTTTACGGGTAAAAAAGATACAGCCACCATTAAATAAGTTCATCTCTTTGTCGCACTGCCACATACTTGTGTAATTTATTTAGGGATATTAATTTCATATGTTATGTAAATCAAATCAATTATTATACCATTGAAGGAAGGAAGAGAAAGCGTTTGCCCAAGAGTACCCCCATGCTAGATACCCAATTATAGGCCAGTTCAATTTAGATGCTATCAACACAATAGGGTAGTCGACAAAAAAAAACTAATTAGTCCGTCAGATAGATTTCCAAAAAATATTGAACACGTATTTTTTCTTTTTTCACGTAAACAAAAAATGAAGACGATACAGTGCTTCGAAAAGTCGTGAAACGTCACAGCTTGGTCCAATTTTACCTAACTATGACGTCAAACGCCCCCTCTCCATGGTCTTTGACAAGCTTTATTTTCGTCAATTTTTATTAATTTGATAAAACAAAAAACACGTATCCAATATTTTTCAATAATCTGACTGACGGACTAAACAGAATCATATTTTTTTTAGTCGGTCGACTACCCTATTAATAAACTCCTTATCAATCCCTTGCGAAGAATAATTAGAGAAGCTAAACTTAAAATACCTCCGAAATAAATCCCTCGGCTATCTGTATCTATAGTCAGTCGTGGTAGGCCTCGGAGGTACATAATATGTTCGACTTGACGCGACAGAGTGCGCTGACATGGACACTCTGTGTTAATTTATGTCGGCACAAACATTTTGCTTCTTCTAAGACTTTGGTGTGTGTGAGAATCTAATCGTTAGATGATGAATCTCGAACCAGCCCTCATGATAACCATAAGCTGTTTGATTGATGTACAAAATACTGACGTTGGCATTACCTTGCAGATGCGTTCACTTCGGTGTGGAAGCTGGCGGCGGCGAGTGGTGCTCCACGGCTGACGAGGCCTGTGGCGGCGCTATACTGCAGGCCACGCCCGCTGAACAGGTAAACAGCTTATTACCTAGCTTATGCATCGAATACATGGTGGTAAATCTCCAAAATAGAAATATAAAATTGGTGACTTTTGCCTGCTGCTTCCTCCGCGTGAAGTTCAATTGACCCACAGGATCATACTAATTTCTAACCCATTTCTTAGGCCCGGATTCAGAGACCACACTTTGACTTTACTACACTTTTCTTTTGTAGGAAATTAGTTTAACACGAAGGACTACATTATTTAAACGCATAATAATTCAAAGTTTACTTTGAGGCCAAAGTCATGATTATCGACTACTTCGCCTTTACTAAGTAAAGAACAGCTTGAAGTAGATCTTTCCATCAAAGTAAAGTCAAAGTGTGGTCTCTGAATCTGGGCCTTAGTAGTATAGTCCAGTCTTACCAAAGGGTATCATATGACCCGGTATTAACTGAGTTGTGGAGGCTGGATAGGCAGTTGATCCAAGTAAAATACTGGTATTCATCTGCATCCGGTTAGACTGGCAGCCGACCCCAACATGGTTGGGAAAAAGCTAGGCAGATGATGATGAGTCTCTAACTCAACGTTTCCCTACCAGGTCCGCGAGCAGCTAGTCCGCGCCGCCGAGGTCCTGTCCCGCGCGGCCGCCACCCTGTTCCCCTCGCGCCGCACAGCCGAGCGCGAGCGTGCGCGCGGCCACATGGTGCAGCACTACCACGAGCACAAGCATGCGGAGCATCACCGCGTGCTGCAGCGACACAAGATTATTGAGGAGAGGAAGGAGTACATCGAGCGACTTAATACTGTACGCGAGGAGGAGGAACAAAGGTATGTAGCGTTCGTGTTGAGCCTAAGGGTTGTTCGAAAGAGTTACCGCGGCCTCGGCACTAGGGCTAAGTGCATGTTTACGTACAGGCGGGGCGTCGCACGGCGCGTGCTGCGTTTTTAATTCAAACACATGGCGATGTATGAATAAGTTAACGATTTCATACGTCGATTTTACGAGAAGCATTTTTCGCTCGTAAGTTTAAAATGCAGCGTTTTTTGCGATGGACCCGTCTCTCAGTAAATTAATAAAAAAGCACGAGACGAGCCTTTTGCACGCGCCGCGCAACGCCCCGCGTCTCCGTAAACGAGCCCTAAGAAGGAACATGGGTGGTTTTTAGTCAGTAGAAGTTTGACACTCCCTACCGCTCTACCCAGAGTGGGAGTATTTATTTGATGATTTCCCACCCCAAAAAAAATGTATGTAGCGTTCTGGGGCTGTGGTTATGGGCTAGTTCGCCGTCCGTCTGCCTAGTGACGACAGGCCATGTTGAAAACGCGTTCATGTTCCACGCGCGCCTCAAAGAGATGTCAGCAAAATGGAAAGGGTAGTATTATCTTCATCAGCCTGTAATGTTCCCACTGTTGGGAGACTGGGACTCTTTAGCCAGCGCTCGTACCAGTACCTCACGGTGCGCGTCTTGGTTGTCCCGCCAACTCCTTCGGGGTGTGTCCATTTCAGGCACCCGATCATCGATGTGGAGTCTTCAGCTTTAGCTTAGCGGGACTTGTACTAACTAAAACCCACCCATGTTCCTTCTTCCCCCTTTGTGTACCGGGACCGCAGCCCCGGCAGGAGACTTCAGCTCTGCAGTCATAGTGACTACCTATACCATTTCCATACAAAATAATATATAGCACTCGGCACGTAAGTTGAAACAAAATGGCGGTCGTTCGCGAAGCTACAATCATGAAAATAAGTCGACTCAGACCCGATAATGTATTACAGATAGCATCCCGTAAGTTGAATTATGATCTTGAATGCTCAGTTGCACATTTTCGTTCGAATCTCACTCTATTTTTGTCATTTTACCTATGCGGACGACCGCCATTTTGTTTCAACTTCGTGCCGAGTGCTATACTAACGTGTCCAATTCCCACAGACGTCAAGAAGAAGCGTCACGCGTAGCAGCTGCGGCTGAGGCCCGTCGTCAAGAGGCCGAGCGTGAGGAACGTGAGCGTCGCCGACATGAGTCCGAGCTGGCCGCCATGAGGGAGAGACATCTGAGGGAGAGAGTCGCGCACATCAGTCAGACTGCGCACGGACAGAAGATGCTGTCCAATATTAACGAGGAGGTATGTAACTGAAAGAACATGTACCTTTTTTAGGGTTCCGTAGTCAACTAGGAACCCTTATAGTTTCCCATGTCTGTCTGTCCGTCCGTCCGTCCGTCCTCGCTTAATCTCTGTGACCGTTAGCACTAGAAAGCTGAAATTTGGTACCAATATGTGTATCAATCACGCCGACAAAGTGGTAAAATAAAAATTGGAAAAAAAAAAATTATTAGGGTAGCCCCCCTATATGTAAAGTGGGAAGTGATTTTTTTTTTTAATTTCAACCCTAACGTGTGATATATTGTTGGAAAGGTATTTAAAAATGAATAGTGGTTTACTAAAATCATTTTTTGATAATGTCAATCATTTCAAAAATAATCGCTCCAAAAGTAGAAAACAATGTGTGTCCCCCTCTAACTTTTAAACCATAAGTTTAGAAAATATGAAAAAAATCTGAAAAGTAGAACTTTCTAAGGACTTTCTAGGAAAATCATTTTAAACTTAGTTTTTGTACAAAAAAGCAAAAAGTTGTACAAAATAATTTCTGGACTAAGTTTGTAGTATAATCGTAAATGCAAGCATTTTGGCGGGAAACTACGGAACCCTACACTGAGCGTGGCCCGACACCCTCTTGGCCGGTTTTTTTGTTAAAAGTTGCCCCACACTTTGAATTCTCCTGTATCGTGGGTGCGTTTACAAATATTTAAACTCACATACACGAACTAAAGACCCAGACCCGAAACAACTATCTGTAGGCCATACAAATATGTGTTCCTAGCGGGGATTGAACACGCAGCGCGGCAGTCCAATACTCTACTAATAGTCTTCTGTAGATAATATTGTGTGTTACATAAATTGTAGTGAACACCTCACTTTACGATCACAGTTCACGATCGATTGAACTTGAGAAAATAAAAATATGCATCTGATAACATAACAAAACATTTAGGAACAGGCAGAGGTGTACCTTTTACAGTACACTCACATTCTGACATTATTCCAGGACCGGAGAAAACCCAATAAAACTTTGTCCAACTAGCAGTAGCTCTAAAATCTCCTAACATACCTCCGAAATAAATCCCTCGGCTATCTGTTTACATAGTCAGTCGTGGTAGGCCTCGGAGGTACATGATATGTTCGACTTGACGCGACAGAGTGCGCCGACATGGTCACTCTGTGTTAATTTATGTCGGCACAAACTTGATAAACAATTAGGCACACTTCTACCGACACAACACAGGTATCGGGTGTCGGGTATTACAGACACGAGTTTATGTTATGTATACCAAATCTTGAATGCACCCAAGCCTGGTTTTAGATAGAATAGGGTAGTTGACAAAAAAAAAATCTAATTAGTCCGTCACATAGATTACCAAAAAATATTGGACACGTATTTTTTCTTTTTGCACATACCAAAAATGAAGACGATACAGTGCTTCGAAAACTCGTGTGACGTCACATCGCACTACATTTTTTACCACGTAGTGCCGTCAAAAGCCCCCTTCTTCGTAAATTTTTATTAATTTGATAAAACAAAAAACACGTATCCAATATTTTTCGATAATCTAACTGACGGACTAAACGGAATTATATTTTTTACTCAGGACACATCCCTATTGTGTAGATCCAGAGCAGCCGTTGCTGTACTATCGTATATCATACTGTGGTTTTGAAATACTTTGACTAATACAATCGTGTCTTGCTTGTAACAGGATCTCAAGAAGATGGACGCCGAAGCCATTGCTGCCCGTGAAGCTGAAGAGCTGATGAAGGAACGCCGTGAACTGCAGGCTAGACTCAAATCTCAGGAAAAGAAGGTAAGACAATGTTAGCTACAAAAAAATAGCATTGCAAAATAAACCTTATGTCAATGACTTCACGAGTTGCATCTCTCTCGAAATTCACAATAACTGTTCAGTAAAGCAGTATGAGAAGGAAAAGAGGTCCTCCGAAATAAATCCCTCGGCTATCTGTTTCTATAGTCAGTCGTGGTAGGCCTCGGAGGTACATGATATGTTCGACTTGACGCGACAGGGTGCGCCAACATGGACACTCTGTGTTAATTTAAGTCGGCACACGCATAGATCTTTTCTGATTAATTTTGTTGCGGGATCCAAGACAGTTGAATTGTATCTCTGGAACTTCTCGGCGCTTTTTTGGTGGTCGCCTCTGTTGATTTTGGCTTTCAGGAGTTACAGTGGTTTGGCAATAGTGTGTGTGGTGGGCTTGTCCCAATGAAAAGGACCTAATAGATTTTGTATGTACGACAAAATATCTAATATAATATTATGTAACCTCTCAGGTAGACTACTTTGAGCGAGCGAAGCGCTTGGAGGAGATTCCTCTGCTGCAGAAGAGCTTGGAAGAGAAGCAGGTGCAGGACAAGGCCTTCTTTGAAACTCAGGAGAAGGAGCGCATACAACAACTTATTGGTGAGTGAAGTTTCCTTCATCCTGTCTCTCGAAGGCTCACTTGCACTAAAAATCAATCAAAACGTCTGAACTAATTTAAAATGTAGCTTTTTGACAATTTTTAGAGATCACTGAAATAGAGAAACCTGTGTCTAATATAAAAGGTGTAACATCATAAACGCACGACTTTTCATGTGGAATCTGGGACCATAAAACAACAACTACAAAACCTTGATTGCAAAAAATAAAATTGAACTATTAGTTAGAAAGGAATATATAATAACACTAGCTTTTGCCCGCGACTTCGTTCGCGTGGAATAGTGACTTCCGGCAGATTTTTGGTTTATCTCGCGAAAAAAAAAAAAACTATCCTATGTCCTTTCTCAAGTTCCAAACTATGTCTGTACCAAATTTCATCAAAATCCGTTCAGCCGTTTAGGCGTGAAAGAGTAACAGACAGACAGAGTTACTTTCGCATTTATAATATTATAAGTATGGATATGGATGACAGTAAAACTAAAAGTCATAGAACAAAAGTTGTTCAGTTGCATGGTCTGAGACACCACACGCCAGGTCGTACTTTTATAACTTGTATAATATATTTTTTGTACACTTGATCCATCATCAGTCTAAAACGTTAACTGCTGGGACACAGGCCTCTTTTGATCCTTCAAAATAAGAACAGCCACAGCATTAATTCCCGTCCCCCCCACCAGAGGCCCGTACCCGCGACGTAGCCACATCCACCCGTCTGTCCCGCATGGCGGTACATCGCGAGGCATTCACCGTCAAGCTCCGCTCGGAGCGCGGCGCCGCACACACACAACGTCTCGCCGCCTTCAAAGATAAACTGGCGGCTGAACGGGAGAAGCGTCTGCTGGAGAGACGCCAGCAGAGAGTTGAGAAGAGGAGGCAGGAGGTGTGTACAACAGATACATTTTTTTTTATTACTATAGGGGTTGTGATGGCTTCCAGTCACGCCACAGTAGGCGCGCACCTGTGGACGGTGGGCTAAGAAGGATTTAGATAGAATTTTTAGGATAGAATGATGATGAAATGAACACGGCCAAAAAAGCAGCAAAGAACGATAAATAAAACGAAACAAGCGAACGAAAGATCAGCAAAAACTACACAAAATAGTTTTTGTCAAGTCATATGCCTGTAACTAAAAATTCATACAATTTAGTTGCCTCCGAAATAAATCCCTCGGCTATCTGTTTAAATAGTCAGTCGTGGTAGGCCTCGGAGGTACATGATATGTTCGACTTGACGCGACAGAGTGCGCCGACATGGCTACTTTGTGTTATTTAAGTCTGCACAAACTTCCAAACAGAACCTTTAATTACTTTTAGAGTTAAAAAGTTGATCTTTTCCGGGACATTTCATTGTTATGTATAGCTGCAATATTATCATATTAATATCCTGGATAATGCTGTAACATTTTTTGTAGTGTTACCGGATTATTGCTTCGCCATCGAAAACTATGATAATATTGTCCAAAATTTTGAGAACACCATGCAACATGTTGGTGGTTTGCCAAGTAATTCTTGTCAGAACTGAATTATAACATTCAGGAGTCTATATTTCCATATTGACATTGACATACATATCCCTGTCAAAAGCACCTTCATTACTCATCGTCATCAGCCTATAATGTTCCCACTGCAGGGACTCATTCCACCTCTCTAGGAGAAGGATGGGCTATAATCTACCACACGGGCCCAGTTAGGGTTGGTAGATGTCACTACTATCAAAATGATAATGACATCGAAAACTGTGACTCTGTGAGTATATTTTGGTTTTTGTTATAAAACTGACCATCTTTTTCTCAGTGGCTAGAGCAGAAGCACCTTGCGGAAGAACGTGCTGCTGAAGAAGCAAAACGCATCAAGGAAGAAGAAGAACGTAAAGAACGCGAGGAGAGGGAGAAGAAACATGCGGAGGAAATAGCCGCCGCTAGGGAGAGGAAGGAGAAAGAGGAGAGGTACTTGTCATCACTACATAGTATAAAACAAAGTCGCTTCCCGCTTTCTGTCCCTATGTATGCTTAGATCTTTAAAACTTTTTGATGCGGGTTTTTTAATAGATAGAGTGATTCAACAGGAAGGTTTATATGTAGCACATTCCACCCGTGCGAAGCCGGAGCGGGTCGCTAGTGACTTTATATTACGACCTTAGTCTGGTGAAGGCAGTTACAGATATGCGAGGTGTAAATGGATCCTTCACGAAGCCGTCAACCAAGCATTTAGTCCATAAAACTAAGTAACAAGACGCAAAAACGACCCTGTTTACGTTAGAATTCAATATGGCGCATGATCCAAAACAAAACCAAAAAATATCGGAATGACTGCGAGAACAGGTGCCTTTCGACTTCGTTACGGTTCATTCCTCATGTAACATGGAGGTTACTATGTAATTTACGGTAGCACTATATTGCTCTAACCAACCTTTGATATTCCAATAGCTGGGACATGCTAACTCTATATTATTTATATTGCGTCAAAATATTTTATTATGCCTCCGAAATAAATCCCTCGGCTATCTGTTTCATAGTCAGTCGTGGTAGGCCTCGGAGGTACATGATATGTTCGACTTGACGCGACAGAGTGCGCCGACATGCACACTCTGTGTTAATTTATGTCGACACAAACTCGATAAGAAAGTCGGGACACTTTCAAACCTGGTGCATTGTACGTTTCCGTGGAATTATATCCGAATTCCACAACAACAGAACACAACTATACATATGGAAAAAATAAACTGGCTCTTTTTCTAATGTCGCTTCAAAATCGCCTTTCACCATAGTCACATTATTCTATCTATACACATAAAAGGAAAAGCTGACTGACTGATTTCACACACGTATTTCTCTTATGACTTAGACATCCAATAAGGAAGGATTTTTCAAAATTCAATCCCCAAGGGGGTGAAATAGGGGTTGAAAATTTGTATGGAAAATCGTCATTTTTGATATATTTCCGACATACAAGCGGACGAAGCCTCGGGCAAAAGCTAGTAGTTTCATATATTTATTTCTTTTTTTCACAGAGAACATCAAGAAATGTTAGCCCGTACCGAAGCGAAGATCCGGGCTAAAGAGGCCGAAATCCAGCGCAAGTTAGAAGAACAGAAGACTAAGACATCATCGTCGTGGCGCGATGGAGGGGCAGGAGCTCCACGACCTGCCGCAAGGGGGGAGGATGTGTGGCGTGGGAAGGACGATAAAGAGGAGAAGAAACCAGCTGCAGCACCTGGGGATACCTGGCGATCTGGTCAGTACTATCTGCTTAGCGTATAGATGCCATTTTAGAGCTCCATATCTAAAAATGAAAAAGCGGTACCCTTTATGATTATTTTGATGTCCGTCTGTCTGTCAAGACCCTATATGTGGGGAAAGCGTGGATATATTGAATTGAAATTAAAACCATATTAATCTTGTCTACAGTCCCTTCAAGCGCCGAAAAAAACGAACGTCTAAGTTAACGCAAAAAAAGGATACGGCCTTATGTGCCTTCCAGCCTTCTGTGCCTTCCAGCCTTCTGTTGACTGACTACCAGTAAAACTTTTCTCTCTTACCATTTTTTTTTTACCTGTACTGTCCCACTGCTGGGCAAAGGCCTCCCCCAAATCCTTCCATGAGCTCTTCTTTTTCTTTCTCTCTTACCATACAAATGAATAATTGTCTCCATACTCCCCTTAGCCCGCGCAGCCCGCGAGGCGCCTGCCGCACGCGAGGAGCGACCCCGCTCACCAGAGCGTCGCCCCGCACGGGACGAACGTCCACCCGCGAGGGACGACAAGCCTGCACCCAGAGAGGAACGGGCTCCAATTAAAGAAGAAAGGTAATAAACATGCTTTAAGTCTCTGTGGGTTCTCCCACGGCCACTAGCTGGCAAAGGCTGGCAAAAATTTCTTTCATAGATGCAGAAAAGCTAGCGATGGATCGCGATCTGTGTAGGGTTTTTAAGTTCTCTAAAGCGTAGGTGGGGATGGGGTCACTTTATTGTGAAAACACTAAGAAATTGGTGGTGAAAACCATATCAAAATGGGATAGAACCGATGTGGCATTCTTATGCTTTCGAAATCGTCGCTGCTTATCTTCACCTTCCATACTTCTTTATCACTCACCACCTTCATAGCCATATCATCGTTTTCACACATCTCTAATACTTCTAATTATATACACAGACGCGAAGAACGACCTCGCGAAGATCGTCCACTCCGCGAAGAGCGTGGTCCTCCCAGAGACAGAGACGACAGGCCACGTGACGACAGACCTCGGGACGAGGGAGGCTGGAGGTCTGCCAACAGGGAGCCTGCGAGGGAACGAGAACCGGAGAGGGAGAGGTGACATTTTTATCAGCATTTATTGATTACCAACAACCCGCCCCAGCTTCGCAAGGGTGAAATGTAGATATACCTCAGTTTTCAGTAATCGATAGAGGGTAAATTTTAATCCATTGCGTAGTTTAAAAGATATAAGTGTACACTACAACAAACGACCAAAATGAACACCCGCTGCATTTATTTGATGGGTGAACTTGAACGCAGTCTCGCGATGAATTGAGGACGCTTTCTGGATTTCTAAACAAATAATAAGTGATAAATGAACACGACGTTCGCAAATCTCGCGAACGATCTCTTTATTCAAGACGCAAGGATACCTATCTTTCCACTACTCAACAACCATAGTTAGTTCAAGAAATGGTTTTCTAAAATTCATTACAGGTGCTTCTAAACGGGCTATACTTTCCCGGCAATGTGTGGCTATACTATTGGCAAGTATTGCTCGGCACTCTCGAAAATATTGCCGGCTACCCGTGAAAATGCTTGACCTTACCAAATATGTGAGGCTGTATGCCGCGGCCATTACCTCAATCTTGCATAGTATGGTAATGTGGCCAGCCATTATATTGCGGCCACATATTGCAGTAAGATATTGCCCGTGTAATAGCACCTTATCCAAAATTATGTTTCTAAAAAGATGAGTGTTCATGAACTAAGCTGTATTGTCTATCACCCAGGCCTCGCTACGGAGGTCGCTCCAGCGCCGAGGGTGGCAGCTGGCGACGTGGACCCGCAGACCCACCACCGGCACCATCCGTAAGTACACTTTCTCTATCTATAATTTAAAAATACGTCTATGTAAGTAGTATTGCCCTATATTTGACAAGATACAAGGTGTAAACTTTCTGACGTCATTGAAAAGGGGGGATTCTCCGACCAGACTAGTATTGCCTTTGGTGGACTAACGACGAAAAAAACAAAAAAAAAACTGCTATTGACATAAGTTAGCTGAAGAAAAACCTGTTCAGGTCGTGGTTCATAGATTAATCTGCCCTGCAGGCTTAGCATGACCACCGAAGAAACGGGTTTTGTCGACGGAAGAATCGACAAAATGACAGATTGTAGCAAGGTTTCATGTTAAATTGTATAGAAAAATCTTTGTCTATTCTTGGTAGAATAGAGATAGAATCGCCATGCTACGGGGGCTGGAGTGTAAATGTTGTACTGCTGCACAAATGACGGGACACTTGATATAATTTCCTGTCTGTCCTGTTGTTTGCACGTTTTTTGCGTACAGAAAAACTACACATGAAAATATTTTCAACAGGAGCGCTCATCGGCATGGCGTTCTAAGGACGCTCCACCGCGTGAGGACAGGTTTCGCGACGCGCCACGTGACCGCGATGGACCTCGTGGGGAACGCGACGGAGGCTTCCGTGGAGGCGACCGGGACCGCTTCCCGCCCAGGAGGGATGACCGGTAAGTCGGATTAAAAAGTTATTTGACACAAAAATTTAAAAATAATCTTCCATCTTCTATTTTACACCTTCAGGTACATTTCCAGATTTTTTTTCATAATCCTCACTTTCTGTAGTAGGACTATTACAATAAATCCACCTTGTCCAAAGTTTATTTATTTTTTATGCATGTTTAACAATTTTTGTACGAGCCGTGAGCCCTTACCAACATAGATACTGCAGATGTAAACCAATTAAACATAGAACACATTGATTGTTTGTTTATGTAAGTATAAGTATAAGTACGAACGGTCCCACTAGGTGGACCGATGATCTCATGAAGGTTGCGGGGAACCGCTTGATGTGACACCCACGGGGTCGGTCAATGTGGCGACACATGGGAGGCCTATGTCCAGCAGTAGACGTCTTTCGGTTGAAATGATGATGACCTGTTGTGGCATAATTCGTATGTTTCTTACCATTTAACTTAAACAAATCTTATTTTCCTACAGCGACGGACCTCGCCGCGACGACCGTGACGGTCCACGCCGCGACGAGAGAGACGCTCCCCGTCGTGACGACCGCGATGGGCCGCGACGTGACGACCGCGACGCGCCTCGTCGCGACGATCGTGACGGACCGCGACGTGACGAACGTACTGACAGAGACAGGGACGGACCACGTCGCGCGCCGCCACGTCGGGAGGAGAAACGTAAGTAGCTACAGATAGCGCGCGAGTTGAATGCAGTCGGGGTCTGAGGTAAAGAGCGGGAGCAGTGTAGTGCTGTGCTATTCACACTAGTGTAATGCGGTAGTGCTGTCACAGACTACCGCATTCCTAAGCTCTGCATTCAACTCGCGCGCTATCTGTAACTGATACTAGATTTACCTAAGGACATGCAGGATATAGAGGCAGATTCCCGAACTACCAGACCTACGACTTTACAACATACCATTGACTAATTTCAGCCGCCTTGAAACTGAACATCAAGAATTTTTCTTTTGGCGTGATAACGTCTTATAATTCGATGGCCGGCTGCACGAACGAAAAAAGATGACGTCATGAGTCGTTACCTCGCTCTGAGGCGTTCCATAGCAACGGCGTGTTAATTATCGTTCCATAGCAACGGCGTGTTAATTGTCGTTCCATAGCAACGGCGTGTTAATGGGGTTGTTTCCTGGAAACTTCGCCGCAAGATGGCGCTGGTGTTTGGCTACACATGTCAAATTGCTCTTTATAAACGTTTGCATTGTGTGGACGATTTTTCAAGTATTTGCGCGGGTTTTTTAACTCAATTTGTCGCTGCACAATGTATGCTACCTGGCGTATCACCCAGTTGAAGGAGGAATTGAAAAAACGAGTAGCAACGCAACAAGGAAAGAAAGCGGAGCTCGTCGAAAAGTACAATAGATTTAACATTTTATCGACTTTTAGCTGTTTTCTGGGCAATATTATGGTTCTACAAGTTGTAAAATAAACTTCACTCACTAACTTTTTGCTTTATAAAATAATAAATAATAAACAAAGTAAGGTAATACATCATTTGTTAAAATGTTACAAAATGTATAGTTATTTGAAAAGAACCCATTTCCCCACCCAACCAATTCTTATGTCTGGAATAAGATCAAAGCTGGTAGATGGCAGTGGTTCGTTTGATAATAAAGGGCTTGATAATAAGCAACGCCTTGCATTTCTCTGTTGCAATCGCTCAGTTCGAGCTGAGGTGACACTCTGTGATTCATTCCAACAAAATATAGAGGGCACAGCAGATTTCTTCAAAATTTTGCGTTGGAGTGGAAAGCCTGAAACAATATTGGGTAATGTTATTAATACTTGGCATCTAACAGTGTGGCTTAAATCCCCCATGAGCGAACGTTGACTTGAAGTGGGAGAAACCAAGTCAACGTTCGACCCTTGTTTCTCCCACACATTCAAATTATTAATAAAAGTCAGAATTAATAATAGGTATCGTACTAACCTGTCGCCTTAGAAGTGGTCTCGTAGTTTGTTTCGTTGAAATGTTTCCCACATAACCTCGAAAAATTACTTGTTTTGATTTTTTTTAGTTTCAGTGCCTTTTCCCACTTTCTCTTCATGCGCAAATTTCTTGGAAATCTGACAACACCTATTTCTTTGCATCCAAAGGCTACACAACGACCCATAATATTGAAAAAAGTCACAAAATATTAAGATATTGTTCAATTTCTATGGAGTTAGACAGTTTGTTTGTAGCCAACGCACAGCGCCCTCTACGTGGAACTATTTGACAGTTTTCTTCCCCATTGTCGTTCCATAGCAACGGCGTGTTAATTGTTTGTTTATAGCAATGTAAGTGCTGTATTTTCTTATGACGTTGTCACGTTCAAGTATCGCCAGTAAACCGACTTTACAGACAACCGATTTTTTTTGTCAGATACTATTCCTTTATAACAATGTAATGTCCGACGCGTTACATTAACTATCGTATCGTATCGTATTCGTGTCTTGCTACAGTAATGAATATATTATTGCGTATGAGGAATAAATAAGACAAAACAAATATTGGATTCCCATAACATTCCTGAAATTGACTCCATACGTCTGCGGAAGACTGTCCCTAATGGGCCTACTACACGCACGCACTTCCCTACAGTTTTGCCTGCGGGATTACACGGTGCACACAGTACATCGCGCGTGTGCTTTGTAATGGTAATACAGTTTTACCAACCATACGCGCGATGTACTGTGAAGTGTGAACGAAAACTGTGGGGAAGTGCGTGCGTGTAGTAGGCCCCTTACACTGTATTAAATCTATCTCATTCCTAATAAGTTCATTTTGTTTCAGCTCGCGACCCAGACGGTGATGACTGGCAGCCCGTCACCCGGCGCTAGACAAGCGATCATCGTCCTACCCACGTTTAACACATTGTATTCATTTGTAATTATGTATTACGTTTTTCTTTGCCACGAGTTCAGCAGACTTACATTTTTACTTAGAAAACATCTTTACTATGATTCTTTGAGAATTATTTGAAACACCTGTATCACTAGTTCGTCACAAATATTGTGTATTTAAAGACAGTGTTGATCGCTAGGGAAGATGTCAAATCCAGTACATTTCTCGTTACTACGCGATTTAATTATGATCCGTGTCGCACTGTATCTTTGAGATTACCAAACTACCTAAATTCTAGTGTAGGTTAAAAATTATCCTAAACAAACTTTGTGTCAAAATCCATCAAGTGTGAAAACAAACAAACTTACTTTCGCTCACTTACTAGTAAAATAGTTTCTCAAATTCGAAACTGAATTTGCATATTTTCTGCTATATAATTAGCTTAAAACTAAAGTTAATATTGAAAATGTCAACCGCAAGTTATTTAGGATGGTGTATCTTAGAAAGTAAAGATCGATTTCATTTATTTCTGGTATATTGTTTGGTAGAGTAACTTATTCATTGTCGATGGTAAACTGCAATTAATTTATATATTTTATTAGCAATGCTGGTCCATTCTATATCTGTCTTTTTAACCTGCTGAACTCTTTTTTTTGTCACATAAATAAGTTACTGTTTGACATAATATGTACTTTTATTATTAAAAAGCGCAAGTGTAAAGCGCTAATGTAATCCTTATTTTATACGGGATAAGGGCTTATTTACTATACACACGAGAGGATGCGAATCCGCGCCCTTTTTAACCAACTTCAATAAGAAGGAGGTTATGCATTCGACGCGTACTTTTCATACTTGACGTAAATAAGTATTTTTTTCATATATTTTGTTTTTATAACAGCTCTAGAACCATGTTTTGAGTAGATAGTAACTATTAATTCGAAATATATATGATTTTCTATTAATTTTGTTTTTTTTTCTTACTTCTTTTTCACACGCTCATGCTTTTATATTTAGTTTCCTACATAATAAGATAAAACAACAGCTTTATACTTTAGAAAAAAAAAAAAAAAAAAAAAACGAAACCCCTAAATCCAGGTTGTATGAAAGAACTTGGCACACCAATAAAGAACCTAATTTTAATCTTTCAAAAATACCCAGGGTAGCTTAAGTTCTGTGCAGGGTAGCCCCTGGCTAGAAGAGGGGAATGAGTATTGGAAAGCGTGTTGCGCTGACTAAAAACGCGACTAGCGTGCTAATAAAATGTATTAAAAATATGGTGTACCTACTAATTACCATGTCGTAGAACAAACTGCGCTTTTACGAAATCCAAGTGTCTTACAGTTAGGGCGCGTTTATTTGAAACGAATCTCTTTCCTCAGAGAAGTTGGAATTATTATACTTTACGTCACTTGTCATAACGTACATTCTTAAACGACGGCGGAGCGGTTGCTTTTTGCTGAGCGTAGTGTGCTAGATTTTTATATGTTTGGAGGTTGGATGACTATCAAATGACTCCTCCCGCTCTGGGTAGAGCGGTAGGGAGTGCCAGACTTCTACTGACTAAAAACCACCCATGTTCCTTCTTAGCCCTTTGTGTCGAGGCCGCGGTATATCTTTCGAGCGACTCGCAGCCCCGACGGGTAGTGTGCTAGAACATTCAAGAATCTACGTTATCACAAGAAACAAAGTATACATTCCAAAGTCAGTTGCGAAGGATCGGTTGCTCTTAAAATAATATTCTATATTGGAACTAACAGGTGCCTCAATACCATAGTTACATGCTGTAGTTTAGAGAGTTGGCTAATTCTATAGTGAATAGTCTATGAATAAATCATTGAATCTGGATATGCCTTTCATTTATAAAAAAAATTATCCTACCCTCATTTTGAACCCCGTTTTCATTAGGAAACACAACTTGCACAACATTGTTTCAGCAACATGTTTTTGCGTTGTAGGAAACATGTTGTAATGTTGCTGGCAACATGTTTGTTCTGTTTTAATTATGAACATGTTTTTAAACATTGTATTCGCCTATGGTATTCGCTAAGTATGCAAATTCAAATAATTTATTTGCATAATAAATTTGAAGTCCAGTCCTTTAGGTTTTGTTGCTAAATATAACTAACTTCTTGATATACTACCAATACTTCCATATTATTTATCACCTCATTAGTCTAGTGGTCGCAAGCGCAACTGCAGAGCGTGAGGTCCTGGGTTCGATTCCCGGGTCGGCCAAAAAGTGCTATTGGGTTTTTCATTAGAATTTTCCCAGTAGTAGCCCGGAGTTTGGAAGTTGGTAGTATAATACCCCCATGCCTCGGAAAGCACGTTAAGCCGTTGGTCCTGCGCCTGATCTCTCTCCGGTCGTGTCGGATTGCCGTCCCATCGGACTATGAGAGAAAGCCGTATTTTTGAATCAATAGAATCCAAATCGTGTACGAAATCCCAGAATTCGTATGCGAATCCGTACGAAATCGCTATTTTTGAATATTCATACCCGTGAATTTTGCAACGAGTGGTCCAACCCACTCGTTTCCGATATTCTACCAGTAGAAATGACGTGATGAATTCTGCGATTTCGTACACGATTTGGAATTCTATTGATTCAAAAATCAGGGGCCTGAGAGTGCGCACTTGTGCCTGCGCACACACTTGTGCACTATAATATCTCCCGCGCAGATGGCTAATCTCCGCTGGGATTGGCCGCCGTGGCCGAAAAACGGTCAGGACTATTATTATTATTATTTATCACAGTACAAAACCAGCAAAGTTACTTTCAGTCATTGTGGGCTAACTAAACCCAGTCGACATTGCAACATCGATAAGATATCAAAATGCCTAATAGTTGCGCGCCATTTGAAGTAAAACCAGTCGGTAAACCTTGGTTTATTTATGATAATTTCCGTCTAATATTGAGAAAGACCTATCCAAATTGCCTCTTGTGTCTTTACAAAGTTCATAAAAAATCTACTGCGTCTGTTAAAAGACACAGTACGAAAATTATCATTAGTGAGGTGTCTATTCCGGTGGCAACCCAAATACTAATTTGGGATGAACTCAGGTTAACCGAGTTAATTTTACTGTCAACATAATGTGCTAATTTTGTTGACAGACAAGCAGAAGAGTTCGTAGATATTCGAGTTTTTTTTTTTTCAATACATTGCCCCACACTAGGAATTCCTCCTGTATCGTGGGTGCGTTTACATATATATACACATTTAAACTCGCATACACAAACACACCCAGACCCGAAACTATCTGTAGGCCATACAAATATTTGTTACGTACGGGGATCGAACCCGCGACACGCAGCGCAGCCACACGCGCACTCTCACCTCTGAACATCCAGCAATGAAGTTATATAAGTATGTAACTGCTGGAAGAAGGTACAAGTATGTCTAACAAAAGCCTACTTATCTACGCTCTTCTTTACGGGACTTCGGATGGCTTCGGGCCCAAAAGACCGGTCAGTGGCTACACTTGGGGATTAAGGCCTATGTCCAGCAGTGTTAGTATTTCGGCTGAAATGGTGATGCTGACACTTAACTTCGGGCGGCGCCCGAGGTACGGTTGACCAAAATATTAGATCGAATACGTTGTTTACGGACGGCCAATTACGCGCCAGTAACGCGTTTGTATGCATTAAATTGCTTGATTAAGTAATGCGTAATAAAGGAGGTTGGAGGAAATTACATTGAATCAACATCCGCCCATGTGGTACAGATAGATCGGTTTCTAAAGCCGGCGAGATAAATACTTTGATATCAAGCATGTAGGAATCCGATCGTAAATTAGAAAATCGTAACCAGTTTGTGTTACAAACGTTTGTTAGTGATCAACAAAAACAAACCTTGTCTCATGCTCTATTTAGTATGGAATATGAAACACAAGAAAGGTAATAAAAATATGTTTATTTCAAACTTATTATAATCTCCAATCAAATTCCAGACTCCTAAAAAGATGACTCAAAAAAATTCCTTAGAATTGTCAAGAGCAGTCTTCTTCACGCCGCCATCCTGTAAAGGCATTTGCCAATATAACGGAGTATAATCATGACGGAGAAACTCTTTGAATTGTGCTGCCTTGTTTACCGACTACCTTCTGTCTGCGACATTTATATCTGCTAATCCAAGTTTTTCGCTCTTTGCTCCATGGCCGGGCTCGTTCAGGCGTTTCGGCAGACGAAGTCTCACAATCAACCGTCAAAGTAGCCTAGCTAGGGCAGTTCTATTCCTATTCAGGACAAACCTAGATTCATATCGCAAGTTAATCATCTAACTCCTCAATCTCCTCATACTTCACATCAAAGTCCATTGATTTTGCAGGAGAAGAAGACCTTTGCGAATGAACATCGTAATTTGAATCATTATGGACAGAGGAGCTTCCCGCTCTGAAATGGTCTTTTAAATTAATAAAGGAGTCTCGTTCCCGCGGAGGTTTGTCATATTCCCCTATCTCAGCTTTATACAAAATATTGTTTATATGGTATTGAGCCGTAGATCGAGCGTATGGACTTGCAATTTTCTTCAACTTCATTGCCACAAGTTCCCCATAAGTGGCATATTCGTCTCTCTCTGGACTTTTACGCTCCCTTTGCCTTAGAACATTGACTCTTGGTCTGAATGCCGGTCTCTCTGTTCTTACTCCATCGCCCTGTAATCTTGATTGGCTGATTTGTGCTTCTCGCTCTTGGTTCACCGACACGAAACAAGTTGATTTTTGGCGGTTCTGAAAAGGAGTAAAAACTAATGTTAAAATAAAGTTAGAAACCATTATGAACGACGGCGGCAATGGAAGATAGGTTGGCCGTTGGTAGGAGTTTTAAAATGCATATCTTTCAGCTACTCGTCCATTGAATGTTTACAGACAGTGAGTCAGAAGTTGTCGAGAATGTTTAGTAAACAATGTGAATTGTATAGGCGGGCTGCGGAATTCACTACATCTGCTGCGACAATTTACAATCTTCTGCAGCCTCTACAATAACTTCACATGATAATCGATTTATTTGCCCCTATAGTTGTGGAGCAGGCCTAATTGGCCAAGCATTTTTATCATCAATGTAATCCCCCAAATTATAATATGCTTGCCTACACAGTGTGCGTTATAAACAGGATTTAAATTGCGTCTCATTCAGTTGAAGAATGTGAGGGGGTATTTTATTGCAACATTTTAAACAGTACCCAATGAATGAAGAGTCTACTTTAGCTAGCCTGGATGTTGAGATCTTACATATTATGTGAGAACGATGTAAAAATACGTGCAAATTAAGAGCGTCCAGAGTAAACGATACAATAAACAAATATGAATAAACCATGGCAACTAAGAGATGACCAGTCTCTACTGACAGCGCCCGTTCACGAACATGACGCATGGATGGAGCTAAATGATCCGACACACCCGCCACCATCAGCGAGACATTTGAGTGAGCATGACATTCTCTCAGCCACCAGGGCAGTCACTAAAAAATAACTAAATGTAAAAAGTGTGGCTTCATAGTACATAGAACTCACACATGT
The DNA here is from genome assembly GCA_949316265.1 of Diarsia mendica. NCBI lineage: Eukaryota > Metazoa > Arthropoda > Insecta > Lepidoptera > Noctuidae > Diarsia > Diarsia mendica. The sequence goes on along the minus strand of OX438903.1, from coordinate 14,318,126 downwards.
GCTATGCAATAGGGGATCGGACTGAGTCAAAAAAATATGATTCTATTTAGTCCGTCAGTTAGATTATCGAAAAATATTGGATACCTTTACCTACGTGTTTTAACGAATTAGTGAAAATTGACGAAGATAAAAAGCGTCGTGACGTCACTTGTGGGTTAAAAATGTACTGACATGTAACGTTTTCGAGGAGTTCACGAGTTTTCGAAGCACTGTATCGTCTTCATTTTTTGTTAATGTGAAAAAAGAAAAAATAGGTGTTCAATATTTTTTGGAAATCTATCTGACGGACTTTAGTTTTTTTTTGTCCGATCCCCTATTAATTAATAATAATAAATAATAATAATATTCCACAACTATCACACAACGCCATCTAGTCCCAAGCTAAGCAGAGCTTGTGTTATGGGTACTAGACAACTGATAAACATACTTATATATTTCTAAATACATACATATTATAGATAAATTACTATATAATATTGAGATATTGAATCTATATAATGCAAAGATATTCAGCTTCTACAATAAATTCACATGATAGTCGATTTATTTGCCCCTAAATAGGGTTGTGGTAGACTGGTAGGGATCAGCATTGAGCCAAGCATTTTTATCATCAATGTAATCCCCCAACTTATAGTATGCTTGCCTACATAGTGTGCGTTTTACACAAGTTTTAAACGTCTCACTCAGTTGAAGAATGTGAGGGGGTATTTTATTGTAACATTTTAAACAGTACCCCATGAAAGATGAGTCTACTTTAGCTAGCCTGAAACCTGGCTGAACTAGTTGGTCCCTATTCCTCGTATTATAGTGGTGTCTATCACCTCTTTTGCTAAACAAATGCAGATTTTTCCTAACGTACATGATGTTTTCATAGATGTATTGACAAGGTACTGTCATGATGTTAATTTCCTTAAACAGCTCTCTCAGAGAATCGCGCCTTCGTAGACCATATATGGCTCTAATAGCTCTTTTCTGCAGAATAAATATAGACTCGATGTCTGCAGCCCGTCCCCATAGTAAAATACCGTATGACATAACACTATGAAAATAGCTAAAATAGACTAGTCTCGCGGTATCTACGTCAGTAACGGTTGACGGATTTTCCTAACAGCATATGCTGCTGAACTCAGCCGTCCTGCAAGAGATGTTAAATGCGGACCCCACTGTAGTCTCGAGTCAATCGTTATTCCCAAGAAAACAGTTTCATCGACAAATTCAAGTTTCTCTTGATTCAATACTATGTCACAATCTGTACTTTTGCCATTTGGTAGAGCAAATCTTATGCATTTCGTTTTTTTCCCATTTAATACTAAATTATTAACGGTGAACCAATTATGAATGAACCTGCAGTAAGGCGTTGTTTACGTCATCAAGACCGTCTGTTTCCCTTGTTGTTGTTGTTGTGACGTCTGTTTACCTTAAATATTAAAGAAGTATCATCGGCAAACAATACCATTTCAGGTTGGTTTTTTAATAAATGGGGTAGATCTTTGATATAGACCAAAAAGAGAAAGGGACCTAATATCGAACCTTGTGGCACACCCATGCTTACTTTTAAGCCCATTGAATTGACACTATTTATTTGTACTTGCTGATGTCTATCGCTTATATACGACTTCATTAAACTGTGCGCAAGTTTCCCTAAACCGTAATGTTCGAGCTTTATGAGAAGGGTTTCGTGGTTGACGCAATCAAATGCTTTCGAGAGGTCACAGAAGATCCCTATGGCGTCTTGTGACTCTTCCCACGCAGTAAATATATGTTTTAATAAGGTGACACCGGCGTCAGTCGTACAACGCCCTTTGGTGAAACCATACTGTTTCTCATGTAGGATTTCCTTGGTGTTAAAGTGGGTGAGCATTTGATTAAGCATTACCTTTTCAAACACCTTGCTAAAAACTGGCAAAACGGATACGGCTCTATAGTAAATTTTTGGTGTCTTTACTATTACCGGATTTGAAAAGTGGTATTACCTTGCTGTATTTCATAAGGTCCGGGAAGACTCCCTGGTCCACACACAAATTAAATATTAAGGCTAAGTACGGAGCTACAGTCCCAATAATAGCTTGATAAACTTTAATCGACAGTCCCCATAGATCTTCGATTAATTTGACTTTAATTTCCTTCCATTTCTATACTAGACACCTTCGTGTCACTTTACAATGAACTTGAGATCGTGAAGTCTGTGTTCACCTCAGGGTTCACCTACACTGCAACTCAGACTATTCTGAGCCGTTCAACTCACTAGGTCTTTTCGCAATGTTAGAATGTTTTTCAACATTTGTATTCGCAACATAAATAATGTTTGCAACTTGTAGACCAGGTACTTACTTATTCTTTAGTAAAACATTTTGTTCATAAACCTTGTGAACTAACTTGTTTTGGGTTAGATTTTCAACATTTTGATTGTATTTGGACACTGTTCGACTAGCATAATTTTAGTTCATTGGAGATGAAATTGCCGAATGCCCGAATAGTACTATGTACAATGACAATGTTTGAAAACAAGTCTTACCTTAAAATCCTTAAACGACACAGCCATTTGCCGTGCCTTTAGAAACGATAATTTCTCAAAAGCAAACCATTTGCTACTACGTTTTGTTTGTAACTCTCTACGGTATTGGCTCATAAGCATTCTCATTTTCCTTTCAACTGCGCTGGCACTTGTGTTCAAAGCATTAGCTATTTCGTTCCAAGACTCTTGTTTTTTGTCTTTATTCCTATAAAGGGTTGATGAATAATCCCATAGCTCAGGTTTATCATGAAACCTTTTGATTAATTCGTAAACTAACTCGTTCGTCCAATAGAAAGTGGACATGTTTACAACAGCGAACAACAAAATGAAACACGTGTGTGCTGTGCGCAATTATGTCGCGAACTAGCCGGCCGAAGAGAACCGCCCTGCTCGTTTGGTAGAGTGAGACGGCTATACACAGAATGTGTGAGTGCGAAAGAGAGTTTGTTTGTGCGGGCAGACGCGAGACGTTTCAGTTTATCGACAAGTTTGTAAACGTTGTTGTGCGCACAATGTTGTAAAACAGCTTCGGATTCCACAAGAAGTAAAATATTAGTGAATACTTTTTGTGTTATGCACAGTTATCGGAATAGGTAGTTCCACAGTTTATTTGCCAAAACTTCAAGTACCTACCTACCTACCTACCTACATATTAAGTAGGTAACATGTTCGGTGAAAGGGTTGCCAAACGTTTTGAATTTTAGCTGTGGAAATTTAAAAAATCATTCTTTGTGAAGAACGCACAACACCGAGATTTATCCAGTTGACCCAGTTCCGCTAGATTGTAATTATAATTATATACCTAAGCATTCTACTTATTGTATTAGTCCCGGCGAAAATCGCGATCTAAATTTTATGCATAGACAGAATATGGATAATTAGCTTTTTTCAACTTACCGTTACAGTATATTTGACGTTACGGTAGGTACGTTACAGTATTTTTGCATTCCAAAAAACTTAACGATTCAAATGCAAACCATTTGCTTTGATAAACCGACTTTGCTCCAGCAATTTTTGAGTAATCCTCTTTTTTCTTTTCTCTGTAAGTAATACTGACAAGTCAAGTTTTTAATCTTTCTTTCTATTTCTGTAACATGTGTATTTAATGTCTTTGCCATTTCATTCAATGCTGTGAATCGTTTCGGTCGACTTTTGTACTCACTATGTTCAGCATTCCACAGAAATTCATTTGTATGGAAAAGTTTTATTAAAGCAAGAGATTTTTCGTCGTTCCACTCCATTTTGTTGAAAAAAAAAACAATAACACGTCAATACTGTTTTAGTGCCGCCGGGCTAGTGGCGCGGGTAGCGTTCAGATATCTCCGACACACATGCTGCCAGTCCATTTTGGACTCTACGGCTACGCAACAAAGGCGCGCTGACCGGCGACATTGCCCGCCGGCACAGCCCGCGCGACTTTAGTCTAAATAGAGCCCAAAATAGAATGATGTCGTCGACAAGACACCGCGTGTACCGCCGCCGCCGCCGCCGCGCCGCGACTTTGGTGTGTAGTATTAATTAAGTAGTACATACCTACTACGACAAGTAATAGGTACGACGCGACGCGCGGCAATAATGCAAAGTCTACAAGGCACAGATATTATAATACTTCGTACCTACTACAAGGTACCTAATCATTCACTCTACGATACCCTATTTAATTAACACGGTTATTAATTTACCCAATTCTAATGCTACGGGTGGAAATCTGAAAAAAGGCTAAAAGTCTGACAACCATAAATTCATGTTAATCAGCTGCATCCGGTTAGAGACTAGTAACCTACCCCATTGATATAGGTAATCAAGGACCTACCCCAACAAAGTCGGGGAACGGCTAGGCAGATGATGATGATAATGCAAACAAAATTGTATAGAGCAGCTGCAGCTTGTTTCGCGATTCTCATGCCCATGCCATGCCATGACCTCTGAGAAGATTTCTGTTATTTCTATCACAGCATCACTACACCAATTACAGTTACCACACACGGCCATTATGGAGCCCTACCGTTAGGACCCACCCAGGTAATTAAGGGCGATGTTATCTTCAACATCAAATCACTATCATAGAATCGGGTCTCCTATGTTGTTTCGAACGCCGCTGTTGCGATGCACGCTGTTGCGAATATTTTTTCCAGTGCCTCACAGGTTCGAAAGCAGAAGGACTCGAATGAAGTAGTCGCGAAAGACGCTGTTTCGAAAAACATTTTCACTGCCTCATACGCTCGAATGCTTGTGATTTCGATATCAGTAAGGGGTGAAAGTTGGGTGAAAGGCATAGTATAGATTTGATTTAAATATTCTAATACCCCCTGCCTACTTCTGTTCTACTGGTAATTTGTGGGACTTAACTAAAAAAGTTATTAAAAAAAAACATTCCAGTTTTCAATACCTCCGTCCTACTTCTGTTCTCCTGGTAGTTTGTGGGAAGTAGGCAGGAGGTATTAGAATATTTAAATCAAATCTATACTATGCCTTTCACCCCTTTCTGATATCGAAATCACAAGCATTCGAGCGTATGAGGCAGTGAAAATGTTTTTCGAAACAGCGTCTTTCGCTACTACTTCATTCGAGTCCATAAGCTTTCGAACCTGTGAGGCACTGGAAAAAATATTCGCAACAGCGTGCGTCGCAACAGCGGCGTTCGAAACAACATAGGGGACCCCATAGAATCTGCACGAAAATGCTAAATAAAATAATTATGGCACTAAAAAAAAATTAAATTATGCACTCGTTATGGGCACAGCCCCACCGGGTAGACGAAGTGTGACATCGTGTGACAAGGTGTGGAAAAGGTCCTAAATTTCGTGACGTCACTTTTCAAAACCGAACTATGGTATACAATTAATAATGAAATTTATTTGACGTAATTTATGGACGTCCAAAACTCCAAAATTACTGGGATTCGAACTGCCTGTAAAATAATAGCATCGTTCAAGCTTTTCACATTAGCAGTACCATTTAAGTATCCAGTACAGCATTTAGTTACAGCCTTTTTATATGCTTTTCATACCTAATTATTCTGACTCTGATTTTTCGTCATTTTCAAACGCACAATGATCTTTGTTTCTGCTCCTATATGGTTGCTGTTGAATTTTGTTATGTTGTGCTGTAGAAGTCCAATTGCCATTACCTCAATCTTCGAACTTCTTATCTGAATATACAGCACCTTATCACAACAAATTAATACATTTTTAACTGCCAGTAATTATGTTAAATACCCGTCAACAGCAGTACCTAGCAATGGCAGCCAATAGGCAGGCTAAAATCGCGGTCGTTTGAGAAAGTTTATTTTTTTTCTACGGCCGCGCGCCAGTCTACGCTCCGTCACCACACCGCGCGCATGCGCGTTCCCTGTCAATAATAAAAACCGGTTCCGTAATATCAACATAAGTACTAAAATTCTTTAAAAGAAAGTTCGAGTTCTGTGATTTATTTTGATGTTAATCTGAGGAATATTGGAAATTTTCAAAATGAATGTAAGTGGTTTTTCTTACTTTCTTATTTTCACTATTGTTTATTATTCAGTAAGATTTTTTTTTACACGGCTGTGATTGTTGTGCCTTTGCCTCGGAGTTGAATTTTAAACGTTTCGTTCTGAATTCAAAAATAATTTGAGTAGAAATCCTTGTGCTAGAAATTTTAACAGCCTACAATTACAATTTTCATAATTACCAAAGGAGTAAAATAAATTCAATTATTAAAGAAATGGTTGACTATTGTTTTGCGACAATCGTTCTACTACTTGAAGTGAACTTCTACAAATCAATAAAAAAAAGAAAATGAGCGCTACCTACTGCATGGAGGCCGTTGCACTTTAGTTAGAGCGGTTTACTGCGAGCTAACTGGTATCATTCTTAAAATAACAACTTGACACTGCACAACAAAGTACATAATAGTTTCCATTCGAGAAAAAAAAAACGCTTTTTTAACCTAATAAAGTCAACAAAATTGTGACAAATGTGTTTATTTTGATTGATTTACCTTGAAGCGGTAAAAAACACGAGCGTTTATGTTTCTAGGTCACTTACCTAGGTATGCAAATTTTTGACAGTCTTCAGGTCAAAGAGAACGAAAATTGAAAATTTCTCGCATTTTTTACGGTGATACGTAGAGCCTAGAAAACTTAATTAAAAACGCGTCTTAGATATAGGCAACGGTCAATTGGTCATTATACTTACCTACCGTTAAAAGAAACGAACTAAAATTATCCTCTTAGTTCCAAGGAATTGTTTTCCGACCATAACTTGGAAAGTAAATAATGAAAAAAACCTGGGTTGTGCTTGTGGAGGATAGATAGCCTTTTGCTCAATACTTCCATTGCACTGGAAGCCAACCCCTAACATACTTAGTTGGGAAAAGGTTATGATTATGATCGTGGAAAAAAAAGATCAAACATCGAAGTTTTTGTATCCAACAATAAAATAATATTAATAATCTGATTAGGTACTTCTACTTACTTAAAACATTCATTTAGAAACCAGGAAACATAAAAAGAAATGGTATAATAAAATATGTTTGCTTCTTCACTTTCGATTTCGCACATACAGACTAACAGACCAAGTTCGGAATAACATTTATAACATTTTTGTCAAAAGCTAGTGAAAGTGTTCGCTAGAAAACGACTCTACACGTTGTGTGTTACTTAGGTACTTTTACTTAATAATTGTCACTTGACTAGACAAGCAAAGAAAATACTTCTTTAGAATTTTCGCAATTCATTAATGTTTAGATTAAGCACCAAGAGATATTTAGCCAGTATAAGCTAAGCGAAAAGTTTACACAGTACTTCCAAAGAGATATATTTTTCTCTAGCTCATATTGTCGTATTCCAAAGTCTTTTAGCAGCACCGGGCACCGGGGGTTGGTTTGAAGTGGCACCCGCCAGGGGTGCCACTTCAAACCAACCCCCGGTGCTGATCCGAACATCTTGCTACTTTTTTGTAGGCTGGGCTCAGTATTGGTGTCCTTCTCCAACCCTCCTTCAGCCTCTTCTCTTGCTCAGTTGTCATTGTGCTTTAGGCCGACATGACCTGCCAAATCTTTGGGCTACAGTGTTCTTTGTACTTATAGGTAATTCAGTGACAGCACAGTTTCAATCGCTTTGCTTGTCTCTCCACATAACATTTTCAGAACAAGAAAAGAAAAATCTTATGCGGCACTGAAATACGAAACTATACCTACAGCCAGCAACTGACTCAAATAAGAGGTTGTTTTCATAATATTCTCTATAACCGTCAGTGTCAACAACAGAATGAATTTACCTCAGGATTTCGCGAAAATATTCGACGTTGCCAGGTTAGCCAGGTGATGCTAATTTTTAAACCGACTCCAACGACCTTTAGAAGCTCAAAATCAAACTCAATGCGAATGCACTGAGTGTCAATTTACGTAGTTGTACAGGCACTTTTGAACTGCCAAGTAAGGAAGTGATCAGTTACAAAGATTATTTGGAGAAGATCAGGCAAGAAACGCTACATATGGCCAGTCTTTCAAATCAAGTTAAGTACTAAAAGAATGGTCCAGGACAGGCCTTTGTATACCCAAGATGCAGTAAAACAATAGCCTGTTTTTTCTTCACCTGCCTGATCCCTGCTTGCAACTAGAAATGTACAAGTGAGCAGCTGCATGTCTAGAATGATCTACGAGGATCTGCTGAGAAACAGGTTAGGTTTAGAGGCACTAATATCTTATACAGTGCCCTTTAAATTTGTTTTCAACTGAATGGAGCTGATCGAAAGCAATGTAACGGTTGAACTTGTTTCGGATAGAATCCTTCTTGCTGGCGGTGTAGTATACTCGTATCTTTTAAAGGCTCTTCTAATAAGTGTTTTCGACAAAAAGGACCTGGATAGCTCTGTTATTTGCCTCATTTTAGTCCTGCTCCTGATTTTATCTCCTGACCCTTCTCAAATAATTATGTGCAAATGACCTATGCCCTTAGTTAGATAACAACTTTCTGTTATCAGACCACTAACTTCCTGTGGTTGTTTCTGCAAATTATGTTACCAATTAAGTGAAACATCGACTAACGGTAACATGCTCTCACGTAAATATATCATTAACAAGCCCTCTCTTTCTTTTACAATCACCATACACACTTTCACACGCCTTAAATTACCTACCTTAATCGACCGACTTGCTCCGGTCATTTTTATTTTAAAAGCGAATCCATCATCACACCACTCTGTTACGAAGTACACGCAATGTTTTATTACCATTACACCAATTTCATGGCAGTTATATATCCGGGCCGTCGATAAAAAACAATGGAATGTGTTGAACATTCGCTTTCGGACTTTCTGGTGGGTGAGGTAGAAGTGGCGGTGAGAATGTGCCATGTGTAGGTAAAGTAGGGGCTGAAAAGAGGTCACTGGGGCAAGGATAACCTTCACAATTTCAAGAAATAGTCAAACTTTAGTCTGTTACCGCGCGTTACCGTTCTTAGCTACGTAACCAGGTTCAAATCATTTAATTGGTGATAAGTTCTTTATTTCCAAACAAATAGAATTTACAGAAGACTAATAAAATATGTACAACAATAAGAAGGGATGAAGAATAACAGAGCATCAAAAAATTATCAATATTGCTGTCAATAGGAAAACTGCCTAGAAGGCTGACCGCATTGCCACGTTGGAAAGCAATGCTGATTCTTTGGCCAGAAAAAATAGGCCAGCCCTCTGCTCACATGAAGTGTCGACCAACCTCTTAGCGATTTCCCGAAATACTCTCACTTTAATTGGTTGATAAAACCAGTTTTAAATACTCAAGACTCAAGCTTGAGTGCCATTCTGTAATTTTAGTCTTGCCTGGCGGGACTGTCGATTAGTGTCGATGAAGATCTCAAATAGACGTGAGTCCGAACATTGATAGTACACGTTACCAATACTTCTGCTGAGAGCAGCAGAAAATCGTCGCATCATGTGATGGAAGACAAACTGTCATTCAACACGGAATTTGAAATTATATTTAGAGCACGTACTAATTCGTTAACATTTATCTCGGTACCCTAAGCGACTGGTTTAAGTCGGAGTAATCTATCACAGTCAAGAGGTGTGACTGTTCCGAACTTCCGACTGCCAAATCAGGTCTCAAGTTCGAACCCAAGACCTGATTACTGATATATCTCTGATTTTTCAAATTCATGTGCGTATTCCATGTAAAGTCCACTCCGCCTCGTAGAGAAGAAGACTGGTGAATACAGACCATGTGGTGATTACCGAAGACTAAACGCCGTCACCAAGCCGGATCGGTACCCAATACCACGACTTCGTGACTTCACGTACCATCTCGAAGGGAACCACTTGCTTCAGTGAAGGGAAACCTCGTGAGGAAACCAGCATGCCTGAGGGATATTTCTCGACGGCTAGGCTTGCTAGCCTTATCATCTTTCACATATTCTACATCGATCACTACTCTTAAAGCCATCCACATTCATTCTTTTCTCACGATACGATGTTATGGTTTTACAAAAATCAAACAAAACATATTGGCTATTGGCAACGAATGGTAAGAACTTTTTAAAACATTTAATTGATTTGAATGGAATTATTTTGAATACTGTTTTTATAAAATTATCATGATCTGTCCAATCGTTAGGTTACACTTTCTGAACGATTTAGAATAACTGTGAGAACTTTTTATTTTAGAATTATAACATGCAAAGGCGTTTTCCTGTTAATAAATAATTATTCGTTTAGTTATATAAGCTATATTTATATTTATATGAACTCGGTGACCTGTCCTGTTTCTGGGAACTCGACTTCACGTACATTTCAATCGATTGGCACCAAGCTATTCAGACCACGGTGAGTCATTGGATTCGTCAGACATTTGCCCGTCTGCTGCACCGGAAAACGTGCCTAATCGCATTCTTATCGCTTTGGTTTTTTTTTTTATCTTAAAGTTAAATAACTGTAGTTTACTTATGCCTTACCAGTACCAGGTATGGTAAAACTCGATATGTCAGGGGTCTATTTTATTCTATTGGTTATTTGGTGCAGAGTTCACTCAATCACCAACTGAGCTTGGTCCGAGTGAGCCAGGCTCTCAGCTTGAAGGAAGAGACATTTTGCTACCAGTAGACATTTTGCGAAAGAGACATTTTGCGACTGAGCCTTTTCATTACTTGGAGTAAAATTGCTGTCCATCATGCATTCTTAGTTTTCCTAAGCAAAAAGTTTGATGACTTCAGCGTAAAGCAACACAAAAACGACTATTACGAAGTAAACTATGTAAGACTTGCACTGATAACACTAATACGAGTATTACCTACTGTATGGCATTTTATGCGCTCACAGCAAAAACTGAAGATTAAAAAAAGAAAAGAAAAGAAAATGTATTTATTAGTCCCACACAGGAAGAGGAGGAGGATTAGCTCATAATACGCTTCCTGGACACCGAACCGAAGCAAATCAATCAGCATTATACAATCAGTAATAAGTATGCAACCAAGCAAAAAACACTAAGTATAGTTTGGGAAGTGAATGGTTCAAGCGCAATGGAGTGTTAACCGGGGAATTATCAATCGTAATTGTAGCTGATTAGTTGATTACTGATTAATCAATCAGTTTTCAGGATTTTAAAGAGAATTCCGTTTTGATTTTGACTCGTAATATTGGTATTTGGGCCTCATCAGAAAGCTCAAAGTCACCCAAAGGGCAATGGAGAATGGAGAGGGTTATGCTCGGAGTTTCCTTGCGTGATCGAATCAGAAATGAGGACATCCGCTTGAAAAACAAGGTTACCGACGTAGCCCGAAGAATCGCCAGACTTAAAGTGGCAATGAGCAGGGCACATTGCTCGCAGAACGGATGGCCGATGGGGGCGAAAAGTTCTGGAATGGCGACCGCGAACCGGAAAACGTTGTGTTGGAAGGCTTCCCACTAGGTGGACCGACGACCTGGTCAAGGTTGCGGGGACCCGCTGGATGAGAGACGCACGGGACCGGTCAATGTAGCGACACCTGGGGGAGGCCTATGTCCAGCAGTGGACGTCTTTTGGCTGAAATGATGATGATGATGATTGGTAAGTGTTTGGGGTCAGCGCAACACGCGCTGACGCCAAATAGAATGGGATAAGGGCAGGATAAGATGATGATGATTGGTATTTGGTAGTCATATCAAAGCATAAATGTTTTTCATCTGAATGTTTTTGATTGGCTTTAAAACTTCTACACTTTGTCAAAACAGGGCCGTGATTTCAACTTTGTTTCGTATGGTACGTCAACTGGAAACTGTAAGATTTCTCTCAACTTTATGAACAAATAGACCTTCTAAAAAGACAGACACACGGTTCAATTTAAAAATAAAATATTACAATACCAACCACCTGTCTGTATTGTAATATTTTTTTCTCAAGAACACCATTCAGCGTAGTACCTACTTAGAATAAATTCGACGCCGTGTTTGACATAACCTTGTCATTACATAATATGTTACTCAACAGAAGGGAAATTCAATGTTCTTTTCTTTACATCGATAATTTATAATAATGGTCCATATTTTCCCGCGCAAGACCTGTCAAACCGAGCGTTCTTTTTTTGTTGGAACGTTATCTACTGTGTAAAGACATCTTGTTGAGATAACATAAGATCAATTCAAAGAATAAAGATGTTTCCTACCGTTGCTATTCCATAGCCATAATAACAATCTGAAAACCTCAGTCTGATGCTATTCAAATCATAAACCCTAATCGAAGGCATCTTGTAGCTGCGGTCGCTTCGTTTTTGGAGGCTTTGTTATATTCCTCGCAGTCGTCTGCGTGGAATGTATAGTCGACCAAGAAATTGGTTTACCACTTTTGATGACATCTCCCAGTAACATAATTATTCGCTAAGGATGACAGATTGACAGATTCTGACGTGAAAATAGCACTTGATGTTTTGTACGTGCAAATGATATTCAACCTTAGAGTGGTAAACCAATTTCTTGGTCGACTTTAAAAGCTGTATAAAATATACCTACCTATTGCTAAAATGTATTTAAACGTGACATTAAAAAGTAAATTACTGACCTTTGAAATGTCACTCAGTAGTTCTGCATTTGAAGAGGAAAGGACAGCATTTCATGTCATCCAATCTTTAGCTAAACGCAGTGCCAACTTGACAAAATTCGTTTAGTTTATTACTTTTTTTGAAAAGCTTTTCTTTGATAGACATGTTTTACACAAGTTTAGGAATATTTTAACAGCACATTTTGGCAGCACATATTTATTTTTCAGGGCGCGAACCATTTTGTCTCGACGTCCATGTCTAGTGGAAATATGTGCCTCGAGTATCTTTTGATAATACCTACTCTTGCATTGGAATTATTTGTAATACAGGATCTGAGTTATCCTTTCTTTTCATTATTAAAACTTTCTTGTCACTAATATTCATTACATCGTATTTTCGGTTAAAATTTCCATTAAGAACGGTCGCTTTTTAAGGCGGGGATTGGGGGGGGTGGGAGGGGGGGAAGAGGGCTACCCCCTAGTACCACCCCCAAATCCCGGAGCCCCATGGTTATGGAGATATCCATGGTTAAAGTTTTGAGGTTAGAACAGCGCTAAAACGCGAAAAAGGTCAAAATTTTGCACCTTTTGACAGGGGAAAGGTGAGGGGGGGTGCCCACTGTGCTCTGGCACCACTCCCATGTAAAGGCGACGCACCATTCTTGAGAAAAATTCATTTTTTGGAACCCAGTCGACGGAGCCCCGCTTCGCGGGGCTCCTACTTCTGGGTGGTTTTTAAAAAAAATAACCACGAAGGGGATGGCGGGGTCTATTCGCTCGCTTCGCTCGCTCATTCGACCCCGCCATCCCCTTCTAACCTAACCTGTCCGTGTCGGGGTGCCCCAAGTCCCGAGCTCGCTTCGCTCGCTCTTGCATCCAAGTTTTCCTAGTTACGTGTTCGGTACCCTACAAACCTAACCGCCCCGCTGTTTTTGGTATTATAATACAGCAACAATTATTATGCACACTCTTAATACATCCAAAAATACAAAAAAAAAAAAAACTGTTACTTGACAATTTCCAAAAAGCTTTCTAATAATGAGTACTATCTACAAAAAAAAAATGAACTTCCTAATCAGCCGTTCTTAATGGAAAGTCTATCCTCTATCAATTTCATTACACTTTGTATTCTTTGATATGTCCATATTTTTTTTTTACTATTTTCATTATGTCCACTGTAATAGTTTTGCAACTCTCTGGTAGGTAAATTGATCCTGGTTAACAATAACTGGTATTTCTGAGTTTTGTTTACGGACAGATTCAATATTCGACATTATAAATATTAGGTATCAAATGAGATCGTTCCTAAAGGTTCACAAGCTTAACTAGTAATAAATAAAACACGGAAAATGGGCAACTACACTCACCAAAAAACTGTTTGCACCACAGTTTGCACTGTGGTTTGCATGCACAGACGAAAACAACATGGCGGCGCCGAACGCGGGCCACATGATGTTCAACCAATCAGCGCGCGAGTTGGGTTTCGTCGCATGATGACATTTCACAATTTCACGGCTTGTCTATGTCTTCGATAGAATAAATTAATAAAATCTAATGTTACGGTTCACAATCTTTTGATAGATTACAATCTCGCGAGATAGATTTTATTCTAACGGTAAGTACCTACCTACCTAGGTATTTACAATTTTACGGTGACAATATTATTTCAACTGCTTTCAATAAAAACAATATTGAAATTTGACTTACTTTCTTTTTATAGTAACGCAAAGCGCACTCAGCAGTCTTCTTTTTCATTTCATCATATTTGATAGGGTTCTCTCTTTTCAGCTTTTCCCGGTATTTTCTTTGTCTTTCCGCAGGCGTAAGTGGCATCTGTAGGTACAGGAAAAAAAAATACAAAAATTACAATTAGGTAGTTTACTATAGTTACATAGGCTCATTCGGTTTACTAAAATATGCACATATAAATAAAAAATGAATCGCACAAATGTTCGCAAAAATGTGTCACGTACACGCATATCTCTAGAACGACTGCACCAAATTGGATGATTCTTTTTTTTGTTGTGTTTGTAATTATCAGGACTAGGTTTGTAATGGGATCAGAAGGATCAACAGAATCAAAAGGATCAACGGGATAAAATTTTAATAATATGTACCTACCTACTCGCACAAAGGCGGGCGGGCCGCTAGTAGGTACATTCATAATTATTAAAGATTTTTTTTTAATTATCTTCATTCGATGCACGTAATTTTTTATTTACCTAATTGATAATTATAAGTTAAATTATTCTTTAAAGTTCCTATATGAATAAGGCCTTACATCACTTTTAAGTAACGTTACTTAGACATGTAACATTAATGTCACTTATAAGCTAACCTCTCGTCAAGACATTTTCACTTTAACGGTTAAACGACAAGAATAAAAGCACGTACACAGCCTCTAGCTATTCCTTATACATTAGATTCATCAAAATAATAAATAACCTATAATAAATGAATACAGTTTTACCTTTATTCAGCTGCAATCAATTTATAACCGACAAAAATGACTCCGTTCCGCTCGAAAACAAAAGCTCACAGCTACAAACTATGGCCGACGATATTACTTTACTCTATGGGCCGACGAGTGAAAGACGTAGCATAGACAGGTAGGCTATGGTGTTGCCATATTATAGAAATGAATTCTGCTGCTCAAATGCTAAGTTTTAGTAAAATAAATCGTAACATTAAAGATTGAGTTAGTTTTGTCACCATGATGAATGCCGTATTAGAGACTAATTAGAGTGTTTTACACAAGCACATGTATCACGGTCTGAGATTTTAGGTTTGAGTACGTAGAACGGTCTATATTTCTTGAATGTGCTCAATGAAGCCTTTCCACCTTCCGCAACATATTTTCGATGTAATTTTTTTATAGGTGCCAATAGATATCTTATCTGTCTCTTTATTTTATGTTTTGTTCTTTATTCCTTTTTGCCAGCAGTTGCACACGACTATTATCGTCTCGATCATAAAAGTTTTTGATTTCGTTGAAAAATTTCTGTTTGCGTATTTTCCTGTCTCTGTTTGTTCGAATGTTACTTTTGAGCCCTAGCGTATTTTTGAGTTTTGTTTTTAATTTGTATTTTTTCACTATATCGTTAGTTACAATTTTTTTAATAGTATTCTTTTGTGTACCATCAAATTCTTTAAACTCGTTCCTTAGTGATTGCACCAAAACATTATGTTCTAAAATCTTCTTTCTCACTATTTCTTTTTGTGGTTTGTTAATTTCGGTAAATTTTCATTTATAAAGTTCTCTGTTTGTTTCATAGGTGTTACACTGTCGCGGTCCGTTTCTTGATTTTCTCTATTGGTTTCAGTCTTCTTAAATTCCTGGAAAGCTATATTTAGTTCATCTAGTTTTTTGGACTGCCGATAATATTTTTTTCTTAATGCATTGAATCTATTTTGCAATGTTTTTATTTCTTTTCGTAACTCTTTATTTTCCCTACGTAATTTATATTCTGTATCATTTTGCGTTTTTCCTTTGCTTGCTCAGCTTGTTTTTGCCTTTTCCTTTCTTCCTGCCATTTTTTTCTTCGTTCTATTTTTTCTTCTTCTGTATATATAAATTGAAATTACAAGCACACCCTTCAATTTTATTATTTTGTATAGAATGAAGAATCACTTTCAAGTTGAGAAACTAGAAAACCATAGGAGTATTTAAATATCTTCGTAAGGAAAGAGACGTCGTTATGAGACTAATTTAGATCACAGATTTCCCGTGTAGGTAGGGAAAGTTGCTTTAACAAAAACATACTTAGTCCCTTTTTGGGTATTTGGGCCAGTAGGTACCTACTTATAATAGGTAAATAAATCTATATTTTATGGCTGTAAGGTATATTCGTACAGCGCCATCTAGCCTCTACGCTCTGTTCGTCGCCGCTTATCTATAAAAAACTATGTCTAAATTATAGATAGATAATAATTATGTAGGTAAGTACCTACATAATTATTGTCCTAAACCTACCTATATAATTACGACTGACTAGGTCTTTAGATAGTTGTGAGTTTTCCCTGTTATTCTTAAGCTTAAATTTGTATTACCAAAGGGCCTCTGTTCAAAACTTAGTAGATTTTCTCAGACAGTTAACTTACCAGACTGTCTCCAGAACTGGACATCGAATCTTGAGGAATGCTGGAACTGCTGGAAGCCATAAGACTAGACATTTCCTGATAAGCAAACCATTTTGAAACAAAATTGTCGGCTGCTCCACTACCCGTAAGACCATCCACTTTCTTCTTTTCTCTAACGTATTGTCCCTTCAGGCTTATCCATTTTAAATTAACTTCGTTTTTCGTTAATCCTATTATCTTTGATATCTCCGAAAGAGCAGCTACTTTCTTTTGCTTATCCTTATGTTCAGTTGCCTGCCAAATCGCAGGTCTTTCTCGAATTAGTTGTATAAAATGCATGGTATTTTTCTTGTTCCACTCCATCGCTGCACAAATATAACAAAACGTCCGTATCTTGCGAGCACTAACACGAACTGTGTGACATTACTTCCCCCCCCCCCCCCCCCCCCCGCACTGCCCCGCAGGCGAACGCGGGGGAAAATAAGTGAGCCGCAATTACATTTACCCCGCCCCGCGTGTCGCCGCGCTGCCTGACGCAACGTGCGGGTGATTACATTTACGTGTCGTGTCGCCACGCCGCCTCACGAAAAATCGTCTCAGTCAGTACTGTGTCGTTCGTTCTACGTCGCCACTCGGCTGTCTGCGCGTGCCCACGCGCCGATTACACTAGACCCGACTGAGCTGACGCGTCACAACCCCCACCACCGACCCCACGCCGATCGAAATCGCTCGGTCGTCGTGGCGTCGGCAGGCTCTGCGACACGCGGGACGGGACTAATGTAATCACTCCAATACTAAATGTATGTAACCGATAGCTACCCCACGCATTGCGACACGCGGGGCGGGGTAGATGTAATTGCGGCTAAACTGCGCCCACTTTCGCTAACAAAACATGTTATATAAACCGTTATCCGTTCGTTGCGGCCAACATTGTATGTTAGGCCACGCCCCGTAATGTTTTGTGTTATTATAACACGATAACATGACGCAGTGAATGGTTTGGGCTTGCTAATGAAAACTTGTTGGTAGACCGTATTATTTTTAACCGACTTCAAAAAAGGAGGTTACTATGTTCGTGTGTATGTTTTTTTTTTTTTTTTTTTATGTATGTTACCTGATTTCTCCCCCGTTTGTGGACCGATTCTCAAAATTCTTTTTTTATTTGAAAGAGTATACTCCTGAGGTGGTCCCATTTTTTTTTGGTGAAGATCTGGTGCTGATCTTAGGAGATATACAATGGAACTCTTCAAAAATAGACGGCAAATCTGTCGTAATTGCTGGAATCGCTTGGATGTTTATTGAATATACCATTATCATGACGTAACATCACGCCTGTATGCTCTGAGGGGGTATGCAGATGTGTACAATACACATTTTTTTAGTTGTTATATGAATTTCATAGACACGTATTACATGTTTCGTGCTTTTTCTGGCGCTATTCAAGTATTCGCATCTAGCAGTCATCACTTTTATTCATGTTGCTGATAATGGAAGGTATACTACTCCTCAACGGTTAGGGTTAGTCCCGCTATGGTATGGTCCCGGTATGGCACCCTCTTAAAATACCTATCAAAAAGTCCCGCTATGGTACCCTTCAGTTTTTGGTACTGTTGTAAAGAAAAGTTATACAATGCGTTAAGAAAAAAATAGTATAAATAAAAATAGTATATTTCAATATAAGTGCGGAAAGCCTGTCATTGCAAAGAGTTTCGACAAATGTCTAACCGAGCCGAGGCACAGCCGACGGCGAGGATTGACAGTCGGAACAAGTTAATGACGGTTCCGCACGTGTACTGAACAACTATTTTTAATACAGTTGCGAAAAAATGAAGCAATTTAATAAAATAATAAAACCGTAATTAAACTCGCAAAGAACATTTTTGGAAAATGGCGCCTACCGTAAAAGAATAAGCAGAGATTTTTTTGTTTTCTTTACCCATTCTGGGTAGGCAAAGGGAACTATGCCCATACAGCCAAGTCTTCAGTAGATTTTTTTTATTGATATGAAATAAAAATGAAATTTAATGAGATCTCATTGAATCAAATAATTAAATCTGATATTGAAACAAATTAGTAGCTTCTTTAGAAATATTTGCATGAATCATAAAAACTTCTATGATTTTATTTAGTAAATACTTCGTGGTTGATTTTTTTTTAATGGACATTATTTTGACAGTTGGGAAAGAGAACGCACGAGTTCGGGAAAGGTAAAGAAAAAGCACGAGTACGTAATAGCCCCCATCCCGAACGCTATACGTCCCTGCAATACGACACTTTTTGAGCAACTGTATTAAAAATATCTTTTCTTAACTATTATAGTTAAGCAAGATAATATTTATTAATACTATTTTTTAAACAAATCACGCTCGGTAATTGTCGTTTCACTTCAGGTAGTTACCTGACCAACCGGTTTTTTCGTAAAACAATAGAGACGAGCCCTTCCTCGAATTCGTATCTAGCTCTTCCCTTTTGTTTTTATGAAAATAGAGAGAGACAGTATTATTCCGGGTTTAGTTTGCTATTTGCAGCTGTACTTTTGCGATATGAGTAATTAGGATAGCTTGTTAGTTTATCTATTGCAATGTCTGGGTCAAGTAGTTCACGTGGTGTAAATTTAATAATTATTGACAGTCGACGCGGTGGAAAAACTTTATTACGTGCCGGACATAAATATATTAAACGCAGAGAAAATAAAAATTCAAGTACTTGGCATTGTGTAAATAGGAGAAATAGTATTAAATGTAGTGGATATATAACTATTGAGAATACCAATAATACAATAATTAAAGATTATAAACACAGTGATCAGTGCGTGCCACATTTTGAAGACAATGAAGTTCAAATGGCTATAAGTGAGTGCAAAAAAGAAGTAAATTCAAATTACGGATCAGTACAGAAAATTTTCGAAAAACACATGGGTAACTTAAAAGACAAAGGGTTACACCTTACAGGAAATGTTCCTGACTATAAAAAATTAAAAACAGTATTATACAGACACCGAAATAAGTCGTTGAACGTACCAAAAACACAATTTAAGAATGTGGAAGAAATTATAATACCAGAAGAATTTAATAAGTAGGTATGTATTGGCTGATTATTGTAATGAAGACTGTAATCGAATAATTATATTTTCCTCGACAGAAGTAAAGGAATATATAAAATGTGTAACGCATTACTTTGGTGATGGCACTTTCGACGGCTGCCCAAACCCATTCGAACAAGTTTATGTCATTCATGGAGACATGGGAAGCACTGAGTTATCCACGAATGTAGCACCATTATTTTATATTCTGTTAAAAAACAAAGAAGGGAAAACTTATGAAAAAGTTTTCGAATTGATTAAACAAACTTTGCCTGAATGGCGTCCATCGAAATTTACCTTCGATTATGAAATAGGAGTAATAAATGCAGCAGCGAAGATTTTTCCTGATATCAAAATAAATGGATGTAACGTACATTTTCAAAAGAACGTTATCAAAAAAGCGAAATCTTTAAATCTCATGGAACACGAAGAGTCCTCGAACCATGTTAAGCAATGCATAGGCTTGGCGTTTTTGCCAAAACAAGATATTGAAGACGGCTGGCTGCATATAATGGAAAATAGGTATAATATCTTGGTTACTTTCCAAAATGATGTTTGAGTACTTAACTCTAATTATATGGCAAAAAAGTAAAGAACAACAATATCAGTAAGGACCTGTTAATTTCATTGCTTTACAAGTACGAACGTTTAATAAGTATTTTTTTCAGTTTCGACGATGAAGCTATGACCAAATTCAATGACTATTTTGTCACTCAGTGGCTTGAATATCCAGACCTCATTTGGTGTTGCCATAATGAACGCCATAGAACAACTAACTTGGCGGAATCATGGAATGGCAGATTCAACAAAATTATTGGAAAAAATCCCAGTTTATTATTGTTTCTGCAAACAATTGGCAACGACACATGTCACTTTGTTATAAAACAAGCCAAGTAAGTTGTATTTTTTAGACAATATTTTTAAAAGCAGATATATATTTTTTTACATAATAAGAGTACATAGAAGAATTTGAAAATGGATTTGATTTTATTTATTTTGGTAGATATTATTGGTTGTCGCCTTCTATTACAGACGGTTACTGAAAAAAATATAGCTTAACTTAAATAACTGATGATTTTTGTTATAGCTTTCGACTAAAAAGATCACCTATAAATTCAAGAAAAAGAACAAGTATAGAAATCGACCGCCAGATTCAAAAGCTAACAAAAAGTTACGAAAATAAAGCTATCTCCATTGGTGATTTTCTGATTAACATATCAAAGTCAACATTTCGATCAGAACATTTAAAAAAATAGTTTATTTTAATTTTGTTTTTAGCCTATTAAAATGTTTAATACTTTTTCTCGATGTTGATTATTTTTTGTAGTTTATGTTTACAATTTGCGCCTTTTTCTCCATGTTGATTATTTGTAATTAATATATTTGTCTAGTTGGTTGTTGATTATTTTTGTAGTTTATATAAATTTACAATTACTGCCTTTTCTCAATGTTGATTATTTGTAACTAATATTTATGTCTGGATGTTGTTTTTATTTGTAGTTTATAATATTTACAGTAATACTTTTCTGAGATGTGGATTTTTTATATTTTTTTTATTGTTGATTATTGGTAATTAATATTGTTGATTATTTTAAAAATTACATTGCAATTACATTGCAATATTTCGTTTTACTGTTTGATATTTTTTTATAAATATTTTGAATTAATAAAAGACTGATTTAATATCGCAAACAGACGTTTTATTGATACACTCCTAAAAGTATTTATTTATAGATACACTTTTCTTTTCAGTTGTACCTTCTATTGTCTAACGTAGATCTAAAAGATGGGTACCATAGCGGGACTTTTTGATAGGTATTTTAAGAGGGTGCCATACCGGGACCATACCATAGCGGGACTAACCCAACGGTTAAGAGTTGAAAGCAAAAATAGGGGAATTTTGAAGGTTAAGGGTTAGGTTTCTTAGTCCAATGTTAAATGCATAGTAAATATTTGTACAGGTACCTATTACAACTAAAAATGAAAAAATAAAAAAAAACTTTTTTGCAAAAAAAAAAACAACCGGCTTCAAAAACACCAAAAAGAGAAAAATAAACTTCAGAAGAAAAATCAGCTTCTGGAATCGGTGGCAAAAAATAAAATCAAACAACCAAATGTCACCGAATTCAGAAGCTGATTTTTCTTCTGAAGTTTATTTTTCTCTTTTTGGTGTTTTTGAAGTCGGTTGTTTTTTTTTTGCAAAAAAGTTTTTTTTGCAAAATTTTTTTTTTATGTGCCTTGCCGACAGCACAAAGGTTACACTGGAAAGACTTTTAATCGATCGAATTTAAAGAATTATTATAGGAAAGCAATAATTTGTTCCAATTTCTACAAATGGATAATATTTTCATCAATGAACTGAACGCGATCAGCCGATTTAAACCGTGTTAATGTGCTATCAGTGTCATTAATGTGACATTGAAAGCTAAATGCTGTTAATTAATTGCATCAAAAATCAAAATTCTATCCGGGTAAAATGGGGTGAACAGAGACAGGGGTGGATCAAAACAAAATAACAGTTGAATTAAAAATGGTACGGGAAATCTACAGGGTGTAAACGAACCCTTCACGAAGCCGTCAACCAAGCATTATGTGGGTAGGTAGGTACATCAAACAGAATCAAACTACCCCTACGCAAAAAATATTGCTGGGAAACTACTTTTTTTTTTGGTGAAAAATCACATTTCACGGAGAATTCAATGTAGGTAGCACTCTTAAAACATTGTGCTTTGACCTTTGAATAGTAAACGGGCCATGGATGTAATTTAAATAAAGTTATAAGTAACCTGAAAACTAATATTAAAAAAAACAACTGTGAATTTGGAACTTTGACGCCCAATAGCGCCCTGCACACGTACAGTACGGACCGCGGGAAACACCACGCGCCGTTCCATCCCTCGCTCCGAACTGTACGTGTAGATGTGCGGATCTAACAGTCCGATCTGGCACATCGACGCGAGTCCTTTCTCACAGTTTTATGCGCGCATCACGTATAAACGTAAATTACAAAAATGGCGGTTTGGAGCGTCGAACCTATCACAGAGTTCATTCTTACTACTGTGTAAAAAACTTTTAAAAGCTATAATATAACGTTCCACGCGCCAGTCCAAACCGCAGTCCAAACTCTTGAAAATCAATTTACACGCACAGTTCGGAACGTTTGTCTAGTTATGTAAGTTTCGTCGGCAATCCAAACCGTGAATGCATTTTTAATCGTAATTAGCACAACAGTTTGATCCGCAGTCCAAACCGTACAGATCTAACTGCTGTTTGGAACGCAGTCCAAGATGCGCGGTCCGAACTGTACTGAAAGTTGTAGATCTTAAAATTCTGTATAAAAATGCTTTTCATTATTATTTTCTAAGAGTTACCATTCCTGAGATATCGCGAAGCTAAGAGTCACATTATCCTTTTTATATAAAAGCGAAAGGTAACTCACTCCTCACGAAATCTCGAAAACCGCTGGACGTATAAATATGATTTTTGGCAAGATAGTTTGTAGACATCCGCTAAGAACGGATTTTGCGATAGGGCCGGATTAGGGTGGTCTAAGGGCCCA
Source organism: Diarsia mendica (assembly GCA_949316265.1). Lineage (NCBI taxonomy): Eukaryota > Metazoa > Arthropoda > Insecta > Lepidoptera > Noctuidae > Diarsia > Diarsia mendica. The sequence goes on along the minus strand of OX438903.1, from coordinate 14,294,900 downwards.
AGCAAGTTTGTATGAATCAGAACTTGCAGAAGCTCATAGACCACCCTAATCCGGCCCTGTCAGAAAATTAATGCATAGCAGACGTCTACTGACTATAAACTACGTCTCTGCCAAAAATCAAGATTGTAGCACAAATAATGAAGGACTTTCATACAAACTTGCGAGGGCCCTAAGATCACCCTAATACGGCCCTGTCGCAAAAGGGTCTGATACATAACATCGCGAGTCACTACATCGATGGTCGCTGTATCGACAACGGTCCATCGACGGGTTAATGAATCGACAGTACCCCACATCGATGGTACGCTACATCGACAGTAGGTACACCAAATCGACGGTGCGCTATATCGACAGTACACTACATCGATGGTACGCTACATCGACGGTACCCCAAATCGTCGTACGGTCAGCATCAGAAGTATACCTATTAACATTACTCAAAGTTTCGAAGCTGTTTTTTTAATTAAAACTTGTTAGATATTACTCGTGATATTACGAGTGATATCTCGATGTATCGATGTAGTGACTCGCGATGTTATATCAGACCCGTCGCAAAATCCGTTCTTAGCGGACGTTTACTAACTATAAACTACCTCCTTTCCAAAAATCATCTTTATACGTCAAGTGGTTTTCGAGATCTCGTGAGGAGTGATTTACCTTTCGCTTTTATATAAAGAACTAGCGGACGTCCCGCGGTTTTACCCGCATAGTTCCCGTTCCCGTGGGAATACAGGGATAAAAAGTAGCCTATGTTACTCGTGGATAATGTAGCTTTCGAACGGTGAAAGAATTTTTATAAACGGTCCAGTAGTTTTTAAGCCTATTCATTACAACCAAACAAACAAAGTTTTCCTCTTTATAATATTAGTGGTGTAGATAGTGTAGATAATGTGATTGTTAGAATCGCGATATCTCAGGAATGGTAATGGTAACCCTTAGAAAATAATAATACATATAGAACATTTTTGTAGAGAATTACAACTACATTGAGGAGGGTTTTGGTACATTAAAATTTGAGGTTTTTTTTGATAAAATTTACCGTTTTGGAGAAAAATTCAAAAATCCTCAAATTTTGACTTTTGACACCGAATAACTTTTGTAGCACACATAGGATCGATGGGGATTTTTAAGGCTTTGTTTGTAATGGTATACCCAAGCTCTCCACCAATATTTGGCTCTGTGGGAATTATTGTTATTTCAAATGTCTATATTGACCGGACTATCATTATCTTGAATCGAACATTCTTTAAACAAATTGAAAATATGGAATGGTTTTAGAAACTTATTTTTAAACCTTTCAGCGTGTGTATAGTATGCGAGGTAGTAGAGTTGCCAGAAAAAAACATCAGCTCAATATTTCCGTTTTCCAATAAGCGGTTAGTCGCATGTTGTTTGTTATTATGTGACGACATTCTTCCTTTCCTTGTTTCCACATGCCCAGTGAGAGTGCAACACAAGGAAATCGCAAATATCGTATTAAGCTCATAATGCCGTGACCGACAATCACCGATTAATTGTGCAACCAAATTGATTCTAAAAATAACATGCATAGGACCTAAATTAGATTGCACAAAGTGCATACGCAACTTTGTCAAGCCTTTCAACCGTAGTAGTCGACAGTTGGTCGTTTCTCTTTACGAACGGACACAAAGGACTTTTTGAGTTGAGCCTTTGCCTTGTTTTAAATGACAGTGTCTATGGTTCGTTGTTATTTTTTATTTCGTACAATTAGGGCAAAAGTCATTCACTGTTGAGCGTCTTGGTTGTTTAAGCACCTAGCTATTATGTACTTTGTGGTGTCACGATCTTGGTCTCGTCTTATTTTTATTTTTTTTTAATTTCGAATTCGGCCTAATCTTTATCTCTCGGCTGATGGAAAACGATGGATGAGACTTATTATGGAACGAGCGTGCCCACAACTCACAAGATGCCTGTTCACTTTATTTCCGTTAGTAATGTGTCATCATCATTCTCCTGCCCTTATCCCAATTCATTTGGGGTCGGCGCAGCATGTCTTCTTCTTCCATACTTCTCTGTTTCTCGTCATCTCATGAGACACCTCCTTTCTTACCATATCATTCTTAACACAGTCCATCCATCGTTTCTTTGGTCTTCCTCTACTCTTATACCTACCCATTCATATTCATATCCAAAACCATCATCACGACATTTTCCTCATTCCTCAGCAGCCCGTACCAGGACAACCGATTTCCACACAACTTTTCAGTCACCGGCGCCACTTTCAGACTTCCTCTTAGTAATGTGTGTAAAATATGAATAAGTAACAATAAATCTATACCCGGAACAGTATAAACACGGACAGTTTGCGCTTGTCCGCTGTATGGCTACCAAATATTTGCATAAGGTCAGCCCCTCGGGCCCAGACGTTATGTTATTATTAATTTAAACTTTCTTACAAGTTAAAGTTATACACTTTCATATCCACACTGGTAAATATTTGCACGGTTCTGATAAGAAAATTCCGTGTCACATTAATTAGCTAGTGAAACTCCACTAATGTCACGTGTATCGATATGTAAAGACGAAATTAGACAAAAAGAGTCGGTTTACTGGCAATACTTGAACGTGACAACGTCATAAGAAAATACAGCACTTACATTGCTATAAACAAACAATTAACACGCCGTTGCTATGGAACGACAATTAACACGCCGTTGCTATGGAACGCCTCAGAGCGAGGTAACGCCTCAGAGCGAGGTAACGCCTCAGAGCGAGGTAACGCCTCAGAGCGAGGTAACGCCTCAGAGCGAGGTACGCCTCAGAGCGAGGTAACGCCTCAGAGCGAGGTAACGATAACGACTCATGACGTCATCTTTTTTCGTTCGTGCAGCCGGCCATCGAATTATAAGACGTTATCACGTCAAAAATTGCAATATTTTTCGGTGAACGCAAACATCGTGAGGAAACCAGCATGCATTCGGGATATTTCTCGAAGGCAAGTAAAGCCAAGTCAGAGGCCTTTAGGCGGAATAAAAATTCAGACACTAGATTAGGCACTATGGTTAGTGCCTAATCTAGTGTCTGAATTTTTGACTACGGGGTGGCACAAAAGAAGTAGGTTACTTGGAAAATTTGGAGTTTATAATTTTTCTGTTTTTTCGTCACATAATAATATTATACTATTATCCCATCTTTGGAGAGTTTCGCTAGTCAATTTAATTGAACCCTGTTTAGTAGACGTCACAATTATTTATCAAAAAAACAACAAATAGGTACGTCGTTTTAAATTAGAGACAAAACCATTTTTGTAACTTCCCTCTCTGCAGTCAACTCGGCTAGAATGGCCGATTAAAATGATATCAACTGGTTTCTCCTTCCACGGAAGACATGATTCAACGAAGGTGAACCAGTGTCAGTGAAGGGCCTAATGCTAAAGTACCTTCCCAGTGCTTGAGTAACTTAGCTATACGTTTGAAGCTTTAAGTTTAAATAGATAATAGTATATACTTACCTATGGTTTGTCTACCCGAGCAGATGATGTTGCCATACACAATATTCTGCAACAATTTCCCTGATTGTTACGAAAGTTCATATTTCCGCATGACATTCTGACATCTGACGAATCTCATTCCTAGCTTCGGACTGCCTTTTCATTATCTTCCTCATTCTTCTCAGTTCTCATAATTATTGTCAACATTCTCAGGAAGTATAACAATCTCCTCAAACAATAACTAAATCTTTAATTTATATCTTAAGTTCTAGAATTTTTTCCCACCTTTTATTTATGTAACATCCGTAAGACATTTGGGAAACTTTCTACTGTTAGGGCTACTGATTACCTACCTTGCTATTATTATACAATAATAAAGTGTGTCTGTTTTTTTTAATAACTATCCGTGGAGAAAATTGGACCAATTTCTTTTTTTAATGCTGATAACAGCGGTCGTTCGGTAATTTTATAACTGTATTATTTTTCGTACCCAACAAGTAGGCAGGTGGAAAAGTATGTAACGACCATATCATATTTATATTGTGACCATATAAAGATAAAAACTTTTCGGACAACGAGTAAGTTACATTGTTATTTTCACAGCGTCCTCCTTATGCGGCCCATACTAATATGTAATTTACAAAGAACATGAAAGCTGGTGCCTGAAATCTAATAATTGTAGAATTCCAGAACAAATTAGTACCTACTTACAGCTCTGTGTCAGGCCTGACAATTAACTGCTAGCTATTGTGTAAACAATAATTCTACAGGCAAATACATTTCAATGTTAATTATGAGTAGGAGACGGAACAAGACGAAGGAAATCGTAATCCAATACTTGGTACATGTGTAGTGTCACCAACCCGCTTGTTTTCAGGTCGCATTCGTATGATAACGCATCTTCGAGAGCAATATTTTTGTATGAAATTGTTCCCAATATCCGCTCTATAATTCTTTGCTCTTTATCCGTAGGTAATTATAGGTAGGTACAGTAGTAGGTTGCCTACTAGAGGAGATAAAATAACACTATGTCCCAGCAATTGCGAGTTTTAATAACAATATAAAATTGCATTTGCCTGATTCATATCAACAAACCTTATCGCTCCACAACTGTAGAGTCACCGCTAACCGCAATACAACTAATTAGCATGATAAAGTTTTGACATAAACTGCACTGTTACAAGATTTCTCTTCAAATACTAATGAACCTGAACAATTATTTGATAGCAATTTTTTAATAGTATTAATAATGACACATTTTAAGCGAGTCTCATATTTATGGATGAAAGGGTCTTATCTCGTTGATGTCTATTGGTCGTAAGCGCGAATGCTGGGCATAAAGTCCTGCATAACTGGGCTTTCATCAGGAATTTCTCAGTTGCACGTTGCAAGTTTGTCATTATATAATACTAGGTATTAAAAAAATTGCTATCAATTAATTGTTCAGGTTCATTAGTACCTACCTATTTGAAGAGAAATCTTGTTTCAGTGCAGTTGCAACCACGATGTCTAGATTTATGCCAGGTGATGGCATAGGCTCGCCCCCTATTATGGGACTTACACATAACTGGTGAAATGCGGGTGAACTATTTTAAGTACCTACACCTCTGTCTAATCCTTCAGGGATTACAGGCGCGATGTTATGCTATGTTGTTATTTCTACTGAACATTTTTTTTACACTTATGAGATAAAACTCGAAAAGTGAAAGTAACACTAAGTGCTAGAATATATTAATTACGATGAAGATGATAGACTGGCCAATCATAGAGATTGATTGATTATATAAATTCGAAATTAAAAAATACCCGGAAGTTCTATGATCCTCAGAAAGTGTTATTGAAATTCTGAAAGTGGACTTGAACTAAGATGGTCAAGTCTTTTAAGACTCCAGAGGATTTATGGATAAAATACTTTTTAGGTAGGGTAGAGATTTGGGTTTCAAAATGTACTTCAGTAGTATTTGTATCTACCCAAAAGACTGGAGATTTTAAATGGGGTTAAAAAAAGGTGAAGTTTTCGGCCAGGTCCCCATGATCTTTATTTTCCGTTTTTCCGATATATCATACTTATCAAAACTAAAATGCATGTAGGTAAACAAAAAAAAGATTTTTAAATTATTTTGTCATTAGATAAATAAAAGCATAAATTGCTCAAATAAACAAACCTAAATAAGTATGATAAATAGTTTTCTATACTTACTGTATTTAATGGCAGTCGTTTCCTCTGAAACCACAAATTATTACTTGTCAACTACATTTCTTGTCGTTTTCGGTATTCCAAAGAGAAATTCTAAATAGTAGGTTTCTCGCAGATACTCAGTACTTACATACTTATGTTTCTAAATAATTTGAGAAAACATAAAACTGGTTTACGATTCAAGCATTAATGTTTCTATTTAAAGCAAAAGTATTAGAAACAAATTATTATACGTATTCGATATTTTAAACCAAAACTTAATACAGAAATAAAGCTAGATTGTCTAAGTTAGTGTAGGTAATAAATAACACAAACACCTATTCTGTAACGTAAATTAATAAAAATAAACCAAAAAGTTCAAAAAAAAATATAACTTTCACTCGAACGTTACCTCCCCTACTTTCGATTTGTTACCGTTGCGTTGCCAAGAATTAAAAAAGATATCAGAGTCGTTAGATAAAAAAAAAACAACCGTTCGTCACGAATTCACGATCACCGATCATTCATTCATCGAATTCGATTTCATTTCAAAACAACGGAAAAACAATAAATCCCTCAAAAAGTCAAAACGCGGCAAAAAAGAATTGTCTATGGTTTTGACCTTCACTGGCTAGCATACTACAATAAAAGAAATGTCAAAGAAAGTCGGAAGTCATCGATGACAATTGGCAAAAACAAGAACGAGTTCGAGAAAAGAAAATAAAAATATGGGTAATGCGTTACCAATTTATGATCATGAATGAGAACGTGGCCTATAGCCTCTAGCCATCTAAGTGTAACTAAGTCTAGTTGTTACACATTTTTGGCTAGACTACTTAGATAGCGTCAAAGAAAACGAAATGAATAGAGAAATCTGCTATGACGAACAGTCGCGCAACGTACTGCCATCCGCCTATAATGTGTGAAGTTGTGAACATTATATTGGTGTGCCTTGACCGGAACCTCAAAACAAAGCAATTAAAAAAATCTTCCGTAATGTTAAAATCATTTAAATAATGGCTAACCTTGAACTGGTTATCTTATTAAAAAATTGGAATAGGTATTTATGATGAGTCACCACATTGATGATTAATGTGTATGGTCAAGGTGGCAACGGTGGCTATACAGGCCTATAGAGACAACAGTGGCCTATTGGCCATTGTTTCAAAAGTATCTCTCTCACTCATCCGAGTCTGAAGTCTGTTGCCGCCTTGACCCTACATATCGTGTAAATCATCATCATCATTATCATCATTCTCTTTCTCCATACTTCTCCGTTTCTCGTCATCTCATGAGACACCTCCTTTTTTGCCATATCATTCTTATTACAGTCCATTCATCCTTCCTTTGGTCTTTCTCTACTTAGAGCCATCCACGTTCATATCTAAAACCTTTCTCACGATAAGCGTGTAAATCGTATAATTTTGTTAATACAAAAATCCGCATGACCACTACAATAACGATCACTTATTGTGGAAGTTCTTTTCCATCATTAATATTTGTAAGCATTAACCACCTAGGTCTTGATACTATATATAAAAAATACGACAAGTAATATTGCACACGTTAACTGAATGGAAACTCTCAGTGAATGGTGTAAGTGCAAGTGTTGTAACGTAAACCAGGCTTGTTACGTTAGCTATCTTGGGCTAAGCGCAACATTCCACACCAGACACCAGTCACATTTCCTCTGATTTCTACATTTCATACAGTTCATTTATCAACTTCCTAATCATAGTAGTCACACGCACTTAAGACACATTTTTAGTTTAGTGTGTGTAATTAATTAAGAAAATCTGATAATTTGGTCACTTAATTATCGCAACTAATTGTTATCTTCTCATTTAAATTTGGAACGGAATGGGGCCGATTATAGAACCTTTAGGTACTTACCCCTCTTTCCCTAGCCATGAAAAACTGTATTATCTTCTATATTTAGTTTTTCTTTTTTTAATGGCATCTTGCGTCTATCACGTAGTGCTTTTAAATCTTGACATGATTTAAAGTTTAGAGAATTAAATCTAGAGGCTATTTCTGCTGCGGGAAGCTAGAATGGAACAATTAATTGAATTAGAAGGTTACCTAATCCAAGCATGGGTTTAAAATTTATTGAGATTTCACTACCGAAAACAAAAATTAAGTATTTGAGGAACACCCAAGTTAGTGGAAAATCTGTTGTAGTTTATAGCAACAGTTAAAATAGGAAACAGAGTGAAGGCAAGCATGAAATATTACCAAAATGTTAGCGATGCATCGTGTCGTGTTCTCTAGTATACGAGCAGGTAGTAATTACATAATTATAATAATGAATAGCTGTACTAAAATTAACACTGCCTAAGGAAATTGAAAATCGACAAATCGTAGAGCGTGTCCGACATACTTTAGTAGTAATCGGAACATTGCGTGAAAACTATATTACTATATTTATTAGTTTGAATTATTTTGAAATTATAATCTGAATATTTGTACGCCGTTGACGGCAAGACATAGTGATCATATCTATTAACATGACAATGACATCTGTACTCTTATTTACCTATGTACTACAAATAAAAATATTTGAATTTGAATTTGAAACTACAACCAGTATCTGAAAAATCATTTATATTTTCAACTTATTTTTCATTTGTTAATTTTTTATTTAAAAACATATTATTATGTTTTGCTTTTGTGGTAAGAAAGGAGATATCTGATGCGATGACGAGTAACGAAGAAGTATAGAAGAAGACATGCTGCGCCAATACCAATAAGGAATGATAATGATAAAATAACATCATAATATCTGCCTTTGTATATCATCCCATGTTACTTAGGATCCACTCAACACTTTTATTTCTCCCATTCTCCCCTGTCAATCGTCATGCTATCATTTACTTTACTCTTCTTCATATCATCCTTTTTCATTTTTGATTCAAACTTTTAACCTGTCATGTCATACGACACCAAAACGTATTTCCATATAAATACTGAGCTAGTATTTATAGCCATTTAAAGCTTTCACCTGCCTCAACATTCTCCACAGTTTATTATGATCTCGCAGGACCAGTTTTACGAGTAAAGGTTCCTCTAACTTTCCCTACTATTTCGTTTAATTCGTCTGCCATAATGGAAATATCTGTTAAAACATTTTAATTGTCTCTAACTCATAAATCAAATGAATCTACTTCATTGATTCTATGAACTAATGAGTCAATCAATATTATTTTAACCTTTAGACGCATGGTGCACCTCCCACGCCAAGGCAAAAGTATAAAAAAAATACGTTTTTTGTCGTCTATAACTCTATAGACGTCCGTCGGTGGCGTATTGGACACGTTTTCATTTGTCGTCTATACACGACCGTGTCGTTCAAAAGGTTAATTTCATTGTATTACAAATCTAGCTAGACGCGAGAACAATTATGTTTAAAATTGAATCATACTAAAGTTTACGTAGTTCTAATCTAAGTTTATAATCTCTTTTCAATAACATTTTACAGCAATATCGATATGAAGAAACACGTGCTTAAATCTTGCGGAAAAACGAATAGTATTGTTTTTATCTGAATTATTTGAAGCCTTTAAAACTATGCTTCCATTGCCTAACTTACTAAGGCCCGCTTGTTTGCACCATCACAAAAGATAAACAGGCCATCTTCAAATGATGGGTTATCTTTTAAAGCTCGTCGTAAGTGATTTATGATGCAACCAAGCCTAAATATAAGATCCATAATTGCATAGTCTTCGGTTTTTTGACTTCTTTAAAAAAAAAAACATTTAGAGCCCCACAAAACTTCCGGATTCCCCGATTTAGAATGAAAGCTCTTTAATTGATTTCGTCATCTGATTTGGGTCGATCAGCTTCTCCCATTATCCACTTTTATTCATCCGATAAGTTATTATTGGAATCAGATTGAATAGTGTTATGAAACCCTTTCTATGCCTTTTCCGTTTCATTAAAAACATTTTTAAACAATAGATTTGATATGAGTATGACTATTGCTAAGTGTTACCTACAATTCTACAATAGACCTTTCATTCAATTCAATTAAGTCGGTTTAAGTTTCAATCTTCTGTTATGAGTTTTCGGAACCTTCATCTACATTCTGTTTGGAGTACTTTGGAGCATCCTCCATCAATTCAGTATCTCCTCTTTTCAAGCCATGTCATCTACCAAACCCACCCATCGTTTCTGCGGTTTTCCTCTTCGAAAGCTGAAAAGCTCCCACCGAAAGACTTCCAGTGACCTAATATCTCTTGATAAGTTTGTAGACTGCAAGATACCGTAGAGCTTAAAAGTGCCCATGGTAAGCTTTACTGTCACAAATGTCAATTAGGTACTGTCAGACCACAAATGGTGGGAAATGGCTAAAAGTGAAGCCGTGCAAGGATTGGTGTGATGATGAACTGAATCTGGATTGAATCGTTTCAAATACAGTATTCTAAACGAACCACAGGCATTTCTAGAAAGGGCAACAAGGAAATCCCACATTACAAGAGACTAATCTACCTAAATCTAAATAAATTACAAAATCATCCAGAGAAAGCTTGACTCATGTAACATTGTCATTTGTGTGGTCGTCTCGTTTTGATTAGAAAGAATGGCGGTTCGTTTTGATTAGAAATAATGGCGGTGTTGCAAACGAACGTGTCTGATCCATTCATTTGTAAGCTTTGTCATGAACTCATCAACTGCTTAGCTAGTTCAAAGTAACTTCCTTATCGGAGTCTAATTGAGGTTAAGCAGTCTTGCCGAGTATTTTTTTTTTAAATTGTTAATGTGGACTGACTGACTGATAAGTTACTACCTACATGCAAAAACTTCAAACCTGTGCTGGTCAGGTGATGATAGTTTTACATTTTTTCTTCATGTTAGATTTCTTTTCACACTTTTACCATTTAAATTAATGAGCAGACATGTAGCTAAGTTGGGTACTCAGAAAATTACAGAAAACTTTGTTTTCGTCGTAAATATTAATTTAAACTAATTAACATCAGTAGGTATTATGTAATAGTGCTGTCTGTAGGCGGCAATATGAGCAGTAGAGTCACAGCCATCTATTTAACACCTGTCATCACAAGAAAACACCAAAAGAAAGTCCATATTTACATTATTACTTCCGACTTACGGACCGCAGACATTCATAATGCATCCTCTTACGCTCAAAGTAAGTGCTTCCCTATTACACGCTAGCTTAGTGTAATGGTGAATACAACTAATACCATGACAATGGTCCGAAAGTTTCGTTGCGCATCTCCCAAAGCGTTTTCACTTTCATCTGCAATTCATTTCACGATCGTGACACATGCTCGTGAATACTAATCGACTAAGAACGATGACCACTTCAAGCGAAGCACAGCCCTATTTCCCTGCGGCCTTGGAGTTCCTTGTTTGAAAAAAGAAAAGAATGGTGGCCATGTTCTTTGGAAAAAAATAGACTGGTTCTTTGGTCCAGTGGTCGCAAGCATGACAATTGAAGGTCTAAGGTTTGATTGTCAGCTTGAGCAACGTGTGGATAATTTAGTTTTTCCAATAGAAATTTCCCCGCAGCCCGGAATCTGGAAGTACTTATTATATATGTCCGGTACTTATATTATTAAAAAATATTAACATAAGCATAGGTACTTTCCTTACATCACTTAAAAAAGGAAGTTGGGTAATACAAGATTTTGTTTATTGTGATTAATCAAAGACAAGTAAGTTACATTCTTGAATTTGAAGTACCGTACCTAAATAGAGCAATTCGGAATGTCAGAAACTCGGAACTAACATAGCATCCGCAAGAAGTGGTCGAAATTGCTTCCCGGAGACCTTGTCGAACCTTTTTGAAAACAAATCATTCGCGTTGCTTCCGAATTAGTATGTACTTAATAGTTCCATGCTTCCGAATAATATTAATGAGTCATTGGTTATCCTCTTAGCCAATGTGTTTTCAATATTTAAAATTAAACCAACAACGATTATTCACCGGCCTATTTCTGCAATAAGTCATGGATTGGTGTATGTATTTTATTTATTTAAAAACCGATGAATCATTTCATTAGAAATAATAATGACTGATATATTCTACAAATTCTTTTGTGTGGTTACAAAATAAAATTAATGTATGTCCACCTGAGTCAGTGTGGCATGCATCTCACGTCTGAACTGCGGGTTGCTAAATAAACAATTGTTTTATTAGTGTGGCAACACTTGTGCAAATGGCCTTTGTATATAAATATTTGGGCAATATTCGGCACATGTTCGGGCCAGATAAGAATATAATTAAGAAATAGCAATCAAACAATTACAGAATTGATTACCATATTCATTGTGCACGCATGAGACTTGGCGCCCTAGCTGAACTATCGGGTAATTTCCCGAAACATTTTGCCCGACCTCGGAATCGTACACAAGACTTCGTGCACATCAATAGCACTTGCGACCACTAGATCAGCGATGCACAGTTTATCAGTTTACTAAAGTCAGTTACAGTTGCAAATGTTGCACACAAGTTTAGTGATAAATAAGCAACCCATACATTACCAAAGAAGCGGGAACAAAATTCGAAGTTTAGCTGTCAATCTGTCATCTGTGTCGTCTAGAATCAAGCTCCGCTAAATCCAGAAAGCCAAATTTTTTCGTAAAATGGTATCTGATTTTTTTTTATTCTTATTTGTTTTGATTCGGATCGATTCTGACGTCGTTCAATTATTGTTTGTTGTACGATGAATGTCGATTCTGAATACCGAAATGTTTTTCTGTTTTTCAGTATTCAGAATCGATTTCATTGCCGATTGTTCGTCAGTAAACCGTCGCCATTGAACTCGCTCCATTTGCTAAACGTAAAAACAAAACATGCCTGTATGGATTGCGGTCTGAGTACAGTTTATGCGGGGCACCTTAGTTTTATAAATAACTAGCTGATGCCCGCATCAAATTATATACTAAAACCTCCTCTCCTCCTGCTGGCCTCCTCCTCTCTCCTCCTCGAGAACTATTGGTGAAAACAGCATGAATATGGGTGCAGTATTTTTTGAGTTTATCGCGAGTAGACAGACAGACGCGGCGGAGGACTTTGTTTTATAATATACTAGCTGATGCCCGCGGCTTCACCCGCGTGGATGTCGTTCAAATTATATACTAAACCTTCCTCTTGAATCACTCTATCTATTAAAAAAAACCGCATCAAAATCCGTTGCGTAGTTTTAAAGATTTAAGCATACAGACAAAAATAGCGACTTTGTTTTATACTATGTAAGGATATGTAGTGATAGTGATATGTAGAGTCTGCTAAGTGCTGAATAGAACTCTTTGTTGAAAAGCTTTTCCAATGATCCAGTTACGTCAGCTCTTTGATTAGGTACTTTCGAGTTGTAATGTAGGTACTAGGTACCACTTTCAAGCATACATCAGCTCCATCGCTTCTTTGCTAACTCATCATCATCATCTGCCTAACCTTTTCCCAATGAAGTTGGAGTCGTCTTCCTGAAACTGGATGCAGCTGAATACCAGTATAATACTCGGAGCGACTCCTATCTGAGATCTGATCTCCACATTCCAGTTGGAAGTCGGTAAATGTGTTCCCCCGTTTTGCCCTTGGTAAGATAGATTGTCAGACTTTCGGGCCGCAGTTACGAATGTCAAACATCTACAAATTATAGCCGGGACCATAGAGTATTAAATAGTCTTTGGCCGGGACCAACGACTAAACGTGCTTCTGAGGCACGGAGGAAACTCGTTATGTAATAGCGCAGGATACGCACCTACAGACCAATATATGCATGTGCGGCTTAATCTGAAGGTTGATCTGAGCGGCTCTTATTAGCCACGAGCTTCTTTGATTATTTGCTAACCATCAAATAAAAATATTTGAAGAGCTTCCCATAAACCTAGGACCACCAGTACCACTAAAAACGATCCACGCTCTGTCAATCCACCACCACAGCCCAAAGGATGCGACATGCATTTAAATTGATAAAATAAATGGTATTCAGGACCGCATCCAGTTTCATAAAGTAGGTTTATGTAACGCATTGTGACGGCTTAGGCAATAGCTTTGTCATTCGTATTGAAAATATACATCGAGATCGTTATTAAAATGATTTTATTGTTTTGCCAATCATTTGTTTGCCCTGACACGCGTGCCAGTCTGATTCACTCACGAATATCGGTTTGTTTTCACTAAAGTTCAAATTCAAAACACATAACATAAGGTAACATCACGCCTGTAATTCCCGAAGGGTTAGGCAAACGTGTACCTTGTAGTAGGTATACCCACATTTCGCCAGTAATTTTAAGTGCCACCATACTCCCCCGTGTAATGAGCCTATTGTAATCTGTGCTATTGCCATCAACCGGTCGCAAATCCGGGCTCCGTGGCTGCTGGTGTATAGGAAGAGGAGTAGGTAAATTAATAAGTAATAACCTGAGTTTTTCCCATCAAAATCATTGTATGCCAGGGTCAACATACCAACAGATAGTGGCCTCAGTAACTAAAAATGTTTATAATATAAATACTGATATAACTATATTTGTAGGAAATAGCTCAAAAATTAAAATAGAAGACATCACAAATTATGTAACAGAGTTGTTAAAGTTGAAGTGTCGGAAAATAATTTTGTGTGCTTTTCCATACCTCAAAAAATTGTCAAACAGGAAAAATAATTATATACACATGCTAAACAGGCATGTTCATTTCTTAGTTGGTCACTATAGTGACAGACTTATATACTTTGATACCAACAGTTTTGTTGATAGACTTAAGTTGACACGGGGTAATGTGTATCTACCCATTAGTTGTAGACACAAAATAGCTAGGCTATTAGTTTATAATATTCAGTCAGACATAGGTAGTATGTCGATGCATAGTTCTATAATTAACACGGCCAATATTAGTAATTATACTAATAATTCTTTTTACAATGTTTTCAATCCTTGTGTAACGTTAGACGATTCTCGAGTGGGGTCCAATAGTAGTAGGATTTCATTGCCTGTTAGCATGGGAGTCTTGGGACCCACTCCGGATGATTTAAACTAGTCAGTAAGACAACAGAAGATACCAGTACTATTAATGTTATACCAAAACATAAAAATGTACCTTCTGGCTCTCAAAGACCTAAATGTAATAAAGGGGCTAAGCATAACGACTTGCAATTGTTTCATCAAAATATTCAAGGTTTCTCTTCAAAGCAACTTGAAATTGAATTGTTTTTAGAAAGAACAAAGTTTGAAATTGTTTGTTTCACTGAGCATTGGTTAAGAGACTGAAATGCTAATTAATTACGCAAATTACAGTGTGGGCAGTTGCTTTAACCGTAAATCTAAGATTCGTGGAGGTTCATTAATCTTAATTAAAAATTGTATTAAATTCAAAACTCGTAGTGACATTGTTAATCTATCTGTTGAATATAATATTGAGCTGTCTTGTGTTGAGCTCGATAAGCATATAATAGTGTGCGTTTACAGACCCCCAAATTATCAAAACTACTCTATATTTGAGTCAGTAATGGAAGATGCTTTGGCTAAACTTGCAACTAGTCCTAAATCTCTGGTTATCTGTGGTGATTTTAACGTTAATATTTTAGACAAAAATTCGAATACCAGTAGATTTTTACATCTTTTTAAATCATTCAATCTGTTAAACGTGTTTTCAGAACCAACCCGAATTACTACAAATTCTGCTACATGTATTGATAATGTTTTTTGTTGTTGTGAATACTCGAATAAATCCATTGTAGATTACCTACCTTCTGATCACAGCGGTCAATCCGTGGTTTTCGAGTCCTACACACCAGTACAAAAAATCCAAATAAAATCTAGACAAATAACACCCAGCAATTTAAATAGGTTTAATGATAATTTAATTAGTTGTTTAGGCATTCCAAGCCAGATTATTGACAATGTCAATCTATTTTATGAGGAATTCTTTTCGGTGATTCACACGGAGTTCAATAAAACAATAAAAACGAAAACTAAATCTATTTGCCCTAAGTTTATGTTCAGTGACTGGGCAACTAAGGGCATTAGGAAAAGTAGGGAGCGATTGTTTGAGCTGTACGGTCTTAAGCCTTACATTAACTCAGAAACTTTTAATAAATATGTTGCAACTTACTCTAAAATCTTCAAAAACGCTTGCAAAGTAGCTAAAGCCTTATTCATTAGCAACAAGATTAAATCCGCCGATAATAAAATAAAGACGGTTTGGAAAATTATCAACAGTGAAACGAATAGAAATAAAAAATGTAATAATGATATCACTCTAGAGACTTCACGTGGCCTTATAAGTTCTAAAAACGAAGTTGCTCAAGAATTTGTAGATTTCTTCACTGGTATCCCACTTAAAACTACTGAAACCTTAAATTCGTCACCCTTGCTTTCTATTGAGTTATTAAGAGCAAACGTTTCAGCCTGTCCGGTTGAGTTTCAATTTAAACATATAAACCCCATAGCAGTCATTAAAGCTTTTAAGGAAATTAAAGTCAAATTAACCGAAGATCTATGGGGACTGTCGATTAAAGTTTGTCAAGCTATTATTGAGACTGTAGCTCCGTACTTAGCCTTAATATTTAATTTGTGTGTGGACCAGGGAGTCTTCCCGGACCTTATGAAATACAGCAAGGTAATACCACTTTTCAAATCCGGTGATAGTAAAGACACCAATAACTATAGACCCGTATCCGTTTTGCCAGTTTTTAGCAAGGTGTTTGAAAAGGTAATGCTTAATCAAATGCTCATCCACTTTAACACCAATAAAATCCTACATGAGAAACAGTATGGTTTCACCAAAGGGTGTTGTACGACTGACGCCGGTGTCACCTTATTAAAACATATATTTACTGCGTGGGAAGAGTCACAAGACGCCATAGGGATCTGTGACCTCTCGAAAGCATTTGATTGCGTCAACCACGAAACCCTTCTCATAAAGCTCGAACATTACGGTTTAGGGAAACTTGCACTCAGTTTAATGAAGTCGTATTTAAGCGATAGACATCAGCAAGTACAAATAAATGGTGTCAATTCAATGGGCTTAAAAGTAAGCATGGGTGTGCCACAAGGTTCGATATTAGGTCCCTTTCTCTTTTTGGTCTATATCAATGATCTACCCCATTTATTTAAAAACCAACCTGAAATGGTATTGTTTGCCGATGATACTTCTTTAATATTTAAGGTAAACAGACGTGCCACAAGTCTTGATGACGTAAATAACGCCTTACTGCAGGTTCATAATTGGTTCACCGTTAATAATTTAGTATTAAATGGGAAAAAAACGAAATGCATAAGATTTGCTCTACCAAATGTCAAAAGTGCAGATTGTGACATAGTATTGAATCAAGAGAAACTTGAATTTGTCGATGAAACTGTTTTCTTGGGGATAACGATTGACTCGAGGCTACAGTGGGGTCCGCATTTAACATCTCTTGCAGGACGGCTGAGTTCAGCAGCATATGCTGTCAGGAAAATCCGTCAATTTACTGACGTAGATACCGCGAGACTAGTCTATTTTAGCTATTTTCATAGTGTTATGTCATACGGTATTTTACTATGGGGACGGGCTGCAGACATCGAATCTATATTTATTCTGCAGAAAAGAGCCATTAGAGCCATATATGGTCTACGAAGGCGCGATTCTCTGAGAGAGCTGTTTAAGGAAATTAACATCATGACAGTACCTTGTCAATACATCTATGAAAACATCATGTACGTTAGGAAAAATCTGCATTTGTTTAGCAAAAGAGGTGATAGACACCACTATAATACGAGGAATAGGGACCAACTAGTTCAGCCAGGTTTCAGGTTAGCTAAAGTAGACTCATCTTTCATGGGGTACTGTTTAAAATGTTACAATAAAATACCCCCTCACATTCTTCAACTGAGTGAGACGAAATTTAAAACTTGTGTAAAACGCACACTATGTAGGCAAGCATACTATAAGTTGGGGGATTACATTGATGATAAAAATGCTTGGCTCAATGCTAGTCCTGCTCCACAACCTTAGGGGCAAATAAATCGATTATCATGTGAAGTTATTGTAGAGGCTGCAGAAGATTGTAAAAATATCTTTGCATTGTATAGATTCAATGTCTTAATATTGTATAATTGCATGGCACATGTGTGAGTTCTGTGTACTATTTAAAGCCACTTTTTACATTTAGTTATATTTTAGTGACGTTGCCCTGGTGGCTGAGAGAATGTCATGCTCACTCAAATGTCTCGCTGATGGTGGCGGGTGTGTCGGATCATTTAGTTCCCTTCAAAATGGTTGAGTTAGGTGGTGCTGATCCATGCGTCATGTTCGTGAACGGGCGCTGTCAGTGGAGACTGGTCATCTCTTAGCTACCATGGTTTATATATTTTTCTTTGATTTGTTTTTTATATCTTTTTACTCTGGACGCTCTTAACTTGCACGTCTTGCTACATAGTTCTCACATATACCATCTCAACATGAATGACATAGTGTACCAAGATTTTGTAACAAATTCTGATTTAAAAGAGTGTCCATGGAGTTTCTTGCCCGTTCTTCTTCATGAGATCTACGTTAGGGAACTGGCAACTACAGTACTTTCACAAGTTATTATGCCTTGTGATTGTGACTGTAGCGTAGGAGTGCAATGCGTCGTTTCGGGAGTTGCTGCGTCGGGCTGCGCGGCGCCGGATGTTACCGGCGGCGGGTGCTGTGGGTGCGGGGGCGCGCGGCGGCGTGTACCGTGGCGGCGGGTGTGCGGGGCACCGGGTCGCGGGGCGGCGGTTGCACGTTGCGGCGTGCATTCGTTGTTCCGTGATTCGGGGTCTCGAGCATTCGTTGTTGCGGTGTGCGTCGCTGCGTGCTTTCGTGCTCGCAGTGTTCGTTGTTGCGGGCATTCGGTGGTGTGTGGTTCGGCGTGGTGACTTTCGGAATGACGTATTGCACTCGTAGTTTCGTTCTTCTTCCGTCCTTCTGACATTCAAAAGTGCCTGTAATGGCTTAATTGAAATAAAATATTTGACTTTGACTTTGACTTTGACTTTGCTACTGATAAATTTTCTGATAGAAATACCCAATACTTAATACTTTTCCCAACCTTGGAATCGAACCAGGACCTCGTGTTCAGCAGTCGCGCTTACGACTACTAGAGCTAGGAGGCAGTCAGGTCGGGCAAATTGTTATTGGGTATTTCCATCAAGAATTTCTTACAGCCACGGTGTCTGGATTCGTACCCGGTTGATGGCAATAGGCTCGATCCCTTTGACATGAGACGTAAACATAACTAGCGAAATTTGGAAAACTGCAATCTTCACTACACGATTTTCATTTACACGACGCGGCGACACGGCGACGTTCGTTTTCCATACATAATTTTATTATAGTCTTGACCTCCATCAGAAAATTCTTAACATTTTCAACTAAGTACAAAGTGCCAGCATAACAGAAAGTACCTATGCATTATTCATGTCTTCTCAATAGAAACTTTGATGATAAAACATCAATCAGCAGACAATACGGGATCTCGGGAGGTTCCCACGAAGATATTATTATTCGATACAATGCGTTGTTTTAAGACATGAGAGATGAGCGATTGTGATCCTCGGACAATCACTGGCTGTTATATATTAAACATATTTTAATAATTGTGTCATGTGGAGCAAAAAGGAGACTGGCGATTTCTTCCTGTGATTTGATTGTTCTTCTAACCAATATTTAACAATTAACCGAACATGCTTCGCTGGTCCGATGCTTCTTTGCCTACAGTCTCTTATTAAATTTCTTGTGCCCACGATGTCGTGTAAGAAATGCCATTCATTATTTCACAAGATATGTCATAGCGTAAACTTAATCATCATCATTGATCATTCTCCTGCCCTTATGCCAATTTATCTCTTGCATACTTCTCATTACTCATCATCTCATCACCTCCTACAACCATGTCATCCTTCACACAGTCCATCTATCGTTTCTTTGATCTTCTTCTACTCTTGTACCCATCTATCTACATTCATACTCAACATTTTACTCATTACAATTTTCTCATTCCTCTGCATCACTTTACGTTCTTAAAATAAGTTTAGAATTTCAAGTCTTTTAATAAGACTTATTATTCCAAATCATTCGCATCATCTCTCATCTTGTACCAAGCTAACATAAACACAAGAAGTAATTAAACTTTCTCAAGTGAATAAGTATTACATCACCATAATTCAATGATTACAGCCCGTAAAACACTTGCTCCACTAAATCACGTATTTTTTGGGTCATGGCTCGGATTCTGCGTATGGGAAGATTCTAACAAAGGGCCGTAAAAAGGTGTACTAGATGTTTATTAATAGTGGCTATAGATTTAAGAAACAATGAAGACAGTATGCGTTTGGAGATGACTGATAAATGTAGATGTATGGGCTATTGATCTTACTTTCTGTTCTGTGATCTTAGTAATGAAGGTTAGATGGTTCTCGTAGCAAGGAGGCTAAGGTTCTTGAGAATTTTCTCTCATTGAAAGCTATGTAAAATGTATGGAAAGCTTAGTGCTTAGTCTAACTAAAGTGACTTCCGACATTAATGTCCTCTTTATATATGGGTCCTCAATTTATTCAGCACCGCTTTCTGCGACTATCTTTCGAGCCCATTCTGAATTTGTGATGATGACCACTGACCTCAGCAAATATTCAAGAGTCTCACTTAGCTATGCATAATCTTCACGACTTACTTTTCAGCACCACTCTTACACATCTTCGCTCAGAGAGCTTTAAATTGATATTCGCTTATGGTTGAGGATTAGTGCCTAAAAAAATATCATGAGCTAACTAACTAACCTTTTTAAAAATCTTCATTGTTTATCAAACTGGCCACTTATAATAACAGAATCTAGTCGATCCGCCTCGTTACTCCGTCTCGGGGGACATTTACGTAGCGGTACCGTAGTCACTGTCATTTTGTATTACCGACCGTTCTTCATAGCGGACTGTAGGCCAATGATCTGACGTAGACTTACAATTACAAGACGAGCTATTGGGCCTGGCCAGCTATTTTTGAAAGAGACAAATACCATAGATAATACAAACGTAGTTTCAGCGTTGTTTGCATCACGCTCTATCTACTCAGCTATTAAGTTTCCATGCTGGATCATCATCAGTCTCTTGTCCTTATCCCAATTAATTTGGGGTCGGCGCATCATCCATACTTCTCTATTCCTCGTCATTTCAACAGACACCCCCTTTCTTGCCGTATCATCCTTACACAATCCATCCATCGTTTCTTTCAATATGCTTGCTGAATAACTTTCTCCCGTCGCGGGATCTCTCGACCTTAAAAATAACGAAATAATTATCTAACAGAGGGAAAAAAGAGGGGAATTTTTGGAGACCTTTACCCTCCCTAGCTAAAGTATATAGACAACGCAAGAACCATAGGGACTAGGGTAGGGTAGGTATTATAACTTGCAAGTTTTCCAGTCGTCATCAATATCGAAGGAATATGTATGATTTCAGTCCTGTTTTTAACTCTGCACACGTCGTACGTAGGTACCTCAAAACTCACGAAAAATAGTAGAAAAGATGTTCTATGCAAATGAGAACTCATTTCTACTATCAACGCCTACTTAGAATTGCTAATTTGAATCCGGTATTCGCACGATTAATGTGTAGATTAGAAAGATTTGCATCTCTACTACGATTCAATGTCACGACCACGGAGTGTAGCTAGAATGAATGGAATTAGTAAGTGCGGATTCGTTTAGTGATGTGCTTTGATATTTCCGGCTGGTTGACTAGAGGAGGGTTGGTTGTTGGTTGGTCAAAACTCCACGACTCAAACACGGAATAGAACGAATCAATTAATGGCAAACCTTAGCATCGCTTCAAGCATCTTCTTGATTCATTGATATTAAACAGTCCTACAAGTCTATCAAGGTTCAAAATGACTAAGCTTGAAAAATAGCACTGAGTCACTGACATTGCCCAGTCAGCATCATACAGCATACCTCAAGATCAAAATCATATAATAGACTCAATTCAAAAGATTCTAACTCCAATCCATTATGTAATAACCGCTCTAGTTGCTAATTCCGATTACATATTACAAGATCGAGATGATTCACATCAAGTGAGAAGAATATTCTTATGTCATAAAGCCAAGTCATTGTAAAGTCGTTAACCCGAGTGCATCGTAAACGATTTCTATTTGAAAACATTGACCATCACTTTGTGCAAGGCCGTTTATATTATGCATTGACGTTTGTGGGTGTTTGTTTGTGTTCTAAATTTGAACAATTAACCGTTATGTTTTTGTGTCAAAACGCTATCACGAAACTCCTTACAGGATTGGAGAGAGCGACTAGAGACGTAGGTAGGGTACTACAGTACTTACACCCACACTTTACGGTTATGTTTAGTCATATTTTGGTCATACGGAGTGAGCCTATTGCCGTCATCGGGTCACAGATCCAGACTATGCGCTGTAACTCTGTAAGTGAGAGACTCGAATTCCTAAGAATAGAATCCAGGAACCAAAGGCTAGCAGTCGCGCTACTGAATACTAGAGTAGGAGAACGAGACACCCTATGTACCTAATGCATATTATTAATGTAACATGATTGTAACAAATATTTTGGTGTAAAGAATTTACCTATTGTATTTTTTTATTTATTTCTTATGCTAGCCTAATCTTCTACGAACTATAGTGTCAAATTAAGTATCATTCGTTTATCCTTTCTTTCGCAAAGGTCGAAGAATCTTGCTCACATAATTTAAACAAGAGAGACTTGAAGAATAGCCAAAGAAGGCTTTGTCAGTCCCTAATGATCTTAGGAACCATTTATCTCCATTTAAAGAAATTAACAAATAGAGGACTCTATCAAGATGCTTTGGTATCTAAGCATAATTCTTACGCAACCAGCAAAAACATAAATCGGATTTTTATCACGCATTTGACGCATTCAATAGATGCAAAAATTCGCAGGCGCCGAGACGGTCAATTATTAAGTATTACAACATAAGTAATTGCGTGCACATTTTCTAACAATGGTAGGTTTAAAGATGACTGATTACTACTTGATAAGTCATAATTGCGAGTTTACCGGTATAATTAGAGAATTTACGTTAAATAAAACATAAAATTTTGCGCAAAATTTTATGTTTTATTTAACCTTTTTTTTATGCGTAGATTTTAAAAGCGAAAGTTAGTTCCTTCACAATGAGATGCTTCTAATAGAGATTTATCAGATTTTCCCCAAAAACGAACACATGTAGTTTTAAGTTGAGGTAAACACACATTTAGATTGTTTGCTTACAAAAGCTGTCTAAATAACTTCTAGCCCCAGATTAAACCAACGCAACGCTTGTGTTTCAGAAATAGGTAAGTGTTTATTGTTTATTTACCTACATTTGGAAGTTTCGTTAGGTACCCTGGGAGGGTTATTGCCTCTTGTATTTGTACGACAATTCTCTCAAATATTTTTTCTGGAAAAGTGGATATCGATTATATCGAACCATGAAAAATGTAGTTAAAAAACTAAAAAACCCGACTGAAAAAACGGAAAAGCAAAAAACAAGCACATTTTAAATTAAACAAAACTTGTAAGCAGGCGGGGTCCATTCTATTTTCATTTCATAATTTAATATTCAAATGAACCCCGCCTGCTTCCAAGTTTTGTTTAATTTAAAATGTGCTTGTTTTTTGCTTTTCCGTTTTTTCAGTCGGGTTTTTTAGTTTTCTAACTACATTTTTTTATTTAACACTTTTTAGTCAGTTTTCATTAACTTCGTTATAACTATTATAAGACGGTAGATTTCGATTCGATTTTATATTCATTCCGTACACGTAAAAAAATCCGGTTATAAGTCAGAAATGCTATACTGTTTGTTCTAATAACTTTAAACCGTTATATATCCTAAACGGTTTTATAAAATGAAAAATGATAAAGGAAACCTAATATTCATTTTCAAATGCCTATTCAACGATACCCCACTTGACGTGGTGCGTCGATTTTTTTTTTTTTCATTTTGACAATATGGCGACTAGTTGTTACTATAGTGAGTATTGTTTACTGTAATGTCTTTAGTGACACTCGCGAGGTCAAGACGAATCGATTGACGTACGGATCATCAAAATCGGCCAAGGCGTTTGGCCTCTACAATGCCACATAGGAACAAACATACATACATACATACATAGACTGATAAACACATAACCCTTCTTTGCTTTGCGCAGTCGGGTAAAAAGATACGCAAGCAGCAGTCACGAAAGTCAAATCAATTCCCTCTTGTCTAACGAAACAAATATGATGCAAACTCAAATTCGTTCCACAGTTATTAAAAAAAAATCGCCCATAAACAAAAACCATAGAGTGTGATGGCCCGTAACTAGGCCCTAACAAAACAAATTCTCAATTACGATTTACAACGGAGAGCGAAAGTGACCCATTATTTATGTAAACGATTTGTTACATGACGTAATTTTATTTAATAAATAAATACCGTTACATTTTGTTGACCGAGACGACTATTTACATTGAGTGTGGCGGATTTAAATGGATTAATTGGGGCCATCTTGGCAACAATTAATTAATTGGGTATTTTGAGTACTTAGATATCGTTTTCTTGTTCCATACCTCTGGACGGACCTTTGATTATTTTGAGGAACGTTGAGGAGCTTTTCTGGCACCGCCATCATTGTGATTAATGCTGAATACTACATAGCTGTACCTCTTAATCACGCACCTTTTTCTCACGGGGTAGGTACCTACGCTAGACCGACTACCACTATTCATAAAGTTACGTTGACACCAACTCTGAACTCATCAAATTAAAATCAAAGCTCAATTAGAAAAGACTCTCATGACATGACCATTGCTGTTAGAAAATGTCTAGGCCTTAAGAAAGAAAAGTAGAGGGGCACAAGGCTGCGCAAGCCAAATTCTTCCAGGCTAAGTATTATTATTATTATACTTAGAAATTTGAAAAATAAAGATAATATATGAACTAAGTGATGAAAAAACTAGGCCTATTCGTAAATAATTGTAATCTTTTCATAAGCCTAATAAAACTACATCTCACTTTCTCACATGGCGCTCAGAGTGACTATTTCACTTACTGCCGCACTCAGAGAGCTATAATAATTACCTAATGATGACTTAGTAAAGGTTTTGACAGTTCTGTGAAGTTCTGTCGTACAAAAGTATGTCAAATCTTTACTAAGTGACGGCTTATTGGTAGCCGACTGCACGCAGCAGCAGCCGACATGTCGTCGCTTACATACAAAATAATAAATTATTACAAATTAAATTATATAAATTATTATTATTCAATTTCATAGAAATACGTAGAAACCAGTAGGGTCGCTGCGACACGTCGTCTGCTGCTGCTTCGTGCAGTCGGCTACCAACTTGTACCTTAATCATTATTCTCTGAGTAGGTACCGCAGTTAGTGAAATAATCTCAATAGTCACGACCAGCATTTTTGGGTGAGTTTGGCTGAGCGACATCCGCACTCTACTTGTTCTGTTGTTTGCTCGTTATATGAGCTGAAGTAGCCAAATTCTGAGCCGACTCAATTTGTACTGCCCCGATAATCTCGGAAGAGGCAAGGGAAAGCAATTCTTGATCGAATACTTCACCTGGTAAAGTGGCCACTATCTGTCTGTATTGATCTTATTTCAGTTGTTTCACCTATATCACTATAATCAAATAGTCTCAGATCATGTTCATGATAGAGTCGGACAGTGGTTTCTAACGACCGTGATAGTGAAATTGATGCTTAAGAGCGTATGCTACCTCAGATTAGCAACCCTATTTGTGGTGGTTCAAACTTCGCTTGTAATACTGTTAGAATAAAGTTCTAATCAGCTTGCACTACAAAGCGGTTGTTACGTCTTTCGCTGCGGCCGAATAGTGCGAAATTAGTGGTATTTTGCGATTTACAAAAAAACTAT
Source organism: Diarsia mendica (assembly GCA_949316265.1). Taxonomy (NCBI): domain Eukaryota; kingdom Metazoa; phylum Arthropoda; class Insecta; order Lepidoptera; family Noctuidae; genus Diarsia; species Diarsia mendica. Next base: position 14,269,414 of record OX438903.1, on the reverse strand, counting down.
TGATTGGACTAAAAAAGTAAAACACTATGACTTTAGTTTGTTGCTTGTAGAATTATTTGGCAAAAAAATCAGAACGATGACATGTATTTTAGTATGGTTTTTACTCGTTAAAAGAAATTTTTAGAGGTATCTTCGCGATTTTTTTCTATCGAGCAAAGTTAGTTGTATTATGTTTTCACAACACTATGGCACTAGCATATATCCTGAAGAATATCATATATTTTTCTGATGTTGATTACTGCAGTGAATCATATATACTTTTACGCATTATAAAACTCGCGTTTGAGGTACCATACGCTCCTAAATAAGCACATGAGTTACGGCATAATTTACTTCGTGGAATACCTACCTGCGTGCTACGACTATAACAAAGACATTGGCATCGAATGTTCTTACTTCTTACTTCCATGAATATGTGGGTACCTAATCCCTAAAAGTGTTTAGGGAGAAACGAAAGAGTATTTGCAGGTTCGTTCATGAACTCATCGCTGTTCTTAGAACCTTATTTTCCGGGGCTGCGGAACTATTACCCCGGAACACAAAGGGCTAAGAAGGAAGTCAGTACAAGTCTGCATTGGGGTCATTTGATGATTTCCTATCCGCAAGAAAAGTCCTTATTTTCCATTGACCACTCTGAATAACTGACCCAAGATTCAACGCTCTTTTTAGGGTTCCGTAGTCAACTAGGAACCCTTATAGTTTCGCCATGTCTGTCTGTCCGTCTGTCCGTCCTCGCTTAATCTCTGTGACCGTTAGCACTACAAAGCTGAAATTTGGTACCAATATGTGTATCAATCACGCCGACAAAGTGGTAAACTAAAAATTGGAAAAAAATGTTTTATTAGGGTAGCCCCCCTATATGTGAAGTGGGAAATGATTTTTTTTTTAATTTTAAACCCTAACGTGTGATATATTTTTTGAAAGGTATTTAAAAATGAATAGGGGTTTACCTATTATTTTTTGATAATGTCAATAATTTCGGAAATAATCGCTCCAAAAGTAAAAAACAATGTATCTAACTTTTGAACCATGTTTAGAAAATATGAAAAAAATCTGAAAAGTAGAACTTTATAAGGACTTTCTAGGAAAATCATTTTGAACTTGGATGGAAACAGTTTTTGTACAAAAAAGACAAAAAGTTGTACAAAATAATTTCTGGACTAAGTTTGTAGTATAATCGTATATGCAAGCATTTTTTTTTTAATTTCGTTTACATATTTTATTATCCTGAACGTATATTTTTTCAAACAAAAAAATAATTATCACTACGGAACCCTACACTGAGCGTGGCCCGACACGCTTTTTAAAAGTTACTATGTTTGTTGGAACTATATAAAAATCACAAGTTCCGACATTCGCCAAGCTCCTGCAATTCCTAGGCTCTCCAATACGCCAACCAACCAGGGTTAGAGCTTTTACGTATTGGAGGACCTGCCTAATGACAGTAATAACCAGGGTCAGCATTGTCGAGCGATAAGTCTAGTGGTCCTAAAACAAAAAGCATTGCTAGAATGGAATGGTTTTATGTTTCAATATTAGGATAAATAAAATACCACTTTCGCCGCTTTTTGTACCGTTATGAATGTCTTCCTTTCGATTTAAACGATTCGTCACAGTAAACAATAAGTCGGTCACTAAAAGTGCTCGAATCGCTAACGCTTGTTGGCAAACATTTTAGCATTTCAGTGCGATATCGCTAACTATTGCCAATACGTTTCATTGACGCATGCTGCTGCAATGTACCCTGCCTGAAGTGCTAACAAGGCATTCTCGAATTTTTTGGTACGACCCGACCGAACGACGGTTGGCCGAGCGAGCTAAGCCCATAATATGCATAGACACGAGATTAAAATAATATTCGTTGTTCCTGCAAGCGACGCAGGATCTAATAAGTAATTGATAAACCGAGGCAAAGTGCAAATAACCAGTGCAATGTGTAACGTGCCCAGCTAAAAAACACGATAATAATGTAACCTTATCTCTCTGTTCCAGATAATCTGGTGCTTGGCGGTACTGGCAGTGACATGGCAGACTGCGAGTGGTCACGGCAGACTCATCGAGCCCCCCTCCCGGGCTTCCGCCTGGCGCTTCGGTTTCGACACCCCACACAACTACAACGACCATGAACTGTACTGCGGGGGCTTCTCACGACAGTGGAACAAAAACGATGGCAAGTGCGGAATCTGTGGAGATGCCTGGGACGCACCAGTCCCCAGGGCACACGAACTGGGAGGCAGGTTTGGCAAAGGCGTCATCGTTCGCAAATACGCACCAAATGAATCCATCGTCATCAAAGTAGAACTCACAGCGAACCACAACGGCTTCTTCGAGTTCAGAGTCTGCCAAGAACCCAAAGGAACCACCCAAGACTGCTTAGACAAATACGTACTAAAAATAGACGGAAGAGAAGGAACCAAGTTCTATCCTAAAGACGGCAACAAAATATACGAGATGAAGTATAAACTACCTGAAGGTCTAGAATGTTCCCATTGCGTCATGCAATGGAGATATATCGCTGGCAACAATTGGGGTTCATGCGGAAATGGAACCGAGGCAGTGGGATGTGGACCACAAGAAGAATTCAGAGCATGCGCAGACATAGCTATAGGAGACCGTTTCGCCACTACAACCAGACGTCCCAGGCCATCATACGTGCCTCCAAACAGAAGGCCAACACCAGAAGTGCCAACCCCAGAAGAGTCTACTGGAAGCTCATGGTACGGCTTCGTGGTCGCTATCGTCACGTTGTTCGTTGCCATCGGCATTCTAGCAGGACTCTACCTGTACTACTACAGAGGTGGCCTTAAGATTAAGAATCTCCTGAGGTCGAAGGTGCCTACCCCAGCGCCTGTTCCTCCACCAAGACACAAACGGTCATCTCTATCGAGAGAACAACCGCCAGAACTGACACCACCAAAAATAGGGATGCTCCCTGACTCAGGATTTGAGACCGTTGACCTAAGAGCTAAGTGATAGAAGAAAAGAGGCTATTCGAATAAGCAGAACTACCTAAGCTGCCTTTACCTAGTGATATTAAGTCTTGTGTGACTGAATTACGTAGAGATTCGACTGCGAGTCGGTTGTTAGGTAATTACGTTAATTTTAATTTAGGTTAAATCTACTTTTGTAAATTATATGTAGATATTTATGTTAAATTAAATGTTATAAAATTGATGTCTTGACTTTTTTTTCCTTGCCCTACAAAAACAACTATTTTACACGAAGCACAAATATTGGATCGTGATAATTCACAATAAAGTAGCAAAGTTTTTGCTGAGTTCCGAGATAGCCGTATAAGGTACGTACCTGTAAGATGTTATAAACTTGGTATCTTAAAGTTTTAATAGAAATTCAGCTCATTTATTTGTTTCGAAACTGAAATAATGTAAGTGATGCTCTTGCTTTTCAACGCTGCACCTTGTCTACTTCTTTTTTTTTTTTGTTTTAAAAAACGTTGCCCCACACTAGGAATTTCTCCTGTATCGTGGGTGCGTTCACAAACATTAAACTCACATATAAGCCGCGCAGATAGAGAATAGATCTGTAAATGGCGGCCGCTCGCATGCGTTCTCGCTCACTCTCTATCGCTGTCTATACTCACACAGTGACGTACACGCTACAAAAAAAATAGTCTGTCAGGATTCGCTTTCCACGCTATGTTGATATTCATTGTTGTTTTTGTTGAGTTTGATTGTTATTTGTTTGCCTTACGTTTGATTGTTATTTGTTTGCAGGTGAATCCTCCAACCAGCCCGCGAAATTCAAATTTTCTTAAGTTTTTTGCAATTTGCAGGTCAGTGATAGGTTGTATGTTGATGAACATTTGATTCGCGGCTGTAAGACGTATGTAGTAATCATTAATACAACCCTCCGAGCTCATAAAGGTTCCGGAATGACTTTGACCTTGTAAAAAGTCATTTTTACACCTTTATGAGCTCGGAGGGTTGTATTAATGATTTTGATGATTATAATTCTGTAACTACATACGTCTTACAGCCGCGAATCAAATGTTCATCAACATACAACCTATCACTGGCCTGCAAATTGCAAAAAACTTAAGAAAATTTGAATTTCGCGGGCTACCCTGGAACATCAACCTTAATATTTTTTTTACATTATTTCTACTATTATTAATTAATAATATTAAAAAATAGTAATTTATAACAAAAAAAAAATCAATAAAAAAATTAAAAAAATCGATGTTTGAGAACTTGTTTTGCCAACCGTACCATAGGTACCCGCCGCCATTTTCAGATCTATTCTCTATCTGCGCGGCTTATACACAAACACACCCAGACCCGAAACATCTATCTGTAGGCCATACAAATATTTGTTCCGTGCGGGGATCGAACCCGCGACACGCAGCGCAGCAGTCCAATCGCTCAGCCACTGCGCCAACCGTGCTTTAAATATTATGTCAAGAAATATCTCTCGTGCATGCTGGATAATTATGTCACGATATTTTCCCTCACAGAAGCAAGTGATAAATTATAAACATGACATGGATCTGATGGGTCTGAAAAATCAGAAGTGCGTTGTCTTGGGAGCGAACGTCATAGGTCCACTTCCGTTCACCACCATACCACTACTAGACTATCACTTTTTCAACCCACCGAAGTGGAGACTAGTGCAACGGAGACGCTACGATACTCAAATCTCTGAAAATCCACATGTCTGTCCTGTCTCTCTAGCAACTAGTAGGTACCACATCGTCCACATCTGCCCCCTGTGTGCTCGTCTCCGCTTTGGTCGAAACCGGGTCTAGTCACTAGAACTAGTAAATATAACTTGGTAACTAGAACAGCTTTAACGGATCACAAATATACAAAACGAAGTATGAATTTTTAACAATTCAAACCTATTTGCTCTGGAGTGGAGAGCTTTAATTTTTCTTTTAGTTCTTACTATTTTTCAAATAACTCTTCAGAAGTTACTAAAACTTATTTTTATCAAGTACTTTAGAATCCTAGAAAAACTCCAGCTGCAGCCGTAACTAGTAAACTTAACCATTACAAATCCATTTTACTCGAACCTTTCTGCCCCCCCGCTCCCCTCCCCACCCTCTGGCTCAAGAGCTATTCTTCTAGTTTAAAGCCTTTTCTTTATTCTTTATCAGAGTCGCTGTCTAGCATTTCAACCTCATACCTAGTCAGATGTTTTCTTTGATTGATTCTTATGTAGTTTTACTTTCTTTAGAGCGTCGTGGACCTACCGCGACCGTCTCTAAAATGCCCAGGCCGGTTTCGGGTCCCAGTCCTTCACTGACCCAGACACACAGCGTTTTAACATGGTGATGGCAAAAGTACCCGAAGGGTGACAAACGGGACCCTAATAATGAAAAAAAAAATTAGTTAAAAAACCCCTTTTTATTTTGTGTTTGTTCTTTCGTTGGTCGCGTAAAATTCTTCGCAGATGATTTAACTTCTATGTTTGTTTATAGGATTTTTCACTTTGAATATTGACTGGCCTGTTGGTCTAGTGGTTAGTGACCCTAACTGCTATGCCGGAGGTCGTGGGTTCGATTCCCACCCAGGACAAATGTTTGTATGATGAGCACGATCATTTGTTCTGTGTCTGGGTGTAATTTATCTTTAATATGTATGTATTTAGAAATATATAAGTATGTTTATCAGTTGTCTAGTAGGTACCCATAACACAAGCTCTGCTTAGCTTGGGACTAGATGGCGTTGTGTGAAAGTTGTGGAATATTATTGTTATTATTATATTATTATATTTTTGTAATTTAAAACCCTTTTAAAACCCTTTATTTTGATACCCTATTCGATGGTATTGGATTTTTTTTATTTTGAACTCCGCGATTTGGCTCCCAAAATCCGCAATTTTTATGTTTTTTTAAAATTTTAATGTAGCCTATATGTAACACTTGCGCCATCAAGACGAATCTAACGACGTATATTTCATTCAAATCCCTTCATCCGTTTTGGAGATAAGAGGGAACAAAGAAACGGACATACTTACGTATATGTACATACATACTTACATACATAATACACGTCAAACACATAACCCCAGTCCTGGTGCCCTACTATGACGTCTTAAAACAGTCCTAACTTAATATTATTCCATTGTGGAAACGTGACAGAACTATACGGGACGTCTAGCGCCATCTCTTTTCCACGCTGGATTAAGAATAAGTTAGGACTGTTTTAAGACGTTATAGTAGCCCCCCTGGATTTATAAATAGGCCGTATAGGCCGCGGCCTAGGGGCGGCAGCGTCCTTGGGGCGGCAGATTTCAGAGGACGGTCACTCGATTTCAGCGGATAAGTCAAACACGTCCACTGGTTTTCTCATGTTTTTTTAGAAGTAGGTCTTTCTTCGTCTTTCTTCGTCTTTCTTATCGCTCTTTTTGGAGTGTTTACATTATGACTCATGTTTCATAAACAAAACGTTCACACAGCTAAAACTTTTTATGCGATAAGATTGTGTACCGAACTATGCAATACGATACTTTCAACAGCCACTTAAGATAAGGAGTTCTCAGAATTAATTCGTAAACATACCCTTTTTTTTTTTTCGACGCACGTGTCGACTACCTGGGCCGCTACTACCACCTTTAACAAAACAATCCTATTGCAGGAACGTTTTGATTCAGGCTTAAAACAATAACACTTTGTTTGGTACCATGACCTCTACAAAACAATACTGTTTTACTCTTGCTTAGTGCGGGGAAAGAACGAAAGATCTGTAAAATTTGTCTATTCCCTGCTTTAACATGAAAGAAGCAACTAGCAATACGTAAACTGTATAGCGCTGTCTCTTTCTCAAAAATCCGGTCCGAATCGTATTCCGAAATGATAGTCATGAAACAAAACATAACTTTAATGAAAATAGAAATATTAAATATAACATACAATTTTTCATTTTTATAGGTAGTTTTAAGAAAATACATAATTAAAATCGTAACATTTATAAAATCTTTGAGGATTTTCCTTGACAAAGTAAGAAAATGTTTCGAAGGAGGTTAAGCCCTTCATTGTAACATAATAAGATTCGGACCAGTATTTTTTATAACTGGCTGGTATCATTATCGTTTTTTATTAAAGTGGCATCCATGTCAATGCATTACGTCATTATTCTTGTCAGTGAGTGGTTGTCAACAAAATTCAATAAAATTACATCTTAAGTTAATAATAAAATATATATACAAGTATCAAAAAGGGGAAGTAATTACAGGGCGTCAAAAAATTCGTCCACACCGCTGTCAACAGGAAAAGTGCCCAGAAGGCTGGCAGCATTGCCACGTTGGATGGCAATGCTGATTCTTTGCCCAAAAAATATTCCAGCCCTCCGGTCACGTGAAGAGTCGACCAAGCGCTTGGAAATTTCCTGATAAATTAAGTGGGCACTCGGACCCCATGGCCCCAGTGTTTCAACCCCAAACGGCTCAAACACATAACTACCAATTAAGTTATTGTATTTGCGCCGTTTGAGGTTTTCAGCACCAGCAGCAGCCGCCCCAGCACAGCTCACCGTGCTAGGAAGATGGGATGGCGCAAGGGTGTCGACACAAGTTGCATCCCACACCAAAGGCCTACCCAACTTCCAAGGCATTATGGTCATACCATCTGGTCTCTTCCCATCGACGCGTGCCAACCCATTGGGTTCCAAAATAGCTGGCACACCGGCGGTAGCCAGAGCACGTCGGATAAGATCATTAATGCTGGCGTGTCGCGCAATCCGACCTGCGCTCTTACTGCAAGAAAGGCCATGGTGTCCGAGACCGTCGACTGCTTCACCACATTGACAGCGATGTGGTGAAGTTTATATAATAATTCTAAATTAAATTATGGTATTTACTTTTCTTGTGTGCTGTGATTGTGAATATGAACCGTTTTCGATATTCATATATTTATGATGGACTTATGAAATATGTACTAAAATGCTGGTTCTTAATAGGATGCGATAGGTACTCATCTTATCCTTATTTTGAAGCTGGCTTGCTCAGCTGGCTTGAAATAAAAACCTTAACGTGAACGTGGACATGCCAATGTTTATTTTCCCTTGAGAGATGAAGAGCAACCAATGGAATGAATATCATTAAAACTGCATCCATGCATCTTAAAAACCACTACCTATCACTATGGACCATGGAGCTGGTTAAAATAATTCCAGGAAATTCGAATATGGACTGATCTACAAGTTGTTAATCGATATTTTAAACTGTATAATAAAGAATTCTGACTATAAACCATTATTAACTTTGATCGTTTTATTTAAGTAGGTACCCAAGTACTTTAGGTCTGATAAACTGCGTGTAAGAAGTCGTGGATGATTTCAGGGTGACTATGTTCAACACGCTTGTGCGTTCCCGCGAGTTTGTAAAACTAGATTGATTCTCAGTAGCAATGTTTGGAAGGCACTCTATGCTTCGGAAGGCACGTATAAGGCTGCTTTTCATTAAGCACACATCCATAGTACGCATCCTTCCATATAGAAAACATCTTAGTTGAATTTCATCCGTTTCCACCAGTGTTAAGCTATGTGCACCAATGAATATGATTGGCGGATATTTATAACGCATTCATAGCAACGTAGCATAGCGCATCTCTGGTGGAAAAGCACCCTAAGCCGGTGGTCCCTGTCGCCAAATTGCTGTCGTCAAACCATGTTTAAAAACTCTGACACTAGGGTGTGTGGGGTCGTTAGACCTTAAGACCGTCATTTTCAAGCATACAAACAATAACACAGTTATTATAATGGTAATTTATTGATTCTCCAGCAATATAAGTTATAGGTAGGTAATCTATAGCAACAGTACATTTTACAAATCGATGTTTATGATGTAAACAAAATGTAATGTGATGTAAATACAAACGACAACAACATCCACTTTTTCTCAGGCATCTTTGGCAGCCTTACATACCTTAGTATGTCATGTAAAGATGACTAACATAAATATGACAAAATACAATTTGTATTAGTAAAGAGAGCCTTAAAACTATGTTTGTAACACTTCAGTTAAGCACTAAGTCTTTGTGCTGCACGTATAGGTACATATGGCACTTGCCCATGAAAACGACGGAACACCACTCCCTGCGGCCTAAATGTCCTCTTCCAACACGATTATGCAGATCCATAACATGTTGGTACTACACATGTTGGTGTTACACCACGAACGCCCCAAAGTTGACGTAGCTGTGCGACTCCAGCAACTCCACACTCTCGCCACGTAGGTACTTGGTCTTCTGGCGCACGTACTCCACGATGTCCTTCTCCGTACTGGTGTAGTGTATGCGGGAAATGTACACCGGAGTGTATGGGTTCGCGGCACGAATATGCACGTTGGGCTCCGATGGAGTCATGTCACAGTGGTTCTTGTTGGTACATTGACGGTGCTTCCTCCTAACACCGTCACAAAATCATCATCAGCCTAGTCATAGTCTCTCTAGCTCTTCCTCCTTTTCGGAATGCGAGAAATACAAGATCGGTCGATGTGGCGATGCTTGGAAGATGCCTACGTCCTGCAGCAGACAATTTCTTGTTGAAAATGATAAAGATGATGCACTGAAACCACTGAAAACATAGTCCAATCGAATACTTTACGACACCATAACATTATGCCTGTGACATCCGAAGGATTGGGCAGAGGTGTTTAATACACTCCTTGCACGTATATAAATGTGTTTTTATTACCAAGTATATCACGGCAGTACATTTCTTTTGTATAATTTATAAAACAATAATATATTCGTCGCCCCAGATCAACTTATTTAGAATGTCAAACATTCCTGCTATTTGACATAAAAACAATCCTGCTCGCTGTCAAAAGGCACGTCGTGGTACCAATTGAATGAACTATTTGAGGTGACGTCATCAAAACGATATCAAAACTGATATTTTTAGCAGTCCTGCATTAGGATTGTTTTAAGGACGTGATGGTATGAAAATGCAAAGTAAGACTTAAACAGGACTGTTTTAAGACGTTGTAGTAGCGCCCCTGAGCCGACCTTTTTGTTTAGCTTGCAGTATGTCAATTATGAATGGAGAGCTGTGTTATTTTAATTGATTTGTATTGTTATTTTAATTGATTTGTAAATAAACATAAGTTTTAACAGAGTTCTCTTACAAAACAAGAGTTATCGGCGTTTTAATCACGCGCCGCGTGAGGTCACGTGACTATCACATGACATTACGCCATTTTGCGTAGATAGCCGTGACATTACGCCATTTTGCGAAAATTTTGCTTGACACTTGAGTGGTGCGTGAGTGATAGATGAAAGCAGCGCATCGGGCGAAGGCGAACGGCGCGAACGGCAGTGTCTCAACGTCAACGGTTGACGGTGAGACACTGCTGCCGGATTTACCAGCAGGCTGAGTAGACTGGAGCCTAGGGGGGCGACAAATTTGGTCCAAAAAATATTTTTTGTCTGAAAAATATTAAAAAATCGCTTAAAAACGAGTCTCGAAAGAACGCTCAAATCAATAAAAAACAAAAACCAAACCAGTTATTGACTACAAGCAGTGCGTATTTTCCTTACTTTAAGCCGCTGCCCTAGGGCGGCTTTTCGCGGGTGTTAAATCATCAAATAACCCCTCCCGCTCTTGGGTAGAGCGAAAGGAAGTGTCAGACTTCTATTGACTAAAAACCAACCATGTTCCTTCTTAGCGCTTTATGTCGAAGCCGCGGTGTCTCTTGCGATCAACCCGCAGCCCCGATGAGGTTTTGAACTAACCTTGCGTAAATATTTCGGTCTACTGCATGCCACTAAAATTTTCTAGCTCGCTTCGCTCGCTCGTAAAGCCGGGCAAGTAAGTAAAATATGTATATTTTTAATAATAAAAAGAAAATCAATTATAAAAATTACCTTTCCAAGGCGAGGCGCAAAAATTTTCGAGCTCGCTTCGCTCGCTCTTGCATTTTAGTGCCCTGTACTCTGAAGTTTCATGCATATATCGTAAAAAAAACTTCACTATCTCTATGAATTGTTGAAACGAAATATAATTTAACCGATGTGCGAAGTGTAACATTTTTAAATAAAATAATACTTGACTTTGTGCTTGCTTTCTTGACTACCTAATCATGAAAAAGAGGGACGGCCAAATTAGAGTGGGCCACCTGGCAGCAAAAACCCATGCTACGCTTTTTCTTTTTTGAACCAATTTTTAGTCGGTTCTTAATTCAAAAATTTTAGGATTTCTCATTAATTCATTTTCTCCTCTACCTGTTTTATTATATTAATTCTATTTAGTTTATTTTATAGTTTTTACATATCTCATGCTCTGTAAGTAAAACTTACACCCCTGAATGCCGGGGTGTATGACTATCATTACAGCATAGGTTTTGGAATTTGAAAAAAAACCGGCCAAGAGCGTGTCGGGCCACGCTCAGTGTAGGGTTCCGTAGTTATAATTCTTTTTTGTTTGAAATACGGGCCAATGAAACTTGACCTCTGAATTGTATAGGCGCTCATACGATTCAGGGACCAAATTATATTGGTTAACTGCAGTTTCCATCTGTTGTTTCCATCCAAGTTCAAAATAATTTTCCTAGAAAGTCCTTATAAAGTTCTACTTTTCAGATTTTTTTCGTATTTTCTAAACTTATGGTTCAAAAGTTAGAGGGGGGGGGACGCTTTGTTTTTTACTTTTGGAGCGATTATTTCCGAAATTATTGACATTATCAAAAAATGATTTTAGTAAACCCCTATTCAGTTTTAAATACCTTTCCAACAATATATCACACGTTAGGGTTAAAATTAAAAAAAAAATCACTTCCCACTTTACATATATAGGGGGGCTACCCTAATAAAACATTTTTTTCCAATTTTTATTTTAGCACTTTGTCGGCGTGATTGATACATATATTGGTACCAAATTTCAGCTTTCTAGTGCTAACGGTCACAGAGATTAAGCGAGGACGGACAGACGGACAGACAGACAGACAGACAGACAGACATGGCGAAACTATAAGGGTTCCTAGTTGACTACGGAACCCTAAAAAGAACTGTCATACTCATACTGCACGAAGAATATTTTTAAAAAGTTATTTTTTTTTTCTCGGTATCGATTAATTACTCGAATTGGAATCTAGACAATTTATTTTATAAAGATTTTATTTTAAATATGGAACTATTTGTTTCCACATCGTATGTTAGATGGAATCGATTTAAAAATCAAACTGGCCAGCAAGATTTGACGCGCTTGCGTGCGTGAAAAAAAAAAGGCAGTCTACTAGTACAAACTATAAATATACCTAAAAAGAACGTGACCATATCTCTTACAAATTGTAATAATTTTACTATTAATTTTAATTAAATACACATTTTTTTCTTCTTAATAAATGTTCATTGAAACCTGCTGTCTTGTTGTTTACTTACCTCACAATCGATATGTAAAGCAGAGTATTTATCTCGGGCGTAAGCATCAATTGCATACTCGGGTTAATTAGCGCCTTCGCTTCGCTCAGGCCAAAAACCTCGTATGCAATTGATGTCATACAGCCCTTGGTTAATAATCTACTATTAATTAAGTTGAATTATGTAAAGTACTAAATAAAATATTTTAACTTCAAATAAAATTTAAATCCACTCCATTATAAGAAGGTGTATTGAAAAACGTCGTTCGATACAAGTGGGCAATTGATAACGTAGTTTTTTTTAAATTTTATAAATTTTTACACAATTTCTGCACAAAAGAAAGTAATCATGCCTAGGCAGAATGCAAATAAATCGAGCTCACTTCGCTCGCTCTTCCAAATCTCTAGGTTCTTCAGAATGTTTACCATTACCTGTGCTCCTGGCCTTCCAACCGAATTCTTGGGTGACTGCCCCCAAAATCTTAGACTAAGACCGCGCCTGCCACTAAATCATAGCTTTTTTAAATAATTTAGAGACTTAAATAACGATCCCCGTGAGCACACTCATATTAGTAATGGGCAAAAAGCTGATTTAATGTGGACGATAGTACACAAATGAAAAAATTACAATTTAACTGACAATTTTTTTTATTATTATGACAGTGTACTATATATTATTATAGGGTGTCGAATTGCAGAGGTAGTAGCAGTAGGGGCGGCAAAATCTGAATAGCATACGGGCGGCAAATGTTTAAATCCGGCACTGCATAACCCTCCTTTTGGGCTTTGCCGCAGTCGGGTAAATAGTAAGCCTCCGCTGTCCGTCTGTCTGTCTGTTACCGGCCCGCTTTATCTCATAATCCGTATAGTTGAAATTTTCACAGAATGTGTATTTCTGTTACCGCTCGCGCTATAGTAACAAATAAAAATAAAAGGCAACTGAACCGTAACGGAACCCTACATGCCCGATTTCGCCTCGCACTTATCTGGTTTTGTGGGTTTTGTAATCAGATTTACGGTTTCTAAACAAAAAACCGTAAATCTGAATAAAAAACAAGTTCGGTTCTGTCTATGTCTGTTTTTAATGGCAACATTCATTAAATATGTCAGTGTCACTGTCAATTGTCAACCACAGACAAATATCGCAAAACAAACGTGCTGTGAAAAAGCGTAAAAAAGTACCGAAAGGCAATTTATTTTGCGAAAAAAACTTTATAAATGAAAAATGGCGGTGCGGCCACAGCACATGCACGACGGTGGAATTGTGGAGCGTCGGTTGCGACCAATTTACGGTAACAAGTTTGCTTGAGCAAAATCTAGATACTTCAGGCAACCTCTTCGGAAAAAGAGATGTTTTTCAGTGAAGATATTTAAATTTATGAATTTTACAGACTGGTTGGACAATGGGAATAATAAGAAGGCGCTGCAGGAAGCGGAAAAGGTGCTTAAAAAGAGCCCTACTCTTCAGGCGGCCCGGGCTTTGAAAGCCTTAGCACTTTTTAGGTTAGGAAAAGGTCCCGAAGCGCACCTAGTGCTCGATGCCCTGGCTGACGAGAAGCCGAGCGATGATACCACGCTGCAGGCTATGACGATATCTTACAGAGAATCTCAACAATGTAAGTGTTTTTATTACCTTGTATTTATTAATGAACTAAGGAATATCTATACACTCACAGGTAAACTAATAGGAAAACTGCAATAAAATCTAATAAACCGTGCCATGCAGTATAAGTAATAAATAAAATATAATATTTGATTGTATTTCTAATAGAAGATCATCAAATAGTCCACTCATGACACCCAGGACATAAGCAACAGCACTTCTTAATATTTCTCATTCATTAGAAATCAGATCATTTATTCAAATTGGATTATGAATTGATTGTAACAAATCTGACATATCAGTGTCTGTAGTCCAGTAGGTAGTGTTTAATGAACCATCTAATCTTATTATTAAAACCTTTAATCCCCGAATACCTTTACATACAGTATTTTATTCCTGTATTATTATACAATACTTACGTTTAATTGACCAATTAAGTACATGATAATTAAGGACATGGTTCTAAATAACCTGCACAAGTTATTATTATTATTTTTTAAATTGGTTCTAGAACTAAATAAGTACTAGAAGAATAAAATTGTAAATTATTCCCCCAATTAGCTGCGTCAATGCCATGAAACAGATTCCATACTTCTCTATTAGTGGTCAATGATTTATGTAAAACCCAGGTGTGTACATTGCAGATAGGCACTGCCTACCCCATAATATCCAATTATTCCTACATGGGCACATAAACAACATAAAGACAAGGTGCACAACTTGAGTAGGTTAGGGCTTGGGTAGGTTGTAGGTCCTATGAAATAGAACCGGAAAGAAACTCTGTGGTTACTCATTTAAAAATATTGGTTTTGCTATGTTATTATTTCACAGCATTAGTGCTTAGATATGAGAGGACAGCCTAGATCTGACAATAAGTTGTTACTTACCGCACAAAAAGATAGAAAAGTTAACAAGCATCTAAATGGCCTACAATGTTTACACATTCACAAACAATGGGTAATAAAGAATCTATACCAAGAAAAGAAAAATATAGTAAAAAGACTGTTTCAGTTACTATTCTGAACAAAAAAAGATGATTATGATTACAAAGCAATTTTCAAAAGTCGGACAAAAAATTCATTATCTGCTTACATCATTATTCCCTTCTTTCCCCAGTACACAAAGTGTGCATGTTATATGAAAATGCGGTGAAGTCTGAACCAGCCAGTGAAGAGCTGCACTCTCACCTCTTCATGTCATATGTGAGGGTCGGAGATTACCGGTCACAGCAACGGGCTGCCATGGCATTGTATAAGTTTGCTCCCAAGAACCCGTACTACTTCTGGGCAGTTATGAGTATTGTTTTACAGGTTTGTTTATTTATTTATTTAATATGGGTATTGAATTTGATAGCTAGTAACGTTATGTAACAAAATATGAAATAATTTATTATTTATTTAAACAAGAGAGGTACACAGGCATAATAGTCTGGCACAGAACTTAATAACCAGATACAAAACAGCCCAGAGGAGGTGAATCTTTCAGCATCAAGTTCACAAGATTCACCATCTCTGTTCCATTTGTAGAAATAATATACCATCACACCTGTTATCCTCTAAGGGTTATTCAGAGGTGTATCCTAATAATACATACACCCAAATTTTGATAAAATTGTGTAATTGATAAAATTTAATTCATCTTTTATTGTGTGTGTCAATCTTTGCATATCAGAAGATATTACTACGAAAAGATAATACTTCCATGTGAGGTTTTTATATCCTAAGTTTTATTTCACCAGGCCAAAACATCAGAAGACAACACAAAAAGAGGCATCCTACTTGCCCTCGCTCAAAGAATGGTCGACAACTTTATATCCGAGAACAAAATGGAAGCGGAACAAGAAGCCCGTCTCTACATCATGATTCTAGAACTTCAGGAAAAATGGGAGGACATCTTGAAATTCATTGAAAGTCCGCTTTACTCCCAACTAGTCCCTGGAAACACTGCTCAAGCCTGTATCCCTTATTTAAAGAAGCTCGGTGAATGGAAACGACTGAACATGGTCTGTAAAGAGTTACTATGGGACAATCAAGACCGCTGGGACTACTACGTCCCATACTTTGACTCCGTCTTCCATTTAATTGAGGAAAATCAAGAGGACTCTGAAAGTGCTATTGATAACTCGGCAGAAAAATGCCATGAGTTTATTTGTACGTTAGTAGAAAGTATGACCTCAGGAAGGGCTCTAAGAGGTCCATATTTAGCTAGGTTGGAGTTGTGGAAACGTTTGGCTGTTGATGGAGACCCTACTTCTCTCATCGGTAGTGGCTTAGCGTTGTGTGTGCAATACTTGAGGGTGTTTGCTAACAAGCCCTGTGCGGTGCCAGATTTGAGGCCTTACCTCGGAATGATACCGCAGAAGGAGAGAGAAGAACATTGCAGGGACTTCCTAACGTGTCTTGGCTTTGATGAGAACAGTGAACCTGAGCTGGTAAGTTGTTTTTAAAATGTGTATTTATAAAAAATCCAAATACAGAAGGTGTGATGTTAACCAATAACCTTTTTTCTGTGGATGGGAATTCATCAAATGAACCCTCGCGCTCTGGGCGGAGCGGAAGGGAGTGTCAGACTTCTACTGACTAAAACCCACCCATAATAGCTACTTAGCCCTTTGTGTTCTGGGGCCCCGATATCTTTTTCGAACAGTTCCGTAGCCGGGGGTCAATCAATGACCTGCTATTTACCTTATATTATGAAAAACAGCACTCGCGCATTTAAATACAATAATTATACTACATGAATATTCATCTTTTATGTTACAATCTCATACATAAATTCATATCAAAGTATTCTTTACTTTCGTAAGTTAATTCAAGTAATACAATACCTACTGAGTGACAGAGGTGGTATCAGACATAATATATTATGTATGAAACATTGACGAAGCAAAAGGAGTATAGGGATTGTACCAAAACTATAGTTGTTGCCAATTAAGATCGCAATAGCGGTCATTGCTCTTTCCTTACTATCTCTTCGTACGAACCAAAACAAATGACCATGTATCGTTTTTCATTAGAAAAAAAAAAATAAAGATCACGATAGATGACGATTCAAGACATGAACAAGCAGATTTTTTGATTTCAAAGTTAAGAACTTTAATAAATGTAGATAGGTCAATGACCGCCATTTTTATCTTAACTGGCAGCAACCATAGCAAGTCTTCGACATTTTCTGCTTACGCCCACGAGATAACAGCGTGAATGTATGTATGCATTCTTTAGATCCGTATGTAATGCAAGTCATATGATGCTGTCGATGCTGAGTCAGTCTTGATATCAGTAACGGTGGTGATATCAACTATTGTAGCCGTAAACAAGCACAATAACTAAAAGAAATTGAGATAACAGTTAACATTCAGCCATAATACATATTAAAGGCATAGAATTGTTATGGGTTTATTGGTATACACTCATGGAGCAAAATAACCAGTGGAGAAAGCATGGGCACGTTTTTGTTCTAAATCAAAGTCACTAATATACTGCAGGGGGAGAGGTACGTTTCGGACTCTGTGATTGGTTGACGAACTGACAACCAAATGACAACTCATTCTCTAGGGATTCCATAAAAGTAATTGAAAAAGTATCGATAATTGTTTGACTTATTAGTATTATAACGATTTGTTTGCAATTTTTGCAACAATTGTGCTCCATGTATACACTACAAGAATCGCATATTTACTTTGTATCAGCCATACGTTTTTAGAGCGAACACGGCAACGGAGCATATCTACTGGTTTGTTGAGATATCTTTCCCAAAATAGTAATCTTGATCTCGTTTAACCAATCTCGACTTCGAATGGTCAATCGCGACCCCGCCTTAGCACTCGATATCTTGACTCCAGAATGCATTCTTTTCTCGTAGAGGTATAGGTCGAATCAAACAGTTGTAGTTGTAAAGCGCTATAACATGACGAAAGTCACGTAAGCTAAAACTAAGAGTAAACCAAGCCAAGAGTTGCTAGTAAAGCGAAATGACAGAACTTCTCTACCCGTCTTAAAATCGCTTACCAATACAAATCTAGATTATGTTTAGCTGCATTTAAAAACCCAAACATTTTGAAAGATAATTGTAACCTTAACATAATTTTTAGGCGGACGACATCCAACGCCACGTGTCCTGCTTAGCCGCGTGGCGGTTGACGGCGGCGCCGCTGCCCGCCGACGGAGCCCTATCGCTGGCCACCACGCTCAGGAGCCACTACCTGCGCTGTCTGCAGAAGGGCCTGGTCACTGCCAGTATCACGGAGTTCTGTGCTGCGGACGCGTATGGGGTACTCGCGGCGCATCATTATTATAATGCGGGTAAGATTCCGATTAGTGAAGGTTGCGGGGCAGCTGTATGCGAGACGCACGGGACCGGTCAATGTGGCGACACCTGGTAGAGGCCTACGTTCAGCAGTGGACGTCTTTTGGCTGAAATGATGATGATGAAGATTCTTATTCACTTACCAAGGTGCAGTGATGGCAGGTGGAGTACATCTGTGAGCAAGTGGAGTCCAGTACTGGAAAAAGAATGTCAGTCGTCCGGCGGCGATCTTGTTTGAGGCTGGCACAAAAACGTAGAGCTTTGCACAAACAAAGAGGCCAAGCCCAGCAGTGGCTGAAGTCAGATTTTGGATGAAGATTCCATAATGTTTAACTTTCCTGAGCACGTTTTGTACGACTGTTGTACTTGAGGTCTTGGGCTCGATTCCCAAGTCGCGCAAAGAGTTATTGGGTTTTTCCACAAGAAAATTCTCAGTAGCAGCCACGGAGTCTCGCAGCCTCGCAGCACCACAGGCGGCCGTGCGACCTTTTTGAGCGATACTGGTATTTTAACTATGTAGATAAAAATTCTTGCCTGCCAAATCTTGTTTGTTTTTTGAAAACCTCTGAAACCATTATTTGTACCAATTTTTCGTAATAATTGCAATGGGCATCAACATATGAACACAAAATAAAAACGAACGAAAATATGTAATGAAACCTCCTTCATTCAGGAATCCTGCAACAGAGTTCAGCGCCGGTGGTAGACGCGCTATGTCTGCTAGAACTAGTGCTCCATCACTCGCCAGCCAACTTCCACGCCAAGCTGCTGCTCGTCAAGTTGTATCATTTATTAGGTAAGTAGATATGTGAGTCCAAAGTTTACTGCTAAATTACAATAGGGATGTTTCCTGACAAAAAAATGTAAATCTGCTTAGTCCGTCAATTAGATTTCTGAAAAATATTGGATACGTGTTTTTTTATTTTATCAAATCAATAAAAATTGGCGAAGATAAAACGTGTCAAAGATCATGAGTGGGGGCTTGTGACGTCACAGGCTAGTAAAAATGTATTGCAATGTGACGTCACACGAGTTTTAGAAAGACTGTATCGTCTTCATTTTTTGTTTGGTACGTGAAAAAAAAAATGTGTCCAATTTTTTTTGGAAATCTATCTGACTGAATAATTAGATTTTTTTTGTCAACTACCCTATTATTTTTAGATAGCTTAATTAAGGTAATCTGCTCTCAAATCTCTTGATGTCAGAACTTTGTGATCAGAACTTCAATTTCTTTCTTATTGAAAGTAGTATCAGGTTGTAAATAAATGCTGATGCACACATTTTGTATTCGTTTGGAGTTACAAGCGCATGGAGCCTCGGTTCCCCAGTACCTCGCAATACTGACGCGGGCATTTCGATATTTGTAAAGTATCTCAATTGTACTAAGTACCGAGTGTAAATTAAACAGGTAACGCATAGGTAACGTGTTAAAAGTTGTCAAGTGTGACAAAAGTTATTCATAATTTATTATCCAAGTCTCGGGGCTAATTTTTACCTGACTACGGCAAAGCCAAAGGAGGGTTATGATTTTGACGCAATCTAGAAGTGATTCATAGAATTTTTGAAAAATCAATATCCTATCCTGGAATCGAAACCATCAATTTTTTATAAACAAAACAGTTATTTAAATCAAAAATCAATGTGTGTGTGTTATAAAAAAAAACATACACACGAATAGAGAACCTGCTCCTTTTTGGAAGTCGGTTAAAAAAAACAGTTATCGCTATAAAAAAGCTATTCAAACAAATCCCATTTCATTCTATTAATAGTTAAATTCAGCTTTTTAAATTCAGTGTTTAAATTAAGCTTTTCTATCTCAGGTAACGCGTGGGCAGCGGACAGTATATACCAGCGTCTAGAAGTGAAGCACATACAGTTGGTGTCGATAGGTTGGCTGCACTGTGCGCGCCTAGCGCCCGCCTGTGTTGCCAGCCGCGCCTTGCAGCTGCTGGCGGATACCAGGGCCTTCCTCAAGCACCATGGCAAAGATGTTAGTATACCAGCATTCATTAAGTTTATAAGATAAGTAGATCCCGAGATTACCCCTTACAATTTAACAAATATACAAACACACAAACTTTACTTCTTTATAATATTAGTATAGACTAGCTGTTGCCAGCGGCTTCACCCGCTACAACTCGAAAATTATCACACGGGAAAATAAAATCTGGATAAAAACTATCCTTTGTGTTAATCCAGGTTATACACTATCTGTGTACCAAATTTTATCCAAATCCGTAACAAAGTAACAAACATACACACTCACACAGTCACACACTCACAAACTTTCGTCTTTATAATATTAGTGTGATGTGATTAGTGTGTTAATGTGCTTGTAGTTGCGTAGTTTGAAAGATCTAAGCGTCGAAAATATTTATTTCACTATAACATATATTTTTATCTGAATAAACAGACAATATTTGATTGTTTAATACTGAATCAGACATAGGTCGATTCGGAGTGTCCTTGTTTTTTGGAGGTTTGGAAATCATCAAATGACTCCTCTCGTTCTGGGCGGAACGGAAGGGAGTGTCAGACTTCTACTGACTAAAAAACCACCCATGTTCCTCTTAGCCCTTTGTGTTCCGGGGCCGCGGTATTTATTTCAAATAGTACTTAACATCTGTAGCAAGCAATTAAATTCTAATCATTTAGGATATATAATGAAACGAAAAGTGTAAAATATAGTTAATTATACCGAACACGAACTGCTTTTGCTATTGTCCGCATGTTCGCCGTGGTACCGAGAATTTAATGCAGAATGTCCGGAAGACGTTGCGTTGTAAGGCCTCCCCCTAAGACTGCCGGAGCTGCGGGATGTTTGAAAGAGACTCCATGACCCCAGACACTTTTCTTTTTTTACACCTCGGGCTGGGAAGGAACATGGGTGGGTTTTAGTCAGTAGAAGACTGACACTTACTTCCGCTCCACCCAGAGGGAGGGATTATTTGATGATTTCCCAACAGCAAAAGGTGTTTTGCTAAATCCAATGTATCCGCTTTGAAACAACATTTCTAGTTTATCTTTCCCTGCTAACATGGTTGGATTTTAGTCAGTACTAGGAGGAGTCATTTGATGATTTACCAGACCCTAAAAACAAAAAAAACTTTTTAACAAAAAATAAAACTGACTTTAAAAAAAAAAACAAAAAAGTGCAAAATAAACTTTAAAAGAAAAATCAGTTTCTGAAGTCGGTGGCAAAAAAATGAAATCAATCAAACAAAAGTCACCGACTTCAGAAACTAATTTTTCTTCTAAAGTTTATTTTGCACTTTTTAGTGGTTCACATGTTCATAATGTGGACAATGTAGTATTTTTTTTTTTTTTTTTGAGTTTTGTTGATTTTTCAAAAACCGCTTGTCCGATTTCGATAAAAAAATTATGGGACCATTTCGGAAGTATACCCTTTCCAACAAAAAAAGAATTTTTCAAATCGGTTAGCAAGTGACGGAGTTATGCCCGAACAAACAAAAAAAAAATACAAACATCCGAATTGAGAACCTCCTTCTTTTTTTAGAAGTCGGTTAAAAAAAAGGCCTGCTTCTAGGTGGATTGATGACCTGGTGAAGGTTGCTGGGACCCGCCGATAATGATGATACTCTATTCCAGAGCGTAGAGCACCTAACCTACGCATACAAGTACGGAACGTTCGAGAAGTTAGTGGAGCTGGGTGCGTGGGGCGCTCGGCTGGAGGCCTGTGCGTGGGGTGCTGCGGCGGCGCGGGAGCAGGCGCTACTGTCGCAGCTGGCGGGGCCGCCCACACTGCTGCACCAACCTACCAGGCTGCCGACCTGTGCTACGTGAGTATACCTGTGCGTGGGGTGCTGCGGCGGCGCGGGAGCAGGCGCTACTGTCGCAGCTGGCGGGGCCGCCCACACTGCTGCACCAACCTACCAGGCTGCCGACCTGTGCTACGTGAGTATACCTGTGCGTGGGGCGCTGCGGCGGCGCGGGAGCAGGCGCTACTGTCGCAGCTGGCGGGGCCGCCCACACTGCTGCACCAACCTACCAGGCTGCCGACCTGTGCTACGTGAGTATACCTGTGCGTGGGGCGCTGCGGCGGCGCGGGAGCAGGCGCTACTGTCGCAGCTGGCGGGGCCGCCCACACTGCTGCACCAACCTACCAGGCTGCCGACCTGTGCTACGTGAGTATACCTGTGCGTGGGGCGCTGCGGCGGCGCGGGAGCAGGCGCTACTGTCGCAGCTGGCGGGGCCGCCCACACTGCTGCACCAACCTACCAGGCTGCCGACCTGTGCTACGTGAGTATACCTGTGCGTGGGGCGCTGCGGCGGCGCGGGAGCAGGCGCTACTGTCGCAGCTGGCGGGGCCGCCCACACTGCTGCACCAACCTACCAGGCTGCCGACCTGTGCTACGTGAGTATACCTGTGCGTGGGGCGCTGCGGCGGCGCGGGAGCAGGCGCTACTGTCGCAGCTGGCGGGGCCGCCCACACTGCTGCACCAACCTACCAGGCTGCCGACCTGTGCTACGTGAGTATACCTGTGCGTGGGGCGCTGCGGCGGCGCGGGAGCAGGCGCTACTGTCGCAGCTGGCGGGGCCGCCCACACTGCTGCACCAACCTACCAGGCTGCCGACCTGTGCTACGTGAGTATACCTGTGCGTGGGGTGCTGCGGCGGCGCGGGAGCAGGCGCTACTGTCGCAGCTGGCGGGGCCGCCCACACTGCTGCACCAACCTACCAGGCTGCCGACCTGTGCTACGTGAGTATACCTGTGCGTGGGGCGCTGCGGCGGCGCGGGAGCAGGCGCTACTGTCGCAGCTGGCGGGGCCGCCCACACTGCTGCACCAACCTACCAGGCTGCCGACCTGTGCTACGTGAGTATACCTAGATCCCAGTGGGCGGCAAGTCTCTACAAGCATCGTTAAACCCTGATGACTAGACTCCTTGAAACAAATCCTGAAATTGAAAGTACCATATGGTATGGTCCGGTCACGGTGTAGTGGGCAGACTCAAGAACGTGACACGTTTCATGGTATGGTCCTTAGCATGAAAAGTATAGCGCGTCAGCAATTTATCGTCGGCGAGAATATTTTCACGGTGCCGGTATTTTATTTCCTACAATAATGGACCTGTTCGTTAGGCAAGCAATAGTAAAGTAAAAATACGATTTTAACTTGCCACTACACCGCGTACAGCAATTTATCCATAATTAACTATTATTAGCACTTTAGTCACACGTCTGCTTCTGTTGTTAATAATAACATTAACTTTCCAGCGACAACCGCGACCTAAACGTCATAGTAAACTACGAGCCACCTCAATTTGAAGACGACCAGCTCAAGAGCCGGACCTTCGACCAAGAAGTGTCGTATCTCCGGCTAAAGGACGCCCTAGTGTCGGCTATAGCGTTGTGTATCGAGTTAGCCGACAGTCGGCCCATTGAGGAGAAGAAGGGCCACTATGAGCAGTTGAACACTTGTGTGGATGCGTTCAGCGCGGCCATGGATAAGTGTCGGCAGATCTACTGTGAGAAGGAGAGGATTTGCATATCGGCGCCGTTTCCCTCTAGGATTATTGGTGAGTCATCATTATCATTCTATTGCTTTTATCCCAATTAATTTGGGGTCGGCGCAGCATGCTGCTTCCGTAATTTTCTATTTATCGTCAATTCGGAAGTTGTAAAAATAGTCTGGATTGAAACATTTACAGCGTTTTTGAAATGTACTTCACTATTCAGGTATTGGTTAGAGAAATTCTCTACATAAGCTTAGATTTTAGATAAAATTGGGCCAGAAATTGAAATTTTTCAGTTACTTATTAACTTTCCTTCATAGTATAAATCCCACAGCGACAAAGCATAATGTTAACTACATCTGTGACCATTTTAAGAATTTATATGGGATTAATATTATTATCCTATTGTGGTTCTTCTAAATTCTAAAGCAACCATTTTAGGCCTCAGTTCAATCATTTTCTAATAGACTGTAAGGTTTCATCATCGCAATGGGGAAGAAAACTGTCAAATAGTTCCACGTAGAGGGCGCTGTGCGTTGGCTACAAACAAACTGTCTAACTCCATAGAAATTGAACAATATCTTAATATTTTGTGACTTTTTTCAATATTATGGGTCGTTGTGTAGCCTTTGGATGCAAAGAAATAGGCGTTGTCAGATTTCTAAGAAATTTGCGCACGAAGAGAAAGTGGGAAAAGGCACTGAAACTAAAAAAATTCAAAACAAGTAATTTTTCGAGGTTATGTGGGAAACATTTCAACGAAACAAACTACGAGACCACTTCTAAGGCGACAGGTTAGTACGATACCTATTATTAATTCTGACTTTTATTAATAATTTGAATGTGTGGGAGAAACAAGGGTCGAACGTTGACTTGGTTTCTCCCACTTCAAGTCAACGTTCGCTCATGGGGGGTTTAAGCCACACTGATTATGCCAAGTATTAACATTACCCAATATTGTTTCAGGCTTTCCACTCCAACGCAAAATTTTGAAGAAATCTGCTGTGCCCTCTATATTTTGTTGGAATGAATCACAGAGTGTCACCTCAGCTCGAACTGAGCGATTGCAACAGAGAAATGCAAGGCATTATTAGCAAGCCCTATAGTATCAAACGAACCACTGCCATCTACCAGCTTTGATCTTATTCCAGACATAAGAATTGGTTGAGTGGGGAAATGGGTTCTTTTCAAATAACTATACATTTTGTAACATTTTAACAAATGATGTATTACCTTACTTTGTTTATTATTAGATCATTAAAAAGCAAAAAGTTAGTGAGTGAAGTTTATTTTACAACTTGTAGAACCATAATATTGCCCAGAAAACAGCTAAAAGTCGATAAAATGTTAAATCTATTGTACTTTTCGACAAGCTCCGCTTTCTTTCCTTGTTGCGTTGTTCCTCGTTTTTTCAATTCCTCCTTCAACTGGGTGATACGCCAGGTAGCATACATTGTGCAGCGACAAATTGAGTTAAAAAACCCGCGCAAATACTTGAAAAATCGTCCACACAATGCAAACGTTTATTTAAAAAAAATTGACATTTGTAGCCAAACACCAGCGCCATCTTGCGGCGTAGTTTCCAGGAAACAACCCCATTCTTGAAAAACCTTTCTGTTATACCACTTTTGTAGTTTTTAAACGTCCTCTATTTTTTTCCAGCATTTGTAAACTCCCCGGTCCCCTACCGGGAGCTATACGCGACGATCCTGCGACTAGTCGGCGAGCTGGCCGTCGGTCGCACGACTGCGACGCACGACGCATGCGACGCGACGTTGCGACTGCTGCCCAAGGCGCAGTTGCAGCTGCAAACTGAGATAGCTTTCAAGGGAGACCCCGTCTGGATTATGAGAGACTGTCTTGAAAGTTTGTCTAATTATTTAGAGGTGAGTTTACTCCATTGATTGATTTGTTCTTGATATTGCCCTGTAATGACGAATAATAAATAAAGAGACGTCTTCGCAATTTCTATAAGCTATTTGGGTAAAAAATCTGTAGTAATTTACGAAATTTTAGACTATCAAACTTTCCACACAGACCTAGATAATTGTTTTATGAAACACAAGAAACATTCAACCTCAATTGCCTTATCAATTATTATGAACCTCAAACCTCTTCTTGTTCTTGCTACCAGAAAATATGTCCTTCTTACCAGAAAATAACTGGGTACTAGGGCTTTCAATACCGGTATTACGGGATCCCGTAATACCGTGATCCCGGACAAATATGGGCCATTTTCAATACCGGTATTGAAGCCCTCAATACCGTGATCACGGTATTGCAAGCATTACATGTATTATCGTAAATTAAATTCCATTTTTTAAATATAATAATGACACACGAAACATATAAAGAGACAGTGAGACAATGACTGATAATGAACAAGATATGACCATAGAAGAACCTTCTACTTCATTGAATTCGAGCAGTGGAAATGATATCGGGAGGCTGGAAATCGTCAAACCTGCGCGGTTTCGCTTCGTCTTCAAGAACCCACCAAGCAGACCCACTGGTGGGTCTCCGAATACTGATGTGTCTCCCAAGACCTACTAGTGGGTCCTCTGATCCTACCAGTCAGTCAGCCAGTCAGTCAAGACGAAGTGCGTTGACGATTTCCAGCCTCCCGAACGAACCAGCTAGACTTCGAAAAGGCTTTAGTACCGTAGACAGCATACCTACATACGCTGCGTGGTTATGTGGCTGGATGTCATACAAGAGACCGAAGAGTATAACCTGCCTCTCTGATTAGCGGTTGTGGACTACGAGAAACCCTTTAATTCGACCGAGACTTGGACCGTACTGCAGTGTCTCCAACGGTGGCAAAAACACCACCAGGTCAGTTTGACTTCAGGACCAGACCTCGGAACCTTTTTTTGTGTGACAGGGAGACGTCATATCTCCGAAACTGTTCACCCTGCACTGGAGGATACCTTTAAGGTTCTGGATTGAAGAGACCTCAGTGAAATGCTCGATGACCGCAGTAGAGCTTCCGAAAGAGTGGGTCTTAAAATAAACATGGACAAAACCAAGGTCATGTTGACTGTTTACGTAACACCCTCACTTATCAAAATCGGAGACTCTACAAGTTGTGGACGAAGTCTACCTGGATCTAATGTTGTAAAATAGGTCCAGTTCGACCAGTCAGTCAGATCGAACTTCGAGAAAGAGTAAAAATCGTCGTGGTGGGCAGGGCACATTGCTCGCAGAACAGATGGCCAATGGGGCCTAAAAGTTTTGGAGTGGAAACCGCGAACAGAAAGACGTTGTGTTGGAAGGCGTCCAACAAGGTGGAACCTTGGATGACCTGGTGAAGGTTGCGGGGTCACGCTGAATGCGCCCATAGGACAGGCCACTGCGGCAACACCTGGGGGAGGCCTATACGCCCAGCAGTGGACGTCTTGGTTGAAATGATCATTAATGATGATGTGTGAAAATGAAGGCACGTCCATTCCTACCGGCAGCTTAGAGATATTTACTGTCTGTAATACCTACGAATTTTTTTATTATAAATGGGCTTGCTCTTGACCTCAATCTTGCCCTAAGGGCAGAGATGATGTCGACGATAGAACGAGCTTACCCAGTAGAAGCCTGTTTACTCGCGACTTAAACAGATTAGGGTTATATGAACTCGGAAAAACGGACGCAGGCAGGGAATTCCACTCCTTGGCTGTGCGCATAATAAAGGACCCAGCAAAGCGTTTCGTTCGAATGTGTGGAATGTCGACTAGGTATCGGTGATACCCTGCAGTACGTCTAGTCTCCCGATGGAAGAAGGGAGATGGTGGGATCAGCTCGTGGAGCTCTTGCGCACACTCTCCGAAGTACAGTCTGTAGAAGACCGACAGACATGCGACTTTGCGACGGTGGGCCAGGCTATGTAGCTTGTTAACCAGCTTATCGTCACCAATTAGCCTCCTGGCTCTGCGCTCTACAGAGTCAAGTGTGGCAAGCTGGTATTTGGCTGAGCCATCCCAAAGGTGACAGCAATACTCCATGCCAGACCGGACTTGAGCTTTATATAATACTGAAAGCTTTCCAGGCTTGAAGTACCGCTTAACCTTGTTTAGGATGCCCAGCTTTTTCGCCGCAGTTTGAGCTTTCGACTCGATGTAGGCGCCGAAGTTCAGATTCGCGCTCAACTTCGTGCCAAGAAGCTCGAGACTGTCAGTAACTTGTACAGACGCACTCCGGAAAGTAGGGGCCAGATTAAACGGACTCCTTTTGGCGGTGAACAGACACACTTGCGTTTTGGTGGCGTTGAAATCTACCAGATTCTCGTCACCCCACTCGGAGACAAGTCTTAAGGCTGAATTCGTTCGCTCCACCATGGCCTCTCTTAATGAACGTACTTCATCACCACTGGCTTTTGCGCTGAATATTGTATGCAGAGCGTGCTTTTTTTTCAGTAGGCTATTGTGAATGATGGCTAATAGCTAATTAAGCTATACTTACGTTTCTACAAATATTGATAGGTAGCTATGTTGAGTACATGATACATTTCAATAGTGATAAAAATCTACTTTTTTGATATTTATACTTTTCAAACGCTATGTGGAATGCCTTCCTACAAAAAGACTTGAGTTAAGTTTTGATTATGTTCCTACTTAGTCCGATCTAATTAAATAATCAACCAATACCAAATTGTTATATAGAGCGCTATTTATAAAAGTTATTTAAAATAAAAATAAAACAAAAAAGACTGTTTTTACAAATAAAAACACATACTTTAAATGTTGGTATGTAATACCGGTATTAATACCGTGATCACGGTATTGACGTCCAATACCGGATCGATACCGGTATTGAAAACATCCGGTATTTTGAAAGCCCTACTGGGTACATAGTTTCAAACTGGTTTGCCTCTACCCTCCACTACTCAAAATCATCTAGATCTACCATTTCCTTACATTATTGTCTTACTAGTAGAAGTTCTTAACTACTTTTGGTTATCTAACCTTTGTTTACATGTATGAAAAATACACCCCGTTGGAAAAGAAAGTTCACACTCAAAACAAAATACACGACACCATTCTTAACAAAACAATTTATATTCCAGTACATAGGAATCATAACGTTCTTACTGGGCGTGTGCAACGAGCTATTCTCACCGGCCAGCACCAAGAAATCCAAGAAGAAGACCCAACATTCACCAGATGAGCTCAAAACCTCAGAGTTACTGAACAAACTCAACGAAGCCGTACAAACGGCCATCAGCTTCCTCGAAAACATCCTCGACGAATGGCCCAAATACGAGCCCACGAACAACCTAGACGAAATACTGGCTAAACTAACTTTAGAAGACGAAAAATACCAAAGCCCTGTAGAAAATAAACTTAAAAACGGACGAAACGAGATGCTTTTAGACGTCACTAATATTCTCAAAAGAAAATCGAAATACCTTAAGAGTCTACTCCAATGATGCCTTGCGGTTCAACGCTTCTACGAAATAGTTAAGTATTGTTTTTATAATAAATATACATATCTTGTACATAGTTTTGTCTTTGCTGTTCGCGGTTGTTGATACGTCGAGTTTTCACAGCTGTTTTACCTCTAACTTGAATCTTATTGTTAAAATCAGAGTTATTTTGGAAGTTTCGTCAGTGCTAACATCTCAAAAGCAATCTTATTATAATGCACTAAAGTCACTTGTTACTTCGACAGTTACACAATGGTTAGATCTGCTGTCTTGTATGAATCAGAATGTTGGGGCCATAAAAATGTGAATGAAAGGCTTTTGCATGTGGCTGAGATGACAATTCCAAGGAGGATTCGCGGTGTTACCTGAATGTATTAAATAAGAAAAGGGTACTTAGGCAATTTGGACTGGCCTGTTGGTCTAGTGGTTAGTGACCCTAACTGCTATGCCGGAGGTCGTGGGTTCGATTCCCACCCAGGACAAATGTTTGTGTGATGAGCACGATCATTTGTTCTGCGTCTGGGTGTAATTTATCTATAATATGTATGTATTTAGAAATATATAAGTATGTTTATCAGTTGTCTAGTACCCATAACACAAGCTCTGCTTAGCTTGGGACTAGATGGCGTTGTGTGATAGTTGTGGAATATTATTATTATTATTAATCTGAAAATAGCACCGGTGACTGAAAATTATATGGTTCGCAAGGTAGGGGCATGTAATGCATTGTATCCGTATAGTTCTACTGTTCAGTTCAACTAGTAGGACTAAACGGAGAAAAAAATCCATTTAGTTCTACTATCTGCTGTATGAATTTTAATTGAACTAAACGGACAAAAAAGTTCTTTTAGTACTACTAATTTCCGGAATTATGTCCAACTGGTTGGACCACGGGGATAGGATGATCGTGTAAAACAAACATACATGCAACGCATGTTGTACTCCATGACGCGCGCTCGCTTCGCTCGCATATTACATAACACTATTGTCTTCTGTCCCCGAAGTGCCGGGCCTCCGCCGGCCTCCTTCGTCGGCCTACGGCCCGGTGCCCATGCCGCCCATAAAGGATACTGTCGCGAGACGGTCGTATTATAATTTTAATTGCATTGCACTTCAGCATTAATAGATAACCTTTTCCTGTTTATTACCAGTAGTTGTTCCATAGATCATACATTCAATTCCCAGAAGTACAACTAGTTGGACCAAGGAAAGAACAACTCACTGTAATTGAACCATTGGTAAAGATATTTCCCCATAGAACAACCAGTTGAACCCAGATGAACCATGGGTAAATTTACTTCTCCGTAGTACAACCCATTGTATCCGTATAGTTCTAATACAATGGAAATTAGTAGTACTAAAAGAACTTTTTTGTCCGTTTAGTTCAATTAAAATTCATACAGCAGATAGTAGAACTAAATGGATTTTTTTCTCCGTTTAGTCCTACTAGTTGAACTGAACAGTAGAACTATACGGATACAAGTATGTAATGCGGGGAAATAAGGCAAATGTCGTGAGGAAAGAGTTGAGTACGAATGTGGATCAGTATAAAAGTAGAGGAAGACGAAAGAAACGATGGAGAGACAGAGTGAAGGATGTCTGATGAGGTGACAAGCCTGCTGGTTTCTGCCACTCGGGTCGATCTTTAGGGTAAGCCGCGCTTGCCTAGGTTGGTCGACGGATGGATGGCCATCCATTACATACCGGGTTTCCTCCGTGTCTCGGAAAGCACGTTAAGCTGTTGGTCCCGGTTGCCATATCTTTGGCAGTCGATACAGGTAGTCAGTGACCTGGAAGTCTGAAAACCAGTCTTACCAATCGTATTACCCAATATTAACTGAGTTGTGGAGGTCAGATAGGCAGTCGCTCCATGTAAAATACTGGTACTCAGCTGTATCCGGTTAGACTGGAAGCCACATATTTGGGAAAAGGCTAAAGGTAAATGAAATCAGTCAAAGTACACTGATCTTTATAACCGTTAGAATAAGGATGATGTTTTGTTGCTGCGGTTAGAGGTAAAACTACTGCGAGCCATTTCCAATTTCAATGCCACCTGCTAATGCGGTGGCTTTAGCAGTCTTATTCCGTCACACGCTACCAATGACAATCGCTCTTATGATGACAGTCAAACTACCGTATAGTTAGTCCGTAGATCAACGCTATCACCCGTATCTATAGTCAAGTTTAAGTAATTGCTTGAGTTTAGCCACAGAGTCTAGATTTGTGCCCGGTTAATGGCGATAGGCTCGCCCCCTTATTATATGGGACTTAAACATAACTTTCGTTTGGGTGTACTAATGCCTGACCCTTCTGGTAATGTAAAGCGTGAGGTCATGTTATATTTTTGCGTGGTCAAAGCGTAATTATAATTAGGAGCGTGTGACGCAATTCGGCTGCAGGTATTACTGAGCTATCTCGATTGTTATAACTGATTTAGTCAATCATTGTAATAAATACGTCCTCGGAAAACTTCATTAAAATAAATAGAATTACAGAATTTTGCCTTATTATGGATGTTAAGACATGAAAATAGCATAAAGTTGTAAAGACAATCGTCGTTTAGTTAAACTACATCCAGCTTTAAAGCTTTACTTAAGATATACTGATTACCAAATTGGGGATCTATTGTACTGGCATTTCAGTTTTAAGGGTAAACATTGCCAACAGCACGAACTAGTTGGTGGGCGGGGCTAAAATGCATGCTATTTCATCCAACATCACGAGCGAAATGAAAAGAGCGAAAGGGACACAAAGAAAACGGGCGCGCGAAATTTTCTATTTTCTACCTTTGGTAGTATGGGTATCATGAAAAATCTATTGAATGTATCTGTTCAAAATAAAATTATTTGAATTTTTTAATAACTAATCTAGATCTCTGTATGCTTTCACTTTTATCATTTTCGTACTATATAAATGTTACTTATTTTATTTACGCCCAAAGATGAGTAAAATTAGTGCTAAAATATGAAAGTTTCGACGCTCATAACTTCCAAACCATTTTTTTTTTCCAATTCTGCTTCCATACAAGGCTAGATAATGAAAAGACCAGTTGATACAATTTTTAATTTTGAACCTACACCGTCAAACATAGGAGTAATCGCCATACTACGTTTGTATGGAAGAATGACTGGCTTGTGCAACCTTAAAGAGACGGGGTTACACACATTTAGGTCGGTCGGTAGAATCTAATGTACGGTCGAAAAAGCTAATGAGTATACAGGTAGAGTTTTTTTTTATAATTCTAGTACACAGAAAATACTGATTGCAATTTTGTTTTATAAAGCGACTGATGTCAAACGCTGTATCGTTTGACAGCAGTCTTTTAACGTATCTGTGTTATCTTAAAAGTAAATGCAAGTTAGCTGACTGTATATCTTGTTCGACGTACTATGACCAATCTAAATGTATGTAACTGTAGCACCTTAGATGAGAAATACGCTTGTTACAAGGGCAGAAACCCCTCAGTACAGTACTAGGACCTTTCAAAATTCACAGATTGCACTTCCAATTTTTATATATAGTCTATTCGCAACTAGTCTTCCTGTCATTGCAAATAAAATAATAAAAATTGTATAAAGCTACATAATCTGTAAGTTTCGTTTATATTCGAACTATAATAGTTTCTAATAAATACTATATTATATTGGATTGTTTGAGACAGCGTGCTTGAATATTTTGTGAGATAACTGTAATGCAATTTAATTACATACTAATATGCACATTTGAAATATAAACTCCACAGTTTTAGTCAATATAGCATTAAGGCGCGTCCCCCAGCAAAACGTAGCTCTAGCCGTTTTTTATGCAGTTTTCTGGAGCTTATAACTCTTAAAAAAAAATATATATCAACCAACAAAAAATACATTAAATTTCTACATACTCTTACCTTCAAAATGGTACGTTTTGTTTTTTTCTTTTTTAAGTAAAATATTTAATTTATCCCCTCACAACGAAACCACAGAAATGAGAAATAATTATTGAAAACATGCTACTTCTCCAAAACTAACAATTGTTTTTATTTTGTTTTTACACTAATGGATAAGCAATTTCATAATGAACATTATGGTACGATTTTTTTTTTCAAAAACCCAAAATTTGATTTTATAAAGATTTTTATGCAAAATTCTGAGCGTATTCGCAACCGTATCTATTGACATTCAGTATGCCGCCAGGCCTCGAAGGGGGAACCCGTGTCGCTCGTCACCGCGCCGCGTCGGCTCATGCGCTCGCTCGCTTACGTCACATTATCAACAGATCTAAGAAGTAATTTCAAGTAATAGATATGGCATTCAATGAAATATTTTTTATGAAATATTTATTGGTGCGTCCAAATACTTTTGGTCATTATGAATTCAGTTATTATACTCACGTCGATAAATAGGTAGGTACTTTCAACTTTTACTGTGATACAAAATAATATTGGCACGATTACGAAAATGAGCTCAAAATTAAAATCCAAGATGGCGCCGACGAAGATTTTTGGTTTTTCCGTCATGGGTGTCGTTTTCATGGGTTTTGGGGACGCTGATTACGAAAATGAGGTCAAAATGAAAATCCAAGATTGCGGCTAGGAAAATTTTTGGTTTTTCCATCATGGGTGTCGTTTTCATGGTTTTTGGGGTCGCTGATTACGAAAATGAGGTCAAAATGAAAATCCAAGATAGCGGTAAAGATTTTTTAAGTTTTTCCGTCATGGGTGTCGTTTTCATGGTTTTTGGGGACGCTGATTACGAAAATGAGGTCAAAATGAAAATCCAAGATGGCGGCTAGGAAAATTTTTGGTTTTTCCGTCATGGGTGTCGTTTTCATGGTTTTTGGGGTCGCTGATTACGAAAATGAGGTCAAAATGAAAATCCAAGATGGCGGTAAAGATTTTTTAGGTTTTTCCGTCATGGGTGTCGTTTTCATGGTTTTTGGGGCCGCTGATTACGAAAATGAGGTCAAAATGAAAATCGAAAATCATTTTTCGGTAAGGCTGTCGTTTTATATATATATATAGTCGAAAAACCAAAATTTTCCTAGCCGCCATCTTGGATTTTCATTTTGACCTCATTTTCGTAATCAGCGACCCCAAAAACTATGAAAACGACACCCATGACGGAAAAACCAAAAATTTTCGTCGGCGCCATCTTTGATTTTTATTTTGACCTCATTTTCGTAATCAGCGACCCCAAAAACTATGGAAACGACACCCATGACGGAAAAACCAAAAATTTTCGTCGGCGCCATCTTGGATTTTCATTTTGACCTCATTTTCGTAACCCGAATATCATAAGGGCTCTATGATGGGTTCAGGAACCATAGGGAAATGACCAGCATTGTTACCAGTGTAATGCAATAAAAAATAAACAGGTTATTAGTTGCATTCGTCGCTGCATTTACGATATCTGGCGGAGTGTTCATGTTAATTTCTGAGTCACTATCACTCATTTTCGACAGAAATAAAGAAATAACAGAAAATTTGTCTACTCAATGTAAGGGAATAAAAAGCTAACGAACAAATGACAGCTCTGTCGCGCCTTCCGTACTTCACTTAGGCTGTAGGCCTGGGTTCCGTACGGAATCGCGTGGGCAACAAAACATTTCCATTACAGGTAGAACAAGTAAACTCAATAATACCATAAACTCTTCAGCTGTAAGATCTTCCACAATTTCCAAATGAATCGCTCGGACAGCTAAGCATGTAAATAATGCTACCCACCTCTTTGCTTTCCCAGTAGATGTATTTACCAGCAACGGCCCAAAGTAATCTACACCAGTGAATGTAAAAGGGTCACTGTAATTAACTCTTTCCGGGGGTAAGGCTGATGTGGGCGGAAGCTTGTAGGGACCACCGCCATGTTTAGTACATTGCACACATCTTCTTATGACCTTTTGCACTTGAACCTTCCCTTGAGGTATCCAGTATCGTTCCCGGATAATACTCAGGGTGTGTGCAGCGCCAACATGATAGTTTCTGACATGAGTCTCTTTTATGATTTTGTTTGTCAACTCACAATCCTTTGGTAATAAGACCGGGTACTTCATGTCGTAGCTCCAACTGGTATTAGTCATACGACCTCGGCACCTTAGCACTCCATCCACATCCAAGAAGAGATCCAGGTTTCTTGAAAGATGTGTCTTCTTACCAGCCAATTCTTCTGGAAAGTGTTGCCTTTGGATTTCTTTTAAGTCAACCACAGTTTCATTGTGCAATCTGTTCTCTGGTTTGTGTACATCCCAATGATTATCAGATTCAGGATTATCCGTTTCCATTGGTTCATCAGTACTGTTTTTGTCAGTCAACCACTGTACTTGTTTCATCTGGATCTTCCTCAGCAAGTACATTATTCTCCCCAGTACATTCCTCAGGGGCCTCCCCATGAGAAAGAAGAGTCTGATGGACCACATAGTGGCGATTCTCAGGCCAATGTGTCTCAGGTTTCTTCAAGAAATCTGGACCATTGAACCATAGCTCCTTCTTCTCCTCCCAGAGTTCGGGCCTAGTGGCGACATCTGCAGGATTAAATTTTGTATTGACGTAGCACATCTCTGTTTCAGGATGATTCTTCTTTACTTCATTTATTCTGTTTGCCACAAATGGAGGAAGTAATTTGTTAGAATTCATCCAGCCAAGCACCACAAGGCTATCGGTCCACAGGTATTGCTTTTCTATTGAGTGACCAATGTTGTTCTTCAGGTAGGTCAACATTCTGCTGCCAATCAGGAATCCCAAGAGCTCCAGCCTTGGAATCTTCAGCTCATCTTTGTCCTCAATTCGTGAGATACGTGACTTTCCCATCATCAAGGATACTGTTATGTATTGTCCATTTTGACCCCTTATGTACACGGCACAGGCAAATGCGTTCTTAGAAGCATCTGTAAACGCGTGAAGCTGGTATCTTGTATTCGGAGACTCGGTTCCTACATATCTCGGAAGCTCTACATTCTGAACTTGTTGTAGATCCTTTAGGTTTGCTTCCAGCACCTGTTTCAAATCATCAGGCAACTCTGCATCCCATTTCAGTTTTCGCTTGCAGATATTTTGAAACAGCAGCTTCATAGGTAAGGCCAATGGACAAACAAATCCAAGAGGATCATAAATTCGAGCCATGTCACGCAGAACTGTCCTTTTAGTGCTGGTGAGAGGATCCTGTTTAAAATAATCTTCAGATACTTTTAGTTTTAAGGTATCTTTATTCAAATTCCAAGAAAGTCCAAGAACCTTGACATGTTCCTCATGACCTGCTTGGTGAGCTTTTGGAATGGTCTTCATGAGTTCTGTGTTGTTTGAAGTCCAGTCTCTAATATTCATTCCTAGCTGCGCAAATGTTTCTCTCGTCTGCTCATAGATTTGTTTGGCTTCTTGTACGGTGTCCGCATTAGTTACCAAATTATCCACATAACACTTGTCAGCTATATTTTTCAGCAGATCTCCCGAGGTTGACTGAGCCATATGATGTCTGATTGTAGCTGTGAGCAGCATTGGACTGCATATGATACCAAAGGGTACACGACAGAACCGTAAATACATGAGGTTATCACCACTTGGTTCTTTATTTAGTTCTTTGATCCACAAGAACCTTGTTACATCACGATCCTCATCCTGCAACCCAACTTGTAAAAATGCTTTCTCAACATCAGCCATCAATCCTATCTTCTTCATACGAAACTTGAGTAACAATGCAGTTAGGTCTTCAAGAAACGAGGGCCCACTGTAGAGACATTCATTGAGACTCTTTTGACCAGTTGTTTTCGCTGAAGCGTCATATACAAGTCTTCCCTTTTTTCCTTTCTGTTTGACCATGTGATGAGGAAGGTAGTGAACCAACTGATCAAGCCCTTGGTCCAGTTTTGGGTCAACCTCCTCAATAATTCCAGATTGTAACTGTTCCTTCAATATGGAGTCATACTCTTGAAACGAGTCTTCATCTATCCTCTTCAGCATACTCTTCAGTCTACCAATTGCTAGACCGAAGTTAGAAGGAAGTTCAGGCGGGTACTGCATCCATGGCCATTTAACATAGTATCTGCCACCTTGGTACTGAACAGTTTCCATGAAGTGTTTTACAGCTTCCTCTTGTCTTGTAGCCTTAGGATTGTCTGTAATACCAATACTTTCCAGAGACCATAAGAAGTTTACATCTATATTCCTTAATGGTAAATCTGGCTCTGCAAAGTATGGGCAGCTTGGTATGTGGCATTGGCAGTATGTTGTTACAGTCAAGGCAGAAGTCTCTTCATTAACATTAGTGTACCCGGAGAGAATCCACCCAAAATCCGTGTCGATTAAATAAAGATTTGGTGACAATTCTACTTTCTCATTTCTCATAAATGAACTGTAGTAGTCATTGCCAATAAGTAGGTCAATGCCCTCACCCATAGAGTCATCATCAGCATGTATGTCTATGCATTTGTGCACATATTTTGCAATGGCAACTTTATCTGTAATCCGATCAACAATATTCACCTGTACTTTCCTAGTAACCCCTCGCTTTGTTTCAATTATAATATCAGTTACCGGACTACATGTTTCCTTTGGATGTGTGGCGCCAAAAGTATAAATCAACAACAAATCTTCTTTACTACTAACCAATCCCAGCTTATTTGCAACCTTCTTTGTAATGTAACTACGTTGACTGCCACTGTCAAGCAGAAGCCGGTTTTTGGTTTGCTTTGGCATGTTACTGGGATTTCTTATCTTTCCCACTGCTGTCTGTAAATAGGTAAAGTAAGATAAGTTGCAGATAGTATTGGATAAAGTATTATCACTGTCAGGTTTCTCACCTTTGTATGCAGTTTTAGGGCAGAATATCAACAGGTGATCATCTTTACAACGGAAGCAAGAAATTTTTTTATGACACTCTTCTGTCTTGTGACTCATAGTCAAACACTTCAAGCATCTGCCTGTATCCTTGAGCTTCTGTCTCCTAGCTTCACTGGTCTTGAAACGCTTGCAGTCTGAACTCTTATGGTTACTCAAATCACAAAACAGGCAAGCTCGTAAAGATTTCTTACTTGGAGGCTCCTGTCGGGTATCAGTATTACTGCTTTGTCTTTTCGTAGCCTGGTGACTCCGGTTACCTCTTGGTTGGTATTTCCATGGTTTGACTGCTTTCACATGAAGAGCCTCAGTAGTACTCGATGAAGGTAAATTTCCTGCATTTTCCACCACACTTGATTTGAGAACAGATGACCTCTCCATAGCTGTAACTATCCGGTTTAAGTTTCTTCTAATGGTCTTCATAGAGTCATCCTCATCAGCCATCAGGTGGAGCTCATGTATCACTTGCTCAGGAAATTTACTCAAAACCAGAGCTCTTAAGTGGTTACCATTACCAGGTTCACCTAACAATTCCAAAACTCTAAGGTGATGCTCGACAGTGTCCAGTGTTACTCTGCATTGCTCGCTGGAGTGCTGAGCCTTCGATAAATTGTTCAAAGCCATGTAATGTGAGTCGATCTGTATGGTATCTGACCCGAATCTTCGCTTCAATGTGTCAACTGCAATTTCATAGTTTGCTCCAGTAGTGGGCAAGCCTGCCACAGATTTCAAGGCAGCACCCTCCAAGCAGCTCAGCAAATATGAAAGTTTATCCACATCTGCTATATTTTTGGCTTCAACATTACTCTGGAATTTGTCCCAAAATTCGCACCACGTTATCTGGTTTCGTGAGGAAACCGGCATGTCTTAGAACCAAAAAATTCGAAGAAATGTGACATCTACCAATCCGCACTGGGCCCGCGTGGTGGATTATAGCCCATTCCCTCTCAAAAAGAGGAGGCCTGAGTCCCAGCAGTGGGAACATTAATAGGCTGTTGATGATGATGATGATGATATCTGGTTTCCATCATATTTGGGCAGTTCCAACTTAGGGAGCTTTGTTGACGATGTCCCAGACGCCGATGTAGGATTCCCAGGCGGTACATGCCTACGTAACGTAGTAACTAGTTCTTCAGCGACTATTTGTCGTTCCAAGCATTCGTTGACTATCGATTGATCCGGTACTTGAGAACTGGTAATATAATATTTATTTTCAGTGTCTAGTTTATCTATCAGGTCCTGAATTTCCAAAACGTAATGCTGAATATTAGACTCATGGAGGCCGGTTGCGCATTCGGCTTCAACCGACACAACTTTTGCATCAAGCCGGTCGCGGCGCAGTTTGAGTCTACGTACCAACGCTTCTTCCATCACGCTCTCAAATAAACCCACTTTAACACTTAGTTTAAATGAATTTACCACTAAATACACTAGATATCTAAACGATATTCTATAATTTCCACTATTCACAAGTTTTCCGTAGGTAGAACAAAAACTTTTCCTGAGTTGACAAACTGTGCACTAGTGCTGTCAAGGAGGCGATGAGTAGTTACCGGTTTTTTCTATCAATAAATAAATACGAATTTCTGTAACCAAATGCTACATAGAGCATTTAATGCGGCAGTTAAATAGTACCTACTACTTGAATCACTGTGCCTATAGCGTTATTTTCTTAACACTTGATACGTTCGACGCGAATATGACAACAACAAAAAATCGAACTTTCTTTCCGATAAGTTTACGACAGAAATTATCAAGCACTATTTCCGTAGAGAGCACAGATTATTAACTATTAGTAGAGAGTAGAGAAGTCGTGTCAGTGCTACCAACCACCCAACGCAAAATAAAGGTGCTTATACACTATACGTATTTATCCAAATAATATAGTTTTAAAACACAAAAAGAATTAAAACGCTTATTTCTATAGAACCGATTCACAATTCGAAGCACGGTCAAACCCATAGATAATACATTATATAAGGTCAAACCACAGGTGACAACAAAGGCTGACAATGTAAAATGAAAGAAATAGAATTGAAAATAAAACGACAAGAATTTTAGTAGAACATAATCTTTTTTAACATGTTAGAAACAGTAATTAATGCAATCAAATAATTACATTCGAACTAATCCATAAGCTAATTGTAAAGGAATCTAAGGAAAGCCAGAACGAATCTGGCGTCCTTTTCTTTCAGCAGCATCTCCACCATTTTTGTCGCGCCTTCCGTACTTCACTTAGGCTGTAGGCCTGGGTTCCGTACGGAATCGCGTGGGCAACAAAACATTTCCATTACAGGTAGAACAAGTAAACTCAATAATACCATAAAACTTATAACCATGGGTCGACTGTTATTTCTATGCTTGGTTGAGAGTTAAGTTAGTGACTCGAACTCATTATCTGCTTCGCAAAGTTGAGCTATGCTCCGCCAGGGTTTACTTGCGTAGTAACCCAAGGGTCTACTCACGTATAGAGTGACCCCATTCCAACAGTCTACTAGATGCCCCTTATGGTGTCCCACTATCTTTGCTTATGCAAACCAAGGGTTAAACCCAGACCATGACACCATACGGGCGTGAGGGCTTTGCCCCCACGGTGACCTCCTCCATCCCCTTAGTCACGCCCCTACTCCGTCAAATCTAGTGACCGTTAACCTTCCCCAGCATACGTTACCAGAAGAACAACCCGATATGTTGACACTTCCTCCCTGACTCCCTAACAGGTAGCAAGGGAGAACGGTAGGCCATACGTATAATGATCTCCGCGCTCCCCGCTTGGCATTTAGCTAGGGAGTCCGCATGCTGAGGATTGCAGACATGACTAAACAATACCTTGGAAAACATTCTAACCAGCTTTCCCCATAGTTACATGTCTTATAGTTTTAACAGTCTATTAAAGTGATTTTATCACTCACCTGGCTCCGGGGTTGGAAGCCTCGGAGATATTCTCCATCCATCCACGTGCTCCTTACCGCAATGGTTCAGCACTTCCTTATTTCGCGTTATCGCGTTCGCGCGCTTTCCTTTTTCAGTCACCCTCTAAAAAGTGCACATCGACAAAAATTAATCTATGTCAAATTGTCAAACCAGTTCAGTGTTGCCACAGAACAATTATTAATACCAGTGTGCACTTACCATGTTACTGCGACTGAAAATACCTCGCGTTCCGCGACAAGCTCGAAATGGCGGCGTTTCGGATATCTGTCATTTTTTAGGGTTCCGTACCTCAAAAGGAAAAAACGGAACCCTTATAGGATCACTTTGTTGTCCGTCTGTCTGTCTGTCTGTCTGTCTGTCAAGACCTTTTTTCTCAGGAACGCGTGGAGGTATCAAGCTGAAATTCATATCAAATACTCAAGTCTATGGTCTCTTGGAGCTGTGAAAAAATCAAACTTCTAAGTCAACGCGATCAAAAGATACTCCCGTTTATGCCGCAAATTTTCGACACTCGCAAGGGAATCAAAACCTACAGGGTACTTCCCGTGAACTCAGAATCTTGAAATTTGGTACGAAGCAACGTCTTATAGCATAGATAAAGGAATAATTACGAAAACCATAAATTTTTAGTTACATCACATAATATATTTTTTTTACGGAACCCTCGGTGCGCGAGTCCGACTCGCACTTGGCCGGTTTTTTTTAAATCATAGGCAAACGAACAAAGTCACTATTCTTGTGTCACTCGAGATCAAAATGTCGTGCGATTTATAATTAAAATCATACTGAATTGGGGTTTCGTATCGATAGGTATCTGTTTAATGTAGATACTAGAATAGCACACTCACTTGAATTTGACACCTGTTCCAAATTTAAAACTCATAACCTACTGTTTTCATTCTATTCTATTTTTATGAATGGCAATTGTGCCGATGTCGACAATTCTGCCAATGTCAAATGTGGAATGGAGAAACGTGTGTGGAAAGCATTAAAAAATAAAATAATTTAGATTAAGAAAAATAAATAAAACAAACTGTACGTAAAGTGTAACTTGTCGATAATTATGTGTTAATAAAAAATATACTAAGAAAATAAATACCTATTATTTGTAATATAAATTAATTTAATAAATCGAATACCACACTACGACTTACAATCTGATGTTGTTGCTACGGATAAATATAATTAGGGAACTACAAAGCTTTGGAGAAAAATGAGTTAATAAAGAAGGAAAGTTGATAGGAACAGGGATTTTCAATTCTGAAAGACGGCTGTATAGATCAAGAGAAGGGTTATTGTTAGTACAATTAAAGAAAATATGTTCCAGGGTACCCTCGTCCAAACCACACTCGCAAAGAGATGAATCTCTGACCCGAATTTTGTGTAGAAAAACTGGGGAGCAGCAATGGCCTATGCGAAGCCTGCACAAGATAGAAAGCACCTTCTTTGAGAGTTTTTTATATGGCTTAAACCAAGGCTTTGAGGTAACATTAGGTTGGATCGCAGAGTAAAAAGAACCTTTTGTTTTACTCGAATTCTGCCACTGTACCTGCCATGAGGATAGTAAACTCTTTTTTGGAAGGCTCAGCAAATCATAGCCCTGGCATTGATAGTATTTTAAGTCTACGGACTGGGAATTTACAGCATCTTTAGCAAGGGCATCAACACATTCATTTCCTATTATGCCGCAGTGGCTAGGAATCCAAACGAGATTAACAGTTTTATGGTTTTCAGCACAAGATAATAAGGATTTTTTAATTTGGAGTAAAATAGGGCTGTGTAATTTGGTCTTGAAGGGATTTTGCTCTAAGGCTTGCAAACAACTCAGAGAATCCGTGAATATAACGCCATAATTTATACTGTGAGCCTCTATAAAAAGGCATGCTTCCAGTATGGCAACGCACTCGCCCGTAAACACAGATGACTGGGCAGGGCATTTAAATTGAAGAACTATTTTGGAGTTTTGGTAATATACCGCAGCACCAGTACAGCTAGAATTTGTCAATTTTGATGCGTCCGTAAAGAACCTTTCAAAATGACACCATCGCTCACCAACGGCAGCATTAAATAGAGAGTCCGCCGAAACAGAATTTTTGGAAATTCCGATATTATAAAAGATTTTTGGTTTGAAACAAATTACTTCATAATTAAAGTTATAAATAGGAAGTTTTGGGAATTGAATAATGGGAGAATCTAAATTTTGATGATAACGAAAAGATTTTAAAAACAGAGGAACTTCTTTGTGCTTCCAATAATTAGATGTGTTGTAAAGGGAATTTAATGCATCAACTTTTCCTATAAGAGGGTGAGCAGATTTCGTGATGACTCTGGCCCAAAACCTGGATGCTAGATATTGCCTTCTCAAGGCCAATGGGGGTTCTGCACACTCCACCTGTATTGCGTTAGTAGGTGATGATTTCATACAGCCTAAAATGATCCTAAGACATTGGGCCTGAATCCTGTCCAGTCTTGTCAAAGCCCCTTTGTTACAGGGAATGAGCAGAAAAGAACCGTAATCTAGAACACTTCGTATCAAGGCATTGTAAACCAGCTTCATAGTGTATGGGTGGGCACCCCACCATACACCTGCGAGAACTTTTAAAATAGGAATAATTCTCTCGCATCTATTTACTAAATAATTGAGATGGTGTAATCCAGTTAATTTACAATCTAAAAATACACCTAAGAATTTGGCTTTCTTAGCAACTGGTATACAATGATTTTGAATTTGTACCGAAATTTGAGGGATCAGTCTCCTGCGGGAAAAGACAACCACAGAACTTTTGGGTGCAGATAAACTCATACCATGCGGAGTTAACCATTGATTCAAAGAGTTCAGGGAGACACAAAGGGATGACGCAGCAGCTTCGATAGATTTGTTGGTAACATACAAAGCTAAGTCATCAGCATATTGTAAAATATGACAGTCATTGTTGAGACATGTGCCAATATCTGCTGTGTACAAATTATATAATAAAGGACTTAAGACATAACCCTGTGGTAATCCCTTCCATGTCCGCCTGACATCAAAATCTTCACCTGGAACTCTCAAAACCAAAGACCGAGACATTAGCATGCTAAATATACACTGTACCATTCTCACCGGAATCCTCATCTTTAGCAATTTCTGTCTGAGAATGGGAAGTAGGACATTATCATACGCAGCTGAAATGTCGAGAAAGGCAGCAACAACAGACTCGTTTTTAGAAAACGACGCTCGGATATCTGAAACTAATACTCCAATACTATCCATGGTACCAAACCCCTTCCTGAAACCAAACTGATGGCTCGGGAGTAAGTTCCTGGACTCAATAATGAACTCCAGCCGGTTCTTAATCAGGTGTTCCATTAATTTAGCTAGTACTGATGAAAGGGCAATTGGTCTAAAGCCGTTAGGGTCATCGCTATGTTTGCCCGGTTTCAAAATGGGGATTATTATTTGAGTTTTCCATTGATCGGGGACCCAACCATTGGTGTAAAAATAATTAATTAAATTTAAAAAGTAGTTTTTTGCCTTCAGGCCTGCTCGCGATAAAAAGGAGTAAACAATACCATCAATACCAGGGGCAGAGTCGCGGACATACCTCAAAACTGAATCAAGCTCCTGTATTGTAAATGGAGCGTCAAAAGGATCCTCTGAATATGAAGAAGACGGTAGATGTATCTCTGCTTCTGAGGGCACGTAAGGAGGAGTTAATTTATCAAAAAACAGCTCTGCAGTTTCACGGGTAATAGGAGAAGAAATCGAAGGGGAACATCCATTTCTGAATCGGTTAATTCTTTGCCACACCACTGATATAGGGGTGGACGGGGATAAGGAACCGCAGAAATTAACCCACCCAGCTCGTTTCTTGCTCCGCAATAATCTTTTGGATTTCGCAAGAGCATGATTATAAGCGCTTAGATTAGAAACAGTCATATCTTCGTTATAAACCTTTTCAGCATCATTTCTCTCTTTAACGGCCAATGAGCATTCCTGATTCCACCATGGAGGGGGAGGAATCAAACTACGAGCAGAGTTTTTGATAGGGAAACATGAATCTGCACTCGATTTTATG
This sequence comes from Diarsia mendica, assembly GCA_949316265.1. Taxonomy (NCBI): domain Eukaryota; kingdom Metazoa; phylum Arthropoda; class Insecta; order Lepidoptera; family Noctuidae; genus Diarsia; species Diarsia mendica. The sequence continues at coordinate 14,224,502 of OX438903.1, read as the reverse complement.
GCTGTCACTAGATTTTCGTAGCAGTCTGACACGTAAGTGGGGCTTAGAATACCGGAATCTTGAGGAATTAAATTTGGAAGCAAATCAATTTTATCCTCCAGTGATGATGAATATTTTGCCCAATCGGGGTTGGACAAATTATACCTCATCAGCGGAGGATTCGATTTTTCTAAGTAAGTTTTATCAGCCAAAGAAATTAAAATCGGATAGTGGTCACTACCATGTGTCAAACTGGTACATTCCCAACGACACGATGCCGCAACATCAAGTGAGCAAAACGAAAGGTCTACACAACTCTTATGCTGGCCAGGAAGAGTCCTACGGGTTGAACACCCATTATTTAAGATGCAGAGGTTGAGATCATCCAGAATTTCTACCAAACCTACCCCAAAGGAGTCACATCTTTCAGACCCCCATCGAAAATGATGGCAGTTGAAATCTCCCATAACAAGTACAGGGCCGACTACGTTTTCGAGAATGTTTCTCAATAGTGGAAGAAAATTTTGATTGGGGTGAGCTATATAAATAGATAAAAGGGTTATGCCCTCTACTTTACCTGCCACAATACTTACATCTCCTCCAACAGAAGGCAAAGGTACTGTCACAAGAGGAACACGATTGTTCACGCAGAGAGCCGACCCTCCATAGCCATCAGATCGATCGCATCTGATAATGTTATAATGTGGTAAACGAAAGCTAAGACTAGGAACTAACCAAGTCTCAGCGAGAGCACAGACTAGAGGTTTATATTTATTCAAGAGAAATATGAGATCGTGTTTCTTATGCCACACGCTTCTCACATTCCACTGAAGGAACACCAGCCGAGCCATTATGTCGAGTGAGAGAAAGGAAATTTATAAGTGAATTGGCAACGTTGGACGGTAATTGTACTGACTTAGAAGTAGACATTAGAGTGTTAAGAAGTTTAAGAAGTAATTCAATAATAGAAGACAAGTTATCAGGAGACTCTAAGTACGGATTATTGAGGGCACAACCATTATGCTGAGACGAAGAGGGAGAGCTAGTTATTAGTTGATGAGCTACTTTATCATATGAGGGAGAGAGTGGGGCATGGGTCTTTGGCTTGAGAGTGATGGTTTTGTGGTATGACTGAGATTTAGTGATATCAGCATAGCTGCGAGAAGAATTAGGAATGGTTTTACTTGCCTCTGAGTAAGAAAGAACTTTTTCAGCCATAACAACCTTTATGGACCTCTGCCTACCATACTCCGGGCACGCCTTGCTGTTGGCAAAGTGGCTGCCAGAGCATAATACACAGAAGGCTTCGCTTTCGGAAATGCCACAACCATCACCGGGGTGATCGTTGCCACACTTGCTGCAGCGAGGTTTTGACCTACAAAGAGATTCTACGTGACCAAAACGGCAACACTTGCGACATTGTATGGTTGGGTATATGTACTGTTCCACTGTTAGAGCAGTATAAAAACAAAAAATTCTCTTCGGCAGAACTTGGCCATCAAAGGTGATGACACAGGTTTCAGTAGGTCTATATTCAGTTATGCCGTCTTTCGCAACTCTACGATTCAACCTGCGAACTCTTAGGATAGGACCACAACCTTGTGGAACTTTCAAGTAGGTTAAAATTTCTTCATCGGTAAACTCCGTAGGGATGCCGCTTACGACACCCATACGGGTTATATTGAAAGTCGGGATGGTTGCATCGTAAGAATTCGAAACCAGGTTACTATTACATAAAAAAGCGTTTGCATCCTGAGGGGACGCAAACTCTACTGAGACGCGGTTTCTACCAACTCTCTTAACTCCAGTAATATTTGAAATATTATTATTGGCTAAAAATCGGCCAAACGAAACTGGGTGTAGCGTAGTACCGGCATTCGGTTTACTTTCCTGACGAGAAACATGTATAATATATGGACCTTTATCCAATACCGAGTAACGCAGGCGACCTACTTGAGATCGTGGTTGTTTAGTGGGATGGATGGGAGAATCATCTAAAATGCTTGGACGTTTACGTGAACCTGACTGGGATGAAGGAGATTGCTGATCTACATTTAAACGGATGGATGAGGAAGAGGAACTTGAAGAAGAAGAGGAAAAGTTTAATGAGGGGGAATTCGGAATGTCAGGAGGGTCAGGAGGTTTTTTTTCATCCATTATGGCAGAAAATGGGAGCCAAAAGTATGTGTTTTATTTAGTGGAAATATATGCAGGAATATATACAGAATATACTTATATGCATAAAATAAATATGTAGAACACAACAGAACACAAAAACAAGACACAATAGGCACAATATCTGAAAAAATCCGTTAAATTCTAAACACACGTGTTAACCATAGACACACTGACGCAAGAATCCCAATCTACTGTTTTCAGTAGGTTATGAGCTCATTACAGTTCTGTTAATTTCTGCTAGTTGGTAATGCTGGTCATTGCCTATGGTTTTTGAACGCATTAGAGAGGGTTTATGATATTTGGGTAGATAAAATACTTTTTCGCGTCGAACCGATTTGCTAACAAAAAGATTCTTGCTCCATTATTGCCTAGCAGAATAGCTATTAAATGATTATTTTTGAGTGAAAATAAAACTCATGATCACCGCAAGTTTACAAGGGAATTTGTGATCGATGGAACAGAGGTTTTCTTAATTCTCAATTATTCTCTCTAGAACAATTGAGAATTAAGAAGTCCTTTCCAAGACCATCCATCCATCCATTTTTAAGACAGAGGTCTTATAATTTACTATTGGTAGGTAGTTGATTGTTTGAACAAATTAGAGAGTTTTACATCAAATAAAACTTACCTATTATTTTTTCATCAATATCCGGAATCCATCTCCATCTTGAGTCAAACACCTATCTTTCAGCCTGTTGACAGCGTTTCCTTAGCCTCTCCGCTGGTGGCGCCCTCTATGCTTACCGTTGGTACTAAGTATTTCAAGCGCGCATCGGGTGATCACCCAATTTAACGTCATTATGGAACTCATGATGCACCAGGTAGACCTTACCTGGATTCCGGATATTGATGAAAAAATAATAGGTAAGTTTTATTTGATGTAAAACTCTCTATTATTTGTTTTGTATCAATATCCGGAATCCATCTTGAGTGATGTGTTTGTTATCACCTGGTGCGCTAAAAACCCAAAGACGCTATAATGTGTTATAGGATGTAGAATATTGGGTTAATAAAAATTGTGTAAATGTATTACAATAATAATTAATCTGGTATGAGTATGACACTACTTTTAGCCATAATAATATAATAAAAGAAATGGTTTCGAAAAATAATTAATATTAATGAACAGGATCAAAATAATTAGACAAGGATGTAGAATGATTGGGAACATTTGAATCATTGTGATTTAACAGTTCTCTCTGTGATCAACAGGAAAATTCTCTACGAAATTGAGAGAAACCACTGCGGATCTTACTGATCCTGGAGTTGCATCTTTAACAGCAGATTTTAAAGGAGATCTCACTCATTCACCAATAACAGTTCTAGAAGCAGGTTTAATATTCCTTCTAGCTGTATAACAAAAGATTTATGTTTCCTCGACTGTTTGAAGTAATACATATTAATTGTCTCAACCAAAAATTTAAGATTTAATTTCCTATCCGAGTGTTCTCCAACCAGACTGTCTGTGGTTAGGGTTGTCTGTTTTAGAACCACATGCTGGCCACAACACAATAGAGGAATCTTTATCGACTAAGCTAGTGCTATTAATTCGCAATAGAGTAAGGTCGTGAACCCTACGACCTGATGCTAACAATAAAAGAGAAGCCACGTGACTTGATACTTGAAATATATTATTTTCATCAAAATCATAAGCACTCATGTGTTGCCATAAAACTTTAGGGTTCCAAATAGGTGGCTTAGCAGATTTCTCTCTTGTTACAGAAATGGCTTGCTTTAAGAAGAAATTTGACGTCAAATCAATACTAGATGTTTATCAGATTTGTGTAGTCACAGTGTAAATGTGCTAAATATTGATCCGCCTTAGGGTATTTAAAATTAATCGAATGGGAGTCATACTACCGCTTCCATCTGCGCCACACTGGTCTGTAATTATTGATTGTGGATCCTCTCCAGCTCGACATAAGTTTTTTTTTTTTTTTTTTTTTTTTTTATTTGTCCAATCCGTCAAAATATCTTGCCACCCGAAATCAGCCATGTTTCCAAGTGTAGGTCTTGCAGTTGTGGCGGATGCGTCCCTGTTCTCGTGTCTATTAGAGTGCAGGCTAGATCTGGAATCAGGAAAGGGGGATGTCGCGCTCGCCGTTGAACATCTACCTGCCAAAATACCTTGCTCCACTTCAGGGCAATTAACATATATAGTGGTGGCTGGCTTGGTTCAGGTGCTGGAGAACTCGGGAAATCATATTTGGTGGTGGGAACAACCAAGCTAGGTCGTAGTGTCACTGACGACAGCATGCATTGTGATGTTGGGCTTTCTGATCGTTGACGTCCAATGATACGTACTTTGGTACTATGTGGGCTGTACTCGACGCGAAGAGGTCTTTCTCCGGCGTACCCAACATTCGAAAAATTGTTGTCGTTACTGTCCTCGTGAGGTGCCGTTCTGGACAAGCCTTCTGCCGAGAAAGAGACCTCGGTATTGAACCTGCCCGCAAAATAATGTGCTGTCAGATGATTGTTCTGCTTATCTAGAACAGCAAGAAGCTATCGAGTTTGATGAAGCAGTTTCTTGGATTTTATGCCACCTTCCTTGTTTATGTACGAGACTACTGTCTGATTGTCGGTTTGCAGCAGTATCTGTGCATCTTGGAGTTGCTGCTGATTCTGACATATAGCTGCTTAAACGGAAAACATCTCTTTTTTGTTGAAATGCCATGTCTTAAGAATTTGTCCAGGTTCTCACAATATTTGTGTCGCCGAGTTGAGCGCCCCACCCGATGTCTGATGCGTCTGTGGTCAAGATTTGTGACGTCACCGAGCTCAAGGGTATTGGCATCGACATTCTTATGGCTTGACACCACCACTCCGTCTCTGATCGCGCTGGTTGAGGGAGAGTGATCGATCGATACGGGTGTTTCACCGACAGCTGTCGACTGTAGTATTGCAGAGTACGACAGTGAAGGCGACCTCTCGGAGTCACAAACGTTACAAAGTTGAGTCTCCCCATTAGAGTTTGGTACTGTTTGAGGGACCACTTTGGTAACGGAAACTGTTGGTGAAGTGCTTTGCGTAGCGTTAGACACTTCAGTTCCGACAGGGACTTTGCGTTGCGTTTTGTGTCCCATGTAATGCCGAGAAACTCGAGGCATTTTGTCGGAACCAGAACAGACTTTTCGTAGTTGATTGTCCAGCTTAGTAAACGGAGTATCTTTATTGTGAATGCGATGTCGTCTTCCAACTCCGCTTTTGACTGGTTGGCCAAAAGAAAATCATTTTAATAAACTATGCACCTGATCTTGTGACTCCTCAGGAATTCGGTTATAGAGGCAAACGTTCTGGGTGCCGATGAGAGGCCGAACGGCAAGCACGTCATTTGAAGTAGTTGATGTTGACGTGAGTTTTGATGATAATTTAGCCTCAGGAACCGGCGATGTTGTTGGCCATTGGTACGTGGAAATATGCTTGACTCAGATTTAGTTTGGCCATCCAATTTTGATGTTGTAAAAAACTTGGTACCCGGAAGTGACTGAATAGTTGAAATGGCTTTGCTAATTAAATACGAACTGGTTCAGTTTTTTCAAATTGAAAATGTGTCAGAAGGTCCGATCTGACTTGGGTACCAGAAAGAACGTTGATATCTAACTGGGCGTCAGTTCTAGTACCCCGACTCGAGCATAGTTTGAATTTGTTTGGACATATTGGGAGAGGTTTTGGTTCTGTAACATTTCAGAACTGTGGGACTCGGAAATATTAGTGGTGGTCTGAGTATGAAGGGTATGCGTGCCCCGTTCAACAGTCGGCGCACCCAGATTGCTACAAACATATTGAATTTGCCTTAGACAGCCGCCTTGAAATGTCCGACAGTCATTCGCGACGCTTGTTTTTAGGGATAGCATGCGATTGCGATGTCTTACCCTTTGATTTATATCGGTGGTTACTTGATCGGTTTTTGTTTTGGTGTTAAGCGTTTGAGCCCTTTGGTCTTTTATTAAAGGTATCTCGACGAAAAAACCTGTCGTCAGCTTGTTTACTAGTCGATGGTTTTTGATTGTCATAAAAGATTTCTTTAGAATAAGTCTGAGGTAGGTCTAGGTAGGTATTGGTATTAACTTAGTTGATACAGTAACTTTATCCACCCCCCCCTCCCCAATTTTTTGGAGGTAGTTTTGAATAGCCTCATCAATAAAAGGGTATTCTGTACTAGGAGGTTTTTTTTTGTATGACATCACGATGAAAACCTTCGGAAATTTGCCGCAACATAGTCTCTCGACGTGTATTTATCACGCACACTATTTGTAGTAAGTCATCAGTAACCTTACTATACGCGGATTCTTTCGAAAACAATGATTGCACCTTTTCGTATAACGAGTTAGATGTCACCGATTCTGTAGACTCATTTGACCAAACCACAAATTAATGATTGTAATGATTTGTGCAATTCGTCTTTTTGGCAAAGTAAGGCATTCGTTATCATCATATCTTTCCAATAAATATGAGCACGAATCTTCTTTCAACATATTCGATTCAAAACGCTTTAATTCGTCTTTAACATTTAACTCAACAAAACCGGGGGTAGCTAAATATTTCTTTTGTGCATCCGAAAACCGAACGGCATTCCAATCATCACACTTAAAACGCTGTAGATACGTATTTTTTTAAAGGTATGTTTTGTTTGCCCTTGAGTTAATCGGGTAATTGTAATGATTTCCGATAAAATCTGAAGTTTGTTATTGGACAAGTTTTCAGGTCGTCGTAGATTTAACTCGTATAAGGTAACGATTTTCATGTAAGCACATGCATTTATATTATTTTCAATAACGGAAGGATTCGTTTTGGGGTTTGTTAAATAAGCCACTTGTTGTGGTAAAAACTCGAAATATGCATAACTCACGGTCTGGGAGTCCCTCCTTACTTTACGTTTCTCAGGGCTGGGTCCACTGCTTGTAGATGAACTGCTATCACCATCTCTTCCACTTGGTGTCGGAGAACGAATTCGTATACCTGATAGTGAACCGTCAGTCCCACTTTCCCGCTCTAAATTATTATTACAATTTTCCATAATCACTCAGCGGAGAGGAAAAAATTTAACTATAAACGTTTTACTAAACTTAATTTGAAAAAATAAGTGGGTTAAGTATTACTTTTTCGCGAAGTTTAACGTGTTTTAACGCTATCAACGAACGGCGCGAAAAACGACGCTATAATGACGTTAAATTGGGTGATCACCCGATGCGCGCTTGAAATACTTAGTACCAACGGTAAGCATAGAGGGCGCCACCAGCGGAGAGGCTAAGGAAACGCTGTCAACAGGCTGAAAGATAGGTGTTTGACTCAAGATGGAGATGGATTCCGGATATTGATACAAAACAAATAATATAAAATTATCTCGATTTGGTGCTCAACCATACGCAAGCTAAAGTATAGTTCTAATAAAAAGAAAGTAAAGAACCATTTAAAAGATGGTTTCTGCCTAACAAATAGTGTGTAATTAGATTAAACGGCGCATTGTTTGTACCTAAGAGTGAATTACGATTTTGTATTAAATTATAATTTATACAGCCATTTTATTTTGTTTTATTTATCTCTTCACGTGGTCGGAAAGCTAACCCATTACCCGTTGCATTTCCATGCAACGCGGTAATGCTCCTAGCAGGTCTAGTTTCATAAAGAATTATGATCTCAGACTGATGGATGAAGATTAAGAGAGATGACAGTGGCTGGCAGCGAAGTGGTGCGATGCAGTTCCAGTGTCATATAATTTTAATCTTCATTACTATAATACATAGAATCGCTTGAGAAATTTGAAAAATATCGGCGGCGCACACAACTCCTTGGCTGGCAGTATCCTGCCAGCAACCAAACCAAATTGGCCAAAAAAAGATCGTAGGTTGTGTGTGTAGGTACCCAAAAGTTTATTTTTACTCTTTATCTTACAGAGATGTCGTAGGAGAATATAGGTAGTCTCAGTCGGCCAAGTAACTTCTGAATCTGTTTTATTGATCAAAAGAAACTTGACCTATCCGAATCGGCTCAAATTTTCGAGCTTACTGCGCTCGCTCTGATCTGAATATTTTATTTTTGTACATACCTAATACGACAAAGTAACTTCTATATCTGCATGAATAGTGAAAAGAAACCCAACCTATCTGAAGCAGGATATTACAATTTTTGAGCTTGCATTGTAACGCGTTTATCGAATTTAAGGAAAAAATAATAAAAATGCTATTTCTATTTTTATTGTATTCCAATTGGATCTTGACTAATGTGACCCCTCTTCCTGACAAGAAGTCTTCATCCACCCTTGCTCTTATCTGCCTGAGAGGCAGAGAGCAAGCGCTCGCCTCGTCGTTTGCCTTATTTTTTTACCAGCAGTATTTATTTTCTAGACTGGCACCCCATATTTACTCGATGCAAGCAGTATACCTTTTTTAGCTCTTAACCCCCAGTAAAAATCCCAACCTTTTTTTTAAAAAAACGTTGCCCCCACACTAGGAATATCTCTTGTATCGTGGGTGCGTTTACAAATATGTATTTAAAACTCACAAACACCCAGACCCAGTACAACTATCTGGTAGGCCATACACATATTTTCCGTGCGTGGATCGAACACGCAGCGCAGCAGTCGAATCGAATAGCCATTGCGTCAACCGTGGGCGTGCCGTCTATTTGAGCTAGTATGACCCTTCAAAAATGCTCCATTTTTACTGCCGTGCTGGATGATGGTGATAGAAGGACCGACAAAACAGTTTTGTAACATTATCAAATAAAAGACAAACAGATATTTTATATTAAATATTTATTAATTTATTTACAATTTGAATATTGCAGCGATATGAAACTCTTAGCCACTGTACAAAAATACTCATGACATTAAAGTATTTTACCTTTTTTACATCTTAACAGTCTGCGAAATGGAATGTGATGGATTGTGGAACATTAGAACATCATTTTCTAGAACCCTATGTTCAATGGTTACATAGATTTGTGCTGAGTGTGAACTACCTATTTTCGTGTTTATGTGCGAGACTACTTTGGCACACTAGGTTTTCACGATATCACTGAATGTGACGAGAAAAAGTGCAGTGTGCATTTCTAAATCTGTATTAAAGTTTAGTTTGGATAGACTTTCTTATCTACAGTTTATAAGTAGGTATGATATATTGTAATGGGGAGGATCGACATACCTACAAATGGGTATTTCGTTTTGATACTTCTAGTATGCTACGAGTGAGAGTAGTAGTGTGGTCTAACAGCGTAACCATGAATACATTTTAAAGAATTTAGAAAAAATTTAGCCTCGCACTTGTTTTTTAAAGCAGGTTTTTTTCCACGGATACAATCTAAATAATGACGAAACTAGCAATAACAACAAATAAAATAATAATAGTTACGATCTACGCAAATATAACGTTGAATAAAAAAATTCAATGAAAAATAAACAAAAAAATCACACACACACGACATCCAAAGTATTGGAATCACTTTACATTTTGACAGAATTTATACAATTTGTTAATTTCAAGAAGGATTAGAAGGATTTCAGGCTCGGACCAAGATATCAATAAGTGCTCTAACTTAATCTATCTTGTTCTGTAATTGGACAATGACAGAAAAAACACATAGCCAAAAAATTAAATAACCAATATTTTCCTCTTCTGATATCAGATTCATACTGCCTATCTTGAAAGTAACATATTGCACGTGAAGCTAAAAAAGTCAAGTGTTACATACTCAACATCTTAATATTCATATCTTCGATCACTCAAACTCGGTAGATTCAAGCTCTTGGCTTTAATACTAAGCAATACTTGAAAACACGACTTAATAACCAACATTTTGATAATAGCAATCAAGCGAATGAAATAGTGGCATAACTTGAAAAGGGAAAAATAAAAGCACGAGTCTTATTCTTCTATCTCTCTCTGTCACATAAAGGCGTCATTTACTAGAGTGAGAAGTACTTCCACATGCAAACGCGCTTTAAATGCGAGTGCCTATAGTTGGACTCATTGCTCTAGCCAATATTGTGTGACGCATTCACCGTTCAAGTATTTCTACCACATTTTTTTACCACGTAATGGATTTTCAACAGCGTCGTATTTTCGTAGCGTCGAGAGTTGAATTTCCAATGCGGTATACTTTCTTATCTGAGCGCATGTCTGTGCGTCAGTTCGATTCTCAGCGGTCGACGCAACGCCAAAAGTTGAAAATCTAAAGCGCACTTTAAATTTTGATTTTAATATTACAAGTCTGGCCACTACAACATTCGATCACCGCCAGTTGCTAAGCCGTTATGATATAAATAAACTAAAAGGAAATAAAACATTATGCACCATTACATAACGCACGACGCCACCATGACGCATTTGCGCAAACTTATGAACTAAATCATAGCCTACATTCGATATTTTGTTTCTTATTCCATACATTACAGTGGTAACAGGCAGTCGAGTTCTGAAGTAGTAACATAAAAATATAAACATAGAATCTATAGTTTGTAATTTAATTTTTCATAAGAAAGTACAGGTATTAGTGTTACGAGCAAAGATTTGGATCGACGATTTGCTCTTCCGCGTCAATAAAATTAAAAATATCTGTTTGTTGACAATGACGAGCAATAGCATTTTTCTCGTTCAAATATCCTACCTATCATTCTAAGCGGGATCCTTGAGGTCACTCTTGTAAGTGAGACTTCTTTTTCGCGCGAAAGCGCATCTGAGTATCTGACGATTCAAATCTTTATTTAAAGTAAATAACGTAGTTTAGGGTAGGGAAAAATATGCTAAACTTGTAGGTTTGTACCTCCCCCATATTTATTGAAAAAAAAATACTTTCTAAATATTTTCTTCTATATGATTTATAGTGACAGTTTGTCAATGAAACAGAATGAGTAGTAAAATATGAGTTCTTTTAAATATTCTTATTGAAAAACGTTAAAAAATACGGATCTCTTAGTATCGTCATTCTTGTACATATGGGTGAAAGGGAAGACTAGTGGGAATGTTACAATGTGGGTATGGAGTAGGGTAGATTACATAATCACAGGAACAGAGGATTCGTGCCAATCAGAAAATGCTTTGATATCCTACACTTACAAACTAAGGGATCTACAATTGATCTGGTGATCTACTATAACGTCTGTAAGCAATATTGCTTAAAGACGTCATAGTACTGTTTTCCTCTTGTTCCAGAGTCTACAAAAGATCGCTCACAGACGCACTCGTGCGCAGTACAAAGAAAAGACTGCGCGGTACCTGTCTCTTATTTTGGCGATATCAATATTATAGACTTATCGGGTTGTGGACATCAGAGAGGCAGTCGCTCCATGTAAAATACTGATATTCTGCTGCATTCGGTTAGGCTCCGACATAGTTGGAAAAAGGCTAGAGACATGATGAGGGTGTATAAAGACATTTATTCGGATTGCCACGTATCCTCTGTAGCAAAAAATACCGCATTACTGCGAACGCAGCGTAAGGATAATGTGCGTCGTTTGCACAAAATGAATTTATTGCATTATTTCAAAGACAATAAGGTTGATTTTGACAAATACAACACATAGAACACTACTATTTTGAATACTCTAGCTAGAAGAAATAGTCAAATAAGGTTTTATTTGAAAAGAAAAGACATTCATTTTTCTTTTATATAATTACGGAATGAAAATACTTTACCTACTGCAACAATACAAGCCAATTTAACAAAATTGTACTTCGTAAACAATGTTTTTATTTTTATAGTATTTTTACAAATTTTATCATTAGATATGTAATTGTAATAAATACGAATCTTATCACAATGTACCTATTATGAATTATTTTTACAATTTATATTACACAGTCTCCTCTTACTCTAGTTATTTTGGGTATTCTACTAAATATGTGACTGGGGTGTTCAGAAAGAAATGTCTAATTTTTAAAAAGCTTGATAATAATTTTTGTGAAATTATTTTTCTGACAACTAAAAACGCGTCTATGGCGATATTGCTTTTTCTTTTACTGTTTGATATCATATTTAATATCAAAGTCCTGATTGTAAAAGCAAAAGCTATAACAGAAATTCTCGTTGATAAATCAAACTAAAAAATAAAATCACAAGTGTTGGGTGACTAAACACTAATTACAATTTTAAAAAACGTGAGCTACGCAGGTTATTTCACTTTTAAATTTTTAATTCCTGAAAACCCATGGCTGTCACCCACCTTCGCCTTCAAAATTACCCAAATTCTTTTGTGATTTGATTAACCATACATAGCTATCATGTGACTAACTTCTGTTATCAATTCGACTATTATTTTATTCGATCAACTAAATCTTGACGGGCTGACTCGTCTCGAGAGAAAGATGAAGTTAATCATTAACTTATTTATATTCTTTTTCAATGAACCCCAGTCACAATCGTGAGCAGAAAAGCTGCCATACTTGGTTATATTTTTTTTAGACAAAAAATAAATAAGTTATCATAAGTTTAAAACAAAAACTACAGCTAAGTCACTCACGAATGTAGAGTAAAAAGTCCTCGCCTGGAAGACTTGAGGCAGATTTAAAATACTGAATGTATGGGAAACTAGAAGGTAATTAATTTATCCCTTTAGAAGATGAATTTTAGGAAGCTTTGACTAAAGTAGTGGAAGAGTTTACAGGAATAATGCACATTTTGCCAATGCAATACGCAATGAATAAATGAATGCCTTCATTAAAAAAAAACCCTTTTTTTTTGGATTTTCAACGCTCAACTAACATCTCGAGAATTTCAACCGTGCTATAGTATTTACGCATTCACTAGGGTGTCAGGTAGAGAGGGAATTATTTTTATCTCTTCCGGCCAGAAGCCTTAATATTTTGACTAGGTAAAGTAAGTAGGAGATTTTTAGTAAAGGTATCGTCTTTTAAAGCATAAGAAGATAAAAATAATGTATTTCATGGCATACATTAATAAATCATAATAAAAATCAAAACGCGCTTAACCTTGCATACAAAGTGATAAGAAAATTCGAGAAAAAAAAGAACGGATAATTACATTGTTACATAACCTCTTCCTCTTTTGAAGTCGGTCAAAAACTTAATTCTAACAATTTACAATACAACATACTAGATATGCATGATATAGAAAGTAAGGTATACTTCAATTATTTGGCTAAGTATTGAACGTTTCTAAGAAATAATAATGCAATAAGTTATATTAAATATCGCGAGAACGAAAGGAATAAGTAATAGTGATACCAGACGTCCAAACAGGATATTTACTATTTAGTTCACATTCAACTAAACATTATTGCCATCTTTTTCTAATATGTCCAGCGCGAAAGAGACAACGACAGTTTCGGCCTGACACACTAGTTTTGACAAGTCAAAACTGTACAAAACTAAACAAAGCTTAACATAATCTCGGATTATGCTCACCTTTTTTCATCAAAAGGTGATCAAGTTCACACGCGGGGGCCTTTTCTGTAGTGCCTTTGTTCTAATCTTCCCTTATGTGCCAGTAAAAGATAGCAATCGTTAATTAAAATTTGTTCACAACAGAATATACCAACGGATACCCAACAGGCACCAGTTGAAGATGTAAAAAAAACCGAAATGATAATTTATATTAGAAATTATGACATTTATCAATAAAGAAAAGTTTACAGCACAGTTTGGTACGGAATTTTCTTTTTATCTCCGTTTCTAAAATGTCTGGTTACATACCAGAAACAACTATAAATACACAGTCAGTTAAATGTACAATATAATATGGACTTAATTTGTTTTGCAAAAGGTCCAATCTACGTAAATTACTATATACATTGCGAATAAGGAAATTCAGTACCAAAACGCATACAAGCTGATTTTAATTTAATTGGTAGCCTTACAGGATATGAATAACTTTTACTATGGGACCAACTTTGAAGTAGCGAATAAATAAATGTTTGCACAATACAAGTATACCCGAATCTGTAGTTTTACGGCTGAGCAATATTGAAAGGAATAATCCTCAGTCAAAGCTGATAGCAGTAAACCAAAAGCAACCTTAAAGTCACAGACATAAAGATGTGTTTTGAAAATAAAATAAGTGTGACGCACCTAAGTAATGTTTGAAAATCTTTGCGTCAAAGTTGGTCACAGTATGACGTATAGTTTTTACACCCTCCAAAAGATTAATAATGCATTTGAAATTCAGCAATATTTACATACACATTTATACATTTACGCGCAGCCTTATTGCAAACCTCGTCAATGACTACAATAACACTAAAGTTATTATTATTTATTATTATTTTACAAAAAACCTACATTCATAACGTCACTACAGGTCATACTGAGCTAACAAGACACATTTTACAACAAATCTCATCATCATTCAAGTATCAAACGAGACTTGTGATGATAATTATGAAGAGTCGTTATTTAATTACCATTTTTTTATTATTATATTCGCTAGGAGTTATCATGAGCTTTGCGTTGCTAGATGACTGTAAATAGTTTGACAGCTGTCATTTCATACAAGGAATGACATCTGTCAAAATATTCAGTTCAGTCACGTGACGTAAGACTTCAATATTAACGAGCAACTAGCCCGGGTTCAATAATAATGATAGCAATTTGAAATGCTATGATCGTATTGTTGGGTTTTATACTTTAAATTCAGCAGCGTGAATTAAAAATCCAACAGCAAGCTGAATCTTTACTACTTTTACTAAACCTGCTTATTGGCCAAGCTTAGCTCAATCGGGACAAACCAACGCATTATTTACTCAAATTCTCACTAACACAAATCTCATGTACCCTAGCGACATCTGTACAACATTTATCGAGAACTGCCAAACCTAAACATTATGATACAATACGAGAAGAAAGCCTTACTCTAACGTAACCTACCCACTCAGTCGTCGGATTGGTCGTGCGTCGTTTACGCTCACTATCACAAAGCACTGGTACACTGTACTGGCGTACCTACTGTCTCAAGAGTTTTGCACTCAACTTACAGAGTATTGAACAGATCCCTGGCGTTATTCTTGGAATAACGCTTGTAGGAACAGTCGCTGAATCAGCTGCCACTGGAATGAGGAAACAGGCATTTTATTGTTTGGGGATAAACATGTACCATCACCTGCAAAATTGCATGGACAATTCAGAAATGAAATCGTGTGAAGCGAGAAATGACGACACCTAACGTAAACTAGTTTATTAACTATAAACGTTCACAGGAATACCCTTTCCAACAAAAAAATAATTTTTCAAATCGGTTAGCAAGTGACGGAGTTATGCCCGAACAAACATAAAAAAAAAACAAATACAAACAATTGAGAACCTCCTTCTTTTTTTAGAAGTCGGTTAAAAATAGACACTAACGTTGCCATGCAATTTTGCAGGTGACTGTGAAATATGGGAGAAAATACAGGTTATTGTACAGGAATTATAGAAATACTTTAAAATAACAAGATATAAAGTCACCGTTCGTGCATCATCTCTCAGAACAAGCCTAAGAAAAAAATATGTTTCGTTCATTCTCTCACTGAAACTCAAACATACATCTACTCACCTCGAAACAAACATAATTATTATGTTAAAATTATGAAATGACTAATAATAAGGGAGTGTAATTGCAAATGGACGATTCCCTTAGGTATATAATGATTGCCTCGTACCATGCTTAAAGGCTTGACCTATGAGGTTTTAACATAATTGACAAAAAAAGGGTTGAAGATCCTTGCATAATTAAGGACAATTTTAACCAATAAATTGAAGGCGGTCTGCATATTTTAAATGCGTTCAAGAGTTGTCAGTTTCACAATAAAATTGCTATCTGCCCTCAACTTTTCTTCCGAATCAATCAAGTCACGAAAACTACATACATTAAGCAGATCTCTCATCATACGGGAAACTCATACAAAGCAAGGTCAGGTTATACTGGTTATGTAAAGCTTGATATGTCGCCACATTTCACTTAGTGGAAACGAGTAAAATAATACTGTCTGACTGTTTGTGGATTATATTCTTCTATTCTATAATACGAAAATCCAATATTCACCTTCTGTTAGGCATCGCCCGCCGCCTCGCGGTCTGCCTCTGGTGCTCAAACTCGAAGTCTTCCTCGGTAAGATTGAGCCGCGTCATGTGGTACATCAGGTAGTCCTCTCCTAGGATGCCTTCTGGTGGGTGACGTAGCACCTCTAGAGTCTCGCACAGACCACACGCGCGTTTGCGCACTTTGGCGGGTCCTAGCGCGCCTGCTAGGATTACTAGCGCCGCTTTGAATAGTACCTGGAAGGTAGCAGATGGAAATTTTTGTATTACAGTTGTGTCTGTCTTGAGCGTTTTATATACAGGCTTTGACAATAAGCTTTACACTAGTTTCATTACTTTTTATGAATCGGTTCTTGTGACTGGTAAAGAAGCACGCTATAAATGATTAACTCTTCATGTGCATTTATTATTTCTTTTTCTTTAACGTAAGTTTGGAGCCTAAACTAGTATCAGTTTTTATGCCGTCCTAGGGCCTCTGACTTGGCTTTACATGCCGTCAAGAAATATCTCTCAGTCATGTTGATTTCCACACGATGTTTTCCTTCACCGAAACAATAGGGGATCAAAAAAAAACTAATTAGTCCGTCAGATAGATTTTCAAAAAATATTGGACACGTATTTTTTCTTTTTCACCTAAACAAAAAATGAAGACGATACAGTGCTTCAAAACGTCACGTCATATGCTAGTACATTTTGTACCTTCAAGTGACGTTTCTAGCCCCACACCATGACCTTTATCAAAACACGTATCCAATATTTTTCGATAATCTAACTGACGGACTAAACAGAATCATATTTTTTTGAGTCAGTCCGATCCCCTTTTAGAGGTTTTAGCTCGTAAACCGTCAGACTCCCAAGTCATATTGGGAGAGAGCGCACAGGAACCACTCCGTGGCGTATAGGACAGGTTTCACCTTGTGTTTCACTAGATGGTGCTGTATGGCGGGTGATTTATTAGTGAAATAGTACTACATACCTTGACTCTTTCACACAGGAAGCAGTCCCACACCCTCAGCAGGCTGTCCCAGGGCAGCGTGCGAGTGAGAGCGCACAGGAACCACTCGGTGGCGTATAGAACAGGTTCCACCTTGTGTTTCACTAGATGGCGCTGTATGGCGGGTGATTAATTAGTGAAATAGTACTACATACCTTGACTCCTTCACACAGGAAGCAGTCCCACACCCTCAGCAGGCTGTCCCAGGGCAGCGTGCGAGTGAGAGCGCACAGGAACCACTCGGTGGCGTATAGAACAGGTTCCACCTTGTGTTTCACTAGATGGCGCTGTATGGCGGGTGATTAATTAGTGAAATAGTACTACATACCTTGACTCCTTCACACAGGAAGCAGTCCCACACCCTCAGAAGGCTGTCCCAGGGCAGCGTGCGGGTGAGAGCGCACAGGAACCACTCCGTGGCGTATAGGACAGGTTCCACCTTGTGTTTCACTAGGTGGCGGTGTACGGCGGGTGATTTATTATTCAAATAGCAATAAATACCTTAACTCCTTCACACAGGAAGCAGTCCCACACCCTCAGTAGGCTGTCCCAGGGCAGCGTGCGGGTGAAAGCGCACAGGAACCACTCCGTGGCGTATAGAACAGGTTCCACCTTGTGTTTCACTAGGTGGCGGTGTACGGCGGGTGATTTATTATTCAAATAGCAATAAATACCTTAACACCTTCACACAGGAAGCAGTCCCACACCCTCAGTAGGCTGTCCCAGGGCAGCGTGCGGGTGAGAGCGCACAGGAACCACTCCGTGGCGTATAGGACAGGTTCCACCTTGTGTTTCACTAGGTGGCGGTGTACGGCGGGCGCGGTGCGGCGCAGGAGTGCGTGGAGGATGTCGCCGTCGCGTTGGAGGACCTGAGGGGCGTGAAAAGATGTTGAAATGGAATAATAGTTGATGTAAAAGGGTGAGTTATTTCTCCCGTAACTTTAATTGTTATGGCATTGAGGCAGGTTCAGATTATTTGCAACTGCATCATGTAATGTAACACGCAATGTAACATTTTCCATATAGGTATTTAATTGTATTAATTTTATTGCGGAATGGGCCTGCTGGGATAAGGTCTATGATGGAACCAGTGTGCCCAGAAGATGCCTATTCAATCTTGTTTTGCAGGCAGGCGGGTTAAATGTGAGAGGGAACTCAGCCACATTTTGGCTGTGCGCATAATAAATTTTATTTATTTTCTCCATTTTACGACTATCTTTACAGAGTTACCTAATTCGATAGTGTACACAATAACAATATTAATTCAAATGTGGAGAAGCGCTGAGTAGGACCCATCGTATTGGGACAAGCCCGTCACACTATTCACAAACCACTGTAACTCCTTTATGCCGGAATCAACAGTAGCGACCACAAGAAAAGCGCCGAGACAATGAAGCCCGACGAAGTCCCAGAGAAACGATTTTAGCTGTCTTGGATCCCGCAACGAAATTAATCAGAAAAGAATAGTGGAGGAGTAGGAAAAACATAAACCATCGTATGTGTGAACACTCTAAAAACGCAACGCAACGTGCCAATTTAAGAAAAATGTTGCATTGCAGGTTGTATTGCTAATCATCTGTACCGGCTTTTTTTTCGCTCTGGGCAGAGCGATAGGGGAAGTGTCAGACTTCTACTGACCAAAAACTACCCATGTTCCTTCTTAGCCCTTTGCGTCGAGGCCGTGGTATCTCTTTCGGACAAACCTCAGCCCCGACGGGACCGGCTTTAGACGCTCTTGTCAAGGCACTCAGTCAAATCAAATCTCGAACAATTTGCCATGATTTATTGAACACAATATTAATAGCCAATCGAATCACTTGACACGTTTGACCACCGATCAAATTGGCTAGGTCATTGTGATAAAAGATATAAAAGTCAGTCAGAAGTCAAGTCAATTGATTTCAATTATACTACACAGGTTAAATTAATTCATATTAAACACTGATTTGGGATTTATTTGTATGTGTGTGTATGACTGCTTCGTTTCTCTAGAGGTCGTAAGCTCTACTGCTGAGCTTGAGGTGTAAGGTTCGATTCCCGGATTGGACAATGAAATATTGTCTTTTTACATGAAGAATTTCTTAGTAGCAGCCCGGGGTCTGAATGATGTGCCGGATTGATGGCAATAAGGTCGCCCTCTATTACTTGAACATGACTGGCGAAATATGGGTGTAGCATAGGCAATAGGCACACCTCTGCCTAACCCTCCAGAGATTACAGGCGTGATGTTATCTTATAATATGATTCATATATTTTGTCGCAGTAAATACAGAACTGCGGTTATTTTTTATCGAGCATGATTTTCATATCTTTAGTGATAAGTAAGATTTTTATTGTTTGCATTGCAATGTTGTTTACTGTATGTATGCATTGCTAATCAACAGTCATGCGATACCATTCGATGTGTTTGATTGAGTATGGCGTGTTTATTTATTTGTCTTGTTTTTCTCCTTGCCTAATATTCTTTACTATGTAAATGAGACTACCTCGTTTGAATGGTGGTTCGAAGCACGAGCGCTGTGCATCGTGAGATCATTTCTACTTTGAGATAAGACCAATTTGGTAAAACTATAACTAACAAAATTCTACATTTGTAAAAACGTAAAACGTTAATCAACACAGTAACAGAAAATCACTTTTTAAAGTTGTTATTCATATTGATGCTCGTGATCATGACTATCTCTACACTGGGTACACACTTTGAGAGCTTGAGTCTCATAACCAAGACATCGAAACCTCAATGCAAGTATGAAAAACGCAGTTAACTTACTTATCCCAAGGTGCAAATCAACAAATAGCAATTATAGAATAGAATATCATTTTATTTCAATCAACAAAAGATTAAAAAAACTAATCACTCAAAAACACTAAACATTTCGATTGCCCAGCACATCAACCAAACAACAATGGTTGAGGTACTGGCAATCAAAACCTCTAAGCCTCCCTCCCTCTCTCTAACATCTTATGTACGAGTAAACTTGAGAAAAATATTATCTATCAATTACTTCAAACAGTTCCTCACCTCAAGTCCCGGGTTATAGTACCCACTAAGGTACTTATCGCTGATACTGACGAGGCACCAGAACGCCTGCACGGACGGCATGTGCATCAGCAAGAAGGCAGCCACCGGTGCCTGTGCCTGGAAGTAGCCCACCTTCGGGTTCAGCACCGAGTAGGCTTTCAGCACCGAGAATAGCTCTTGTTGACTGGAATTGGAGAGAAGAATGGAATTATTATCAAGTAGGTAAGTTGAAACAAAATGGCGGTCGTCCGCATAGGTAAAATAACAACAAACACAAAATAGAGTGAGATTCGAACGAAAATGTGCAACTGAGCATTCAAGATCATAATTCAACTTACGGGATGCAATCTGTAATACATTATCGGGTCTCAGTCGATTTATTTTCATGATTGTAGCTTCGCGAACGACCGCCATTTTGTTTCAACTTACGTGCCGAGTGCTATAATCACCGAAAGGTTAGGCGATGATGTACCTAATAGTCATCATCATCAACAGCCTAATAATGTTCCCACTGCTGGGACACAGGCCTCCTCGCTTTGAGAGGGAATGGGCTGTAATCTACCACGCGCGCCCAGTGCGGTCATATGGGTAGATGTCACAAATCTAGGCTTCGTGGCTGCTATTGAGAAATTTCTGGCGGAAAACCCCAGTAACACTTTACCCGATTGAATCGAACCTAGGGTGCTATCAAAGACTATTAATACTCTATGGCTAAAAAACGATTCGTCCGAAACGCCACTCAAAAATATTAATAACAGTGAAATTCCTGTCTCGACCGGATCGGGCGAGTTACAGCAGCCGAGTCGCCTACTAAGCCTATTATTTAACTCCATATAATTGGAATAATTTTTATTACAGCTTCACAATTACTGAATCATAATTAAAAATACAGCCAAGGAGTGGAACACCCTGCCTGCGTCGGTTTTCCCGAGTTCATATAACCCCAATCTTCTTCTGGGTAAACTCGTTCCATCGTCGACCTCATCTCTGCCCAGAAAAATAAGAAAAAGCAGAAGAAGAAGAAGAGTAAGCCCATATAAAATAAAAAAATAAAAATAAATTCTGACCGATTGTATTAGGAAATTAATAAATTGATGAGTCTTTGTATTTATTGTTAATGAAAAAATCTATCAATTCTACGTGTTTTATGAATGAACTCCCAATAAAAATCTATTTTACCATGCATAAAGGAGTATCAAGAAAAAATCCACACAAAAAAAATCATTCGTTTTATTGCAAAACAACCCAAGAATAATACCGATACGTCATTCGCATGACGAAGTGCGATAAGGTTCCGTTAGTCACTAAATAACTGTGGACAGTCCCTAACCTAACCACAATAGAAACGCCACAGGGAGTGATAATAACATTGAATATTAATTATGAGCAGTTTTAAGTATGCGGTTTTGCAATGATTCAATTGCTTAAATGAGAATATTGAGAATACAGTATCGCAGCCTTAACCTTTGTGGATACGTTCAATTCATTAAATTAATCACCAAGCGTCACCTGCTCATCCTTTTGGGGACAACAGCGTAATTTTACCTTTACTTGTGCTAAAATAACAAACACAGTGGTAGACAAATGCCTAATCTAAGACAAAATTATGTGGATATACTGCCTTATGATCATTACATAACATCACGCCTGTTATCCCCGAAGGTCACACATCCAGCTTTCCTAGGTGCTACTGAGCTGAGACATTCCTGAAGGAAAAATCTAATAACATAGACCGACCGCCCGACCCGACAATCGAACCATGGCTCTCTTGCGCAGCAGTCGCGTTTGCGACCACTAAACGAACGAGGCGGGCAGTTTGATCACTCGATGTTTTTTCCGACAACGGCGACGCACTAGGGAGGATTATGATTTTACAATTAAAGTTTTACCCACAGTGTAACAGATAAAACTCCGTACAATACATGAAATCGGGTCAACCATTAGTACGGCATTCCCGAAACAAACAAGTTTATAAAAGTTAAAAATACAAACAACAATAAATAAAAACTTGTCTAATTAATTGCAAGACAAACATCCATGCTATTAGTTAATTAATGGGAATACTAATGAATGTATTAATTACCAGAAACACTTAACGAGTCGTTACGAAATTAACTGGTTGCTACACAAAACGAGTGAACGCTTGAACTAAATTCTATCTAGAAATTTCAGCCTTTGTTATCGATTGTAATGTAATCAATAAATTCCTAGTGAACGAAAGACTTTTACGAACACGCGGGGCGTCGCGTGGCACGTTGTGCGTTTTTAATTCAAACACATGGCGATGTATGAAAACGTTAACGATTTCAAACTTTGATTTTTCGAGAAGCGATTATTCGCTCGTTAGTTTAAAATACAGCGTTCGTTCAGTAAATGGATAAAAAAGCACGCGACGAGCCTTCTGCACGTGCCGCGCGACGCCTAGCGTCTCCGTATTCTGCGATATTACGAGCTATAGTGAATCATCTAACTGGATGCAGCTGAATACCAATATTTTACATAGAGCGACTGCCTATCTGACTTCCATAACCCAGTTAGTACTGGGTAATATGACACCCCTTTTTTTTTTTTTGGTTGGTGAAAAATCATCAAATGACCTCCCCCGCTCTTGGCCAGACAGAGCGAAGGGGAGTGTCAGACTTCTACTGACTGAAAACCAAACCCATGTTCCTTCTTCGCCCTTGTGTCGGAGCCGCGTTATCCTTTCGATAATCCACAGCAATATGACACCCCTTGGTTATAAGACTGGTTTTCAGATTTTCCGGCAACTGTCTACATAATGTAACGACTGTCAAAGATCTACAAATGTCAGCCGGGACCAACATGCTTTTCGAAGCACAGAGGAAACTCTGTACGTAATGGGTGGTCACCCATCCACAGACCAACCTAGGCAAGCGCGCCTTGATCCGAGCGGCTTTTATTATCTTGGCACAAGCTTCCCTTTAGCCGACTGCCTCAAAATATCAAGTGAAGCTGATTTAGAATAGATGGCCGATGGTGTCGTATTTACGAAGCCCAATCCAGCAAGCACAGGTGAGTCTGCTGGGCCAAAATAGCAACAAAGATATTTCTGAAGATGGTACTCTTACCTACTAATACTAGGTAATAATACAAAAGTGTAGTGTTGCCAAATATGATAAGCTCTAGGCAAACAGGTGAATCCCATGCGGATGCAGGGCGAAATTAGCTCAAGCCCATTGTGTCAACCAACTTGTAACCAAAGTGGTACGAAAATTAGTCTCATCTGTCCAGGATCTTCACGAGATTCGCTTGGGTGAGGCTAGAGGCGTATATCCAGCAATAGAGGATTACGAAGTCATCATCATCTTGCTACCCTTGTTTCAATCTAGGGGTCGACGCTACACGTTTTTAACCGACTTCTAAAAAAAGAAGGAGGTTCTCAATACGGATGTTTTTTTTTTTATGTTTCTTCGGGCATAACTCCGTCACTTGCTTCGCCGATTTAAAAAAATATTTTTTTGTTGGAAAGGGTCTTCAAAGGTCTTCCTAAATGGTCTCATATTTTTTTTTTATCAAAATCGGACAAGCGGTTTTTGAAAAATCAACAAAACTCGAAAAAAAAATGAAATCAAACAAACAAAAGTCACCGACTTCAGAAACTGATATATTTTTGACTTTTTTGTGTTTTTTTAAGAAGTCGGTTTTATTTTTTGTTAAAAAGTTTTTTCTTCTTCTAGTCTCCCCTGTCAGACGTCACAGCATCAATTAGTCCTTTATCTTTCATATTATTCTTGATTCTTCACACAATCCATTCACCATTTCCTTCGCCTGAGGCTCCCTCTTGAATCTCCATGCATATACATCATTCTGTTAGCCACATGGGTTCATCATACATAATTCCCACATTACTATCCTTACAAACACAAACGACTTCCGAGCTATGAACTGATAAATCACGAAGATGATGAAGGACGACATAATTTACAACTATTACTGTTATTTGATAATAATAACAATCACATAGTTGTGCCACATAACATGGCAATCGTCCAAGTTCATAACGTGTTATGTGTTGGTGCACTTGGCAACTGAATGAAACGAGAGTGTAAACAAACAATCTGAGAGTAATTGCTTCTGCTACCGTGGAAATGAAAACTGTGTTTTGTGTTGTTGTTATTATTATTAAATGTATGTTGTTTTGGACTGTTACCAACTCAATGAACTGTGCAAAATTGCAATATTTTACAGCTTCTACACGGAGGTAAGTATGTAGTTTCGCGTCTACTTAATTAGCTGACGGTCTACGTCTATCTGCACCCCAGTTGCGTTAAACAATGTGTCGGACTTTTTAAGAAAATCTTAAATAAACGAGTTCAAAATTACAGTAAAAGTACGAGCCGAAGTCGAAAACTAAATAAATGTGGTTTGGCGTCACGTCAGCATTGTTGTTCAACAAATACTGAACGAATGTATCGACCCACAACAAGTGTGTATGTGTACATCCCTTATGAAATCAGGGGTGGACAAGTGACGAAAACGCCATCATTTGCCTAGTCTTTTCCCAACAATTTGTTTTTATTATTTCTGTCAGTTCTACAGTACTACAAAGATCTACCGAATGATAGCCGGGACCAGACGGCTTCGTGCTTTTCGAGATACGAAGGTAACTCAGAATGTAATGGATGATTCATGGTCCGACTTTGGCAAGCGCGGCTTCATCTAGCAGATCAACCTGTGCGGCTACTAAACCACGATATCCTCAAAAGTGACGGAAACAGTCGGAAAAATGTCATATAAGAGTAAAAACTAAATAATCACTCACCCAAGCCCCTCCTCCCGTATAAACATCTCGTGGTATGGGAACTGCCGATGCAGGTCCTTCCTGATATCCTCCATACACTTGGGATCGCCAGGCGCCTGTAACAGCTCTTCGTATTCGTTCGGATGCTTCTCCAGGAGCAGCTGTCCACCGCAGAGGTAGAGCCAGGCTTTTGGACGCACTGATGCAGGTATGCCTGAGGAGATGAGTTTATTGAATAGGGTTCATGTCTTCGAGTAAGGGCTGTCGACTGTCCAGGGTTGGGAGAAGTCTATATCGAGGGGGGTGGGGGGGTTGTGGGTAATACTGAAGTGGACGTGACGGTTCCTTGGAATGATGACGATGATATCTCTGACATCAGGTAGACCTTAAAGATAACTAATCCATACTAATATTATAAATGCGAAAGTAACTCTGTCTGTCTGTCTGTTACTCTTTCACGCCTAAACGGCTGAACGGATTTTGATGAAATTTGGTACAGACATAGTTTGGAACTTGAGAAAGGACATAGGATAGTTTTTTTTTTTTTTCGCGACATAAACCAAAAATCTGCCGGAAGTCACTATTCCACGCGAACGAAGTCGCGGGCAAAAGCTAGTAGACTATAAAGTTAAACACATACGCCCGCCACACTATTCCCAATCCACTGTATCTCCTGGAAATCAGAATAAACAATGGCGACCACCAGAAGAGCGCCGAGACAATGAAGCTCGACAAAGTCCAAGAGAAACAATAATTTAGCTGTCTTAGATCCCGCAACGAAATTAGTCATAAAAGAATAGCGGAGGAGTAGAAAAACCATTATTACTACGTCCCGCCATATCAGCAGGAGACAAAACAGATCAAGGCACAAAGGGACGTAAACATATAAGCATTTTTTTTTCCCCTCGTTCTCATAGTACGAAGGGACGACAGTCCGACATGATCGCAGATATCTTTATGGCTTAAAACCCAGGTCCCTCACTCAGCAGTTACGCTTGTGACCATGAGACCAATCGGACAGCTAGTAAGTATTACAGTAACATTTTAAGAACTCACCTTTTCGACACCTCTCCCTGACTTTCTTGTAGTTCTTGCTCATGAACGCCTCCCAGTTGTTGAGCATGCGCAGCCATTTCTGTTCCCGCTTCAGTATTGTGCTCGGTGATACAGTCCTTTTGCTGAAACAATGAAAACCTTCGTTAATATAAAATTCATTAAATAATTTTTTTAAGGCATAGCAGCAATTCCTGCACATAATCAGGTTTCTTTGAGCTTGTAAAGACTGGCGCAGCATCGACCGGCACTTGGAACTCGATCACGCCTGATGAAAAGCGATGGATGTGGTATAGACCACATCCATCGCTCTCCATCGCATCTCGCAGCTCGCATCTCCTCTCATCCTATGATGGAACGAGGATACCCAAGAGATGCCTGTTAACTCGCCTTTGAGGGTAGATAGGTTAAATGTGGGAGGGACACCGGATACACAGATGCCGTCGGCCAGTAGAGTTTTCATACCTTGACTGTGCGCATAATAAACGTGGAGGAGAAGCGCTGAGTACGACTCGACGGGCTGTCGCATATTCGATAGACGAATTAATCAAGTGAGTTCATGTTGCAATTTTCCAATACCAGAAATAAACGTGCTGTTATATCAATTCAAAACAAAAAACTTAAATTTCAAATTTCAATTCAAAACCTTGAATTCGGCAGTCCGACTATGATCTAAGCTCCACCAAATCGAGTTTGGTTATACTCGTTTTTATTTCTAGAAATTCCAGCATTTCTCAGTATACGTTTTCCATCAATGAATGGCTTCATTGGTCTTGAGCAATCTTTATCACTGGTTAGTGGTTATTCAATCTATATTGTTACTTAATGTAGACGTAACAGTGTCCAGTTTAGAGTTAAGTGTTCCGATAAAAGGAAGATAAGTGGAATAAGTGAATGATGAATTTATTGAGTACAGACTACAGATTAAGGTTCAAGTAATTGAACTAGAAGTGTTAGTTTCCCGTTACTCACTAACTTTGGTGAGTGATCTTTTGCTTTAAGTGGTTTTATTAGTAACTATTCAGCTGGATCCGGTTAGACTGAAAACCGACCCAACACATTGACTCGGTCGATGATGAGTAGTCTTTGAATAGGATAGCCGAAGCAAGGAAAACCTGTTCAGGTGGAGATTCATAGATTTCTCGGCCCTAGAGTGTGAATGTGATGTTGGCCCATAAACGATGGGACACCTGACAACACTGGAGCTGATGGACTGAAAGTGGCAAAATAGTCGCCAAATTTTAGACCGACGCAATTTTAATTGTCATCGACACGCTAAGAAGAAGTTGCTAAGTTCTTTGACTACTTTTCAGTCTCCAATAACAGTTCTCCTGAGCAGCTCTCCAACAAAACGTTTTTAACAGGTAAGTAATCGAAAAAAACTCCTATCCTTCAATTACAAATTCCGCTAACGCTTCATGGCCAATAAAACGAATACTTCACACAGATTAAAAATATTTTAAAAGCAGTGGTATTTTCCGATATGCCATGTCATCCAGTCGCATGCAGACAGGAATTCAATAACCATAGAGGAAATAAAAAAAAACACGCTCATAGTCGACGGGCGTCGGAATTAGTTGTGCATGGCATGAAACGCCGGACGCGCATTTTTTACTTCGACATTCAATCTCCGGGGCTATGAAAGGAATTTTCTAAAGAAACTTTTTAAGAATGATGGAAATTCTAAAAGTTCTCCGTATTTTTATATTTCGGGAATAGGAGTTTCGTGGAAAGAAATCATGGGGAAAGGATTTTGTGATTCGGAAAGTATGATTTTGGTTATTCGCAGAGTAGACAATAATATGTGGTTTTCGTGAGCTAAAAGATTGAAAAGATCTTGGATCTTCGTCCAAACTTGCAGGAGTAAAAAGTTTAGAGGTCAGAAAACCTAAAATAAAAAAAATGTTAAATGTGTGATGTTAAAAATATGTTGATAGTTTTAGGCAATGATTTGAAGAATGTTACAATGGTAACAATAAAGCCAGTTGAATCTTGGCGTACAACATCCCAAAATGAAGACGTAAATTTAAGAACCGCAGATCCTACAAATCTTTCAAAAATACGACCACGTAGCAACTTAAAGCCACCAATGTCACAAGTTATAATACTTGACTATGCATTAACCACGCAATCCAATTAGTTGGTGTGCTACTTCGTTTGCTAATTACAGCACCTAATGAGGAATTATTTCCAGTTGAGGTGTTGAATGTTGTTTTTTTTTTTCTAGATCGTTAATGGTTCCCGAATCCCGTCATAGTTTCTTCTAGAAAATAGGTTATTTTTTGGCTATATGGAGCAATTATCTTAAAAAGGTGGCTATAGCCAGACTAGATGCAACATGACGAAGAACCGTGTCTTGAGGTGCTACTTGTAAGAGGCCTTAAGTACATTGCAGATCCTAATAATAGTACATTGTTACCTTAGGGGTGAAAGTAACTTATTTAGTGCCCGAGACGGGGTTTGGCGCCTGAGCGCAGCGAGGGCGCTAATAGTTCGAGGGACTAAATAAGTCTTTAACCCGTGGTAAACACTGTGCTTTTCATTACGAATACAAGGAAAGTTGATGGGATTAGGCTTGCGCCCAATTACCTAAATCGAAAGAAAGAAGAAATAAAAAGTATTTATTGGTTTCACACAGGACAAACGAAATTGACAAAAAAAATATAAAAGTAACTTAAGAGAAACACTTCGGTGGATGGCAATAATAGGCTTGCTCCTAATTACATCGGGTGCATGATGGCAAAAGGATTGCTCCTAAGTAGATTGGTTGATGGCAATAGTCTTGCTCCTAATTACATCGGTTGGGGGCAATAGGCTTGCCCCCAATTACCCAAATCGTTGGATGGCAATAGGCTTGCTCCTAATTGCATCGGTTGATGGCAATAGGCTTGCTCCTAATTAGATTTCTTGATGGAAATAGGCGTGCTCCTAATTACATCGGTTGATGGCAATAGGCTTGCTCCTAATTAGATTGGTTGATGGCAATAGGCTTGCCCCAATTACATCAGTTGATGGCAATACGCTTGCTCCTAATTAAATTGGTTGATGGCAATAGGCTTGCTCCCAATTACCTAAATCGAAAGGATGGCAATAGGCGTGCTCCTAATTAAATTGGTTGATGCCAATAGGCTTGCTCCTAATTACATCGGTTGATGGTAATAGGCTTGCCCCAATTACATCAGTTGGTGGCAATAGGCTTGCTACCAATTACATCCGTTGATGGCAAAAGGCTTACTCCTAATTACCCAAATCCGTGGATGACAATAGGCTTGCTCCTAATTATATCGGTTGATGGCAATAGGCTTGCTCCCAATTAGTTTGGTTGATGGCAATAGGCTTGCACCTAATTACATCGGTTGATGGCAATAGGCTTGCTCCTAATTACATCGGTTGATGCCGTTGATGGCAATAGGCTTGCTCCTAATTACATCGGTTGATGGCAATAGGCTTGCCCCCAATTACATCAGTTAATGGCAATAGGCTTGCTCCTAATTCCGTTTGTTGATGGTAATAGGCTTGCTCCTAATCACATCGGTTGATGGCAATAGGCTTGCTCTTAATTACATTGGTTGATGGCAATAGGTTTGCTCCCTATTACAACAAATAATTTGACAGCTGTCAGTAGAAAGCGATTCTCCCTAGGGCTGAAAAGTAATACTTTCAACCCGCTCCGCAGGCATGTTCTGACCTACTTTCAGAGTATGAGTAATGAAATAGTACATTATGATATAAGTGCGGTAAGTTGAAAATTACAGCCGAGGCGATATTGCTAGCCCGAGCCGCAGGCGAGGGCTACAAGAGAGCAGAG
Source organism: Diarsia mendica (assembly GCA_949316265.1). Lineage (NCBI taxonomy): Eukaryota > Metazoa > Arthropoda > Insecta > Lepidoptera > Noctuidae > Diarsia > Diarsia mendica. The sequence goes on along the minus strand of OX438903.1, from coordinate 14,194,736 downwards.
GCTGTAATTATCAAAGCGCACGTATGTCATACGACGTTTTATAACACATTTGCGAGGAAATAAAATATTAATAATAATTATATTTCCATAACACGAAATTTTGATACGCTTGCAAGTATCTATCGGTCGATTTTTCGGGCAATAGGCTTAGAGTAGCCTTTTTCGCGGCCTCTGAGACATCTGGCGGTGTCGAATTAATAAATTCATCATTACTTGACGACATTTTCAAATAAAAACAATACAGCGAAAAGAAAAAGCGCGCGGAATAATTTTTATTTGTTCACAAATTAGCGATGCGCGGGCATCAGTGCTTTTATTTTTAAGGCAACGGTACAAAAACAGCCAGTATTACTAATAAAGTAAATTAATATTTTTTGTTTCTGTTACAGATGTAATTTACTGTCAAAATGAATTAAATTAAAGAATTAAATGTTTATTTTTTATATTTTATCTCCCAAAGTTAATTTTATTCATAAAATATTGACCACTTTTCTGACATAAAAACTTTTTGATTTGCTTTCTTTGCTTTTTTTTTCTTAAGATTTAAAAAAGTACCGTTGGTTTTAGACGGAGCATGATAAAATGTGCATGTGGATTGAGTGATCCTCTCTTCAATCTTAATGAAAATCGAGGTGGATTTTGTTAAAAATTGTAGAAACATTATGACCAAGTTAAAAAATTTGTTAAACCCGAGATAAAAATGATATGGTCAATAAAGAGGATCACTCACACCGCATGCTTTGAGAAAACGTCATATTGATATAGTCAGAATATATTGCCTTTATAATTCTTATTTCGACATTGAAAAATTGTAAAAAATTGTTAGAAACTATTAACAATTTGAGAATTCAGTTGCAAGTCCCGTTTCGAAGTTATTACGATTAATTTGGATCACTCACACCGCATGCTTTTTCAAAACGTCATAATGTAAATCTCAGAATATATAGCCTTTGCAGTATTTATTTCGTTATTGATAAATTGAGGAAAATTGTTAGAAGCTACTAACAATTTAATAATTCAATTGCAAGTCCCGTTTTAAAGTTATTAACCTTTTTATTTTTCTCCAATATGCCGTCTGAGTGATCCATACTTCGACCTCTATCTACTTTTATATACATCGTAGGCAAACTGTGATTGTATCCAAAATTGTTAATTGTTTTCTTCTAAAACTTTGCATATCTTCTGCTTTTGTAAGGGTCATACTTTAAGATATAGCATGGTTCGTTCATTCCTAAAGGAACTGACTGAGTAGGGTACATATGATTTTTGATTTTGCGAGACTGTAAAAGTAAGAATTGATGAGGGTAGTTGCTCCACAACAGAACTGCCCTCATGAATCGTTATTTTTTAACGTTAGAAACGAACGTAGCGAGGGATTCTGTAGTAGAATCCTGAACGTAGCGAGGGATTCAAAGTACGTCGCCCGAGCCAAAAAAAAATTTTACGCCCACTACACACACACTACATACACTCTACTACACACACACGATACACTCGATACACTCTACTTATACTATTATATTGTAATATTATTATTTAATAAAACATGAGTAACGACACGTATAAATCCATCAGACATCCTCTTCCGATACGCTATTAATTACGAATATGTGTCCAGTTTTACGTTGTTATTAGCTGACTGTTGATTTTAGCATTGAGTTGGTCCTCCAAAGAGTAAAAGGTTGTTTAGTTTTGGCTATTTAATGGAAGTAGGCCAAAAACGCAGATACTGAAAAATTCTTGGTGCCTCTTACATTTCTCCATTCAATAAAATTAGCATAGGCTTTCATAATTATATTTCTCCCGCGATTTTGCAGGTCTGTTCACATACTTTCAGGAGTTAATTCTATACTTTCACTGTCACTTGAAGAATTCATTTTTCAAAACAAAACCATGAATTTCTAGAAATCTGTGAAAATTGACAAAAACGTGGGCTGTAGCTCCCGTGTTTCAAATTCGATTTCTTTTTTTATTAATCAGCCGTCGCGGCGGTGCGACTATGGGCCTTCGTACCACACCAGTCTTTATTCAAACAATATTTGCGTTCGATTTCTTTGGTGCTGAACACTAAGATGTTCCAAATTCAAAAAGTGCAATAAAGATGTCATAGACACAATTATAATACTCGTACTAGAAATAGGGACCAATAAGTTCAGCCAGGCTTCAGATTTGCTGAAGTAGACATCGTCAGTTATCTTGCATGGGGTAGGTACTGTTTGAGACGCTATAATAAAATTTCTCAAAGTATTCTGGATCTGAATGTGACGAAATTTAAAACATGCATTAAACGCACACTGTGTAAGGAAGCACATTACAATTTGGACAATTAAATCATTGATAAAGTATTCTGGATCTGAATGTGACGAAATTTAAAACATGCATTAAACGCACACTGTGTAAGGAAGCACATTACAATTTGGACAATTAAATCATTGATAAAAATGCTTGGTTCAATGCCGGTCCTGCTCCACAAGGACATCGCTTAAATTGACTATAGCATTCATTAGCACTGTTATAGTGTAGTCAAATTAGCAAAATGGTTGGACGGAATTCGTGTAGTTGTAATTTTTTGTGGAATCATTAGAAGACATGAATATAAGTTTCCTCTAAGTTTGCACCATTCTTGTTATGTACGGAACATCGTTTAATATTAGGGTATTAACACAAGTCCCATTATTTTGAAATTTTATTAATAACTAATTGTGGTAAGTTTAGATATTTGTAGATACCCCTTTGGTGTATAAATACTTTTCACCAAAACATTGTGAGGTGTATGAATAACTAATTAATTATTATTTTTAATTTGCGGCTCAAGGGAAATTCAGCCTGTTGGTGCAAACTCGTAATATGCTTTTTAAAGCATCATGAACACCCAGTTATTTTAGCACCCTTTTGCACCCCTAGAAAACCAGGATTTTACAATATTTGTAAATTGTACTTCGGGGCAAATTAGTGTAGTCATGGAATTTTTAATATGTAATGTATTCTAAGTAGGGATTGCAATCCGGATTCTTCGAAATTCGAAAATGACTGAAAAATCCGGATTTTCATGACTTTTTTAAATCCGGTTTTTAAGACTCAAATCCGGTTTATTCGGATTTCAATCAAAACCGATTTTGACGGATAATATTTGTATTTATCCACAAATTTTTAGTGTAAGTAATCGGTAGATCGATATTACCTACCTACTGTAATGTGCAAATGCAAGTGTGGGTAGTGATCATCACCAGTCAACGAGTGTGATCAACGCAACTGATTTGCCTTCAATGATTCACGTTGAAATGGCGTTATTCGAAAACGGTGGAAGTCGTGGAGAAATCCTAAAAAAAAGCTCTGAACAGGTTGCTTTCCATACTGCCGACCAGTGTTGAGTCCGAAAGAGCTTTTTCTACTGCAATAAAATAAGATCGCGCCTAAACGATGAGACTACCCCCCTGCAAAAACCGGACGGGTCGCTCACTCCGCTACCGAGAAGGCAAATTTATTTGCATCTGATCTCTGTTTGCGAGCAATTCGCGTCTAGATACTGGGTCAAAACAGCCACCAACGATTCCTAGCTGTGATTCTTCAATGCCCGAGATCACAATACACTTGCAAGAGGTTCGTGAAGTATTTCAGTGCCTAGACGTGAATAAGGCTAGCGGTCCGGCCGGCATACCAGCAAGGGTCTTAAGGAACTGTGCGCCTGAGTTGTCTCCTGTGCTGACACGCTTTTACCGCTTCTCTCTCAAACCCAGAATAGTGTCGAACTCCTGGAAGGTTGCCAATGTACGACCAGTACCCAAGAAGGGTAGTCGTGCCGACCCCTGTAACTATCGACCGATCGCCATCACCTCCATACTTTGTAAAGTAATGGAAAGGGTACTCAACGGTAAGCTGCTGGCGCACCTTGAAGCGAACGATCTACTCAGCGACCGTCAGTATGGTTTTCGCCGGGACGGTCAACTGGGGATCTTCTGGTGTTAGCTACGCACTGCTAGGGCGAGGACATCTCGAAGCGTTTTGACGGTATGGCACGCAAGTTTGTTGAGAAAACTTCTGGCTCCCGCTTACTTTTGCTGCTGGATATCTGACTTCCTGAGTGAACGGTCGATCCGAGTGGTCATTGATGGCTGCTCCTCTGACCTTATGGCTATCAATGCCGGCGTTGGGGTCTCAGGGGTCTGTTCTCTCCGCGACACTTTTCCTGCTGCACATCAATGACCTCCCTGTTCCTGGTATTGTTGGGTACGGAGATGACAGCATTGTAATGGAGAGTTATACATCCAGTGCTAAAACCGGTGGTGATGAAGTACGTTCATTGAGAGAGGCCATGGTAGAGCGAACGAATTCAGCCTTAATACTTGTCTCCGACTAGGGTGACGAGAATCTGGTTGATTTCAACGCAACCAAAACGCAGGTGTGTCTGTTCACCGCCAAAAGGAGTCCGTTTATTCTGGCCTCTACTTTCCGGAGTGCGTCTGTACAAGTTACTGACAGTCTTGAGTTTCTTGGCACGAAGTAGAGCACGAGTCTGAACTTCGGCGCCTACATCGAGTCGAAAGCTCAAACTGCGGCAAAAAAGCTGGTCATCCTAAACAAGGTTAAGCTGTACTTCAAGCCTGGACAGCTTTCAGTATTATATAAAGCTCAAGTCCGGTCCGGCATGGAGTACTGCTGTCACATTTGGGATGGCTCAACCAAATACCAACTTGCCACACTCGACTCTGTAGAGCGCAGAGCCAGGAGGCTAATTGGTGACGATAAGCTGATTGCCAAGCTACATAGCCTGACCCACCGCCGCAAAATCGCATGTCTGTCGGTCTTCTACAGACTGTGCTTCGGAGAGTGTGCTCAGGAGCTCCATGAGCTGATTCCACCATCTCCCTTCTTCCATCGGGAGACTAGACATACTGCAGGTTATCACCCATACCTAGTCGACGTTCCACACATTCGAACGAAGCGCTTTGCTAAGTCCTTTATTATGCGCACAGCCAATGAGTGGAACTCCCTGCCTGCGTGGGTTTTTCCGAGTTCATATAGCCCTAATCTATTTAAGTCGCGAGTAAACAGGCTTCTTCTGGGTAAGCTCGTTCCATCGTCGACCTCATCTCTGCCCTTAGGGCAAGATTGAGGTCAAGAGTAAGCCCATTTATAATAAAAAAAGACTACTCGTTCATGTTTGTAAGATCTCGTTTTCTATAGAAGACTGATTAAAACACGTTTTACTATTATGATATGACTGACTGATTTGATAAAAATGAAATTGAATTACTTTAAACTTTTTTCGTGAGACTACATTTTTATAAAATAGGAGGAGGAGGATACGTCACTTATCTTAAGTTTATGTTATGTTACCTAATTATTTAAAGTCAGAGAACAGTTTATGTTAAATGTTACCTATGTTTATATAAATTTATAACGGGAAAAATGACGTATACCCTAAGTTTTGTTGATTATTTCAGTTGATTTTATTCTGTCGTGCTGTGATTTGAGCGAATATATACTGATTTTAAATAATTTATGCTATTTAATTCCAATTTTATCAAATCAACTAAAAACACTCAAAACTTCGAAAAATCCGGATAATCCGGATTTTACTTGGACAAGAATACAGAAATCCGGATTTCAAAAAAATCCGGATTTTGCAATCCCTAATTCTAAGTATACTACATTCGCACCCCATAAAAATAAGAAATATATAGCCGGAAGTTTATTTTATACAGAGCTAGCGTACGATGTTTGTATACAAAATGATGTCGAAGCATACGCGGGCGGGCGGCGCGGCGGGAGGAGTGCTATGCGTTCGCGTTGCGTTTAGATCATTGTTATGGCAAAATTGCAAAAAGCGATCCGTGCGCTACGCAAAATAATTATCATTTCCTCTTATTTTAATAATTGTCAACGTTCCTAAACAAACATTTTGGCCCAAAAAAACTTATTTCGACTCTTGCATCCCTAGGTTTCTGCGCATCGTATTACGCGCGCATAGTATTATCGAGAAATCGAAAGCGTCAGGACCCCTGGACCAAAAGAGATATTTGATGTTTTGAAAATACCAAAATGTACTACCTTTTTTCTACTATTTGATACCTAACTTCAAATATTAAGTACCTCGACTTACGGCGAAAAAACACGTAAAGAAAGTGGTCAGACATTCTGACGTCAGGTTGTCTGGACCATTTTTTTTTTTCATAGTTCGAGACAACATAACGAATTTATCTCTTTGTAAATATGTACTACCTTTTTAGTACCTCAACATATGTTTTTTTAAATTTTTTTTGGCATTCCAGAAAAATGTTACGCAGCAAACAAACTTTGAGCCGAGCACGACGGAGCCGGTCTCGGCTTCGTCGTTCGCGGCGTAAGTGTGGACGTACAACGAACCTACAATGATCACGGTCTTCGAACGTAGTCAAATCTCTTTGTGTTCGCCAAAAAACCGTCAATTTTCGGAGCACAGCCGAGTACGAACGAAATGCTCGCAGTGCGCTCGTTCGAGGCTTGTAAGTCGGTCCATACTAGACGACATCTCTCGCCGGTTCTATTCTCCGTTTTGAAAAGGGTAGATGACAGCCCTGTCTGTCAAGTAGTCCCCGACTACACGACGAAGGTAGGCCGGCACCCGGTGATACCGGAGTGCCTCCCTGATGCAGCTACAGGGCATGGTGTTGAAGGCGTTGGCGATGTCGAGAGACACCGCCAAGACCACACCGCCCCGAGAGACCGCATCTCCCGTCGTGAGGGCTCTCACGCGCATGATGGCGTCCACCGTCGAGCGCCTCTTGCGGAAGCCGAACTGCTTATTCGCAAGATCCGGACCCATTCCCTCAAGGTGCTCGGCGAGGCGGTTTGCAATTACTCATAAAGAGCTTGCCCACCTCGTCGAGCTACACAATGGGCCGGTATGCGGACGGCGAGTCCGCAGGGCGCCCCGGCTTCTGGATGAGGACCAGCTTCCCCGTCTTAAAACGAAGCGGGAACTGGCCTCTTTCCATGCACGCGCTAAAGAGCCACTCCAGTCGGGGCCCAAGAGCCTCTGAGTCTGAGGCCAGGGTCCAGGCTTTGCCAGGCAAGCCATCGGGCCGCGGGGCGGTAGTTTTGGCTTTAAACCTCCGTACCGCCACTCTCAGGTCTACCCTAGTCACCTCCGGAATGGCGTCATCGGTTTCCTGAACCGTCCGCTTCCGGCACCGCAGGTGGAGGAGCCATTAGCGGGGGACGATGCTCCTCTCGCGAAGGGAACAGAGCGCTCACCACGTCCTCCACGAGCTCAGGCCGGAGACTCTGCGTCAGCGGGGGGGCCCGGGTGCGGAGTTGATTCCGCACCGTCTTATAAGGGCGGACCCACGGATCTCTGTTGAGTCTCCAGCATCTCCTCGCGGGCCTGAGCCTTGGCCCGCCGACGAGCCTCGAAGAGGGCGGTCTTCACCGCTCTGTACCCTTCATATAGCTCCGCCTCGATGGCTTCCGCACTCGGAGGACGAATGCGGAGCCGGCGATGCCTGGCGTACCGGCGCCGCGCAGCCACATACTGCTGCCGAAGGTGCGACAGCTCTTGCGACCACCAGTACACGTGACGCCGGGTGCTTCCTGGCCGGACTCGGGGCATTGCTGCGTCGCATATCTCGGACATGGCCTCCTGTAACCAACCTGCCTCGGTGTCAACGTCGGCGTGCCTGACCGGTGATGACACCCAGGCCTGCACGATCGCGGCTTCCAGGAGGAGCTTCCGGTCTAGCTGCTTCAGCGCCTAACGTGGACCACTCGGGGTCTGCGAGACCGGCGCGCTCGAGGACTGGGCAGCGACCTCAAACCGGATATACCGGTGGTCGGAATAGGTCTCCACCCCCTCCATAACGCGCTAGTCGACGACGCGTCGTAACAGAGCGGAGCTGGTGCACGAAATGTCCACCACCGACTCGCCCCGCATCCGCACACACGTGGCCACAGAAAAGTTGATGTTCGCCTGGAGGAGGCTTAGTGGGGCCATTAATTAGGCACTACATTTCAGCCCCCTCCGGGACCTCCTGTGGTATAACCGCAGTGGGAGTTGCGGTGGTGGCGGATTTAGCAGCGGCATCGGCGGCTGCGGCGTTGACGACGGTGGGGTTGGTGGCGGAGGGCCGTCCCTTCCCCCTGGCCTTGGCGGGTGGAGCGCAGGCCTTGCTCCCTGCCCGGTGCTCGGCCGGCTTCCTAGCCGCCGCACATGCATTGCAGTGAGGCGTGGCCACTGTGGCCAGGCAAGCCGCGGCCTTGTGACCGGGCTGACCGCAGCGGAAACATAATACTGGCCTGTTGGTCTAGTGGTTAGTGACCCTAACTGCTATGCCGGAGGTCGCGGGTTCGATTCCCACCCAGGACAAATGTTTGTGTGATGAGCACGATCATTTGTTCTGTGTCTGGGTGTAATTTATCTATAATATGTATGTATTTAGAAATATATAAGTATGTTTATCAGTTGTCTAGTACCCATAACACAAGCTCTGCTTAGCTTGGGACTAGATGGCGTTGTGTGATAGTTGTGGAATATTAAAAAAAAAAAAAAAAAAAAAAAATACGCTGCGGTCCACCTCCGAGATGCATCGGCAGCCTACGTGGTGCCCCACATGGCACCGGTAGCACCTCAAAGGTTTGGGCTCCAGAAGTTTCACCTGCGCCCTGGACTAGCCCACCTTCAGAGTGTGGCCCTCCGCAATTTTCTTCGCCGCCGTCACAGGGCAGCTAACCGTTACGGTCAGCATACCATCGCGGCCCGGGCGTAGGGTGCCCGCCTTGATCTGCTCGACAGAGCACCCCCCGGCCGCGGTGACGGCGGCTACCACCTCCTCCTCGGAGACAGTGTCGTCCAGACCCAGGATGCGCAGGTTTGCGCACTTAACTGGCCTGGACACTCGAACCTTGTCCGCAATTTAGGGACGCTCTGAGCTTTTCAGCTAGAGCGTCTTTTTTTTTTGCGGTCGAGGCGCTCGATTCCCCGGGAATCTCTATCATACGAGCACCTGTCGTGGTGGCTCGAACTCGGAGGCCCCCGGCGATCCCGAGCTCTTCGAGATCCACCATCGTCTTTGCGTACCTATCCTATAATTCGTTTCCCTATATGTCAAATGAAAGAGCGTAAAAAATAAAACATTTTATTGTATGGCAATAAATGTGTGAATAATGAGGGAAAAAAGTTATTCATGCCTGCACTGATAACTTTTTTTCCCTCATTATTCACACATTTATTGCCATACAATCAAATTTGTTATTGTTTACGCTCTATCATTTGATATATAGGAAAAAGTGTTACAAGGGGAGGGATGGGGTCTATACAAACCTGTCCATTGTGCTTTGAAAAAAATAATGTTAATTATTAACTTTATTGCTTATTCTGTAATTTAAAGCTGCGTCTACGCTATTCGAGCCTAGCACGAGCCAAACACAATTCGTCGTCTAGTGTATGTAATAAATAAAGGACATGCTTGGAGGACACTGCCATTTTATTTTTCGTTTAAACACAAGCTGCTTTAGCATTAAAAATATAATCTTTAGGTGCGTCCACTATTACTTACTAACAGAGCATTCACAATTATAAAGTACTCCTTCCTCGTAAAATACATCAAACAACGCGCATACGTGATGACGACGCTTATCTCTTCTTGTTAGTTTATTATTCCGTGTCGCGCGCTTGTCACTTCCATGGCGTATTTATTCAGTGGCAATTACTACAATACTAAAAAAATGTATGTTCCCTATAAAAATGCCAATTTTTTAAAGGGTGCAAATTTAAAGGAGACCAAATTAATATGATTGTGATGATTTTCAAAACAATCAAAATTTCCCCCGAAGTACAGCGGCAGACATGCGTGAAAAACTAATTTCCATATGTCACACTAGGGTGCAAAATCAATAATGTATTTAGGTCAAAATGTCTAACCGTTTCCTCAGTTTACAAAACTACACAATTTTCCCCACAGCCGCAATGACCAAAAAACACTTTTTTTTAATTTTTATTTTTTTTCTGTTTCTGCGTTGGTCTGATTAAAATAAATAAAATGTAATAATGTAGACTGAGGTGTAATAAAGCGTATAAAAAATTACGCTGAGTACATCTGTGTTCTCTGGTTAGTTATGACTAATTAATAGTTTTCACCCCCTTCCGTAGGGGTGGTAAAAGCAATTTGTTTTTTATACTCGATCTTTAACTCATACAAATCCATCACAAACGTTTTTGCATCTCCGGAGAATTTAATCCAATCTTTATTAAAAAATGGCCTAATTTGACTACACTATTATGTAATGCATATATTTTTTTCACACAATGTACCTACTCGAAGAACGTGTTTTTAATATATTTTTTTTAAGTTATCGAAATTAGTGAGTAGGTAAGTAAGTCGGTTTTATTTTTAATGTTAAAGTGTAAATAAAGTGCATCATTTGAGTTTTGTTTTTTTTTTAAGTTTTTAAGTCGAGATTTTTTACATTAGCGCGTCATTTAAATATCAGTTTCGTATTGTTCAGATTTATTTTAACCTACTGTCACCGCGCTTTCTGTTAGTAAATTTAAAAGAACTTAAGTATTTAAAATTTTAACGTTAAAAGTATCTTGATTCATGAGGGTAGTTCTGTTGTGGTGCAACTACCCTCATCAATTCTTACGTTTACAGTCTCGCAAAATCGAAAATCATATGTACCCTACTCAGTCAGTTCCTTTAGGAATGAACGAACCATGCTATATCTTAAAGTATGACTCTTACAAAAGCAGAAGATATGCAAAGTTTTAGAAGAAAACAATTAACAATTTTGGATACAATCACAGTTTGCCTACGATGTATATAAAAGTAGATAGAGGTCGAAGTATGGATCACTCAGACGGCATATTGGAGGAAAATAAAAGGTTAATAACTTTAAAACGGGACTTGCAATTGAATTCTTAAATTGTTAGTAGCTTCTAACAATTTTCCTCAATTTATCAATAACGAAATAAATACTGCAAAGGCTATATATTCTGAGATTTACATTATGACGTTTTGAAAAAGCATGCGGTGTGAGTGATCCAAATTAATCTTAATAACTTCGAAACGGGACTTGCAACTGAATTCTCAAATTGTTAATAGTTTCTAACAATTTTTTACAATTTTTCAATGTCGAAATAAGAATTACAAAGGCAATATATTCTGAGATATCAATATGACGTTTTCTCAAAGCATGTGGTGTGAGTGATCCTCTATAATGACCATATCATTTTTATCTCGGGTTTAACAAATTTTTTAACTTGGTCATAATGTTTCTACAATTTTTAACAAAATCCACCTCGATTTTCGTTAAGATTGAAGAGAGGATCACTCAATCCACATGCACATCATGATAAACCGTACGTGTTACCTTATTAGAAAGAAACTCGTGCGTTTTACTTTAAGATTACGCACAAGTACGTAATGACATACATTACGATATTGAAATTGGTGAAATAAGAGGCCCTTTACGAGCAAATGTGTTATAAATCCTATTACAGCATCATGAAAGAGGTCCAGCAAAGGAAGGAAGCAGAGGTAAAGCAGGCGCCATTCTTGGTTCTCGGTACCAGGAAAGCATAGCTCAAAACGTGTACAAAAAACGTGGATGCTAAGTTTTTATATGCAGCTACTCAATGGCCATGAAATAAATAAAAATACATTCGTTTCTGTAGTTTTTTCATTATTGTTTTGCAGTCATTTATTTATTTATTTACATTTAGTACAGCAAAAGCCATTAACACTAAATTAACTTATCCTTTTATTCGGTCTTCTCGCAAAACCACAAGCATTCTAACATTATCATCTTCCATTCATCAGCAAACAAATCCAATTCAGGGTTTGTCTCCACGAGCGCGTTGAGCATCGCTAGCATACGTCATGAAAGTGATACAGCAGTAACTTATCTATGTGAGTAGTTTGCAGTACAATTATTACAAGAATTTGAAACGTGGTATCTTTACAGCGTGGTTATCAAAATGGCACACTGAGGTGGTAATGTTTCATATCAAGTAGGCCACTATGGAACAACAATGTTACGTTACATTGTAGATTTTTATAGTCGTCTGAAAATAGAAGACGACCAATAAATAAAAGTAACTTTATAGCTCCAGCGGCCTGTTTTACTGCAAAGGGATTGTCTTTCTGATAAATTAATACTTAAATGAAACAGAATTAATGCGTAATTTTTACCCGACTGCGGCGAAGCCCAAAAGGAGGGTTATCCTAATTATGTTAACTTGAAATGATTAACACTGTTAGTTTCAGGCTTTCCCACAAACAAATTTCTTGCGGGGCCATGACTTCAATGCATCTTTCTTTTCTACATAGTTTGTTCTGACAGAAACAGCGTCACAGAAAAAGTGGTGATTTGGGCTAACACTTCTTGTCGTGCCAATTTCACGAAAGAGAGTAACACGACATAGTTTATCTGTAGTACAAAATTAATCTTATATTATCTAGAATGTTTTTAGATATGTGGAACTTCCTGTGAGAAAGCAAATACTATATTTAATATTTTCTGAAAGTTGACGGAATGGCTTTCAGTTCAGTGTGATGTGATAAGATTTCCCGATAAAGTACTTTAATTTAAATATACGGTAATTTCATCAAGCTCAGAGCTTGGCATGCCCTTATAATTAACCGACTACAGTAAACTGTAGTGGTACTTCGATGAAAAACAATTTCAAATACAGTTTAGATATGCGTATAAATAAACACAGTGCTATCGGTATACTGAATGTGCAATACTTCCATTCAATTAGGATCTCATCCATCAAAATGATTAATTGCTCAATACAAACGTAAACTTTATTTCGTAAATTATACACAGTTGTACTAATAAATCCGTATGATTTCATTAATAAATAGCTATGATAGTTCCTGCTCAGTATTTATTGATGTGAATCACGCAATCCCGATCGGAAAGTGATAAAAAACTTATCATTGTATATCACAGCGGTTGATAACTGATAACGAAACTAGGTCTTTTTATTATTTATTGTTGTGGATAAACTCGTGTACTCTTAATAATAACAGTTGCTTGGGTCGAATTCTTGCTTGCCTAAGTTCGTCTGAGGATGAGTGATCAGTGACCACCCGTTACGTACCGCCGTTGATGCCAGCTGTCATTTGTACGTCTTTTACAGCCGTACAGTGGCCTAAAAATCTGTCAATCAGTATTACCATACCCAGCACTAACTGGGTTGTGAAGGTCAGATAGGCAGTCGCTCCATGTAAATACGGGGTAGATGAACAAAATGGTATTGCAATAGTGGTTTTGGTGGGTGGAATATCATCGAATAACCCCCCCCCCCCCCCCCGCTCTTGGGCAGAGCGAAGGGGGGTGTCAGACTTCTACTGACTAAAAACCAACCCATGTTCCTTCTTTGCCATTGTGCCGAGGCCACGTCATCTCTTTCGATAATCCGCAGCCCCGACGGGATCCGCAGCCCCCACGGGCCCCTCGTGAACCTTAAAATTAGATGTAATAGGCTCGCCCCCTAATACATGAGAATAAGCATAATTGGCGAAATGTGAACGACGTAGATACGTAAAAGTATACCCAACAATACATTGTCTGAGTAGTCATGGAGTAAATAATAATACAATTTCTGAGCAGCTTCAGAAATTGAATTTTCCTAGACATGAGCCTCAAAAGGATGGAACAATGTCGCAATCCATTGACGTCACACGAGCGACTCCGACTTACGTTTTAGGGTTTCATACAAGCTTATTATTGTAGGGACGAAAAGGAAGGAAAAATATTGACTAATATTCAGCCAAAATACCCGGATATATCTGACTGGCAATAAATATATATTGGGATACCTACATTATCACTGATAGGTCCAATTTCTTTATTCTGCAGCCAGATGGATTGATTCATTGACATTTTCCTCCTCTTACTTTAAAAGCTGGAGGGTTTGAGGTAGAGGTTTTTCATTTTCTCACTACTTTTGTGTTTCATAGTAGACAGACAGACATCTACTCTCCCAATTTCAATTCTATGATGTCAAAAGTCTCGAAGTAAAATTACTGTGACAAACGTACAGGACAAATCTATGATGATTTTTTACCATTTGACATCGGGTCCGTAAAAATAGCTAGCGGAACTCCCGAGACGACCTTGCGAGAGTATCACTAATTTATTAGTATTACCGATGCATTCTCAAGATGCTACCGGTGGTGATTAAAAACTCCATTATAGTCGTGTACGCGTGCGTTAGTGCAGCTCCAATTAATAACCACCAGCCTTGGGTAGAGGTCGGTAAACTGCTGGTATTTGACCTCTCAATTAAATACTTGTGAAATTGTATTCGCTTTGCATAAGACGGAAGATGGGTTGTTTGATATAATTATTAATTTTTTTCTTGTCTGCGGGCAGCGAAGCGGAGTAAAGAGGAACGGTTGAGAAATGGCTGTGTGTATCATATTCCTTGGTTAGGTTTTTTTTAAAGATTTTCTTCTTCTTCTGGACTGACTATTACTAGTGAACAAGCAAGTTAAGAATCCCTTAGATCTCCTTATACATATATATTCTCTTACTTATAAAGTTACATTTCGTCTTCGGGGCCCTAATAAGGTACGAAAAGAGACTGAATTGCTCTAAGTATGTGGTCTTGATAATCGCGAAGCTACCAAGGGATTAATACCGTGTTGCATAAGTCTAGTTCATATTTTACAAGATGGTAAATACGAACGCTACCCAGATAACACAACGCGAAAAACCCAGGCCTTTAATACATCACAATAATCAATAAGCAACAAACAGTCCAATTCTCCTAGGCATTCGCTGATATAGCTGCGTCAATGTTTCAATGGCTTTATCACAGAAACATGAATGATGTCATTCTGTTACGCGATGCATCGTGTGCCTGGGGATTGCTAAATGATGACTAAGATGTACTGGAAGCTGAATGTTTTAACTGGGGAAGTAAATTCTAGCTGCGAGGTGACTGAGAAACAATTTGATGAAGTAGTAATAGTAGTAATAGTTTACTTCGATCCAAGACCCAACTCGCAGACGTTTGCAACACAGCGGCCAAATTAAAAAGGATCTGCATCTGCCGGACGTCGCACCAAAATTGGGCTAAAGTGGCCACAGATTGGGTTCCAAATAACAGAACAAGGCGACGCGGTAGGCCCAGAAAGAGATGGCGTGACAAGCTGGATTCTCATCAAAAGGATTGGGCCCAAACAGCAAAAGACAGAGATACATTATAATATAACAACAGGCAGAGATATACCAGGGATTAGGGAAGCATGATACATGAAGAGGCTTATTCTCATTACTAGATGGAACAAGGCTGCTAATGATGATTATATCTGCAGTGACGGCTTTTTCTTTATCTTCTTCGTGTCTCTGGCACGACATCTTTTATAATTTGTTAGCCCAGAACTTTGCCACATCCACCGCGTCGTTGGTGGTAGCGCAAAGGTCCCTACAGCTGCATTTTTTGAGCTGAGGCGGAATGTTCCCACTAAAGACCACCGACAAACTATTGGAATGATTAGGATATGTTCCACGACATCATATTCTAGAATAATCTGTATGTTGGCCAAAACCACAACAATTTCAAAACAGTTCATAAAAATACAGAACTAGAACAAAACAATGTGCTCGAAACCGGCGTCGGAAATAATAATGGTACAATAATAACAGCAGTATGTATGATTCAGTTGTGCAAAGTAATCGAAGGCCGTGGCGTTACGACACGCCATGCTTGTGTTTCAAGCTCAATAAACTCTGTGGACAGCCCAGAGCGTTACGTATGGAATGCTGTGGTCACTGACATAGTTGGACAAGGAAAATTAATTGTTTTTGTATCCATGTTAGGCTCTACAAAAGCTATTATAGCAACAGAAAATAATTTGATGCCTCGGAGTGTATTTCGAATTGCGACAATATGTTTTGAAGCAACAATGAGAATGAGAGTTGCATAGCCTGAACTGTAACGACACGAAATACTTACACGGGTTGTCTTCAAACAAAAAACATAAGACAATACTTGGTGCTTATCTGATGCACTAAATTTAGAACAAAATAAAATATTAATTTTAACCTAGATACCCATTGAAGACAAGTTTCAGCAATCCAAACTTGACACAAATCATGAGCAGAAATCCAATAAACCCACAAAAATGAAATTAACGAGACAAAATGTCCCATAAAACATTACGAAATATGAGGAAGCCTTTGAAGCATGTATAGTCATAACATTACCATTACTCTCGTATGGTACGTAATAAGCGTAATGGGGTTCATTACACCGAGTCCTATTGTTTATGGGGACCGAGCCACTTTCAGCCACATCCCTGTGAGCAACTGAGCATTCCATTTCATTTCGCAGCTGCGATTATGCAAGCATTTCTTTAGACGTTCGTTCGTCTCGTGCTAAGCATAGACTTGAGGCTTTATTTAACCCATAACAGTCGGGTTACATGACATAAGTCTCTGTTAAAAGCGGAAGAGTATAAATAGTACTGCCGACTCCTATAATGCTATTTTGGGATGTCCCTATCCATTTACAACGCAGTTTGCTGACGAATTTCTGTTTTAAGATAAGTGTTCAGAGAACATTACCGTCTTTCCATTTGATCTAGCTAGTCAGTTAAGTTGTTTAACTTTGGTACTAAACCCAGTTCTGCACTCCTTACGGGCGCGGGTATAACCCCAAGGATGTTACACTCAGAGTGTTCATACGTGAAATTCTTGACACTAAGGTAATTAAAACTACAAAGTTTTAAGGTAATTAAAACTACAAAGTTTCTTACTGCTTCAGTTGCTGTTGCCTTTGGGAAACTCATATACATTTAGCAACTGTGTCTGGTAACATGTATGTGTAACAATACATTGCTCTCATGTCTCATACAAGTACAACGTGTGTGATTGTGTAATGGGACCCACGCCACGCAGGTCGCAATTTGAATGACATTCGTTCGCAACGCATTTAAATCATTTACTGCTGGCTGAGTTGACTATTTATAATCCCCAAAGGGTTAGGCTGAAGTGTATCTAATAATACACCCAAATTATGTTTTAGGGGGCGAGGCTATTGGCGGACACAAATCCGGTCTCCAGCAGTCTGCTACGGCAAAATTCCGGATGGAAAAACCTGATATCACTCAGCCCGATCTGTTCTCAGGACCTCAAGCTCAGAGCAGTCGCGCTTACGATCACTAGACCAACGAATAATAAATGCCTTTCATTTTCATGTGCTATAATAAAATGTAAGTAATCTGTACTATAAGTAATCAGAACTCTCGGTACCTTTCATTATTATCATTCTCCTGCTGTCATCAATTTTTTTTTGTGTCGGCGCAGAATGTCTTCTTCTTCCTTCTTATTTTCTATAAGTCGTCATCTCAGCAGTCACCATTTTATAGCCATATCATCTTTCCTACACTCCATCTGTCGTCTCTTTAGTTCCTCTCCCCTCTTACTTATGAAATCCATTTGTTAATTGTATGGAATTAATTTGTTCATTGAACCAAATAATGTTGCAGTTTTCGCGTGAATAACTCTATTAAGCCTACATGACAGATATGTCCAAATCTGGACTAATGCATTCATATAAACATTAAATATGAAGTAAGACAGTTATTCAACTATGTCGGAATCAACATAATGAGCTTCATTACACCTGCTATTTGGATGATACGGTCTTCGAACACGCAGGTTGAAATCTGATTGTATGCATCCGTCGTGAGGTCATAAATTTTGCGGGTAATATTAGCTGGATGTATCCAGTTAAGAGCACTAAAGAGTTAGAGCACTTTGGATCTTTGGGTGCTGGCCAAAAATATGACAATGGCTTACCAGTTAAAGCTTATTGAGTTAATTATGAAATTGAATTATAACTGGTTAGTGACGCCCCATTTAGCACTTGATATGGGTTCCCTACTTGTGTTCGAAAGTTGATGGTTCGATTTTTATTATATCGAACACGGTGTGTCGATAATTCAGTTGTACGATGTTTTATTCCATCGATGCTTTATTGGTGCGATGTAACGTTAGTGCGAAAAATCCTGTTTCGAAAAACCCTACAGCGATTGCTCATTAGTTCGGTAATTTATTAGTTCGATAGTATGTCGGTTCGAAACGCCTACTGCTGCCCGTGATATTTAGTTAATTAATTAGTAATCTTTTATTCTTACTAAATAATAATTAATTAACTATTAATAATTAATAAATAAATAATAATTAATTATTAATTATTATTATATATATCATTTCAGCCAAAAGACGTCCACTGCTGAACATAGGCATATATTATATATATATATATATATATATATATATATATATTTTAAGCGGCAGCCTCAATTTTATAATAAAAAAAAAACGACAAGCACAAAATAACCTAACTTTAATTAGTTTTATAAATTATCAAATACACAAACAGATTTATAACATAAAAATGGCACACAAAAATAACACAAGAAAATAAGTAAGCAAAATACAGGTTACGATAGGAGCGATGTGGTCTCGGTGGAATCCTCGAACAAAATGGACGAGTGGTAGGGCGCGCTCGGTTTATATAGCCCCGCCCGACGGTTGGTTGTCAACCGTTTGAATGGAGAGAGTTTCTTCATAATACGGCCTCTCCTGACGTGTGGTCGTCCTCGACCTCACCCTGTGCGAGTAGCTCAGCACCTTCGCGACGCTCGGCAAATGGACTCGGAATGACTTCAGACTCTGCATTCGGTGGAACCCCATGGCTGGCTTCAGCAGCTTCTTGGCAGGTACTTCTAGGCGTGCTAGTAGAGGCACCAGCTTCCAAACCATCTTCATCTGAAAATTAGATAAAACACAATGTGAGTATCATTCTTACAAGTTAACCAACAGGATATACACCATTCGTATATCCAAAGACAATCTCAGATTTGTCTTATTTAATCATCATCGCACAGAGGCACCCAGTTAGCATGTCCCGGCAGAGCTACGCTCCTCAATGCCACACACACATGGATAGAGGCACCCAGTTAGCATATCCTGGCAGAGACACAATCTCAATGCCACACAACATTACATGGACAGAGGCACCCAGTTAGCATGTCCCGGCAGAGCTACGCTCCTCAATGCCACACACATGGATAGAGGCACCCAGTTAGCATATCCCGGCAGAGACACATCTCAATGCCACACATCATTACATGGACAGAGGCACCCAGTTAGCATGTCCCGGCAGAGCTACGCTCCTCAATGCCACACACACACATGGATAGAGGCACCCAGTTAGCATATCCCGGCAGAGACACATCTCAATGCCACACACAAGTAGATCAATACATAAAGCTTAAAAAGTTACATAAAGTCTACTTACCATCAAAAAACATAGCACATGACTCAGGGGTCCACTCTCCTCGCCATGCAACCATATGCTCGGCGGCAGCCTGAGTGACTTTACCATATGAGCCGCCTAACAACTGCAGCTCATACCGACCGTGGGGCAAGACCTTTGTCACACGATACGGTCCTCGCATTCCTGAGTCCAGTTTGCCTGTAACTTGAGAGGTTTTTATAACAAACACATAGTCGTCGTGTTTAAATACACGTACAACCTTACGATTTTTGTTTACGTAATCATCTTGTTTACGTCTATTTTGGTCTAGCAATTCGCTAGTGCGTTGCCTCTGCAATTCCCTCAAGCTCTCGCGATTATGGTGGGTATTATCTAATGCAACCTCGCGAACAAGTGATCTTATGACCGGGGTCATTGCCTCGATGCCAATCAACAACTGTAGCGGCGAAATTTGGGTACTTTTTTGTTTAGTGCAGTTGATTACAAGCTGCATTTTCCACAGTGATTCGGACCACTTATTGTCACGTTTATCGGCTTCAATTCGTAACATGTTAAGTAAAGTACGACAGTAGCGCTCCACCTGACCATTCTCACCGTGCATTTCAGGTGTTATAAAATGAATTTCACTACCCAAATCAGAAACCCAACCCTGAAAACTCGCACTCTCAAACATACGTCCTCTATCACACACAATAAGCTTAGGGGTACCAAAAAGAGAGATAGCATTAGATACTACTCGTTTCAGTTCTTCAGAATCTTGCCTTTTTATGGCGTAAAATAGGCAATACTTAGAGTAGGCATCCACAATAAGCAAAACATATTTATTATCGTTTGAGACAGGGAGAGGACCCAGTACGTCCATGTGCACAGTACTAAATGGAGTATCAGGCTTGTGCCATGAAGAAATCGGATAGTGAGGAGCCCTAGGGACTCTTTTGGATGATAGGCATACTAAACAGTGCCCAATATACTTTTTAACAAAAGTAGACAGACCAGGGAACCAAAAATGGCGCTGAATGAGATCAATGGTTTTATCGGCGCATATATGTTCATGCTGGTCATGAAAAATACGTAGGAGGCTCAACCTGTGCCCCTTAGGGATATAGCACAGTAGCCTTGGCTCAGCCCCAGTAGGGGTATACTTGTAGTAAAGAAGTTCGTTACGAACAACATAACGAGATGAGTCTAATTCGTTATTATTTATTTTGTCAATCAACGTACGAGTTTCCTCGTCCGCTGATTGAGCAATCTGAGCCCAGTTTCTCGGTCTGGTGATTTGACGAACATCGACAGGATTTCTACTCAGATAATCTGCGTGTTGCATCATTACGCCTTTTCTATACTCAATCGTAAAGTGGAAATCCTGCATGTAAATCCACCAACGCGCGACCCGTGGTAGAAGATCTTTCTTACGTTCTGTTAATTTGAGCGCGTTGCAATCAGTGACAATTTTGAACGTGATACCTAATAAATAATGCCTAAAATGTTGTAAGGCTTTAATGACTGCGAGCGTCTCGAGCTCGTATGAATGGTATCGCGGTTCGGCACCTTGGGTGGTTTTACTAAAATAGGCCACGACCCGCCTCATACTATTTTCATGTACTTGAATGAGTACTGCGCCGTAACCGATCGAGCTCGCATCGGTATGCAACTCTGTTGGTAAGACTGGGTCAAAGATAGCAAGTACCGGTTCATTAGTTAAAGCGTCAATAAGGAACTTTCGAGCTTTTTCTTGTTCCGCACCCCAATGAAAGTTAACATTATTCCGCGTCAAGCTAGCTATTGGCGCAGTCTTAGAGGCATAACCTGGTATGTATCGACGGAAATATCCAGCCAGGCCAAGTAATTGTCGAACCTGTCTAACGTTTGTGGGCACAGGAGAGTCAATCAATACTTGAATTTTTTGTTGACTCGGCCTAACCTGACCTTCAGATATAGTGCGACCTAAATATTCAACTTCTGTCGCCACAAACGTACTTTTCTTTAGGTTAATAGAAAACCCTGCTGACGTTAGCGTACATAAGACTTCGCGTAGGTTTTGTATAGCTTCGTCTATGGTTGACGCTAGTACTAAAACGTCATCAACGTAAACTAATGTTTTACCGGACTCAATTAGCGATTTCAGAGTCTTAGTGATGATTCGTTGGTAAACTACTGGCGCGTTCGCAAGACCAAATGGCATCTTAAGGTATTCAAAGTGACCTTCCGGGGTCACAAAGGCAGTCATGTGAACAGAACCGCTATCAAGAATCACCTGGTGAAAACCTGAAGCCATGTCGATACAGCTGAAGTATTTACTTTTACCAAGCCGGTCGATATGGTCTTCTATTAGGGGCAATGGATAACGATCCTTAACAGTAATGGCATTTAACGCCCGATAGTCCACACACATACGATCATTGCCGTCTTTTTTCTTTACAAGAATTATCGGACTTGCATATGGTGACTCAGATTCGCGAATAATACCTTTAATTAGCAAATCTTTGACAATCTCACGGACTTTAAATTTTTCCTCAATTGAAAGCCTATAGGGCCGATAACAGACAGGCGTGTCACTCGTTAACCGAATCTGCATACTACCGGTTGTAACCGTGGTTAAAGCAGTACCGACTATAAAAAATTGCTTAAACTCATTGACAACAGATAGTAATTTTTCACGATCAGTACCTAACAGCGGCGTGTTAATTAAAAACTGATCATTTGAGTTAACGAGGAATACATTTTGATCGCTATTACTAGGAATTCGCATAATCCGTTGTTGATTGTTACCACGTATATACGTCACACCGTCCCGGTTTAACACGTCAGTCCCTATTAGCACTGGCACATTCATACATGTTTGCGGAACAACAAACAAATCGACTTCCAACGAAATATCGCTAAATTCTATAATTAAAGTAACGCGGGTACTAGACTCAATGTTTTGACCGCCTATACCACGTAATACTTGATATGTGGGTACTTGTGCACATCTAAAATGTTTAAGTACAAGTTCGGATATTAACGACACGCGTGAGCCACTATCTATCAACACGTCTATAGGTATGCCCTGTATAACCGCGGTTGTGACATCACTGTCAGTTGAAACGCCTTTTAGCTCGTGACAATAATTAACATTTTTCTTGTCCCCGTCGGAGCGTTGTTTAGCGAAACAAGTTGTTACGTCATGACCCGGTTTTTTACAAAACGAACACGGTTCACTCGACTTTGATTCGTTTGTTTTTGACTGCTTTGGACAATAACGCTGTATATGACCGGTCGACTGGCACGAATAACACTTAGTATCACTTTTACTATTATTGGCAGGTCGCTTTCGTGTGTTTTTGTCGAACGGTCTAGTGTTGCTTTGAGGTTTCACGGAACTAACACTCGATTTAGAGTTAGGTTTCGTATAAATAGAAAAGAAATCTACAAGATCTTTAGGCAGAAGCTTAGCATTGGTTGCAGCGGCACGTACCTGCGCGTCAGTTATTCCCCGTATTACAATCGCGACTGTCAACTCCTCACTTAACCCCTTAACAATATTAAGACGCAAGATGGAGCGTCTGGCGTACTCAGCGTACGTAGAATAATTGTCGGAGTTGGTACTCATGACATCATAAAGAATATTAGCTATGTCGATTCTTCGTGAACACAACGGTTTAAATTCAATTTTAAAATTGGTCCACGAACGGTCGTTAGTGACCCATTCGCTGAGCCAAGCGCGAGCATCCCCCTTTAAACAGTGAGAAATTCTAGCTAAACACTCATTGTCATCCCAATCATTAATACTACGCGCCCGTTCTACTTCCTCGCACCAAGAATCGATATCATGTAAACTAGGGTCGAAGTTGGAAATATAATAATGTTTCGATCTGACCTTAGACAACACACTCAAAGCTCCTATGAGGCGATCAGTGGCGTCCATAGATGAATTACTCGCAAGCGACTCCCCAGTTGTACTGAGGTGCGATGCGGGTTCCGCTAGCGGAGACTGCGGTGGTGGCATAGCAACAGTGCTAGGCACCACAATGGAATGCGCATCGGATGTTTCGGTACTCGTGGAGGGTATGTGGCTATTCTCTAACGCATTGAGGCGCGTAAGGATAGCTCCCAGTGTTTGTTGGAGCCCTCCATCATCTACATTCTGATCGCGCCTATTCCTACCTCTACCGCGGGCTGAAGACCTCTCAGCCATTTTTAAAGTATAAAACCAATCTGTCTGCTGATGACCAGAGCTAGGATAGACTATGGAGCCTATCCCACTTCTGATTAAAGCGGCAGCCTCAATTTTATAATAAAAAAAAAACGACAAGCACAAAATAACCTAACTTTAATTAGTTTTATAAATTATCAAATACACAAACAGATTTATAACATAAAAATGGCACACAAAAATAACACAAGAAAATAAGTAAGCAAAATACAGGTTACGATAGGAGCGATGTGGTCTCGGTGGAATCCTCGAACAAAATGGACGAGTGGTAGGGCGCGCTCGGTTTATATAGCCTCGCCCGACGGTTGGTTGTCAACCGTTTGAATGGAGAGAGTTTCTTCATAATAATATATATATATATATATATATATATATATTCATAATTAATTAAATAATAATAATTAATTATTAATTATTATAATTAATTATTATTATTATAATTAATTTATAATTATTAATTATTATTATTATAATTAATTTATAATTATTATTATTTAATTACACACATCAACACGGTCTAGGGATATTTTTAAAAAAGCGAATTACTATCAATGTGTTAATTATTTATATGACATGTATATACACACATCAACACGGTCTAGGGATATTTCATACTCAATTAAATAACTCGAAAAGTACTGGCCGCATTGGAATCTTTAATACACCGATTTGTTTGTAATTTATCTCAGACTAATTCCAAATTCAAGTTTTTGAAAATTCTTTTGTTTCGGTGGCATAAAAATGTCTTGATGTATAGGAGAGGGAATTTTCATTTGTGCGAAATTTAAAAAACAATACGAATTACGTTAGTTACAGTTTTTTTTTCATTTTTAAACGTAAGATAAAGTTAGAATTGAGGTATTGTAGCCATGCAACGCCGACATTTGACGAGGGCGGAGATGTTACGAGCTGTGGGAATGCTGGAAGCTGGATCTGTTCAGCGTAATGTTGCTGAGGCCATAGGGACCCATCAAAATGTAATTTCAAGATTGTGGACACGCTATCGTGCCACAGGTGAAGTAGCGGAGAGGCAGCGGGGGCCAAGTCGCATCACTACCCCCAGACAAGACCGATATTTGCAAATTTCTGCGCGAGTTCAACCAAATGCAACGGCGACTCAATTGGTCCAAAGGCTGCGAGTGGAACACCAAGTGCTTGTGAGTGACCAAACTGTAAGAAGGCGACTGCATGAAAGCAATCTACGCTCTCGTAGACCACTCCGGGTCCCACCTTTACGGAGAGGCAATCGTGGACGACGATTAGAATGGGTTCGGAACCACGTGGACTAGGGCCGTGAGCAATGGTCCAATGTGCTGTTCACGGATGAATCCAGGTTCGGCTTCCATCCAGATTCACGAAGGACGCGTGTTTGGCGAGTTCCTGGACGATGGAGCCGTCTCCAGAACCCTCAGGAAGTTCACCCATACCAAGGAGGAACAATTATGGTTTGGGCAGGAATTCGTCTTGGAGGACGGACGGATCACGTTTGGGTGCGGGGCAATATGACGGAAGAACGATACGTCCAACAGGTGCTGGGGCCCGTAATCTTGCCTCACAGAACACAAATGGGGCAAGATTTCCTGCTCATGCACGACAATGCCCGGGCACACACGGCGAGAACGGTAGCAGCTTGGTTACATACACATAATGTTAGGGCCTTAGACTGGCCTGCTCAATCGCCAGATCTAAATCCCATTGAGCATGCGTGGGATATGCTGCAAAGAAGAGCTCTGAAGGAAGTTCCCGAAAATTTGGCTACAGAAGATCAACTTTTTGCGCACCTCAGAAGGACATGGGACAATATTCCGCAGCAAGACATTGACAACCTTGTTCTGAGCATGCCGAATCGTTGCCGATGTGTTATGAACATCATGGGCGCTTTCTCAGACTACTAACTTCAAGTTTATAAACACAAATTAAATGATTTTTCTATTTTTTTCAGTTTTTACTCACAAATTAAAAGTTAATTCATATACGGTTTCCGTCTATGCTTCATTTTTTTCCCATAAAATCCTGAAATTTTAATCAGTACCTTAACCATTATTAAAAATGGTAGAATATTAAATAACGTATATTTTAAATATATACATGTCATATAAATAATTAACACATTGATAGTAATTCGCTTTTTTAAAAATATCCCTAGACCGTGTTGATGTGTGTATTTAAAATATACGTTATTTAATATTCTACCATTTTTTAATAATGGTTAAGGTACTGATTAAAATTTCAGGATTTTATGGAAAAAAAATTAAGCATAGACGGAAACCGTATATGAATTAACTTTTAATTTGTGAGTAAAAACTGAAAAAAATAGAAAAATCATTTAATTTGTGTTTATAAACTTGAAGTTAGTAGTCTGAGAAAGCGCCCATAATGTTCATAACACATCGGCAACGATTCGGAATGCTCAGAACAAGGTTGTCAATGTCTTGCTGCGGAATATTGTCCCATGTCCTTCTGAGGTGCGCAAAAAGTTGATCTTCTGTAGCCAAATTTTCAGGAACTTCCTTCAGAGCTCTTCTTTGCAGCATATCCCACGCATGCTCAATGGGATTTAGATCTGGCGATTGAGCAGGCCAGTCTAAGGCCCTAACATTATGTGTATGTAACCAAGCTGCTACCGTTCTCGCCGTGTGTGCCCGGGCATTGTCGTGCATGAGCAGGAAATCTTGCCCCATTTGTGTTCTGTGGGGCAAGATTACGGGCCCCAGCACCTATTGGACGTATCGTTCTGCCGTCATATTGCCCCGCACCCAAACGTGATCCGTCCGTCCTCCAAGACGAATTCCTGCCCAAACCATAATTGTTCCTCCTTGGTATGGGTGAACTTCCTGAGGGTTCTGGAGACGGCTCCTTCGTCCAGGAACTCGCCAAACACGCGTCCTTCGTAAATCTGGATGGAAGCCGAACCTGGATTCATCCGTGAACAGCACATTGGATCATGGCTCACGGCCCCAGTCCACGTGGTTCCGAACCTATTCTAATCGTCCTCCACGATTGCCTCTCCGTAAAGGTGGGACCCGGAGTGGTCTACGAGAGCGTAGATTGCTTTCATGCAGTCGCCTTCTTACAGTTTGGTCACTCACAAGCACTTGGTGTTCCACTCGCAGCCTTTGGACCAATTGAGTCGCCGTTGCATTTGGTTGAGCTCGCGCAGTAATTTGCAAAAATCGGTCTTGTCTGGGGGTAGTGATGCGACTTGGCCCCCGGTGCCTCTCCGCTACTTCACCTGTGGCACGATAGCGTGTCCACAATCTTGAAATTACATTTTGATGGGTCCCTATGGCCTCAGCAACATTACGCTGAACAGATCCAGCTTCCAGCATTCCCACAGCTCGTAACATCTCCGCCCTCGTCAAATGTCGGCGTTGCATGGCTACAATACCTCAATTTTAACTTTATCTTTCGTTTAAAAATGAAAAAAAACTGTAACTAAACGTAATTCGTAATGTTTTTTAAATTTCGCACAAATGAAAATTCCCTCTCCTATACATCAAGACATTTTTATGCCACCGAAACAAAAGAATTTTCAAAAATTTGAATTCGGAATTAGTCTGAGATAAATTACAAACAAATCGGTGTATTAAAGATTTCAATGCGGCCAGTACTTTTCGAGTTATTTAATTGAGTATGAAATATCCCTAGACCGTGTTGATGTGTGTATTATATTTATTATAATTATTAATAATAATAATTAATTATTATTATTTATTTATTAATTATTAATAGTTAATTAATTATTATTATTAATAATAATATTATTATTATTTAATTATTATTATTTAATTATTATATTTATTATAATTATTAATAATAATAATTAATTATTATTATTTATTTATTAATTATTAAAAGTTAATTAATTATTATTTAGTAAGAATAAAAGATTACTAATTAATTAACTAAATATCACGGGCAGCAGTAGGCGTTTCGAACCGACATACTATCGAACTAATAAATTACCGAACTAATGAGCAATCGCTGTAGGGTTTTTCGAAACAGGATTTTTCGCACTAACGTTACATCGCACCAATAAAGCATCGATGGAATAAAACATCGTACAACTGAATTATCGACACACCGTGTTCGATATAATAAAAATCGAACCATCAACTTTCGAACACAAGTAGGGAACCCCTTGATATAGAGAACGGTGGCCATGTGCTTTGTACATTCGTTGGAAATTAGCTGACGTTATCAATATACGGAAAAGTTGTGATCAAAACTAGGAAATGTGTTACGCTTACGCATTAACTAATCCACCAAATGACAAATATTACAAACTTTGCATAACTCGGAAAACCCTCAAAACATATCAAATCTGAGAAATATTGCAAAAAAATGACAAAGGTGTTTTACCTGTTATTTTTTTATGTCCAATGTTAAAATATGGTGATACCAAATTGATACCGCATGCTGAATCAGAAAGGTGTGGTCTTTAAGAATGTGGTATCAGTGTCGTATCGGTATTCGTTTCGAACGGACGCGTACGGTGTAATAGTATTGTGTGCAACTCACTAGCTAGCGAGCTTATTGTTATTGACCGCCGGCTGACGTTACAAACCGACCGGCGGTTTGTTTTGGGAGAATGTCGACCATTACCGATATGGATAATGTTAATGATGTGGAGATATTGACTAGTTGTGAAAATAATCACCAAGATCTGGAAGGAGACAATTTACGAGGAAAAACAAGCAGAGAATGTACTGGTAGGATGATTGAGAAGAGAAAAGAAAGAGATGATGATAATAGTGAAGATAATGAATTTATAACAGTGCATAGGAAAAAATCAAAACGTCTGAATAGAAGTGAATCAGTTGAAATAACCAGAAATGCGCGGGTAGATGAAGAACAAAACGGTGTCTCGCGAGCGGAGCACGAATTGTGTGTCACCTCCGTCGATGTTTTACCTAAGCAAATAGCTATGGCCAAATTACTAAGGTCGGAGAATATCACCGGTATTTTAAATATTAAATATAAGACCCCTTTCAAAGTATTAATTCAATTTAAGAATAAGGAAGATGCGAGTAAATTAATGGAATGTCACAAAATTAAAGAAAAAGGTTGGCGTTGTCAACTGACTCAAGAGTTGACCATGACGTATGGTTTGGTGAGGGGGGTTGATTTGGATTTAAAAGAAAATGAACTTGTTGATATCTTTGAGTCATCTGCGGAGATCTTATCGGTCAAGAGATTAAAACGAATAAACTCTGATGGGAAATGGGTAGATAGTGAGTCGATAAGAGTGTGTTTCAAAAATAATGTCATGCCTCCTTTTATTTACGCGTACGACTATCGTTTCAAAGTTGAGCCGTATGTGTTTCCAGTGACACAATGTAATGGTTGTTGGCAGTTTGGACATTTCCTTAAGTATTGCCCCACAAAAAAAATAATATGTCCTAAATGTGGGGGTGATCACGTTAACTGTGATACACAAGATATTAAGTGTCTTAACTGTAAAGGTGATCACTTTGTTCTGAACAAAAATTGTCCGTTTTACGTGAAAGAAAAGTCTATACGAAGCATCATGAGCAAAGAACAAGTAACATATCGCAGAGCTTTACAGTTATTCTATGAGAAAAAACAAAGAGAAAAGGCCAATAATGAGTATTCTCATGAGCCCATCATTATTAATCACCTTTCTCAGTCTAATAATCTACGAAATGACGGTGGGTCATACCGAGACAAACTTGTTATGGGATTAGAATCTACTCAACAAAACAGAGAAGAAGAGTCAGAAAGAAGTTCAGGTGAAATGTCTACTATTCTTCAAGAAACAAGACCAAAACGCAGAAATATCAAGAAAAAGGATAAACAGGATTCTACCCAACAACCTATGGAAACTGTAAGAGAAAACCTTCAGAATGAAGAACGCGGTGGAAGGGATGGTAACTTGACAAGTATATTTGAGTTTAAGAAGTTTTGGTTTAAAATTAAAAATATAATAATGTCAGAGGGTACTTTTGAGGAAAAAATTATTCTGGCTTTGAAAATGGTTTCTGAGGAACTTAAGAATTTTCTGACTAACATATTATTAAATGGGAGATTATTCGAACGATTAATAAAGTTTGTTAATGGATAGTTCTTCTAAACATATTAAGTTAAACATACTTCAATGGAATGCTCAAAGTTTATGTCCTAAATTGATTAGTTTTGGAGATTTATTAGCACGACAAAGTATTCACATTGCCATTATTAGCGAAACATGGTTTGACATCGATACCACGATTAATATAAGCGGCTACAATGTTTATCGATCGGATAGGGACGACTCGTACGGAGGAGTAGCAATATTAGTGCATAAATCTATTCACTCTCATATTCATTCTTTTAGTGTTAATAATCCTGGTATTGAAGTGCTATGTGTTAAACTTCTTAACTGCAAGGACTTGGAATATGTCCTCTCTGTTTATTGCCCCTCTTCCGTACATACGCAATTGTCTGACTGGGATACACTTTTTTCAAAATTTTCGGTCAAAACATTAATTGCCGGTGACTTCAATGGCCACCACACTAACTGGTCAGTCAAATCGGATACGAGGGGTATGCAAATTATGGACTCGTCACTTGATAATGATTTTATCTCTCTTAATAATGGTATAGCCACTCGAGTAAAGTTAGTCAACGGAAACTTACAACAAACTTCGCCTGACATTACCTTTGCTACCTCAGACATAGCTATCAGATTTATGTGGCAGGTATATAATGAAAACTTAGGAAGTGATCACCTGATAATTAAAATGTCGATGAATATTATAAATGATTTTAGATTGATTAAAAAACGGAATTTTAAAAATGCAGATTGGCCTAGTTATAATCAGACTATTGCAAATAATCTTGGTGTTTATAGTGACGGTCCAGACCAGATTCAAAATATGTATGATACTTTCGTTAATCAGATGAATAATGCGGCGGATAAGCATATACCCTTTATAAAATATTCTAATAAACCTAGTGAAAAGTTTACCCCAAAACAGTATTGGAACCCTCAATTATCGAAAATAGTGGCACAGCGTAGACTAGCTTTGTCCACCTTCCGTGGTAACCCTACACCTGATAATTTGACAACTCTAGAGAAATTAACTAAAGAATCCCAAGACCTTATACGTAAAGCAAGATTTCTTAGTTTTCAAAGTTTCTGTAACTCCATTGATGAGGTGACTTCAGCTCCTGAGCTTTGGCGTCGTATGAGATGGATGAAGGGTTTTAGACAAAATAAAATGTATTGTTCTCCTGAAAACCAAAGCAAGTTGTTGTATTCGCTCACCCCGGATTACGTCACAAATGAGATGCCGACATTTGGGTCTAGTAATGTTGCTTTAGAGGCCGATTTTTCCATGCACGAACTTCAAAGTTGTTTGAAAAAAAAGGACACAGCTCCTGGGGAAGATGGTATAACTTACTCAATGATTTATCATTTACCTGACTCAGCTAAATATTTCTTACTTAAATTGTTTAATAGTATTTTTAAATTTGCTATTATACCTAGTGACTGGCGAAACATACAGGTAATTCCCATCCCGAAAGTAAATTCCACTCCTAATAGTGAACCTAAGTTAAGACCTATATCCTTACTCTCTTGTTTGTGTAAAATTTTTCATTTATTATTATTTAAACGCCTAGAGTGGTACATTGAAAAGACGAAAGTCCTATCACCCCATACGGTTGGCTTTAGAAAGTCACAATCCTGCTTGGATTCTTTAACTCGTTTAGTCTCTTATGTTCAAATAGGTTTCTCAAAAAATATTCCAACTTTAGCTTGTTTCCTAGATATAGATAGTGCCTACAATAATGTTTCTATTGATGTAGCGATGAAGATATTAGACAGTCTCCAAATAGGAAAAAAATATTGTACATACCTTTGGTCCTTTTTAAACGAGAGATACCTTAAAATTAAATCAGAAACAAACGAGACCACACTGTCTAGATGGACCAATAAAGGCCTGGCACAAGGGGACCCCCTATCCCCATTGCTTTTCAATTTAATAACACACAAAATATGTAATCAAACACAAAATATTTTAATATCGCAGTATGCAGACGATTTTGTACTGTTTGTTAGTGATAAGGACATCAAAAGTTGTGAAACACGCATGCAACAAGCGCTTGATGCTATAATTATGTTACTGGATGAATTGGGTTTAGCTTTATCCGCCAGTAAATCTAGTTACTGTCTTTTTAGTAGAGGCCATAGGAGACTTTTTCCTACCCTTAAAGCGAACGGCCAATTGTTGACTAGAGTAGATTGTGTTAAGTATTTGGGGATCTGGTTGGACGAGAATTTACGTTGGAGTAAACATATAAAGGAAACTATAGATAAATGCTCTAAATTTCTTAACATCTTGAAAATGTTAGCGGGTAGTACTTGGGGTGTACATACTAAACATTTACGTAGGTTGTACATTTCGTTAATAAGAAGTAGAATGGACTACGGTAGCTATTTTTATGATTCTGGAGCCAAGACTCACATTAGCAGACTGGATAAGATACAAAATCAAGCGATGCGAATAGTGGGAGGATTTATTAAAAGTACCCCAATTCACGTCATGGAGTGTGAGCTAAATATAATGCCATTATTTTTAAGAAGACAATACCTAGCTTATAAGTTTATATCAAAAAGTGTGTCCTGGTCTAGCAATGCAACTGTTGAAATGGTGTCGACTCTAAGTGATTTGTGCCAAGATAGATACTGGGAGGGGAAAAAAATACCATTACTTGTTTCAGCTGCCAATGATATAAGACCACTTCCAGTCTCGTCATCAAATACGCTTAGGATGTTTAGTTTGGAAATCTGGGTATCAGCTATTGACTTGCAGAAGAGTATTAAAACTGATATTGAATGCGTAACGGGCTGCAAGACTTCTTTTGAACCTAATACTCTATTGAATATTGTTATAAAGGAATTCAGCACAATGTATAATGGTTGGCATAAATTCTACACTGATGGGTCGAAGAGTGCACATGGACAGGGGGTCGGTTATTACTATCAGAACTTGAATGTTAAGTATGGTAGTAAAATAAATACTTATGTATCTATCATGACGCTGGAACTAATTGCAATCTTTCAAGCCATAACATATGCAGATCAACAAAAATTAAATAGGATTGTTATCTTTTCAGATAGCAAAAGCGCTTTGCAACACGTGGCTCGATGCACCTCTGGTATCAGAGGTGCATCGATAGCCTACGATATTATAAATATCATAAATAAATTCAATAAAAATGGCATTGAGTTTAGGTTGCAGTGGGTCCCGGCTCATATTGGGGTGAAGGGTAACGAGGAGGCTGATCAATTATCTAAATTAGCAGCATTAGAAGGAAATGAAACCTATTTTCTGCCGGACTACTCTGATTTGATCCCTAAATTCAAAATTAAATGTTATGAGATTTGGAAAACATATTTTAACGAAAAATCGGAAACAAAAGGAATTTGGTATAAGAGCATTCAGCATCAGCCTCCTCGTTACCTTTGGTTTGATGATGGCAGAGTAAGTAGGAAATTTGTAAAGCTGGCTTTAAGACTTCGATCTGGGCACTATCCATCGGCGAAGTTTGCGTTCTTGATGAAAAAAGTCGAATCACCAAACTGTATTGCTTGTAACAAAATTGAGGACGTACAACATCTGCTGATGGAATGTGTTAGAAATAAGAAAGAAAGAGAAGAATTAGAAAAAGAACACTCCTTGAACATATTGGACATAGGTTTAATTCAAACAATTTTGTCAAGTCCCGGATCGAATTTAGCAAAGCAACTCTGTAGTTTGGCTGTGGTGAATACCTAATTATTTCATAGTAGTTTTGTATTTCTCTGTATTCCATTTAATGTACGATATGTAGTTTAAGATACAATGGGGTTGATGTATCCGTGTGGATAAAAACCCCCTAATAAAACAATAAAGAAAAAAAAAAAAAAAAAAAGAATGTGGTATAAACTTTTGAGAGTACGAAGAACAGGGTGAAAAGTTCTTCATCTCCCATAGAAAAGAAAGGATCCTGTGACCAGGCGGTTGTTATATCTGATAGTTCTACTGCCCGGCAGTTGTCAGGGTCTTCTATATGGTCTTAAATTTAAGGCGCGGATAACTTTAGCTGCGTGATGTGGAATTTCGATGTTAGTTTTCATCATCGTCATTCTCCTGCCCTTATCCCAATTGATTTGGGGTCGACGCAAGTGTTGCCATCTCAAAAATTTGGCAACCAGGACAAGACGCGTGAAAACCCCGGATTTTAGAGCCCTAAACCCGGACATGTCATCACTTCATCAGTCAACATTTTTTTGCGAGTCGGTTGATCGCGGCGTGCGGGTACAGTGCGTGTTTCGCGGGTTGTCCAAGACTTAATTTTTTTAAACCCAGACTAATAAAACCCCGCCCGGACGCTCCCCGGACGCCCTCTAAACTAGGACAAATCCGGGGAAACCCGGACGGATGGCAACCCTCAACATGATGGTCTTCTTCTTCCATACTTCTCTATTACTCGGCATCGCAGCAGTCACTTGACATAATTGGCGTTGTGCTACTTTTTAAACAATGTTGCAGTAGTACCTAGTGCCCCTACAACCATCTAACAAAACAACTTTCTCCATGGGATCATTGAACATGCTACTGCTATTCTATATCATTACGTACTGGTAATGATAATAATAGAATCGTATAGTAGTATTATAGTATTGACAGATAATAGCTGTTACACCCATATTTGCGAAAAATTATTTGACTTTGACTTTTTTCAATAGCATGTATCTATAGGTACTTGGACGATCATTTCAATGATTTCGTCGTTCAATTCACCTGTTTCGTGTGCGCAGTCCGCAGCATCGCATCCATTGCCATCTGATTGTACACATCCGCTGCACACTTCAATTTTATTTATAATACCGTCTGGGTTGCGGTACCATGCATTGCTTTCAAAGCATAATACGTCTGGTTTAGGAGAAGAATAAACACAGCACCAAATTTTTTTTTTTTATAAAAACGTTGCCCCACACTAGGAATTTCTCCTGTATCGTGGGTGCGTTTACAAACATTGAAACTCACATACACAAACACGCCCAGACCCGAAACAACTATCTGTAGGCCATACAAATTATACTTGTTCCGTGCGGGGATCGAACCCGCGACACGTAGCGCAGCAGTCCAATCGCTTAGCCACTGTGCCAACCGTGTCGTCGTGCCGTGTGTGTGTGTTTATTGAAATCGAAGTACCATTACCAGATTATAAGGATTCATTTTAGTTTGTCTGACAGGATTGTTTTAGTTTTTCTGGGATTAAACTTATTTTAAATTTAAATTAAATTAAAAATTTAAATTTACAAACATTAATTTGTTAAAAAAATACAATTTGTATTAGTAAATAGACCCTTAAAACTACATTAGTGAAACTTCTCTTGTGCATATGTACATAATATTTGGAAAAGAATCTAGCCTAGAAAAGCTGCAACCTACATGCAGCCTATACCTAGCATTCTTGTATCGTTACGATACGTGCTAACTATTCTAATCAACTATGCAAATCGAAGATTTCAAACTCCCGTTAGTCACGTTCACGTTCCAATGGAACATCGATCGAACTGACACCTTTGAGGGGGAACTTTTAATTACGGGAAGGAGCACTCAGTTTCTTTGTACACTTTTGGAAGAGGTATTTGTAATTTTTAAAGGATTGTCTGCATTCTGCAGGCCTTTAGAAGTCTGTAGGAAAGTTTTCGGCTACGAGAAGAACATTTGAGGCATTTGGACCCAACGCTGATAAGATGGGTCTTTCAGTTACAAAAAACTATCGCTGTGATTACTTAAATTCGGTCTGCAAAGACTGCAAACATCCCAGCAAATTGAAATCATTTTGAACCATTTGGGCTGCAGAGTGCAAGTTCGTATAAGTCTCATTTAATAAATCATTCTTAATTTAGAGCTCGAGATTCGTGAAGACAGCGCAGCCGTAAATAAGACGTGGTAGAAGCTTATGTACTTCTTGAAAGTCCATTAAATGCGCCAGTTGGAGAAAAGCTGAAAGGGAATCGACTGTCGTGGTATGGGCATGTAATGAGAAGGGATCCGACGAATCGCATCTGACTAAAAGACATGAATATTATAAATGTTTATGGGTGGAGAAGAAGACCAAAGAAAAGATGTATTGATTGTGTGAAGAATGAATGAGTATGGAAGAAAACAAACGTGTTGCGACGACCCCAAAAAACATGGGGTAAGGGCAGGAAGAAAAGGATATGAAAACCCATTCTCCTTAATATCTACAATAAAGCTAGTAAACAAACTAAAAGAGTATGGTACTAGTAACAGTTCACATGGTCTTGTCAAAATTCTCTCATGGGCGAACCGCGAAATAACAGACATTTGCTTGAGAACAGTCATTAAGTAAATAAGAACGGTAAATAACAATTATGGTCGTACAGGTGTAATGTGGGTACATAGCCGTAGGTTGGTGGTTATTTTAGATGTACGAAGAATTGGGCAAACGATGTCTTCCTTGGGCATCATTCAAATCATATTTAATCGAATAGGGGGCAATCCCCATTGCCATAGCCCGGGAACAAATCAGGAATTTCTCAGTAACGGCCATGGAGTCTAGATTTCTGTTCGGTTGATGGTCATAAGCTTCGCCCCCTTTTACATGGGACTTTAGCTAAACATAGCTGCCGATATGGGGGTGTACTATTAGGTGCACCCCTGCCTAATAAGGAGTTACAGGCATGTTATTATTAGGTTAGTAATATACATGTATGAAATAATTGAGCAGTTCGGCTGAGTTCTCACTCCCAAATTCTAATCAACCCAAGTAGCGATTTGGGCAATCGTCCTAATTCGCTGTTGATTGGAGCATTAGTCACTTCAGTTTTTACTAATTAATTGATATACTTAAAATTAACGTGCATGTCTTAGAACCAAAAAAATCGAAGACTTGTGACATCTGCCACTCCACACTGGGCCCGCGTGTTGTATTATAGCCCATCCCTCTCCTAGAGAGGAGGCTTTAGTCCCTGCAGTGGGAACATGATAGGCTGATGATGACGACGAACGTGCAAACAGCCACAAGACATCACGCAAGTAAGGTCGGTCTAAATGACACCAGAATCCAGTTCTTCACATATTTAAGCTCAATACGTCATCTTTATTAGTAAATAGGGCGTTCCTATTTCAAGCACATTCCATCTATATAAGGAGTACTTAAGTACTTTAAACTGGATGCCATGGATGGCTACAAAATTCTTGACTATTTATCGAACAGGTGCTTACATAATAAACACGTTTTTCTTCAAATATCCGATCAAATTGGCACAAGCGTCAAGGTCCATCAGCACTGTTGATTTACGCTAAAACCGGATCATTAGGTAACGATCCGAATATTGCATAAATTGTGGTGGAATCGGCGGTGACGCATCCGGGGAAAAGCACGTCACCTCCTATAGCAACATGGCAACAAAATCATTTCATTGCATTCCGTAAATTATGAAGAGGTTATATTGTTATGTGGAGTCAATTAGTTTCATTGTCGTAATTTTCTGCACGGAAGCCTACTTTCCAAATGGTAATTTGTTTTACGGCATCTAAATCTCAGGGTAAAACTAATCATCATCATCTGCTTAGTCTAGTCCCAACACTCCCAAATATGTGTGGGTCGCTTTCCAGTCTAACTGGATTTACTGCATGCAGCTGAATACCAGTCTTTTACATGGAGCGACTGCCTATCTGACCTCTACATCGCACTTAGAACTGGGCGTACCTACGATAACCCTTGGTAAGAGTGGTAGTCAGGCTTTCGGGCCACTGCTGACTACCTGTAACGAATGCCAAAGATCTACAAATGACAGCTGGGACCTTAGCGTATTTTCCGAGACACGGAGAAACTTGGCAAAGGGTTAATTAAACCAATCTTTTGGCGAAACGGGATTTCGATTTTATGCAAAGAGGCATCCAAATCGCATGTGACTTCTTTTGACTATACATTACCAGGAAGTCCACGTGGTGGTAGGTATATTATGAGTACTGATGAGTCAGTTTAAACATTTGCCAATACAAATACAAATTATTAACGCGTAAACTGTAGGCTAGACATTTCACACCAAGGTACAAAAAGTATTACCCATAAGTAACCGTGCCATTTACCAACGCGCATAATCATGTAACGATAAAATGTGGCCTGAAGCGTTCAGATAGTTCGTGAGGAATTGTTCCAGTTAATGACACATTCCAACGCATGTCCTCATGGCATACCGGCCTCTATATTGTGTGAAGAACTCAGAGCAAAGATGGTGGAGGAGGGCTATGTACGAAGTTTCATACAACGGCTGTTTCATAGACTCTAACAATCTAGGCGAGCAAGAGGAAAAAACGACATAGAACTAATAATAGTAGTGGCAGTAGTAATAATAGGTGAGCAAATCGTGAGTAGAAACGCCCTAGAACTTAGAAGGAGACTCAGCGTACTATAGTGATGTTCCGATCTCATCAGACACTTCATTTCTTGCCATAGGTATCACCCATTACACAGTCCATCCATCGTTCCTCCACTCTTATACTCCTCAACATTCATACTAAAACCTTTCCTCACGACATTTTCCTCAAACAAACAAGTAAGTATCTAAAATTATTGGACATCAAATAAATATACTGGTTACAAATAAACGAGTGACAGACAAAAGACAATGCGCAATGAAACCTAATGACCACATTAAATCCTGCGAACGACACAGTAACAAATACTTGATCGTAATATTGCAGACCTTATTTATTTTTCTGTTACATAAGGAACGTTATGTCATCGCGATTACGGTGTCAAGGGATTGCAGCCAATGCCTACATAATATTAAACTCTGTAGGCTGAGAAATAATTAATTTATCCATTGAGTTCTTGCGGTGCCTTACGCTGGAATCTTCAAGCCAGTGACGAGACCCTGCGTCATTGGATTGCGAAATCCAACTTTGTGATAACCGCGGTCTTATTATATGTGGAATTCGCTTCAATTTCTGTGTAAAAATCTAGTCAGTCACCAAGGTGGTAGTGACTAGTGAGAATCTGATCTGACCTCTAGTCAGGGTCAGGGTGCACTCGACTTATATTAATTAGGTTTTAAATGGAGTAGTAATTGACAGATAGAGCTGGTTGTCATAAATTCCAAGACTTAAACGTATTTAATGGAGATGTAGAGGAAGGCCAAAGAAAAAAATAATGGATTGTGTGAGTAATGATATAGGTAAAAGAGAAAGGAGTAAATGATGCCGTGGTGTGAGTGGTGTCTGACAGGGGAGAATGGAAGAGGGAAAAGCCGACCTCAAATAGAATGGGACACGGGCAAGAAGATGATGAATGTTTGAAGATCTTACAATGGCTAAAAGCTACAGTACCATAAACAGATCACGTGCCCTTCTGTTGTGGTCACATTAACACTAGTCTATCAACCTTGTCCTTGATTTCTACATAAACTAGAACTTCAGGAAACTAATCAAATACCCAAGCAATTAAAAAACAATACATTTTGGATTTTCCCAATCGTCATGACATACTCTACACGAAATCGAGACTTCTTTTTTTATATAATCGAGGAAAAACGGCTAACATTTTTATCCAATTATTCATTTCCGTTCGAAAAATATTTTAATTTGGCGAGGTTCTGTGTTTCTCCACGTAGTTGGCATGGTGTCTCCAGCCATATTTATTCAGGTGTCCGTCTGTATTATGAATTATTTGAAGGTGACTCATTAAAACGTTGTTGTGCTCTTCGTAATTTACTAAAAATTGCGACAAATTGTCTTTTTTTCTAAGACTATTTTTCTTTAGCAGCTCTTACAAAAACTCCATCCATCATTGACAGAGGAAAAAGGGGAAACGAAACTAGCACAAAAACATGTTTCTTTAGAATACTTGAATAGGTTACAACTTTCATCAAAATGAAAAGTGAAGCGAATTCTCCTTCTTCAGTCAGCCTAGAAATATACTTAGTCGGCCTCAGGAAATTAGACCAGAAGGTCGTAATTCATGGAGGTGCTAACCTTGATTACCAGTAGTTAAATGAGGTAATCGTAGTTTAAGGGCAAAGAGTCTGAAGAGAAATAGACGAGTCTGGGTGATGTCAACGATAAATTGGATACTATGCATCTTGTAGAGGACCTATAAGAAGATGAAAAGTGGGTTTCCACTCAAAAGTGAAGGAAAATAAATTATGAATACTTGCTGCATGTTCTAAAGAAGTGATCAAAATAAATACTTACATCATATTTTGCATGTCATATTTGTTTTTTAATATCGCGTAATGATAAATACAGTCTAAAGATATATATTACACGTGTTTAACATCAGAAGATATCATCAAACTTGTAGTGAAATATTAATCGTCTTCAAAGCATGAACACGAAGAGAAACACGCAAATCACGAGACAGAAGAGGCTCAAGCATAGCATAGCATAATCAGCCTAATGTTCCCACTACTGGCACTCCAGGCCTCCTCTCTATGACAAGAAATGGGCTATAATTCACGCGGGCTGAGGAGAGGAGGAAAAGGAAAGAAAAGACGCTCAAACAAAGAAAAATAGACCTACATCGTTACCATTCTTCGAAGAACCTAGACCAAAAACGATGAATTGAAACTAGGCAACCCACTGTAGTCAATCTAAAACCGTCTCGACTAGAAACACCGCAATACTATGATCAGGCGGGTACAACGAAGGGTGACCTTGGCTGAAAATGCCGTTTAAAAATAAACTTTATGTCAAAGGAATAGAGTTTGTATTACTTTACTTTCCCTACGATTTTTCGAAGGGGGAGCAAAACTTAAGAGCGAGACAAAATTCAAGGGTTTGTCTGTTCTTGTCTTGCAATTGCCAGTGAAAAAAAACAGGAAAATGTATAGTAATCGAAAATCACCTATATAGCTAAACTAGCCCATAAAATTTAACGGTATTAATTTAATATTCAAATACTTAATTTTCAATATTAAATACTTGCGAATTAAAATTTATTAGAGCCAAAATTCATAAAAATAGTATAGCCATATAAAAAAAAACGTAAAAAATATGGCGGAAACATTTTCGTGTTGAGATAATAATTTTCCTTTTTCAAGTGTTTTTAATTGTATTAGCGAAATATTTGTCTTCAAATATGGTGAAATGGTGTTGTCTGAAGGGTTGTGAAAGTGAGGGGTATCCAAGATGTGGGATTTCATTTTTCAGGTAAGTTCTTTTAACTTTGTTTACAAATAACGACTAGGGTGACTATGTTCAAGATCTATAAACGGGAATCATGAAATTATTGTAAAGAATACCCCTTTTCTATATCAATATCGGTATAAAATCTCATATCTCATCTTAATCTCAAACGTAACCAAAACAAACATTTGAATTCTTTCTTTACTTTTTGAAACTTTTCCATTTTGGTCTTAAATCAAATCCAACGTATCCAATCCATGAGCTGATGATGGATTCCGTAGCGTAAAGGAGTTAGAGGATAACTGTTTAATAAAATATTATGAGGACGTAGGTATATTGGTTGTAGTCTTTCAAGTTTCAGGTTATTTAGGTGAGCTGATTATGGAGTGTAGGTCTTCAATGGTTAGGAGTTGAAAGCAATAATAAGGGAATCTTGATTGAAGGTTAAGGTTAATGCGACAAGGTATCCCGCGAAATTTGAATTTTCTTACGTTTTCTGCAATTTGCTTGTCAGTGTCAGGTTTTATGTTAAGGCACTGAAAGCACCGAAACTAGCGCCACCCACATCTTATTTCTTTTACTCTTAAATCACATATATTTGAAATATCCAAAACAATATCATGCTGGTAAATAACCTGTAGTATTTTTAAAATCACTTTTCATGATTATAGACTTGATAAATTAAGTGAATTACTGATTAAAGATAAAAGTGGCCACCTTCTATTCATCAAATAGTCACTCAAGGAACCTTAATGAACTGAGAGGGTTGTATTGGTGATTCTAATCATTATTACTCGGTAAAGTCACAATTTGTTACGGTCGCGAATCCTATTTCGAATTTCGCGGGCTACCTTGTCGCATTCACCTTAAGGGTTAGGTTTCTTCTGTTGAATGTTAAATGCATAGTCAATATTTGTATTTGTAGTGGAAAAATAAAAAGACTTATTTGCAACTTTTTTTTTCTAAACTAAATAAAGCAGACAAAAGACACCGACTTTCGAATTAGTAAGTTTCCTTAGAGTACCTATATTTAAGTTAGGTGTGTATATCCATGGTATATATTCGTATGCCACTTTTTGCAAATATGAATAAATGTCTTTCTTTGTCAGTTTTTTTAATTATTACAAATGCCAAGCCAGGCCAGCCACATAACTATATCTGTCCCAAATGTAAGTACAAAATGTTTGGTCACCCTATTAGAAAGAGATGACATTCTCTTTCGAGGTAATCTCGCTCGGAACGCTTTTGAGCGGCACGTACACAGTCCAGATAGTATATAACGTCCTTGACTATGATTCATACGCCGATATAACTCCTTGTTGAAGCCAGTACTTCGACCAAAGCAATCTAGCAATAACCCTTGATGCCCGTATCCGGGACGAAAGAGGCCAAATTACATCTAAGTCTCTTGACAGTATATTTTTCTACAAAATTATCCTTCTATTCGTAGGTATTTTTACAACAAATTATTATAATATTTCAATCAAACTGCGGTGATAACCTCTGATCTGTCATCTCAACCATGAGATGATGAGACGTAACAATAACAGAATAAAGAATGCGTGGAGGCGTTTAATGGTTATTTTATTTTAACTCCTCTGATTTTCAAATGTACTGTTAGGTTCTTTCTGAAATATCAGAAACCTATTCCTTACTGGTCTTTTAGTTTTACGGAATATAAGCACTCATCAATTCAGCTTTTGAATGGTACTGCTGGGTGTGTAGGCCTCCCGCTTGTTCTGGAGGAGTGCAAAAATATCAAAAATTTCTAAGATCCCTGTTAAAAAAAAAACAAGTCTTTCTATCACGATATTATGTTAACATTGCAAGAAACTTACATGTGATGCGAAGGAATGAAGGAAATGTTGTGAGGAAAATGTTGAGTATGAATGTAGATGGCCATAAAAGGAGAGGAAGGCCAAAGAAACGATGGATGGACTGTGTCAGACTGTGTGAAGGATGATATGGCTAGAAAGGAGGTGACTGCTGAGATGACGAGGAATACAGAAGTATGGAAGAAGAAGACATGTTGCGCCGACCCCAAATAAATTGGGATAAAGGCAGGAGAATGATGATTGCAAGAAACTTACAACATTTCTCTACGTCTAATATTCATATCTAGTCAAGTCCTAAGTTCCATTATAATCTAGTCTAAACTATTCAACCTATGCATGTACACTGATAACACATTTCTAGTTCTATCGCCTATGACCTCCACTACTTCCCACTGGTAACCCACTTCCGAGGCTGACGGCTGAGACAGATAAGAAACGAATGCACAAACATCAGGGCCTGTATTCACAAACACTTCGATTCGATTCGGAAAGTCGTACGTAATGTCTATATCGCTCTTATCGAATAGAAATTTAATCGAATCGTTTTTGAGGCAGTACAGTATTTAATAAGGTTTTTAATTGGTATGTTTATAGTAAATTCAAGTTTCGAGGTAGCAAATGTGTAACATAATCCAGATCAAATATCAGCAATATCATCATTAAAAATTTCTCGGATTTCGGTGTAACTTTAAAGTACTTAGAAAAGCACAAAAGTCGGAAACCAACCGAGGTAATCTAATAAATAAAGAGAGAAGTCCTGACTGACTGACTGACTCATCAACGCCCAGCCCAAACGCTTGGACCTAGAAAGCTGAAATTTTGCACAGAGGTTCCTCTTATAATGTAGACAAGGAATAAGAAAGGATTTTTCGAAATTCAACCCCTAAGGGATTTAAATTAGGGGATGAAAGTTTGTATGGAAAATCGACATTTTCACGCGGGCGAAGCCGCTGGCAAAAGCTAGTGCAAAATAAAATATGAATGTCAGCTCCACAGACGTAAAAAATCTCAATATTGGCGTCATGATAATATCCAATTATCCAGCGAGTATTATTTATCAATTCATTTATCATTTGGCTACGGACAGACGCGGTAAGTGCTAACAATAACTTATATTAAGTAAATAATATTACAGTTTACGTAGTTAGAGCAGAGATTAGTATCAATAGGCCTTGGTAGGAGTAAATAGTTTAATAGATGAAGGGTATGATGAACTAGATAATGAGAAGCCGATGTGTTTCATGATTTATTTTGCTCAACTAAACGGGTTATTAATTTTAGAATTGGAAAGGCACAGTTATTATAATTGTACCTAGTACTTGTTGTGATCATCACTATTCTGCCCTTATCCCTATTTATTAGGGGTCGGCGCAGCATGTCTTCTTCTTCCATATACTTCTCTATTACTCGTCTTGTCTTGTGTCTCTATCACAGCAGTCACCTGCTTTCTAACCATATGTATAATGGTCCTTCACACAGTCCATCCATCGATTCTTTGGTCGTCGTCTACTATTATAGCCATAGCCAGTCACATGTTCACATTAAATATACTCAACATTCCCCTCACTACATTTACCTAATTTTTTAATTGGTGTACTTGTCATAGTTAAAATTATTAACCGTAGAAATCGTCGTAAGGAATGCCACGAAGGCATGAATTCCAAAGGCAGCGATAATAATGGAATACTAACCATTTTCGAAACGATTCAAGTATTCAACGTATTCTGAAACGTAAATCGAAAATACTTATTTATATTACATCAGATTTCGATTGCGTGAGCCAATGTTTATTTAACCCATTTCCAAATAACAACCTATTCTTTTCGTCATTTCAGATCAAAATGAAACTCATCATCCTCTTGTGTGGCCTCATATCAATCAAAGCTGGAGTCATCAAAGAAAATGATTGTCCTGGTATGAAAATAAACGGAGTCTATTATGAGCCCGAAACTCTAAAAGAAAACCTCGACAGACCGTATCTTTTAGCAGTAGACTATAGCACCAACAATCTTTACTTTAGCTACAACGTCAAGGAAGACGATGACGAATTCAGG
Source organism: Diarsia mendica (assembly GCA_949316265.1). Lineage (NCBI taxonomy): Eukaryota > Metazoa > Arthropoda > Insecta > Lepidoptera > Noctuidae > Diarsia > Diarsia mendica. Next base: position 14,150,211 of record OX438903.1, on the reverse strand, counting down.
TCTGCAAGACTCAACCTTAACACCAAGGAGTTCAACAATATCGAAGGCGTCACGAACGGCTTTGCCCAAACAGTCGACCAAGGAACACATGAAATCTACATTGGTGGTAGCGATGGAATATACAAATACGACTATGGACAAAACAAAGCAGAAATCTTTGGAGAAAGAGGTTCCAACATTTGGACATTATACTTCAAAGAAGTTCTATACTATTCCTTATTTCCTCATCAATTCCTGTACGTGTTGGAGGACGGGCAATCTAGAAGGTTCCTAGATTTGGAAGACACAAAAGTAGATCATTTTGTTATTGATAATGAAGATGATATTTTCTTTACAAATAACACGGGGTTGTACTCCCAAAAGAAAGGGACGAAAGATGCTGTAATGTATAAGGAAAATCCTGTGGTAAGGAGTTTGACAACAGATATCAATGGGAATGTCTACGCTTGTCTCCAAGACGGTATATACGCTGCGAAAAAATCAAGTACTTCTTTGGAAAAAGTTGTTGAAGTAAACGACGGTTTCGGTTTAGCCTTTGATAACGATAACAATATCGTATATTCGGATGCTTCCAAGCTCATTAGACTTAAAGTTAACAGACATAAAAAATGTTAAGCCTAAGGTGTCTTTGTAATAGGTCTACTAAAATAAATAAAAAACTACTTACTGTGTTTGTCTTTTGTATGTTAATTACTCCGATAATTATCAATACGTTTACAAATCCTAACATTTTCATAGAAAGAAAAACCGTAAAATAAGCACCTATTTAATTGTGCTACTGGCTGATTGTAATTATTATCAATTTGTTAATTAATCACGCATAAAGCTCATGTTTAACCTTACTGCACTGCTTATTGATAAATATGCAAATTGTTTATTTTTAAGCAGTAAAAAGTTTGAGTATTGTCATCCCAAGGGTCGCTTTCTACAGGGTAAACTTCGTTAATTTCGTCACGAATGAATTTTGTTGGATGAAAGCGACATACACATAATACCACACAATCACAATCAGTAAGTTTGCTTAGGTTACCTGTGGTCTGCACGGCGCGACCACTGTCCCTAATGGCAATCTGATGATATTCCGTCGCCGTATCAACCTGCACTTTCAAATGACCACTGAGGTTTCTCCGCTTTCATCGATTGTAGCATTCGGCATAATGTTCAAACGTGATATAAGTGAAGTTGTCGGTTCTGTCTCCTGTATTATAGAGGGGATGATATGAACATTATATTTTTCCTACTCTTCCGCTATTCGTTTCTGATTAATTTTGTTGCGAAATCCAAGACAGTTAAATTGTTTCTCTGGGATTACGTTGTCTCGGCGCTTTTCTTGTAGTCGCCTCTGTTGATTTCTGGAGTTGCAGTGGTTTGGGAATAGTGTGACGGGATAGTCATAAAAAAGTGGAGTTGTGAATTGGGACAGTTTTTAAAATACCTTTGAATTATTGGATGCAATAAAAAGGTCGATGTTTTCCATCGGCCTGTCCGTCCATTTTTTATGTCCTGACAGAAAAAGGGGCTTAGTAGGCGACTCGGTAACCTTTCAAACCCTAATTCTGACGTTTTCAAATTCATCCTTAATTTTCATGTCAGTATCTGGGGAAATCCATTTGAACAAATCATCATTTATGCATTTCGTTTCCCTCCGCAAAATACCACCGTTTGACATTGTGGGACCCCCAAAATGAGAAGCGTGTGATATTTTCCCTTTCAAAATAAAAGATAAGGAAGTGTGGAACAGCCATTCGTTTTCGTCTACGCGGGAATGACGCGGGATCTGTTTTTGCAAGTCATGAATATCTTTGCTAATAGCCTGCGGTCTCAAGCATTGTAGGACCATATCGCGATTTACGAAGACTGATGTTATCATGTTGCATTTACATATTTGTTTGAATGTAATTCACGTTCTTTAGATCATGTCTTTGACTTCCGATAGTTGAATTAACTTTTGGCAGCGTGTTTATCAGTTTTTTTTTATTTATAAACATTCAACATTCATCCTAATCTTAGGTAATATTATAAATGCGAAAGTAACTCTGTCTGTCTTTGCTTCACGCCTAAACTACTGAACCGATTTGTGTGAAATTTGGTACAGACATAGTTTGGAACTTGAGAAAGGACATAGGATAGTTTTTTTTTTTCGCGAGATAAACCAAAAATCTGCCGGAAGTCACTATTCCACGCGAACGAAGTCCCGGGCAAAAGAGATGAGTAGGTACCAGCTGATCTCTTTGGCCTTCTGATCAATGAAACATACGCTATTATTCTTTACTGGAGTCTAGTTGCGCTCATCTCCATTTCTAGATGGCTTTTTGATTGAAATAGGCTGAATTATCTCTTAGCCCTGTCTTTTGGTCGAGCCTTGTTTATGATTAATATCTTTATGCCAAGGTCACGTAGTAGAACCAAATTAGACTTTTTTCTATCGAAGGAAGGATCCATTTTCACGCAGCGATTTACATTCCTGTCAAAAAGGATAATAGTAACAGTGAGGCCCGCATTCTAAAACAATACCAATTGTATGTAGCATTAGCAGACAGATACGAGATCATTGACAAATGTTTTTGAGTTTTCTAAATATAGGGGTCTGAAACTGTCGATTAGTAGGTACCTACAAGTTGAGAGAATCAGAAGACTCTTCTTCTAAAACCGGAAGTGGCCCTTCTGCATCACACAGAAAATGATCTTCAAAAAGATACAACGCTGCACGATTGCGCGCGTCACTATTGCATACAAACTCCAGTACACCTATCTATTCTGCGCAAATTACCTTCGAATATTACGTGAGATAGGAATCGCGGAACAATACCCAATACTTTGTCAGAACATGACTTTTTTGCTAATTTAATTTATTGTTTCATACAAGTGTTGGTAGAAAAAGCCGACAGCACTACAAGTTGTTACGCCAGACCGGCAATATCTGGGAAGTTGAGAAATCAACTAACTTCCGTTTCTTGCAATGTATTATTAGTGGGTAACTGGGTAGTGGTACACGCGAGCCGAGTGGAGATGTTACTTTTAAATTGTAAGGTCAATTGTTGTAAGGTCAAAGGCCTATTTTTTTTTCTTACCCTAAATAACATCACGCCTATAATTCCGGAAGGGTTAGACAGAGGTGTGCCTAATAGTACTCACATTTTGCCAATTATTTTATGTTTTAAGCCCCGTGTAATGGGGGCGAACCTATTGCCATCAAACGGCGCTATAATTGCCATCAATCCAGACAGTAGCTGCCACTGAGAATTTTCTGATGGAAAAACCCAATAACTTCTTTTCTTCTATATAAATAAAGAGAGAAGTCCTGACTGACTACTGATTGACTGACTGACTCATCAACGCCCAGCCCAAACCCTTGGACTTAGAAAGCTGAAATTTTGCCCAGAGGTTCCCTTTATAATGTAGACAAGGAATAAGAAAGGATTTTTCGAAATTCAACCCCTAAGGGAGTTAAATAGGGGATGAAAGTTTGTATGGAAAATCGTCATTTTCACGCGGGCGAAGCCGCTGGCAAAAGCTAGTTATGAATAAAATGAAGGCCACTACACAAGTTACTTGTGTAGTGGCCTTCATTTTAGTCAGACTTGCAGCGGCAATAGATGTGATGATACAGAACTTACCAAGATGTCAAAACAGATAAATCTTCAGTGTAAAAATATGTTAGACTGGGTTTCCAGTCTACCTGATGTGACCAAATACTAGTATTTTACCAAATACCTACTAGTTTTTTTACAAGGACCTAATGTAGCTATTAATCACCCAAAGAGGCATAATGCCCTTTAATTTTTTTTTTCTACTTCTCGTTTTAAAAGACTTGTTATCCCGCTCCAGGGCAAACGCCACCTTCTTCTACTTAGTTGACTATGATTGCAGGACAATCTAAACCGGCAGTTATTGAACACAGTAAAAGTTAAAACTAACTAACAACTATTTTATTTGATTGTAACACACATCCATACTAATTAAAAAGTGTTTTATGCCCAAGTATTCTTATGTTTTATGAGCTCTTGGTAATTACATAGTTAACACATTAATTAATTTCAATTATATTTACTGAACATTGTTAGTACAGTTAGACAAAAATGTGATTTTAGGTCATACTATACTTTTAAGTCTTATTGTTTTATTTATATACATTGACTTTGCTGAACACGGTATATTTTTTTTGGGTACCGTTGCCAAATGGCAGCACACACATGAAACAAAAGTATCACAGTCGATAAAAACAAGTTTTCAATTTATTTCCTTACTTCTCTACATTTTGTGTAAGATATTAACTAACTTTATTTAATTCCTTACTTCTCTACATTTTGTGTAAGATAATATTAACTAACTTTATTTAATTCCTTACTTCTTTAAATTTTGTGTAAGATAATATTAACTAACTTTATTTAAATCCTTACTTCTCTACATTTTGTGTAAGATATTAACTAACTTTATTTAATTCCTTACTTCTCTACATTTTGTGTAAGATAATATTAACTAACTTTATTTAATTCCTTACTTCTCTGCATTTTGTGTAAGATAATATTAACTAACTTTATTTAATTCCTTACTTCTCTACATTTTGTGTAAGATATTAACTAACTTTATTTATGGTTATATGGTATCATAAAAGTACATTCAACCTTTCTAGTAAAAACAACAACCAGGACTAAAACATCATGATCATCCTTCTCTTGTTACTTGGGGTTGGTACAACACATATTCTTCTTCCATTCTTCTCTATCAACCCCCATGCTTTCATTTACTCCTACTTCCTTGACATCATTACTCACACAATCCATAAGTCAACAACAACTAGGCCTTAAAGATTTGTTAAATAAATAAACACACATTTCTGTTATGGATTGTCCTAAAACCATTGTTCAAATGACTTGAATGTTAGCTATTGTGTTTTGAACTGCTATTCAAATATATTTATGCCGAGTCCTGTGTTAGATAGAAATCACAGGTATTTATATTATAAAATATACGTAATGAAGTCATCTTGGTATCGGCCTTGCCTTTTCGTAACTATTTTGAGGTTGACCGGATGTAGCTGTACCAGTATTTTAGCTGGAATTCTTAGTATAACTATCATTGTCTCCTTAACCTTGTCCCAACCATGTTGAGGCTTTTGGCTTCCAGTCTAACTGGATGCAATTGAATACTTGTATGTTACATGGAGGAACTGCCTGACTTCCACAACAAACATAGTCCAAGGTAATATTTTAGCCCTTGGAAAGACTGGTTCGAACCACTGACTACCTGCGCCAGTATTTCAACTATATTAGAATTTCATTGGCCACCCTTATTTAGATAGATATCTGTATTGAATAAATAATTAATAACGGGAAACAAACAAACAAAACTACAGTCAAGGGCCTAGATTTTAGTATAAAACCTTTTTTAGAGTGAGTTTTAAACTTCATTTCCTTTTTTTTTTTTCTTTGGAGGGTGTGAAATCATCAAATGAGCGGTAGGGAGTGTCAGACTTCTACTGACTAAAAACCACCAATGTTCCTTCTTAGCCCTTTGTGTTGAGGCCACAATATATCTTGCGAACACCCCGCAGCTCCGACGGGTACTTCATTTCCCTTGATCACTCATACAGATAATCAGGTTTGTATGATTTATATCCTATATGAGTCAGTGATTTTGTCACAGTAATATGATAGCGGGGCGTTAGCTATTTGCAACACTTAGCTGTAATTTAATATTGTTTTAATAACAATGGATATTACAGGCACAGTGATTAATTGGAGCAGGTTTTGTTACAAAGCTCTATTTTTGAAATCAATAAATACTTTTTCTTTCTTTCTTTCTTTCTATTTTTCTCTTTTCCCACAGATAGGATAAATGTTCCCATCAGTGGGAATGTTATTGAAAAATGTTTCAAGGCTCACAGAAATTATTATTAAGTATTTTGACTATCAATAATATTTTATTTTAAACATAGTTTATGTTCATTATTCTTTGCGTTTTTGCAGACCGTAAAAGATGACTAAGCCAGTTACAAACATTTATCAGAAATATACATTGAAGCACTTAGGCATTTCAGTGATTCACTTTTTTTAAATTTTTGTTGAAATATAATACATGAATTAAAAGAAATTACTTAAACATGTCTATGTATTCACACTCTGAAAGTCATATTGTTATGGAGTAGGCAATGGAGTAGTGTGTAGTACATGAAGTGAAAATGAAAGTTTCTAATTATAATTGGGCACTAATTTGGAGAAACTATTCTTCAAATTAGTACTCCACTTTAAAGTGCACTATTATTATTGCAAAAGCACACAATCATAATGCATATGGTGTTCTACAACATAAAACATATTTATTATGAATAGTTATTAAAAGTGCAAACTACTCAACCAAACTTGATGAAATTCTAAATCTATGGGACCATTAGGAAAGTATATCCTTTCACTCCTTGCACAAATTGTTTTGGCACACTGAAATTTGTTTATGCTCTAAAACATGGTAAACAATGATCATGACCCAATTATGTTGATGGTATTTGCCTGTTTGGGATAAACAACATATTGCAATAGAATACACCACTTTAATACAATTTCAGCAACTAGTTGAGAGTACTTACGGTTCTGGACTGTACTGAGCACCCCCGAAGAAGCCGTGCCTGTCCGGCTGAGTCGTCACAGACGAGCATATCGATGTTGTATCACCCTGTTCACTCCTGTCTCCTCCCGCACTTTTTACACTCTTCTGCAGAGACATATTGACAACAATTCACACTTATTCTACCTCCAACCCACTACCATCACACACTCTCAGCAACCACCACAGCGGACCACGGAGTGGGCGTACAAATTAATTACAAAACATGTATGCAACTGCCCCGCAAGATCACGCCCGTCCACAAACACTCAACTCCACTAAACAATTAGTACATAGAAACGGCTGTTGCGCACAAGCCCCGGTGACCGCCACATAGCCGAAGACGGTGAATATGGTAACAAAACGTGCTTAGAATGAATACAAACTCTAATTTTTCTTATCACAACTCAACGTGTGGGTGGGCGAATGAAGTGAACACAAGAATGTATGTACGTCATTTTTAGTGATGGGTTTTGCGTCAACAAAACATTGACATGAAATAATCAACTTATCGGTTTTACGATTCATTGCTATTAACTAATCGACTAAATAAAAAATAAAAAACTAGGAATATAAGTTTTCGTAAATGATAGGAAGCATCAGTGAGTGGAATTCGCATTGCTGATTTTTTATTATGAAGCATTTTTTTTATTTAAGTAAGGTTCAGCGAGATAAGCGAGATCAATCGAGATTCGAGGTATTTTCTGCATAAACGTTTATCAGCCAGATTGAAGGCGATTTTATAAGCCAAGTTGCTTAAAATTAGTGCATTTTATGTGACCATGGTAGTTTAGCATGGACCTGTATGTTGAACTTTAGTCGAGTTTTGATTGTGACCAGAATAGAAAATGATTTCAGTGCGATACAATCATAATCAAGTCCGGAAGTAGGACAAACCTATAATTCCGGATGTATAACTCATTTTTGACCAAAAAGACAGCTGACAGATGTCAATAGTTCTAGTAAAATAAGGTTATTTTTGTAAAGTTGAAAATAAACTGGGAAAACCTTGATATTTAACTTATAATGAATAACCTAAGAAAATTACTAGTAACTCCAAGTTTATCTAGACTTAGTTCTACAGCTCCAGCTGAGTTCGTTAACAGGAACCCTCGAAACTTAGAGAAAATAAGGATTGCCCGCAAACCTGATGGTTACCACTTAGATGCCCCTGGAAGGAGATTCTGGCACAAGTTTGTATAACCAACATAATATCAAATTATGACTAGGTACCTACAGTAATAGTTTGGTACAATTTTAATTAATTTTAGGACACATTCATTAAAATTGTCTAATAAAATTCATCATTCTTCTGCCCATACTTATCCCATTTTATTTAATAAGTGTAATTTAATGTTGTTATAATTATGTAGTGGTAAATAAATAAATTATACAAGAAAAAGTTATGGCTTCTTCCCTTTTAATGTTGTGGTTCTTGATATTTATTTGTAAAAAAAATTGCTGTTTCTTCATTTACTACCCCAATCATACTAAACTTATTCATAAATCAAACTGACATTGTAACTACCCTTTTATTTTTACAGACTAATACTAAAAGCAAGTAACCGCACAGTGACAGCACAAGTAGTCCACTTCGTTAACGGGCCAGTTATCGAAGCAAAGACTTCAGAATGGGCACTTCGCAAACAACTCTACAGTATCAAAGACACTTGTGCATACATCAACCTAGGCAAAGTCTTCGCACAACGGTGTATTGAAAGTGGTATCACAGAGATGTACTGTGACATCCAACCAACTGAAGGTGGAAAAGTCGACAGATTCATCAAAGAGGTTGTCAATGGAGGTATCAAGTTGGAAGAACCAGAAGTTTATAAGAAACCTAATCCTTGGGATCTACACCGGCCTGAAAAACCATGGGAAGTTGCTGAGGAATAGTTTCTAAATTTAAGTTAGTAGTAAATAAGTAGGTACCTAGGTAAAAAAAACAAAATAAATATGATGTGAAGATTTTGTATTGTTTTTATGGTTTCACTTATTTATTGTATAAAAATGCAAGGGTCCAGACTGACATAATTATCAATGCCTAGCCCTAATCAGCAATTCAAAACTATAGACTATTGGTAGGTACCTACCTTTATTAATTATGTAGTTATGTACATGTAACTAGCTGAACCCGGCATGCACTGCAATATGACTGCAATGCACTCTTTCATACCTAGTGCTACCTCCATGTATTTTCCACCTACAATTTTTTTTTTAAATGAAATTTTTTTAGCGGCGTTATGCATTTTTTTGGGATGGGTAAAAAATGTTAATCTCATCACACGCACGCCTAGGCTAGAGATGTGCCGTTGCCGGCAATATTGCCCGAAGTGGGAATTTTGGTGGCAAAATTGCCGGGAATGGAAATATTCGGGGAATATTTCTTAATTTTATAATTAAGAAATATTCCCCGAATAAGTACGGAACTATGTAATACACTTGTATTTAGCATTTATAGGCCCTAATCTACATTGACCGGCAACTTTGCAATATTTCTAATGCTGCTGCAAATAATGCGACGCTTACGGCCCGTTCACGACCTTGCCGCTGTGAGCGGCAGCTAAGCGCGGGGTGGCGAGCGGTAAGATCAAATACAATGTATGAAAGTGTGAAACGCTATGAGCGGCGTCTCGTGGCGTGCTTCTAACATTTTCAAACATTTGAGCTTGCCGCCCCGCGCTTAGCTGCCGCTCACAGCGGCACCCAAACCCAGCGCGAACGCGGCGCAGGCGCCCGCATCGCACACACGCCCGAGGAACGCGCACTCCCAATGTATGGTCAGTCTAAAACTTGGCATTATTGTTGTAGTAGGAAATCATTAGGAAACATTGTTTTTTTCCCATATTATGTTGCTTCTGCCAGGTTGAAGATAAAGTTTTAATAAGATACCAGGAGTCAGGATTGAATACATACCTTTAGCCAAGCCGATACTTGGGAACATAAAGAAACATTGGGAACCCTATAACACTACTGCCTTACCATGGCATCAAACTATAGATGGAATCGTTGGTGACAAAAATTCAGCATGCTCTCTGGCGTGGCTCCACCGCATATTTATAAATCTGTTGGGCCTTGGGCCATTTCTACACGAAAGTTATTACATTTAAATTTCTGAACGAAGAGGTTTCCTTCAAGGTACCAAAAAATGGCTAACCAACTTTTTAGTTAGTCACACGTATATTCATATTGTAGGACTAAAATTAAAAATAAGTAATTGAATAATTATATTTTTACAGTGTTTTACATTTCTTATTGCATATTTTCTAAACAGTGAAAGAATTATTTTCAAAAAGAAGGTCAACGTGAGCTTGTACTAAAATGGCGGAAAGAATGATGGCGTCTATTTCAAACGACGACACAACGTCAAAACTATGTTTATCTCTTTCTTACTCGTGTATCTTCTCGTAAACCACTGGGCACGCGTAGTGATCAATATGTCCACGTGATCTGTCGTCAGTTGCGACTCGCGTAATTGCAAATGCAAAATGTACAGGAAAGAAACGTTTGTGTTACAATGAAATCGTAAAAGTTTTGTTATTTAAAAGTTGTAGTGTTGTAGTTTAAAATGCCTGCGTCTATTGGTGTCAATTTACGTGTAACTGGCCACTGCAGCCAAGGCGGGAGAAAGTATATGGAAGACTTGTTTTCCGTTGCTTATCAACAAACTGAAGACGAGAGGGATTTGGAGTATGCTTTCTTCGGAATATATGATGGCCATGGCGGTAGCGAGGCCGCAGCTTTTGCGAAGGAGCATTTGATGGACTCTATTGTGAAGCAGAGGCAGTTCTGGTCGGACAACGATGAGGATGTACTCAAAGCAATCAGAAATGGTTACATGTTGACCCACTTGAACATGTGGAAAGAGTTAGGTAAACACCAAATTTCACGTTATTAACTAACTTAATTACGATGTATCGTACTAAAACTCGGCTTTGTTTGGGCCCAAGGCGAGTGCTAAGTGACTGTACCAAATGTTTAGCTTGACCTTGTTGAAGTTATTCGTAATTTTTTCTTGAGTGGTTTGACATTGAGTTTACAGAAGTTTTTCGAATGGTCATTGTCGTTGCCGTCCGTGTTATTGCTTTGTTAGATAATAGCAAGTAAAACAAATCACCTTTGCAAAGTTTTTTGGGAATCCCACTCACTTTGCCAAGTGAAAGCAGTTTTACCAGTTTGAGTTTTTATATTGGCTCAAGTTTCGTCTTACGAAAATGTTATGTATAAGGTCATTATTGCAGTTCTGAACAAGTATAGGACCGTTCAACCTCAAAGATATCTTGCTAGGAAACCTGAGACTTGTTTGCCTATACTATATCAACAAGACAAGATTATTTTGCATATCAAATATTGATATTTGGTAATGCTTCTAGAACATTATATCATACATTCAGATGTATAAAACATTTTATAACTCAACAAATAGCTTGGCAACAACCTCAAAAGTTTCTAAAAACAAAGCCACTAACATTGTATGTATGAAAAATAATTGAAAATACAATGTTATGACTGGAATAGTTGCTGCTATTCACCAATCTCACACAGCCTACCAAACAACTTTCACACTGCAGATTGTGGAAGAAAAAAAAAACTTTCCATATAGCTTAGGTTCAGCGACAGACTGTAATGGATAAAGAAGATGAAGTAATATGTAAATTATAGGCACATTTAATTTGACTACACCTCATATTACATGTTATCGGGTAACTCCTACTTTACAAACAAAAGAGCTTGAGGTCGATTAAAATACAATGTTTCAGGTTTTCATTTTAAATACCTACATTCTTACTGAAAGTAGTTGTTATAATAGTTTCAATTGGAAACAACTATGCCAAAAACTCCAAGCATATCAAGACCTCATTAAAATACATTTTTAGATTTATGAGTAAACTTGGCAAATAAAAATGAGGTTTTATGTGAAGTATAAAACTTACGTTATTTATAACCTAAAAGTTCCAACACATAATTTACTTACATTATATTCTGACCCTGAGAATGGCATTGTTTTAAAATTACATGCAATTGTTATTGATATAGTAGGCATGAAATAATTACAAAATATTTACTTTTTGTTACAGAAAAATGGCCAAAAACTGTAACAGGGTTACCAAGCACGGCAGGTACAACCGCAAGCATAGCTTTTATACGCCGTGGTAAAATATATATTGGACATGTTGGGGATTCCGCTATTGTACTCGGTTACCAAAAAGATGGTGAGTGATTTGAGATTCACAAACACCTTTTTTATGTATTTGTGGCACAATTATGTAAACGAAACGAAAGAGCCTGGAACTCATGACACAGGGAATACTAGTGTGAGTTTCAGGAATCAACGCAAAGATTGTAATTTTTAAACAATAAATTATTCTTATTCTTATCAAAATGTCATATGGAAAGGGCTTGTCATGCTTTTCAACATAAAACAGTCCTTATCAATCAATGCATAGGCGTGCAAGAACTTGTTCAAACATGTTTAGCAAGACGTTGCACTGCATTTTAATGATGAACTCTTTCAAGCATTTGATATGGCAAAAAAAATTATGAAGTTACTCATTGGCAGTAAGATCTTCAGTCACTTCATATATTAATTACTGTAGCCACTAGTTTTAAAATGTGTTTAATTTATTAATGCCCCCTCATTTACAAATATGAAAAGAATAAACAATGTTTTGATCATGGTTTATGATTTATGAATGACAAGTATCTTAAGAATACACATATTAATATTTTATAAAATTGTCCACATTGATAATAAATACATTGTACCAATCTAGACTCTCATTTGTATGACATAATTTGTTATTATAGGTTGTGAGGACTGGGCTGCAAAACCATTGACATCAGACCACAAACCAGAATCCACAGCGGAAATAGAGCGCATCCAAAGATGTGGTGGGAAGGTAGTCTCGAAGGCTGGCGTTCCTCGTGTTGTATGGAACAGACCTCGTCTCGGACATAAGGGGCCTATCAAGAAGAACACCCCTATGGACGAGATTCCGTTCTTAGCTGTAGCAAGGTCTCTTGGAGACCTGTGGAGTTATAATCCTCAAAATGATGAGTTTGTAGTCAGTCCTGACCCTGATGTTGGTGTTTTGACTATAGACCCGTCGAAATTTCGGTAAGTTTCATTGCAATAGGAAATCAAATAAATAAATAAAAATTGTGTATCTGTATTTATTACGTAATTTTTTCTTAACAGGTTCCAATTACTTCTTGTTTCAATGTATGTAACTTGAATATTTTATAGATTTATGACAAGAATTTGTATGGTATATTACAACTAAAAAGCGTAAAATAAAAAAAATCTGGTACCTGAAACAAAAAAAAAAAATTGATTTCCGAAAGTAAAGTTTTTAGGCTTCTTTTTTTTGTATTTGTTTTTTTTTTTGCAAAATAAGCAATAAACATAAAAAAAGCGGCCAAGTGCGAGTCGGACTCGCGCACCGAGGGTTCCGTAAAAAAAATATATTATGTGATGTAACTAAAAATTTATGGTTTTCGTAATTATTCCTTTATCTATGCTATAAGACGTTGCTTCGTACCAAATTTCAAGATTCTGAGTTCACGGGAAGTACCCTGTAGGTTTTGATTCCCTTGCGAGTGTCGAAAATTTGCGGCATAAACGGGAGTATCTTTTGATCGCGTTGACTTAGAAGTTTGATTTTTTCACAGCTCCAAGAGACCATAGACTTGAGTATTTGATATGAATTTCAGCTTGATACCTCCACGCGTTCCTGAGAAAAAAGGTCTTGACAGACAGACAGACGGACAACAAAGTGATCCTATAAGGGTTCCGTTTTTTCCTTTTGAGGTACGGAACCCTAAAAAGACAATACATGATCGTCAATCAAATTATTTTACAAATCTTAACATTTTTATGTGTTACGTTACAGTTGTCTGATCTTCGGCACTGATGGCCTGTGGAACATGATCTCACCAGAGGGCGCTGTCAGTCTAGTTCAGGCTACCGAGCGGCACAACGAAGCTGCACTCGTTGGAGGGAATGGAAATCAGCCCAGAGATTGGCTGAACCCGTCCAAGAGTCTTGTAGATCATGCTCTGGAAAGGTATGTATTTTGAGTGAATTTTCAATAAAAACACAATGTAATTGTTACATTGCGGAAAGTTTGCAACTTCGCAAAATGCTGTCAAATATTTCTAGTATTAATAAGAATTGCATTAATAATAATGGATTTTGTAGATTTCAAAGTGCTCTTTCGCAATTATTCAGTATAACTACAATTTATAATCAATATTTCAGTGAACTATAGAACAATATTTTATTTTCATTTGATAATATCAAAGAAATCTGCTATAACATTACAGCTGTTTGTGACATTCCTAAGTTATAATAAAAAGAAGTCACCTTACATCCAAATCTTTTCCATAGATGGTCAAACACTAGAATGAGAGCAGACAACACGTCTGTGGTCACTCTCATGCTGGACCCGCCGGGCCCGCCGCGTGCCACCGTCCTGCGCTCACGCAGCAGTGCAGCTCGACCCACACCCGCCGCGCCCCCCGCCCCTGCGCGACCAGACGAGACACGTGCTGACGACCCCGAGCCGCGCCCCATGCCGCAGAACGGTCTCACCATCATGACGCGCTACTCAGACGGCGAGCGCGCCGCGCCCCCGCCCCCGCCCCCCGACGTGCCCCTCCCACCCTGCGCCACACTCGACACGCGCCTGCCTGCCGCACCTGCGCTCGACGAGACCCCTCGTGAGGCGCCCGATCCAGACGATGACTCCATCGTCAACTATGGCAACCCCGCTGAATCATACTTCATGGCTCGTCTCCTCAATCGTACCCGCGTCATCAACACGCTGTCGGCCGTCCACGAGGAGATCGCCGGCACCCCGGCAGTGCGGGAACCTTCCGAGCCCCGCGAGCCCACGCCTGCGCCCGCCACTGTCGTGCCAGACGTCGATACGGAATCTGACGCCTCCACTGCCAACCGTCCCCCTCTCCCGCCTCGAGCTGCCGCCGGCGAACCAGCCACGTCCGCTGCAGAAACTACAAACCTGCTTGATGATGATGGCGGTATCCAGATCAACGAAGTCTCGTCAAGTTCACCGACTGAGTGTCCACCGAAGCCGCGCGGGCGTCGTCCACGTGCAGATGCAAAGCGCGACCCCCAGGCGGCCGCACCCGACCGCGTGCTGCGCTCGCACCACGATGCCGAGCCGCCGCAACGTCCGCACACACGCCAGGCCACACGCGCCCGCCCGCCTGCCGCCTCACCCGCGCCTGCGCTCGACCGCGTCGTCATACTCACCCGCCGCGCGCCGCCCGTACCGTCACCCGCACCCCCACCGCCGCCGAGAACGGACCGGCTGGTGGCTGGAGATGTGAAACCCTCAGGGCGACGCGTCGCACCCGCACCCGTCGAGCCCATCCCGGTCGATGAAGAAGCGAAACGTAGCGGCACACGCTCCACGCGCTCGCAGGGCGCGCAGGGAGTGACGCCTCTAGCTCAGAAGATAACGCGCAGCATCGGACTGTACGCTCGCGAGCTGCGCGGCGCAGCGGCGGCGGCGGCGGCTGCGGCAGGTGCCCGGGCGGGAAACTCGGCGCGCGCCCCGGGCCCGGCGCGGCGGACCCTGGCGGCGCGCCGCCCGCCCCCCGACCGCTCGAAGGAGAACCTCGGAGCCGCTCGGGGCCGCGCCCGCGCCCGCGCCGCTCCCGCCGCCTCGCCCCCGCCGCCCTCGCACCCGCCCGGCCAGCCCGACCCGCCGCGCCCGCGCACGAGACGTGCGGATAGCGCAAGGGACGACCCCGAGGTGCACTCCACTACGGCCGAGCCGCCGCCGCCCTCCGCCTGCGCCGGCGCGCCCGCCCCACCGGCGCCCTCCCGCCCGCGTGCCCTGCGCTCCCGCAACGACGCCAGTGAGCCTGTGCGTTCCGTGCGCGACCAGGGCGCCTGCAAGCGTACACGTTGCGCCGAAGAGGGTGGTGGCGGCGCCAGCAAGACGGCGCGCTTGGCGCCCGAACGCTGTGCGCGAGCGCTAGGCAAGCGCGCGACGGGTCCGTGGGCGCCGGCGCTGGCGCTACGCAACCGCTTGCGCCGACGACTGGCCAAGTAGCGCGGCCGACCTCCGCGCTCGCGCCTCCGCGGTCCGACGCTGACGTCGGATCCAAAGATGACTGTGTCGTATACGGTTGATTTTCTGTTATTGTTTTTATTTTATTTTTATCGCCGTCTCGGGCATCGCCGCAGACGGCGGCTAGGCAGTAGGTAGTAGGTAGTCGAGTTGGGTGACTCTGTCTGTGGACCGCTCGGGGCGCCCGGGCCCCGCGACTAGGCGGAGTCCCGCGGCTGCCGTCGACGTTAAACAATAGTACAAAGGTATATTCTATTTAACGTGTAAGTTTACCGCGTGGACCAGGAGGATTTTATTAGCCCTAGTAGATATTTATTTTCTCTATATTTATAACTTCTGTCGTAATGCATTTAACCATAGGCGAAATGTGAATCTGATTTTGATTGTTGTGACGTTGAGTCAGAGGCTACGTAGTAACTTCAGATAGATAAATAATCTGCCTTATAAAGCGAGAGTACAACATGTTAACATTTTTATAAAATACTAACTGATGCCCGCGGCTTCGCCCGCGTGGATGTCGGTTAAATTATATACTAAAAACCTTCCTCGAGAACTACTTTATCCATTGGTGAAAACAGCATGAAAATCGGTGAAGTAATTTTTGAGGTTTTGAAGCGTACACAAACCAACATAACATTTTTATATAAGTAGACTAGCTGATGCCCGCGGCTTCGCCCGCGTGGAAGTCGGTTAAATTGTATACTAAAAACCTTCATCGAGAACTACTTTATCCATTGGTGAAAACAGCATGAAAAACGGTGAAATAGTTTTTGAGTTTTTGAAGCATACACAAACCAACATAACATTTTTATATTATATAGATTTTATAGGATCACTTTATTTGAAACTCAAGTTATAAGCAGTAAGACATTCTCATCAGAGACTCCATTGATGTTAAATTTAGAGTCATGATCACAATATATTAATTGATAATATAAGTCTATCCGAGCATGTGGCACTTTAGCTTTACACTGCAGTATTTGTAGGGTGATGATAACCGTTAATATTTGACACGATTTTAGACACAAATAAACATTTTGACAAATTGTTAATATACTTGATAGTATACATATTTATTATAACAAATCTTTATTATATTACCTAATTGGAACTATACCAAGAGTGCTTTCTCGAAATATAACGTTAATTAAGAGTGCTATACCTAAATATTATGGAAAATGTACAGATAAATTGTGTACAGTTACACCAAAATTATTTGTTTAGATTGTGCTAATGTGTTTTTATATAAACTTAGCTAGTTATCGGAGAAGTTATTCTTTTGGGAAAAGAATTGTTTTATGTACTTCCTAATTAAGCTTTATTGATTTTAGGACGTCATACTGAATGTTTGTTACATTTGTGCCGAAATAGTTAATTGTGACAGAGCTCAGCCGAGCGACGGGAACTGTTTACTCTATGAACATATCGATTAGCATAAAATAGTTGTACTTGCACACAAAAGTGAAACTCAACTTATTTTTGGTTAAGGATTAGTTGTTGGTGCATGAACCATTTTTAGTTAATTCGTTCATCGATCTCCTTGTAGTTATCCATTTGTTAAATATGTCTTACACTATCCACCTCCACTTTAAATTTATTAACTATCGAAATAATGTGATTATGAGACCATTGATTTATTTAAAAACCAAAAAGGTTTTGCATGAATGCAACTTTGTTGACACTGTAAAATATGAGAATATTTTTTTGAACAGCAACATAGATGATTTGAATAGATGTACCTAAGAATGGACTGAAGATGTAATGTTAAGTTAAAGAGTCCAAGTTATGTACATATTAATATAATAAATGAAAAAAGTAATAGTGCCTCATTTGTTACCGACTTAACAAATACATAGGTAAAAGTTTCATATATTGAGATATGTATTTTTATTGAAAATAAAATTTATGCATTGTAATTTAGCTGTAAAAGAGGATTTAATATAATTTGTTAAGCTAATTGTGTAAAGATTTTAAAGATTGGCAGTCTGTCGCTTATATCGTGAAATCAAGGAAGTTCTATAGTTTAGTTTATTGAGTTTTGTTTTGAAGACCTGTAAGAGACAGAATGTCAAGTTAGACAAAAATTGGTGACAATTTTGTAACATGGAGGGTATGAATGCCTTGAGAAGGGCCGTGACCTGACCACAGGGGTTATGGCAATCGCTAACGATATAGATTGAGATGCTAAAAACAAATTTTATTACTATACATAATTGAAAGTAAAAGGATTATTGTAGATTTTATTTTTTGATTTAAATAAAGTTTGTATGAAATAGATGACGCATTTTTACTCTCCTATCCCTGTCCTAAGAAGTTAATTTTATTGATATTCTATAGTAATTAGAACTATGGTTTTCACTAAGAAATTATTATAGACCCAACAAATACCACATGTCGTTTGCACACAAAAGGCTAGGGACTAATGAACGCGGAATGCAAAAAATTGCTGCGTTTTTAATCAATAGGTTCTAATATATTATACCATCTTACACTATTCATCCTAAATTCTCAATTACATCAGCCCTTAGTATTATGATTTTGTGACGAATAACGACTTCATTTTGTGTAAGTACTTAAAATTAAATTAGGCCTATCAAAAATATCAAGTGAATGAATTCCGATCCATATTTTTAGATGAAGTTTCTGACTCAAATTATATGGAACCATGTTTTTGAACAACCCGCGTGTTGTTAATGCTGTAAATCTCTGTAAACAAGCCAAATAGCAGGAAATTGTTTCACAAACAACATTCTGAACGGGCAATTATAAATGTTATAATATTCCACAATAATGATAGCTACGCGTTCAAAATAACTGTTTCATACCCCAGGTAGTTTTTACGCGCCGGCCGATGAATGCGGAAGCTATCGGTCCAGATGCATCGTCCCCTATCATGAATGGCCACCAACCCGCCCTATTTTTATTCACACCAGTGTCAAACGGCGCGCTCCCGCTCACCCTACTATTTCAACTCGGCTAGGTTATAGTTTGGGCGCGCTCTAGCGTCCTGCCGGGCTCCCTACTCGCCGGTCGTCGTCAGTTACGCGACGAACGTAATAAGTGTCGCATCTGTTTATTTACCGCAATCCGGTTAAAATGTGACTTTTCGATATAAATAATTGTGGAAATAACATTGCTGTAGTATTTTCAAAAGTGGCGTAATTTGTAAGTGCGTTTCCGGCGTGTAAAAACGTTATAATGACGTGAAAAAACGCGGGAATTTAGCCTATCGGCAGTGCAGTGCGTTTAGTTTATCGATCGTGTTTGTTGTGTTTGCTACTGCATTGGTGCATTCGAAATAAACTTAAATGCAGTTGTTTACCTCTCTCTCTTGGCTTTCTCGTATTTTCCTTTGTAAATACGCAGAATCGCTGCTATTATTAGCACGAGGGTTAATAGTTATCGATCGGAGATGACATTATAAACAACTGGGCGGAATCAGGGTCATTCAGGGTTGACAAAATACGCATATGTCGCCGGTTTTTGACATTTTGATCACGTTCACAACCGGATCCGAATAAATAAACATTGTTAATAATGTAAAAAAAATAGCGAACTCGCATTCCTTATGTTACCTAACAAGCTCAACTAGTTTTTTATCCTGACATGGAGGATATTTCGGCGATATGTTATTTGCTGTTTGTGGCCGTTATCGAATGTTTTTTGCCGCAGTACTTAGTTAGAGTAACGATATTCGTTAGCAGATAATGATCATTAATTTGAATAATATGGCGAAGTGCTGCTCCATAAATCGATTAAATAGAGACCTTGGAAGCACTCTAAGTACCTAACGTTTTTTGGTCATTTGGTAAAGGCGTTTTCCGACAATAATAAATTATAGTTCAATACAAGTCTTGTGTTGCAATATCTGCAACAAATCAATACAACCAACAATGTCAGGTACCCAAAGCCTTCATCGTCACCAAAAAGCTTGAGAAAATCCTTTATGATTGAACCCTACACAAAATATAATAACTTAGTTAACTCTAGTATTCCATTTATCACGCATTTGAGTAGGACTTTCTCATGGCCTCTCCAACTCTCGACTACGTCCATCGTTAATCTTTGTGACAAGATCTACTAACTGCATATTGATTTCAGGAAAACACTAGTTTTTAAAAATAAATCATTCAGTTCGTATAAAAGAAGGACAAGATTTTATGAAGATGGGCATTACAATCAGGCTGTCACCATGACGATATCGTAATCCCATTTAACATAATACGCCTTCCTTACATAAAGAGAATATAGTAAGATCTGTCGGACAATGCATCCATCAAGTTTCTTCACGGTCCAGAGCTCGCATGACGCAAAGGAAACCTTACACTGGCTGAATAACATCCACAATGGACCCTACCTAGCACAGACTAGTACTAGGTCTAGAAAATGAGGACCTAACTACTCTTTCATCTATCGAATGCCTACATTAAATTAGTAGAGTTTGATAACGATAATAAGGCCAAGTTAATTAATTAATCGATATGTTTTGTAAACAGTGGTCCATTGATAAGTGTTAATTTTATAAGCCTGGTCTAAATTGGCAGTTAAGTGATAATATTATCGGTTGTAATTGCATAGGTTTGTGATGTGGAATTATTGTGGATGAGTGAAGAATAAAAACTGGATAAGTTGATAGGAAAGTTTTGAGTATGAATGTGATTGAATGGCTCTATGGGCAGGGTATGAAAGCATACAAACAAAGTTAATTTAAAAAAAACATCATCATCATCAGCCTATAATGTTCCCACTGCAGGGACTCAGGCCTCCTCTCTAGGAGAGGGATGGGTTATAATAAACCACCACGCGGACATTGTGCTGATTGTCTTCGATTTTTTTGGTTCTAAGACACGTACGCGCGCACTCGTTTCCTCACGATGTTTCCTTAGAGAGCAGTGGTGATGAAATAAATTACACAAAGTAATGCACCTGTCTGGGCTCGAACCCACGACTTACTGTTCGTAAGTCGGGGCCGCCACCACTACTCTAAAAAAAACATTACAGATGAAATGGCAAGAAAGAAGTTCAATAGGTACTCAGTTGACGCCTTGACGGCTCATAGGGATAACTGAAAAAGGAGGGAAGGATGATGGATGCGATATTACTTGGACACTTTCCGGAACACCTGAACGTACAGTAGCTACAGCTAATGTTCATTTAATTTTAATTAGATATTTCCTCTTACATTCATTTTCCTCCTTGCAAACCGAATATAAATGTGGGAGTGCTGAAAGCTAAATTTTCCCTGAACAAGTGGATTTAAATATGTACCTTTACATGTTTACATGCTATTTTTACCCGACTACGGCAAAGCCAAAGGAGGGTTATGATTTTTAGCATCCGCAAATGTATCAACTGCAACACACAAATACCTACATTTTTTTTTTTTAGTTATCCTAATCTTTCCCACTCCTGAGCAAAGGCCTCCCCCCATTCCTTCCACTTTCCTCGTTGTTGCGCCTCTTCCCGCCATTTAACGAGAAAGCCATCCAAGGCGTCCCGCCATCTCCTCCTCGGTCTGCCGCGCCGCCGTCTAGCTGTCTCCGGACTCCAGTTCTGAGATATGCTGGCCCACAGCCTTACCGGCATCCGGCAGACATGGCCTGCCCAGTCCCATTTTAGTTTGGCAGCTTTATGAGCTACGTCAGCAATTTGAGTTCTGGAGCGCAGTGTGGTATTCCTTATACGATCGGTAAGTTTATCGTTGAGTATGCTGCGCTCCATTGCCCGTTGGCAAACCTTGAGTTTGGACCTATGGATGTTAGTCAAAGACCAAGTCTGTGCACCATAATGTCAGTATGGGGAGAATACACATGTCCATTAGCTTACGTTTTAAGGCGATCTAGTTCTTTCATTGACCAATAGCTCTTCCAGGCGTTTTCCGTGCGTCTTGCAACTTCTTTGTCTTGTCTCGCCTGGAATGAGACTATTTTAAAAGTGGTAAAACCTTACTATTTGTTGCACTCTCTCACTTTCTATTTGTTGCAAAATGAACAAAACGAACTGGAAAATCAACGAAAAAATACTAAATCCGTTACAGTAACGTGATAAAAACTCCGTCGTATTATACGGTTGTTCAGCACGATCCGTTATCCGTTTATACCTATCGAATTAAACTGTGATCTTGTTACGAGACTTCATACTTTGTTTATGAAAGATTTGACCAGTGCTATTGAGGCTTTTTACTACTGGACTGGCGATGAAGAGTCGCCCTGGATTTAACACGACGATTTTGTGGTAGATCATACATCTTTCTCATCAAATCGAAGACTTAGAGACTTTTTCTAGAACATTATTCTAGTGTTCGATCCTGAAAGCAAGACGGTACAGTTTTTCTCACTGAAATAACTGTGTTTTCGCCGATTTCCTGTAGGTACCATCCTACGAATTACGATACATTATATTGATGTAACCTCCGATAGGGGTCCATATTGGCTCACCTAAAGTTTTTTACCCGAAATTGTTCTTCCTAACGATTTGTAATCCGAATGATCACTCCTCCTAAAATTTTTCATCCTAAAGTTTGAATTCCTACTAAGTATTTGTAATGCTACTGGCGATGTTCCTAACACTCATGTTTCCGAAAATTTTAATTCATAATATCGTTATTGTAAACATATTTCAACTCCTACTGTTTTTTATCCCTAAACATAATTACCATAATATTTTCACTCATACAACTGTTTAGAATGATTAAAGGTCGTTTCACTGATTTTTGTCTTGAAATGAAATAAATGAATGAAATTCAGGTCAGAGTGTCGTCTTGGGGGCACTATGAAAAAAATACTTAGAAAAATTTCGCGACCAATTTCCAGGTAGCGCTCGCCGGCCGCTGCCGCGGCACCGCTCGCTTCGCTCGCTCGGCTCGCGCGTAGTTGGTCACAGTTCTAACCTAACCTAACCTATGGATATCTTTGCATAGTATATATAATACTGATTATTATGAATAAAAAGTAATATAAACAAAAAAGATATGACTTTGAATAATAGTGTAAAAGATGGTTATGTTGAGAAAATATAGGAAAACAAATAATAGTGTAATAGATGTTTATTGCTACTGACATTATGAAGTTGAATGCTTCGGAATTAAAACATTAGAGAAAGAGACTTTAGGAATTGCGATCGTTAGGATGAAAAATGTTAGGAAGAACATTTTCGGATTTCCAATTATCGGAGTTGAAATTTTAGGTGAACTTTGGCGCACCCCTCCGATAGACATTAACTAAGTACTGAGCCTATTGCCCTGATAGCAAGTACTAATCCTAATCCCATCATAGGATCTATTGTTATAGCATTAGGTACATCACGCCTGTAATCCCCGAAGGGTTAGGCACACCGATATTACGTCACTTAGTTATGTAATAAGTCCCATGTTTTTAAGAGGAAACGCGAGTGGTCTTTTCTCCATACAAACGCTCTCGCCTGTTTTCTTTTTGGTTAATGACCCTAGAGCAATGGTTTTTTTACAGAATAATAAATATTAACTATTTCTATGCCCCTATGTTTTCCTTTTTGGTGATAAATTATTTTTATAAGCACTAGAACCCTCAAAAAATGCTCAAAATTGCTTGTTTAGATCGCTGTTAACAGAGTCCTAGTGTACAAATTTGACAACTATTAACGAAAAAAGAAAAACATAGCGGCGTAGTATATTCATTGTCTAAAATATCTTTTAAATTGGTTCAATATTGGAGGAGGAAATAGGCGAGAGCCAAACCTCGAATTCTAACTTTTTTCTACAGTTGTCCTTATCGCACGTATTTGAGGGCAGGAGGACGGAGAGAGACAGCGATAGTAGAAAGAGACAGCACTCGCATTTCCTCTTAAAGGGCGACCGGCGAGCCTATATCAATTGTAATGATAGCAATTTATAAATAACACCTTGGCAGCAAATTATTATGTTAAGAATGATGAAGCAAATTTCTTCGAAGATTGATTCCGGCTTACTTAAAAACCTCCTCCTTTTTGGGAAGTCGGTTAAAAATAATGTCATCGATTGATCGATCACTCATTCATAAGTGTAGCACAATTTCCATTTAATTTTATCTATTTGCAAACCATTCAATATGGTGACAGCTGTAACGAACACGTTTCAGTCATTAATTTATTATCTATCCGTTCTAAATAGTAATAATTATTAGCTTGTCTATATCTCCTTTGTTATTTAGTCGCAAATCCTTGGGCTAATTACATAGTGTTTGTTCATTTGCATCTTAATTTTAGAGTAGAATAATATAACTTAGTTTAAAAATGTCTCCAAAAGTATCTTGTCCGAAATCCTGGTTCCTCATTGATACCTCAAACCTTTATAAAAAGTTGTAGTACAGCAGAACATTTTGGCTCTTTCAGGAATTTTAATAGCAAGAATGATGAGCTCGTGACTAAATGATAACACCCAGGTCGCTCGTCTTGCCTCGGTTTTCCATGGATTGGTGACCACTCATTACATACCGACTTTTTCCTCCGTGCCTCGGAAAGCACGTTAAGCCGTTGGTCCTGGCTGTCATTTTGTTGATCTTTGACAATCGTTACAAGTAGCCAGTGACCCGAAAATCTGACGACCAGTCGTACCAACGGGTATCGTATTACCTAGTACTATTAACTGGGTTGTGGAGGTCAGATAGGCCTCCATATAAAATACTCGGAATTCGGATACGGTATTCAGCTGCATGGTTACCTGGAAGCCGACCCCAACATGGTTGGGAAAAGGCTATAGGCAGATGATGATGAGACGAAACCGGAGACCCCAGAAAACTTTAATATTGCTTAGTTAGAGGATTAGCGGAATGAATTTTTAATCTGAAAGCCTTTTACTGCAGTGTCAGCAAAACATGGCGTATCCGCGTATTATGCGAACAAAGAGCAAGAGATGAATTGGACATGAATTTGGACTACGCAAGTACGCAACACAATATCCCACTGAAACTCACTCGATTATACTCGATACTCAATGGGTAACTTTGTCACAAGCTTCCGGTTTTCACAGTTCATTGGTCCGGAACTGTCAACGCCATTTGCCAATAATATTGAATGGCAATGAAATGTAAATTCGCTCTGGCACAAATCTTTTGCAGTACTTACCTATTGCGATTTCCGATGATACTGATTTGCCAGTGTTGGGACACAGGTCTCCTCTCAGAGGGAATGGGCTTAATCCACAACGTGAGCCCAGTGCGGATTGATAGACGTCATTATCACATCACGTCTTCTTGGTTCTATACATATAACATATTTTTTATTACCGGTCTGCTGTTTGGATAAAGTAGATTAGAAGGATGCATTGCATTGGAGAAGGGCTGGTAATAAGCCAGAATTATTTTCTGTGAAATTTTAAAAGGTTTGAAACTTTGAAGGCACAAGTATGTGATTTTGTTAGATGAATGAAGAAGGAAGGAAAAGGAGATTGAAGAGATCTTTGCAAATATAATGTCGATGTGTAGTTTCAGCCTATCCACATAGGAAAATAGAGTGAATGAATGTAGGAAATAGGAATGTAACATCAGCCTGTATCGTACGGTGGTTGTGGTAATGTTCGCAACGAACGAATCGACTCTTTGAACCCAAATAAAACTGCAAACTTCATAGCGAAAGCCAACTTCTGACAATCACTTTTTGTTTTCGTCCGATACAGCAGTGAGTTTACTCGATTTCTTGATTTCTTTCGGCGACGCGACGCTCATTACAGTATGGCAACCATAATTTTACTGGAAAGTGGACTTTTAGCTGCCGTGGGGGAAAGCTTACGAGTGCTAGATGTATGGCCGGGGCTTGTCTTGTGGGGTGACTATGTTCGCCGTTGTTGTGGTTAGTCGTGGCATAGCCAAGATTTTATAACGGAAAGGGATTTTGCAGTAGGTTTTGCACATGGAGCAACTTTAGTTGAGGCAACTTAAGCAACTTTAAAAGTTTCTTGTAACTAGTTGGTACTTGCTAAAATTTTTCGGTTGCAGCAATTTTATGGCAATCTGTGAGCAACTTTCATAACCGAGTTGCTCAATCTACGCAGCGAACAGCGTTCAGTGTGACGATGAATATCGAAGAAGCAGCAATTGCTCTAATTTTATTACGTCGTCGCCGTCTACGTTAACTTTAAAAATCGGTATAATATTTAACAGTTGCTAGTTGCGGCAATTAGCAACTAACTTAGTCATCGATTGCAGCAACTGAAAACTGTTGACGATTGCCGGAACTCGAAACTCGAGTTGCTATTGTTACGAGCTGGGTAAGGGATAAATAAAAACACTACCAAATAAACACACGAATAAACTTTATTACTCGCAAAACAATTATAAACAATCACTTCAACAGTACTGAACACTTTGTCGCACTAGATAACTCTTCGAACCTTTCGTTGTCTCGCTTAAAAGTGAACTGACTCACTTCGTCCTCAATCGGTCCTTTTATACCCAAGCAAACAAAAGACATTCGAGATAATTCTCTATTATTCAAGAAAGCATCCACAAAAAAACATTAACAAAAAATAAACTTAAAGATAAAAGAACCGACAAGGAAGAAGTTACTTAACGTCGTCGGCATACGGTCGAAATTACAATGACAACTGCCGGCGACTCCCGGTGCCTGACCTTGAATACAATGTAAGTTCTATACCTACTACGGAAATAGGTACCTAAAAGAATGAACTCGTATTTTCTAGGTACTACACAGTTATTAGCGCGGTTTCTCGAAGATTCTAGATGACCGTCGTAACACTATATAGTGCGCTGTCCAATTGAAATAAGTATTATGTAAACAGCTAGTTGCCAGTTGCTACAATAGTGGCTCCATGTGCAAAGCGACTAAAACTCTACCACCATGTTCACTTCATACCTTTATTTTAATTTCATCTATAAATAGCATTGAACATCACATTGCCTAGTTATGAAGACGTATCCTCTGTTTACCATATAGTGTGGGCACACTATAAATAGAAAACATGGCAGTTTACCTGCCACGGTGTTTAGTGCAGGCAGCGATTCAAAGATAGATACACCATAGTGAACACAACTCACTTCTCTTTTCTACATATGTATGTACATATATTTGCAATTACACGTAATTAATGAAAGTGTTCTCATGTTTATAGTACTTTTACAATTTTAATTGATGTTTTGCTAGTAGGTAGGTACAGTTCGAATGTAGCTTTACCTTGTGCTAGCGGTCGGATGTTAAAAAAAAAAGAACGAAAAAGCGCGCCAAAATTGACAGGACGTGTGGTTTTCCGGATTCGGTTGTTGCGGTAAAGTTCGCGTTACTAATCTGCGTATTAAATTACTAATAGCCTCGTTTGTCCAAATAAGTGTAAGTAAATAACAAAATTTTAACTCCACAGGTTGCGTTTCTAGTATATTATTCATATTAAATAACAGTTTGAACTGAAATAATTTAATTTAGTGAGTGCAAGTGACTATCCCAAAGTTTTTTTGTGATAAAAGTGTAAAACAGTTAGTGTTGACTGTAAACATTTGTTTAGTGCCAGCCAAAGGAATTTTATAATCATGGGTAAGTTTATTTTTGTTTTTTTCCTACAACAGCCCTTTTTCAGTAACGTTACGAAATGCACGCCTCACCGCCCGAGGGTTAAAATTATTCAGGCATCCCGTTAGGTGTTGCTGGGGTGGGTTAGTGAAAACGGGCCAATTTATTGATTTATTTGGAATTAAGTAAAGTAAACTTCTGCCGCACTTCTGCGGTCGTATATATTATATATAATAATATGTATGAATGCGCCAGTAAGTCAGCAAGACTGTTTTAAGCTTTATGGCTCAATGGGTCAGTGGGTCGTCTTAGGGGCGGCAATGGTATGTTATGCCACAGATAATATAATACTAGCGTACCAGTTAGGCAGACCTTTTATTTCAGTTTTACATTTCCAGAGACATTTTTTTTTCTATTTTGCCAAAAAATCCGTAAAATTTAGTAGTGCGAATGTCATTATAATACTGGTGCAATGAGGAAAAGCAACACTATCAGAATATCATCATCATCTGCCTAGCCTTTTCCCAACTATATTGGGGTCGGCTTCCAGTCTAACACTATCAGAATATACGTGATGTATATCCTACATAATCTATTTCACGATCTGCTAGATCTACTTATTTGACCTAGTTAATTCGTCAAAACTTGGTGCTTTCATTTCCTTTCGGCACTCGATTGCAAATCGGAAGTGCTCTGAACTCAGACCAACAAAAAAAAAACAACAGCGGGCACAATAAACAGTCGTAAGAAAACTACCGGTTGATTTCTTACTGCATTATGACAAATATCTTTAGCTTGCCGTGTCCCGCAGTTCAGACGATGTTTCTTTTTGCTCGGCTCCTAAAGGTACTAAAGGTAGCAGGGATTTAACCGCAAGAATTCGGCCACCAAATGCATAATCAAAATCTGATCCAACTGATAGGTAGTTCGAGAGATTAGTGGGTTCCAAGTTCAAACTATTACTCGACATCTCATCCGACATCTGTTTTCTTGACATAGGTATTACCATCCTTTACACAGTCCATCCATCGATTGTTTTGTCTCCCTCTACTCTTCTAGCCACCCACATTCATACTCAAACCTTTCCTTATGACAGCACATGCACATTTCACGACAACCGATTAGCAAAGTTTTTCCAGGACTATAAAATAGATAGTTCTCTAAGATCTCGGACTAATTATTTTGTATGCATTCCCATGATATCAAAAATCAAAAGGGTTGGCTGAGAAGAATTATAGTAGAATTAAAAAGACGTCACTGTAGAATGTTTTTTTTAATGTTTTTTAATGTAGGTATCACAACAAAAACAAGCCTCAGTGACATAACAACGTAGCTCAAGGACGTGCAGTTGACTCACGTGGATTGTCTGCAATCACAATTCACAGTTGTGCTGTATGCTAAAGTAGGCGCGGTATTCTGATGGATAGCGGCGATGCAGATTTTGTATTGTTGGTTTTCCGAAGTGGAGTGAGGTGATGGTTTGAATGTGTTATTTGGGGAAATTGACCATCATCATTCTCTTGCCATTTGGGATTGGCATGTCGTGTTTTCATCTTCCTTAATTCTCTATTACCTACTCGTCATCTCATCAGAATCCTCCTGTCTTGCACTATCATCCTTACACAGTTCATCTAACGT
Organism: Diarsia mendica; assembly: GCA_949316265.1. Taxonomy (NCBI): domain Eukaryota; kingdom Metazoa; phylum Arthropoda; class Insecta; order Lepidoptera; family Noctuidae; genus Diarsia; species Diarsia mendica. Next base: position 14,121,397 of record OX438903.1, on the reverse strand, counting down.
TTCTTTGGTCTTCCTCTACTGTTATACCCATCCACATTCATTACATGAGGCGCCTCATTAATGAAGTAATATAATATTATCAGTTCAATATGATTTGTACCATGCATGGTGCACATAGTTGTTAATTTTACTATTCAGTCTAGTTTGAAGTTCGAAATCAAGACCAGCCTTGTGGTTAAAGTGTTTTCTGGCAATAAAATCAATGTTCTTTTCTTCCCTCTCTCATCCCTTGTGATCGATCGGTGCAAATATTTTTCTCTTCTAATTTTACCCTGTATTGTACTTATATCTTGTCACTGACTTCCATTTCATGCCTCAGACAATCCATCCCTAATTTCTGTGGCGCGGAACCTAAATAAACATTGCTGTATCAGTCGGTGTGTTCAGAATACACCAGCTGACTGCCGACTGGTACGAAGCCCACGTGCCTCGCTGACCCGAATGTACCGCCGACGCACCGACTCACACCTTTCCGACATTCCCGCCAAACCCTGCTACTATTAGCTACTTTATCGTTTGTTTACTGTGCTACTGTCAATATACGGATCTAGAAATATAGAATTGTTAGGCCGGTTGAGGTGGAAATACTAGGAGCATCGGGTCCGATTACTCAGCTAGTGTTTCGGGATATTGCCAAATGCTGACCTTATTTTTAGCAAAATCAGCTTTACTATCTAGCGTGGTAATGCTGCTAGCCTTCTGGGCACTACTTCTGGGAAAAATTTAATCAGCATCGTTGTCAACGGCGAAAGAAATAATATTTTTATTATTATTTTAGAACGTAAAAAATTTTATTCGTTAATAAATTAATAATCCATAGAACTACGCACGTACTCGGTTCGAATAGAATAAGTAACAAATAAATGCTAATTGTTTCCAGAGGTGTGAAACTTGGGATATGGCAGCCTATGTCAGTAGACTATTTTCATTTTTTTTTTTTTATTAGCTGACTATACCAACAGTTTGATTGACAAAGTTATGAGTTAATTATTCGATTCGGGATAGGCTCAGTATGCTAGCTACCCTGGGAGGCTGGGGTATGCCATCTGAACAACGATTGTTAATGCTTTATTTTATTTTAGTCGGATACGGAGACGGTCATTGGGGTAGGCCACGGTCCTACAATTATACGTTTAAATAAAAACTATACATTGCCTTATATCTGAAGAATTGTTGATATTTAAAATATGGTATCAACAAAAGCTTTAGTGAGATCTATTATTATTGTTTGATACGGATTGGTCGGAGAAGGCAAATATTAAACCATAGGAAAGGTTTTTTCCCCAGATGTGGGATCATGTAGGGCGAAAAAAAATGGTATTATGAAATCATCTGTCATTGCTTATGTGCTTACTATAATGGTTTATTCATCATACATAACACATTGTAAATTTGTCACAGCAAATGCATTTTTTTGCACATACGACATATCATTACACCCACATGTCTACTCGTATAAATTTATTTATAGTTTTTTTATGAACGTACGTACACATTTTAAACGAATAATAATTCGATATTTTTTTTCTATACCCTTAGAAAAATGGACCGGAAGAATCTACTGGGGTCTCTCCATCGGATCATAATAAAGATACCACAGTAGGTACTTAGTCCTCTTCTCCCAATTTGTTTGGAGTTGACACAGCCTGTCTTCGTTACTAAGTGTTTTACATGAAGAGACTGTCTCTTTTACCTCCACATCCACAAACCAGTCCTAAATAATACGAAATACTCACTAAAGACTTAAAATTATCAGAATTTATGTGACTGATGATACCTACTGGTTAGAGGAGAGTACGTCACCTCTTATTTGCACAAATATATGGAAACTTAGTGGGTTGAACTTTTTTGTATTCTGCGGATCGATGAATGAATTGTCTTGTAAATCTATTTATACATAACTTTATAATAGCTTTTAGCTATATTTAGAATCTATATGATAAATCTGACAACGGATAAGGCAAATAAAATGGCAAAAGCGGTACATTTTGATGTTGTTCCATAAAATAACATAAACTTTATGATTGACTTTGGTTTATAGGCCTGTAGCCTGTACCATTAGAAAATTGGGAGGAGTATGTTTTACAGCTAGGTACATGCTTTTGCCATTAATTCAATCTCATAAAAAATATTTCACGTAACGTAAACCTACATGGGCACTTATAAAACGTCAAGAAAAGATATGCACGGTTCGGGTTACTCGTTTCATAAGGAGAAGAACCAGCAAGAAACTATGAATTACCAATCCCTTCTTTTTTGCCTTTTGAAGTCAGTTCACCATAGTTAGTTTCAAAGTCTAAAGTTTATCAAATATATCAGTAAACCACATTAATGTCATCATTATCCTCTATCCCACTAAGTTTAAAGTAAAAAAACTGCTTTTATACCTATCATTTTAATCCATTGGTTCATTAGTCAAGTTTTTGCTAACTAATTACTCCTTTACTAATATCTTACTAACAGCTGGTTGCCCTTGAACTTGTTTTGTAACGATAGTGGTATTTGGTTGTCACTGGACTGTAGGGTCACCATGAAGTTTTGTATCTCTATTGTTTTATATTCGGTTAGTCTTCGTTTGACCACCTTTTTTTCGTTCGGTTGGAAATTCATCAAATAACCCCTCCCGCTCTTGGGCAGAGCGAAAGGGATTGTCAGACTTCTACTGACTAAAAACCACCCATGTTCCTTCTTAGCCCTTGTGCCGAGGCCGCGGTATCTCTTTCGAACAACCGTCCCGACGGTCACGGAACCCTTCTGTCCGTGCCACTTGGTGCCACTTCTGTCTCTTTGCGAAGAATAGACATTTGAAACAGTAATTGGCTCTTAGAGCCAAGTTCACCAACAGATGTTTAAATTTTTAACCGATGTTTAAACCTTAAACGCCTGTTTAACAAAATTTTGCTGTTCACCAAGCACTAACCATAGATTACGACTGTTAAACACCCGTTTTACTTAAACGAGGTAGCGGACATCGTTTAACCATTGGTTACTGGCTTCCCAACGTTATTCATTCGTTTTGAAGAAATAAAAATAAACATTCAAGACACTTTGGACTACATTTTTTAAGAAAATAATGTGTTAGATGATTTTGAAGCTATTGATCGAATTTTACGCGCACCCCGTTTAACTCAAATACGGCACAATTATTTCGAGGAATATGACGAGAAAGTACAAGATTTCGTTTATAATAATAATTTATTTATAATTCAGGCTACAAAGGTCCACTGTGTTAGTAACAATATTAACTTATCCTATGTTAGTACTTAATACAATAAAATTAAAATAAATAAACAAAAGAAAAACTAAAGAGAGACTACAACCTCCTCTCCGGCACTGGTACAACGACATGCCTGTTGGAGCAATGCCGGAGGAAAGGACAGTCAGTCCTCCCCCCAATCATCACAAGCACGGTGTTGGAGCTAGCTCGTATTCTGCGAACCAAGGAGGCGGCGCGCTTACGCATAGTCGCGTGAAAGCAGTCGATGCGCGCGTCCGCGAACATACCCGAGGCGCTGCAGTATCGAGGCAGCCCCATCAACGCCCTGAATGCGTTATTGTACTGGATACGGATGGCGTTGTAAGTTCCCGCAGTGTAGTGTGCCCATAAGCTGCACGAGTAAAGAGCTGTACAGTACGATCTGAAGAGCGTAGCCTTTACCTCGCCTGAACACCGAGCAAATCTGCGGGCAATCATATTTGCTCTAACAGACAACGCCCTCCGCTCCCTTTCCATGTCTGCATGATCCTTGAGGTCAACGGTCAAAACATGCCCCAGGTACTTAAATTGATAGACTCTTTCCAGCGGAATACCACCGAGCCTAACCGGTGGAACGATCCCAGTACATTTCGCCTTCGCGGTCTCAAAGATCATACACTGACTCTTCTTCACATTGTACATCAAACCGTGACCACCGGCATATTCCTCACATACCTGCACCAGCTTTCTCAGGCCGCAGATCGACGGGCTCAACAGCACCATGTCATCAGCATAACTTAAGTTGTTGACACATACATCATCAATATGACATCCAACATGATGACTGCTGAGTGCGACGATCAAATCGTTAACATATAAATTAAACAATGTAGGGGATGTTAAGCCCCCCTGCCTGACTCCACATTCAAGCTGATATGGATCCGACATTGCACCCGCCCACCTGACACTGTTACACTGGTTCGCATACCAGTACTGAAACACGGTAATAAGTTCCATTGGCAGATCTATACTGCCCCCCATATCATAATTACAGTAAGTCAAAAAATGTAAATGGTGGGAAATCGAACTTTTGTTTCGAGATGTTTAAATTGGTGTATCTTGATAATTATAGCAGATAGCTTAAATATTTAAACGGATAATAAAAGATACTTTTTAGTAGATTAATCTTGAATATAATTTATTTGTTACATATTGATGGTTTTTATTTTATCTAATGAATTGTACCTATAATTACCACTTGTATCAGCCCAACTAACATTTTCTTAAACATATTTACAGTAAGTCGGTAAGATACTGTAATTATATTTAACGAAATATTCTGTCGATGTAAGTTACTGTAACTATGTTTACTACAACATCTTTATATAGCCCACAAATCCAGGGACTTTTCTCGCAAACTTCCCATATTTTGAAAATAAAAGGGCATGTCTGCAATCTAATTCCGTACATTGATACATTCAGTTTTGTAAATAGCGTTAGGCAATTAATTTAAATGTCTTATGAATAAAAAACAATTTTTATAATAGAAAAAAATATTTATTGAGCCGTGAAAGTTGTACTGAAAGTAAGTATTAATTATTATCAGTTACAGTCTTGTATCGCCTCCATTTATCAATAGTATAATTAACAACAACTAAAACAGGTTTATAATCATTATGAATTCCAACAATCACTTTTATCTATCATTAAAAGTCTAGTCCCACTAAGTTGTACCTAAATTAAAACCTCTCACTTATTTGAGATCATACGAATCAAATCAGTCTCCATAATACCTAATTATAACAAACAATGTTTGTCTTAAAAGCATAATCACATTTCTTAGACTAAGTCTAAAGTCTTACAAATGATATGTTATATTAAAAATGAGAAAAAACCGAATAAAAATAAAATTGAAACAATCTTCTTTTTAATCTTCAAGATCAGAAGCATTAGAAGTTGGTATATTCAACCAAAATACTCGTCTATTTTCTGGCATCAATGGAACCAGCTTTTCTAGTATCTCTTTCTTCTTTTCCTCTGTTATACCTCGTGGGGTAGCTTTTGGCCTAAGTTCAGGAAATGTTTTATTTTTTAAGACTTTATTTTGTAAAAAGTCCAAAATTTGAAAGTCTTCGTCATCTTGATCTTTTTTAAATTTTAGGGTGAAATAGCCTCTTTCTGCTTTAACGTATGTGATGTCTTTTAGGTAAATACGTGGTGAGGAGTTTCGAATTTTGTGTTGCGATACACATTCATCATACTTATAAAAATCAGTAAAGGTCATTTCTTTAACGATAGTTTTCATAGAATTCACACTTTTCACACGTGCAACATAATCATCAAAATCATACACTTTGGTGTTACGCAATTTTGTCTCGACTTGGTGATGGAACTGGTCCGCAGACATAAAAGTGTGACCAGGCTCAAAATATTTAATCTCGATTGTGTTAGTGGCAATTAGGTCGCTGTTTATGATATTAATTAAAAAAGACAACAAAGCCCAGTTCTTATTTTGTGAGGAGCAGTTATCCGCCCACAACACAATTTTTTCAGTATCTCGATTTTGCAAAAAGAATGTTCTGTATGCCGAAAGAATATCATGCGAGCTTCTACCTGATACAGTTTCATTCCACAAGACTGCAACAGGAAAGTTTTTTGAAGACTTACCAAGTGGAACAAAACTCTCATTAAAAGCAATAATTCTGCTGCAAAAAATCGCTGCTTTATATTGTTCCATTCTCGGCAGCATTATGACCTTTTGAAGGTCCACGGAATAATATTTAGTGTCAGTTTCGTTTGCACTATTTTCTGCATCGAATTTGTAGTTAATTCGGCTTGTGGTATAATTATTTTTATGAGATAGGTATTGCTTACAAGTATCACAGGTCTGGTCTTGACTTTCAATGTGATCCTTGTTGTGTTCTTTGAATAACGCGCATAGTTCACATTCTTCATTGCCTAGGTGGGCAAAGGATATATTCATCTCTTTTTTTATAACATGACGGTATGTTTCTATAGACACTTTAGTATCAGGTTCAGTTTCGCAAAAATTTTTATACATTTCTGTCATGTTTATGTCGCTAGGTAAGTAAAGTCTTTTTGGTGCATGTTCACGTCTGTAATGTGATATGGCTGGGTTGTATTTTAATACGTGATTTTTTATAATATCTCTATCTATTTTATTTTCCCGTGTATATTTGCCTCTTTTATCTTTCTGATCATCCACATTTCTCTTTAAGATATTTAAAACCCTGCAATCATTTTTAGCATTGTATCCCAAAGTAGATAAAAAAAAAGTTTTGCACACTTCAATTCTGTCATCATTACTATCTTTCAAATGATATGCATAAGATACACTCCGTTTAGCATTTTCCCTTTGTGAAGTCCTTCTTGTTTTAACTTCTTTTGTGTCAACCATTCCTTTTATGAATATACCTTGAGATTCTTTGTTAAGTATACGGTACATATTATTAATACTGTCTCTATGAAGAGGTGTAAACTTATAGGAACATTTTTTCGGACATTTTTCTCCACAAGGGGGTTTTAATTCAAGTTTTGCAATCTCAGACTCTAATTTTCTTTTTTTTCTTTCTATTAATGGTTCGGAAATAACCATTCTTTTTCGCGGCAAACCTGCTCTATTTACTCCTCTATCCATTTGAGTTTCAGTGGATGGTGAAGCATTTACTGGCAAACCTCGTAAAACTGTTGAACTACTTTGTTCTGCAAGATGTTGAGGTGAACCAGATCGTGAACGTTGCAGTGGTAACCCTGATTCAAGTAACGATAGCGTACCTGGCGAACCTGATTCGAGTAAAGATGGCGAACATCTCGGTGGAAAACCTGGTGGTGAAGCCGGTGAGGAACGCTTTGCTGGTGAAGCCGGTGAGTAACGCCTTGGTGGTGAAGCCGGTGAGGAACGCCTTGGTGGTGAAGCCGGTGAGGAACGCCTTGGTGGTGAAGCTGATGGCGAGCGTGGTGGCAGAGCTTGACATGTTTGAGATGCTGCTGTCTTATAATTATATTCTTCGTCAGCTTCCGAAGATGATAGATCCTCAGGAATATAATCTTTATCTCGGACGCTGTCATCAGAGTCTTCAAATAATGTCGTCGTTTGTTCCAGTGGTGGTTCACAAGGTTCTTCATCTGATTCTGGCATAAATTCATCACAAAGCAAAGCGTTTTGGCCTTGTGCTTTAGAATTAGTATCAGTATTATCTCGACTGTAATTTGGTTCTCTGTTACATTTCTTAGCTAGTTCTAATATCAAATCTCTTCTTGAACTCATTTTGATTCCTGTAAAAAGAAGCAAAAAGTGACTACAATGATATAATGACACATAAAAAAGACATTCCTAAACGAAGTAGTACCAGTACAACAAAATTACTTCATTATTTTAAAAATTTTGAATGGTAACGTATTTTGAATGGTACGAACTGTGGTGGTTTGAATGTTCTGCTGGTGAATTTTTATGCCACACGCATTGAGATATAAGTACTAACGTACTAGAGAAGACACCGTAAATTACTACTTTGTCTCGTTCAACTGCGGCGATCGCGCCGCACCTCACTCAGCATACAAATACCTACACTTCCGCAGCAAATCTAGCGCTGTGGTAAATTCGTTACGGTTTAGCCGATGTTATTATTTTAGCGCTGCAGCGAACTAGAAATTCAAATTACGAAGAATAGGACAGTTCAGTTATTTGACGTGGCTTCTCTAGTACGTTAGTACTTATATCTCGATGGCCGCACGCTACTTACTCGAGTTCCTGGCCGGGTGGACAGATAGATGCTGAGTCAAAACCTACATAGTTAATAAATAATGAAACTTACGACAATAATGATGTTTTGGCGCCAATAGCCCGAACACACACACGCCCGAACCTTCTCCTGCAAACGCTGTCGCGCGACTGCGAACTAAGCGGGATTCAGGATTCGACAAGACTGATTCCCTCCGCACCCCGCACCACCCGCGCACGCTCACGTATTTGCGAGGACCAAAAACATATTTACAGTAACTATCGATTTTACTGTTAGATTGATAAAATAGTTTGATTTTCACCTATTATATTTATTTAGTATACTTAAAGTAAATAGTCTTACTTTGTTAAAAATAAAATCTGTATTAGACTATGGTGACGTTTTTCTTAGCATTGTTACAGTAAGTATATCTGCTCACTCACTTACTTCATGTATGCTTACGGATTGGTTTTATTTTTTGTGAACTACACAAGTAATAAATACAGTAACTATACTTACTGTGAATATGTGTAGCGAAAACACCATATTTAAATAATGTCAATCTACCGGAACATTAGTTACTGTAAATATGATAGTAATAATATGAAATAAAACATAATTTTAATAGAGTAAGTCTACTTACTGTCATTATTTTAACGAACGGTTGATTCTTCTCAACATTTACTGTGGTTGTGCTTATTGTAACTTTGATAATAATTTAGATATAAAAAAAAGAAAAATGATCCTTATAGGACTTGATTTAAAGATCACAGTACTGTAAAAAAAGTCATAACACCAGTAACACGACTTACTGTAATTATGATATCGGGGGCAGTATACTCCTCAGCTTACTCCACAACAGGTCATACGCTACAAGGTCGAAGGCCTTGGATAAGTCAAGGAAGCACGCATACACGGGCGTCTTACGATCAGTGTAGTATTTGATGGTATGCTTTAGACACAATATAGCACTTTCGGTGGACAGCCGGGGACGAAACCCGAACTGATTATCATGCAATTTGACATAATTATTTAATTGTGCGTTGAGCACACCATCAAACACCTTGGCAATAACAGTGGCAAGGGAAATAGGCCTGTAGTTACTCTTATCAGTAAGATCACCCGTTTTATTCTTCACTACAGGCACTACCACTGTTTTCATAAAATCAGGTGGCAAGTAGGAATGACTCACGCACAGTGAGAAGAACATAGCCAGGACCCTCGCGATGTGAGGCCCAGCGTGCTGCAGATGCTCAATGCTGAGTCCATCATGGCCTGGTGACTTCCCCCTTGAAATGAGCCTAATGGCTTTAGTTACATCCTTTGACAGGAAGGTAGTCCCCACTTTTTGGTTGTTCATGTCAGCATTGAGCACCTCAGTCGTCGCACCCAACGGTGACTTCACAGAGAAATGACTCTTAAAAAGATTCGCAATCTCCTTCGGGTCATTCATACCATCGACGCTCACAGGAAGGCCAGGTCGTAAATGAACATTCCTGGTACTCTGCCAGAAGCCGCGAAAATCCCCTTTACTATGCTTTACCGCTAAAGCGTCCATTCTTATTTGGTCCTGATGGTTTTGACACCATTTTAATCGAGACTTGAACACTCTTTTGCTGTCACACATTTCTTTGTAAAGAAATCCCGATTTAGGCTTACCACACAACACCCAATCCGTGAACTTAGACCTGGCTATCCTGTGAGCCCCGCTGACATGTTTGTTCCACCCCACTACGCGTGGTCCACCCCTGCCCTTCCTCGTGCTACCCTGACTCGCCACTGCCGCATCACGGAGGGCAGTCACAATGTCAGAGTAAAGTGTATCCAGAACATGTCTGTGGTCACGGTTATTACAGAAACAATCCGCGCAGCCTTCACATACAGAAGGAAAGTCAATAAGTTTGAGACGCATATGACACTCCCTGGCATATACTACAACGTGTTTCTCGCTTCTTACCCCCCATACTACATCTTTATTTACATAGGAATTTCCAGACGTGACCTTAGGAGTCAGTAACTTTAAATTACACGTGACAATAAGCGGGAAATGATCAGACCACAGAGTGTCATACTTGACCCCTACACTTGAAACAGCCTGCTTAGCCGAGTGAGTAGTTATACAGTGATCCAGCCAGCTGCTAGTCCCATGAACATCACTTATAAACGTAAAAGTACCAGAGCTCAACCCGAGCATATCCACGTCTACACATGACCACTGTTGGTCGTTACACATATTTAAAAGTTCACTGAAAAACAACTCACCCGGGTCCGCATTAAAGTCACCCAACATAAGTACAGATTCGATTCCATATTCGTCAATAATAGCGGTCATCTTACTCAAACAATCAGTAAAGTCTTGCAAATTATCGACAGAGTTTGTTGGCAGGTAAACACTCATTACGATCACTGGTCTATCACTTGTCATAATCTTAACGGCACAAATACGGGGATTATCGCACTGTAACACCGACACCTGTTGAAACGCACTATATCGCCATAGCAATGCGACGCCACCGTAGGGACGCCCGCGCACTATGCCCGCAGACGTATCAACCGCAGACGTCGCAGTATATCCGAACCCGCTGTCGATAGTGCTAATGTAGGGTATGTCATGTGGCATCAGCCAAGTTTCTTGAAGACAAACCACGTCACACGTACGGCACAGGTCTCTGACGTCATCGATGGAGCGCTTTACACTTTTACAGTTGAAAGTAGCTATACAAACATAGTGTAAGTTCCATTAAAACTGAACTCATCTTGGGTGAAATTTGTTGTTACGCTTACATATTAATAGCTTCATTAGCTTCCATCACTAATAATTTAATTCTGGACCGAAAATAACTTGAATCACTTCGACGACAATAAAATAATAACACGACATGACATTCACATAACAGACGTGACGAAAAGAAAAAAGGGTGCTAAATAATAAAGACATTCACGATAACGGACATTGCTGTGACATAGTAAGCATTTCATTTCGTAGAATAATAATGTTACGCTGCCATTTTTGGATGTCAGTCGCCTATGGGCAAACTTATGCAGGTACCTGACCATCTTTACAAAACAATGTTATACCATTCAATCATTTAGGACCCATCTGTTCAAAAACGTTTGTTTAGTAAACCGTTGGTTACAAATGGATGGTGAACATTAAAAAAACGCGGATTGTTTAACACTCTCACCGCCACCCATATATAGAATTTTTCAGTGCAGCAGGCCATGCGGCCTGCCGGCGGCCGCAACTTTGCCTACCCGTGCAGGCCGCGGTGAAAAATCTGTAACGAGTGAGGCAGGCCGTACGGGCCGCCGGCGGGCTCACTGTTTGGTTTTACTAGCAAGCCATGCGGTCCGCCACGACCTCGCAATTTCATATTCAATTTGTAGTGCGTGGCCTGCTGCTACAGAAAAATGAAGCTGCCAGATGCAAAGTTTATTTCTTTACCTACAACTTAAAAAAAAAAAAATGCTGTATCTTTAAATTTACAGGATTACTAGGGGGTTAATAACAGAAATGAAAAAGTAGTTTTAAATGAAAGAACCTTAGTTTTATTAATAAAATAAAAGTATAATAATAATAATTATTATTAATATTACCTAATAATAATAATTATTATTATTGATAATAAATAGTCTGAGTCATCCTCTGAGTCCGACATAATGATGGAAACTTCGCACAAGTAACGAAATGCACAAGAAAGCAACGAAATTCCTCAAAAAGCGCGCGAAAATGCGACTGTTGCAAGCCGTGCGGGCGGCCGGCGGGCTACTGATTGATTATTATATGTGGCGTGACAGACTCGGTTATGATTTTAAGAGCGCTGTCACAAACTTTGGGCGATTTGCCGAAAATACGTACTTTTACAAGTCCTGGACACGTCTTATTTATAGATAAAGGCATAATATTTCAATGAAAAATTATAAATCTGACTTTGTTTTAGTTTATGTCCTGATTAGAATTTCGTTTTGAATGTTAATATTTCGAGAAATAGCAATTTTCCGACACCCAATTTCGAGCAAACGTAAAACATCTGGTTTTTCCCTGCTACTTGTGACAAATTGGCTACACAGAAAAATCTGAAAAAAATGTCAAAATACTGGTTATATAGTCCTGAAGTTTTTGTCCTGATTAGAATTGAGATATAAATGGAATCGCAGCAAAAAAAAAGGATATTCAAAAGCAATACTGAGCTAAAATTTATGCGTTTTAAATATGGTTTAAACATAGGATAAAGACAAAATTAACAAAAAAAAAATAGACATACTTATAGTACAACACTTTACCTTCCCGAATTATATTTTTTTGGAATTTTACGCCGTCTCATTTTTTTATTACGATTTTCCAAAATAATGCCTTATTACTAGATGTACGGCCGCAATACGCTCAGTAACGCCTGAGGGCTCGTGGAGGACGGACCTATGTCGCTCGCGCTCCCGCGCGCATTAGTGTGAGTTACGTATTCGAATACAGGTAGACCAGAGGTTGTCAACAGTTTAAACGTAAGTATTCTTGTAATTTATTATGATAAAATAAAATTGTAGTCATGTTCTATGTTGGAAAGGAACGCTTTGAGCAACCTTACTTTATAGTTTATTCGTAAATGATACTTTACTAGTCGATAAAAAATCAGAAATCTTTATTTTAGAAATAATGGGGAATCTTTCGAATGATGCATTGAAATATTCACTTTTATGAATCTTTCGAGAAAAACAAATCCAAGAAGGCGGCTGGGAAAATTTTAGGTGTTTCCGTCATGGGTGTCGTTTTGATGGTTTTTGGGGTCGCTGATTACGAAAATGAGGTCAAAATGAAAATCCAAGATGGCGGCCAGGAAAATTTTTGGTTATTCCGTGATGGGTGTCGTTTTCATGGTTTTTGGGGTCGCTGATTACGAAAATGAGGTCAAAATAAAAATCCAAGATGGCGCTGACGAAAATTTTTGGATTTTTCGTCATGGGTGTCGTTTTCATGGTTTTTGGGGTCGCTGATTACGAAAATGAGGTCGAAATGAAAATCCAAGATGGCGCCGACAAAAAATTTTGTTTTTTTCGTCATGGGTGTCGTTTTCATGGTTTTTGGGGTCGCTGATTACGAAAATGAGGTCGAAATGAAAATCCAAGATGGCGCCGACAAAAATTTTTGTTTTTTTCGTCATGGGTGTCGTTTTCATGGTTTTTGGGGTCGCTGATTACGAAAATGAGCTCAAAATTAAAATCCAAAATGGCGCCGACGAAAATTTTTGGTTCTTCAGTCATGGGTGTCGTTTTCATAGTTTTTGGGGTCGCTGATTACGAAAATGAGGTCAAAATAAAAATCAAAGATGGCGCCGACAAAATTTTTTGTTTTTTCCGTCATGGGTATCGTTTTCATGGTTTTTGGGGTAGCTGATTACGAAAATGAAGTCAAAATGAAAATCCAAGATGGCGCCGACAAAAATTTTTGTTTTTTCCGTCATGGGTATTGTTTTCATGGTTTTTGGGGTAGCTGATTACGAAAATGAAGTCAAAATGAAAATCCAAGATGGCGCCGACGAAAATTTTTGTTTTTCCGTCATGGGTATCGTTTTCATGGTTTTTGGGGTCGCTGATTACGAAAATGATGTCAAAATTAAAATCCAAGATGGTGGCTAGGAAAATTTTTGATGTTTCAGTCATGGGTGTCGTTTTCATGGTTTTTGGGGCTGCTGATTACGAAAATGAGGTCAAAATGAAAATCCAAGATGGCGGCCAGGAAAATTTTTGGTTATTCCGTGATGGGTGTCGTTTTCATGGTTTTTGGGGTCGCTGATTACGAAAATGAGGTCAAAATAAAAATCCAAGATGGCGCCGACAAAAATTTTTGTTTTTTTCGTCATGGGTGTCGTTTTCATGGTTTTCGGGGTCGCTGATTACGAAAATGAGCTCAAAATTAAAATTCAAGATGGCGGCTAGGAAAATTTTAGGTTTTTCCGTCATAGGCGTCGTTTTCATGGTTTTTGGTGTCGCTGATTACGAAAATGAGGTCAAAATGAGGTCAGTGGGTCGTCATAGGGGCGGATTTTTAGGAGTTGGAGTATACGCTTAGGGGCACTATGAGCAGCAAAGAAAAAACAAAAAAAAAAATTGTTAAAAAAATTTCGGGACTTGGTAAATTTTCCTGTTTTTCTTTTTTTTTCAAAAATGCCTCATTTTTTTTTTGTTTCGTGTTGACCTTGACCATAGAAATTATTTAGGTTCTGAGAACCATGGTCCTACGACGCACCGTTTCAGAGTTTCGGTTCTACGAATTTTACTTCGTTTCATCTAGAATGCTCTATATTTCCAAAATGGTAGCTCGGATGAAAACCTTTTCTGGAAAAGTATTGTTGCTCTAGTTAAAAACTATGATATGGTGTAAAAAAAACCGCGACAAAGAGAGAGAAAAGAAATATTTGCAAAATTTTTCGGGGCACAACAGTAAAATTTTCAGAAGTTTTTTTTTTCAAGATTTCGGCTATTTTTATTGCAGCATCTTGTTAACCTGGTTTATTGAAACCATTTAAGTTCCGAGACACATGGTCTTACGACGCACCGTTTCCGAGTTATGGTCCTAGGAATTTTACTTCGTTTTATCTAGAACGCTCTATATTTCCAAAATGGTAGCTCGGATGAAAACCTTTTCTGGAAAAGAATTGTTGCTCTAGTCAAAAACTATGAGATGGTGTAAAAAAACTGCGACAAAGAGAGAGAAAAGAAATATTTGCAAAATTTTTCTGTCGGTCGTTCTTTCACCTTGACACACGAGACACATGGTCCTACGACGCACCATTTTGGAAATATATAGCGTTCTAGATAAAACGAAGAAAAATTCGTAGGACCATAACTCGGAAACGGTGCGTCGTAGGACCATAATGTGTCTCGGAGCTTAAATGGTTTCTATGGACCAGGTTAATAAGATGCTGCAATAAAAATAGACGAAATCCTGAAAAAAAAAAACTTCTGAAAATTTTACTAAATTCTGTGCCCAAGGATAAGGATACACAAGGTGAAAGATCGACCGACACTTAAAAAAAATTTAAATTTTTCTTTTTCTCTCACTTTGTCGCGGTTTTTTTATATCATCTCATAGTTGTCGACTAGAACAACAATTCTTTTCCTGAAAAAGTTTTCATCCGAGCTACCATTTTGGAAATATAGAGCATTCTAGATGAAACGAAGTAAAATTCGTAGGACCATAACTCTGAAACGGTTTGTCGTAGGACCATGGTTTGCAGAACCTAAATAATTTCTATGGTCAAGGTCAACAGTTCAACACGAAACAAAAAAAAATGAGGCATTTTTGAAAAAAAAAATCAGGAAAATTATTTTTATTTATTAATTAGTCCCGAAAATTATTTTAAACTAAAATATTTTTTTCTGATTTTTTTGCTGCTCATAGTGCCCCTAAGCGTATACTCCAACTCCTAAAAATCCGCACCTATGACGACCCACTGACCTCATTTTCGTAATCAGCGACCCCAAAAACCATGAAAACGACACCCATGACTGAAAAACCAAAAATTTTCGTCGGCGCCATCTTGGATTTTCATTTTGACCTCATTTTCGTAATCAGCGACCCCGAAAACCATGAAAACGACACCCATGACAGAAAAAACAAATTTTTGTCGGCGCCATCTTGGACTTTTATTTCCACCTCATTTTCGTAATCAGCGACCCCAAAAACCATGAAAACGATACCCATGACGGAAAAAACAAAATTTTTTGTCGGCGCCATCTTGGATTTTTATTTTGACCTCATTTTCGTAATCAGCGACCCCAAAAACCATGAAAACGATACCCATGACGAAAAAAACAAAAAGTTTAGTCGGCGCCATTTTGGATTTTCATTTTGACCTCATTTTCGTAATCAGCGATCCCAAAAACCATGAAAACGATACCCATGACGGAAAAACAAAAATTTTCGTCGGCGCCATCTTTGATTTTTATTTTGACCTCATTTTCGTAATCAGCGACCCCAAAAACCATGAAAGCGACACCCATGACGGAAAAATCAAAAATTTTCGTCGGCGCCATCTTGGATTTTTATTTTGAGCTCATTTTCGTAATCAGCGACCCCAAAAACCATGATAACGATACTCATGACAGAAAAAACAAAATTTTTTGTCGGCGCCATCTTGGATTTCTAATTTGACCTCATTTTCGTAATCAGCGACCCCAAAAACCATGAAAACGACACCCATGACGAAAAAACAAAAATTTTTGTCGGCGCCATCTTGGATTTTTATTTTGACCTTATTTTCGTAATTAGCGACCCCAAAAACCATGAAAACGACACCCATGACGGAAAAATCAAAAATTTTCGTCGGCGCCATCTTGGATTTTCATTTTGACCTCATTTTCGTAATTAGCGACCATAAAAACCATGAAAACGACACCCATGACGGAAAAACCAAAAATTTTCGTCGGCGCCATCTTGGATTTTCATTTTGACCTCATTTTCGTAATCAGCGACCCCAAAAACCATGAAAACGACACCCATGACGGAAAAGCCAAAAATTTTCATCGGCGCCATCTTTGATTTTTATTTTGACCTCATTTTCGTAATCAGCGACCCCAAAAACCATGAAAACGACACCCATGACGGAAAAACTAAAAATTTTCGTCGGCGCCATCTTGGATTTTCATTTTGACCTCATTTTCGTAATCAGCGACCCCAAAAACCATGAAAACGACACCCATGACGGAATAGCCAAAAAATTTCATCGGCGCCATCTTTGATTTTTATTTTGACCTCATTTTCGTAATCAGCGACCCCAAAAACCATGAAAACGACACCCATGACGGAAAAACTAAAAAATTTCGTCGGCGCCATCTTGGATTTTAATTTTGACCTCATTTTCGTAATCAGCGACCCCGAAAACCATATAAACGACACCCATGATGGAAAACTAAAAAAATTGTATGTTACTTATATTTGTATTTCATTAACACACACATAAAATAAAACATTCCATAACTTGTATTTTTTCCCAATTCAATTCTAAGTAAACCGCAGTGAAACGTGTTACGCACCTCTGCCTCTGCACGTGTGTGTATGAAGAAGCGTACATCACGCACACAGGCGCAAGAACCGTCAGTCGCCGCTCGTTTCGAAGTTACTCGAGTTTGTAATAGCGCTCTTAAGTAATAACGTAAACTTTGTTCGATTTTGGCGCGCTAGATACGGTGCGCCGGCGGCCCGTACGGCCTGCTGATCTCACTCAGTGCAACATGTAGGTGGGGTACCTTACTCGAAAAGATACGTCCCGCCGGCGGACCGTATGGCGGTGAGAGTGTTAAACAACTGTTAAATATTAACGGGGCGGTTATGTAATCAATGGTTATGATGTAGTTGGTGAACTCGGGCGTAAATGGCAGAATGTCACTCATTGTTGAAGACTTTCGTCTCCTCTGTATCGAAACTTTCTGTGGTTTCAAGCATCAGTTCCTGTCTGGAAGTGATGATGACCACAACGTTGGCACAGTATGCAGTGTTGTAAACTCGGATATCACAAATACCTAGCTTGGGAGCATTAATTGTGATTTTGTACCAGTAAGGAACCGCCCTATTCTCCTTCCCAACTTCCTCTGGTTATTGTCCTTGTTACAGATAAGCAACGATATAAGTGTGGACAGCCACATCCTCTAAATTAGATTAGACTGTACTGACTACTGATACAATGCTGAATTGCTGATACCATTCTATTTAATCAATTTCACCAGTAGACTTCAGTAAAGATTTGTAAAAAAACACGTCATCTAAATGACCATCGTTATTTACAAGTATTTAACATATCGTGTTGAATAAGCGAACATTTCTGCATTTTTCACAGAAAAAATGAATAAAAACCACTGACTTTATACTTTCCAATCACTGAACGCTTGGTAAACACCACACTAATCTCCCACGCGGTGTAGATTACACTGTACCGCGTTATTATTCTACTAATATTATGATTAATTGATTCGTTCAATCATTACGATGTTTGCTCAAGCAACACCTCCACACTCAACACCCAACTCTGTCTTACTACAACTAAAGTACAATTTCCAATAAATGCTTCCAGATCAGGTGCTAATAAGTGTGACATTACACGAGTCAATTTACTGCATGCTTTAATTTCAGCGATTTAACTGTTCTGTGAATTATGATGGCGTGTATGTAAATCGCTTATGATTTCTGGACTACGGTTTTTGCAGGCTAACTGTTGGTTTACACGACATAGTACGTCTGGTATCTGGTAGGCACTTAGGCTCGGATAGCGGATCTTTACTGTTGTTGGCAAGGTGGCAGCATATCTACTGGTTAGGCCACTTAGATGTGCTCCAGTGAATGGTAAAATCTGGCGTCTATTATACGGTACTGGTTATGTAGCTGCAATTATTTACAGCTCTGTTTACTGTCTACGATTAAGCGAGTATGAAAGTGGAGAAAGAAATATGCTGGATGGTCCAAATAGTGACGTCATTAACGTCATGAAGAATAAATTAGATTCCGAAAATATCCCATCTACGAGTATGTTCCGCGATTCTTGTTAGTTTTCGAGTGAAATATCTTCTTAGAAATTGTATGGGAACCACTTTAAAAAAGACTATCAACTAACATGGAACATACATTTATAACGTCAATATTACGACCTAGGAGAACTAAGCCTTTATAATGCTAATTTCCGTTTGAATTTTGGGTCAGTGCAGCATAAAATATCTTCTTCATAACATCTCTAGAGCTATCGCCGTCATTTCAGTATTCTCATTAAGTCATTAGCTAGTCACCATTTTTTTGAGCGGTAAATTGTTCATGGATGTGGACTTTAACTGACTAAAAACCCACTGTTCCTACTACTACTTACCATGTGTCGGGGGCCCAGGAGATAAAGTACAATCGTGCGCACCCCCGACTGGTTCAGATCGCCATTTCTGACCGGTCCCATCACCAAGTGAGTCCAGTGACTGCGCGTTATCCAGATGAGGCGCGAAGATTTCCTGCGCGTCTTCTCTGACGCCCCACCTCTTTCATTTAGTCCTGGCTGGGCACGCAAGAACTCATCCTTAAGTTCGCCGCCCCCTTTACTGTGACCAGAGGTCGTTAAGCGCCCTTCGACGCCCGTCTGCCCTTCTAGAGCGAGTAGCTAGTCACCCTTATAATATATTCTAGCCAAACCGATATTACTACCTATATCTATGTTACAGGAAATGTATGAAACCTAGGAATTGTACAAAAAGTGGCTTATATAAAAAACCCCAAGTCCCGAGCTCGCTTCGCTCGCTCTTGCATCCAAGTTTTCCTAGTAGCGGGTTCGCAGGGTATGTCGGGTCATCATCACATACCTAACCTACACAGAGGAAGGAGGAGGACTATCCCCGCTATACTTACAAACAGCAAGAATGTTATACATTTCCGATTGATATTTAGGAAATGTATAGATTTCCTAGGAAAAGTGCTTATTACAAAATATTTCATAGATTTCCTATCAATTTTATAGGAATTGTACACATTTCCTAGGAATTGTATATAATGACAGATTACACACATTTCCGTTAACATCTATATTTATTTGATCTTTTCTTATTCACTCATGATGTGTTTCTAGATAATAATAAAATAGTGTTTCATGAATTGAAACGAAAGCTTTATTAAATTAAAAGTAGCAGTAGATATAATTAAACTGCCTGCCACTGTTGTCTTGTGTATTCAGGCTCTAATGTTAGATCGGAACTTACAGTGAATTTTATCAACGACATTGACCGAGTTACTGAATTAAGGTTCGCGTTACTATAGTTTTTCACTGTAGACATTAATTTCTTGTCTACTGCTATTAAAGTTCTCCATGTTGAAATCGGGTTTTCACTAAAATATTTTTCCAAGTGTCCAAAACACAAAATGTCCAAATTCGTCAAGATTGTAAGTGTTGGGATTACTCTTTAATCATTAACACCGCAAACGGGATATTTCCCTCACGGTAAGAAAAAAAAGAATCCCGGTAACCACGCCTGTAATCCCCGTAGGGTTAGGCGAAGGTGTACGGACCCACATTTCGCCAGTTATGTTTAAGTCCCATGTAAAAGGGTGCGAGCGAGCCTGATGCCATCAACCGGGCACAGATGCAGACTCCGTCGTGGCTGCTTCTGAGAAATTTCTCATGGAAATACCCAAGAGCACTTTACACTAGATATATCTTATCTATGCACCAGCTAGCTAGACCAACGATCATTCAACGATGAAGTCTCAATTCTCAAAAACTTTAAGAATTACTCATTTATTAATGAGCTGTGCGGTTGCATGCGACACCAGTTTCATAACTACATATTTAATTAAAAGAGAATAAATAGTAATAAAGTAACAGCGACGGCTGACAGAACTAAACTTGTAAATCATTCAATTTACGATAGCCAACTATCACTAAACACTTTATTATATCCTGTGTTGATAATGGTGTTTCATTGCTCTCTAGCTATGATACTCATTTTAGGTTGAGGACCGTTTCTGACATTGGGACTAAATCTTTTTTTCTACTCTTGGTCTTGGTGTAAAAAAGGGTAGGGTAAGGGATACCTTATTTTCTCCTCATTTTTTGTTTTGGACTTACTTCTAGTTACGGAGACATGAGACCATGCAACGTTTAAACCTGTGCACATTTTTTTTAATACATATATTTGCTCTTGCTTAGTTGAAAAATGATGGTTGTCGGCTTCGTTAAGGTCCCTTAGAAACCGTAAGACACCTTATATTATTAACTAGGCTTCGCCCGCGTGAAAATGACGGTTTTCCATACAAACTTTCATCCCCTATTTAACTCCCTTAGGGGTTGAATTTCGAAAAATCCTTCCTTATTCCTTGTCTACATTATAAAGGGAATCTCTATGCAAAATTTCAGCTTTCTAGGTCCAAGGGTTTGGGCTGGGCGTTGATGAGTCAGTCAATCAGTCAGTCAGGAACTCAGGACTTCTCTTTTTATTTATATAGATTTATATCTCTTTGGATCCTCCACAAATGGTACATACAATCATAGTCGTCTATTGGTGGAGGACCAAGTTTTACTAAAACACTGTTAATCTCTCTGCTGGTAAAGTACTCTGATAAATATACCCACGTCATTACAAAGTATCCAAGACGAATGCCTCCTACATCAACTGTAGACGTATCAATAGGCCCAAAAGGTGAAAGGGCCATACATTTGCCGGGGTTCTGAGCCGGATCCGATTCAGCCTGATGGCCACATCGGGCTGACAATGCCGAGAGCTGCCGAGGAGTGCCGAGGAGTGCCGAGGTGGGCCAGTGGGCGAATTACGACACACATACATTGTTATCCTGATTGCTGATACCTGATGGCATTGCGCAAATAAACATACTATTGATGAATACATGTGGGTGGGTTTTTCTTACACATTCACCTCGGCGTATGAATGTAAATTAAAAAATTGTTTTGTAGAAAAAGTGGAACGTCTAGGTCTGTGCGATAAGTGTTTGAGTAAATTTTCCTTAATGTTGTCATTCATGGTTTGAATTTATTAATGAAAGTCTGGCTACGAGTAGTTTGAAGGTTTAATTGTTTTTTCAATGAAACCGTTTGTGGTTTTATATTGTCGTTTAGTCGTAAACGTAAACTGAAGGTCTACTGACTCTTTAAATAGGTTTAATCAGGAGATAACAAATTTTAGTTATCTAGTAAACCTTACAAGTAGTTAGCTATCTAGGAAAGAAGTATGAATACGATATCGAACCAGAAAAAATAAACTCTAAATGCAGATGCAACGTGATTTCAATAATGAGTCAATGAATTCAATGATGCATAATGGATTCGTCTATTTCTTCTAAACTTTGCTTGATAAATATTCGCAACACGTTAGCCGGGACACTAATTAGCATTATAAATGTGACATCTAACAGCATGGCGGTCAAAACAAACGTCTAACAAAAACAATGCTAATGCAAGAAAATACCGCGAATTCGGTGTTATCACGACACCCACAGCTTTGACGCAATTCTCGATTCGGTCGCTCGCATTTAGTGAGCAACACAACATTGTATCGAACGCGCGAATCCACTCCGATTAGAAAAAAAAAACACGTGACAGGTGACAGCAAACTGTTTACTCCAAATTCAAAAGAAAAAAAAATTGTCGCGCCTTATCACTGGCATTAAATTTTAGTCTGTGTGCATCTGCGATAATAGACGCACGTGTCTCGTTTCGTTTCTAAAACTTCTAACGGTGTTGTGTGAATTCGATAACGGTTTTCGATTCTTTTTAATTGTTTGAATTTAATCTGTAAAATCGTTTTGTTAATAGTGTTGTGATTTGTGTTGTTTTGGATTGAAGTGCCATCACCGGCACTCACAGGTTGGTTATCCGATTTTGTATAATTGATTGGTGTATGTTTGTTCTACGTGGGTACCTGACATTTGTATGACATTGTGCATGACCGGAGGGTTAAAATTCCTGTGCGAAATTAATCCTCAAATACTTTCTCACATATTTTTTTCCAAATTTTTTAATCTTGTATGAAATTATTTTTGGCTTTATAAATGACAAAGTAAAGTTAGAAAGATAGATGGCATCAAAACCAAAAATGCACCGCGTTTTTTAGCTCCAATAAATTATTCTTATTGATTAAAATCTCAGAATTTGCAACATTTTCGCACAAAATTAACAACTTAACACGTACATACAAGGGAGTGATGGATTAGTTGAAACGCGTAAAACAGCGTCGAGATTAATCAAATGCCGCGATTAAAGAAATATACGGGATCCGGTTTACTCCATAAACGTTATTATAAAGCTATTAAAATATTTTAGAAGCGGTATAATCCGTATAATTAAGAACGTGGGACATATTAGAGTAGAGATTAAAGCAGGCTAACATGAAAAACATTAATTTAGAAGTGCTGACTATGTGGGTCAGACTAATTAGACTAATTTAAGGGGTCACACCAAGAGGTAACCTAATCAGCAAATACATAATTATTTAGCCGTGGGAAAAAATTAGAAATGTCTGTTTTTACCCTAATGCTTACTTAATGGTATCAATTATAATCGCTGGCGTTATCATTATCAACTCCTAGATTTTGATTTTGTCTAAATGATTATGTCAGCCAGCCGCCATCCGCAACATCTTAACTGTTTAGCATTCCTCCATCTATGTTGGGGTCGGCTTTCAGTCTAATCGGATGCAGCTGATATCGGTATTTCATCGGAGAGACCTTGGTCACCTCCAGAACTACACAACACACTAGACAGTGATTACTGGGTACTCTTGAAACTACTTAAGCCCAAGAAAAATGTGTACTCACACTTAAATAGGCAACCTATCCTATCCGTCATCATATACCACACATTCTCTTCCGTTATTCAGTAACTGGCGCCTAATCGCATCACAGCCGGCTAGTACGTGACTTCTCATAAAGTTGACTAGTCTTTAAATAAATATTTATGCCACCTTTGGCTCGACAGTTAATGCTAAACGTGGCTGGTGTAGTGACAACTCAATTAGTGTTGTTACCGGTGCGGCTTCCTTCGGTATTACTTCATAGGTTGAGTAAGTTTTAGCGGCAGTAGCCTTAATCAGGTCAGTAGTTGATAGGAGAGAATGTCTATCTTCAGGTGCATGCAAATTTGTAAATTCTTCATTGTTTTTGTTGTGGTCAGAATCAGGTTTTTCTAAAAGAACTAATTGGATACTGTTTGTTTTTCTGCAGAATTCAAATCATTTCGAATAGCAATATTCATGACTTCAGTTGAAAATAACTTATTGAAACATTACGTAAACTTGATAGCCAGCATCGAGATATAAGTACTAACGTTAGTACTTATATCTCGATGGTAGCCAGCAAGCTAAACCAGAACTAACAAATCTGATAATTGGAGTCTACAGTAACGTTACTTAGGGATTTATTCTAAAACATGTTATTATTCTGTCCCAAGATGTCATTGACTAGCTTAGTCAGAGCCCGGCGGATAAACATAGGTTTAGAGGTGTTGGTTCTAATTCTAGCCTGTATAAAGTTTACTGACTCGCTGTGTACTTACTTGTGTACTAGGCACACAGACATGAGTGGTACGTGGCTACGTGCGTCTTACAATCGTTGTAGGTTGATAACGATTGATAACAGACTAGCGTTCTTGTTGAAGGTGGATTTTTTCTTTATTTGACTTACTTCCCTACTTTTCTATAATAATATCGCTGCTTTTTTCAACCTCTTTTTCGATACTTTCGAAATTACAGATGAAACGAACAATTTCATTGGGCCAGAGCTTATCGTAGAACAGCTATTAGAACGACATAAGGACACGCCTATTGTATTTCTGAACAGAATTTGCATCAATACATTAATTTGGGATCCAAATTACATCCAATTTTAACGTTGCCATTATTTGCTACATCATACTCAAACGGTTTTATCCGTAACCTGGTTATGGTGGCTCCTAAATCCACTTTATTGTTTGGTCATCAGCTTATCAAATTGCAAAGAATAAACATCTATTCCTGCCAAATGACATTGTTGGAACATGACCATCCAAGAAGACTTCGAGTACCCTTAGTCGGATGAATAATTTTCCAAATATAAAGTAAAGCTAATTACTTATTTAATTGTTTTCTTAACCATTTCTTCTTTGACTGCATAATCTCAAAACTAACAAGATTTTCGCATGAAGTAGTCGCTAACGCTACAAACAAAACTCATTCTATCGCAGTGCACTGAAAGAAAATGTATCGATCGCAGAGAAAAGCGTGTCTACGTCTACGATTAGTCCCGTGGCACTAGAGAAAATCACGTCGACGCGGCGACGCCGCGAGTCCGCGACGCAGGGCCAGGGATTCAACAATGCTATTGTGGTAGTAACTTTTATTGCTGAAACTCGTCAAGTGCCTTCTGTGTCTGCAATAGCTTATCGTATGAATCATTTGCCTGTTATTTCATGAGTACCTAGTGCACTTATCAATTTGTATTAGTAAGAAATTTCAAGTTGCTTGTTATTGAAATAAATCAAGGGAATGCAGCTGTTGTAATCTACTATATGTAATCCTTC
This sequence comes from Diarsia mendica, assembly GCA_949316265.1. Taxonomy (NCBI): domain Eukaryota; kingdom Metazoa; phylum Arthropoda; class Insecta; order Lepidoptera; family Noctuidae; genus Diarsia; species Diarsia mendica. Next base: position 14,096,435 of record OX438903.1, on the reverse strand, counting down.
ATTACGTTCGTCATTGTCAACCTTGTACCACCCACTACTGAGTGTAAGAATCCTCCCCTTTTGTGCAATGCTTCCCTAGTGTCGTATTGCAGGATCTTTTCTACAACATGCAACCTGGTGAGAAACCTTGTGCAACATTGAATTGTGTTTCGCTGTGCTATTTATTCTATTTTGTTTTGTATTTTTAATGTTTACGTCATTATTTGTCTAATTCGTAAGATTAGACCGGACATAAAATAACCGATAATTCATAGTTCTAGCAATTGTAATGACGAATCAAAACCACTAACTAACAAAATTGACAGTAAAGGACATTTCGTCCTTAATAATTTAGAGAGTGTAACCACAGAGGCTATAGAAATGTTTATGCTAGACAAAGTTATCACTGAGATCGAAATTATCATTTAATGGATTTGTCAGTCGAGTGCGCAAACTAGAGATGGATTTCATGGATTAGACTAGTTTGCCAGGTGGCGGCATTGGCATTTAGATTCATAATATATTTGTATGTTATAATGTTACTAATTTTAGAATTAATCTGCTGATGTAGCCTGACCTTGACGATCCTAATTTGGCTTAAAGAGAATTAAGCCAAATTAGGAAAAGAAATGTTGTCTTTCTTTTTAAGAGTGTTGTTTCTTTTATTATAAGTATCTTCTAGTCCTTTATCAGTTGGTTCTAAGTTTTCATTGTCTCGTCTTTGGGTTATTGTTTTCTAAGAGGATGATGATGATGAGAGGTAAGATAGAGTTTAAGCTGATCTTAGAGTCTAACTGCCGTACTGAGTTGTGCGGCAGTTAGAAAATAATTAAAGAAATAATTACGCAGTTCATTTCAATTTGTCTTTGATTGGTTCCGTTTCGCGTTTTGTTGCTTTTCATATTAGTTTGGATCGAAGGTTAGGATCCTTATCGTTCCATCCGCTCGAAAACTAGCACTTCTAAATATCACTTAAATAATTTTGTGGCTTTTGCATGAGAGATATCGGTATCTGCTTTTATATCCTCTCCATTATGATAAAAGTGTATTATATTATCACTTCACTCGATGGGTTTATAATGGGAGCTGAACATAAGTTCATAAAGTACTAGAATCAATAAACTATGATCACCCTGTTCATGATTAATTATTTTGAGGTTTGCTGGTGACTTTTAAAAGTCTTTATTTCTTGAAACTATTCCTCAATCTTTCCTTTCTGCATAATTTGTATTTCTTTTAAATCTTCTATTATTTCGAAGGCTTTGTAGCGATATTTCTATTTGCCAGTTCTGTTTAGGTTCTATACAAGCAAGCAAGTTTGTGCCAGAAATTCCTGATGGAATAATCCAATAATACTTTGCCGACCTGCAGGGCTATTGCGTATCTTTTAATGACAGTGGCTAACGTAAAGTGTCCATAAATTAACTGTAAATTGGTTATGGTTTGGTACATTTTTTTTTTAAACTAACCATTTGACAATTATTTGATAGACACTATAAGTTATCCCACAATCCACTGTCATTAAAAGATACGCAATAGCCCTGCTGGAAATCGCAGCCAAGACCTCGTAGAGTCGTACGCAGTAGTGGAACTGTGATTGCGACCACTAGACAACCGTGACAGTTTATTGAGAACCATTTTCCTCCATCTAATCCACAGCTAGTTGGAAACCAGGTTACCATTACCCATACACTACCAAATCAGCCAAAAAAACGAGCCCAACTAATGCATCAAACGATTTGCACATACATACATGAATTAACTTCAAAAACGCAACTCCGCCGGTTGGTCCTTGCCGCAACCGTTGCGTAGGCGCATGTTGCAGCACCGTTCTAGATATCGATCGCGACATCTTACTGTGACATTCATAGATTTAAATCTTAGAATAGCAAATGTTTTCGTTTCTATTTCGTCGACAATGATATTTGGATAAAATTGTCTCTCTCACTCGTACTGCACGTCGTTTCATGCGGGATCTACGAGGTCGTTCATCTGACTGAGTGTAAATACTTTTTGGCGTGTTTGAAATGCGGTGAGGGCACATCTATGATTTAAATGTGTATGGTGCCATTCATGGACTTCATTGCTTTGATATCAAGTAATGTGAGGGCACATCTATGATTTAAATCTATATGGTGACATTCATGACTTCATTGCTTCGGTATCGGTTTGATTGGCATATCCTTCCGCTCAGGTGGCGGTGACGTCACAAGAGAACCGGTTAGATGCGGGACCTGTAGTAAGTGCTGTTGTAAAATTAGGTCAAGGTGAGGAGATGTGGAGGGCACTGGATGGGTTATTTGTATGAGGCTAAGGAGTTACTATTAAATGTAGTGTGGTCTATACAGACGCCAGCACATCAACCGTGAACCTTAACGATAAGGTTGAAAATCTATTAAAGACATTTGACAGATTTGCGTGACGTGGTCACGTGGCGTCTTTACGAACCCGTCACCAAAATAATAATAGCCACACAGGTTGAACTTCAAGGTAAAGCAACGCTTCCAGGAGATGGTCCGTGGATAGGAGATCATCTATTACTTAGCAGATTCTCTCCGTTGGTCCCGGCTGTTATTTGTAAATCTTTGACAGAAGACAGGCGACTGACTACTACCACTGGCTGATTACTAGTCAGTAATCAATCTTTCTAAGAGATACATCGTATTGTCTTGTGTTAGTAACTACCGAGTTTCCAGAAAATATTTCTTTGGAGCACCTAAAAAAATAAAAGCTCAGACCAATCAAGTTGAGGCTGGATAGCAAGCAATGAACCAAGAAAATACCATGAATAATAAGCAAGCTATAGTTATATAATATAGGGAGCTTACGCGAAAGCTTGGGAAGCAAGGTCTTTCACTCACACCAGACCACCAGTCAATAGGACTTGTTTGATTAAATACATCGACTGTGAATATAAAAATACCCTTAGCTAAGCCAAGCACTTGTTCTTTCAGAAATTCCTGACAATATTCCTGATGTGAAAATCTAATAACACTTTACCCGATCTGTGAATCGAACCCTTTTGCTCAGAAGTAGTACTTGCGACCACTAGACCAATGAGACATTGTCATTCAGGTAGTCTAGAATTATTTTCAAAAATACTAAAACAAGAGCAAGATTTGATACCAAAGAAGAATTAAATTCCATGTTTAGACAAGTTTAACGTTTTATTAAATCCAAAGCTAAGCCAAGGAACTCTGCGGGAGTTATTTTATATGACAGTAGATTGTAGCCAAATGATCTGATTAGAATACATTATGTAGATTGCTTCTAACACAGCTCTAATAAACTAATCTTTATTAATACTCTTAATTGCAAAATTATGCTTGTTTGTATGTTTATTGGTAGCGTTTGTCGCCGCCGAATAATTTTGTAAATGTTTGCTGGGAAGTTGTGTCCTTCGAAAAAGATTGCGAAATCTTTACTCACGGGTGCACGGGTGCACAATATTCAGATTCTGATTTTCAAATATTTACGAGGGTAGCATGTGACATCTACATCGTCTCATTGAGAGGAATCCTGTGTCTCAGTTGTGATAATATAGGCTTATTATGATGATGATGCGACTACGAAGAATAGCAGACAAGAATTATTTTCTTGTTTTCTACTTTTAAGACCGCAATTTTGTTAGTAGTCGGGTTTTAGATTTTTGAACTTATTTTTTTTTTGTATGAAACGTAGTATTTCGTATAACTGTCAATGGTTGATGTCGTTGATGATGACAATATCATACTTAGGTAGGATATCACAATATTCCAAACAATGATGACAGGGACAGCAGCTCTTAATCGCGGTTTAATAAAAAAAAAAATATTACAAAAACAAAAAACCCGACTGCTTAAAAACAAAACTAAAAAGAATAAAATAAGCCTCAGAATTTAAAAGCAGAATTGAAGGATCAACATGCAGTCGGGACCCATTCATTTTTGTGACTTATCAAGGAGCTCCCCGTAAAATTTAAATGGGTCCCGACTGTTGATCCTTCAATTCTGCTTTTAAATTCTGAGGCTTATTTTATTCTTTTTAGTTTTGTTTTTAAGCAGTCGGGTTTTTTGTTTTTGTATTTTTTTTTTTTATTTAACACTTTTTAGTCAGTTTTCATTAACTTCGTTATTACTATTATATGACGGTGGTAGATTTCGATTCGATTTTATATCCATTCCGTACACGTAAAAAAATCCGGTTATATGTAAGAAATACGAAATTGTTTGTTCTAATAACTTTAAACCGTTATATATCCTAAACGGTTTTATAAAATGAAAAATCATAAAGGAAACCTAATATTCATTTTCAAATACCTATTCAACGATACCCCACTTGACGTGGTGCGTCGAATTTTTTTTTTTTCATTTTGACAATATGGCGACTAGTTGTTACTATATTGAGTATTGTTTACTGTAATGTTTTTAGTGACACTCGCGAGGTCAAGACGAATCGATTGACGTATGGATCATCAAAATCGGCCAAGGCGTTTGACCTCTACAGTGCCACATAGGAACAAACATACATACATACATACATACATACATAGACTGATAAACACATAACCCTTCTTTGCTTTGCGCAGTCGGGTAAAAATGAGCTGATCGCATTCAATTTTACGGGCAAAATCCACCGTAATTCTGGTCTGTGAAACTGATGAGGGACGCAGAGAGTACAGAAGAATGGCAGATGAAAGGAAAGCTCTGTACCCCAACTGCCGCAACAGTGGGTAATTACGGGCTGAAATAATGAAGATGAACACTAAATACACAAAGACATCGTGATAAACAAAGCCGTGCTTTTCGAATCGCAGTCACACCCTTGAAATAACATCAGTATTTCACCAGCTAACGACGCAAACAATATACCTGACATTTACGTCAATATTATTCGCATGTATGTAAATTAAATTGATTTCATGGATTATTTCGCATTTGTATACTTGAGCTTTATTTTAATCTTTTGTCTCGTTCATTTGGTGTTTTCATTCGCCGAACTTGTGTTAGATTCTCGTTTTGGGCAAAGTGGTAATTGGGTTTTGTCACCGGACTCACAGGGTGACCTAGTGATACTGTTGGATTACCAAATAGATAAAGCTCTGCCTGGCATCTTTCGGAAAAACAGGTGTTTTATTCTTATAATCTTTTATTTACATCGCTACCCCAAATAATGGTAATGGGACAGGAAGATGAGATGATGATTTAGATACAAATTCTTATTATTTTCTACGTCATCGCTACTAACGGCTACCTAATCAAAATTAAATTGATTAAAAATCTAAAATTGATTGCCGTCTTTTTGCCTCATTAATTCTGCGTTAAATGATAAATCGTAAAATCTTTAATAGGTATGGTTGATGGCGTCATCATAACTTTGCCTGATGCAGATCTATACGACTGTATTGATATTATCAATGGAATCAGTTGCTGCAGTATATTATGTGCTAATAAACATCGTGATGGTAAAGCAGACTTGAGAAGTATTTAAGTAAGTCTGAAGAAAAACCTGCCTAATATTAGCCAGCCATTGTACAACCATTAGCAAGACAATGTCTAGCATGAAACCCAATACGCGCGCCGTAGACAAAGCTATTCTAAACATACAGCACAAATGCTGTGGAAAGGAGGAGGAGGTGATTGCTGACATGACGAGAAATAGAGTATGGAGTATGGAAGGAGAGGACATGTTGCGCCACCCTTAACAAATTGGGATAAGGGCAGGAGAATGATGATACAAATTCTGTTTCATAAATGTTATACAACTTTTCAGGATTCATTAAGAATATTTTCCTGTTAGTGCTAGACTATATAGAAACTTTGCAATTTACTAAAATAATATGGCGCAGAAGTGGCCGTTTAACGTGATGTGTTCGTTGTGGGTTTGAAGCCAGGCACGGACTTTATGTACTTATGTAATTTATTTTTATTCACTGCGGTCTCAACGTTGAAGGAAACATCTAGAGGAACGGCATGTCATGTCCAAGTATAACGTACTAAAAAGTCGAAGACGTGACATCTACTAACCTGCACCAGCCCGACCTGAATATATAGAATTTTCTAACACCGAATTTGTAGATTGTAGCTTCATCTTATATCATGCTTCTCCTGTAGAATCTGCGTAAACTTATATCATTACTATCATTAGAGATAAGATAGTGTTTTAGAGCAAGGTTAGACCTTGATAATGTTGCGTACATCTTGCAGAGGCAATATTATCCAGTTTTCACAGAATATTAATGGTCCAATAAACTGCTACGTCCCGAGAGAGAACTAACCATACGTTATAAATTTTATTAAATAAACTAACACCAAACCCTATAAAAAGGCAAAAAATTAAACTTCTCAACGCTGTCAGCTGGTAATGTGGCAAAGATAATCGCGGCGTTGCCGCGTTGTATGGCAATGCTTTAAAACCTTAGGCCAGGAAAATGCCAGCCCTTTGGTCACGGCCGTCACGGGAAGCGTCAACTGGGCGTGTCGAAATTTTCAGACTATGATCAGTCGGACCACACGGCTCCAGAGTTCAAAACGGCTCGAAAATAAAGAGAGAGAGAATAGCCCGATCATCCCATAGGCAGAGAGAAGAAAGAAAGAAATCGGGAGAGTGCACTGTTTTTGAGGACACGCCTGTGCACTATTTGAATTAAGTATATTCGCAAATTGATGGTAAAGTATCCGTTGATATGGCCGCCACCAAACAAAATTCGTCAGGAGGACTATTTTGAACTAGTAACATGAAACAGGATAACCTCCTGCTTAGAGGCTGGCTGGCATTGTCTGTTTGCAACTAACGTAGTGTTAATTGGTTATCAGTGCTGTTATCATTTCTATCAGCACTTTAACTTAGGCGGTTTAGCCCCTCAATGACCGATAAGTTGATAACACATAATTATTGTTTGTTCATTACTAAGACCGATTCCTAATCCTTTAAAGATGTTATTTAATTATTTAATGGATACCTTCTCCGGCCTTATGTAAGTACTGTTGTTGTAATAAGTCGGTCTCTCAGTCTGCTACAAGGGTATACCTTTTTTTAGGGTTCCGTACCTCAAAAGGAAAAAACGGAACCCTTATAGGATCACTTTGTTGTCCGTCTGTCTGTCTGTCAAGACCTTTTTTCTCAGGAACGCGTGGAGGTATCAAGCTGAAATTCATATCAAATACTCAAATCTATGGTCTCTTGGAGCTGTGAAAAAATCAAACTTCTAAGTCAACGCGATCAAAAGATACTCCCGTTTATGCCGCAAATTTTCGACACTCGCAAGGGAATCAAAACCTACAGGGTACTTCCCGTGAACTCAGAATCTTGAAATTTGGTACGAAGCAACGTCTTATAGCATAGATAAAGGAATAATTACGAAAACCATAAATTTTTAGTTACATCAAGATACTCCCGTTTATGCCGCAAATTTTCGACACTCGCAAGGGAATCAAAACCTACAGGGTACTTCCCGTGAACTCAGAATCTTGAAATTTGGTACGAAGCAACGTCTTATAGCATAGATAAAGGAATAATTACGAAAACCATAAATTTTTAGTTACATCACATAATATATTTTTTTTACGGAACCCTCGGTGCGCGAGTCCGACTCGCACTTGGCCGGTTTTTTTTTTTTTGGTGGGTGGAAAATCATCGAATAACCCCCCCCCCCCGCTCTTGGGCAGAGCGAAGGTCAGCGAAGTGTCAGACTTCTACTGACTAAAAACCAAACCCATGTTCCTTCTTCGCCCTTGTGTCGGTCGGAGCCGCGTTATCCTTTCGATATTCCACAGCCCCGACGGGACAAGGGTATACCTCAGTTAGGACAGGATGCTTTTTGTCTGGGTAGTTGGTATATTTATCATCAATTGGTTTTTCATCCTGGCGAAATGTGAGTGTAGGTACTAACGGGAACACTTCTACTCACTTCTTTCGTTTCGGGGATTACAGGCGTCGTAATATATGTGTTTATGTTAGTTCGTATTCGTACATACATTCATAATTTAAAATATCCACGTTGATGCCGCCGCGGGATATACCTCGAATCTTAAGATATGTCATAGAGTACAAAGGAGCCATCTTTGGCAGTTCGAACCTTAAAGATCCATTCTGCTCTTCAGGTAGTTGGTCCATCTGTCCCGAAGCGCCTACATTCCCTTTCAGTCTGTTGTCCGTCAGCTAAAAATCCCACGTGCAGTACAGCTTTAATATTTGAATCGATCATGACATGATATCATTGTGAAAGGGTTCAACGACTGCTGGATGTTTTTGTGCAGAAACGAAGGGTGTAGTGTGGGCTGCAGTCGGTTTGGTGCAAGTCATTAACTGCTTGAGAACGAGGGCGACGGGTTTTAAATAAACAGCATTTACACCAGAGGGCGACTAGAGAATATTTTGAATCTACATCTATGATACACTGTACGTTAAATGAAGGGGTGCGCCAAAGTTCACCTACATTTTCAATTCCGATAATTGGAAATCCGAAAATGTACTTCCTAAGATTTTTCATCCTAACAATCACAATTCCTAACTACTCTGCCTCTAATGTTCATATTCCGAAGCATTCAACTTCATAATGTCAGTAGCAATAAACATCTATTATACTTTTATTTGTTTTCCTATATTATCGCTATTATTCAAAGTCATTATATCTTTTTTGTTTAGATTTCTTTTTATTCATAATAATCAGTATTATATAAGGTCCTATATTAGGTGGATAAATTTTTAGAAATCAAAATCAAAACCACCAAAATAAGGACGATGGTAAAAAATAATAATAAGAAAAACGCATTTAAGTACCTACTCATAAACGATGAGTTTGTTCTAGAGTGCCGGCAATTTATTATTTTAATTAAAAAAAAACACTCTATTTAGTGTTTTTTTTGTTTAGATATCTTTGGTAAAACATACTGAAAGCTGTGTTAAAAGTCCACCTATTTTAATGGGACCTTATTTATACTATGCAAAGATATCCATAGGTTAGGTTAGGTGGTTAGAACTGTGGGTTCTCTATTGTGTCACCTAACTTTTTCATCCATAATTTAAAATGCCATAACTTTTTTTGTCCTAATCATCATTTGTCCGAATGATAACTTACCCGAACTAAATATCACATAATATCACATGCCATAAAATTGAAATCCCTAAATATAATATGTCCTAAATCCATTTGTCATAAATATTACAATCAATAATACACGAACGACATAAAATCGTTTTCCATAAAAGTTTTAAGTCCTAAATTAAAATAACATAATGTTTATTTATCATAATAATATTAGGTATTAGAACAAAGTATACCAAAGCTTTTGGTCACGTCACTCATAATACATGCAACGCATTGTACTCCACGACGCGCGCTCGCTTCGCTCGCATATAAAATAACACTAATATCTTCTGTCCCCGAAGTGCCGGGCCTCTGCCGGCCTCCTTCGTCGGCCTACGGCCCGGTGCCCATGCCGCCCATAAAGGATACTGTCGCGAGACGGTGATTCATCCAATTAGCGGACGACTAGCAACAGCCTATAATTTTGGTTATTCATCCGGCTAATCGGACGACTAATTAATTTTATTTATCCGCTAATCGGACGACTAGACACTTCGATTTTTTTTAGGACTATAAAATTTATTATAAACGAACATTCGGAATAATACACATTAGGTAAAGCAATAGTTAGGACATATTGATTTAGGTCATGTAAAATTAGGAGATTCAATCATTATAGTAATCGATATTATGACAGAATACTTTTAGAACTAAAGATAATTATGTTAAACAAAATTTCGGCAATTTGACCATTATGGTTAATGAAGTAAGGGAGTACCAGAACTGTGACCAACTACGCGCGCGGCGCGAGTCGAGCGAGCGAAGCGAGCGCGGTGCCGCGGAAGCGGCCGGCGAGCGCTACCTCGAAATTGGTCGCGAAATTTTTTTTATAGTGCCCCCAAGACGACACTCTGACCTGAATTTCATTCACTTAAGACAAAAATCAGTGAAACGACCTCTAATCATTCTGAACAGTTGTATAGTGAAAATATTATGGTAAGTTTAGATATATTTACAATAATGATATTATGAATTACAATTTTCGGAAACATGAGTGTTATGAACATTGCTGGTAGCACTAGAAATAGTATGAATGAAAACTTTAGGATGAAAAATTTTAGGAAGAGTGATCATTCGGATTACAAATCGTTAGGAAGAACAATTTCTGGTAAAGAACTTTAAGTGAGCCAATATGGACCCTAAATGAAGATGTGGTTAATGCAGAAAATGATTTAGAGAACGCACCTCGTGCTGCGGTCAGTTCGCAAATCCCTAACATTCGCAGTTGTCATTAGAAGATCTTTGATAGACGCCCGAAAGTCTAAGAACCAGTCCTACAAAGGGGTATCATGTTCGTATCTGTATTGTTGAAGTCAGATAGGCAGTAGCTCCATGTAAAGTACTCAGATTAGTTGAAATTCGACCCCAACATAGTTAAGAAAACCTCGATGAAAGTCTGATGATGCCAAAGTGCAAAATGCACTTCATATTCTACGATAATTCCAGAATTACAACTCTGTAGCAACTAGTGAAGCATTAGCTAAAACAAAAACACTTATTCTTGCCATAAAGTGCTGCCTTTATGGCGAGTGACGATTTACAGATAATATATAGACAACAGGCAGTAGCTAACACCAGCCGAGTAATAACAGTAGCACTCAAAGCTATAACGTTCCTGGAAATGCGAATATAACACGGAAATTGTGCAGAACCGGCGCGTACGGACAGAAATACTATAGAAGAGTAAGGGGTCGTAAATGTGGTCTGACATTTCAATCACTATATCGTAAGTTCGCTTTTGATACTAGATTTTGATAATTGATTTCTTGATTACTTCAAGTTAAACTTGTTTGATTCTGATACTTATTAAATCCCTTTAGGTAATCTATTATTGCGTAAATCTACGTTTTGTTTGTACCTTTTATCGTAGTGTCAAAATTTAGCAGTAAGAACATAGGGAGCACGTGATCACGGTCCCTGTTTTTCATGCTAGATATTTCTCTTAAAATGACAAGAGATGTACCTACACACATGATGTTACAAGACTCTGTCTGCAGTCTGAATTCTTACGAATTCACATCGGATACTAAATTAAACTACATAATATAACATCTTGAAAATGTCTAAGAACTATTAAGAAACACAAATAACACAAAACCACGAATCATAAATCTTAATTTGCATGTACATAATTACAATAAAATTACACCATCGGCCATATTGCAAATTCGCGCACACCTCAAACCACCTCAAACTGTGGTGTCATTTAATAAGTAGGTGTTTATGTGCAGCGGACAGGATAATTGCCGATACGAGTATACCAACATGGGTGTCGGCTGTAAGGTCAGCCGTGGGAATTAATGGAATAAGTACTTAGTATTTGATTATTGAGTCTTGAACTGGTATAATTTTGGCACTTATGGTCTGAGCTAGAATCTATCGTCAGTCACTCTGCAATGGTGCCAAATAATGATTCAAATATAAAGTTAAGTGGACAGAAATTATTACAAAATTTGTGCCGGTTGTCAGCCACCGTGCTCCTTTCCAGCTACATCTACGTTAGTTTTCAATGCAAAAGTGAACATCCCCCCATCCATGGGTCCATGGAGTGGAAGGCGAGGTCGAAATCAGGAGCAGGTCATCAGTCAAAAAAAAAAAATAACATGCTCGCGTCTGCAAATGCTTTTGTAAGCAAAAAAATCTCAATTGTGACCCGAAGTTACGGGTGCTAAGGAAGTAGTGGCCATGATGTGTCAGAGTTCTACTATTTTAAAATTCTCCTGCCTGTTTTTGAATTTGTTTCGAGACAGCATATCTTTTTCTTTTATATTATCTCTACTACTTTGGTCAAATCTTAGTTCACTTACTTCCTAAATCATCGTTCACAGAAAATTCCACAATTTCTTTGGTCTCTCTTAACAAAATTTTTCTTGTCACAAACTCTGGCTGGATCCAAAACCAAAAACTTCAAAAAGTTTTTAACATTCCCTTGACATTTTTCAATTAATGCTGACGCATTCAATCGTTTTGATGTCCAAGAGAAGCAGTGTTCAAATATTGTGAAACTACCTAAAAATGATAAAAGCAAGAATGATTTCGAACTACCAAAGGACAAGAGAATATAAGTTTATAATGGTAATCCAATCAATCAACTATCTTGATAGATAATGAGTGTTTAGCGATAAGAATATTAATTTATGCAGTAGTTGCAAGTAATTTTTAGGGTCCACACGTAGCGTTTTGGACATGTTTAGAAAATCCAAGAGTGTGAGTACTGTGAGTGTTGTTGGTTCTTTTTTAAGCATTGGTATTTCGGCAGACAAGAGTGTATTATACTAACTGAATGTAATGTTCTATTTGAATGTTATCTTACGCGGTTTGTTGTGATAGAATCTTTAGGATTTCTAGAAAGCCCAGGAAATTCTTGACGTGTCTAATGGAATTAATTGTATTATTTGTTTTTACCTCGTTGTGTTTTTTGTACTGATTAGACCAGCAAGTTTTACCCTCTTTAGGATAGAAACTGTTCAACACCTTTTTCACAGCGTTGTTGCCTTCATTAACAATGCTTCGTGTTGTTTCAGATCGAGGAGGTTATGCAGGAGAAGGCGCCCGGGGTGCCTAGTAACTTAAAACTCCAGTAAGTCGAGCACCTCATATCTTTTTATCAGTTATTATTGTTCTTCACCTTTGTATCGCTAATGTTTGGCTTGCAAACATTATTTACCCCATACATGCGACTAGTAGCGCCATCTCTCGACACAACATTACATTACCTTACGTAGTAGAACTACACCAGCTCTTTTGTAGAGGGCGCTGTTCTTACCGTAGCGTACGCTATTTTCGTCACGTTTCTCAGCGGGGATATAGCTCAGTGGTAGAGCATTCGACTGCAGATCGAGAGGTCCCCGGTTCAAACCCGGGTGTCCCCTGAGAAAATCCTTTTTGTATTTTTCTTTTTGTGTTTTTTCAGGCATCCACACACCGCATCGTCTCAAGTTTTGCGCGGAAAGAACTTTACGGCGAATTTTTTCAAAACTACTTTTAGCTATCGCAGCAAGGCGGTAACGCCCACTGCTTCAAGTACTGTCGAGAAAACTATCAAAATAGGCAGCGCGGAGACTAAGCCTGTAACTAGAAACAGGCCGAGGACAGGTAATAGAGGAAAATATGCGATAATATTAAAGTGAATTAATTATTGGTGATTTTTACAAAATTTTCTTTCTTTGTAGCAACTTTATCTGATTCGGCTCCTATTAATAATAAGGTAAAAGTTAAAAAGACTGCAGACCGAAGCAAGTCGACTGCCCTTTATATTGATAAGCTGGCTATCGAACCTGAGAGACCCCTCAGGCACAAACCTACGACCCCTGATCCAGGCGGACTGAAACCTATCAAAAGGAGTGATACAAAAAGTTCCAATGTCATTCTACAAATCGTGAAAAAATCTGCCAAACAACCAGCTCCGAAGCTCCCTACCACCAACGATACCATCTTACCACCAACGTTGAGGCCGAAAACCGACAAACCATTGAAACTTACGAAGAATATCAACAATAACGATGTTTGGGCAAATCCTAGCGACGTCAAAGTCACTTCACGAAGAGTTCCTACGTCCCCTATAAAGTAAGTTTTGTTTACTATTCACTAGCCTACAACAAAAATAATTTAGTGATCGGAGAACTAAGTTTCATTTCGAAATTTCGCGCCTACTGGAAACGAAAATACCAACTGCAAACAACACACGACCTTACGCTAAAGGTGTAAAGATATATTTCAATCAAAATACTTTGACGTCTCAAGTTGATTCATGCACGTGACGGAAGATATTTTTTGTCGTTATATCCGTCTCTCTCTCGCGTAACCCTTCCTCTTTCGTAATGCTTGTGTAAGAAAGGATAAGGTATATTGTGGTTGTTGTCTTCTCACGTGTAGAATGTGTTCGGCGACGTGTTACGTGATCAATGTCGGGTGTAAGTTCGGCGTTGGTAGGTTCAGGGTGGAGCGGATATTTTGAATTTGTTGGGGTTATAGAAAGAAATGGACGAACAGCGGTTGGCCGGTTGTTTGAGCAAGGCAAGTAGCTCAACAGGCAAGTTTGTTTGGTGCGACGGGCCACGGCTGTCGTCCCGTTGGCCGGGTGCTTTTTTCGAACTTTTTTTGTGTTGGTGACAAACAAAACGAACTTTTTATGAGTTTGATCATGGTGGTTATTATTGTGCTCCTGTGATGTGTTGAATTTATGATTGGAATTAGTTTTGTGCATTGGTGTTTTTCAATCGACGTCTACGTCGGCGGTAGACCGATCTAACAAAAATTTAACTTATTCAACCGAGTGTCTTATTGCTCCCGCTTTCTCGTAATGGACAATCGGCCACTGATGACATGACTGACAGACGCTGTGCCTTCTGTACAAACAGCGTAGTTAAGCTTTCTTTTTATTATTTCGAAGGTGTCCCATATTGTTTGTCCTACCAGTCCCTCACTTGAAACATGTTTTAGCTTCTAAAGCATCCCATGCCCGCGAGTAATTAGTATTTTAATGAGGTACTTAAAGGAATCGGGTTAAGTGGTGTAGGTAGGATTCCATGTCGGTTCCGAGAACTCAGATTAGGTATCGGCGTTTCCACTTTTTACCTGAACTGAGGTCTAATAGGTTCAGAACGATGAATAGCGGTTTACCTTATTTTATATGTAGTAGGTACTTAAATAACAATGGTATGGTAAATAAGCGATTTCATTTACTTAAACGGTGTTACATCCATCTTATATAAATACGTTCTCTTCCTATTACATATTTTATGTACGATTTGTAGCTTGATTACCATTTCCGTTTAATGAGATTATCAGGTAAACAGGTATGGCGGTTAATTAGTCTTTAGTCTCTACAAGGTCATGTTGCGAACATGCAGCATCCTCTTAAGCTTTAATGAGTAAAGTGGGAACGTGATTGTCTTGTCGCTTTATTAGAAGCCCAACATTAACGGCTTCGACATTTGAAAATGTCAGGCCCCCAACAGAGCGGGCGTATGCGACATTCCTTGTCGGTTTTGCAAACTTATTTGAGTCAGCAGAAATGTGTGTAACACAACCTATTCGAGACATAAAAAGAATCGCCGATTTTGTCTGATCACATACCTTGCTATCTGTAAGTCTCCTCACTAATCCTAATTAGTAAATTCAAGGCGATTTGCGTTTCCTGTCTGCTTAAACCGAAGCAGACAAATCACAAACCATCATTCATACTTCGAGTTACTTTGATTTACAA
This sequence comes from Diarsia mendica, assembly GCA_949316265.1. Lineage (NCBI taxonomy): Eukaryota > Metazoa > Arthropoda > Insecta > Lepidoptera > Noctuidae > Diarsia > Diarsia mendica. The sequence goes on along the minus strand of OX438903.1, from coordinate 14,081,181 downwards.
CACAGAAACCGGGGAAGGAAACTGAATTCATAATTTCGGAGAATACATAATTATCATAAAGGACTCATTCATCTGAATTTCATGAAAGTATTATCCTGTTGTGCAGGCGAAGTGCCTACTGAACGAAACAGCACTCAAGTTATGAATAAAAATAATGTAACCTTATCAAATTAATGGGGTTTCAACTGAGACAAATACTTGAGAGTTTGAGACGTAGGCGAGGCGCAAGCCGACATAAAATATCCACATGTTTGAACAACTTGTTCCACATAACAACTGGGTTTACGCTGTTAAATAGAAGATCTTCAAACAAAAGATGAACAATTGAACAATAATACCAGCCGAACAGCCCATTTGAATGTTACATAAATTGCGAGAATACGGAACTTGCCGATTTGAAACCTGTGACGAGTTAGGTGCGGTATGGCTTCTGTGACAATCGTCACCAAAATTGTTTGTCAATCGTAAATCAAGTAACATAATTAAGTACCAGGAAAGACAGGAAGGAGAAGAGACAAAAAAACAAAGATAAAAACTGCATCTAGGAAGTAGCATCAGAATCAAAATGGTGCTTAAAACTAATTACAAAAGATTGCCCGTCATTTCAATTCAATCAACATACAAACATTAAAATAATTGTCCATTCTGAAAGTTGATTGACAGCTCCACAGAATCCATAAACTTTGATAACTTTGCTTTTTGGCGATAATTCAGATAGTCTCGTACCGATTGAAGATGTCGAATCTGAATCTATGTATAAGTCCCAAATCTTTGAACGATTCTTCAGTTTCCAAGTTTATCAAGAGGCCGACGAATTAGTTTCGATAAGATACAGCACGACTAAAGCTTTATCTTTTAAAACATATTCATATTGGTTGTTTCTTTGAATTTGGATAAGGAAGCATTGTTATGGACACGATGCATATTTCCTCAAGTTCTATTTCTTCTATTAGTTCTTGTGAAATTGCCACCTCTCTCATTAAAGTTGATATAGTTTTCCCAACTTTTGATATCGTTGACCATAATTATTTGTATTCGTGAGAACGAAAATATAATTGTCCAACTTTCGCAAACCGAAAACTCGTTGGTATTCACACGAGCAAACTATTTACTTAACAATACAATGTCTCTTGTTTATGTAACTGATGCACAGAGAACCTTGTGAATATCGAAACAAAAATACGCTTGTTTGAGTCTGTGAGCCTTCACGAAGCGCGATAATTATTTTTGCAAATGTCCAATGACTAGTTATATTCTTATGGTACTTATATGACAAAGCACTTCTGTCTTTTGCATTTTTGACAGATTGGACACAACTTTTTATCATGTCCCCCAAGATGTGGCGAATTAACATGACTCATTAATCAACGCTTGTGGTACCATATGGCAAGGAATGTGGTCGTCCTACGCCCAAATTAGGCGCCGAAGAACCGCAGTATCGAACAATAAAAAATCAATGAATAACTGCAGTTAACTGATGTTGTTTTTGTAGCCAGAGCTGAAAATACGACGCCCATTTTATGATTCATAAGAATCCAGACAGGAAAAATAAACCCTATTTTAATCTACGTAGGTGGACGAATTGGTGACTACATTAAAACAACTGTCACGTGCCTGTCGACGGTGTTAACAATGATTCTTACATCAAAGGCGTTCCCATTTTCGTACAATGAGGTATAACGCGTCATTCCTGACCAATAAGGTGGATCCGATATCCAACTATTGACACAAGTGTTACTCAAGGATTTGACTTTGTTCCTTCGTTGATCATATCTGAATTTCGATGCCGTATTATTTGTTGGCTCGGTCACATAATGCTGAGTCGTGCATATTATCTCATGGTAAACATGACCGTTATGTATCTAGTTGGTTTCGCTTCCTATTGATGTTGCAACTGTTGCAAGGTGGCATCTATCATTACCGGTCCCAGAACCTTGAATAAGAAACTTTTCGGAACACAAATTAACCATTCATGATTCTGACTTTGTTTTTATTATTGGTTTTTCAAATAAAAACAACACCTTTGTTCTGTAATTAATTCTCAAGTTTCCTCATCGTCATTGTGTCCGTCTGTAACGTTATCATACGAAACGTTATTTATGTTTTTTAACTTCATTTGATCCTACTTAACTATTGTACTCCTTGCTTGCAGTTGTCATAACTTATTCTCAATCTTGGAATTGCGATGTTTACCTAGCTACGCGTATTCCGTGTCGTATGTTCGTTTGAACAATTGAAGTAATGAATGTGTCGGCGCCTCGATGCCGTTAGCTACTGGCTTACTAGTCGTGCCCTTCCCACCGCTACGCTGCCTGCATTATATCAGCAATTAACTGCGTCTAGCGACAGAATGCACTGATGAATGTTTAAAAGCGTCTCTCTTTACAAATAACTCTCTATAGACTCGTTACTGCTAGGGATGTGCAAATAACTGTTGAGGATGGAGTGTTTAATGAACGTAAACTAAAATCTAAGTACCTATGTTTCATAACCAACTAGACTTGAATGTTATTTGAACGCATAAATTGTGAAGAAAATACCCGCTGTAAAGACGTAGCCAAAGAAACAGGCAACATAAGTCCCACAAAAGATAAATAAAGCAAAACTAAACCGACCAAGGCAATGCTCGCTACGGTTAACAACTTCTCTAATAAAGCAACCACTACAGCCACTAATACAAACAGACAGACTCCACATGTAGCGCTCTCATCTCAGCAACATTGCTCTGAAACAGTCGGCCTTAGCACTTAGCTGTAATGGCGATGCAGTTGTTACTTGCAAACAGGTTTTGGAGTTTACCGAGAGAAAGTAATCTTACATTGCAATCGTGAGATTTTTTTTATTCTTTGATTGAAGAGTTGATGTTATGGAGATTATTTCTGTAGTTCCGCCTATTGTTCTTGTTCCTACGCTACGTACCTGCGATTCAAAGCTTAATGTTACTCTCCCAAAACATAATGGTATAGAAAGATTTTGTTCTTCTCAGATTGGGCGAAGAGTTTTTTGTCATTTTCCATCAAAAATTTCTCAGTAGCGATTTCGGAGTCTGGATTTGTGTCCTGTTGAGGGCAATAGGTACACTATTACATTGTAATCCTTCGAGAATTACAGGCATGATGTTATCATGATTGTTATTCCGGTACTCCCAAACAGCTGAAAAGATTTCGAAGAACCAAATAAACAAATCTGATAAGCGCAACATTTTTATCTGAAACGAAAATATTGAACGAAACGTCTGTAAGGTTCATTTCTCGATTGCGATCGGACACGGCCGAATGAGAATGTGATCTTCGGTTCAATAGCACTCGATTGAGTTTGTTGCCGACGACTTTATTATTTTGTTTTTGAAGAAACATCGTATTTATGTGTTTATGTTAATTGATTCTGAGAAGCACCAAGGAGTAAAGGGCGTTGAAGACGACTTACCGTTTATGACCCAACTCAATGCCAAACACAATACCCAGATGGAATATTCCCATCACAAAGATGGTAAACTAGATAAAAACTAAGATAAAAACAATACTCAATCATCGTAACATCCTCCAATCTAGGACATTTCATAATGCATTACATAAAACGGCCATTTTAAGATTTTATCTATTCAGAAGCTTGGAACTTGTTTGAAAAATGTATTTAAAATTTATGAGCGTATTCAAAATTAAACTGGCTTGGAGCTCATACAAGAAAGCGACCTTTCTGGGTCGTGGTTCAGATACCGGTCGTCAATCTTTCACCGTGCACACATTGCATTTCTCTTTCAAGTAATGTGTCATTATCGCTTGCTATGTTTGACGTTTATTCGTGTATGGCTGTTTGGTTAACCTTTATTGTGTTTAGAATATGTATATCCTGCTCAAATTGGTTATGCTGTTCTAAATCGACTTTTTCCGGTTTAGCAGAAGCCATCATATTAATTCCTTCATCGTTAAATTCAGTAGTCTGTTCCACCAGATCGTTAGTAAGTATGAAGAATTGATTTAACCACAGTGTTAAAGATGGCGATGACTCTGTGGGATATTTCTGTCAATACTAATTCTGTAATGAATGTTTCTCACGCAACTTATTAAATTGTATCCTTCAGAAAAGCTATTCTTGTAGCTTTATCTTTATCATCTATTACATTCAATCCACTGTTTGGTGTTTACTGTGTAATTATTTGATTATACCTACAAAGCTACGACAAATAACGTTAACACAATGGGTGTTTTGCTATCTACGTCATACGGCCTGTTGATAAATCCATAAAAGATTATTAAGGAACGAAACTGACAATAAATCGGGACGAATACCATGTCCCATAACAGATTATTGGCCTTTTCTGGAATATTGACGATTGATATCAGCGTCAATAGATAATTTATGAATACTAAAAAGATTTTGAATAATTGTATACTATCAACGTATAAAATTATAGATCCTTCTTTGTAAGCTATGACATAAAAGGCATAAAATCTAAATTTGTATTCCATCGCTAAAGGTGACACAACAAGAGTCTATTCGAAACAAGATTAGAATTTACTTTATTGGTACTGGCCGCTTCCATATTGGCGTGGCGACCTCCCTAGGCCGCCGCGGCCATGGCTGGTCATTCACCCAGGCCGCCATCCTAGGCGCAAGGAATGCTGCTCTTTGCTCAATAGGCATTGTAAAAAAAACTCGTATCTTTTAGCGCGTTTTGGGATACAGCCTTTAGAAAAAAGTTGGAGCCAAGATCTTTTTGTCGAGGCTATCTTTTTTTGTAAGCGATAAAATTTGGGTTACTATGTTTTTAAATTGGTAGGTGAGCGTTTATTGAAGATGAATGGTTATAATTGGCATGATTAAGTTTTATGGCAAACTATATTTTTCCTGTTTGTTAAGTTTTCGAAATTCTACAGTAGCTTGGAATTGCATCGTGATTTAATGCAAACTGCCCGTAGAATGTCGGCCAAATCAATTTTTTTTAATGGTATTGCCTATGTTTGACTATTTCTGCTAACAGTGTTTATCATTGTTACTGGATTGGAGACAATTTTGTCTCTACTTGCAAATATTTTAACTATTCGTCCTTCATGTTTTATGATAACTACAAATAGTCAACCTTTAACTATAAAAAAATGACTTCGAGGGATTTCATTAACGTTATTTATATTCGATCAGTCATGTGGGAAATTATTCTTTTCCCGAATAATCGCATTGGACACACCGCAGTCGTTTTGGGATTCATACGAGCTTCATTTAACCCAGCTTGACTTAAATCAATAAAATCCTTGTTTTATTTATTTCGTGTTGTCCATCCGTTGCGAAAACATCGCAAATTCGCGATATATTACTCACACCGTTAATCCAACCTCTCAATGGAGGAACTCTAATTATTTTACAGTTTCGTCTTTCTGAGAATCGTCTCCAAATATAGATCAGATGTGGTTGTATAAGCAAGTCCACTGTCCACTTATAGCCAACCTTGAGGCTCTTTTTAATTAAGGCTTACATTCACTTATTTATAATGAATGTTTTATTCAAACCTGGAGGCTTGGCTTTCGTTATTCAACGATGCGAATAAGCAAGCACTTGAAAAGAAGCACAGAAACTGTATAACTGCATTTCTGTTTGGACAAAAACGTGATGCAAGTGAAATTAATTAATAGTACAAAATAATCTTCTAGCTCCGGGGAAAAGACCGTGACGAAGATTACTACATAAATCGTTACGTACTTACACGCTTTATCGCTGAATCAACGTGACCACAGTCAATACTCCATACAAACATGCAAGCAAATGGCTAAATACAATTGTTTAACTTTCTCGCATTTGAGCTGCTTGGATATTTACATGTAAAACCAATCAATTGCGTGTTAGTCATGCGTTTGGTGTTCTGTAGGTAGATATAGAAGCAATATTATACAATGACTGAACAGGTATAGGCGAAAAATTAGGTAAAGTTGTAGCAGAAAATATCATTTCAGTTCTTCTAATGGTTACCTTTGTAACCATTAGAAGAACTGAAATGATATTTTCTTTCTTTTTCACATTAGATATAATCAGACAGACGAACATGACAAATTAAATGTAAAAGTCGTATTCGGTTCGCCTACAGAACACTAAAAAGATGTCTATTGTGGAAGCAATTTATATTCATAAAAGACGTCAATATGCCAATAAATCTTGCGTAGACGCCTAGTGGAGACAGCACCTAATAAGGCAGTTACAGTGATCGATCTATAGCCGCTTTAATATTCGCTAGAGGTGTAGAGAAAGCGCATTCTTTTCAACACCTTGCCGGTGGAATGTAAATCGGAAGGTCTAAATTACTTGTAAATCGTGTTGGTTCAACTTTTTACCATTTATGGTCTGTTTAAACGATCGACATAGGACCTAGAACTGTTCCTTGTGGAAGTCGTCAATTAAATTCAGTGTACAAATCAGCAACGAGTAGTTTTTCAGCCAAATTTTTCGAATTTCGGCTGATGTTAACTTTTGTTTTTGATCTTTTATCATTACATCAAAAGGGCATTGAAATTCTTTCAAATAAAATATTATATTATCATCGAACGCTGCTTCTAAAACCTTATTACATATTAAATGATCCTTTTGTTGCGTCACACGTCATTGATTGCTCCAATTTCATTTGAATGACTAAGTTGAGTCATGATTTATACTTACCGGACAGTATTACATATTAAATTAGTTACATAATATGCTACCCGTTGAGAACTTGAGACGTATAGAATATACCTACTTCTTATCTCAGTCAAGCTCGGAAATCTGATGCTGTGGAACTGTGGAGCGTCGACCTCTTACTACATAGGACGTAGTCTACTTCATTCCTATGTTATGTGTGAATGAGTTAATCGACAGACCTACACATATTACGAGTAATACATATGCTTGCTCGATGTTTGAGAAAGCGTGATTCATTTGTAGTTCTGCTATATTAATAAATTCTTAGAAGTGTTTATGTTTCGCATCGAAGTTCAAGCGCTTAGATTGTAGATACATTTTGGAAGGAATGAAAAATCACGAAGCTAAATTATTCCGTTCAGGAAATTGATATCCCCAACTTTAGAATCAACTGTTATATTCCCTTACTTGCTATTCATCGTCAAGTACAGTTGTGTACAATCCTTCATTGGCACACGTTCCTAACTTATAGCGAACATTACCCACTTTAAGTGCAGTACCATTCCTAAATCGGTTAGTTGGCGTCCGTTGGCGCGCACCGTCCACATACAAATCAGCCATACATTTACATACACGTTACTACAGTATAGCATGTTTCGATTGAATTACTCGAAGTAAATTGACACTGGGCTGGGCATAAGCTTCGCTGTTTGGACTATGGGTGTGGTGTTGTGTAGCCATAACAATTACTATGATTATGCGGGACTAACCAGACATGCTATTGTGGGAAATTAAAGCCAGTTAGTAGTTCCGCCTTTACCCTTTATTATGTCGATGCGAGAAGTCTGTTGTAGAACGATTTTCATGTTAATAATAAATCCAAGCGGCTGCATTTTCTGGCTCGGGACTTCGCTGCTTCTGAAAAGTATCGCTTTTGCTGGATCGCAAACGGCAGAATTTTTCTACGAAAGGAAGAGGGTGCTAAGCATGTACTGGTCAAATGTGAGAATACCCTGGTACAGTTGCGTGGTAACTAGTTGTAATCTTTTATTATCGCTTTTCTTGTTTAGTTATTTTTGTTTTTACTTTTTTATTATGATAAACTGTAACTTTTCATACATAATTAACATTCTCTGTCGTATATTATACTTTAAGGTAACAAATTCAACTATTACACACATCACACCTATGCTCCACTATACACTAATAATATTATTTTTGTTCAGCCCCATGAAACGCTCACAATTACAAAACTACACAAAATCACAAAACACAAAACTAAAAAACCATTCCAACAAATACTCATGTTTAAAATGTACATACAATACACAGTATGCACACCTAATTCATTTCACAAACCGCCATAAATCAAGAATTTACAATTACAGAACCTTAAAATTTCCTTATTTTGAAAATGGCTAATCAAAATAACTTAAATGATGACATAGACAGTACCGAAATTTTCATTAGCACTAAACATAATATCCCAGAACAATGTGTGAATGATTTTGGTGACGTTAACAACCAGCTCACCATAGTTAACCAAAACATTCGGAGTATAATGAAAAACTTTGATAATTTCTCGGTTTTCCTGTCGCGTCTTAATTTTCTACCTGATATTATCATACTGACCGAGTGTAGACTACATGAATATACCCCAAAGGTTCAATTAAATGGCTACGAATGCTATTATTCTCAATGTTACTTAAATCAGAACGATGGTTTAGCTGTAATTTATAAATCGGAACTTAATGTCACAATAGTCGAGCCGCCTTTTAAAGATGCAAACTGCTTAGTTATAAATGTTGGAACAGAACTTACCATTTTTGCTATCTACCGATCGCCTTCAGTGTACAACATTGGTAATTTTTGCGAGTCTTTAGAAACCCTTCTCAGCTCCAACAATACATCATCGATGGCAATTATAGGGGACATGAATATCGATATCAGAATCGGCACGGAAGACAAAAGAGCCAACGAATATCTTGACATTACCGGTTACTATGGTTTTTATCCAGGGCACCAATATTCGACACGCGAAAATTCTTGCCTTGATCATGCCCTAATAAAAACAAGAAAACCCGCTAAAGTTGTCGTATGTCAATCTTCTCTCACCGATCATGATACAGTGCTGATAGGAATAAGTAAAGATCCCTCAAGTCAAATATCTACCCCTGGGCTGATAAAGTATAAGCTTAAGTATGACTACCCCAACATTCTTAATGAGATCGAAAGTATAGATTGGAAACCTATTTTAAACTCCGATGACTTGAATGCAGTAGTGAATATATTTACTGATAACTTAAAAACAGTCATAAATCGACACACCAAACAGGAAATTTTGCGTAATTCTAAAACCATTAGAAGGCCCTGGTTGACTGAAGGTCTATTGAAATGTGTACGTAAAAGAGACGCTCTTCACTGTGAAGTAAAAAAAGAAGAAAATAAGGACAATTACGCTCTGCAACAGAAATACAAAACGTATAGAAACCGCTGTAACAATATTTTAAAAAACCTAAAAAATGCCTATGATAAAAACCTCTTAGACAGTTCTAAAACTGACAGCAAAAAAACCTGGGCTGCGATAAAAACAATCTGTAATATTAAGAATAAAAAATCTAATAGTGTAACCTTACTTAACGCAAATCCTGATCCTATAATCTCGCTGAATACGGCTAATACTTTCTTTGCTGATGTAGGAATACAACTTGCCGAGCAGTCCTTGACTCAACTTAAAACTACAGAGCTGGAACTAGCAAAAATGGCACTAACGCTGGATAACAATGACCCTTCTCTATCACAATCTTTCTTCATGACTCCAACCGACGAAACAGAAGTTGCCTCCATCATAGGCAACCTTAAAACCGACTCCGCTCCTGGTTGGGATGGTATTCCGAATCGCGTACTTAAATTGGCCCAACATTGTCTAGCCGGTCCCATCTCACATATATGCAATCTGAGTATGTCGTCAGGAATAGTTCCAGTTCAGATGAAAACGGCGAATATCTGCCCGATCTACAAAGCTGGTGACGCATCAGTCCCATCTAACTACCGACCTATATCTCTTCTAACATCTCTATCCAAAATTTTGGAGAAGCTGGTGAACAAGAGATTGTTGGCGTATTTGGAGGGGAGGCAACTGATATCGGCCAACCAGTACGGCTTTCGGAATGGTAGATCAACGGAGGACGCGGTCTCTAAATTGGTGGATCATGTCATTGATATCCTTGACAAAGGCAAAAAGTGTGTTGGCGTCTTCCTTGATCTTGCCAAGGCTTTTGATACCGTGTCAAGGCCCATACTGATCAGGAAGATGGAACGTTTAGGGATCAGGGGCATTGCTCTGGAATGGTTTACCTCCTATCTTTCCGAACGCAAACAGAAGGTTTGCCTGGGTGATCATCAGAGCTCCTTTGCAAACGTGGCATATGGCGTGCCCCAGGGCAGTGTCCTTGGCCCCACCTTGTTTCTCCTGTACGTTAATGGTCTCTGCTCACTCAATTTGGACAACGCACTAATATCTGCGTACGCTGATGATACAGCTATTATTTTCCATGGAGACTCTTGGCAGGAAACCTACAACATCGCAGAGGTTGGTATGCAGAAGGTTACCAGTTGGCTACAACATAATCTACTGACCCTTAATATTAATAAAACCAAGGTAGTAAATTTTTCTGTCAGCATAAAAACAGCTGCCCCTAAACAGCTTGCACTCAAATCCCATCAATGCAATTTTAGTCTAGGGGGTAGCTGCAGCTGTCCCATTTTTGAACAAGTCAGCAGTATTAAATATCTCGGTATTAGCATAGACCAACACCTGACATGGGCAAAGCAGATCGAATCGGTAACTTCGCGTGTAAGGAAACTTTTATACATTTTTAAAAAACTTCGATCTGTTGCTGACAAAGAAACCCTCAGGATGACTTACCTTGCTTTATGTCAGTCTGTGTTAAGTTACTGCATAATAACTTGGGGTTCCGCCGGGAAAAGTTATTTGATTGCTGCTGAACGAGCACAAAGAGCTATCCTTAAGGTCTCTCATAGATTAGGAATCCGATACCCCACCGAAATGTTATATCGAAAGACGAGAGTGCTTACGGTGCGCCAACTGTACATTTTATCAGTAGTACTTAAATTCCACAAAACTGCATGTGCGACGATGGTAACGAACCATCGCACACGCAGAAAACCTACGTGGAACAGAATTTTCTGCAAACTCAAATTTGGAAACAAGGGCTTCTCTCGTATTGGGCCATACTTATACGAGAAAGCTAACGCTAAGCTCCAAATATTCCCCTTAACAAAATTCGGGTGCAAAAAACAGGTACAGGATTGGCTGCTTAATCTTAGTTATGCTGAAACGGAAAACCTTTTGGCGTTCAACCATTAACGTATTCATCATCACATAATTATACACAATCATCACCTACATACTTACACTTATCTCATACACACTCACACTCATAACCTACATACTTACACTCATCACATACACACTTACACTCATCACAGACACACATAAACTTGGTTACCTTTTAGTCCTTAGTTTAATTAATTAAAACTGTAATCGCTGCATTTGTTTCTTCATATAATGAATTGTTGTAATCTTTCGAAAGAGACTGGATCCTGCGACACAGGGTATCCTAGTGCGGGATTCAGTGTCATTCTTTTTTATTGTAAAACTTTTTTATGAACCAATAAACATTATTATTATTATTATTATTATTATTAAGTGGATCGGTAAATCACAAAATATGATTTTAATGATATCACACGAGATTTAAATAACTGCATCGAAACCAATACATCAAAAAACGGCGAAAATTTAAATGCAATAGAGAGAGGCGATATAAAAGTTAAAACCACTGCACAAAATAAGAAAACGTAACAAGTTGTTTTAACCAAACTCTTTCACACCTTTTCACACATTCAACAACCCAAAGACAACCTCAGCTATAAAAAAAAACTATTGTAGGTAATCCTTGAATAGAACAACAAAAGGACAATGAACGTGACGATTTCAAATAAAAGCAATTGAATGTTCCTGCAGTAGAGACAGAAACAAAGGCTGCCCTTTGCCTGGTCCCCTATCTATTTGCATATAGGGGGCCGCGGTGCCTGTCCTGTTCCGAGTAACTTGGATTATCGGATAAGTGACGGACACCCATAGGGTAATTGTGTTTTAAATGTCGGGGAATTTTATGCAATCGTAGTCCTTTTTGCCATGGTCGATGTGTACACGCTTGGTAGCGTTTGAATTCGGAATGTGAAGTGGGGTTGATATTACAAAGTTGGAAGTTTTGTCATTGATTTGAAAGGGTGAATCATAAAAACATAACTTTATACCATAATCATCTTCGGTGACATCGCTGTGTGTGAAATATATTTTGGATTTAAATAATCTTAGTTTGCATTTGGTTTATGTGTTTTTAGGGTCCATAATTCAATCTTCTCTTTTTGGAGTCGGTCTGGCATTGATAATTTTTGTATCACATGCTTCTGTGTTGGGTACATCTGAATTTTAATGTTTGTTGCTATTAGATTAAAACTCATCATTATCAGTTTGAAATCGTGATTTATAATCTGTTCCAATAACTGGAAAAATAGCATATCTGCCTTCAATAGGTAATTGATGCATGCCAGCCGCACTACTATTTACTCCACATCATGTATAATACATTCCTAGATACCTGTTAATGAATACTGTGCGTGCTATGCAATTAAAATTAGTTGAGTCAGCCATACCGTGCATATTCATGTTGCTATTGTCTACCTTATTGTCATAGTTTTACATTTCATTAATTAAATCTCGATTAACCTTAGGTACCTATCTGTATTGTTGTGATCATCTTTTTCTCATTAAAATCAGAGCACATTAGGGTTTACTGTAGATATTTTCCTTCTATGTAGAAAATTCCTAGAAGGTATCAAAAGGGAATGTTCTCTTCTCCCAAAATGTTTCACAATTAAATGTTGTTTTCTTACCTTGACATAAGTTTCGATTTTGTCTGTCGAATTATGAGTAAAGTCGTTTTCCTCACTCACGTATTTGTCCTTGAGTGTTACAACTAGCGTGGGATGATTACCAGCTGATACGGTCTACGTATTTATTTCATTGCCAAATCTGTATGGAAATCGGAAACACGATACTTTATAGAAATATTTAATCTTTTCATTATTATCTCTTTATCTTTATTTAAATGAGTTGATAAATCTGTGGCTTTGAAGGCAATCGATAGGGAAATTATGTCAGTGTTTCTGTGAACTGAGCGCGTTACCTCTGCTTACACGGCTATCTTTATAACCTTTGATTAATTACCGTATTTTATCTGATATACCTACGTAGTTCAGATAAGGTGTGTTGTGGTATGTTGTCTCAGACTCTGTCTTTATCGAGCTTGAGTAGTGAGAGTTTCCTGTGAAGATACGGACATCTGTCGTCCGCAGCGATGCGCGGGACCATCGAATTTTTTGTTCGCAGTCTCGCAGTCTAAAAACGTGTCGAATGATTTCCGTTACGAAGTTGATCCTTTTAGGGAGTGATAATTAATGTTTATTTATGAACTAAGAACTGTTACTTTTTTCTTTAGTAGCTACTGTTATAGTGAATCTAAATGAAGTCAAAGTATTGTCTAACACAATGCACTAATCTAATTCTGATCACAACAGCAATGTTCAAAATAATATAAAGTGAAACAAACGAAATGAAACCGACCTCCGATCAGTGAAACGAAAACGAAAAATGATATAAATAATTCAAGATGATGAAGTTCAAATCATTGTTCCGTAGAGGGCCAAGTCAGGGGAAGCAAGAGTCGGGGACTCTGAAGGGGGCACCGTCAGTCTCAAGCCTCGATTCGAAGCACCACAAGGTCGCACCAGCTCGCGACAAGGCTTTGAAAATCTTTGGGTCGAAGGAGAAGCTCCATAAAGCTCATAAAAAGAAGGATTTGGGGAACAACAATGCTGTTTTAGAAGACCCTGAGCTTCGGGAAGGACTCGAGTATGAAGATGGGCCGGTTGGAGTGCACGCGTACAGCAGTGCCGAGGAGCTGGGGTCGGTAGACGGGCGAGGCTCGCAGGAGTGCATCAGTCTGCCCGTCACTCTGAATGCCGAGCACATGTCCGGGTTCCAGGAAGTGGAGCTCAGGCCTAGAGTACCATCTGAGGTCAGTAACTGTACTTTTATGACTTACTAATTGACCCGCACCAGCTTCCTTTGGTGACGGATTTTCGTATCCTCATGTCACCCACTTAGGGGTTGTGTTTGCCAAAATACTTTTATCGTTCGATGCCTGTCATACTAGCTATTATATTTTATTATTATTATTATAAGTATAGAATAATATTCAAGCTTCATACACACTTATTCTGTCGGTCCGTTCTTTGAAATTAAATAGGAAGTACAAATAACGGTAGTTTTAAATGTTGAAGCGTGTCAAAAGTCAGTATGACGCTCAGATTACATTCGTATAAAAATATTTAAGACCGCTATAAATTGACACACTTTCTTACGATAACTAAAGTGACAAACATATGATTATATAAAAGTATCCAGTTCTGTGCTGAAGCAAGTACAGACAGAGAGGAAAGAGGGAAAGATAGCATTTCTAAGATACGACCGCCTCATCGTTAAAGAAACTGACACAAGTAAAAATAAAAATAAAAACAGCATTAAAGACTGTGAGTTAAATGAAACAAAACAAAAACAGGCTATGAAAAAACGAGAGTTAGAAATCACGCCACCGAGTCAAACAAACAGCTCTTACGGTTATCAACAACCTTATCAAGGGGAAGCGTCTTCATCAAAATGCCAAGTACCAAAACGAACAAAAATAAACAAAGGAATACCTGAAAAAGGCCAAAGTTCTATGACGTCCTTCCTGAATAATACTCAAAATCAGCAGACACAAGACCACTCAACAGCTTTCTCTTTAGATGACTCTGAATAGCAACTCGCAAGGCCCTCCAAATGTAACCTCCAAAATCAAATAAATATAAAAAGAAAAGACGCTAAAAACCCTCTCCCAGAACGGCTGGTCACCGCGGGGGCAGTAGACCAAAACCCTCCAATGAGGCATATAGAAAATATAAATAGAAAACCTGAAAAAATCCATATAGCCACTTTTAACGTCAGATCACTAGCAAGTGAAGCAAAGATAATAGAACTTGAACATGCAATTTCATCAATTAAATGGAATATTATTGGCATCTCGGAAGTAAGAAGAGAAGGACTAGTAATAGAAGATAGAGGTGGCTACAAGCTCTACTACTACGGACAAACAAAAGGAGCAAAAGGAGTGGGTTTTCTAGTAAAGAAACAGAAAAATATAGAAGTAGTAGAGTTTGTCCCCACGTCAGAAAGAATTGTCACTATACAAGTTAAAATTGAAAATAAACTCTGCTCAATAATTCAAACTTACGCACCAACAGAAAAAGCCAACGAAACAGAAATGCAACAATTTTACTTAGATCTGGAATCAGCCATATCAAATTGCTCAGAAAATATAATTGTCATGGGCGACATGAACGCCAAGATAGGTAAACAAGAACCTGGGGAGCACATGATCATCGGTAGCTATGGATACGGAAACAGGAACAAAAGAGGCCAGATGTTCATAGATTTTTGCCACCAATACCAGTTAAAAATAACTAACACTTTATTTAATAAACCTGAGAAATTAAGATGGACATGGCTGTCACCGGACGGAAAGACTAGAAATGAAATAGATTTTATCACTACCAACTCAGCTAAATATGTGGAAAATGTTGAAGTACTTAGCAGACTGCTTCATTCTAGCGATCACAGAATGGTACGAGTTACACTTAATCTATCTACTAAAAAGAAATCACGTACACAATACCAGAAAAGGACACAATGCTTTATAGATTACAACAATTTTGAAAAGGAATTCTCAGAATATACTAAATCGAATAATGTAACTGTACAGACATATTACGATAATTTAGAAAACACCCTAATAAAATGCTCTACAAGCCCAAATAAACCTAAAATAAATGAAAAAATTGAGTCAGTTATGACGCATGATGTGGTAAAACTACAAAACCAAAGAAACGAACTTAGAAACAAACACAATAAAACAAAACAGGAAAAATTGGAACTTAGTAAATTATACAGAGAAATTAATAAGAAGATTAAAACCAACTTGAAAAACTATCGAAGTGACACATTATGCTCATTCCTGAAAAAAACAGGCGGAATAAAGAAGGCATATAAAAAACTAAATACTACTAAAAGTTTGATGACACACTTGAACACTGAAACTGGATCAACAGTAACGAACAGGAATGATCTAATGGGATTGGCTACGCAATTCTATCAAAAACTGTACAGCCGGCCGTTTCAGGAAGAAAAGAACAATACAAGTATCTGGTTAGAAAACACCGACCCAGCCCCACCTTTCTTAGAGAGAGAGATAGAAATATCAATTAAAAAACTAAAAACTGAGAAAAGTCCCGGCTCAGATGGAATAACGAATGAAATGATTATGGAAGGTCTGGAGACACTAACTGTCCCACTCAGAAATCTATTTAACTTCATACTACAGCAAAAAAGGATACCAGCCCAGTGGGAATGCTCCGAGATCGTACTCATTTATAAAAAAGGAAACCCAAACTTAATATCCAACTATCGACCTATTAGCTTAATGTCGAGCCTTTATAAAGTCTTTACATCGACTCTACTGAGGAGAATAACAAAAACCATCGATGAAAATCAACCGGTAGAGCAGGCTGGGTTCCGAAGTAATTACTCGACAGTGGACCATATCCATACACTGAAACAAGTTATAGAAAAATATATAGAGTTCGATAAAAGTCTCTACATTGTTTTCATTGACTACTCCAAGGCTTTCGACTCTATATCACACCAATCAATATGGGAAGCACTGAAAGAACAAGGAGTTAACAATGAGTACATAGAGATAATCAAAGAAATATACAGGAATAGTACAGCGAGAGTAAGACTAGAAGCAGCCGGCCCAAAATTCAAAATCGAAAGAGGAGTAAAACAGGGGGACCCACTTTCGCCAAAACTTTTTATTGCTGTCCTAGAAAATATCTTTAGGAAATCAGATTGGGAAAACATGGGAGTCAAAATAAATGGGAAGTATTTATCTCATCTCAGATTCGCAGATGATCTAATATTGTTATCGGAAAACCCTGAAGAACTACAAACCATGATAGAGTCTCTTAACAAGCAAAGCAGGCTTGTGGGACTTGAAGTCAACCAAGACAAAACCAAGGTGATGACCAATAAAGAACAGGTAGAGATGAAAATTAACTCCTCAACACTAGAATATGTGGAAGATTATACTTACCTAGGACACGTGATCTCCTTCAAGGCTTGCAATGAGAAAGAAATAAGAACACGAATAAAGAACACGTGGAATAAATACTGGGCAATGAAAGAAATATTCAAAAGCTCAATTCCACCGACCCTGAAAACAAAAGCGATGAACACCTGCTTATTACCATGCCTCACATATGCAAGCCAAACTTGGTCACTTACCAAAAAACATCAACAAAAAATCAGATCGTGTCAAAGAGGACTAGAAAGAAGCTACATGAACATAAGATTAAAAGATCGAGTAAAAACATCAATAATTAAGAACAAAACTAAAGCAAAAGACGTAACCAAACAGATACTCAAGCAAAAGTGGAGATGGGCAGGCCATATTCAAAGACTCGACTCACAAAGATGGGCTCAGATAACAACTAACTGGATACCCTTAGACTTGAAAAGAAAAAGAGGAAGACCTTTTAAGAGGTGGGAGGATGATATTGTCCGAACAGCAGGCAACCTGTGGCCAAGAACGGCACAGGACCGGAAGGAGTGGAAGCAGCTGGAGGAGGCTTTTACCGCCCTAGGCGGTCCTTACATCGAAGATCTATAACTAACCTACTAACACACCAACTAACACAAAGTTATAATTAGGATATAAGCTAAGTAACTCACTAACAAACTAACATACCTAACTCATTTCAACGTGTTTTATCTTTTATACCGTGTAAGGAATAATAAAGCTTTTTATTTTATTTTATTTTATCCAGTTCTGTGATTTTAATTACGCCTGAAGTAGCGTAACTTTAGATTGGATTTTTATGAGCTCTTTCAATAAATCTGGTGACCTTCAAAAAAGAGGAGTAGCTTTAATTTAATTTCAAATGCCGGATTTCTATATGACTGGATGGTCGTAATTCAACACAAGACTATAATTGTAATCTGTTTGAAGTATACAAATCGTAATAATTTGTAGTTAAGTAAATGCTTGTTAAAACAACCATATTCAATTCAATACAATTCATATTCAAGATTAGTTCTCTGGTAGTGCAATTTTTATTAGGGCTGGCTTCTGAAATTCACGCTCGTTTTCACTTACACTAGGCCGCCAAATGATTTTAGGCGTATATCCGAGGTCACTTACGTACGTCACGTTATTTAAACAGTCATTTAAATTTCTCCTTGTGTAAATGAAAACGAGAATTAGCTTATTATTTCACACCAAATAGTTGGGAGGTATCTAGGTATAGGCTATTCTACCATAAAATTATCTCCGATGTTTTAGCATTGCTCTCAGGCGTCTTTGGCATCCGGGGTCCGGGAGATCGAATCCTTGAGAAGAGAGCTCGAAGCCACAGTGATGGAGCGAGCTCAGCTGCAGGCCAGGGTCGAAGAGTTGCTGGAGAAGGTCACTGAAGCCGACCGGCTGAGAGGAGAGCTGGATCGAATGAAGGTTTGTATGATGAGAAGGTATTTCGTAGAAAAATGCTTGGCTAGTAACCATGTTCATGGCAGTGTAGTGTCCACCAGCTGCCTTTATGAATGCTAGCTTTAACCATATCTCACGTCGTCAATCATTTTAAATAACATCTTTTTATAGATTTGTTCCGACATTCTGAGACAATTTCTTTTAAGTTGCTAATTTAAAAAAAAAATGGATTCACCGGTAATCCATTAGACCTTGGGAAAGGCTAAAGGCTAAGTCTGTGTGGTCTTTCAAAACATGGCCCACGTACTTGACTGTCCTAATTGTCCTTAAAACTTTTGAGGACCTTACGAACGTCACTGTCGCCGCATATTTTGATGGCCACCAACGGGCTTTACCTGATGAAAAGGGTACCATCGGCTCGACACGAAGGAGCCCCATCTTGTGTTAAAGATACTATATACACTATACTCATCCATGTATAGATTGCCGCCCCAGAAAGGGGAGAAACTTTGTAACAAGGAGTCAAGCATCGGCTGCGGTGATAGTCGTGCATCTAGACGGGCTATTTCCGCAGTCATCTCTTTGACGTTTCGGCCCATATGAGAAGATGTCTTTGTGGCCATGGGAGGTGATAGGTAGTCATCCAGCTAAATGCTCGCTTTCTTTCCCCAGAGTATGGACTCAGAACGTGAGGCAGCGCTGGAGAGGCTGGCCGACGAAAACGGCGCGTTACGCGCGCGGCTACGCGGCGTGGCGCACTCCCCGCTCTCCGACAGCGAGAAGCGACAACTGTTGCTCGCACCCGCGCCGCGTCGCATGCATTCCTCTGCGCCTGCGTCTATTGCGCTTGCTAATGTGAGTAATTGAGAGCAACAGTATTTATATTTAATTTAAATTGAGTCAGCCTAAAATTTGATGATGAGTTTGGCGCTTTAGGTAGCGACCATCAGCTCTTGTGATGTGCAAGTACTAGGACAGGCGGGACATAATAATGTATCTGATTTCAGCATTTATAAAATTGATAAGTATCAAGGTTTATTTCTAGGCATTTTTAGAAGTGACAAATAAGGTTAAAATGAATACCTTCCTTAGATTCACTACTTTGAGGAGTGAATCTGAGGTGTAGCCAAAGCCTATTAAAAAGATACGGAGCAATAACTGTAGCATTCTTGTTGCCTCACGGATCAGTGGTATAATTTTGAATCTATCTCTCATAGTCAGTTATTAGATAAATACACACGTTCGAAGATCAAGTCTCACGTCTGCCGTATAAAATGGTCCTAGAGGAAGAGCAGTGCGAAAATATTGAGCAGTCTTAGATATTATGGCTACTTAAAATTTCAAATATTTAGAAGTTTTTTTAATTTCAAAATGGGCCTGCTCTTGTCCTCGATCACGCCTGATGGAAAGCGATGAATGAAGTCTATGATGGAACGAGCCCAGAAGATGTTGGTTAACTGACGTCTAAATTGTTAGTGATTGTTTTGATCACAGGGTGAGGGTGACAGCGGCGAGCCGAGCACTCCGGAATGGGACAAGCACTCGTCGTCATCTCTCAGCGAGGTGTCCGTCGCATGTCTGCAGGACCGCATTCTGCAGATGGAGGAGCACCACTACAGGTAATAGAATAAAATGAGAGGACATCAGTATACCCTGGGTAGGGGTAAAGTCTTTCTTTGAGTTATTAATGGAGTTTCTTCTCCATATATTATAGATAACTACGCTTTGGGGGCAACTACGGTACTTTCACAGTTTTTATACCTTGTTACTAGGACTGTAGTTTTCTTTTTCGACAAAGGAGATTGGGCGAATTTGCCCAAGTGTTGTAGCACTTTGAGTAATATATCATTAGAAAGGTATAATTAAGACAATCAATTTATTGTATGACGGTGATACTGAAATCCACGTCAGAAAAAAGTTACACTAGCTTAAAGGTCCTTTACATCACATCAAAGTGTTAAGGTATATGTAACGTATTTGTCAGCAATTCTAAAAATACTTAGCAAATGATGTATAGATATGATAGTTCTTTTGACATGGAGCTGATCTGATGATGAATCTGGAAGGTGGCTATTGGAACTCTGGTATAAAACGACATAACCCCATCGAGTTTGGTCTCGTATGATTCGTCTTGACGAGTACTTTGTCTCTAGGTGGTATTCAGGGTCTGATGATGGAGCTAGAAGGTGGCCATAGGAACTTCGTTATAAAACTACCTAGCCCCATTGAGTTTGGGCTCGAATGATTCGTCTTGACGAGTACTTTGTCTCTAGATGGTATTCAGGGTTTGATGATGGAGCTAGAAGGTGGCCATATGAACTTTGTTATAAAACTACCTAGCCCCATTGAGTTTGGGCTCGAATGATTCGTCTTGACGAGTACTTTGTCTCTAGATGGTATCCAAGGTTTGATCATGGAGCTGGAAGATGGCGATAGGAAGTCTGTAATTATATGGCACTAAACCGACGATTCGGTTACCCTAAACGTACTTTGATATTTGCAAGTGAATGGATTTTGGTGAAAGTGGAACCACATAGAAAGCAATGTGTTAATTGTGGTCGAAGTGTCCGTCCATATTTATAGGATTTGCTTGGTCCCCTGGTTAATCTGCTACAGCTTGCTCTCTCTGCCGATTCATTCGGTCTTTATGACGCCTTGCAGCCACCAAGCAGCGGTAACATAATATCATCACTTGGTCATTTGCAACCGCCTACAACAACGAAAAAACTCAACGTGTGCTTGTGTTCGAAGCGCCATAAAAAACAACAACATACTGCGATAGGTAGTAGCGACCTGTCTTGTCGACAGGTCGCGGCACATTTCACCTTCTTTTTCTAACGATGGGAAATCATCAAATGACTCTTCCCGCTCTGGGTTGAGCAGAAGGGAGTGTCAGACTCTTACTGACTTAAAAATGATAGAGGCTTTACCGCACCTTTATTGTTCGTGCTTAACTGCAAGTCGTACTATCGGAAATTGTGCACACATTATGAGTATAGTTTGGTTCTTGGGATTTGCAAGACATCAAAATAATTTTCAAAGTCCAGCTATTTTTCTAGACCATATTATATTAAATGATGAAAACGTTTAAACATAATGCAAAATATAAGTGTTATATTTTAGGTGTTAAAGCAAGCGCAAACTCTTTCGGCAGCTCTCTTCCGAAAGAGAGAATCTTATTATGAATATCAAAATCCCCGTTCATTTTGAATGCCCATGTAACACCTACTCCTATCAAGATCGGAGACTCTACACTCGAAGTTGTGTACGATTATGTCTACCTGGGACAAACGGTCTAGTTAGGTAGGTCTAACTTCGAGAAAGAGTCGAATCCGACTCGGCTGGGCAGCGTTCAGGAAGTTCCGCGATATTTTCTCGTTCAACTTACTGCGGTAAGTTCTCAATTGTCTCAAGACGAAAGTCTATGATCAGTGTGTGTTGCTGGGTGATTACATAAGGGATCAATACGTGGTCGAAAAGTTAAAGGGAAGGCCTCCCACTAGGTGGACCGATTACCTAATGAAGGTTGCGGGTACCCGCTAGATTCGAGACACTCGGGTCCGGTCAATAGGGCGACACCTGAGGGAGGCCTTTATCCAGCAGTGGACGGCTTTTGGTTGAAATGTTGATGATTGCTATTGTATATATGGTAAAAAAGTAAGTCTTAATATTGTTCTTAGTTGTTTTTTCTAATATATTATTATTTCAAATAATGACGATTCATGCACATGTTTGTTTTTTGTTGTCCCCTTTTGAATTTCACTCACGTTACCTTACTTTTAAAACAAAAATAACAGGCAGCAGTAGGCTCCATACTTAGTACCTACTTATTATAATATTAAGATAATGAAAATAAACGAGACTAAAGGAGTACCTACGGATTGTAGTAGGCGGCGTTTTGTTAAACTGCCTACCCCCATGGGAAAAGGGCGTGATTTAATGTATGTAAATATTCGTAAAAAATAGTATAGTAGACAATAACCGTATAAACTAAGTTAATTATTTGCCAAAAATGTTTTTTTTACAATTCGATTTTTATTACTTTGACGTCGCTGAGCGAAAAAAAAAATACATTTATGTGATGAGGGCAACTAGTACAACATATAACCATATAGCCTATATTGCTACAAGGGTTGGGCAGACCTTCATATAAGGCTGCCCATTCTCCTTTAAACTGCCTGTAACTGGCTTACTTAAAATAAATGCTTTGATTTCGTTACAATCGAGAAGTATAATAAAATTTAACTATAATAATAATTATATTCGCATATTAATCTAAAATACAATTTACTGCTTTTTTATAGACTGCTCCTTTCAGCTTTCAATAAGATTAGGTGTCCGCCATGGATCATGGATTATTCACAGTCGATCCACTCCATCCAAGACCTCCTAAAGTCTTAAGCTATGGTGCCATTCTTGCTCATTGCTAAGCAGTGGGTTAATATTATGGGCTGATA
The DNA here is from genome assembly GCA_949316265.1 of Diarsia mendica. Taxonomy (NCBI): domain Eukaryota; kingdom Metazoa; phylum Arthropoda; class Insecta; order Lepidoptera; family Noctuidae; genus Diarsia; species Diarsia mendica. The sequence continues at coordinate 14,058,392 of OX438903.1, read as the reverse complement.
TATTTTCTGTCTACACATAGTCATTTTTTCAGCCGAAAAACGTCCACTCTGGAAATAGTCCTCCACCAAGTATCGCCACATAGATCGGTCCCATGCGTCTCGCGTCCAGCGGATCCCTGCTACTTTCAGTACCTACTTATACTAACTAACAATTTTTCATAATGGCATTGCTCTATTCCAGTACAAGCGAAGAACTGCAAGCCACTCTAGCCGAGCTAGCAGACCTTCAGACACAGTTAGCAGATGCTCACGCTGACAACGAACGGCTGGCTGATGAGAAACAAGTGCTGCTGGAGTCGCTGTGTCGGCAGACTGAAAAATTGGAGGACAGCCGCACTAAGGTAAGGATCGGATAGGGATGGGTGACCGTTATACTTATACTACCAGTCATCAGTATGAACGGCTGGCTGATGAGAAACAAGTGCTGCTGGAGTCGCTGTGTCGACAGACTGAGAAACTTGAGGACAGCCGCACTAAGGTAAAAACTAGAACTCTCATTGAATGCCCAAAATCTGCACTTTCAACAACATTATCTACCCAGCCTAACCGAATTTAGCTAAGTACTAGTATTTTATAGGTAGTAACTGAGTTCTGGCATTCAAAACCTAGCAACTCCAACCCCTTGGTAAGGCTGAATGTCGGACTTTCGGGTTCTCACTACTCGTCAAAGATCTACAAAATTAAATGACAGCTCCGGGACCAACGGCTTAGCTTCATCCATCCACGGACCAACCTCGGCAAGGACGGCTTTACCTTGAAGATTAACTCGTGTGGCTGTTATTATTTTGCCGCTAGCTCCTGTTTTGATGGCACTTATAATAAAATTGAATGTAAATGTTTAATCTCCAGGTGGACACTCTACAAGAGCTTCTGCTACGCGAAGGTGTTGAACCGGAGACGCTTGTCTCTGGTGATGCCGACCAGCAGCTCTTCGCTGTTCTCAAGGTCAGCACATAAGTAAATAAAATGAACATTTTATAATAAAGCTGTAGAATTGCACCATTCATTAGTATATGGGGTTAAGTTAAATTAGCCAGCGAATACGTGATGGGTAGGTATAATTTTTTTGTTACTAAACATATTTAGGCTTGTTCAATCTTAAAATGATTCAATAAATGGCCTGTTTTTATGGCTTCTACGGTAAATGATTGACGGTTTAGTGGTGTTTTGAGTTCCTGATATTTCGGCGCTGTTCCAAAGCGAGATGTTTTTATGCAGATAAAGCGCCGAAATATCGGGAACTCGAAACGAATAGTAGGTAAACATGGTAAAAATCTCGTTTTCAGTGTTAATAATAATTTTAAAATCATGATCCTAAAATCCTAATAATTACTTTAAAAGTCAATTTGAATAATAAACTTTATGTTACCAAATTCCAGCTATCTCAAGAAGAGCGCAGACACCTGCTAACGAAGCAGGAACAGATCGAGGCAGAGTTGAACCAGGCCAAGACTGCGCTCGAAGAGAAGACCAAAGAAAATGAAACGCTCGCGGAGAGGATACGGTAAGCGTTATAGTGGATTGTATTGTTATACGTGATTGTACTCATGATAACAAACAACTTTTACTATTGGACGAAATCTGAAATCGCATAGAATCATCAGTACATGTTGACCAGCTAGGCACACATAAATCACCTTAATCAACCCTATAATTTGTTGAATCTGGCTGTTGGTGAATGTGGCACACCAGGTGGTTGCTCGCGACCTTCGATTGCGTGAATTAATAAAGAAAACTTTAGGATCGTATTTTGTTACCAATTACTAGGGTTTTAATTTTCTGCACGGAACCCTATTTCTTATTGTAAAATTAAAAGTAGCCTTGGTTAGTCAGATCTTTTAACATCATCTGCTAATAAAAGTCCCGTCAAAATCAGTCGAAACAATTCGAAGGTAAGCCGGAATCAAATACGCACTGTTACAATCATTTAAAAAATATATATAAACATACCACACATACCATCGTAAGTTTAACACAATCTAGAAAGTACTTTTTCGGAACCTTCACATTTTATTACATTCCAGATTTCTGGTCTAGATTGCCATCCAAAACATGGTAGGTAAATATTGATAAGATTAGAAATTGTAAGATTGATTACTGACCACACTGACTAATCACATCATTAATATTATTACGAGACTGTACTATCATTTAACAAGGATATTAATCTGATTTAATGAGTTGATTTAAATATTCTAGATTATTTTTGATCAGATAATATTGTAGGCATTTCCTTGATGACGTTTTATTTAGATATTCTGATAGATATACAAGATTGCATAATAATAGCATTAGGCATCAATGGCAATCTGTATGTCTATTCTATAACTTTCTTAAAGATCTAGTTGTATTCCTCATTTCTGAGGATCTGCAGAGATCTTGGCCAAGTCTCTAATACGTTAATATGATGTCTTTTAATTTTTTTTCGTCTGCCTCCAACAGATAGTAAAAATTTTTAAGACTAGAATCCATTCGATTACGTCAAGCCACCCGAAGCTGTCAACAGTGTCAACCCAATACACCTTGAACTTAATGTTTCAAAGATAAACTTGAAAATCTATAGAAAATTTACAGATTGTAGAAGCCTGATTAAATATAATGGTTATTTTGTATCCTCAGAGTATTAGAAGGGAACCTAGAGCGGGCAGAGTCAGAGCGAACGCGCTGCGAACACGACGCCGACTCAGCACAAGAGCTGGCAGCCAGCAGGCAGCATCAGATCGCCACACTCACTGACCTGCTGGATTCTGCTAAAGCTAAGGTAAGACTTAGGCTGAGTTGCACCAAAAAAGTCGTTAAAGTTAAGGTTTTTGTCAAATTTGACAGTACTTTAAGGGGTACCTATAGAAAAATTATATACGACAAAAAATTTTTTGCTAACATTCAAACAAAGTAAGTACCTATTATATTTATTGCTTTGTCTATAGCACGTTTTATTTTTTGGTTGAACAATTTCCTACGATGAATATCCTTGTTACGCCATAAGCAATGCAATCGTATAGTCAGCCACCAAGCTACGTTTTTAGAGACTCGAAATCTTGGCAAGAAACATTCGTCGTTCCATGTGGAAAAACGATCGGCTCTGGTAATCACACTTTTCTTTTCATCGCTTTCGTCATCAGAACTGGTTTCTGCGAGTATTTCTTGGAGCAGGGACATGATGTCTAAAGGTTATATTCAACGCGTTTGACAATAAAATTGACAGACAATTTAACACAAACTATAACACTAACCAGCGGAAAGTGAGTGGTTGCAGTTACCGTTAAAGTTATGACGTCATTTAACTATTTGTCAAATCGCGCAACTCATTGTTGGCATAACCGATACAAAACTGAAGTTTTGATGTTTGTTTGACGTGCCATTTGACACAAACTTTAACTACTTTTTTGGTGCAACTCAGCCTTACTGTTGGTCCCGTCGCGGCTGCGGGTTGTTCGAAAGAGATAACGTGACCACAAAAGGCTAAGCAGGAACATGGGTGGTTTTTAGTCAGTAGAAGTCTGACACTCCCTACCGCTCTGCCCAGAGCGGGAGGAGTCATTTGATGATTTCCCACACTCCAAAAAAAGACTTACTGTTGGTCATGAGCTTGGTCTTCGCCATGTTGGTCTTTAGTCCCACCTCAAGGCTTGTAACGCTAAGATCTTGTAGCATTTGCTCTAGTCCTGTGGAGGAGGAGGTACTGGTAAACAGGACGCAAGATAGGACAGGAGCTAGCGGGTCGCCCTGTTTGACTCCCTTGAGAATGTCAAACTTTGGACCTAAGTTCTCTAACTTAATAGCAGCTGTACTATGGCTGTATATATTACGCAAAATATGTATGTAGGTATGTTCTATCTGTTGTTTTGTAAGGGCAATCAATCTTACATAGTGCGTAATGCTGTCAAAAGCTTTAGAATATTTAGAATGTTAATCAATACAAAAATGAATCAAAAACGTATCTCCTCATACAGTTAGAGGAGCGCGACGGCGTGGTGTCAGGCGCGGCGGAGGCGGAGGCAGCAGCGGCGGCAGCACGGCGCGACGCGGACGCTGCTGCTGCGCGCGCGCTGGCGCTGGCTGAGCGGCTGGCGCACGCGCACCGGCAGCTCGACCGCGCACATGCTGATGCTAGGAAGATGCATGATGATGCTATGGTGAGTGTGTAGAGTTTGTTTTGTTCATGAGTAGCGGATATGAGTATAGAGGGACGTTTTCATAAGGGAGAAATCTTTGTTGTTTAAAAAATAATACAAAAAATTACAAAGGAGGGTAAAAAAGTAGAGGTAGACTAAATAAACGATGGATGCACTGGCAAAAAAGGTCTGATGAGATAATGAGAAATATAGAGAAGAAAGCATGCTGCACCCACCCCAAAATTAATTGGGAAGATCAAGAGAATAACGACTAAGAATTAAACTGATTGAATCGTTGGTAACTGGTAAAAGCTTTTGTCGAAATTATTCTATAAGAATGGATTGCGGCTAGAGATAATTAATACCAGTGAAGATGCTCTAAAATTTCCTATAGCCGTTTGACTTTCAAACTGCTCCCCGGAAAAAAGTGTGATAACATGGTTAAATTACGACATTATTTTTACTGGGGAATGACACAAACAAACGCTAACAAATGCCATGTTGATATAAGATTTGAAAATGATAACTTTCTAGTAACATTTTAAACCATTGATTAAAATATTGCAGGTATCACGAAACAATGCGAAGTCAACGATATCAGAGCTGGAGTTCCAGATCGAACAGCTGCGTCAGGAGAAGACGGCCATGCAGGGAGAACTGAAAACGTTGCAGGACAACGCGGACGAGTTACAGATACAGGTATTAAAAATAGTAGATTATTAACCAAGGGCTTTTTTTTTTTTTTTTTTTTTTTTTTTATGGGACAAGCCCGCCACACTATTCCCAAACCACTGTAACTCCTGTTAGCCAGAATCAACAGTGGCGACCACAAGAAAAGCGCCGAGACAATGAAGCTCGACGAAGTCCCAGAGAAATGATTTAACTGTCTTGGATCCCGCAACGAAATTAATCAGAAAAGAATAGCGGAGGAGTAGGAAAAAACATAGTTTCCACTTCCCTCCATATCAGCAGGAGACAGAACAGAACAAGGCCAATAGGCACACAGGGACGTATACAACTGAGATAAGCCCAGTTGCCTAGCACCACGGATATTATTGTCATTAATATTACTGGGTCCTAAGTTGTGAGCTGTTATATTTGATTCCAATAATAGGTATGACAAAATTGCTTGAACGCACGGAAATTTGTTCTAGTTTCTACAAGGTCCGTATAGTAAATAACTCCGGATGTAACCTGTACACTATTTAACATAATATTACGTTCATTCTGCCAAAGACTACACTCCCATAAAATGTGATGTGCAGTTTGTTCAAATTCGCAGTCAGATGTAGAACATTGACAAAAAGGCGACTCAACAAGCTTGAAGGAAAATAATTTACTCTTAAAGTTACCATGACCTGTGAGAAATTGGGCGACACAGTGATCCACCTCCAGCCATGTCCTGGCCAGCCGCTCACGAACGGATGGAAAGAACTGGTGAAGATGTCGGCCCTTGATGGAATTATCCCACCTACATTGCCATTCAGACAGAAGTTCCTCCCAGACGTCAGTCTGTGGTTTAAGTAATCTAGCTATTTTAGCACGGTCACGTTGCGTTAAAAAGTCTATGTCCGCGGTCTGTCGTGCGCAGTAGTACATTGAAGCACGGCGCTGTACTTCAAGATCGACTGGAAGTACCCCTGCCAGTACCGGTAAGGCTTCAGTACTAACCGTCCTATACGCTTTACACAAGAAAATCAAAGCCAACCGCTGGCTTTGAAGTAATTTACGTCGTACCGCTCCAATGGTGGCCCTATCGGCCCAAACTGGTGCCCCGTAGCACATACACCCCAAGTAAGTAGCCCCATAGATCGTCTTTAGAGTTAAAAATGATAAACCCCATGTAGATTTGGATATTCTCGTTAAAGCATAAAAGTTCTTTTTAGCTTTTTCACCGACTGTTTTTATGTGTTCAATGAATGAAAAATTCCTCTCTAAGACAAACCCAAGGTAGCATACAGACTCCTTCTTTTTCACGGGAACGTTATTAAATTTAATACTAGGCCATGATTTAAGATTACCTTTTAAAAGAAGTTGATAAGTTTTATGTGGTGCAAAGGTCAGACGGTTACGATCACCCCACTGGGATATTAATTTTAGGCAAGTGTCAGCCAAATTTTCGAGTCCAGCCCGAGTACTTGACTGAATGAGCAGCAGGCCGTCGTCCGCGTAACCGGTTAATGAACAGCCGCATGGAAGTGGAATCGCGAGGAAGTCATCGAAGCCTACGTTCCATACATACGGACCCATAACCGAACCCTGAGGGCATCCCATGGTAAGGGACTTTGACATAGAATGATGTCCGAGTTTGAGTTTCGCGGAACCATTTAAGAAGTACGAGCAAACAAGATTGTATATGTTTTTAGGGCAACCACGAATTTTCAGTTTAAGGAGTAGCATCGGCCACCATGCGTTATCAAAAGCCCCAGAAATATCTAGAAAGATCCCAACTACGTACTTATGTTCGGATGTATTGACAATTTTTCTGACAGAAAGTGCCGCGTCTACGGTAGATTTTCCCACGGTAAAACCGAATTGGTTGTTGTGAAATTTCGGTCCGTCTGGTAGTAAACGTGGAACGATAAGACGCTCCAGGAGTTTCCCCAAAGATGGTAGCAGTGTTATAGGGCGGTAAGACTTAGGATCGTCCGGAGGCTTGTCGCCACTTTTCGGAATTATTCGTATAAAGCCGCGTCGCCATATACGAGGAAAAACGCCTTCTGCGATACAACGGTTGTAAACACTTAAAATCGCGTCGGCCGCTGTTTTACATGCTTCTATTATCATCCGATTAACCAAGGGCTGTATGACATCAATTGCATACGAGGTTTTTGGCGCCTGAGCGAAGCGAAGGCGCTAATTAACCCGAGTATGCAATTGATGCTTACGCCCGAGATAAATACTCTGCTTTACATACATATCGATTGTGAGGTAAGTAAACAACAAGACAGCAGGTTTCAATGAACATTTATTAAGAAGAAAAAAATGTGTATTTAATTAAAATTAATATTAAAATTATTACAATTTGTAAGAGATATGGTCACGTTCTTTTTAGGTATATTTATAGTTTGTACTAGTAGACTGCCTTTTTTTTTTCACGCACGCAAGCGCGTCAAATCTTGCTGGCCAGTTTGATTTTTAAATCGATTCCATCTAACATACGATGTGGAAACAAATAGTTCCATATTTAAAATAAAATCTTTATAAAATAAATTGTCTAGATTCCGATTCGAGTAATTAATCGATACCGAGAAAAAAAAAATAACTTTTTAAAAATATTCTTCGTGCAGTATGAGTATGACAGTTCTTTTTTCAAATTCCAAAACCTATGCTGTAATGATAGTCATACACCCCGGCATTCAGGGGTGTAAGTTTTACTTACAGAGCAAGAGATATGTAAAAACTATTACGTCATTCGCATCCCGAAAACTGTGTATTTCAAGCCTGCTGTGATTCGTGAAACCGAATCATTCCAACTTATCACTAGTTCTATACTGAACAGTCCTACAGTAGAACTATTTTTGCTCGTAGTCCTGCGATTCAAGGTGGTTTTTGTTCTCATAGTGCTGCCTTTTAGCGTAGATTCGGGGTTTTTAAGTAGAATGTTGATTTAATTCCCACTAGTTTTACGTAGGACTGTTTAGTATAGAACTAGTGGGAATGATTTTTGTAGCCACAATATCCATTTATAACAGACTACCCATTTCATTAACTTTTCAGGTGCAAGTAGCATCAGACGAGAAGCTAGCTCTGATGAGTCGAGCTGGTGAAGCGCTGGCGAGGGTAGCAGAGCTGGAGAGACAGCTACAAGAGGCACGCTCCAGACATGCACAGCTCACTAGAGATCGGGAGAGAGACGTAAGTTTAACTACGTAATCATCTTCATGAATCGATTCAGATTTTATCCGACCAGTATGTATCAATCTGGACCTTTACGTCGTTAACTTCATTCAAGTCGTGGAGGGTGCATTGGTTGCAAGAGAGGATACACAACAACACAAACACGATCACGTAATGAGGACGTCTCGAATAATCTTTTTGTAGCAATGTGCCTTAGATTTGTGTGGTTATCTTATTCAATGTGGTAATGAAACTGACCATGGTCAGCAGTTCAGCACATCTTAACGGCAAACAATAGTTATAAGTGTGAAAGTATACGTGTTGAATTGAGACCCTCCTCCAAAGAAAGAAGCTAATTTTTAAGGGTCTTACCCTTAAAAATTTCTTTTTTTAGAGTGTTTATGCCACTCAAAGGCTCCTGACTTGGCTTTACAAGCCGCCGTGAACGTATAGGTATTGCAGTGTTGTAAACAGAGGTTTTTTTTGTTTTATAAAAAAATATATGTTTCAAAATAATGTAGGTACTGAATATGTGGAAACCATTTTAGCGTCTGTTTCCCTTTTACCCTGAAATATCTGTGATATAGGCAACCTGTCTTCATCTCCAAATATCTTATCTTACAGGAAGCCGAATGGAAGCAGTTCCAAAGCGACCTCCTAATGACAGTCCGTGTGGCCAATGACTTCAAGACCGAAGCTCAAAGGGAACTAGAGCGCCTGGTCTCCGAGAACAAGGTCGCAAGGGACAGGATACGACTCTTGGAAGACCAGATGCACTCCATCAAGGGTAAGTGGAAGAATGAGGGAGAGAATCTTGCGGGGTCTAATGTGGATGCGTTTGATATATTTTATGAATTGGCTTTGTATGATACACTTCGAATTTTGGTGATTTTTTTTATGTACGACTCTTATTATGGAATTAATACATCCGAAGTATTTCTATTTTTAGATACCTAGTGTCCGTTTCTAATGGACTAATTTTTAAAATACTATGGGGAAAGTTCTATTTGAAGTTTTTTTTAAACCTTCTTTATCTTTATTTTGTGAATAATTCTAGGTGCTCAGTTTGATGTTTTGTCTATTTAATTTCAATGTTTTTACTGTTTGGGAGCACTGATCTACAAAGATTTTATTTCAATTTTGGTTTGCTGCACCAATACTGTTTTAAAATTGTTATGAATGGCAGAGTTTTCTCAAAATTGGTTTTCTCTATAAAATCGCAAGTGAGAGCTTTGCATGTGTATGACAGGTAGATTTGAAAGTAGTTTGGAATTTGTTAACACTTTTGTTATCTAGTTGTTGCTTTGTATCTTGCGAATGCTCTAAATAAAATGCGATGTAAAGAGGGTTTACTATTGCCGTGTGTGTGATCAATATTAAGATAATGAGAGTTATGTTTTCAGGTAATTACAACATTTCTGTACAAAATTACATTTAAATTGAAAAAATAAAATAGCTTTCGACGTAGCTTTACTGTTCATTATGCATGAAGTCAAATAAAATAATAATAAGACGTCAAACATTAAGATTTGTTCAACAATTTCAGCAGAATTAACATGCATTCCCATGCGCTAATTCTGTGTAAAATGCCTAACTACGTAGACATTCATAAACTAACAGTTATCGACCATCAAATATATGTTAAACAATGTCTAATCTCAATTTGATGTACCAACACAGGTGTTGACAGATCGGAATCTATGGATAGCGTTTACTCAGATTACAATATATTGGAATCGAAGGACTCTCTTGACTCTCAGACCAGCGATGATTTGAGTACATCTAAAGACGTATTCAAGAGTATAAGAACTAGATATCTGTCTAGAGTGCACAACGTTGCTGATCCTCCACCAAAAGAAGTAAGCTTGATAGAACAAGCCTTCTTCAGAACTTCTTCCAACGTCCCAGAACAGAAGAATGACTTGGACGATTTGTTACAAGATGAATTTAAAATCAAAATCCAAAACGTCACCACAGACGAAACGAATGATGATGATAGTCCAAAATCACCAGAAGACGAGTACCCAACTAGAGTGTTAGCCGAAGCTGTCTTACCTCCTTTTGAAACCAAGGAGTTGAAAAGACAAAATGCTATCGACCTTCGTGATGAGATAGATGATCCTCCAGTTGAACCAGAAATACCAAGGAACGTAATAGATCTGAACCATAGTTTTAGGTTAATTAAATCAGATTCTAGTTTCGCACCGATCCCACAAAAACGTACTATATTCGATACAAATATGTCTGGAACATACAATGGAAAACCGAAGTCTTATAGTATGGATAATTTAAACACTAACGAGGAATATCAAGAAGCTTTGAAAGAGGCCACTAGCGTGGATTTTCTAACTATTAACACTCAAAGTGAAACATCTCTTTTCACGGAAGGCTCCGACAGTGTTTTTCTCTCACCACCTATTGAGAAAAATAACAACAAAGTCGGAACCTTTGAACCCAACAACAATGACGTAAAACAAGATATCCCTATTGTAAAAGCTGAAGAAGTACTCCCTTTTGCATATCCTGGTGATATTAATAAACGCCCAGTAGTTGATTTGATTCAGCCTAATAAAGAAATACTAAGAGATATTCCTATTGATGATAAAGTTGAGAAACAACTTAAAATGGTCAATGAGGAACTAAAACTCACATTCAAAGCTGCAATAGACAGAATAATCGGTAATAACAGAGCTAAAAGAGGTTCTCCTTGCAGAAAGGTATTAAAAGAAAATGATGAGGAAAGTACTTCTGAACCTGTCCCTATTACCAAAGATGAAATAGATGATACTAATAACTCTAGAAAGATTTTTCTATCCGGAGTTGCAAAGTTACCAGAGATCGAAGTTCGACGCGATTCAAAACCAAAAGTTGTCGATGCCAAAGAAAATAATAGTTTAGTTACCACTAATGATAATATACCTAGTAGTCCAAAAATAGAAACAAGCAATCCGTTCATAGAACCTACAAGTGATACGGTTCCTCCTGAACCCACAACACCAGTTCCTGTTGATGATAATGTAAGCTATCATCTAACAATAAGTACCACAGACTTAGGTGATGATATACCAAAGACAGCTCCAGTACAAACAAATCCTAATATTAATAGAGCTGCAAATACTTTTAGAACTTTCTTGGCTCCTATTCAAATAGGTAACAGTAATATTGCACCTACAGCTCCGATAATTATAAGCCCTGTATTGATACAACCCGTTTTTTTCAAACCTCTTGCACCCCAAGAGGTCCCAGTAGAACAAAATCAAGAGGCTAACAAAAGTACTGTTTACTACAGTGATATAGATCAAGTTGATACTGATAGCAAAAAAGATACCAAAGTGACTGAAGTGAAGAACCTTGAGGACAGTACTAAAAGAAGAGGCCTTTATCAAAAGAATGTCAAAGCAAAGCAATTGCCTTTTCTGTCATGGAAAACTTTTGGTTCAAACGAAAACTTACCTGAAAGGAAAACCCCATCGCCAAGTAAAAATATAGCTAAACCTTCACGTTCGCCTTCGCCTTTGGAAATATCAAAAAATGCTCACAGTTTTGCTAAAAGTCCAATAATGCCTTTAGAACCTCCAAAGACTGTAGGAGTTGTTCCAAAAGTTGCAGCACAACCAACAGACGTAACCACAACTGTTGGCAAGTTATCGAAGACTCCTCAATATTTGATCAACAACAAATATTATCAGCCAGTAGCAAGCGTACCGTTCGTCATAAATTCTACACATTCTATAAAACCTCAACCAGTAGAAAAAAGTAAAGAAGACTTAAAAGTTACGCAAACAAATCCATTTACATCTCAACTTGAACAAAGAAGATATTCTGAACAGGAAAATGTTTATGAAGAAATAGGACCTGTGATTGCCGAAGTAATAACCAAAGATAATAAAAATATAGCCGATGATGAAAAAATATCAAATATAAACCAATCGTTAAACGATGATCTGAATGCAATACCTAGAGAGGATCTTCTAAAAGTACCTCGACGAATCAAGAGGCCTAAGGCCAATGATAGGTATGCAAAATCGAAATCGTTAGATTTTGTAGAGAGCACGACTGCTGCGAAAGAAATGGCCAGCGTTACCAAATCGGTCATATTATTATCAAAAGCGCCTAGCGCTAAAGACGACTTACCAAAGAAACCTACTGGATCTATTGTAGAAATAGTCCAAAGCTTAGAAAAGAAGCCAGATCCAGATGTTCCAACAGAGGTTGCGCCGAGAAAGTTCTCACTCCAACATCCGAATTCACCAAGCATAGACACAAATACAGGTTCCTTGCCAAGGGAAAAGCCATATTGGAGGACTTTGGAGCACAAACGGGTGTCGCACCCGCTAAGGTCACTGAAAGATCCCCCGCCCCGAAGACCTCTACGTAAGTCAGCGCTTTTGTGACCGGAAACCTAAACGTTCGAGTGTGAATTACATGTAAATAACTGTATCAATGTATGGAAACATGAGAGTCGTGTGTTGTCTCATTCGGTGGCGGTGACATGGTGCTGGTCTGTGTTTCATTTGTTTTTGGTGTTAAGCTTCTGAACGTTGGGTTACTTTATGCGAGTTTGGCAGATGTCGTTTTATTTGGTGCTGGGTTTTAATGCCAAGATTATTTTGTGTGAAATCAGTGGTCTGATCAGTTATATATTTTTGGACAGGGTAAAATTGCCAAATCAGCTCTGCTCAAATTAAATCTGATTCGCGCTGTAATCTATACCTGCTTATGATGGATGCGTTCAGAAGCTTAACCTATGCTTTTGTGCCTCATTTTACTTATTTTGGAGTACGAAGTTGATCTTGTTTAAACAAGTTTATTCTAGAAGGAATTGTCACTTGAATTTAGTTTGACTTTATTTCAGGGATTTAAGGTGAAAAAAGTACAGCATGAAACATTATAATTATGCGTTTATTTATTCGTCACAATATAAGCATGGTTTTTCGCTTCACGTTTTTATCGCACTGGGATTATTCTGGTGTTGGATTTGGATTCTTAGATAAAGTGGAACCTTACTATATTTGCCCTGTTCTGGACGAATATTAAAATTTAAAAGTTTCTAGTTCTAAGTACAGATGCCAGCACATCAAGCTACCCCAAGCCGTCAAATTTTCCAAATCAATCTTGATTCTAATGCTTGAGCTATAAAAGTAGAAAATCTATCAAAAAAAATTGACACACTGTAGTAGCTTGATCCTATTGTAGCTGTCCCTCTAAACATTTTCCTAAAACTATTGAAAGTAAACTTCTGAAGTCAACTTTGCCGCTTGCGATTTACGGTCTGTAAGTCCCTGTTCGAACATTTTGGTCCTTCGAGCCGGATTTCTAGTATGGAGCACCTTTAGTAAGACAAGACTAGTAATTCTTGCAACACCATCAAGTAGACCACAGTCAATAACCTCTATGTCACCTCCAGCCATACCACCTCGCACGGAGGAGACTCCGCCACCACCGCCGTTGCTCACTAGTGCGTCGCTACAGGACATCATGGCCACGGCTGCCTCGCATAGGAGGACTAAAGGTAATTAATTTAATCATTAATTTAATAATTTATTCATCAGGCTACAAAAGAGTAATAACGGGTTTTTGACAAGTATGTATGATGTGCGAAATAAAGTAGGAGAATATCTACACACTGAAAATTGGCTTTAGTTAATGCAAAAAAGGACAGTTGTGTTCCTAATAAGCTCTCGTTGGCATGAGTCATTTATACTCGACGATTTTCAATCAAATATTGCAATTCGTCTCCGAGAGTTATAAAATCACGAGTGTTTATCTGCTGCGCTAGGGTGTTCTCTGTTGGATTCTCAATCACCATCATCCATCATCAATCTCCTGTCCTCCAATTAATTTAAGGTCGGCGCAGCATGTCTTCTTCTTCCATACTCGTCACTAGTCAGATCACCAGACAATGGATTTTCAATGATCAGCTCAATAATTACAGTTAAAAATTAAATAGCTTTAGATACCCTTACTGCCCAATGTGTTTATTCTTTCAACATAACTGATGGTTCTAAAATGATTGTTCCAGGTGTCAGCCGTCAAGACTCCCGTCTGTCAGTCAAGTCTCTTATTGAGAGTATAGAGAACGCAGCGAAGGCAGCTAAGCAGTCGCCTGCAACCACGCCAGTAGGAGAGTGGCCACAGGTAATAATAATAATAATAATCTTTATTATGAACATCTTACAAGGTTTCTTTGAGGTGAGACCCTGACCTCCAAACTAGTAAAATACTGTATCATGAAGGTCAGTTCCTTCCCTTCACAAACGTGTTATTAAATACGAGTACAGTAGGTCCATAATTTTAACGTAGGCTAACTTCTATCTTAGGCTAGCAAACAAAAAAATATATTACTAGATTTCAGTATAACTAAAATCAGAAAATAACGGTAAAAAATAAAAGAAAAAGGAATGTGCGTGTGTGTAGTTGTGTGTGTTTGTGTAGTTGTGTGTGTGTGTAGTTGTGTGTGTGTGTAGTTGTGTGTGTGTGTGTGTGTAGTTGTGTGTGTGTGTAGTTGTGCGTGTGTGTGTGTATCTATGTATATGTGTGTGGGTGATCTAAGCGTGATTGATTGTGTATTTCATACCGTTACAATAAAAAGAGATTCTATTTTTTCATAGTCCATGTCATTTAACCATGCAATAATTTTACTTTTGACTTGATTATTACTGAATGATCTGATGTGTTGAATGGACTGTGTTATTTTATTGTATAACCGTGGAGCTTGGACGTTGTAAAATCTGCTAGCAAATTTTGTGTTGGCTCTAGGTACTGGGCAATGCACTTTTCTTTTATTCAAATTGGGTAATATCGGAATGACCTGTTTGTGGTATCTACGTAAGACTTCATAAACATAAAGTTTAGGTAAAGATAGACTCTGGCTATCTCCTGACCAAATCCACCGTTTGTATAAACGCGCTATTTTGAACAATTTTTTCGGTAAACAAATGATCGTGTATTAGAACGACCCGGTCGTTTAGTCATTTGTTTCGTAACAAAATAAATTGTATTGATTAGAACACGGGATTATTATTACGATATACCGTCAAAGGTATAGTTGGCCCAAAATTTGTATGACCGCCATCTTAGATTGGAGTGGGTAGCCTAGCCTATTCGTGGAGCTATCCCTTTTACGACAAAAGTTCTATTTGCAGAAACCAAAAATTTTAAATTAAAAAATTATAAGTAGGATATTTATATTCTTTTACACAATTTCTTACATCTGTTCATGTTTTTCTCTTTCAGCAAACCACCGTAGGCGTAACTCTAACAACAACCTCAACTACGATAAAGAACGGCATGGCAGAGTCCACAGCGCCCACCAACGGTATGGGCGGAACCACCTTCTCCACCAAACCGCCCGCAGCCAGGGGCACCCGCCCTTCACCTATCGCCAACGGTGAGTTTCTTACTATACGTTTATTTAGCTTAGGTTTTTTAGTATTTATGAAAAAAGGATGAGGGGATGGTGGATGTAGTTTTGAATTTGTATGTACCCATGTTCATGGTGTTATTTATCAAAATGGTCAAAGTCGTAAAAATGGCTAAAAACATGATTTCAAGTTTTTTTTTATTGGAAGTTCAAATTAGATGCCCTGTCACCTTATCATATAATAGTGTAGGTATAGGTAAACGTCCTTATTCTTGGGGTAATATGCATGGAAGTAACCAATTTATTTTAATAATAAATACGTAAAATATTGTATTTTGTACGATAACGGTATATAAAATATGAGTCCAGCATGCATTGTCCGAAAACCGCAGTTTTTTTTTTCATTTTGACAAATTCTGATATCCCATACTACAAATCTATAGAACAATAATTGAGTCCTCATTTAAGTCTCCCAATTAAATACGAGAATCCCGTTCCCGGCTACATATAATCGCATGAAAGTCGCTTATTTTTTCCAGCATGGCAGCATGAACGCGGCGCATAGCCCAACCCTTGCCTAATTAACGAAAATTAACGATATGTGTTGTGTGCCACCTTACTAATTTATTTATTAAACTCTTAGTTCATTACATGATGCATGCCAATCGACTTTTTATTTTATTTATTTTTACAACAACCTGTATGTTAAGATTTTTTTATAATTGGGTTTTTATTTTAAGAGTGGGATTTTTCCTTTGTCTTATTCAATAACTTTTGATTTTTCTGGTTCTGGTGTTTATGGTTTCATTTTTGGGGTAATTTCTTATCTTTTCTAGTACACTCTGAGATTTTTTGCAACGAATTACTTATCATATTTCTTTTCACAATTTTCCATCAACTTGGTTTATTATTGAGTTAAACAAAGGAAATGAAATGTTAACGTTTTTTAAATTCAAACCGTCATTCCAAAAAATCAAAATGGCGTCGGTACATATTTTCCCGCCAACTTTTCCCCCTATTCTCATGGAGTTGGGTGTTACGGACGTATAAGTTCACTCATTGGGGGCGGTACCACTCTGCATTGTTTGTGTCTACTCTGAAATATCCTCACTGGCTGACTGTGGGGATATTTCGCTCATGTACACCGTCGACGGTTTTGTGATAAAACGTAGGTTTAAAATAAAAAGAGAAGAAAAGCAGATCAGATTTTGTTGTTGCCTCGCGTACAGAGAAGGATTGTGTATGTTTGAAGCGAGTCTTATCTAAAAAGAACACCTCTATACAATATCGTTATTATGTAAAGTGTTATCTTGATATTTTCGCTGTAACCAAAGACGGAAAAAAACTAAAACATCTGCCCAGTAAATTTTACTTTCGCACCGTAGTACGTCAGTCGTAGTTTGTAAGTGGTCTTATAGATGTCGCCACTAATACTTTTCACCATTTGACCGTTCTCCATACACTTAATGGACAGGGTATTTGACAGTCTATATTCGACTAACACACAAAAACTCGGGCAAAGCTATATTGGGAAACTTCCACTAGTCTTATTCCAAAATGATCACAAATCCGTCGCCCGGTGCGCTTGTTTGACGTTGTGCCTAACGGGGCGGGGCAGAGACGACGGCGACGCAGGCCAACATCCCGGACGAGCAGCGCGCGCTCACACTGCAACAGAAGGCCATCGAGAGCTTCGTGCGACGGAACAGCTATGGAGATATATGTGAGTGAACTGTTTGATGGTAGCCTGATGTAAGTAGTGAGTAGTGTTAACCAGAGATTTAGTACGTACCGGCTGTTTATATGGTGCCGTCCTGGACGATATTTTGCGGAAACAGTCGAGTAAAAATTTAAAAAAAAATGCAATATGGACCAGCCATGGTGCTCTCAAAATACGTACAGATCAACGCCGTGTAGGCGGGCCTAAGGCACCTGTTCTATTGCCGATACCGATGTAAAGTATATCATGCTATACGTATGTAAAAAAGATAACGGAAAATAGGATATCTAGTCTCTTCCGTTTCTGCGGTGGAATACAAGGCCGAATCAGCCACACCACAATGCTGTATGTCACAATTAAAATGTTTTTAAAGATTATGCATTCAATTCAACAGCAGGCCTACCTAGGTAAGTAAATAAGTTCCAAGCCTTGCTTCTATGTGTCTGCATGATAAATGTCGCAAAAAACAAACACCAATACACAATGTTCATTAACATTCACTTCAAAAATTCAGCATTCTCCGAATTCATACAAACTGAACTAAAAATTGAACAGGTTTTAATGAAGATTTATAACAAACTACAGGTGAACGAAAGGATCCACTAAACGCGTTACAAGTGAAGAACGGCGGCTCTAAGCGCAATGCGCTGCTCAAATGGTGCCAGCAGAAGACCATGGGATACAGCAACATTGATATTACTAACTTTAGGTAAGTTTAACTGCCGCACTTCAAGACGGTTAATGATTACATAGCCATCACGTAGTAAAGATTTTGGCACTATATTGAAGGTTTTGTATGTCAGGTGTAAGGTTTACCGTTTACCAAGTGACTTCTTAAGTCTTCTTAGCGTGTCGATGGCAAATCTTCACAAAATACATTAAATAAATTTGGCCCAATATTCAGTTACGCGAACTCCACTTAAGTAATCATTCAATATCTCTGAGTACGGCATTTAGTAGTACAGTCCAGAAACATTTTACGGTTTTTGGCACATCGCAGCTTGTGGGAGTGACAAGGGTGCACGTAATGTTGGCCAACGTGGGCCCCTGCATCTCCCCATCATTACAATTTCTCAGTGTTCTAAATTCAATTACTATTCTAAACACAAGTACAAACTACAAAGTTATTTTAATACACAGTATTAGTTTATAAAAGGAGTATGAATAAAACCGAAGCCCGCCACACTATTCCTAAACCACTGCAACTTCTACAGTAGCGAGCACTAGAAGAGCGCTGAGACAATGAAGCTCGACGGAGTCCCAGAGAAACAATTTGTATAACACAGGAATAACATTGATTTTTGTTATTTTTCCCAGTTCATCGTGGAACGACGGCATGGCGATCTGCGCTCTCCTGCACTCGTACTTAGGCGACGGACGCATCTCGTACGCGTCGCTGTCGCCGCACGACAAACGCACCAACTTCTCTGTCGCGTTCGCCGCTGCAGAGTCCGTCGGTATACCTACCACACTGGTCAGTTACATTTACATCATCAGCCTAAAATGTTCCCACCGCTGGGACGCAGACCTCCTTTCTATGAGAGGGAATGGGCTATAATCCACCACGCGGGTCCATTTGGTAGATGCCTAATGTCTTTGAACTTTTGGTTCTAGGACATGACCGGTTTCCTCACGATGTTTTCCTTCGCCGTTTACATTTGTAGTAACATTTTGCTTGTATGAATTTTCAACATTATGTCTATGAGGAGATTTACCTCTATGCACTCACCTGACTGTTATAGGACTGAAATTAAAAGATAATATTTCCAATGAAAATATAGTATCAGGAGATCGCGGATAAGGCCTGGTTGAAACTCGCACAGGCCAGGGAGGCATAGTACTGAAAGGAGGAGGCCTTTACTCAGCAGTGAGTGGAACAAGACCGCAAGTGAAATTTTAATTATTAGGTGTCCCAAATGTTAACAGATCTCGTAGATAATTATGTCTATCTACCATTGATATAATAAAACCCAAGATACACACTCCGCGTCTCAAAACCGTCCGCTTAAAATGAGTTCACAATGAACTCATTTCAAATAGTCTCAGTAGGGTTTTATTATATCAATGCTATCTACAAAAAAATTGAGACACGAGCAGATTTACAAAGCTCAAAAAGCTTTTTTCCATCAGTGCAAAAACGTTGACCCTTATTTTATTTTGTCAACAGAACATTCAAGACATGATCCAACAAGAGAGACCGGACTGGCAACAAGTTATGGCATACGTCACCAGCATTTACAAACACTTTGAAACATAAACTAATGTGGACCTTATGACTAGGTTGATAGAGAACAATCTATATTATACGGACAATACTATCATCATTTAATGAATTTTCAGCCCATAGATGGCGCTGTAATAGGTGGCCCATGTAGATCGTGGGCCAGTTTAATGATCTTGCCTCTATGGTATCAAAGAGATCTAAAACGAAAGTAGTTACAAGATGTGAAATTACTTACAACATATTGTGTGAATAAAATACGATTTTCTTCATCGTTGTCTATCTTCGTAAATTTTTGAATGTCTTTGTGTGGGGACTACATAATATTTCAAGCTTTTAATAAGAAATCTAGTAATCCAATTAAATAAAAAAATGTAATTGTAACGAAAAATATTCTTTGCGATACAATATTCCATAGAGTACATGTTTAGAATACGTAGGTCATTTTTAAAGCCTTGTTGTAAAATTTATCCTTGAAAAAAATGTCTAAAGTAATCTTTGAAAAAAAAGTTTAAAGTTATCTTTGAAAAAAAAAGTATCTTTTATACTACACTTGCTTGGTAAGTGTACCAATACTACCCCACTATACGGGTTGAAAGCTGTTCATTAAACCTTCTCAAAAATCTAGGCAGTTATATTGTATGGAATTTCATTACTGCCCTGAAAATCAGGGTAATAATGGATTCATTACTAACGCGTTTTGTTTTTTTTTTTTTAAAGACTTGACGTTGGTAATCAAACGATTTAGTTTTTTAATTTTACCATAAAAAGTACTGGCCACTAGAACTTTTAAAGCAGGTAGCATACATTCTACATTCCGGTAGGGCCGGAAAACTTCAAACCTATATGCGATAGAGCGAGAGATTTATAACACTCTCTCGCTTTAACACGCGAATAAGTTGGAACCTGCGAAACGGGGCGTTTTTTACCTTCTCTAAAGCCGCGTCCCCACACAAAGCCGCACGGCTCGGCTTCGCGTGCCGTGCGGCTCTAGTGGGGACGCGGCTTAACGTCTTTTGGCGTGAAAATTGTTTGACGTGCTAAAATTTAAAGAAAAAAAAAGAACTTATTGTTGGTTGACGTATTTTGTAGAAACAATTTTCTTGGTAAATTTTAAAGTTTGGCGGTGTAAATCACAAGTTAAAATGAGTGACAATGATAGCAATTTATTAACAACAACTCCACCTGACATAATAGCAGATGCTAAAGACATTGTTAGTAATCTCTTGCCTGGAAAATCGAAGATGAAATATATGAAGGAATATGAAATATTTATGCAGTGGAAAAGTGAAAAACAAGCTAAGTGTAGTATAAAGCAGTATATTTCACTCGAGGGTAAGTACAGATTACTAAACTCGTGTGGTTCACGGCCCTCCGCTTCGCGTCGGGCCTCAAATGCACCCTCGATTAGTAATCTGTGCCTTACTCCCCTTGGTGAATAAATAGCTATTAATTCAAATATTGAAACGAAATTAGAACAATGCAATTATATCTATCGCAAAAGGTTATGAATAATAAGAATTAACTTATCTTTCGAATAGGTTGTAAATGTTGTAATACATTCCTAAAAAAAAAACTTCATATTTTTGGACTGGTAACACTTTAATTTGGGAACAAAGAATTCGTTTAGGCTAAGAATGGATAATAAAGGGATAAAGAAAGAATTAATGCATGAATGTGATAGTATTTTACGATAATGAAAATTATCCAAAGACGGATATGGTTCTTAGTGTATTTATATCTTGTCTACATTTTAACGGACAATTTATTTATTTACTGACAAGATTTTCTGTATTGTCTTTGGCATAAAGTTCAATATCGTTCAAACGTTTCATGCTAAGGTGAAAGTGAGTGATAAAAAAACTAAAATTGCCTTGTTTCGGCCTTAGGGGTTGTTTATAACCGTCTTTCCAGAATAAAGACTGATTCAATAGATTGTTAGGAGGGTAACATCTTAATAAGAGATACGACGATTAGTTTAGTACTTTAGTCTGTCTTAAATTTAAAAAAATAAACTTATTTTTTTCGGCTTTTATTAGATCAATATGCTAAATAATAATTAAACTTGTCTATTCTTAATTAATAACCAGCTATTTAGATTATACAGAGTGTGACTTTTTGCAAAACATTACAAATTGTGCGCATCCTGTATAGTTGTAGTTCTTAATTAACGATGTTGTGAAACTTAAGGCGTTTCTATTCTAAATAGTCAGAAATCAAACGTTAATATCCATCAATCGAATTGTATTGTCTTAACCTAATTATGTAGTTCATATTTAAAGTAATGAAATTTAATCTCACGAGATCTCGACCCCCTTCCCTTTTTGCCTCCAATGTATTTCTAATCTAATTAATATTCTATGCTAGGATATGGCCTTTCAATGTGAAGCATGATTGTCTGTTTATTCTCATATAAGCATATGGCTAGGCTTTGACCATTTATGAATAAGTAACATTTGCCTTTGTGCGTAGAGCTAAGAGCAGTTATGGAATTGAAATGTGTGTAATGCCGTTTTATAGAAATGTGACTATTTAAAATATTGCTGTCGATTTAATATAGGAAAGAAAGCTTCAAAAATAAATCGAAGGAAATATAAATTTTTTGAAACAAAATCGCTATGAATGCTGTCTATTTTAGACAGCTTTCATAGCGCATCTTAACAAAATGTTTTGACAGTTGACAGCCACAATGTTCAAAATATCTTGCGTCACTTTCTTATTTGACCTGATAGAAAGAGACATGCATATTTTTAAAGGAGTCACGTTTCTATAGAATCGACCTCTATGTGACTTACACTATTAATACTACTGTATACTCAAATAATGTTGTAACATAATGTGTAACGCCAAAAACTTATGTTTTTTCTTTTAACAAAGGCGCGGGAATGTTTCTACTCCGCCTTAGAATTTAAGCGTGGCACACATACTCTTTGGTACATTAATTTAACCGCCTTTTCGAAATCGGTAGGTAAGCATTGTGATTTTGTTATTTGGTTGTCTCTGGATTTTAACTTTAAATCTAGTCCAAAACATTGAGAAAATAACTTTTTAAAGTTACATAATTGGCAAATGTATCGAAAATCCAGCAGTTTTATGAATTGGAGTAAAAATTGAGATCTATTTTTGTAGTAAATTATTTTAGCATTTGATTTTGTGAAGTTAGTATGTTGTTTGGCTGAATGTTTTTGTGTATTAGTGTTCGTTTTAAAAAAAAAAGTGATTTTGACATCTTGAAATAATCGAAGATCGAATACACGCTGTGTGAGACTTTATATATTTGAGTAGGATTATAATTATAATTACATATTTATTGGAGGCTGTTTCGTGCAGTGTGTGTTTGTTCCTCGAGGACATTATCGGTTGATATTAGATTTTAAACTACTTTGTAAACTCTGTCCCATATAGCAAGGCATGAATTGTAGAAAAAAACTATTTGACTAGTAGAAGTTTAGTGTAGTAGTGTTTTGGAAAAAAAAAAACATGCCAAAAGACAAAAATAAACTTTTTTTTTTTTGGGAATCTGGCAGTTTATTTACTATTCATGTCTTGCAAAATGGTGGAAGTACTTTAGATATAATTTAAGTAACATGTGGTGTGTTACGTTTCTGACTCGGTTGTTGATGCTTAGTAGTTTAATTATTACATATTTTGAGATAATTGTATTTTTGTAAATATAGCTTTTAAATAAAGTTCCTGATTTATTATAGCTCACTTTGTTTTATTTATACACAACTTCTATGTACTTAAATCTCTTTTATTTGGGATTTATATTTCTTCCGGGATCTAACTAAACGCCAAAACATTTAGCAGTCGCGGTCATAAAAGTAAACGTGAGAGCAGTACGGTGAATACACTAAAACATGAGCGCGAGGTGACTCGAGCTATCTCGCTCCCGCTTTCTCTGACTGTAGACAGTAGATGTATAAAATGTTAAAACAATTAAAAAAAAGATAATGACAAAGGGTTTAATTAATAACAATTATTATTATTTACAATATCATACAAAATAATCAAATAAATTGGCCAATTTATGTGAATATAACAAAATATACAAAAATGTAAGATTTTATCTTTGGTTTTACTAGCTAAAATTCCGAAACGGGCGAAATTACCATTACTTAAATTAAATAAAACAAACATCATAGATTTAAAAAAAACCGTCAAGAAAAATAAAAAAAGTTTAGCAAGGATTTTATTAGTTTTAATTACATTTGTACTGTGCAGGGTGTAGGTCTATATATTGTCTACCACTCCAATACCCCGGGGATGTACTTCGCGATCAGCTTCTCATAGTAAGGCCAGAGAGCCTCGATGTCAGGGATACCACCGCTCTTGGTGTACAAGTCGTATTTGCTGCGAAGATAGGAGGAAGATTAGATTGGAAGTTTTGGAACGTCAAAACGGTGACGAAGAGAGTGTAAGAGAGTGAGTGTGGATGCAAGCAATATGGAAGATGGATTCCTACACGACGCCACTCGACTCGTGCTTGTCATTGATCGGTTTGGAAATTGTCTGGAGGTTCAAGGCGTGGCACAGCATTATCAAAAAGCCGAAACAATTTCGAAGGACCAGAGGTCCTTAGAGCCACTGTGGTTGAGCCATGACCGAACCAACTGAAATAAGTAGTAAATCACTCCGGAAATCCCAGCGGGGTTAGGCAGAGCCGTACCTACATTACGCCAGTTATGTTGAAATCCCATGGAGACAACCCCAAAAACACCTTGCCTGATCCGGGAATTGAACCCAGGACTTCATGGCCCTTGCGGGCCCCTTCCATATTGCTGCATCTCTTTGAGGCGCGCGTGGAACACGTACTCGCCGCCGACACGGTCTGTTGCCGTCATGACGACGGCCGGACGGCGAGCTAGCCCGTTACTCACCGTCCACAAAAAAAAAATGTCTTCATGGCCAGTAGTCACGCTGCCACCACTCCAAAAAAACCTGCCTGATTTGTTAATGATTGCTGGTGAGCTGTTCTACCTCGTAAATGTAAAGGTAATAAAGTAATAATATTCAATATTGATGGCCAAGATGGCGGAAGAACAATATTTGTTCAACAGAGTTTTCATTACAACGCGACGCAACGCGAGTTTCATTAGTTGTTAATAACTTACTTGAACTCCAGAACGTGTTGCTTGATCTTCTCGTCTCCTTCCTTCATGAAGTGTTTGTAGTCGCCGCCCGCGTGCCACGGGTACAGGGAGTGGTATCTGGCAACACAAGCAATGAATTTACCACAAAATACACTCTGAACACGTTTTGTAAGAAGAAGATGAGTAGTGTTCTTTATCGAAAAGCTAAAAACCTAGACGGAAGTAGACGTGTAGTAGATCTACTGACAGTGGCATGTGTCATCATCATCATCATTCAGCCGAAAGACGTCCACTGCTGGACATAGGCCTCCCCAAGAGTCACCACACTGACCGGTCCCGTGCGTCTCGTAACCAGCAGATTCCCGCAACCTTCACCTGGTCACCTAGTGGGAAGCCTTCCAACGCAACGTCTTCCGGTTCGCGGTCGCCACTCCAGAACTTTTCGGACCCATCGGTCATCCGTTCTGCGAACGATGTGCCCTGCCCAATTGTGGCGTGCAAGTGAACATAAATACGTACGGCATGCCCATAAGACTACTACTAGCGTGTTCAGAACCGTTGTAGGTTAAAAGGGCAACCCAAACTTTTAGGCTTGTTGTGCTATGAAAGTACCTACCGCCACTATGTTCCATCTAATATAATAAATAATCAGTAGGTAGGTACAAGGTGTGTGAAAGAAGATCCGATATCTGAACAAATATATCCCAGACTTAAAGAACTATCTTTAAGTGACACACTAGTGTGTCATCTCTGCCTAGCCTTTTTGGGTATTAGAAGCGTGACAGCTACAGTAGATAAAGCATTTATCATTGACTAGATTCACAAAATGTCACTAAGTAAGTAATTCCACGGAATATTACAGTTTATCTTAGAAAAACTATATATAGCACTAGCTGATGCCCGCGGCTTCACCCGCGTGGATGTCGTTCAAATTATATACTAAAACCTTCCTCTTGAATCACTCTATCTATTAAAAAAAACCGCATCAAAATCCGTTGCGTAGTTTTAAAGATTTAAGCATACAGACAAACAAACAAACAAACAAACAGACGCGACTTTGTTTTATACTATGTATAAGGATTAGGAAGTAAATAACTCATAAGATTATCACTTACAATGAAATCATTGAAAAATATTTTACGATAGTAAATTAGTCGTGTTTACATCTTCAATGTAAGGACTGCTAAATGACTTCATTTGGTTAACTAGTTCGTGACTAAACAGGGCACAAATTGTAACAGAAAACGTAATTCATTTTATAACTATAGTGGTCATCCGTAATCCGTTGCTTTGTAAATGAGTGGATGATGACGAAGACGATGAAGACGATGAAGTAACCATGGAGATATCTTACAGAAAAAAATAATCTCGAAGTAGAAATCCAGAAAAATAACATAACATAAACTCCCACATTATTACCAAGGCAGAACATCACGCACAATGGTCCAATCAAGAGACTCAGTGCGGATAAAAGCCCACAGAACGCCAGAAAAATTTCATTATATGTTATCTTATGAAATAAAGTTGTATTATACCTGATCATGAAGAGACCTTCCTTAGGGAACTTGGCCTTGTTGTGCACCAGCACCCTGTATAGGTACTCGTCGTGTCCCCACGAGATCGTCAGGTTCTCCAGGCCACAGTTGGGCTTGTAGATGCCGCATTCAGTACTGGATGAAAAGTATCAAGTTATTATTTTAGAATTGGTGTGAATATATTGGTGTCATTAGGGCATGAATATCGAAATCTCGGAATCTCGGAACGAAAGTTTCGATATTACAATTCCGATATTGGATCACGCAGTATCGGAATTGTAATATCGGACAATTTTAGGGTTTCGTAGTATAGACGGCTGTGTGATGGGTTACTTACTTTACACCCTGTAAAGTAAGTAACCCATCACACAGCCGTCAACCAAGCATTCTGTACATCAAACTCACGATATTATCTGTCACCGTTTTCAAAACGCTATAATCAGTATCAGACTTTTTTTTTTGGGGTCAAAAATCACATTTTACGGTAAACCTCAATGTAGCACTCTTCAAACATTGTGCTAGTGGATGCTTTGAATAGTAAATGGGTTATGGAGGTAATTTAAGTAAAGTTATAACCTGAAAAACTAGTATTGACAAAAACAGCTGTTAAAAATTTGGAAATTTGACCCCCAATATCTCCGAATTCTCCGAAACTAGGGGGTTCCCAGGTATGGTCTAGAACAAAAAAGTGATCTCAGTGGTGGGGAGAACAAGTGCCCTACGTTTGCGTTAAGGGTACTTTTACACCTTTTATAGAACCCTTATAGTTTCGCCATGTCCGTCTGTCTGTCTGTCCGTCCGTCCGCACGCGACTCCGCACTATAACTCAAAGACTCTTCATACTAGAAAGCTGTAATTTGGCATGAATAGGTATACAATGAGTTACGCCGACAATCCTATGGCCAATATAATGACTCTTAAAGCTCCCTTTTTTCATCAGGTCCCTTTTGCTCCAAAATGTCCACAAATGTACAATGCTACCGTTTACTACAGCTAGTAGTCTAGTACTTACTTGTACTTGGGGTTGTGCGTGTCTGGGTTGTCCTTAAAGCTGTCATCTCCGTACACGATGGACGGGCCCCACTTGCAGCCCACCGGGAACGTGTCTCCCACCACGCACCATTGAGGCTCGCCGTAGAAAGCCATCACCTGGTCAAAGGCGATAACAAACACTTTAGATTGCTTTTCTCCGTTGATGGTAAGTTACTCATCATCTACTGGGCTGCTCTTTATAGATCCATGGATTGGAGGAACTCTTGGCTAAATAAACTGCCTTTTCCCAACTATGTTAGAGTCGTGTTCCAGTATAACTGGACGTTACTGAATACCAGTATTTTTAATGGTGCGACTGCCTATATGACCTCCATCAGCGGTGGCCCAGTGGTGTCGGCCCCGACTTACGAACAATAGGTCGTGGGTTCGAACCCAGGCAGGCGCATTACTTTGTGTAATTTATTTCATCACCGCTGCTCTCAAAACGGTGAAGGAAAACATCGTGAGGAAACCGGCATGTCTTAGAACCAAAAAATTCGAAGACATGTGACATCTGCCAATCCTCACTGGGCCCGCGTGGTGGATTATAGCCCATCCGTCTCCTAGAGAGGAGGCCTGAGTCCCTGCAGTGGGAACATTATAGGAATATAGGCTGATGATGAAGTCAGTTAGTACTGGGTGATTACGATTACAGTCGAAAAAGCTAATAAGTAGGTATACAGCCAGCTATAACTTGCATTTACTTTTAAGATTGTACAGATACATTTAGAGACTCATGTCAAACGCTGATGTTAAGCGCTTTATAAACAAAATTGCAATCAATATTTACAGCGCATTAGAATTATAAATTAGATCTCTATACCTGTATTTACTTATCAGCTTGTTTGACTGTACATACCTCTAACAACTACCAAAGATCTACAAATGAAAGCCGGAACCGTTAACGTTACAAATGCACATTTATAGGCACATACTCATACTTATAATTACGAAATCATCACATTTTACATTTTACCTTTCCAAGATCATGCATTAGTCCAATAAGATGGAACCAGTCCTGATCGGGGTGGTCTTCCCGGATCCTCTCAGCGGTCTGGAAGGCGTGCACGATGTTCGGCAGGTCAGTGTCAGGGTCAGACTCGTCTACCAGGTCGTTTAGCTTGATCAGAGCATCTTTGACTGACATCTTGAAGTGGTTGAACTTCAGCCAATCGTCCATCCGTCCTAGGATTAGGAAGATTTTGGTGAGACAGTCAAGAAATTAAGGGAACATGACCTCACTTTGCAAAGATTTCGCGTACCTACAATGAGTAATCCGCTTAAAAAGGTTTTGTATCTAAGCTTGATTTGTCGTCGTAAGTAACATGCGCGTTTATTGTTGTTAATGTCGTGTATTATTATTTTAATTTGACATGCATAATTTAATTATTTTGTATCTAAAAACATCCGGCCTGTGTTTTTATATATTTATCTACCCAAATATCATAAACCCTCTATAATGCGTTCAAAAACCATAGGCAATGACCAGCATTACCAACCAGCAGAAATTAACAGAACTGTAATGAGCTCATAACCTACTGAAAACAGTAGGTTATGAGTTTTAAATTTGGAACAGGTGTCAAATTCAAGTGAGTGTGCTATTCTATAGTGCGCGCGGAACTAGTTGGCCGCGCCTTAGGTGGCGACAGGGGTGAGGGGGCGGGTTGCCTACAGCTCGCAATGCACAGGAGACTATAATTAGACAGTGATGATGACCAATCTCGAGATATCGTGAACAATTATTTGTTCAATTTATTGAAAAGAATACAAATAAAAAACAAAAACATGCCTAAGGCGTGGCCAACTAGTTCCGCGCGCACGTATCTACCTACATTAAAACAGATACCTATCGATACGAAACCCCAATTCAGTATGATTTTAATTATAAATCGCACGACATTTTGATCTCGAGTGACACAGGAATATTGACTTTGTTCGTTTGCCTATGATTTAAAAAAAATGACAGATATCCGAAACGCAGCCATTTCGAGCTGTCATTTGTTCGTTAGCTTTTTATTTCCAGGTAAAAGTAGACAAATTTTCTGATAAGTTCTTTATTTTTGTCGAAAATGAGTGATAGTGACTCGGAAATTAACATGAACACTCCGCCAGATATCGTAAATGCAGCCACGAATGCAACTAATAACCTGTTTATTTTTTATTGTATATACATAATTAGGCATTACAACACTCGTGTGATGCTATTAAGAAACTCGCCTTCGGCTCGTTATTCATTATGCACAGTCGCATAAACTACTATTTCGGTTTTCTTTTCTAACTCGAAATTAAGTACCTAAGTACGTTTAATCGTTAATTATTCATTTAGTTTAAATGAAATTCATTAATTTAACTAATTTAATATAATTAATTAATGTAGGTATTAATTTAATCGTTAATTATTAATTTTTTCGATAATTATCAATATGTGAATGTACTTTCACAGTGGGTGTTTTGTAAGTAATTTGGAAGTTTACTTATTGTAATCTCTCTCTCTCAAACTGTTCACTTTTTTTCAGCGGGTAAAATTTTTAAACCGCATTAATTATTATTTAAATATCCATAAAAAATAGAAAATTGTGGCTTACCTTTAACAAAATCATAGGTCTGTTTAGTATGCATCTCGTAGTAAGTCCTGCGCACGCGTTCCTTGATCGGATCATTCTCATCTATGTCGTAATTCCTGAAGGCTTCCACTGGCTTGCCATCGTAGACCTTCTCCGGCCGAAGCAGGAGTGAGGGGTCCATCATGGAGACGGGGGAATCCTGCAAAAATGGAAGCTTCATAATGCTTTGAAGAGGAACAACTATCAGATAGTTCTACGTGTGGTTCTAAACTGATGGTAGGTGATGGACTAAGATATCTGTCGGTCGTGATCGCCCACGATTCTGTAATGACTCGCTTCCTTCTCGTTTTAGTATTGTGTGACATAGGCTGTTGATACATGGGGCATCTTTTTTTAAAGGTTTTTTTTTTTTTTTATTCTGTAGGTACTAATTGGTATCATCATCATCGTCTGCCTGCCTTTTGCCAACTATGTTGGGGTCGGCTTCCAGTATAACTGAATGCAGCTGAATACTAGTACTCACTAGTATTCACTACGCGACTACGACCGTACGTGATTCTAAGCTGCAAAAAAATATCTAATAGACTTACTTCAAAAATTGCCTAAAATCCATTGGGTTGATCTGATATGAATTTCTAAGAGTTAGCTAGACCAAGATCTTTTATCCAAAGCGATTGAGATTAACGTCACGTTTTTCATGTGTGTGCTCTGGTGCAAAAATTGACTTTTTAAATCTATCAAACATTACTTAATTAAATCAATTTTGTGTAGAAAAACTCATGCGGTATTGTGTACAATACTTAGATGTTCGAAGTACTCGTATTTTATTTCAAGGTCGCTATTTTCTACATTATTTTCGTCACGTTTGCAATCGTAATAATTAGCTGCATCATTAGTTCATTGAATACAGTACCTATAGACGAACGTGACAAACACAGGTCGCCATTAAAACATTTTCAACTAAATTCCTGACATTTTTTAATCTATTTTGAACAGTATTTTCAAAGACACGAGGTATGGATTCTGTGAATAATGATAATATTATGAAAGAAACACCGCGCTGTGCGATGCACCGTGAGATCCGCCGTCTCAGCAATCCGACCGTGGGATCGAAGATTGGGCAATGCCAGTGACCAGTGTTAATTTTAGGTTTAGTGCTCAAGATCGATCAATTGTCACGCAACTTAGAATTACCGATTTAAATGTAATTTCTACATTAATTAAATTTCATATGTAAATTATATCGGTTTTATTTGCATCCTCGTCAAACGATAGCGTGATGTGTGACAGAGAAGAATGGGAGAAAAAATCGTGTTGTGCCAACAAATTAACATGCTACAAGGGTAGTCGAAGATGATGATGAATGATCTTTAAACAGTTTTTGCAGAGAAACGGAGAAAGTGCCAACACGAGTTACATGCGCGTGACTAGATAAGTTTTAATTGCTTTCTTCTATGTTATTAATAACGTGACCAGCTATCTCGTGAATATTTGTATTCAGCACAACACCGACCTTGACGGATGATACGGAGGTCGAAATATTAAGACGCAATAATTGCTTTGGTCTGTTCTAGGCTCCGGCTATTCATGCTACAGAAGAGAAAACAACTGACTGGATGGAAAAGTAGATTAGCCTTCTTTTCACACTTTTAAAACTAATTTTGTTGATGAGGTGGAAGGAGGTCTGATGGGATGACGACTAATAGAAAAGAGTGGAAAAGATTCGAAGACATGCTACGGTGACCCTAAATGTAAGTATTATGATAAGAGAAGAGAGTTATGATGAACAGATTACGCTGAGATTAAAAAAAAATACTTTGTATACACTGCGTTCAAGTATTTTTGTGCATGAATTTGATTCTATTTCCTCGGTAGGCTGTGGAAAAAGCTGCATGCATCAATTGGTCTAACTCTTAGGAATTAGAACTCCGTTTCTAGATCTCCTGTTTTTTTTTTGTAATAGTCTGTTTGTTTCCTTTTCTAACTATTGTTTATTAAAATTAAAATAAACTCACTGGTTTCGGCTTCATGTTTGGTGGTTACTGTGGCGATTCTCCAGTCGATCAGTAATGGCTCCCGGCCAGTCTGTGCACAACTTAAATGATAATTGATAACAGATGGGGTCAAGAGTTAAGTCAGGCTATCAGTATTAGCGTAATGAGATAAAAAAACTCGCGAAAATATTACTTACCAATGACGCGGCGCAGTAATTAATTGTTGATGTTTAAATTGTTTAATGTTTTTAAGTTTTTTTAGGGATCCGTAAGATTATTCTGTGATTACTGGAGTGGTACATTTTTGTTAGAACTTTCTTTACTTTGTCCCCATTTGATAGGTAATTGTTGCGTTTGCCAACAGTTGTATTATAACAGCGTAGGTACCTACAACCGATTTTATGAAATGGTGACCTAATGAAATGGTGACTTACATGACATCTAATTCTAATGTAATATGTAGTTACCCTAAAAATCCAATGGTTTCTCGTGAATTCTAGATAAGGGCATGAATCGAAGCATCTGGAGTTCTACAGGTCCTGGCGAGCCCCATGAGATAAGGCGTGAGTTTATTTCGGTAGGTACCTATTACCTGTGTGCATAAATGCTGTCTAAAGCCAGCATAATGCATAGAAATCCACCAGTCTCCGGAAAACTGATTAGTATCCTCCTTTTTAAAGTCGGTAACAAAAGGCGTTTGATTGCGGACAAGACCTTAGTTCAGCTATAGATTCTTAAGATCCTCAGTGTGCCATGTACGTGGCTCAGTCTTGACGATAGAACCGCATCATGCATCTTCCATTGCTGGCCATTTTACGTTGTAATTACATGCATTTAATCAGCCCTTAATGTTCCCACTACTGGGAGTCTGGGACACAAGCGTCCTCTCTATGATAGATATCACATAAATTCACATGTTTTCGATTTTCCGGGCTCTAGGACATGCTGGTGTCCCTCACAATGTTTTCCTTTACCGTTTTGAGAGCAGTGGTGATAAAACAAATTACACAAATTAATTCGCCTGCCTGAGTTCGACGACCTACTGCTCGTAAGTCGGGGCCGCTACCACTGGGCCAACGCTGTTCCCTGGATCTAACGCCGCCATTCTATTCGCTAAACTTTCACAGATACAAAATACAAAAATGTTTTATTCACGAAATTTGTTACAAAAATGGGTGGTTGTGTTTGGGGAATCCTAGCAATTTTTGCTTGTGTTAGGAGACCCCGCTCTTCCATAGCACAATAATTACAGCAGTAACAAATATGTGGGTTATTAAAGATATACTTACTTAATTTTAATTACATACTAACTTTATTATTATTTTATTAGATAAATTCACAAATGTCAATGACTAAAATCCCTCGGTCGTGCGTGCGGTTGCAAGTGCGACTGCTGAACACGATCTCTTGTGTTATAAAAGCCAGTGTTGTTGTGCTTTCTATCAGGAATTTCTCAGTACCTAGCATGAAATACATCAAATGCTTTGGGAATTACAGGCTCAAATGTTTACCAACAGGCAACAGCGGCATCCCCGTTCCTAAGGTACTGTACAAACTTATCAATGGATCCTGAAGAAGCGAATAGAGTGGTCTACGATGATTGTTGGTGTAACACAAGCATTGTTAGTTTATTTCTGGGACTTTGCTGATTGTTATGAATGATGCTGTCTGAGAGATCTTATTGTATGTTTTGATACTGCGTTTTAAGTTTATTACGCATTTCATAGTGGATCAAAGATTGACTCGTTATCCCCCGCTTTCGCTGGATGGTGTCTGGGACTAAAAAACATACTGATACTGGTATATAGCCTGCATTATGTCACTGGTGGGCAAAGGCCTTACCACCGCTAAGTACAATCAGATGACATAAACACAGAATGTGATATCTTAACAAAGTGGTCCGACGCTTGGACAAAAATATTTAACTTATATTAAACGTAAAGGGGACATAATTATTTGAATTTATTTTTCCATTTTAGAAGCTTTTTGTGTCGGGGATTTTTGAATTTAATATACCTAAGTATATATTTTTTGTTGACTCTAAATCTTAGACCATAATAACTGCCTGTCGGGGCTGTGGATTATCGAAAGGTTAACGCGGCTCCGACACAAGGGCGAAGAAGGAACATGGGTTTGGTTTTTAGTCAGTAGAAGTCTGACACTCCCCTTCGCTCTGCCCAAGAGCGGGGGGGGGTTATTCGATGATTTTCCACCCACCAAAAAAAAAAAAGACCATAATAACTGAGACGCGTAAAAAATATACGTCGTCGTAGGTCAGTAAAGAGACTCCTTGGCCTTAATACATTTAATGGAAGAATAAATAAGGAAGTCGTCCATTACATAGGTATAAAAATAGAAGTCGACGTTTGGAGGTACGGCTTAGCCTTGGCTAGACCTTCAGATTAATAAATACTGTTACGAGCTGGGTATGGGATAAATAAAATCACTACCAATTAAACACACGAATTAACTTTATTAATCGCAAAACACGTATTCACAATCACTTCAACAGTACTGAACACTTTGTCGCACTAGATAACTCTTCGAACCTTTCGTTGTCTCGCTTAAAAGTGAACTGACTCACTTCGTCCTTAATCGGTCCTTTTATACCCAAGCAAACAAAAGATATTCGAGATAATTCTCTATTATTCAAGAAAGCATTAACAAAAAATAAATTTAAAGATAAAAGAACCGACAAGGAAGAAGTTACTTTACGCCCTCGGCATACGGTCGAAATTACAATGTCAATTGCCGCTGACGTCGTGCGTAGGCTGACCTTGAAATACAATGTAACTATACCTACAGCGGAAATAGGTACCTAAAAGAATGAACTCGTATTTTCTAGGCACTACACAGTTATTAGCGCGGTTTCTCGAAGATTCTAGATGACCGTCGTAACACTGCCCCCTCCTTAGACATGCTCGTCCCGAGCATCATTGGTCCCGTAATATCTCGCCAATCGGTCTACATGCACAACCTTAGGTGCACCTCGCGGACCCTTCTGTATTCTGTAGGTAACATCGTTGATCCTGGTCACAACTCGGTATGGTCCATCCCATTTTGCTTGCAATTTCGGAGACTTTCCCTTGCTCCGCACTGGGTTATGCAACCACACCAGCGAACTTTCGTCGAAACTACGACTGTTTGCCTTCCGGTCATAACGAGTCTTCATCTTCTCAGACATCTGTTGCCCGGATTGCCTGATATGCTCATACACATCATTTAACTTGTTACGCAGGTCATTCGCGTAATCCGTTACACTGCGTGGGACATCAGGTGGAGTTCCAGTAATTAAATCTGCAGGCAACCGTAATTCCCTTCCAAAGTTCGCGAAGGCTGGAGTTACAGTCGTACTTTCGTGAACTGCACTCCGATAGGACAGAAGAAACGGCTGTATGTGCTTGTCCCAATCCCTTTGCCTGTTTTCCACAACTTTTGCCAGATATCTCTCCAACGTCTGGTTGAATCGTTCCACCATTCCATCAGATTGTGGGTGGTAAGAGGTGGTTCTGGTTTTGTGGGTACCCATCAATCGACAAGTCTCCTGAAAAACTTGCGATTCGAAATTCCTCCCTTGATCGCTGTGAATTTCTAAGGGTACTCCAAAACGACAGAAGACTTCCTGAACCAATTTATCTGCGACTGTTGTGGCTTCTTGGTTAGGAATGGCGAAGACTTCTGGCCACTTTGTGAAATAGTCCATGACAACCAGGAAGTACTTGTTTCCGCTGTCACTTTCTGGAAATGGTCCCGCAACGTCCAGTGCTATCCGCTCCCAGGGAGCTCCAACGTTGTACACTTTCAATGCACCTCTGCTTCGTGTGTGGGGTCCCTTCACAGCCGCACAGCTGGTACACTTGCGACACCAGTCTTCCACATCATCTCGACAGTGGATCCAGTAAAAGCGCTCTCTGATTTTCAGTAGAGTCCTTTTTACCCCCATATGTCCTCCTGAGCATCCATCATGGTAGAGCCGTAAAACATCCGGTACCTTAGCTTTAGGGACAACCATTTGTAGATGACAGTTGTCCCCTCGAGCGTTTTCCCATTTACGGCACAAGACTCCATCCTGGATCTCCAAACTGTCCCATTGTGCCCAATAACTCTTCGTGATGGAACTCATCGCAGCCACATCACTCCACTTGGGCTTCGGAGCACCAGCTTTGATCCAGTCGAAGATTGGCTTGATGTCCGAGTCACTTTGTTGAGCCTGTTGTAGAGTCTCCTTCCATTCATCGCTGAGATCCGTTCTAAGCATCCTCACGGGCACTACTTCCTTAGTCTCTTGCCTGGCACAGTGCTTGCAGTCTTCAGGACAAGGTCTTCTTGACAAGGCATCTGCGTTACCGTGAGTTCTCCCACTGCGATGTTCGGTTACAAAGTCAAACTCTTGCAGAAGTTCAATCCATCTCGCCACTTGCCCCTCTGGATTCTTGAACTGTAATAGCCATTTCAATGCAGCATGATCGGTTCGTAGCTGGAATTTCCGTCCCAACAAATATTTACTGAAGTGCTGCAATGTCTTCACTACGGCGAGCAACTCTCGTCTTGTTACACAGTAATTCCTTTCCGGTTTGGATAAAGACTTGCTGAAGTAAGCTATAACAATCTCCTGATCTCCTTTCCGTTGAGATAACACGCCCCCAATTCCAGTTTTACTTGCGTCTGTGTCGACTATAAAGTCATTTTCAGTGTCAGGATATCCCAAAATAGGAGTGTTGCACAGACATCCCTTTAATTCTTGAAATGCGGCGTCGCAGTTCTCATCCCAACAGAATTGTTGCTTTTCCTCAGTGAGTCTGTGTAGAGGTTTCGCAATGTCGGCAAAATTCCTCACAAACCGGCGATAGTAGGAGCACAAACCCAAAAATGCTCTGACCTGTGTCTTGTCTTTCGGAACTGGCCAATCCTTGACGGCAACTACTTTCTCTGGGTCTGTTTGAACACCTTCTCCCGAAACTATGTGTCCTAAAAAGTTCACTTGCTTTCTGAAAAACGAGCACTTTTTCGGACTCAACTTCAGGTTTGCTGTTTGGATCTTCGACAGCACTCGGTTGAGGTTTCTAAGGTGATCTTCAAACGTACGGCCTACAATGATTATGTCGTCTAGGTAGACAAGACATGCGTCCCCAATCAACCCGGCAAGTACTTGCTCCATCAGCCTTTCAAATGTTGCAGGAGCATTGCACAATCCGAAGGGCATGACTTTAAACTGCCACAACCCTTTTCCTGTTGAGAATGCAGTCTTCTCCTTATCCTTGGGGTCTATTTCTACCTGCCAGTAACCACTTTTTAGGTCTAGTATGGTAAACCACTTCATTCCCGTCAGCGTATCCAGTGTGTCATCGATCCTAGGCAGTGGATAGCTGTCCTTTTTCGTGACGTCGTTCAGTCGTCGATAGTCCACACAGAAGCGCATACTGCCGTCCTTTTTCTTTACCAGGACCACAGGAGAACACCATGGACTGGATGAAGGCTCTATAACACCATCCTTCACCATACCCTCAATCATGGTTTCCACTTCTTTTTCCCGTGCAACTGGCAGTCTCCTTGGTCGCTGACGGATAGGTAACTCGTTGCCTGTATTAATTCTGTGCTGAACCAGTCCAGTTCTTCCTATGTCAGCATCACCCGTAGAGAAAATACCGGCGTACTGAAGTAACATCTTCTTTGCCTTGTCCATTTCTCCTTCACTTAAATGACAGTTTTCAAGAAGCGTTGACACGTCGAATTTGGCACTACTAATTTTGCTTCCGGTAGGTAGATCTTGCAATTGACGCATCCAAGCTACTTCCTCACAAGTGCCGATCAAGGTACCCTTCTTAATCACTTGCTCCTTGTCACTTGGATTCAGGATGCGTACAGCTGAGATGTTGTTGGCCTTTACCAGAGTTCGTGCCATCTTCCAGGAAAACTCATTGTTCACCCTTTCTATCAGAACACTTCGATCTTTGTGTCCAGAATTCGGTGGTAATTTGACTGGCACGATCGTTTCTGATCTGCGAGGAAGAACAATTTCCTTCAAACAGTACACTTTCCCTGATGGTGCACCTTCCATGAAAACTTCCTCGGAACCACATTTCAATACACCTTGGTCAATGTCGATCTCACAACGATATTTCCGCATGAAGTCCAAGCCTAAGATGCAATCGTCGACTATGTCGGCCACGATGACATTGTGTCGGTAAATTCTATCACCTAACTTTAACTCCACCTCCTTCTTGCCTCGGACGGTTATGTGCTGACCGGTAGCTGTTAGTAATTGAAGACGGTCGTGGTTATTGAAGTAGCCCCCAAGAGACCGTTTTGCTAAGTGTGAATTGACGACCGTGTGAGAAGCTCCAGTGTCCAACGTCAGTTTGCACGGAGTTCCGTTGACTTCGCCGTTGATGGTCAGGCTGTTCCCGTCATGTACTTGTGAGATCGAGATCCTCGGGGCTCTTTCAAAACCAGCCAGCACCCGCCCCCCAGTCCTGGCATTTACTCGTTTCCCTGTTGTGGTTGGGCAGCCACTTCAGCCACCTTTCCCTGTTGAGGTTGGTCTTCTCTTGGTGAGCTGCGCTTAGGACAGCTTGATCGAAGATGACCCCTTTCTCCACAAGTGTAGCACCTAGGGCTGTATCCTTGCGGGCGGTCGCGTACAGGTGACGCTACAACCTCCCTGACCCGGTGCGTACGGTGGTCCTGCCTCACTGCCTCTACTTCCAAGGCATGGGCCAAGGCATCTTTCAGCGTCTCATGATGCCCAAGTCTCACAGCGGCTCTAACCTCCAAGTCGCGTATTCCATCGATGAACGCCTGTACCAGATTTCCATCAATAAGTGC
Organism: Diarsia mendica; assembly: GCA_949316265.1. Taxonomy (NCBI): domain Eukaryota; kingdom Metazoa; phylum Arthropoda; class Insecta; order Lepidoptera; family Noctuidae; genus Diarsia; species Diarsia mendica. The sequence goes on along the minus strand of OX438903.1, from coordinate 14,020,090 downwards.
AGGGGCGGACTGATATGCTTTCCGAACTAGCTTTTCAACTTCCAGGGCCCACTGCTGTAAGTTCTCGGCACTACGTTGAACGCGATCCCTTAATTTTGCACGAAAAACATGCTCCAGGTGCGCGTCGCCGTATCTGGACTCTAATGCCTCCAGCAGCTGTTCGTAGGTCACATCCTTGCCGAGGGCCTCAAGAATGTTAAGGGCCTGGTCTCGGAGACCCAAGGTGAGCGCGGTCATGGCTTGCGCTTTGGTCCACCCATTCACTTTCATAACGGCCTCGAATTGGATTTTATAGGCCGACCAAGAAGATGTTCCGTCGAATGGAGGCACTTTAAACCCGCGCACCGAAGGGGCAGCAATCACTGAAGTTACAGACCCGTCTCCAACCTTAATTTCACTTAAGGCCTTCTTCACATCAGCGATCTGAATTTCGGCCTTTGCGATACGGTTGTCGTGCTGCTGTACCTGCTCCTTCATCACGCTCAGCTCTTTCCCAACTGATGCGTGAAGATCCTTTATCAGGAGCATCTGTTCCTCTTGGCGGCGAGCCTGTTCCTCTTGAAGGCGAGCTTGCTCCTCCTTATCTTGTTGCCGCTGTTCCTGCAACTGGCGCGCCAGCTCCTCTTGACGACGAGCCTGCTCCTCTTGACGACGAGCCTGCTCCTCTTGAAGGCGAGCTTGCTCCTCCTTATCTTGTTGCCGCTGCTCCTGCAACTGGCGAGCTTGCTCCTCTTGACGTCGAGCCTGGTCTTGCAGCAGCGCCATTAAAGCAGACAAGTCTGGTACTGCTGGTGCTGGAGAAACGCCAGATGAGCCAGCGACTGGCTGTGACGTAGGCTGGACACCGCCCGGTGTCTGTGTCGGGGAGTCTCCAAATCGCCTTTGGTCCATACCTTGCTGCCGCTGACTCCTCGTACGGATACTATCCGTGTCGTCCTTCGGTAGAATCGGCATTATTTATCCCCGCTTCTGACACCAAATTGTTACGAGCTGGGTATGGGATAAATAAAATCACTACCAATTAAACACACGAATTAACTTTATTAATCGCAAAACACGTATTCACAATCACTTCAACAGTACTGAACACTTTGTCGCACTAGATAACTCTTCGAACCTTTCGTTGTCTCGCTTAAAAGTGAACTGACTCACTTCGTCCTTAATCGGTCCTTTTATACCCAAGCAAACAAAAGATATTCGAGATAATTCTCTATTATTCAAGAAAGCATTAACAAAAAATAAATTTAAAGATAAAAGAACCGACAAGGAAGAAGTTACTTTACGCCCTCGGCATACGGTCGAAATTACAATGTCAATTGCCGCTGACGTCGTGCGTAGGCTGACCTTGAAATACAATGTAACTATACCTACAGCGGAAATAGGTACCTAAAAGAATGAACTCGTATTTTCTAGGCACTACACAGTTATTAGCGCGGTTTCTCGAAGATTCTAGATGACCGTCGTAACAATACTATGCAGTATGCACACAGAACCCTGAATAAGAAAACATTCTGATCTATTTATTTACATTGTATAACTTTTATCTAGGTAGTCAAGATGAAAATAATAGTTTACTATTCTTTTCGACTGAGAGTGCTTACCACGCCACGTGAACTGCCTGAACTGGAAATTCATATCGGGTCGGCACAGCATGTCTTTTTCTTCCACACGTTTCTATTATTCGTCAATCTCATCAGAAACCTCCTTCCTTGCCATATTATTCTTTACATAGTATGGGCTTATAGTGAACAAAAGGTCTACTTTAACTTTTTACGAGGCCGAGATTACTGTTTTGTGAAACACAGAGTCACGACTTCACGAGTCTAGTTTTATTTGTCTTTGGTTTCTTTTGCACAGTTGTTTAACAGTGGGAACTCGGAAAACAAAACAGTCTTAGTTTACTTCAATTTAGTTTTAATTAAAAATTCAATAAGTTATTAAAAACAATAAGATATACTTAACAAAAATATATACACGATTGTATAACATCCATATGTCAGTGCTTCTGCAGATAACAGTTATGGTTTGTTTGGAGACGAAAACCAAAATAAATTAAAGTTAGATAATGAACCAAAACACTTCAGCCTTTATGATGTTAACATGTACTGTATAAATATTATATTTTAATCAAAACAATTTACAGAAATAACCAAAACTTGATTCAAACTTATCTTTCTCTTTCTCATCTACAATAATCGTTGGTAACCGGACAGGTTAGGTACTTACTAAGGACCCAAACCCACAACCCGAAACCCGGTTGGTTGCCCTACTCAACCTGAAGTGACCTGAACTGATGACTTGGTAAAGGTTACGGGAATCCGGTCATTGTAGCTTTTATGTGAGAGGCCTAAAGACTTTTTCCTGCGCAGATGATGATGAGTTGACTGCAGCTCGTAGTTGATTCACAATAGATGTTATACAAATTCAAGGGATCCATTAGACAGGTCAGGTTACCACTCGCAGACTCCTGGGATGTACTTCTCGATGAGCTGCTCATAATAAGGCCACAGAGCCTCGATGTCAGGGACCTTCGTGCTTTTCGTGTATAAGTCGTATTTGCTGAGAAAGAACATTTTTTTTTATCAAAAACAATGCACACTCGAATTTTAAGGTCAAGAACAGGAAATATACATCAGCAAACGAAAGTGCTTGTATCGCCACATCTCATCGTTTAATATACTTTGTTACTGTAATATACAACTTTACACTTAAGTCGCTTTCATCTCCAATACAAACAACTAGAAGAAGATGTTGGATTTTGAAATCATGCATAACTCAAATATAATTTCTGAAAGGTCCACTCTCCGATTTAATTCAGTGGTTGGTCTCGATTTGGCACTCCATTTTCTACCGCCAAATGAATTAAGTACCTAATCCAGGTGTGATACTTACTTGAACTCAAGCACCCACTTCAGGATGTCTTCGTCTTTCTCGTTGGTCAAGTGGCGGTAGTCACCACCAGCGTGCCAAGGGTACAAGGAGTGGTATCTGTGGACAGTCACCATGATTACAACAAGCTACCTTACAGCATAATCAAAGAATGTAGTCAGGTAATTTTACTCTTCCATATTAAGGCACCATTTTTTTGAGGACAGTGGTATTTTCACGAACAAAAAAAAAAGTAGTCAAAAAACTAAAAAACCCGACTGAAAAACAAAAAACAAGCACATTTTAAATCAAACAAAACTTGGAAGCAGGCGGGGTCCATTCTATTTTCATTTCATAATTTAATATTCAAATGAACCCCGCCTGCTTCCAAGTTTTGTTTGATTTAAAATGTGCTTGTTTTTCAGTTTTTTCAGTCGGGTTTTTTGACAACTTTTTTTTATTTTCCACTTTTTAGTTCTTTTGTGTTTGTTCTTTCGTTGGTCGCGTAAAATTCTTCGCAGATGATTGAGATGATTTAACTTTTGTGCTTGTGTAGAGGATTTGTCACTTTGAATTTCTTTTAAACATATAAGTGTTATATATTTTTGTAATCTCCTTTTAAAATCCCTCATTTTAATACCCTACTCGATGGTATAGGAATTTTTTTTTTGAACTCCGCGATTTTGCCCCCAAAATCGGCAATTTTTCTTTGTTTTTTTAATTTTAATGTAGCCTATAACACTCGCGCCATCAAGACGAATCTAACGACGTATGTTTCATACTAATCCCTTCATCCGTTTAGGAGCTATGAGGGAACAAAGAAACAGACATACATACATATTTACATACATACACGTCAAACACATAACCCTCCTTTTGGGCTTCGCCGCAGTCGGGTAAAAACAGGAACTAATATTGTAAGTGTTGATGGATCGCGAGGAAGAGGACGACCATAGAAAAGATGGACGGATTGTGTGAGGAATGGTATGAAGAAAAAAAGAGTAGGTAAATGATAGTATGACGATTTACAGGAGACAGTGGAAGAAACAAAGGTATTGCACCGACCCGAAATACCGAACCGAAATAACATGGGACAAGAACAGGAACTGATTTTCACTCACAAAGCTTTTCAACCAATAACCAACAAGATTCTAAGTCAAGGTGACTTTGTGCAGTAGTACTTATAGAACTAACTGGAATTACATTTAAAGAATGTTACCTGATCATGTAAAGTCCTTTCTCAGGGATGGTACTCTTGTTATGCTTGAGGAACTGGTACATGTACTCGTCGTGGCTCCAGGAGATCTGCAGCTTGTCCAGGCCGCAGTTAGGCGCATACATGCCGTACTCGGTGCTAGGGACAACACGGAAATATTTATTTAGAGCCAGGGAGCTTGCATAGAAAAGGAGGAGGAGTACAATAATACTTTGCTCGAATTTATTGCACACACGAATATTATTATGGAGGAGTATAGTGTGTTTCTGACTGTAATGGTACTGATAAGTCTCTGATGGCCAAGGTAGATGCCACAAATTACACAATGTTGTGTATTCTGATGTTGTATGTTAAGTTGCAGCTAAAATATCCTTAAAAGATAAAGTTAAATTTTGTAAATCTGAATGAATACTAACTTGTATTTAGGGTTGTAAGTATCAGGGTTGTCTTTAAAGCTGTCATCTCCGTACACAATGGACTTGGCCCATTTGCAGCCCACCGGGAACGTGTCACCAACCACGCACCATTGAGGCTCGCCGTAGAAGGCCATCACCTGTTGGAAGTCAAAGACATTTCACTTAAAATATCGCTTTTGTTAAGGATAGAAGTTGATAGCTGAAGGATGGGTTCCAGAGTCCAAACACCCATTGGCTTCAAGTATTATGATTTCTCTTCTCCTAATCGTCATTGTCCTTTGGAAGAAGATGTAATTTTATTTGATTTCTTTGGCTTTTCTTCCTCTTCTTTTTACCTGATCGTGGCGAAGCCCAGAAGGAAGGGAAAATCGTTTGGTTGGGCCAAGATTGAGATTAGCAGACAGTATTCTTGCATTCTCAAAAGTACGTTGATATAAAATGATTCTATTTCGTAATATAGCTACGTTAAAATAGTAGCTACCTACATAATATATTATGATGTTAATAACATAAAATTTATTATCCATCTCATCATAAAGATTAGATTTATCAATGTTTGTGTGATCATAATGTTATTCATCATCATCATCATCATTTCAGCCAAAAGACGTCCACTGCTGGACATAGGCCTCCCCCAGGCGTCGCCACATTGACCGGTCCCGTGCGTCTCTCATCCAGCGGGTTCCTGCAACCTTGATCAGGTCATCGGTCCACCTAGTGGGAGGCCTTCCAACGCAACGTCTTCCGGTTCGCGGTCGCCATTCCAGAACTTTTCGGCCCCATCGGCCATCCGTTCTGCGAGCAATGTGCCGCAGGGCACATTGCTCGCAGAACGGATTGCCACTTAAGTCTGGCGATTCTTTGGGCTACGTCGGTAACCTTGGTTCTCATGCGGATGTCCTCATTTCTGATTTGATCACGCAAGGAAACTCCGAGCATAGCCCTCTCCATTGCCCTTTGGGTGACTTTGAGCTTTCTGATGAGGCCCATTGTGAGCGACCACGTTTCGGTCCCGTATGTAATCACTGGCAACACACACTGGTCATAGACTTTCGTCTTGAGACACTGGGGGTAAGTTGGACGAGAAGATACCGCGCAACTTCCCGAACGCTGCCCAGCCGAGTCGGATTCGACGATTGACCTCTTTCTCGAAGTTAGATCTACTCAACTGGACCGTTTGTCCCAGGTAGACATAATCGTCCACAACTTCGAGCGTAGAGTCTCCGATCTTGATAGGAGTGGGTGTTACATGAACATTCAACATAACCTTGGTTTTGTCCATGTTCATTTTAAGACCCACTCTTTCGGAAGCTCTACTGAGGTCATCGAGCATTGCACTGAGGTCTTCCATGGTCTCAGCCATGACCACTATATCGTCGGCCAACCGAAGGTGAGTGATGTACTCGCCGTTGACGTTGATGCCAAGTCCTCTCGAATCCAGAACCTTGAACCTTGAATAATGTTATTAACGCTGGGTAATTTGTAGCATATCAAGCTACTACAAACGTTTGTTGTAGCTTGCTGTGCTGTCTTAACTCTCTGTCTTGTCTCTGACCATTAAACGGAACAAATTTTGTTCAACGACTCAACACAAAACAACACATTCAAAACATTTTTTAGTTTTACCATTTAATGTTGATTAGCTGAGTCGCGTCAGTTCATAAAAGTAATTAGAGCTAGTAGAACAACTTACAGTTGTTTAGTTGGATGGTCCGAGAAATCGACGTTACGTTTATTATGTTACACACAATATTACCTACTGCAGCATGGATTACGTAACTTTTATTTCATAGAATATTTTCCATGTTTTAATCAATTTTGCTTGAACAGTCGTAAAAATTCCATCTCGGGGCGCCAGTATCAATGGATCAACAATTAAAAGGTCGGAATCGTAAAAGGGGTTATCAATAAACAGAAGATTAGCTTGTTTATGGCGATGTACTCATTTTATCTACTATTTTATTAATCATGAGATTTTATTTACTCGTTGCAAACTTGCCATTCTGATTGTTAAAGACTTTTAGATATCAACATAGGTACGCTTTTAGGACTTGAATGAAGCAAACGACATAACTGTCCAGGTTGCTACGTATTTAAGGTTGGACAAAATCGGTGTCATCGACCACCGAGCCACCTTTGTCGGTGGTAAACGCAAAAAAAAAAACTTTATTATAGTGCTGTACCTACGAGTCATATAAGTAGTTCGGTAGATTGGGTTCTATACTACCCCATCAATATTTATTAATTACCAGCCACGCTTTATAATTAAATAACTTATATTTTACTGTATCAGGTCCTGATTTCAAAGGTACTTAAAGATATAATGGAAATGGAATCAGATCGCCTGTACATTTTCAAATTAAAACAATCAATCCTACGTTTGGCGGTGTAAACAGTTTAGACTGGACGATTAATATCTATACCTTCCTTCACAGGTTCATATTGATATTTCAACGGTTAATTCTGCAATAGGTTAAACAAACATTCAATATTGTCACATACCTTGCCCAAGTCATGGACGAGTCCAGTAAGATGGAACCAGTCATCGTCAGGGTGGTCAACTCGGATCCTCTCAGCAGTCTGGAAGGCGTGCACGATGTTCGGCAGTTCGGTGTCAGGGTCTGATTCATCCACCAGCTCGTTCAGCTTGATCAGGGCATCCTTGATCGTACTCTTGAACGTGTTGAACTTCAGCCATCTTTCTTTCTTTTCTGTGAGGAGATTTCGTTAAGATTTTCTATCGAATTTGGGTAACTTGAAATTGTCAGAAGAATAAAAGACTTGGACTAGGGGTCTGTACCAACTGCAGCTAACTATGCAAGAAAAAATGGTGTGATGTCTGTCCTGTCTCCTTTGTACGCTACCTATAACACTGTTTAACTAAACACAGTTTAGGACGGATTCTAGAGAAGTTTCACGTATCATAGAAAATGTATTAATCGGTTGACCAGGAGGTCAATGCTGCCCTCTTGACCTCCTGCACAAAAGATTAACAAATTGGCAAAATAATCAATAATTTCCATTGCATTTAAGTAGATCTCCGATGGATCTCTGTTAGTTAATACTGAGAGTATTAACTAACGGAGATCCATCGGAGTATTTGGAATAGCATTGAGCAGCATGTGGGTATCAGAAAGGACTATTGACCATCAAACTGAACTAACATCTCCATTGGACTTGATGGCATCAACATTGAAAAAAAAACAGTTGACCAATATATTTGGGTTATGAGCTGGATGTTGTATATTTTTTTTCGCGATGATAATCCCATAGAGAAAATTGTCCAGCTTTTGATGGTCAGCATCTTTTTATGACTACACCTTTCACCTGTCTTTTTACATAAATCTGCAGTGGTATTAACTCACGTTTAACAAGGTCGACGGTGACATTGGTGTGCATATCATAGTAAGTCTTGCGCACGCGCTCCCGCACGGGATCGGAGTCATCCACGGTATAGTCGCGGAAGGCTTCCAGCGGCTTGTCGTTGAACACCGGCTCCGGCCGCAGCAGCTGCGACGGGTCGATCAGGGAGATCTCTTCTTTCTTCTGGGGAAAGGCGGAGTAGATGATTTGTAAATTAAATCGTAAGATAAAGAAAGACTGCTAGTTTTGGGGTACCTACAGACGGTAGGAACGGAGGTAGAGCGTATGTTACGAAGTAGCTCCAATTAACGAGGTTGGAGTTACATTTGAGCTTTCACTTGGTTTCGGAGACAACTCTGGGACATCCAAGTGGATCTTGGATGGTTAGACACTGGAATCTGATGATCTCTGAACTGTCTTCGACCACGCCGTGTAAAACTTCACCAACTCTCTCATCCGTCGTTTGATGAATATTTCAAACCTACCTTGGATTTTTTTGGACGGTCTGGTGACCTCTTTTCAACATCCATTTTCCTTTTTGCCTAAAACAAACATTTATAAAATACCCTTGTACTTGGAAAAAGACTTGAAAAAACCTTGACTTCGACCTGAAGTTTCATATAAGCAAATATTTATTTCAATTTTATTACCTGGGACGCCATATTTCTCCAAGAACCCTCTTGACAACTAAGCTCTTGCTTGAGGAGCAAGGGTTTGACGAACAGTTAGATCTTGTAAACATTTTATAGCGGCTTAGGAGCATCTCGAGTAGTCGGCACTATCAGATAAAGAAGGCTTAACTTTATTGAGATAGTAATAATTCTTTAATAGGCTACAAGATCTAGGCATCTGGATTTACTTGTTGTTTTTCGGTGTTGCTGATAAATTATAATCTTAGTTTTGATACCAGGTATTGTTTGATCCATCGGTGCTGCTGTTTTGAAACCATTGTGGCTGATTTGACAAGTTTTTGGTTGGTCCGTAGATCCGTAGATAGGAGTAGGAATTTCCGTAGATAGGAGTAAGAGTGAGACGAGTAGGAATTTCTTTGAAACTACCACTTTTTAAGAATTGTAAATGTTGAGAAAATAATTTAACTATGAGTCAAGATGAGTTCCTCCGAAGTGGTCTTCTCCTGCACTTAGGTTGTAAGTATTTTGAAAGCTTTATCATGGTTTTTTTCGTTTTTTTCTGTAACATGGTTTTTTTGTTTTGTGTTGTTTTTTGTGTTTTGTGTGTTTTTTTTTTAAAACTTTACCTCTATGTGCACAACAAAATCGTACAAAGGCGAACTTAATGCCTTGGGCATTTTCTACCAGTCTACCTTAGGGTGATGCAGAGACAATACAATCATAGTAGGTGCAAAACAATTATGTAAAAGAAAACTTGATATTCTTTTTGAACTATGCTAGGTATATCACACAAACATTCAATTTAATTAGTTTAATGTAGTAAGAAGCAGTTTTAAAAACAAACATGCAGATAATGTGCGAGATAATTAATTGTTTTCAGTGGTTATTAAAAACACTTCGATATAATACGGTCTACCTAACTATGGCTTGTGAGATATGGTCTGTCACCACATCTAATGAAACTGACTGATTTCCCTGTTGGTCTTGTGGTCAGAAAGGAACTGCTAAGCGTGAGGCCCTAGATTCGATTTCCGGGCAAAAAGTGCCATTGGGTTTTCAATCAGGATTTTTGTAGCCTTAGAGTTTGAAAGTTGGCGGTATGATAGCCTCGAATTTCAGAAAGCACTTGAAGTCGTTGGTCCTGCGCCTGATCTCTCTCCGGTCGTGTCGTATTGGTGGTAGGTATATCCCATCGTACCATGAGAGAAAAGGCACATAGAGTGCACCTGTGCCTGCGCAAACATTTCTAGTCTACACACTATAATTTCTTTCGCGCCGAAGTAAAAATGCCTGATGGTAAAACTCAACAAAACAATACAGCCCGATATGGAAGTCGAACCCAGTACTTCATGCTCAGCAGTCTCTGCATGCAGTCAGCAGCACTAGACCGAAGGAGCAGTTTGCCTTATCTATTTATCTACTTCTAAAGATAAGTACTACAGTCACTGCCCAGCATTACCTGACCCCTCGTATAAAGAAGAGGGTATGAGAAGAGGGATCAGGTAACGTTGGGTGCAGACTGTACCAACATTTGTACGTCTATCTCATAATTTTTATCAAAGAAAACATGGATTTACCACCAGTAGGGTAGGGCAACTTTTTGATTGACATAGTAATACGTGGGAGACAAAGTAATCGAGCCCTTTCATGATGACCGAAACCATTGTGATAGGGAAAATTAAACTAAAACAGTTCAGAAATAAGATTCAAAATGTGATAAATTGATTGGTATTTGTTCTGCAACATTGGATTGACAGTTGTTATTTTATCTAAAGTGGAATTTCGCGGGCATATCTGTAAGTCTTGACTAGAGGTCTTTTAGCTAATGACTTGCAAAATGTAGATACTTAGGTACTTGATTAGATTTCGTTGTTGGTATTGTCAGTGCACGGGCCCTATCATCACCCATAACACGAGCGAGCGGTGTAAACGCAACGTAAATACCCACTACGATTTTTTATTTAAAATACAATGGAAGGTAGGTGTTACCCAGTTCTAACTGGGTTGTGGAGGTCAGAAAAGCAGTCACTCCATGTAAAATACTGGTATTCAACAGCATATCCGGTTAGACGAAGCCAACCCCAACATAGTTGAGATTAAGCCTAGGCCTAAAGATGTTTGCAAAAAGCACAATCAGTAATTTATTATAAATTAGAAAATATTCTTAAAATTATGAAAATATTGTAGAGTATTTTTAAAAAATCGCCATTTTTATTACGTTACGTTTACACTGCATTTGACCGCATGCTCTTGCTTGCTAGGGTATCGGTTGAGGAGAGTCCGACTTCAGAGAGCTGAATAGATAAATAAAACATACATTTCGATCAAATCTTACAGACTATGTTTACATCAGCAATTATCAATAAACATATTGATAATTTCAACCTAGCATTCGCCAACGTCCATACTACGTTGAATACACCGGTTCTCGTCCGATCACCGAAGTTAAGCAACATCGGGCGCGGTCAGTACTTGGATGGGTGACCGCCTGGGAACACCGCGTGACGTTGGCTTTTTGCATTTTTTTTTGTTTTGTTTTTTGAAAGTAAGTGTTATAAATTACCGTGTTTTCAGCTGTTTTCGAATTATCAGTTTTCTTTTTCTGTTCAGATTGCTGCCGCGAACAAGCCTGTCAAATCACATTGATTGTTTCCCGTCACATAATAGTTGCTATTGGTTTGCCACTGTCGACATCAAGTCGACATATTCTATCTAAGAAAGGACTAACACTAACGTCTAAAAAAATCTTTCGTTTATATCGGGTCTGATACATAACATCGCGAGTCACTACATCGATGGGTCGCTGTATCGACAACGGTCCATCGACGGGTTAATGAATCGACAGTACCCCAAATCGATGGTACGCTACATCGACAGTACACCAAATCGACGGTGCGCTATATCGACAGTACACTCCATCGATGGTACGCTACAGCGACGGTACCCCAAATCGATGGTACGGTCAGCATCAGAAGTATATTAACATTACTCAAAGTTTCGAAGCTGTTTTTTTAATAAAAACTTGTTAGATAACTACTCGTAACTACATGTTATTGGAATATATGGACTATTTTAACGAATAATCTTCTGAAACTGTTGTGTAAAAAGCTGAACATTTAGGAATTTTAATTCTTTTATGTACAGGACTCTAGCTATTATTTGACATTGAACAAACAGTGTGAAAAGTATTCATGAATTAATTTTAGATTTTTATTTATCGTGTTATGACCGAAAGCGTACGGGGTGGGTCGATTTTTTTGCACGCAAGTGTAGTTGAGAAATAAAACAAGTAATCTATATTTATAAAAACTATATTTATTTAATTTACCACATTGCTATACTATTGTACATACCGTTACAAAAGGATTGTTCTTATCCAGAGCAATCTTTTACCACAATTTTTATAAGATTCTTAAAGTCATTGATTATGTTATTAACTGCCGTACTCAGAGACGTTTGATGATGACATAAGCCGTCACTTAGTATAGATTTGACATACGAAACCAAAGATTTGTAACACTAAGCGACGGCTCGGACACATCTCTGAGTGCGGCAGTAAGACTCTAGTTTACTGAGTCGAAAAATAATGTAGATTTGTTTTTCTTGATGCATAAGCATGGTTGGAACGTTAGCCAGAAAAGCACCCTGAATTATTGGAGCAGTATATAGGCATGAAATAATATGTCTAGGAACAAAGTAGGTATTTATAGTTGCTGCCAGTTGGGATTCTCCTCCACTTCTTCTTTCCAGCTAAACACTAGGAAGTGTCGATGGGTGGGCGTTTTTGGGGGACTGTCTTATAAAAATGTAAATACAGTGAAACCTGGTTTAAATGTGTCTCAGATATCCAAATCTGTCTCAGTTTTTCCAGAGATTTCTCACTTATCCAGGCCCCAGTTGGCCAAGTATCACTGTAGTAAAGTAAATTTTGACCTTCGAAAAGTGCTGATTATCAGCCTAGTTTGAATAAATGAATTTTGATTTGATTTTGATTTTTGATTTTGATGTCAATAGCGGTTCTTAACTTTGAAATCCAAAAATTTTTCTAATGAAAAACGATACATGGTTTATTTGTTTTGGTTCGTACGAAAAGATATTAGGGAAAGGGTAAATGACCGCTATTGCGATCTTAATTGGCAACAACTATAGTAACAATCAGTTTCAGCGAACAAGTTAGACGCAGCCTATACAATGGCGAAATATTATACAACTTGCTGACGACTTATAGAAAATGTTAGATGATTCGCATATTATCTGGATACATACGTAAACGTATAGATATAGGTTTTGACTAGCATTAGTCATACAATTCACATAATATACATACATTATTTCTACATAGACTTCTGATAGGTACATAAATATCAGAAGCAGTACACACGGCGACATTCATCAAGCATTACATTTCTAGTATAACAGGACCTCACTTTGTATAGATATCCCGTTCAATGAGAGTTCCGCATAAACTTGTTTCTAAAGCTTGATTGGTCGTCGTGCATACCTCGAAAGTTGATATTTTAAAAACAATTCCTAACAACACATAATACGTGTGTTACTAAAAGGTTGCTATATTTCATTGATTAACGGTAAAAGTATTACTTTTAATTCATGTAAATATTTTATATAAGACAGTATTATATTGCACACTGTTTCAAAGTTAAGTAAAATTGAATACAACAGATTTATTTTATTAGAAGTTAAGACATATCGCTGACAATTAACGAAACACGAGCAGGTAAAGCTCCCCGTCGGGGCCGCGGTATTTTGTACTAGATTACGTGGCCTCGGCGCAAGGGCAAAGAAGGAACATGGGTTCGGTTTTTAGTCAGTAGAAGTCTGACACTCCCCTTCGCTCTGCCCAAGAGCGGGGGGGGGTCATTCGATGATTTTCCACCCACCAAAAAAAAAAAAAAAAAAAAAGCAGGTAAAGCTCTCGCCAGGAGTGTGAACAGTCACCAATAAACAGTTAATAAACAGGATTTAAACTACAGATAATAATAGATATACATATCTAGATAACGCAAGTATCACGATCCGTATGAAAATCAAGCGTGCCATTTTTTGAGGACTAAAGAGAAAAAGAAAAGAAATCTAGTTGTATAGAGTGATTGGTAGTAGTTTAGTAAGAGGACAACATATTTTTAGTTATATAGTAACATATAGGTAATAGAAGTGTTTAAAGACACGCACTTGGCCGGTTTATTTAAGCATATTTTTTCAATGAATAGGTATTGGTTTTCTTTACTATCATAACATTAATAAAATATATTTAGCTGTAAATATGTTATTTTCTTTATTAATAACTACTGTAAAGTTACGAATATATTTCACTAATTTCTTGAAAAGACGACACTACATAATTTTTATTATTTTGTTACGATTAGATATTCATTTTTATTTAATATCGGTTTGGAGTTATTATGTTTGTATCACAAGTTTATTTAATTAGCTTATTCTAGCCACATGAGAGCCCATGATAGACGCCAGTAGGTTGACGATGAAGCGGTCGCCGTAGCCGCAACCGGCTTGGAAGGATTATTATTATTTAATTATGAAATGAGTAAGTTAACATACCTAATAGTACCCACATTTCACCAGTGATGTTTAAGGGCGCCTTCAAATTAGCCGCAAAGAGCCGCGCGGTGGCAGCGCGGCTGCAGCGCTGCCGCCGCGCTGCTTTGTTAATCCATATAAAAAACCGGCCAAGTGCGAGTCGGACTCGCGCACCGAGGGTTCCGTAAAAAAAATATATTATGTGATGTAACTAAAAATTTATGGTTTTCGTAATTATTCCTTTATCTATGCTATAAGACGTTGCTTCGTACCAAATTTCAAGATTCTGAGTTCACGGGAAGTACCCTGTAGGTTTTGATTCCCTTGCGAGTGTCGAAAATTTGCGGCATAAACGGGAGTATCTTGATGTAACTAAAAATTTATGGTTTTCGTAATTATTCCTTTATCTATGCTATAAGACGTTGCTTCGTACCAAATTTCAAGATTCTGAGTTCACGGGAAGTACCCTGTAGGTTTTGATTCCCTTGCGAGTGTCGAAAATTTGCGGCATAAACGGGAGTATCTTTTGATCGCGTTGACTTAGAAGTTTGATTTTTTCACAGCTCCAAGAGACCATAGACTTGAGTATTTGATATGAATTTCAGCTTGATACCTCCACGCGTTCCTGAGAAAAAAGGTCTTGACAGACAGACAGACAGACGGACAACAAAGTGATCCTATAAGGGTTCCGTTTTTTCCTTTTGAGGTACGGAACCCTCCGTTTTTTCCTTTTGAGGTACGGAACCCTAAAAATCGCGGATTTAAAACCGCACACCCGCAGCGCGGATGTAGCGCTGCAGTCGCGCGTGCTTTATTTATATGGAATAACAAAACAGCGCGGCTGCAGCGCTGCAGCCACGCTGCCACCGCGCGGCATATTTGAAGGCGTCCTAAGTCCCATGTAATAGGGGGCGAGCCTATTGCCATCAACCAGGCACAAGTTTTAATGAACAAGTATTTAAACTATTTCTATCTTTTCAATATGTTCAACGATTTATGTAAGAAAAACATACATGCTTAGGGGGAAATCTACTTCATTGCTCTAAAATACACTAGAATATTTTACTATTTTAAACTAGTACTAGACGATAATTTTAAGTACCTAACAATCGGATTTGAACCAAAATTATTACAGCGAAACTAAATGTCTTATAAATGCGTACGATGCTTTTTCATTTAATCTACTTCATTAATTTAAAGATATCAAAAATAACCTAATTATTTTCCAAGATTTATTTATTTTATTTAACTAATTATGTCTTACTTTTATAACTAACGTTTTAAAATATGTTTTTTTTATTACTTTTACAATAAAAACGCAGGGCTTTTATTTCTGACTGCAAGCCCGGCTGTGTTGTCTTTAATATCACTTAAAAAAGTTTTAAACTCAATCTAATGCGTGACAAAATACCGTTTAAATTGAAACGAAAAACGGATATCAAATTATCAACACATTCGTTATCATCTACCGATAAAAAAAAATGGTACGGATAATCGGGATTCTACTGTACGTTATACAATTTCTGACACAATACGTATTTTACGACATCTTCATTATAAACATTCGAATATCAACTGAAATGACAAGCACATAGCGTTGAATTTTCTGTGATTAACAAAAGTCTATTCATCTTTCCTACTAATAGAAGACTGAGAATCTCCTTCACTATCGCTAGACCACTCCCCCTCACTGTACATCCTCTCTACCTTTCTTCTTCTATCTCTTCCTCTGTCCTCATCAGAAGATTCTTTTCTTAGAACGCTGTGGTGTGTGATCTCTAAGTCTTGGAGAACTAACTCTTTGGTAGGGGAAGTCCGGAGTTCTTTCAAAGTGTTTGTGAGGTCAATGTTGATGGCTACTGTTTCTCCCTCCTCGACGTCGGAATGTCTGCGTTTGCGTTTGTTTTTGGAGCTGTGCTTCCTTTCCTTCTTGCGTTTTTTCTTTTTTGAACTGTGAAAGATAATATAAGTTTTTAAACTGACATGGTCACATTGGTCATTGGTTGGTTGGGTTTAACACCGAAAACGGAATATTTACCAAATTATGCAAGTAGTAAAAAAAATATTGAAAAGTTGTAAAATTTTAAATATCCCGCTATCAGTGTTACTGTTATTGTGAAGGACAATGTTGATTTTATTTTCATTTATCTGATCGATAAGCTTAAATGTAACGAAGTTATCGTTAAGAAAAAAGTTTAGATTCATAGTTAGTATGTTTCATTAACTTTAACAGTAACGATATGTAATAGTTTTTACATATCTCTTGCTCTGTAAGTAGGTACACCCTTACACCCCTGAATGCCAGGGTGTATGACTATCATTACAGCATAGGTTTTGGAATTTGAAAAAAGAACTGTCATACTCATACTGCACGAAGAATATTTTTTAAAAGTTAATTTTTTTTTTCTCGGTTTCGATTAATTACTCGAATCGGAATCTAGACAATTTATTTTATAAAGATTTTATTTTAAATATGGAACTATTTGTTTCCACATCGTATGTTAGATGGAATCGATTTAAAAATCAAACTGGCCAGCAAGATTTGACGCGCTAGCGTGCGTGAAAAAAAAAAGGCAGTCTACTAGTACAAACTATAAATATACCTAAAAAGAACGTGACCATATCTCTTACAAATTGTAATAATTTTACTATTAATTTTAATTAAATACACATTTTTTTCTTCTTAATAAATGTTCATTGAAACCTGCTGTCTTGTTGTTTACTTACCTCACAATCGATATGTAAAGCAGAGTATTTATCTCGGGCGTAAGCATCAATTGCATACTCGGGTTAATTAGCGCCTTCGCTTCGCTCAGGCGCCAAAACCTCGTATGCATTTGATGTCATACAGCCCTTGGTTAATAATCTACTATTACATATCTCTTGCTCTGTAAGTAAAACTTACACCCCTGAATGCCGGGGTGTATGACTATCATTACAGCATAGGTTTTCGAATTTGAAAAAAGAACTGTCATACTCATACTGCACGAAGAATATTTTTAAAAAGTTAATTTTTTTTTCTCGGTATCGATTAATTACTCGAATCGGAATCTAGACAATTTATTTTATAAAGATTTTATTTTAAATATGGAACTATTTGTTTCCACATCGTATGTTAGATGGAATCGATTTAAAAATCAAACTGGCCAGCAAGATTTGACGCGCTAGCGTGCGTGAAAAAAAAAAGGCAGTCTACTAGTACAAACTATAAATATACCTAAAAAGAACGTGACCATATCTCTTACAAATTGTAATAATTTTACTATTAATTTTAATTAAATACACATTTTTTTCTTCTTAATAAATGTTCATTGAAACCTGCTGTCTTGTTGTTTACTTACCTCACAATCGATATGTAAAGCAGAGTATTTATCTCGGGCGTAAGCATCAATTGCATACTCGGGTTAATTAGCGCCTTCGCTTCGCTCAGGCGCCAAAAACCTCGTATGCAATTGATGTCATACAGCCCTTGGTTAATAATCTACTATTAATGCTTACCCATCATAATCAGACTCCTCGTTATCATCCGACGATCTGTGAACAATAGTTTTTAATTTAGTAACCAAAACAAATAGACAGCCTTCTGGCTATATAAAATATTAGCCCAGTTCATGACTTATTCCTATCTACATATACAAATAATTAGAAATTGATGAGTTTGTTTGTAATTCCAAAATAAAAGCTTTTTACTGAATGCTATGTACGATCGAAGACAGTTCCGCCTGATCATTTAAAAAACAATTCGCCTAAATCGACATCGATCGTCATAACGTGTAACAGCTGTCTGATGTAAACAAACAAAAAAAAAACGAAAAACCGTGCAAAAAGTGTTTGGAAATGCCGTAAAAAGTGTAATTCGCATGGACATTATGTTAAACTATATGTGTGCAACAATAATTAAGTGTTTTAGTGAATACATTAAATAATCTAGACTAAATTAAGTATAAAAAAGTGTCTGAACTACCGCCAGAAGCAATCGAACGGTGCGTCGCGATAAACCGCGTAAGCGCCCCGTATTGCACGGCGCTTACGACGTTCTTCTCGCGACCTCGCTGTGACAAGCCGTTGCGTCGACGATATTAACTACCGTGGACTTTTGTTGGTGAGCGCTTTTGTTTTGCTTCGAGAACCAAACCATAATTAAGAGGCTACACAATATTTGCAATAAGTATGGAACAAAATGTTAACACTCAAAGAAGAGGTCGCCGCTCAAGTTTGGGTCTGCATGACAGTGACTTCGATCTAAATATATCATATCAAAGTTTACCAAACAACGTAACTAACAGAAATGAAGTGACAGAACTCAACGATAAACTCGATAAGCTAAATGAAGAACTGCAAATAGCAAACTCTGAGATAGAAAGCTTGAATATAGAGAATAGCACCTTAAAAAAACAGTTTTCATTAGCCCAGCATAAAATTAATCTTTACAAATCAGTCGGCGTTTTAGAACTAAATAAGAATGACAAATCGTTTGCTTCGTCTCTCAAATTTTATTCACCACAATATCGAAAACGATATGGTTCGTTTGGTATAAAAAAAGGCATAACAAGAACATCGTCTAAAGAAAAAGATTTAAATGCAGTGACAGGTACAAAACATAACGAAAGTTACAATTTAAGTTGCTTTTTCGAGCAGCCGCTACCATCAGAATGCGACTTACAAAACATTATTATAAGTCAGCAGCCTTCTCATCGACACATTGCAGAACAAGCTGGTAACATTGAAATGGGGACAATAGTTGATGCAGTGACAGTTGGAACCTTGACTATAGATTTGAGTAATACGTCAGACTATGACAAAAAACACTTAAGTATGACTAATAATTTAAAAACGAATATAGAAAGAAGTCAATCAAACCCCAGAAAGCATCAGGTGAAGATTTTTGCTGACCAAACAGGACTTGGTATGAGGAGAGTGCTTCAAGAACTTCTAGGAAACTCCATCCAAGTTATTTCAATGATTAAACCAGGAGCCCCTATGGCTGAGGTATTATGTTCATGTATTGATATGTGTAAGGAGCTTACCCACTCAGACTACATAGTAATACTAGGGGGTTCTAACGATTCTAATCCTTTGAATTTTCAGTCAATGTTGTATTACACCCTAGGACAACTAAAACATACGAATGTCTTAGTTGGAAAATTGTATAAAAATAATTATCTCAATGTTAAAATGCTTAATAATTCACTGAAGCTGACATGTAGCAACTTCAAAAACACATCTTTTCTGCCTCTAGATCTAAACTATACTGATACTAAAATAAATTCAAAATACATTGATACATTGCGAGCAAGTAGGCTTATCCTTAAGGAAATACTTCGTATAAAGTACAGAAATGACTATTATGAATATGTTAAAATTAAATCTGATGAATTAAAATGTTATAATAATGCATACTTACAGACAGAGAAAGAAACTTACAAACAAAACTTAACACACAAACCCGCTACTGGTAGCATTGGCACACAGACGGATGAAAAGTATTTTTTTCGATCATAAATTAACTATTAATTCTCGTACCCTGACAAATTCATCTGATCTCGATAAATATGTCTCCCTTAATATTTATCATCAAAACCTATGTGGAGTTATGAACAAGAAACATGAACTAGAAGTTTATGTGGAAACTCTTGATAAGAGGCCAGATTATATGTGTATAAGTGAACACTTCTTGAATGAGAGCGCTGCAAGTGTTTTTAACCTCAATATGTATAAGTTAGTAACCTACAACACTAGAAAAAAGAAATTAAGAGGGGGTAGTTTAATTTTAGGGCATGTGGATAGACAGACCGAAATTTGTGAACCAATAAACAAGTTGTATAAAATAGAATGTTTTGAGATTTGTGGTGCTAAAGATACAATCACTGGTCTTTATATCTGTTGTTGCTATCGAAACCCTGTTGATAAGAATTTTGAACAGTTTTTGGAAAGATTGGAGAAGTTGTTGGACTATTTATTAAATAAGAACTGCATAATATGCGGTGATTTTAATATTGACCTACTAGTGGATAATAAAAAAAGTACGGAATTCCTTAGTTTGTTAAAATGTTATAATTTTAGGTATTTGATCTCCTCAGCAACTTTCATTCGTAACAATAGTACTTCATGTATCGACAACATCATAACCAATCTGCCTGATGCATGTGTATTGAGTGACGATGTGGATCACAATGGTTTAGCCGACGGGCATGCAGGTATTTTTGCTGAGGTTCATTTGCCAAATCGATCCAATCCGAATGAGAATCAGTTTATTGTAACAGATAAAAGAATATTTAACATTAAAAATGGTGCAGCATTCGTACAGGGCATTCTTAAAAAATCTTGGACCGATATGGGTATTAATACTTTTCTTAAAAGTTTTTATAGTGTGTTTCGAAATAGTTACAAAAAGAGAGAATGTAAAACTAACCTTAAGAACAAATCACAATTAAAGTGGGTTACTAAAGGAATACGTACCTCCAGCAAAATGAAACGTTTCTTATGTGCACGTAATGGAAATAATCTTGAACCGAGTGTTTTAAATTACAAAAACATGTACATTAGGTTATACAGAAGGATTGTTACTAAAGCTAAAAAACTTGCTATAATGACACAAATAAATAAATCAAAAAATGTGGGTAAGGAAATTTGGAGAGTTGTAAATAAATGCACTAATAAAGAGAAAGGGATTCGACGGGAACTTAGGTTTAAGGTGGATGGTCGAATTGTACTGGATCCAGAGGAAATAGCTAACTTCCTAGTGAATCAATTTGATTATAAAGTTGCTACTGACAGGAATGAAAAAGACCATGCTGCGGCATTACTTCATTTATACGCGAGCAAGGTTAGTAGTGACATGCATATTTCTGCTACCACTCCAGACGAGATTTGTACCATAGTTAAAAGAATGGAAAACAAACATTCCTGTGGGTATGATGAAGTTCCGATTCGTGTGTTCAAGGAGCACATTGAAATATTAGCCGAGCCTCTATCTAATTTTTTTAATAAATGTATAAAAGATGCAGTATTTCCAGAACAACTAAAAATGGCGAAAGTAATACCTGTGTATAAGAAGGGAAGTAAATCTGATCCTAAAAACTATAGACCTATCTCTCTATTACCGGTTCTATCAAAATTATTTGAAAAGATACTCAAAATTCGACTCTTAGCACACCTACGTGAAAATCGTGTTTTAAATAGAAGGCAATTTGGGTATCAAAAGGGTGTTGGAACTTCGGACGCCATATATACGTTATTAGATGATGTGATAAGTAAAATTAATAATAAAATGAAAGTTGCAGGGATTTTCCTTGATTTAAGTTCCGCTTTTGACACAATTGACCATGAATTGCTTCTGACTAAAATGAGTCATTACGGAATAAGGGGAAATGCTTTAATACTGTTCTCATCCTACTTAAAAAACAGGCAGATGTACGTTGAAATTGACAAAACTGAGAATAATTATAAGAAAAGCTATAAATCCAAAATTGTACGCATATCAACGGGTGTTCCACAGGGATCTATTTTAGGACCTATTTTATTTTTATTATTTATTAATGATTTGATTAATTATCTAAATACAATTTTACCGGACATTGAATTAGTAATTTTCGCAGATGACACAAATGCTATAGTGGCAGCTAATGACATAGCAGAGTTGACAGAAAGGGTGAAGGCTACGCTACAAGCTTTTCATTGGTGGTTCACAGCAAATAAATTGCTGATTAATAGTAAAAAGACTCAATTAATGTTATTTAAAACTACGGCCCGTAACAAAGATAAATTAAATGTTGAATTAAATAAAGTCGAAATTGTAAACGCTGTCGAAGTAAAATTTTTGGGTATACGCATTGATCAACTGTTAAACTGGAAACCGGAATTAAAAGCTATTGATGCGTCGGTATCATCGGCTTGTTACGCTCTGCGAACCCTGAGAAATGAAATCAGCATAGAACAGCTAAAAGTTGTATATTTTGCGCTGGTGGAGTCAAAAATTAGATATAGCATACTTTTCTGGGGAAATAGCTATGAATATAACAGTAGAAGAGCTTTCATACTACAAAAACGTGCAATTCGTACCATGGTCCGCATCTCTCAAAGGGAAAGTTGCCGGCAACACTTTACTAATTTAGGTATACTTACAGTACCAAGTCTTTATGTACTGGTACTTTTAAGCAATATGGCCAAAAACATGCATGACTATGAGACAGTAGAGGAACGGCAGATAAGGGAAAGCACCCGTAGAATGGACTTGAAGAATAAGAATTGCATCTTAAACAATCTAAGAATTGTGAGACACAGTCCACGATACCAGTCAGTAACATTATTTAATAAATTGCCTTTACACATTAAAAGTACTGTCTACAGTAGCAGTTTCAAAACAAAACTAAAAAATTACCTTTTGGATAAGTGTCTATATGCAGTAGAAGAATTATAATTTTAATAAACACCTTCTATTATAAAATTGATGAAATATAAATTTATTATTTTTGATTACCTAATGAATTTTGAATTTGTAATGTTATTTGATATGCTAGTACTACGTAAGTAAGTGTTTGTGTATAAATTATGTTGTGTAAATTATTATTACTATTGATTTTAATGACTATAAACTATTACAATATTGATGAGTTCCTAAGTTGATACCTATGAAAATAATGTCTATAAGCGATATTCAATTATTTATTATTGTGTTTGATTATTTATTATTTTGTGATGTTTAATGGATTTGATATTATGTTATGATTTAATTATTTTAATTCGATTTTTGACATTGATGAATTTCTGTTATGACAAATATATATTTCTATGAGTAAATGATTTTGACAACAGACTGATCAATTAAAAATGGTAGTTGTGATATTGTTTTCGAAATGGATTATTGTAAGGATTGATTATTATCTATTATTTTAAATGACATGTTTTCATAACAGATTCCATGAAATTTGATTTTAATTGCTGACCTTAATGAAGTTTTGGCATGACTAAATATTTTAATGATAGGTTTAATGAT
The DNA here is from genome assembly GCA_949316265.1 of Diarsia mendica. Classification (NCBI taxonomy): domain Eukaryota; kingdom Metazoa; phylum Arthropoda; class Insecta; order Lepidoptera; family Noctuidae; genus Diarsia; species Diarsia mendica. The sequence continues at coordinate 13,997,047 of OX438903.1, read as the reverse complement.
TGAATTGTAGTTATAATTTTCTCTTTTAAATTAATTATTATTGAACATTGTTTTATGTTACTGTTGGTCTAACTATTCTTCCACATAACTGGTAGTATTAGTATATTTGTTAATGATTAATTTCTTGTTAAGTTGATCTTAGTTTTGTTAATAATTTGGCTTGAATAACGATGGAATTTGTTTTTATTAATTTATTTACTATACTGTCTCTTAAGTTCCTTTTTTTTGTAATTACTTTTGTTTTTTGTAACACATTCAGATACAATGTAAATTGTTATTGAATAAATGAAATGAAATGAAATGAAAATGAAATGAAATCGTGCCGAGGCGCTGCCACGGGCTAGCGAGCGATTCTATTTCTTGAGTGCAAGCAAAAATGAGCTTAGTGGTGATCAGGCGCATAAGACCGCCATAGTACGTACGGTATTCACAGCAAAAAATAAATGTTTTTCTGTTTGTTTCGGTTAATCTCCGAAACGGCTAGATCAATTTTGACGGGACAATTGGCCCTGGCCGATATATATAAGGAGTAATTTAGGCTATTTTTATTTAAAAAAATAGGATTAGATCAGAAAAGATTAGACAATAATTGTTAACAAAAGCAGATTTCGACAGAGAAGCAATATTTTTGTATTCATTTTACACGAACAAAGATCGTGGGCAACAGTTAGTTATTTATATTAGAACTTACTTGTACCTTCTGCGTTTGCTCTTTCGGTGTGATCTCTCAGACTCGTCTTCGTTTTCTGATAAAGGAATGAAAAGTTACTTTAAAACCACTTTTTTACACATGGATAGTATTAAATCGATGCCAGATATTCGCCAAAGATGCCAGCTTCAAAGATTAATTTGAAAGATGATTACTTTGCAAAATGGAATGACACGAGTGTAAAATCTATACTAATATTATAAAGAGGTAAAGTTTGTGTAACTATTTGAACCCATTGACCGCCACGGTCAAGTAAGACGACAAGCCAAAAAGTACCTTAAATCGACAGACTTAGGGCACTTTTTTGCTTGTTCGGCTTGTCGTCTATACGTGACTGTGGCGCTCAAAAGGATTGTAAGGGGTAATCTCGGGATCTACTGAACCGATTTTAAAAATTCATTCACCAATAGAAAGCCACATTATTGCTGAGTGTCATAGGCTACTTTTTATCCCTGTATTCCTACGGGAACGGGATCTACGCGGGTGAAACCGCGGGACGTCCGCTAGTATACAATAAAACTTTATACACAGTTATGTTCAAACATTCGTGCCTCATATCCTGCCTTTACAAGTATTTGAAGATGCGTCGAAACAACTTAAGCAGTCTCTATGTTCTAATCACAATTAATTTTTGGGCTTTTTTGCTATTGGTTAAAACACTTTAATGTATGTATCGTGTCATTTTTACAAACAATTATTGACCCTGGCTATATATCGAACAATGATACTCAATCGGCAACCGGCTCGTCTTTTAAACCGATTTTGAATAACGATGGCATTTATTGACGGCACGGTTGGCGTAGTGGCTAAGCGATTGGACTGCTGCGCTGCGTGTCGCGGGTTCGATCCCCGCACGGAACAAATATTTGTATGGCCTGCCATAAGAGTCTTCGGAACGCGCCCGATACGACAGTTGTGCCCTCAGTAATTTAATCTCGGAAAAATAGTTATCCGCTCTAAAAACTATATTAAATCCATTGAACTTAAGTGCAGTGAAGGGTTTATCACCCAATAATTGTTTTCAGTGCAAAATAAACAGTATTCAATAAAATATAACAATCGAAAAAGTGCCGGTCATAGTCTTGTGTACGCGCAGACCTGTGTACCAACATTCCAACAACGCAAAAACGTTCCAGTGGCGAGTGTTTTGTATTGCACCGTATATTTTTACCATGTCAAACTCTGACTTACAGTTGTTTTCACTTGAAAATGATAACATAACCACCAGAAAACAGCAAAGCAAAATAACCGTAAGTACGGAAAATTCCTTTGCATCCTTGTCAGTGGATGATGATGACAACGAATACTCATCTATCACGTCTTACGACAAACATAACATAAGTTGCCCCCACTTGCAACCAAATGAAAATGAAAAATTAACAGAATTAGAGTCATTAGTAAATACACTGCGAGAGAAACTGGCTTCTGCTGATGGTGAAATTGAAAACTTGATAACAGAGAATACTTCACTTAAAAATATCATAATTAATCATGAGAAAGTTATATACAACCTAAAGAAAATATGCAATAGTACACCTAAAAGAGTTTCAACCGTATCTAAGAGGAAAAGTCTAAATAAGGGCAAACTGAATGTTTCCCATGAAGAAGATTACCTGCTTCAAAAACGAAATAAGGCCGAGACTCAAAGCAAAAAAACAACACCTAATTCTGATATAAAATCACAAAAGCTAAGCAGAAACAGGACCACAACAGAAAATCAACATACAAATACTTTATGTTCCACAAACACAAAACAAAATAAAACATCACAAAGGACAGATATAGAGGATAATGTTATATATACTAGAAATAAGTTGTGCATTGTTAGCGCCAACAAAACCAATAATATACTATCCATCGCAGAAGAGACATTCCAAAACCTACAGATCTGCCACTATATGTCACCGAAATGCGGATTGCTGCAACTTATCAGCAATTTGCATCAAAAAGTTGTGGATTACACGTCTAACGATTACTGCATAATTTTAATTGGCGAAGAAGATTTTCAAAAAACCAATAATTATGTTGAAATTATAATAGGATTAAGAAAAACACTAGAAAACATTCAACATACAAATATTATTTTGTGTCTACCTACATTCATACTTAGCGATTACTCAACGATGTTCAACTGGCGTATCGAAACGTTTAACAACTTACTTCATTTAGATTTACTGTCACATAACTATATAACAGTACTAGACACCAATTTAGACTTATTTTACGACTTTACTATGTTTTCAAAATATAACAGAAAATTAAATAACCAAGGAATGAAAAATATCTTTCAAAACCTACTGTTACTTATAAATGATCTAAACCCATCAATGTCACCACCTGAAGTTGAACCAGATCTGACAAATCATGTAAACACGAAATCGATCTCACATACTGAGTTTTTTCTTTGATCATATTTATGTTATGCACCAGAATATTGCCGGACTTATAAATAAATCAGATCTATTAACCGTGCACATTCAGGAGTTGTTAAGCAAACAAATAATTGTAGATGTTTTATGCATAACCGAGCATTTTATCATGTCGGGCCAGGAACATCTTCTTCATATACCTAACTATAGGCTCGCGGCATGTTATGCAAGAGGCAACATAAAACGAGGTGGAGCCTGTATTCTAGTCAAAAAGGGTCATGAGTTTGTAGAATTACCCAACATTATGAAACACTCGGTTACAGGAATAATAGAATGTTGTGCTATTAAAATGAAACAACATAATTTAATTGTGCTATGTATCTATAGGCCACCTAAACTGTCTAATTTAACTAAATTTTATGAAAATCTTGATGTTATTTTAAAAGATGTTTGTACTAATCGTCAAACTAAAATAATTTTATGTGGCGATTTTAATATAGATATTTTAAAGAATAATAGAATTACTACGGAATTTGAATGCTTTCTCCTGAGCTACAACCTTAATTTACAACTTCATGAAGCAACACGTCCTATTAGTAATACTTGTTTGGATAATTTTGCAGATAATTCCAAACAAAAATGTCATTGTCGAGTAATAGATTTAGGGCTATCAGACCATACAGCTCAATTAAGTAAGATAAAGGTAAATAAATCATGCAGGATTAAAACTTGGAGAACCAAAATTCGTGACATATGTAAAGAAAATCTCATTAAATTTAATAACTATCTGCAAAATCTATCGTTCTCTAACGTATATAACACAGAAGATTCTAACGAAGCGTATGATAATTTCTTTGAATTATTTAAGCTGATTTATGACTTGTGCTTTCCCTACAAGCTAGTGACCGTAAAATCAGAAAAACCTATTAAGTGGCTATCGCGTGGCATTAAGTTGTGCAGTAAAAGGCAAAGAAACTTACTTTGGAAAAATAGACTAAGTCCGTCACCAGAAAATAAAAACGCTTTTGTTAATTATTCTAAAAGGTTTAAAAAAATTATTAAATTAACGCAAAAGGCCCAAAATAATTACTTGATCAAAAACTCGATTAACAAATCCAAAACCTCATGGCAAATAATAAACAACAATAAAATTAATAGGGAACCAATTTCACAGATACGAAACAATAATCAGTTCATAACGGATCCTAAAGAAATAGCAGAGTCTTTTAATAATTTTTTCATTGACCAAATTACTAATATACCAAATAACCCTGTACACGACGTTAAAAAAATAGATCATAATCCAAACTCAATATTTGTGTCACCAGTCGTACCTCAAGACGTGATAAGAATAATCAAATCACTTAAAAACAAAAAGAGTTTTGGTTATGATGGAATTTCTACTCAAGTCATAAAATTTGTTGCCAATTGTATAGCTGGCCCCTTAACTCACATAATTAATGTTAGCATATCATCAGGAACATTTCCTGAAGGTTTAAAAACTGTTATTGTTAAACCAATTCATAAAAAGAACAGTAAAGACGATATGTCGAACTATAGGCCGATATCTCTAATTCCCGTTTTTTCCAAAATATTAGAAAAAGTTATATATGAAGCAATATTATCTTTCCTGATTAAATTTAATATACTTTGTCATGAGCAATACGGTTTTAGAAAAAATCGAAATATAAACATGGCAATTTTTGACTTGTTGAACAATATTATGTCAAATGTTGATACCAAAACGCCTATATGTGCTATATTTGCAGATATGTCGAAAGCTTTCGATTTTGTTAACCATAACATACTTCTTCAAAAATTAAACTCCTATGGCATTCGAGGAAATATCCTAAACCTAATAAAAACATATTTAACTGGTCGCAAACAGATGACAGAAATTTACAAAATATGTGTTAAGTCCAAATTAGAACAAAAATACTTGTCTTCTAAAAGAGAAATTAAATTCGGTGTACCACAGGGAAGCGTCCTTGGGCCTTTATTATTTTTAATTTATATTAACGACCTCCCACGCCAAATCCACCATCCCATGGTACTCTTCGCCGACGATAGTACAGCACTCTTAAAATGCGATAATAATAAAAACTATGAAAACGATATTAGCTCCAGCATTAAAATTATTATAAATTGGCTGCATAGTAACAACTTACAAATAAACCTACAAAAAACAAAGATAATGCATTTTTACCAAAGGCTTCGCATCGGTGATATAAATATTAATTATAACAGTCAAAATGTGGACAGAGTGGATGTTATAAAATTTCTGGGATTTTTAATTGACAGTCAACTGACATGGAAAGCACAGGCAGAAGCAATTTGCAAAAAACTTAGCGCATCTGCATATGCACTTTATAATCTTAGAAAAAAAGTTAATATCAAAACAGTATTACTAGCATATCATGGTCTTGTTGTTTCCATTTTGAGATTCGGTATTATATTTTGGGGTAATTGTACCGAAAGAGAAAGCATTTTTAAAGCCCAAAAGCGCTGCCTACGAGCAATATTTGGTCTGAAGGTTACTGACAGCTGTGTGCAATATTTTAAAACTCATAATTTGTTAACGTTTCCATCTCTTTATATTCTAGAAATTGCTCTTTTTGTTAAATGTAATCCGCATCTGTTTTTAACTTTCTCGGAAAGCAGACACAGAGATGCAAATTTGCGATCTCAATATCAAAACATATTACGCACAGTTCGATTTAGGACAGCTTTATTGAAAAAAAGTGTGTTCGGTATGGCGCCGGCAATTTTTAATCATATTCCTAATTGTATAAGGGAGGAACCAGTAACAATTTTCAAAAAGAAACTAACTAATTTACTAATGAATAAATGTTATTACTCCGTATCGCAGTTTCTAGCTGATAAGTTGTAGCTGTTTCATAGCTGATGATGAACAGCATCAATATTTGCATGCCAAAATGGTAGAATGTACAAGGATTCTCTAAAATGATGTAACCACCTTATTGTAAATACCTACATTATAAGCAAATAAACGAATATTCTATATTATTCTATTCTATTCCTGCAGATAGTGGTTTCGGGTCTGGGTATTTGTGTATGTGACTTTCTATGTTTGTGAACGCACCCACGATACAGGAGAAATTCCTAATGTGGGGCAACGTTTTAAAAAAAAAAAAAAAATACGCCAAACTTAACAAAAACAAACATCTACATAACATCACGCCTGTAATCCCCGAAGGGATTAGGCAGAGGTGTATGTACCTAATATTACACACACATTTTGTCAGTTATTTTTTATCCCCACGTAGTAGGGGGCCGAGCCTATTGCTGTCAACCGGCCACATATCTGTGACTGTTTCTGAGAAATACCTGTCGGACCCCAAACCCAATAACACTTTGCCCGACCCGGGAATCGAACCCAGGACGTCATGCTCAGCAGTCGCGGTTGCAACCACTAGACCAACGAGGTAGTCAAGAAGACATACTATCTGTGTGAAACAAAACTGAAACTTCTACTGTTACTACGACATATACTAACAACTTATTTGATAATACTTACGTATTTAAGAATTCCAAACTAAATACCGAAATTAAAATAAAGCGCATTACTTTTGTTACTCTTGTGTTTACTTACTAACATTATTTAATAAAGCTGACCAAATATTGGCAAATATAGCTTCAGAACACTTGTTTCAAGGCTTTTTATTGTTTCAAGGCGATAAAAAAATACTAACAAAGTGTTTTTAAGGTCACTTTCAATAAATATGTATAATAAAATGTAGGCAGTAATCTACAAAGCACGCAAATACTTGAAACGCGCAACACCTGAATCTGTCATTTTGTTTTAGGCCACATATTTGTATACAAAACCATAAATACCCATGATTGTATGTATACAGAATACTAGTCATATCCAATGTTTGTACATGCTGGTAATGCTAGTATACTTTTATATTCCGTTCCAATATTCTAACGGCCAAGTGATTAGCTTGGTCGTTGGTTTATTGATGCGAAAAATAACTGTTTACAATATCTTGATAGACTTACAAGATATTGGACAGAACTGGCCATTAGCACGAACCAGAAAGGCAAGGTTCTTGCCATCATTGTAATCTTTTTTTTTTTGCTCTGGACGATATGTTGAAGTTACAGAGATATTGGAGGTCAAGTTTCTTTTTAATATTATTTTTAATGTTTTAACTTTATTTTGAATACCTCCAAGACCCTCGTACTTTTCAATATCATTTCATTAGGAAACCTCATCGTAGTATGTTTGTTTATGTATTAGGAACTTATAATGGCTAAAACATATTTTACTAGCGACCCGTCCCGGCTTCGCACCAGTGCAATGTAGATACTGAATTTCTCTACTAAATCTCTCTGCTTTAATACAGTGAAACTTGGTTAGTGGGACCTGAATAAGTGAGAAACCTCCATAACTGGAACTCATGCTGAGGCCCCATGAGACAGATATTTATTTATACTTGAATATCTGAGACACTGGGTACATAAGTGAGACAAATTTTCGTGTCCCTTGAGGTCTCACTTAACCAGGTTTCACTGTATATTATTGACTAAGCGCGTCTTTACAAAAAACCTTCCTCTTGAATCGCTCTCTCTGTCTTGCTGAAAACTGCATTAGTTCAAAAGATCTAACAACAGCCTACAAACAGCGGAAGCGACTTTGTTTTTTAGACTATGTAAAGAAGCAGATGACTGAAAGTCGGCTTAAGTCGGGATTAAATAAGCAAAAACACATGATTGCTAAGTATCTGAAGCTACATCTGGCGCTAGTGTAACATTGTGATTTATAATTTAAAAATATAATCACCTCTTCTCTCGCGGTGTCGTCTCTTGTCACGTCTGCGTCTCTTCTCTTCTTCTTCTGCCTTCTTCTTTCGGATCGACTCTAATGTGTCCACCTGTGGGAAGAGTGATTTCAGTAAACAAGATTGCTTACACCGGTTTGTGACCTATTAATGAATCACTAGCTTAGGCTAAGTGAAATTACGTTTTTCCTACTCCGCTATTATTTTCTGACTAATTTCGTTGCGGAATCCTAGACAGTTAAATCGTTTCTCGGGACTTAGTTGAGTTTCACTGTCTCGGCACTTTTCTGGTAGTCGCCACTGCCTTCTGGCTTTCAGGAGGTAAAGTGGTTTGGGAATATGTGACGGACATGTCCCCAATAAAATAGTAGATTGTATCATAAGGGAGCAAAATAATATTTTTACGGCGAGGGCGCTTTTTTGAATCCAGAGCGAAGTGAGGGATTCTAGAGTAGAATCCCGAACGTAGTGAGGGATTCTTTAGTAGAATCCTGAACGTAGCGAGGGATTCAAAGTACGTCGCCCGAGTTAAAAATATATTTTGCACCCGAGTGATACACTCGACTTTTCATCACCCTCTATGAGAAAAGAAAAGGCGCCTCATATTTTATTGTAATATTATTATTTAATAAAAATAGAGTGACGACAGTTTTAAATCCATCAGACATATTAATTACGAATATGTGTCCAGTTTTACGTTACACAACACACAAGACAACACGTTACTAAACAACACGGTACTTATGCCTTTAAATATTTCTCCCGGGATTTCGTAGGGATTAAGTTTTGTATGACGTTATTAGCTTCTATTTTTATTGTTTCAGGAGTTAATGCACTATCACTTTCAGAACTCGACGTAGAGCTCATTTTCTTTTTGCACAAAATACAATAAAGTGTACCGATTATTAGAACAGGGAAGTAAATCGCGCGCTTTTGTTTTTTTTTTTAATTTAGTTACCGCGTCTCCTCGCACCGTACAGCCAACACAATACAATTTGCGTTCGATTTCAATGAACGATTCATGTTCTAAATTCAAATCTCATTACTGCCCGCTAAAAAGTCTAATGGAGAAAAGAGCTACTTTGCTCGCACTTAAAGAGGAACAAAACGACACTTTTCGAATTGAAGGGATGAAAATAAAATTCTTTTACATCTCTCATATTCGGTAAGTAGGTCCTTATTACCCCCAAATGGGGCTTGTAGGTGACCAATTAGCGCTCCAGGGCATTAATGTCGCAAGAAAAGCCCTAGGGCGGTAAGTAATTAAAAAAAAAACCACTTCACTCTTTCAAAAAGTTCGCGTACATCTAACCATCATAGTACTGGCAATAGACATCATGCATTCAGCCCAATGACAAAAGGGGTCGCTTCGCTATTCAGCCTTGTCTTCGTATGAGTATACCGCCTGTGTGGGGGAGGCTTAATAGTCATCAATTTTAAATATCGAACGGCGAAGCTCAATATCGTTCTTGAAAAAAAAAAATTTAAAAAGAGATGAAAAAGGCGGTAATAGAAAACTTTACTTTCAATATTGTTTGTTTTTGGATTTTTTTTATAATTACGTGCTAATTAGGAAAAAAACATGAGTTCTGCAAGTGATGAAGATTTATGCTGCACTCCCGATTCAATGAAAATGGAAGCTGAAGCAGCAATTAACAATATTTTGCCTGAAAGTTCTAAAGAGAGATATTTGAAAACTTTATTCTTGTAATGCCGGTTTTTTTCTTCTTACCTCATAATCGAGATGTAAAGCAGAGTAGTTAGCTCGGGTGTAAGCATCAATTGCACCCTCGAACTATTGGCGCCCTCGCTGCGCTCGTGCGCCTAAATATCTCGGGCTGCAATTGATGCCTTACAGCCCTTGGCTACTAATCTACTATTGCCCGCGGCTTCTCCCGCGTGGAGTTCGGTATCGAATCAGTTAAAAAAACAACAGTCAGTCAGTTCTTCAGTCAAAAACTGAAGAAATCTTATTCAATATTGACAATTGTTTTCCTGTTTGCGGCCAATATTATTTATACTACACCTGCTTGGAAAGTACCTTGATACTTTATCAAATTTACGGTAGAAAGTACGTCATTGCATATCGAACAAATATGCGGGGAGAAAACGCATTTGAGCGGGAGAGAATGGATTTTCATACACTTTTCTCTCCCGCTCAGATTACAATTTGAAAAAAGAACATGTGACAATTGCAGACACCATTGGCGCCATTTTGAATTTGAATTAGAATTTTAATTTAGTTTTTTATTTTCTTCGTAGGTGTAGTATAAAGCACTATGTATCACTCGAGAGAAAGTGCGATTCCCGATCTCGGGTGTTTTAAAGCCCTTGCCTACGGCTTCGGGCTTTAAACGACACCCTCGACGGTAATCGGTCACTTTCTTCTCTCGGTGAACAATGTACTATTGCTTCTGCTTCTTTTACGGTAACAATAATATTATTAAATGCCATACCATAGCGCTAGCTAGCGAGGTGGTTGGCAGTGCGGCGGCGGCAGGGTCCACTCCTACTTTCTTGAGGAACTCGGCAGCGCGACGACGTCTCTCTTGCTGTTTCGCGCGTTCTACTTCCGTTTCCCCATCACCTGTTACATAAAGCATGTTTGTAAAAGCAAATTCAACTTTAGTAAGAGCTTTTTTTAATAAGAGTAACGTAATAAGATTTGTTTACTTTTTGAACCTTACTTTGCTATAATAGTCCGGTCAATTTAGACCAAAAAATGAGAGTGAAGTTACATAAAGTCCCAACAAGCTGAATTTCTGTGAAATTGTCCAAAACATAATTAAAAACAATGTCTAGAAGTTCCCCATCATTCCCGTTTAAGGAAAAAAAATTATTCAAGGTCAAAGGTAACAAAAATGAGTTTTTCGCGATTTTCAGCAAAACGGTAAGTTTTATCAAAAAAATCTCAACCCAAAGTTGTATATCATAAAATTCTCTACAAAAATGTTCTACATTATTATTTTCTAAGAGTTACCATTCCGGAGATATCGCGATTCTAACAGTCACATTATTCTTCACTACATAGTATAAAATAAAGTCGCTTTCTCGGTCCCTATGTCCCTTTGTATGCTTAAATCTTTAAAACTACGCAACGGATTTTGATGCGTTTTTTTTAAATAGATAGAGTGATTCAAGAGGAAGGTTTATATGTATAATAACATCCATTTTCACCCGTGCGAAGCCGGGGCGGGTCGCTAGTTATGTATAAAAGCGAAAGGTAACTCACTCCTCACGAGATCTCGAAAACCGCTGGACGCATAAAGATGATTTTTGGACAGGAGGTAGTTTATAGTTAGTAAACGTCCGCTAAGAATGGATTTTGCGACAGGGCCGTATTAGGGTGATCTTAGGGCCCTCGCAAGTTTGTATGAAAGTCCTTCATTTTTTGTGCTACAATCTTGATTTTTGGCAGAGACGTGGTTTATAGTCAGTAGACGTCTGCTATGCATTAATTTTCTGACAGGGCTGGATTAGGGTGGTCTATGAGCTTTTGCAAGTTCTGATTCATACAAACTTGCGTGGGCCCTTAGACCACCCTAATCCGGCCCTATCGCAAAATCCGTTCTTAGCGGACGTCTACTAACTATAAACTACCTCCTTGCCATAAATCATATTTATACGTCCAGCGGTTTTCGAGATTTCGTGAGGAGTGAGTTACCTTTTGCTTTTATATAAAGGCTCTTAGAATCGCGATATCTCAGGAATGGTAACTCTTAGAAAATAATAATGAAAGGCAGTTTTGTAGAGAATTTTAAGATCTACAACTTTGGGTTGAGGTTTTTTTTGATAAAACTTACCGTTTTCGAGAAAAAATCAAAAAATCTCAAATTTTGACCTTTGACCCCGAATATTTTTTTTCCTTAAACGGGAATGATGGGGAACTTCTAGACATTGTTTATAATTAGGTTTTTAACAATTTCACAGAAATTCAGCTTGTTGGGACTTTATGTAACTTCGAATGTCTAAATTGACCGGACTATAACTAATGTTAGGGAAATATGAGTCAACCACAAAATTCAACAAAAAAATATCATTAACACTGAAAACGGGATATTTACCATGTTTACTGTTTGAGATCCCGATATAAAAACAGACAAACAAACAGTAAATATGGTAATGTCCCGTTTTCAGTGTTAATGACCATATTCAGTACAACATAAAAGAGCTTACCTTTGGAATCCGACTGATCTCCCGTCAAATCAATCATTTCATCCGAATTATCTTCTAATGATATAATCTCACTCTCCAACTCGTCCCTACTCTGTTTAACTCTCTTGCCTTCTCTTTCACTCTCCTTCACTTTGTCCTTGTCTCTCTTGTTTTCTCTGTCTGCACTCCGTCTCTCATTCCGCCTTGAATCTTTACTCTCTGATTTAGATCGATGTTCTCTTTTACGGTCCCTGTGCTTCTTTTTATCTCTTTTATGAGAATCCTTATCTCTGATATGAGGACTTTCCCTTTTGTAAGAACTTTCTCGTTTAGTAGGACTGTCTCTCTTACGAGGACTATCTCGGATATGAGGACTCTCCCTTTTCTGAGAACTTTCTCTGTTAAGAGGACTGATTCTATTGCGAGGACTGTCTCTTACATGAGGACTTCGACTTTTAGGAGGGCTCTGTACGTCATCTCTTTTATGAAGTATTTCTTTCTCCCTCTGCGAAGCTATTTGCATTTCCTCAGCCTTAGGAACATCATAAAACGGATATTCCTTAATTTCTTCTACAGCTGGTGCGGGTGGTAATTCAGGTGTCATTGGAACAATTTCTTCTTGTCTCGGTATTTCATTAATTTCTGGGATTATTATTTGGGGTCTGGGGGGTCTCTCCGGTTCTGAATAGGTGCCCACCAAAGGTTCATTGTTATAGTGGGGGTCTATCTTGTACATGACCACGGGTGGTATGTGGTTTATTGGGTACATTGGGGGGTACACATTAGGGGGCTCTTTGAATTCTTCCTGTGGCTGTTTTGTGCCTTCTAAGCGTTTCTCTGAGTCGTCGTCCGAACTGGACTCGTAAGGAAGCGCTGGTTTTGGTAAAATTGGATCTGGTTCCTTTAGTTTCTTTATGGAGAATGATACGGGTGCTGTGGAAGAAAAATGCAATGTAGTACACTTTGTTTATTACCTGATTTAAGAATAGGGAAACATTCTAGAAAGCATGCAACAACTACACTATCCTTTTGTCGGTTTAATTTTTTGGAATAATACTAAACTATCTAGATAAAGATACAGCTGTTATTGTGTCGTCGTAAATTAAACCAGTCAGGCAGATATGTATCTATGTAAAAGTGTAAATTCTTATTAAATAAATAAAAAAAAATAATAATGTGTAGTCTGTAAAACACCGAATTCTTTTCAATACTTTTCATCATCATTATTTTCATGCCCATTCTACCAAGGGTTGGCGTAAAAAAAAGTGAAGAAGATAAATCCTATTTATTTTGTATTATATTTAAAACCATAGGAGCTAGTGGCTACATACATATTATAAGCCACGCGGGTCGATTTTCGATAGTAAAATAACTAAATTAGTTCAACCGAAAACAAAAAAACTAACAAACCACCCTTCTTTTCGACTCCTAAACTAAAAAAAACTCACCAGCTCTCTTCTTCTTCTCCTTCCCATTAGAATCAAAGTGCCCTCTCTTCATTTGCATCAGCTTCATATAGTACCGATGGTACACACTCTCGGGGTCCAGGAAGGTGAACCGGGGGTCGTTCTTAGCGCGCACAATGTCCGCAAACTCGTCCCCATTGCGTGCCACGTACGACGCCATCTTCTCTATGACTACTGCGACGTCGTCTGGTGGTGCAACGATGGGGTTCTTGTCTTTACTGTCGGTTGATGAGCTGTCGTCGAAATCTGTGGGTTGAGGAAAGGATTGTAGCAAGAGTTCATAGCCATTTGCAGATCAAAAAACACTTTTCAGATGAGTGAGAGGGACACCGACGCAACAACACCACGTATTCAGTATCATCATTCTGAACCCCTTTTTTGCATAGGTAGTTTAAAAAAACATTTGTTTCCTACAAAAGTGCATTACATTTTAACCAGAAAATGTATGCTTGGTATTTTTTGAGTTTCCGAATAACCCTAATGTAACCATAAAGGTAATTTACCGGTCGAGTGAAAGCCTACAAGTTTCCCCGCCGAAGTAGTGCGTAGTACTGGTGGGATTGAATAAGGTGTCTACTTCATATGCAACTGTCATTGAGTTAAGTATTACTGGTAACATGAGAAGGTCCGCAGTCGCGGGCTGGCGGCACTAGCTGGCGATCGTGGAGTCTGCCGGATCCCTACGCCCCAGGGCGGAGGATATTCACGATGATTTTTCACCAAGGAAAACAAAATATACTTCTGGTAACGTCGACTCACCTGACGCATCGCTGTCCGAGTCAGTGTTATAGTTCTTCATCAGGCTAAGTCCGGTAGACTTGAGTGAGGGAGGGTGGATCCTACAGCTGCGACTGTTAGCTAAGTACTGCTGGTAAAGTCGACTCACCTGACGCATCGCTGTCCGAGTCAGTGTTATAGTTCTTCATCAGGCTAAGTCCGGTAGACTTGAGTGAGGGTGGATCCTACAGCTGCGACTGTTAGCTAAGTACTGCTGGTAAAGTCGACTCACCTGACGCATCGCTGTCCGAGTCAGTGTTATAGTTCTTCATCAGGCTAAGTCCGGTAGACTTGAGTGAGGGTGGATCCTACAGCTGCGATTGTTAGCTAAGTACTGCTGGTAAAGTCGACTCACCTGACGCATCGCTGTCCGAGTCAGTGTTATAGTTCTTCATCAGGCTAAGTCCGGTAGACTTGAGTGAGGGTGGATCCTACAGCTGCGACTGTTAGCTAAGTACTGCTGGTAAAGTCGACTCACCTGACGCATCGCTGTCCGAGTCAGTGTTATAGTTCTTCATCAGGCTAAGTCCGGTAGACTTGAGTGAGGGTGGATCCTACAGCTGCGACTGTTAGCTAAGTACTGCTGGTAAAGTCGACTCACCTGACGCATCGCTGTCCGAGTCAGTGTTATAGTTCTTCATCAGGCTAAGTCCGGTAGACTTGAGTGAGGGTGGGTCCTTCTGCTTCGACTGCTGTTCCTGAGCTAAGTATTGGTGGTAGTACGCCGCGTATTGTTGGTAGTTCGCTGAATGCATTGGAGGGGCAGTGGGGTCCACTGGAAAGGAAATGGTTATGTTAGTTTACAGTTTTCGTATAATACTGGCCGGATTTAAATATTTAGGGGGCCTCATGCGGTGAAATTTTTATAAACCTTTTAGTAGCAGTATTTGATTCGTGATGCACTTTATAAACAGAGGTGGGACGACAACAAAGTCCACGTCCTACTAATATTATAAATGCGATAGCTTGAGACGATGTATGTTGTTTGTTACTCTTTCACCCAAAAACTACTGAATGGATTTGGATGAACACACATAGTTCATATAAAAATTCTATGTGCTAATCCAGGGTATATATACAGGACTTTTTACCTGCTAGTACAATCCCGTGGTACAACTACCGAACTTCAAGCGGGCAAAGCCGCGGGTATAAGCTATTTATTTATACTTTTCCCGTAACCAAAGCAGGCAGTAACTTTTCAAATGTTCACTCACCATTTTTTCCATCCGGCCCCTTAGTATACATAACAGGCGGCCTGTATATCTCCCCGGCCGGCGCCCTCTGTTGCGGGGACTCGGTCCCCGGGGGGGGCACGTCCCCCCGCGCCTCCCCGTCCCCCTCGCCCTCCCCTTCACCGCGCATCTTACTGATCAGCATCGTGTAGTCGCAGTCGGCTGAAGGCTTGTAGTGGATGCTTGGGATTGCGGGAGCCTGGTTAGAGAATATTAAACTAATATTATGAGGTGTTAGTATGTCCTGGGTTTAACTCAGGCAATCAGGTACTTTGTGTTATAACTAGTCAAAGAGAAGAAGTTTTCTCACATGGACTCGATTTTTTATACAAATTAATTTTATTTTATGTAGAAATAATTTGAATACTGAATCATATTCATAATGTTGAGTTTCCTTGGTAGTTATACAAAATACTGTTTAAATAATTATACTATAGTTAAATAACTATAAACAATATACTTACAGATTCAATGATGGTAGATGCCAAACTTGGATGTAAATATTCGTCATTTTCTGGTGGTTTTTCTGTAATAAAATATTTAATTTAATTATATTTTATTAGATTACAAAGTAGCTTTCATAATCCCTTTCAGCATGTAGCTCGATGCGCCTCTGGGTACAGAGGTGTTTCGAAAGCTTATACCATTCTAAAGCAAATTTGGGAGTTCAATTTTAATAATAGGGAGATAAGGTTGCAGGGGGTTCCATCTCACATTGGCTTACCGGGAAACGAGGAGGTCGATTTACTCGCAAAAAAATTCGCTTTAGAAGGTTTAGTTATTGAAGCTAAGTGTCATTACGCAGAATTACTAGGTAGATATAAGTTAATATGCTATAATAAGTGGAAAGAATATTTTGATAAAAAATCTCAAGAAAACGGTATTTGGTACAAAACATTGCAATGCGAACCTCCTCGAATTCCCTGGTTCACTGATGTGAGAATCAGTCGAAAATATATAGTTATCGCACATAGGCTAAGAACAGGACACAATGACATGCCACTTAACAACTTTGGTTTTTTAATGAAAAAAAAAACATACCAATCGAATTGAGAACCTCCTCCTTTTGGGAAGTCGGTTAAAAAGTGAGTAGCCCTAATTGTGAACAGTGCGGCACTGTGGAGGATGTGCATCACTTGCTAGTGGAATGTGTCCGTAATAGCAGAGAAAGAGACGCTTTGATGGCCGAATTACACACTAACAGGCTAGATTTGGGTGCTTTTCAAAGTCTCATATCAAATCCCTGCAGTGCGGATGCTATTAGAATATACCAGTTTATTTACAATTCTCTTAGGCAATAAGTAGTTATCTCAGTAGATATAAGTAGTATAGTTTAATTTTAAGTATTCTTGTAATCATATTGTTATGAGTTACGATGGGGCTGACATGGTCAGGTATGTATGACCAAAAGCCCCTAAATAAATAAAGATTTAAAAAAAAAAATCCCTTTGACATTTCAAATAAATAAAACTCTACTTAGGTGGCCTCACCAAATAATCTTAGGTCACCCCATCAAGACTATTCGGCACAGTTGGGTAGTAAAATTGAAATCTTGATATGCCTCCTTAAGAACTTGTTCAAATCAGCTCGAATTGTGCTATGTGCAGATCATAATTCAGCGATGATCTTCGAAGCTTGCCGATCGACACGATCCGAATGTATTAAAGTAATTGGTTCTGCATAGCTATTCACAAACAATCGAATCGAAACCGAATTGAATACGTCGTATGTCTATCTTTTTGGCATTACGAGAGCGAGCGACATATAGAAATACGACATATTCGATTGTTTGTGAATTGCTATGCTGGTCGACTTTACTGTTTATCAATAACTGCCAAATCTAACATCCCACAACCCACACATAATTATGTGTAGCAGAACAAAGTAAGGAAAATCTTTTCACATACCTTCAACTACCACAATCTTCTTCTCAGGCCACTTCTCCGCCTTCACCAGTCCAATAAGCGCCGTATAGTAAGGATGCAGGTTCGAGTCCCGGTTAAGGAACTTAAACTGGGGGTTGTCCCCCTGCTTGGCTTTGATCAGGATCTCCATTTGTGCTCCCTGGGATGCTATGAACTTGGCCGTCTTCTCTATTATTGCGTTTTGTTTTACTGTTTCGGGCTGTTGGGGAAAAATTGAATTTTTAGTTGAAGTTTGTTTCTATTGCTCATCATCTACGTAATCCTTACTACATAATCCCCGAACGGTTAGACTGAGATGTACCTATAGTACACTCACATTTCGCAGGTTATGTTTACATCCCAAGTAATAGGAGGCGTGCTTATTATGTCTGGAGGCGACCAAGATTATTTGTCTGGAAATTAGAAGACGCTTAGTTTTTTTTCGGTGTTTCTTTTCAGAGTAACTGGATAGGAAACATCAAACATATATTTATGAACACAATTGTGTGTACTCGTGTTCTTTTGTAAACAATGCTTATTCAATGTCATTTATTTGTCAGTATTCTAGTCCTCATCTAATAAATAAAGAGAGAAGTCCTGACTGACTGACTCATCAACGCCCAGCCCAAACCCTTGGACCTAGAAAGCTGAAATTTTGCACAGAGGTTCCCTTTATAATGTAGACAAGGAATAAGGAAGGATTTTTCGAAATTCAACCCCTAAGGTAGTTAAATAGGGGATGAAAGTTTGTATGGAAAATCGACATTTTCACGCGGGCGAAGCCGCTGGCAAAAGCTAGTAAATAAATAAACTCACAAACACAATATCAATCGGCAGCAGCGCCCTAAACGCCGGCGTGGGGACGAAGGGTTCCTCGTCCACCTCAGCAGGTTGTGGTGGTGGCTCGGGCTTCATAGGAGCGTCGTAGTTGAACCCCACCTGCCCGTAGCCTGCCGCGTGCAGGCGCTTTAGTTCTTCCTCTGTGGATGAGAGTTTTGGTTAATTGATTGAAGAAAGTTTAATGTACGATGTAGATAATAATGTAGATAGACTATAACGCGAAAGATGCGGAAGATTCAAGAGTGATTTTCTAGCAGAATAATTAATACAGTTGTATCCTCCTGATCTACTGAAGTAATTGAGATTTCTAGGATTCTCCCCCCCCCCCCCCCTCCCTAATTTAGCGTGAGGCTAAACAATCTGGTGGTACTTTGTGGTGTTAGTATGACCGCGATGAATGTTATCGTGTAGGAATTGGTCATGTTTTCCTTAATTAAATCCAGTCATAATGTTTTATATATTTTAACAATAACAAAGCACTAACAACATAATTATGTTCATGTTTCTTTAAAAACAAAACTCTCTACCACAAAAGCGATAAAGCCTATGTAGTATGTTTTTATACAAGTGTGTTTGATAAAAGTTATCAATTTTTTTTGCGTGCCTTTATTTAACTTTTAAGTTTTGTTTATCTTAAAAATAATCTATACTTAATAGTCCTCCTGACCGTTTCTTCGGCCACGGCGGCCAATCCCAGCAAAGATTAGCCATCTGCGCGGGCGATATTATACTTAGTGCACAAGTCTCTGTTCCCTTTTCTCTCATAGTCGGATGGACGGGAATCCGACACGACCGGAGAGAGATCAGGCGCAGGACCAACGGCTTAACGTGCTTTCCGAGGCACGGGGGTATTATACCACCAACTTCCCTCCGGCTACTACTGGGAAATTACTAATGAAAAACCCAATAGCACTTTTTGGGCGACCCGGGAATCGAATCCAGGACCTCACGCTCTGCAGTCGCGCTTGCGACCACTAGACCAACGAGGCTGTTAAACTATACTTATAATAAACAGGAAAGAATTGTATGTTTGTAATGAATAAACTCAAAATTTACTGGACCAATTTAAAAACTTCTTTCATCAGTATCTCAGCCTGTTTTTATTACAATTTTAAAAATAAATGTACACCCGCACCAGGCCGGGACCGGCTAGTGTGTTAGTAAGTTTGGATGTAGGT
The DNA here is from genome assembly GCA_949316265.1 of Diarsia mendica. Taxonomy (NCBI): domain Eukaryota; kingdom Metazoa; phylum Arthropoda; class Insecta; order Lepidoptera; family Noctuidae; genus Diarsia; species Diarsia mendica. The sequence goes on along the minus strand of OX438903.1, from coordinate 13,977,609 downwards.
AGCGGTAGTCTTCTGAACTCAGTAAATTCTATTACAAAATGGGTAAGTAAGTTAAATTATCTGTGAATATCCCAGGCTATACTCACAATGTTCCAACATGGATGAAGCTGCGGGCAAAACCTATACCATTACTTACATAAATGTATAATGCTTGTGCAAATAACATGTGACAATCTATTTATCTATTATTATCACATCAAAACAAAGATACTTGTTTATCATTGTACAATAGTGTTTTGTATCTTACTGTTATATATATAAGCTTCACAATACTGATAACTAATAAAACTGCCTCCAGCATTGTGAACTCCAGAAACACATACTTATACCCACTTATTTATAGATTTTTCATGCTTAAGTAAGTTAATGTCAATTTAAATTAATTTTTGTAGTCTTAGCTTTAAAATGATATGTTTTAGTTTTTGTATGAGACACCTTTCTCTGGAAGAGCCTACTCTCCTAACACAGGTACTATCTGCCTAAACGGAAGATCACATCTTTTTCTTTATACTTAAACTTGTTTTTCAAATCACCCAGTTGTTTTGTTTATTAATTACCTATAATATCAACAATGTACTAGTAGAATATAAACATGAAAAAAAATTGGTCATTACAATTCACATATTTTTCTTCATTCCTTTAAAATCTTCAAGTCTAGTTATGGTAGTCTTCTGCAGTGGGAACTATGTTGTATATACTGCCTCTAGTAACCTCCTTGATTGTTTCTTAGCATCTTACCAGTACTCTACACATTTGACAGTATCAAAAAAGCAAATTAAACCTACCTTTATACATTTCCTCTTCATTTTCATCTGTGTGCAGTGCACGGTATCTCTCCTCGTCACATAGCTGTTCTACTTCCAGCTCCCCTCGGGTAAGTTCCACTCGCCAGTCGAAGCCTCCCTGCGGTGCCTCAAGCCTCGACAGGTCATGCAGGGCTCCTCGTGCATCGTATCTGTCCAGATAATATTAACTTGCATGAATTGAAAGTCAAAACGGTTTAAAATAAGCCAGAATCGTTTCAGGGCATTTTTTTTGTGAGGTGTGGTTTTGATTTGATGGTTGAGACATATTCTGGGTTTAAAATTTGGTGTTTGAAATATTTTAACCACTTGTAGAAAGTAAGCAAGGACCTGGCGTTTAGTTGAACTTACAACAATTTTGTTTTCATTGTATTTGATAGTCAATGTGATCACTATCAAAATATTTACAACATTTTATTAAAGGCAAGTCCTTCTCTTATATCTTAAGTTATTTTTGAAAGCTTACAATTTGCCAGTATTTTACATAGACCCCGAAATAAAATAAATAGTCACTCATGTTAGTAATAAGCCAATAGTCAATTTAAACAAAGTAAAACAAAGTGGTTTTGAATATAATACAATGATAACATATGGGAAATTACATCAAACCCCTACACTTGTCTTTACTTCTATTTTCTAGCATAATATAACAAGTCTAAAACAACATTATCAGCTTTTAAAAACAGAAGAGAAACTTTCTTTAGGGATTTTTGGATGTCTCAGAATCGAAGGGATTTCTAACCTAGTATAACACCTGAATTTTAAAATACATACTCAAGTGAACCGTTGCAGGTTATACATACCACCGGCGGGTGTCACCATAACATTACACGATGCCACAAGCACCTGAGGCGCCCGACGCTCGATCTTCGTAACACAGGACTTCGTAACAACATTCTCTGCGAAATACTTAAAGATCTTCCGAAAATTTATTTTTTTCTGATACATAACTATCTTTGTAGGTTTATAGCGCCACAATTAGCAGTCTTATAGTAAAAAACTGGTCGAACCTGTCGATCTTCAACGATTCATCCCCCATCCACGGAATGAGGTGTTTGCCTTGGTCAACGTGAATGGCTTTATCATCGTCCCTGAACAATTTGCAGGAGTAGCCGAACACGAATAGGTCTTCTTTCTTCTCCTTGAAATCACTCTTTCTTAATATACCGGAGTCACATTGACCTCCAGACCACTTTAGAGACATTTTTAAATCAAAATTTAGAAAACTAACAAAACTTAAAACCCATGCCGAAGTCGCACCATGACACAGATGTGACACAGATTATCTATTCACCATCATTCACCATGATAAGTAACGTTCAGAAATGGGTTTATCAAATGACAGTTTCAGTAAACGTAAATAAAACTGGATAGTGGTATCAAGGTATCAAGAACGGCATGATTCCACAAAGTGTTAGTGCAATATTGTTAAGTACATAAGTACTTAAAAAGAGTATTTACCGATTATACCAGTGTAGTTTTCATATTGATGGTTTTTAGCAATGTTTTAATTTCTGACGTGATGATTGGATTTTAGTAGGAAACTTTTCTGAACGAAAACTGAAGTCAATAAATACAGATAAAAAATGTAACGTTTAGGAATGTTTATTTTACTATTTACTTACAGCTGGGCAAAGGGCTTGCTTTTTTTTTCCTCTCCTCTTTTTTGTAGTTTCTGGCCACTAACACGTTACACCACCTTTTCGCCGCGGTCGACCTCGTCGGCGATGTCCACCCTCGCGTCCAGTGCGTCACAATACTTGTCCACCTCTTCCGTTGCATCCTTGGACCATGGCCCACTTCCACTTTAGTTTGGCTGTTGTGACCAACTTTGTTACACTGTATGTTATGATGCGGACGGGCAGCAGCATCCACAAGTGTTTCGAATTTTCTTAATAACGTTATGGGGCCCTTCTTGTTTTTTATGTCTTTATTTTCGCATTTTGAACTCTTCTTTCGACTTCCTTGTCTTGTCTATTTCTGAGAGTATATGTTTCATATCTCAATGATATTCTATGTAAACTGATGTGTACAGTCACAGATAATATAATACTAGCGGTACAGTGTAGGTATATACCGTGGTAGGTACTCATTGTCATATTGTAACAAATGCATGTCTGTTACAATATGACAATGATGAATGAGTACCAATGAGTACCTACTGCGTACCTGACCAAAAGGTCCCGGACTTCCCGACTCTGATCTTGGAGCATTTCTTCAAGTTCTGAAGACAATGAGGAGAAAGTCACAATACCATCAGCAATGCAGATGTTTGTTGGTTGGTGGTACGAATTATGAGGTTTTAAATAAATATAAAACCACCTTCAGTGTGAACATCGTAGGTGAGAGTCAACGACCATGTGACTGTATGGTCGTTGGTGAGAGTGGATCACCTTGTTTCACTCCATTTTCGATGTTGATGCAACTATTGATATTACCATGATTTAGGAAAAACTAAAATTTTATCAGCCTATGGGAATTACGGAATTACGAACAATCACTTGTTAACGTTCGCAGAACTACTTTTTTAGTACCTACTTGAATCTTGTGTGGAATGTTTTGGAACTCCAAGGCGTTTTTAAAATCGAATGCCTTGGTAAAATCCACAAAAACCAGGTAAATCTGTTGGTAAAAATAATTCAACCAACAGGTTGAATTATTATTCGATTACTTGGTTGATTGTGTGGAGATTGTTGGTTGTGGAAAAATCTCACACCCACATGTGATTGTGGATAATTGATAAGATTTAAAATTGATATGCGTTTTTTGCTTCCATGTTGTCTACAAATCTGAAACAGTTTCATAAAAATTTCTTTCAAGAAATTGCCAATCATAAAACAATAGCTTCAAAATCACAATCCAGCCAAATAGCTACCAAAAAGCTAGTAATTAATTACGTCTTAGCACATTTTAGATGAGGATTTCGTTATTCCGTAATCTTTTCTTCTGAAATGAGTTGAATTTACTGGTTACGTTATCGATACTCTTCCATGATAACTTTCCATACCACAAAGAACGCCGTTTTTCTAAAAAAAACTAAACAATGGCAACTGGATATAATGCGAACAAATTACGGATGCCAGAAAACACTCAATAACGTGCTGTGCAGTATAGCATATTAAAAATGGTCGTGTTATATACGTTTCAAAAGGCATATGGCGGACGTTTTATATATTTTTGCATCGAAAACTGATAAAATCTTTTAGTTATGAGTAGGTATCTTGTGACCGCTAGAGCGTATTTGTTAAAAATTAGATGATAAACGTTAGTTTGTAATGTGTAAATAAGTCTATTATATCTAGAGTCTTATAAAAATATTGATAGTATTTTCGTGCGTGGACGTTTTGATCCGTATTGTTGAAAAACGAAAAGTCTGTGATATAAACAATACATAGGTGATAGATTAATTTCCTGAACAATTTTGTATATATTGTAAAGTTGTTATTTAAAGAATTTTAGCGAAAGTAATATATTGCGAGAAGACTGAGTAACTGAGTGGAGGATTTGCGAGCTATGTCAGCTGTGAACCTATTGTCTTCCTTGAGGGAGAAACCGACCGACGAGAACCCGGATGATGGCTCGAGCCCCGAAGGTAAGCCTCCAACACATTCCCTTTGTTATATTTTTCATATACCTTCATTGGTGCATTAACTTGCGTCAATAAGACCTCCATGCAGTATACAAAACATCGACCCTGATTTCTCCAGTTTTCCAAGGGTTTTGTTGATGCATAGGCAGATACCGTTACCAATTGGAAGTAGTTCAACCTTGTGGAGCTGTCAACTCTTGTGTTCACTGCATTTTGTAAACAAATCTTGCAGTTTCTTATGTAGGTCACATGCAAAACAAGATTTAATGTTCAGTACACTATAATAATGGACCCTCAAGTATTTTGCTTTGGTTTACTCTTGCATCTTGGTACTTTAACCAAAGTGTACACCTAGCTGATTGTACAACAGCTACATCATTCTCCCCTTAGGAACTTATTGGATCACATAATAAGATAATTGCATTAGAAATGTCAGCTTATGTTGGTGTTTTGCATATTGTTTGCTTATGTGATTATAATAACATTAATAACTCATATTTTGGTTTAATCAATGGAAGATCATGGTTAACCTAATCTATGGAAGCTTGTTGTACAAATTCTCTTGATTGATTTATTGACTGTGAAGGTAAGTGATTGAAAGTTTATGGTACTTTCTAATGATAACTATTAGAACATTCCTTTTATTGAGAGAATGTCAGAATCTGTAATAAGTGTAATGTTATGGTACTTGCACTTTAGTATCTGACCGTCTTTAAACAGTCTCGGTGGACAGATGTCCAATATTCACATTCTGATTGACCAAATAATAATTACCTATGTTTCAATTTAATTCTAATGGATTCAAATTTTATTTGTTTGTCTGCATATAATTTACCAATTAAGGGCTCGTACACATAGCGATCCGTTTTACAGGTCCGTTATTTGATGGCGTATGGAGTTGCATGAGCGAGTTCACACACAAAACAGTATTCCGGATTCAGTAATCATGTCGCTCCGGTCCAATTCTGATCCGTTAAAACGGATCCAGTAAAAACGGACCTATATGTGTACGCGCCCTTACATAAAACACTTAATATTCTGAAAATCAAGATGTTTACATTCAATTGAATTATCAAAACAAGTGTTTAGTTTTAATTTATTATTTATTGTTGGTGGCAACACCAGTGAATGCATGATGTGTATAAAAACTGTGTTCAAATTGTATCACTTAATGCCACCGACTTAAGGCGAATGCTCACATACTGCCCGCGAAATTCAAATTTTCTTACGTGTTTTGCAATTTGCAGGCCAGTGCTTGGTTGTATGTTGATGAACATTTGATTCGCGACTGTAAGACGTATTTAGTTACAGAATTATAATCATCAAAATCATCAATACAACCCTCCAAGTTCATATAGATCGAGGAATAACTTTGACCTTGAAAAAATAGTTTCTCGATCTATATGAACTTGGAGGGTTGTGTTGGTGATTTTGATGATTATAATTCTGTAACTAAATACGTCTTACAGTCGCGAATCACATGTTCATCAACATGCAACCAAGCACTGGCCTGCAAATTGCAAAAAACGTAAGAAAATTTGAATTTCGCGGGCAGGGTGTGAGCTTCCCCCTTAAGTACTGGTACCCTTAACTGTAGACTAAATAGTATAGCAGAATTTTAAGTAAGTACATTCCACAGGACAATAGGAATTGAACTTGCTATGTAACATAGCCACCATTTTCTTATAGTCTTGGGCTTTGTATTTTAATTTTGTTTATGAACCGACAAAAACAAATGACTACTATGAGCTGTACTGGTTATTTAATAGTAATTTGTCAGTTATTTTGCATTGTTGTGACTTGGAAAATCGGGGAGTTTGGTGTGCCACTCTTCCTCGGTTAAAACACAGAAACAGTTATTTTTTTTATTGTGTTGTTAGTACCACTACCACCAGGTTATCCTGAACTTTACATGCCTGAGACAGATTACAAAATATAAAAAATCATAGCCCACTAGTATTGGGACTCCAGAAAGAGGAACCTCCTAACAATGCGATCCTTGCCTTGGAATACTGCTTTCTGAATCAAGGGATAGTTCTGGGTTTGCAGGAAGGGCTGAACTGTAGTCGGGAAAGCTTTCAACACTTAACTAGAATCATCATGTATTCATTTAATAATTCTTGTAGGTTCTAGCCCAGATGCTGTTTTTTTCTAAGTCAATACAGGCTAAAAAGTGCCTGTCTAGCTTAAAGGCGTTTATGAAATTATGAGAGATTGGCCTTAGAATACAGCACAAACAGAAGAGTCGAAGGATATGGTGGATTCCTTTGCCCAGCAGTGGAAGCTATTTTATTAACTGTGTTATGCTACCAACCAAAACTTTATTTATAGCAGTTTTTATGAATGTTTTTTTTCAATCCTATAGTAGTAAGTTACTCCTTATATGAAACTGAAACAGGCATGTCATAGAACCAGAAATTCGAAGACAATGGGGTCCATAAGATGGATTACTGTACAATTCCTCTCACAGAGAAACCTGTGCGTGCTGTAGGAATGATATAGGTCCTATATCATTCCGGCTTAGACTAATCAGCCCATAAAATAGGATGATATTCCAGTAACACACCCAGAGTTCATAATTTAAAAGCTTATGTAATTACAAATTATTTATCGCACTGTAGTAATTACAGCAATGTGGAAGAGTTATTAGAACGTTGACACAAAGTATTTATCATTACTCTGCAACATTGTCGTCAGGACTGCACGTAAACAATGCGACAGCAGTGGCACGCTCGCGATTTTACGTACAAAAAATCTTCCCCTTCTTTTTTTATTGGCATTGGGATTTTCGCGTGCTGGCCGAAAAGTATTTTGATCATGAATGTTCCAATGATATTTGAATCGATTTGTTTTTTTTTTGTGTGGAGTTATTCATAGTGTAGCGAAATTCCAAATACGGTCGGTGACACGATGAATCACAATGTTCAGATGGTTCCGTATTCTGGGGTAATGGACAGGTAGCATGATGACGCTGAATTTATAACTTTTCCGTCACCTGTCTGTCTATAGGTATTTCACGTCTGCACTTCTTTTTATGCAAAACAGGAATGCCAAGACACGCATTTCGGTTCGACTCCGCACTATTAAATTGCAGATATAAAGTGCAGACAGATGAAATATACCCTTACCGCCTTATTCATAAAAATAGTTAAGAGTTGTTTAACTTAAGCTTGGTTTATCTCGCATGCCGTCTCACTTCAATAATATTCAAATGAAAGTGACGGCATGCGAGATAAGCCAAGCTTAAGTTTAACAACTCTTAACTATTTTTATGAATAAGGCGGTTAGTTAGTACTTAATAGATCTGTGTACTAATTGATTAAATCTACCAACATAATTATTATATCACAATACAAGTATCGTGCTGATAAGGTATTGCACCTGGCCATGACCTGGTGAAGGTTGCGGGGTTACGCTGCATGCGAAAGGTACAGGACCGGTTAATGTGGTGACACTTGGGGGAGGGCTATGTCCAGCAGTGGACGTCTTTCAGCTGGAAGATGATGATGAAAGTATTGAACAGAATAATTAATAATACAGGTTTCAGAACTGCCCAAAATGAAATGGTATTCTAATATAGGTACTTAAGCCTAGTTGACTAACAAGATTATGATAATTAGAACAATCCGTGCTTATTTATTGCAAAACTTACTGCAGCTACATGTTTACAAGACCATCATTTTCTCTGATAATTTCAATATGAATAACATCACCGTTCTATGCTAATTGAACAGGGTGCGTGATACGGCAGGTATCGTGTCGCGAATACTGATTTATTTACCCAAGTTTAAACGAAACATGGAAAACTTTACTAACTTGTGACAGCATATCAAAATGCTAATTATAATTAATCAGGCGAGAACGAGCAGTTTACTGAGCAAGTTTTTATTTGGTTTTATGTTAACTGGACTCTTTGAGGTAACCTTTTCCGTTATCTTTCTTTGAATGTTAGGCCCCTCGTCCGAGACGAATTCAATCAAAGCCGGTTCCTTTTATTGTATCCCACGTTCTGTCTACAGATCGTTTAAAAGGTCACTGTATTATTCCATAGAACCCTATTTAAGTAATTGAGTAACCCGAGCCCTCGGCTAGCCCTTAACATTGTGCAAGCAGGGGTAAATATAGCAGGGAGGATCAAGGTCAATTGGTCTGCTCCCCCCGATTGTGCCCAGTGCACCTCAGAATATGTACCCGTCTACCGAACGACGGTCCAGTTGCGATGAGAGATTTATGGCGTCCAGTGATGCCATTTTCTCCTGATTGTATTCATAAGTCTTTTTCTTGCAATATTCACTATGTCCGTCTATTGGTGTATAAGTGAAAATCCGAAAAAGTTTAATTCAGAGTTTTCTCAAATAAACCCAAAAAGCAACACGGGGGGTGCTGTCTGGACAATAAGGTAAATTGTGATGAAGTAGGATCGAGTTAGTGAACAGACAATGTGGTGCAAAAGATTCATTCAGTGGCATTTATCACGGAGCCATGTCGAAGAACGTGGAGACGAGGGTAGTGTGTTAGTTTTATTTTTGTATAAGGCCCGATTTCCACCAAAGCGGAGACGAGCAGAGCGGAGAGATGTGCCAAAGTCGACCAACCACATGGAAGGACGAAAGACCAGATGTCAATTTTAACTAATGTGATTGGTCGATTTCCGTACATCTCCTCTCGTCTCCGATCCTCTCCGCTTTGGTGAAAACCGGGCCTTGGCCTATATTGTGTGTGTCCCACTGCAGGGCAAAGGCTTCCCCCTTTCTCCCTGCAAACCTCTTTGGTTTATGCAGTTTCTGGCTACGCTTGCCCCACGAACATGACCAGATCGTCACACCGCCTTCGCCGCGGTCAACCTCGTGCGCAATGTCTGTTGATATTGTTTACAATATTTGTAAGAAAAACACACCTACCAGCGAAATCATGCAGTGGCTTATCATCTCGCTTTCGCAGATAGCATTTTATCAATGAACGAAATGTTTACGAAACATGATTTTGTGTAACGCTACAATAATGCGAATTATGCTTTTATCAGTTTATTATTAATTTAATAAAAAAAGTTATTAAAAGTTGGTTAGTTATTTAAAGTTTGATGAAGCAGCGCAAAAAAATAAAACTTATGGCATTTCGCAACATTGGCTCATATGCTCAATGGCTGTCGTGACTTCAACAACGGTATCGGTATTCATACTACATAATGCAGAATTAAAGCCAAAATGTAACCTTTGTCTCTAGAAATCGTTGAGATTAATGCAAAAGTAAATTGGTCGGTAGGAATATGCATTTAAAAAAAAAACACAAAAAAGTCAAAAATAAATCAGTTTCTGAAGTCGGTGACTGTTTGTTTGATTTCATTTGTTTGCCACCGACTTCAGAAACTGATTTATTTTTGACTTTTTTGTGTTTTTTTTTGAAGTCTGTTTTATTTTTTGTTAAAAAGTTTTTATTTTTCAATTTTTAGTGGTTCACATGTTCATAGGTCATAATGTAGACAATGTAGTTTTTTTTATGAGTTTGTTGATTTTTCAAAAACGCTTGTCCGATTTCGTTAAAAAAATTATGGGACCATTTCGGAAGTAGGTATACCCTTTCCAACAAAAAAAGAAATTTTCAAATCGGTTAGCAAGTGACGGAGTTATGCCCGAACAAACATAAAAATATATATATATATATAATATATAAACACCCGAATTAGTAACCTCCTTCTTTTTTTAGAAGTCGGTTAAAAGTTGTTCGGACTTAATTCGGAGAAGATGGTTTGACACCTCTACTTGTGTACATTTCAAAGTCAAAAGTTGAAAGTATTGCTGTATTCGCAATTTCGCAAACTAGACTGTTTCCGGAACAATAAATGTGTATGCAAAACCGCATTGCAGACGCTCTGCAGGATATTTTGACGCTTCAACTGTATCCGTACGAAAATGGAAGCGAACACCGAATATTAATTGATATTACATTGAAAGTTTTAATACAAAAAAACAATGTGTCGGACGGTGTCTGCAAAAGTGCTCTAAACATGCCAACTGAATGTTGTTTTTCCAGTTACTTCGCTTTGTTCTTTCGACGTTACGATTTGAAACAAAGTAATCGTTCTAGAACACCTTTTATTAACATAGTGTAAGGTAGATTTGCATCACGCGAAAAATTCTTTCCAAAAATATCAAAAACTGGAGGGTAGTCGCATTTCGTCGAGTACTCGACGGCCGCTAATTCGAATCAGTCTTTGAGACGTGTTCGTGCGTTCCGTGTCGTTTGTGAAAATTCGTGATTTTCCTCTCTTTCGCTTATCTTTGACTATATTCTGCTTCTACAGTGGTAGGAAATATTACGTCGGTTACACGTAGATGACCCCCCCGTTCCGCGCAACCGTCTCTCTGACAAACTCCTAGTTATAGTGTTTTAGTGAGCTTAGGTTTTATGTTTCCTTGTTTAGTGTTTTATATATTATTTTATTTTTACAATCGTTAATCCCATTTATTTTATCGTTAGGTTAAGTTTAGTTAGGTTATTTTTTACGACGCCATTTTGTGGTGTCGCGTCATCGGTTATGACTGAACAGACTGACATGGTCAGTAAGGAGTCGGTGCCGCCGGAAGGCAAGGTGTTGAAGAAGGGGCGTCGTAGAACGCGGAGAGCTGGCAGCCGTACTGCCAAGCGTCGCGCACGCAGGTCCTCGGCCACGCTAACCGCATTGACAGCAACTATCACCCCTGAGAAGACAAGTTCCCCTAACAAGTGCGCGGTGCACACGTTCCTGCTCAAATATCAGAGTGCGCTGAGGAAGATTCCGACTCAGCTGCCTCCGAAGGTGCATGCTGGTCCGCCCACCAAGAGGGTGAAACGGGTGTCCTGGCGTAAGTTACGTCATAATATTATCCTACATGTATACAACCTGCTAATGACTTTACAAAAGGGCTAAATTGATTTATAGAAGTATGAAACTGCTAAATTATTTTCCGATAACTACTAGTTCGATTAGACTTGTTGGTCGCATCGAGAATTACGGAGTGGCGAGGTCGGATACGAGCATCCCGCCCCCGTGTGAAAGTGACGGTTTTACCGATACGATTCTTCCATATTATCGCCGACTTGGCTAATCGTTAAACCACGCTTACGCACGCTATCGTTTTTTTAACAAAAATTGTGTCGTCATTATTTTTTTTAATGATCATTGTTTTGTTTTCGCGAATCTTGCTTGATTATGGTGATTGCGATTATTGAAATGACGATTTTAAAAACACATGTTATATTTATCATTATTAGATTGAACGATTTCATTTATATTGTAAACCGCTGATTACGAAACATTGCTTAAACACTTCTTTAGTATTTTTTATTAAGATACCCTCAAAATTATAATGAAACATGCATCTTTCAGACAAGTTGAATTTTGTAGCAGACATGAAATTTGATTCTACCATACATGTTAATTTGATGGTAAAATCCTGTGGAAAGTTCTTTACGAATACCTATGCAGTCTTCGCAAAAATCAATATCAGCCATGTTTACTAAATAACTCCCTTGCGTCTGTCAGTATGTGAAGTAGGATTAGTACGGATTTATCTCGGGAAATGACCGAAGAAGTTTTTGCTAAAGTTTCCAAGCACCTCGTAAATATTTATTTGGGCAATAGATTAAACTACGAATCTTACTTATTCTTGGCAAATGAGGTTATTGTGAATGATGTGATTGTGTACGACATGGAGGACATAACATCACGCCTATAATACCCTAAGGGTTAGGCAGAGGTTCGCCAGTTATGTTTAAGTCCCATGCAATAGTTGGCGAGCCTATTGCCATCACCCGGAACAACACGCACATCGACGAATTGTCAAAATTACGCGTCAATTTATGCCAGGAGACATATTTCTTGTTTATAACCTTGAGTCATCCTAGTAATATATTTCAGTCACCCAACTTGCACCGCTCATTAGAATAATTGCACAAGAAAATATATTTACGTGCAGCAGAATGTGAAGATGCTCTTAGCGACCATGTTAAATATAGAGCATTGTTGTCGGTTGTCGTCTATTTGAGTACACAGGCCGGGTTATATCAGGTAACTGGCGACTACCCAAGCCTTTCCTCATTTATTTTGTAATTAAAGACGGTATTGTCCAGCCAGTCCTCACTATACATCATGCTTTTTTGATTAATTTCGTTGCGGGATCCAAGACAGTTAAATTTGTTTCTCTGGGACTTCGTCGAGTTTCATTGTCTCAGCGCTTTTCTGGTGACCAGCACTGTTGATTCTGGTTTTCAAGAGACAGTGGTTTAGGAATAGTGTGGTCACTACATAGCCCTATTTTTCGTTGCTCTGATGAAGGAAACCAGTTTTGTTTGTCTTAATTCTAAGGTGTAAATAGGTCTCCTACTAAATATAAATGTAGTAGACAGGCTTACCCGATTATGTTTCACTTAGTCATAGACTCGGTGCAGACGTCAAAAGCGTCTAATGTTAACGATGCGTAAAACTGTGTTTACTACAATATTTTGGTATAGGAAAACAGTTTTTATGTGTTGTTGACAATGTTTTAATGGGTGTATAGAGGATATTTTGGTCTGGAATGTTAATTATGCGCAATCTGATCAGGAAATCGAAACGAACATGTTCGTCCTTCATCATCATCATCATCATCATCATTCTCTTGCCCTTATCCAATTAATTTGGGTTCGGCGCAGCTTGTCTTCTTCCATGATTTTCTGTTACTCGTCAGGTGAATTTTTGTCCTGGGTTTGAGATATCTTTATTTCCCTTAAGAAAGTTTTACTTACATGGGAAATATTATATTAAAAAGCAGCGGTGGCCCAGTGGTGTCGGCCCCGACTTACGAACAGTAGGTCGTGGGTTCGAACCCAGGCAGGCGCATTACTTTGTGTAATTTATTTCATCACCGCTGCTCTCAAAACGGTGAAGGAAAACATCGTGAGGAAGCCGGCATGTCTTAGAACCAAAAAATTCGAAGACACACGTGGTGGATTATAGCCCATCCCTCTCCTAGAGAGGAGGCCTGAGTCCCTGCAGTGGGAACATAATTGGCTGATGATGACGTACAAAAAAAAATACAAAATAAAATAATTATTCTATGAGTGTAGGGTAATCGGTAATAATAAATTCATGCCGGAATCTCGTCTCGGCGACGGTCAATATGTCAAAACTGTGATAATTAAGTTTTTGTAAATGGGACAGATTATAATGCGAAAATTCTTTTTAATACGGGATTTTTCCTTCTAGTCTTGTCTTTACTCGTGGTCTTAGAAGACCCACAGCAAATAAAACAAAGGCTCAGACACTAGGGAGGCAAGATTGAATTTTTTATGAGGGTAACCTTCAAATAGACTGACAGTTTCAAGTAGCATTTTGGCACTTGGCAAGCAGAGGTACTTGAACGTTGCGGCACACGTTAGCGTAGTTTCTATCGCTCGTTATAGACATAGGCCCCAGGGGCAGTATTTTTGAATCAATAGAATTCCAAATCGTGTACGAAATCGCAGAATTCATCACGTCATTTCCGTCATTTCTACTGGTAGAATATCGGAAACGAGTGGGTCGGACCACTCGTTGCAAAATTCACGATACATATTCAAAAATAGCGATTTCGTACGGATTCGCATACAAATTCTGCGATTTCGTACACGATTTGGAATTCTATTGATTCAAAAATAAGGCCCCTGAAAGTAGTTACATACATAACATCAAGCTTGTAATACCCGAAGGGTTAGGCAGGCGTGTATAGTGCACCCACATTTCACCACTTAATGTTTAAGGCCATATGTAGAAGGGATGAGTCTATTGCCATCAACCGGACACAAATCCAGACTCCGTAATTGCTCCTGATGAAAAAAACCCAATCACAATTTGTCCGACCCGGGAATCGAACCCAGGACCTTATGCTCAACAGTCGCGATTGCGGCCACTAGACCAACGAGACAGTGAAAGTAGTTAGTAATCCATTATTAGCTAATGAAAGTACGTCCATTGTGTATACAGTACTTGTAACTAATATATATATTATGTAAAAGCAGTGGGCAATCGTACAAAACTATTATTGGAACAATTTTTGAACATAAATATTTGTTTGTGTTGTCGCTTTATCGTGCAAATTGATATTATTAATTACTACATGATTGAATATTAATTCCCATGTTTTTTTTTTAGTTTTCATGTTTGATTTGTTAAGCAATACCAATACCCTATCATCAACATAAATTCTACAAATAATGCCAGTCAGTGCTTGAAGCTGTCAGTCTTTTTAAAGGTTATCGCATCAATGGGTCAATCTTTTTCTAACTACATACAGTGAAACCTGGTTAAGTGACACCTCCAAGGGACCTGAAAATTTGTCTCACGTATAGAGGTATTCCACTTACTCAGTGTCACAGATATTCAAATCTGTCTGATGGGACCTCAGTATGAGTTCCAGTTATAGAGGTTTCTCACCTATCCAGGTCCCAGTTAACCAAGTTTCACTGTACTTAGGTATGTTGGGGTCGGCATCCAGTCTAGTCGGATGCAGCTGGATACTAGTATTTTACAAGAAGCGACTGCCCATCTGACCTCCACAACCCAGTTAGTACCGGGTAATATTATGATACCCCTTGGTAGTACTGGTTGTTAGACTTTCGGGCACTTTTTTTTTTTAAAATTGTTGCGCCGCACTAGAAATTTCTCCTGTATCGTGGGTGCGTTTACAAACATAACTCACATACACAAATACCCAGACCCGAAGAAACAACTATCTGTAGGTCATACAAATATTTGTTCCGTGCGGGGATCGAACCCGCGACACGCAGCGCAGCAGTCCAATTGCTCAGCCACTGCGCCAACCGTGCCGTCTCACTTCTGTGTGGTCTGTGTGTTATATGACTGTCAAAGATCTACAAATGGGACCCGGACCAACGGCTTAACGTGCTTTCCGGGGCACGGAGGAAACTGTGTTAGGTGGAAACTGTAGGTATGTAGTGGGTGGTCATCCAATCACAGACCAACCTAGGCAACTGCGGCTTAGATTGATCCGAGGGGCTGTCATTATCTAGTCACGAGCTAAAGTCCCTCTCCTAGTGAGGAGGCACTTTTTTTTTGGGTCGTGGGAAATCATCAAATGACCTACCGCTCTCCAAAGCGGGAGGAGTCCCGACTCCCGCTTTGGAGAGCGGTAGGGAGTGTCAGACTTCTACTGAATAAAAACCTCCCATGTTCCTTCTTAGCCCTATGTGTCGAGGCCGCGGTATCTCTTTCGAACAACCCGCAGCCCCGACGGGAAGCATGATTCCCTGCAGTGTGGGATCATTATAGTAGGCAGATGATGAGCTATATAAAGTTACACTTATTAAAGGGATCTTTTATTGTAACAAGTTGCATGAAATAGATCGTCATGTTTAGTATTAACGTATTCAATGTACAGTTGGTTTTTGTTTGACTACTAGAACAAATATATTCAACAAGTTCATTGACCTTTAGTTTGTTTTTTTGTGCACGTTTAAGTATTTATAGTTTGTTATTTAAATTAGAACAGTTCGTTGTTTTTAACCGACTTCTATAAAAAGGAGGTTCTCAATTCGGATGTTTTTTTATAAGGAGCTCGTGGCTAAATAATAACTTAATAACACTCTTTGGATCCATCTTCAGGTTAAGCCACGCTTGCCTTTGTTGGTCCGTGGATGGGTGACCATCAAATACATACCGAGTTTGCTCCGTGCCTCGGAAACGTTAAGCAGTTGGTCCCAGCTGTTACTTAGATCTTTGGCAGTCGTTACAGGTAGTCGTAGTGGCCCGAATCCCTGACAACCAGGGCCTGCAGTCTCTACACTAAATATCGTTAAAAATCTGTCGCAAAGTCGTATCGATGTCAAATTTCGTTAGATTTTCAGCTTTATTTCAACGGCATAAGGTTGAAAATCTATTAAAGAACTTTGACATCGATAACCAGGACTCATATAAAAGGATATTAATGTTGATATCGTTGTACCTAGTACGAGTACAAACTGGGTTTTGGAGGTCAGAAAGGCAGTCGCTCCATGTAAAATACTGGTATTCAGCTGTATCCGGTTAGACTGGAAGCCGACCCTAACATTTTATACTGACAAAATGGAATATCTTTTACTTATGATTATCCATGATTCTGAACTCCTGTGATATCAGCGCCATGTTCGCGGGATGATATCTCGCGCGGTATAACGCGAGCAGCTATAATCGACAATCACGGAAGGTATCCCATCATCATCATCATCATCAGCCTATATTGTTCCCACTGCAGGGACTCAGGCCTCCTCTCTAGGAGAGGGATGGGCTATAATCCACCACGCGGGCCCAGTGCGGAGGTATCCCATAAGTGGCTCTAATTATCTTCAGTGAATTCCCTACTTTAAATTTGTGACTTGCAAGTAATTCTTCAAAGGTTTTAAAACCTATAGTAGGTTCTAAACGTTCCTTGTTGAATACATAAGTACCTATACCTTCTTATTACGCATTACCATTTACCCCATTGAACTATTGAGTGGAACGTAATTTGCATACGAAGTACTCTCAAGGTCACTCGCTGACGAGGGGATAAAATAAGGGCACTGGAACATAATGAGGGAACGCACACATTGCTAGTAGCAAGCCGTTAGTTCTCACACACATCCGTGATCCGATGTAGACCGTACGTAGATGTGAATAGGTTTAGGTAAAACTACGCCACATCGGTCTGCCCTGAAGGGGTTCGAAGACTCGAATGGTATATCCACGTTGTGCCAGTTCAATTTACGCACTAACTTGACTGTTACTTATAAAACAATGATACGATACTATCCTGTCGAAACAGGATACCACAAACCTGCAATGCAGTTTCGACCATAGCAGTTTGAGGTGGTGTCTGAAGTCTCATCATCATAATCATTGTTTCAAGTTTTCAATCTAGAATTATTTAGTCCTGGGTATTGACATTCAATCCTGTCTGCCGTTCTTCACGGTGACGTATATTCCTAATTTGAGGATTCCGGCAGCGGGCTTTGGAACGTCCCAAAAAATGCAAAACCTCTTTAAGTTGCCAGCAAAACTGCAGTATTGCAAGCATACTGCAACTCAAATGCCTTGCAACTTCTTTCCCGTAAATAATTATCCTCGTGCCCTTCATCTCAGTTTGAATCACCGTGGTAAAGGGATTAGTCCGCCAAATTCTACGTTACCAAATGGTAACTGTCCCAAGTTGCACGGACGTTTAGATTCGCAGTACTAATTAGATAAAAACGCAACGCTGGCAGGCTTCTTTGGCGTCAAAGAAGCATATCACTACATATTATAAAACAAAGTCCTCCACCGCGTCTGTCGGTCTATTCGCGATAAACTCAAAAATTACTGCACCGATTTTCATGCTGTTTTCACCAATGGATAGAGTGGTTCTCGAGGAAGGTTTTTGTATAAAAATTGACAGACATCAACGCGGGCGAAGCCGCGTTTAGTATGTAATTATTCATAAATGTTCATCATCATCATCCACCGTCTGAACCATTCACCCACTGCTGGGTCTAGGGTCTATAGGCCTCTGTTTTCTTTAACCATTCTCCACGGTCTTGTACCAGCCTTATCCAGCTCTATTCTAATGTCATTCCGTTTCCCAGGTGAGGACAACGTGGTGTCAGGCGGCGGGGGCGGAGACCCGGCTGTGCTGGCGGTGGGCCCGGCCCGCAAGCCGCTGCAGTACACCCGGGACCAGCTCATGCGGCTGCGGAACTCGCCGCTCGTCAAACGGAACTTGGAGAACGCGTTCGCTGGCTGTGAGGCGCTTGCGCTGTGAGTATCAGTATTCCGAATTTCCGAAACATGTTTTAGAAACCCCCAACGGTATTTAGTTATGATCCACATATACACTATGATGTACCTATAATATTTTTAATGTGGTGCTGTTTCTCAAACAATGGGGCACTTAATATCGTGCCCTGCGTGTCCTGCCGGTTGTACACTGTAGGAACTGATGGACGCTACCGAAAGTGCGAAGCTAGTAGCCCAATTCTGGGCGGACACAATTTAGATTGCCATTGCATCGACACGCTAAGAAGAAGAATTGTTTGAAGCATTGATAGTGCCACCACTAGACTTTTCCTGTGGCCTAGAACACAGGGAATGCACGATCAAGGTCTAACGTGCATCCTCATAATGTACTCATAAGTTAATTCTTTTAACATTCTTCTCGCTACCTAAAAATAACGAAACTGTACTGGTTTCCACAGTGTTTTGAAGAGACGTTCCGATTCGCCCAATGAAGAAGACCGAGGTGCGAGAGGAGATGCGCCCAACGAAAACCATAAGGTAACTAAATTCATCATCACTTCAGCCCCGGCATCACTCACTGTTGTGAATAGAGCTTCCCTTTCTTCTGACACTCTTCTGTGCTCTTTGCGTCCCTCTTAAATCCATTACCCGCGATCTTGACGATTGATAGATTAGATTGGGCGGGCCTGGTTATTTAGGCCCAACCTTGGTCACTATTCGGTCGTCGGAACCTTCCTTCATGAAGTAAGCTAATAAGTTGACACTTAACTTTTGGATGATTTTGCAACCTGTTTTCTGGAGCCTCTCTATAATTGAATTGTCCCTTTGTCAGGGCGTGTACGGACGCGACCGTGACCGCGAGCGTCGCTCAGCCGACCCTCGCGAGCGCGTGCGCAAGGAGAGTGAGCCGAGTGCGGGTGGTATCGTGCTGTCGCCGCAGCGCCGCAGCTTCACGTCAGGCTGCGGCGCTCCGGGCGCGGCCCCAGCCCCCGCCCCACCGCCGCACCTGGCGCGCACCCGGCCGGAGTCCCCGCTGCCGGCTGCAGCGCCTGCCGGTCCGCCGGCACACCAACCTGCGCTGCATCCGACGAAGCCTGATCAAGGTATGGTCAAACAACAGACAATACAGTTGGACAAGGCACCTATTTGTTATACAGCCAGATCTTCATCATCGACATCAGTGCCTTCATCCAAAAGCTTTATAAAACAAAATTGCAAATAATATTGTCAGTGTACTATAATTATAAATATCCCTGCGTTATACCAAATAGCTTCCTCGACCGTACATGGTGTTTTAATTAGTGTCCAACCGAAGAAACATTAACTCAACTATTTGTATTGCTTGTAACACTAGCATCATTCAAAATAATGTTAATACACTACTACAGGTTTCGAAAAAGTTCAACTTTTTCTAACACCAACCTTTTTCACAAAAACTTTTTATTTCCACCATGATAACTCCTATTTCCTGTACAGGAGGTCGGCGGATCGGCTCCGGCCGCATCATGGTGCGCGACGTGCCCAACAACGCGTGGGAGGAGGGCGAGTACCGAGGGGCGGAGCCCTACCGCCCGCCGCGTGAGAGGGAACGTGACCGCGAACGTGAACGGGAACACACCAGGCCTAATAACGACAGGTAAGATTTGATCACCTGTTGCATAGCATAAGTATGTTTTTTAGGCTAAGAAGGTAGGATGAGCATAGTTTGTGACACTGAGCCACAACCAGGGTCCCTGCTGTTTCGTTGCCGAAGTGACCTTTGCGCTGCCACTGAAGACGTGGTGGAAGTGGCGTAGTTCTGGGCTAACTAAAAATAATAATAAGAAGCATATAAGTATAGTCAGCTGCAAATGTTCCCACTGCTAGGACACAAGCCTGAGTAGGAACTTTGCCCTCTGATATCAATAATTAAAAGGTTTGGGGGAAGAACAATGGGACTGGGCAGGACATTTCTGCCGCATGCCAGACAAAACTGTGGCCCAAAATAGCAGGAAACTGGTGCCCTGACTGACACAGTCAGACGGGGTCGGGGCAGGCCACGAAGAAGTTGGCGGGATGAACTAGATAGGTGGTTCCGTCAAAACTGGAAGGAGGACGCGCGGGTTCACGAGAAGTGGAAAGAGTGGAGGGAGGTCTTTGCCCAGGAGTGGAACAGAGCAGACTAGTAAAAAAAAGGATTGGTCCAGAACAAACAGAGACTGAATAAAAAAACAATGGCGGCAAGAACCTTACCTTGCTGCTTCGTGCTAATGGCCAGTTCTGTCCAATATCTTGTAAGTCTATCAAGATATTGTAAACAGTTCTTTTTCGCATCAATAGGCCAACGACCAAGCTAATCACTTGGCCGTTAGAATATTGGAACGGAATATAAAAGTATACTAGCATTACCAGCATGTACAAACATTGGATATGACTAGTATTCTGTATACAAATATATGGCCTAAAACAAACAGACAGATTCAGGTGTTGCGCGTTTCAAGATTTTGCGTGCTTTGTAGATTACTGCCTACATTTTATGACAAAGATGTAAGAATTTAAGATAGGACTGTATGTGAAAACAGAAAAATATGTTTTTTTTTTGCAAGTTTAATTTTGATTGAGCTTGTATACCGAATCATATTATGTGGGTAATATTTTGTAGGTTTTTTCAATTAGAAAATGACTAAATCACAACATTAAAATAAAATAGCATTCGTTTTCCCCGAAATCGAAGATAATGCCTGAAACCGCTCTTCCCAATTTTTCACAAGTTTTCCTGCAGTTCCCTCTCAAAAATACAGCCTCTTCAATTTTATTTATTTAAACTTCGTGCACAAGAGTGGTACATAGGCGGACTTAATGCCACAAGGCATTCTCTATTTTCTTATTATTTAATTAGTTTGGACTAACACACACACACAACACACACACACACACATAACAGATATTAACACAGTGTTCCAACAGTGTTCAGTGTTGTTATGTCACAGGTTCGAACGGCGCTCGTTCGGTAGAGACTCCTACTCCTCTGACATCAAGAGGGAACGGGACGATCGATTCATCAACGAGAAGATGCAACACAGGTTTGTGGCTAACTCGTTTTATACGTTACCACTAGGGCATGTAATATCGGAAGATTTTCAATTCCGATACTGAGTTTCGATATTAGATCTCAATATCGGAATTCCGATATTAATATCGGAATTACGTTATTTAATTTGAAATTGCACATTTTATTTATAAATTGCACAAATTCGGTATGAGGTTGGATTGAATGCAATAAAAAACATTTTTGAATAATATATTATAATCATTTGGTTCAAACTTAGGTTGTTTTAAAATATTTATTTACTTATTAAATCAAATAGCGCTACTTCGGTGTAGAAAGGTCGTAAATGCCATTTTTAGACTGAAATTACTTTATTTTGAATGTTAAAGTTTTATCATCATCATCAGCCTATAATTGTTCCCACTGCAGGGACTCAGGCCTCCTCTCTAGGAGAGGGATAAAGTTTTATAATAGGTACTATTTCGATTTCTATATATTTTTTATAAACGATTTCTTGTAAAAAATAATGACATAATATAGGACAACAGTGAGGCCACTCAATGCGTTAACGGTGCGGTGCGGCGCCGGAGCGGTACCGCAATGTCATCCTACATACAAATCTGTATATCGTGTCACACAAAATTTAAAGATTACCGTATCACCATAGTGTTATAGAAAAGTTTCAATGCGATTTGCCTTGAATCAAATTAACATAAAAACCACCCGAGTATCTTCATAATAATGTGTATTAGCAATAATTTATTTAGGTTTAGTTTTGAAAAAAGAATAATACGAAACAAAAAACTTGGATTCTTTGATTAAAAGAAGGAATATCATTAAAGCATTATTAACAGCAGCGATGGCACAGTTGGCTGAAATGATGGCCCAGTGGTGGGGCAGCCCCGACTTACGAACAGTTAGTCGTGGGTTTGGTCCCAGGCAGGCTATTGTATTTAAAATAAGGAGACGTGGAGATGGTTTTAAAGTATTTATTTATTACCAAACTATTAGTGATACACAGATTTTTATAATATTTAAGCACAAGGAAATTGTTGAGATCTTTTCTCTGTGACAGATGGAGGCGAAGGAAACCATAGATTATCTATGATATTTTAACTTTTTAATTTCTTATGTTGCCAGTTAACACCGTCCCTCAAAATAAGAAATTATTTCAAATTACTCAAAAACATAGCTTACACCTTTTTTACACTATGCCTTTACATACAAAGTTTTAATTTTAACTTATACCTTTTTACATCCTGCAATAACAAATTTATGAAATTTTGAGTTATACAGTTTTACACTTCACTTACACAAAACAATGAAATTATATTTTAAACTTTACACATTTACTCAATTTACATACTGTCCTTAGAATTTTATATTTATCTTAGTTAAACAATCAAAAACTTTCAATTTACTTATATCAACTTTAGGTATCCCCTTAATTTAACAAATGTAGGGCCTGACAAAGGTTTGGTTAGCAAATCAGCTACTTGTTCTGATGTTTCAATATAACTTAACTTTATTAAACCTTCTACAATTTTCTCACGAATAAAATGGTGCTTAATATCAATGTGTTTCATTCTTTTATGCAAAACTGGATTTTTAGCAACTTTAATTGAACTTTGGTTATCCTCATACATTAATACATATTCAACATTAATAGAAAAATCACTTATTAATTGTTTAAGCCAACAAGCTTCTGCTGTAGCCATACTAAGTGCCATGTACTCGGCTTCTGTCGAGGACAAAGCTACAGATGGTTGCTTTCTAGTACACCATGAAACAGGAGAACCAAATATTTTAAAAACAAACCCAGCTGTTGACCTTCTGTCAACCAAATCACCTCCCCAGTCGGAATCAACATAACCAACAATGATAGCATCATTCTTGTTCCTTTCATATACTAAACTTAATTCAATTGTGCCTTTAATATATCTAAGAACCCTTTTTAACATATTCCACAAATCTTCACTAGCACATTTTTGAAAGCGACTTAATATTGAAACACTTGCACACAAATCAGGTCTACTGCCTAATACTGCATACAACAAACAACCAATTAATTGTCTACATCTTGTTTCTAACTCTTGAGATTCAGAATTTTCCCTTTTAAGGCTATCGGTTTTGAATTTTGAATCCATGGGTGTAGCAACACTTTTACAATCTGACATGTTATATTTTTGTAAAATCTGTTTAAGAAATCCTTTTTGATTCATTTTTAAGATACCATTAATAACATCCTGTTCAATAGATATACCCAAAAAATATTTTGCTAAACCCAAGTCTTTCATACACAAATTTCTCTTTAGCAAATCTTTAGTTTTGTTTACACATTCAATATCCGTCCCTGCAAGTAATAAATCATCAACATACAACAATAAATAAACAATCTGTCCATTAAACTGTTTTACATAGAGACCATAATCAGTTTTACATTGTTTGAAACCTTCAGACAACATAACTGAGTTAAATTTATCATTCCAGTTTTTGGGTGAGCTTTTTAGACCATATAATGACTTTTTAAGTTTACATATCATCCCGTTATCAGAATAACCTTCTGGTAATGACAAATATATCTCATCTTTAATTTCACCATGAAGAAAGGCACTTTTAACATCCATTTGATGTACTGACATACCCTTTTGGTTACAAATTGCCAATAGAGTGCGAACTGTTGGAAGCTTAGCAACTGGTGCAAATAAATCATCATCAATAAAATCTGTTTGTTGAAAGCCTCTAGCTACGAGCCTAGCCTTGTAACTAGTAATATTACCTTGATCATCAAGTTTTCTTTTATATACCCATTTGCTTTCAATAACTTTACTATTTACTGGTTTTGGTACTAATTCCCATGTATTATTTTCATTTAAACTATTTATTTCTTCTTCCATCGCCTTTTGCCAATTTGCCTTTTCAGTACTTTTCATGGCTTCTTCATATGTTTTAGGATTATCTTCTATAAAACTCAACAGACATGTATAATCTGTACTATAATCCTTATGCCAAACTGGCTTCCTAATCTGGTTTCTTGGTCTCAAGCTTCCTATTTCTTCTA
This sequence comes from Diarsia mendica, assembly GCA_949316265.1. Classification (NCBI taxonomy): domain Eukaryota; kingdom Metazoa; phylum Arthropoda; class Insecta; order Lepidoptera; family Noctuidae; genus Diarsia; species Diarsia mendica. The sequence goes on along the minus strand of OX438903.1, from coordinate 13,953,387 downwards.
CCTGACTAACCTGACTTTGAACTTCAATATTTGTATCATAGAACTCTCCTTCAGATTCAATACTCGACTCATCAATACTTGAACTATCATTAAAATTATGACCTGATGTCTCGTTATTACCTTCTACCTGACTACTTATTGTACTATCCCTACTATCTTGATCCTGTAGCATTTGGTCAGCATCGTTACTTTCCTCCAATGAGTTTTCAATATTTACATTATTTTCTTCGAGTGTAATTTCAGAATTTTCTGTAATTTCCCTATTAGGTATTTTATTTTTATCTTCGAAATCACTATCTTTTATAAAAACTACATCCCTTTTAATCTCTACTTTATTTTCTTCTTTATTATAGATTCTATAACCCTTAGTTAATTCCCCATAACCAACAAAAAATCCTTTCTTTCCTTTTGAATCTAATTTTCTTCTTTTCTCTTTAGGTACATGACTAAAAACTGGATTTCCAAATTTATATAAAGTATGTATATCAAAATTCTTACCCGACCAACATTCATAGGGGGTTTTATCAGTATTTTTATTTTTAATGTAAGTTCTGTTTAATGTATACACAGCCGTATTAACCGCTTCAGCCCACAGCGTTTTATCTAATTTAGATTGAATTAACATAGTCCTAGCAGCTTCTATAATTGTTCTCATTTCTCTTTCTACTTTACCATTTTGTTCCGGTGTATAGACAACCGTAGTTTGATGCTGTATTCCTTTGTTATTTAAAAAAGACTCTAATGTTTTATTTAAAAATTCTGTCCCATTATCAGTCCTTAAGATCTTAACTTTATTATTTGTTTCAACTTCAGCATAATTAACAAACTGTTTTATTTTACTTGGCACTTCAGACTTATGTGCTAAAAAGTAAACTTTTCTGTATTTTGAAAAATCATCTTTGATTACTAAAATGTACCTTGAACCACCAACAGATAGAACTTCCATCGGTCCGCACACATCAGCATGTAATATTTCACAACACATACTTGTTCGGTTTAAACTCTGAGGAAAAGGTAAGCGATGACATTTTCCTTCAATACATGATACACACAAATCATCAGAATCAATGAATTTAATGTTATTATTTTTTAACACTGATCGACAATAATCGAAGTTTTGGTGTGCCAATTTCTCATGCCAATCCTTAAGAGTATTATTATTAACCTGAGTAGTTAAATTTACCTTATGTGAAGAACCAAAAATAAACTGCATTACATAGAACTTATCCACACTTTTACCAACAGAACATACTATGTTGTTTTTAATTAACTCACATTTTTTACCTTTAATTTGAAACATATAACCATTATTTACAGCTTTTGTAACAGAGAATAAATTTACCTTCAGTTCAGGAACATATAATACATCATTTAGTGACGTTTCCACATACTCATTACCGTTATAGGCCTTGAGAATTATTTGTCCTATTCCTTGTACTTTTAGTTTTCTTCCGTCTCCAACTATAACATATCTGTCACCTGAAATCCCTGAAAAGCTGAAAAAATAATTTGTATTAGGGGTCATGTGGTCACTTGCACCACTGTCCACTATCCATTCTTCTGCGCTCTTGTTATTGCTAATAAATGCACTTGAAACAAAAGCATTCGCTTTTGAGCTGTCCCCTTTATTATCCTTTGAAACATTTCCTTTATTTTCTATTGAACCTTGTCTTTTAGTCTCCTTCGAACTGTTACATTTTTCTTTATTTTTCTTAAAATAGCACTTCTCTACTGTATGTCCCATCTTCTTACAATATGAACAAGTCATGTTTGATCTGCAAACATTTTTCTTATGGCCAATCTTCCCACATTTGAAACATTTAATGTTTTGCACAGTTAAAGCAACGGGCTCCTCATTTCCTTGCATGCGCTCTTCTTCTATAAGCAACCTTGCCTGCAAGTCGTTTAATGTTTGTCCTGTTTGAGGAACACTTTCCCATGCTGACACGAAGTGTCTATATTGATGTGGTAATGTCATGAGCACCTTGGTGATGATCATTTTGTCAGAAACTGTTTCGCCTAACTGCTTCAATTGATTTGCCATGTGTTCTATTTTACTAAATAAGTTTGCCATACCTTTTTCTTCATATTTATATTTCATGAATCTTTCATGCAGTAGATGAACGCTCGTTGAGCTTCTAAGTTCGTAAATACTTGACAATTTACTCCACATTTCTGCCGAAGTACTGCAAGTCAGCAAATGTTGCATGACGTTTTCTGTAACTCTCGACACGATGTGTGTTTGGGCTTTGGCATCTGAAATTTCCCATTCATTTGGTTTTAAGCTTGCCTCATTTTCCTTTATCGTACCATCGACGACACCGAACAGTCCTTGTCCGTTTAGTAAAATCTTCGTTTGGAATTTCCACAAAGACCAATTCTCGCTGCCCGTAAGTTTCACTACAGTGAATCCAGTAGCGGCGGCGTTTACCCCAGAAGAAGAATCCATTTTGGTTTCTAGTCGTTCCGAGTTTTATTCTAGACAATCTAGACCCATCTGCATCCACGTTAATCTCCAATAATAGGCGAGTCTGGGCCCGTAACCTATTGTATTTAAAATAAGGAGACGTGGAGATGGTTTTAAAGTATTTATTTATTACCAAACTATTAGTGATACACAGATTTTTATAATATTTAAGCACAAGGAAATTGTTGAGATCTTTTCTCTGTGACAGATGGAGGCGAAGGAAACCATAGATTATCTATGATATTTTAACTTTTTAATTTCTTATGTTGCCAGTTAACACAGGCGCATTACTTTGTGTAATTTATTTAATCACTGCTGCTCTCAAAACGGTTATGGAAAACAACGTAAGGAAACCGGCATGTCTTAGAACCAAAAAATTCGAAGACATGTGACATCTGCCAACCCCCACTAGGCCCGCGTGCGGTGGATTATAGTCCATCCCTCTCCTAAAGAGAAGGGTTGAGTCCCTGCAGTGGGAACATTATAGGCTGATCATCATCAGCCTTATCAGATTATTAGAAAGCCATCGTCTGTCACCAACTCATGACAGAGGTAAGCTACATTTTTGCCAACTGTAATAGTGTTTTATGCATTTATATTATTCTCTGTCCAAACTGCTTAAACATATTTTCATGATTCTTCAAACACATAATTGTAGATCGTAGTAAGTACCTACTGTACCACTAAATGCAGTTTTATTCTTTAATTTATATAACAAGTTCTCTCCCTATATTGATTAGTGAGGAATCACCAAATTCATGACAAAATCAATGACTTAAATTATATTGAAAGCGACCATGACAATTAGAAACAACGAGATTCTATGACTTAAACTCCCTAGATGTTTTGATGAAAATTGTGGCATTTACACCCTTGACTCTAGTGATTACATTGTTTTTTGATATTTTAATGTCACTCGTGACTTATATTGCTCTCCTATCGCATCATTAGTGAACACATGGATCTAAAATACAGGTTCAGTTTAAAACTCAAAATATAGAAAAATACACAGAAGAAAAATATGTCCGATATTGCAATTCCGATATTGAGTGATCCAATATCGGAATTGTAATATCGGAAATTTCGCTCCGAGATTCCGATATTACGAGATTCCGAGATTCCGATATTCATGCCCTAGTTACCACTCATGTGGGGAAATCATGAATTCATTGTTGGGAGTTTTCTAAGGCTCGTTTAAATAGTTAATCTGAAACACATACGAGTGTTAGGCAGAAGTATACTCCCGTCGGGGCTGCGGATATCGAAAGAGATGACGTGGCCTCGGCACAAGGGCGAAGAAGGAACATGGGTTGGTTTTTAGTCAGTAGAAGTCTGACACTCCCCTTCGCTCTGCCCAAGAGCGGGGGGTTATTTGAAGATTCACCAAAAAAAAAGGCAGAAGTGTACTCATTAGTACACCCACATTTCAACAGTTATGTTGAAGTCTCATAATAAGGGGCGAGCCTATTGCCATCAGCACAAAGGGCACAAATCCATACTTCTTGGCTGCTATGGAGAAATTTCCGAAGCAAAAACCTAATAACACTTCCCGTGCTGGGAATTGAACGGCATATTTTACTCTACTACACTTATTCTTAATTATTACTAGCTGAACCCGCGCATGCGTTGCAATGCGTTTTATCCTACCTACCTATCTACTACCCTACCTACTACCCTACCTACCCTACCTACCCTACCTACCCTACCTACCCTACCTACCCTACCTACCCTACCTACCCTACCTACCCTACCTACCCTACCTACCCTACCTACCCTACCTACCCTACCTACCCTACCTACCCTACCTACCCTACCTACCCTACCTACCCTACCTACCCTACCTACCCTACCTACCCTACCTACCCTACCTACCCTACCTACCCTACCTACCCTACCTACCCTACCTACCCTACCTACCCTACCTACCCTACCTACCCTACCTATCCTACCTACCCTACCTACCCTACCTACCCTACCTACCCTACCTACCCTACCTACCCTACCTACCCTACCTACCCTACCTACTACCCTACTACCCTACCTAAAAAAAAAAAAAAAAAAAAAAAAAAAAAGTATCCTATGTCCTTCTCCTGGTTCTTAGCTACCTCCCTACCAATTTTCATCTAAATCCGGCCAGCCGTTCTTGAGTTATAAATGGTGTAACTAACACGACTTTCTTTTATATATATAGATTGTTATTTACAGAGAGGACAACCGTAGATCTGGTGGTCGCTATTCTCAACGACGCCTTGAGAAGGATGATGAACCCGAATGGTAAGAAATATTTAATACTAGCTTTTGCCAGCGGCTTCGCCCGCGTAAAAATGACGATTTTCCATACAAACTTTCATCCCCTATTTAACTCTATTAGGGTTTGAGTTTCGAAAAATCCTTCCTTATTCCTTGTCTACATTATAAATGGAACCTCTGTGCAAAATTTCAGCTTTCTAGGTCCAAGCGTTTGGGCTGGGCGTTGATGAGTCAGTCAGTCAGGACTTCTCTTTTTATTTATATAGAAGATAGATAATTTCTATTCCGTTTGTATCAGTGGTAGACATCAGCCTTGCATCTAATCAACTGTGAACTGCAATGGGATGACGCGGGCTAACAGTATTATTGTGCAGGAAATATCCTGCAGCAATTTCTTTCAATGTAGTCCGTCCATCATTGCTATGATGCTTCTGGACCTTAAATTGTATGTGTCATTAAAACATTACATAACGCTTGTAAGTTGTGACTCCCGAATGTGTCATTCGCTCATTCCTAAAGTATTAATCCTTGAAATAAAAAAAATCCGAGTATATATTGTTATATATTGAAAATAGGGTGAAAATTATGTATAAGTATTATAATGTGTGTTCGTATTCTAGGTTTAGTGCGGGTCCAACATCTCAGTTGGAGACGATCGAGCTGCGCGGTTTTGACGACCCTATACCCAACAACAAGAAGAATGGCAACGCGAACAATAAAGAGACTGAGGTAACAAACACACATACACTGACGCTGTCACTACTATTTTAACCTACATTTTTTTACCTTTCCTCTATTATACTAATATTCATCATCATCATCATCAGCCTATAATGTTCCCACTGCAGGGACTCGGGCTTCCTCTCTAGGAGAGGGATGGGCTATAATCCACCGCGTGCCCAGTGCGGATTGGCAGATGTCACATGTCTTCGATTTTTTTGGTTCTAAGACATGCCGGTTTCTTCACGATGTTTTCCTTCACCGTTTTGAGAGCAGTGGTGATGAAATAAATTACACAAAGTAATGCGGCTGACGGGGTTCGAACCCACGACTCACTGTTCGTAAGTAATTATACTAATATTACTTACAAAGAATTCAGTTTGTAAGTGTGGATGTAGGGACAAACTTCGGAACTACTGATCCGATTCTGATATTCTTTCACAATGGGAAGTTTGGGTATTATAGGCATGCTCCCGTGATAAAATTTCTCATCATAATACGAGTGAAGCCGCGGGAAAATGCTAGAGTTAATGTAAAAGTAAGTTTAACTGGCATAGAACAAAGTTATAGCAAACAGGTGATTTTAATTGACTCTATCGTGTTTCGAAGTGCCAATTTAACGTGAAAGTAGAAATTTATTTGGCATGGACGTAAAGAATATGCAGAAAGTGAGATGGCAAACCATTGCATTGAATGGTAAACTGCTTAGGTTGGCAAACCAAAGGGTGACCATAGTATTCTGAAAGTGTATGAAAATATATTCATGACAGAATACTTTGCTGTCCTTAGTAGGTGTCTACATAATATATATTCGACACGTAGTTTATTTAGTACTTCTTCCCTCTATGAAGAAAGACTATTGAGTACACACCGCATAATCATTATTGACCTGTAACATGCCCCTTAGCTGGGTTATAGGCATCGTCTATTTGTGAAAAGTAGTGTTTATTGTCAATAATCTGTGGGCACTATCACCAAAAATCATAGACAGACCATTTTTTGTTGAAAATCAAGCAAAAGCAACAAGAAATGTGTGTGTAAACGTGTTGTTTTGCATCAGAAATGGAACAACAGCGGCGGGTCGCGGTCGCCTGCGCCGGAGCGATGGCGCGAGACTTCATCTCCCGTCGCGCAGCCCGCCAGCGACTCGTCTACCACCAGCAATGTATGTTATATTCACTTGTTACTGTAGTATTCTTAGTTTTCAATGGATTTTTTACGAGATTCGGTGCGTAAAAAGTCTGAAAGTAACATTTTTGCCAACACCGGCAAAGTATGTTACGATTATATGAACTTGCTACTGTAGTGCTCTTAGATCTTTTTAGGGTTCCGTAGTCAACTAGGAACCCTTATAGTTTCGCCATGTCTGTCTGTCTGTCTGTCTGTCTGTCCGTCTGTCCGTCCTCGCTTAATCTCTGTGACCGTTAGCACTAGAAAGCTGAAATTTGGTACCAATATGTGTATCAATCACGCCGACAAAGTGCTAAAATAAAAATTGGAAAAAAATGTTTTATTAGGGTAGCCCCCCTATATGTAAAGTGGGAAGGGATTTTTTTTTTAATTTTAACCCTAACGTGTGATATATTGTTGGAAAGGTATTTAAAAATGAATAGGGGTTTACTAAAATCATTTTTTGATAATGTCAATAATTTCGGAAATAATCGCTCCAAAAGTAAAAAACAAAGCGTCCCCCCCCCTCTAACTTTTGAACCATAAGTTTAGAAAATACGAAAAAAATCTGAAAAGTAGAACTTTATAAGGACTTTCTAGGAAAATTATTTTGAACTTGGATGGAAACAACAGATGGAAACTGCAGTTAACCAATATAATTTGGTCCCTGAATCGTATGAGCGCCTATACAATCCAGAGGTCAAGTTTCATTGGCCCGTATTTCAAACAAAAAAAGAATTATTACTACGGAACCCTACACTGAGCGTGGCCCGACACGCTCTTGGCCGGTTTTTTTATTTTTTTACGAGGTTTGGTGCGTAAAATGTCTATAAGTATCATTTTTGCCAAGACCGCAAATGTATGTTATATGAACTTGTTACTGTAGTGCTCTTAGTTTTCATTGGTTTTTTTTACGAGATTCGGAGCTAACATTTTTCAAAGGCGTATGTGGCAGAGGCCAACAACATCAATGTATGTTACTTAAACTTGTTACTTTACTGCTCTTAGTTTTCATTGGATTTTTTACGACATTCAGTTCGTAAAAAGTCTAAAAGTATCATTTTTAAACGTTGTTTCACACTAAGAATTTCTCCTGTATCGTGGGTGCGTTTACAAACATTTAAACTCATATACACAAACAAAACACCCAGACCCGGAACAAGTATTCTGTAGTATACAAATATTTGTTCCGTGCGGGGATCGAACACGCAGCGCTGCAAATCGCTCAGCCACTGCGCCAACCGTGCCGTCAAAATGCATCTGTAGTATCAACATCAAGTAATGTTAAGGTGCTAACAAAACCGAAACTAGTGCTACACACATCTTAATTCTTTTACTCTAAAATCACATCAAATTTGAAAAATCCAAAACACTATCATGCTAGTAAATATTTTTAAAATCACTTTTCATGATTCTAGACTTGATAAATTATGAGAATTACTTATTACCGCCAAAAATGACCACTTTTATCTTTAATCAGTAATTGGATATAATACGCCGTCGCATGGATAGTTAATTTTGTGGTGTTTCATTATGTAAACATGGATTTATACGCATAAAATCGAATATTTCCATCGCAATCATGATAACACTTTTGTTAATGCTTCGTGCTGTTGTGATAGCTCTTTGTCCTCATACATACCAATAATCTAGTTTAGTTAAGGTGAAAGCAAGGGTAGCCCACAAAATACTAATTCCTTATGTTGTTTTTGCAATTTGCAGGTCAGATTGCATATCGATAAAAACATGATTCACGTCTTTAATGATTATAATTCTGTAACTACGCGTGTTACGGAAGCGAATAGGGGATCGGACAAAAAAAAACTAATTAGTCCGTCAGATAGATTTCCATAAATTATTGGACACGTATTTTTTCTTTTTTCACGTAAACTTAAAATGAAGACGACACAGTGCTTCGAAAACTCGTGTGACGTCATATGATAGTACATTTTGACGACACAAGTGACGTTTCAAGCCCCACTCCAAGATCTTTGACGCGTTTTATCTTCGTCGTTTTTTATTGATTTGATAAAACAAAAAACACGTATTCAATATTTTTCGATAATCTAACTTACCGACTAAACAGAATCATATTATTTTGACCCAGTCCGATCCCCTATTATGTTTTCATCAACATACAATCCGACACTGACCTGCAAATTGCAAAAAAAAACGTAAGAAATATTTAATTAATTTTTATTTTATTACTTGTCCTGTGTGAGTCCAATAAATGTTTTTCCTCCAATAAAATTCGAAAGTAAGGTCGCAATGTGTTCTCCAGGACAAGGATTCTGGTGTGGAGTCGAAGAGCGAAGAGGCACAGCAGAACAACGACCAGCCGGAGTTCAACCTGGACGAGTTCCTCAAGTTTGACGCCATACCTGACGTGCTTACCGTAAGTACAGTGTGTACAAACATGGAAATTATAATAAAAAATATTGTGTTTTCTAGAGAAATGTCTGTTTTGTGCTCGTTGATTTTCGGCCAAAGTTAGAAGATATCGTCGGACTACAGATGGCGATACGAATTCCGATAATATTAATTATCGGAATTCGTATCGCCATCTGTTTAAACACCTATTTTTTATTCCCTAGCAATAAAATTCAAAAACATATAAGTAAAATATCAATCTACACCCATTCTAAACTTAATTAATATAAAACGCCATTTAAAAAACCTCTTGAAAGTTTTTAGTAAATCAGTTTTTTGTTGCTCCTGTAAAATTTGATCATCATATTTTTTTTTTTAAGTCAGGAAAGTATCCAATTATCTGTAAGTTGCAGGGCTAAAAGAAAATATTCGACAATGTAATTAAAACTTTTTATTTAACAGAACGGCGGCGGCGAGTCGGAGGGCGGCAGTCGGTTCAGTCGCTGGTTCCGTCGCGCGAGTCCCACCAACGACGCCAAGCACTACGAGCGACTGCTGCATAATATGGTCGATGGTCAGTATACATAGCAGAATCCCACAAGCATGAATCTATATTATCTATACTTCTATACTAATATTATAAAGAAGTAAAGTTTGTGTTTGTATATTTGTTAAATTGTAAGGTGTAATCTCGGGATCTACTGAACCGATTTTAAAAATTCTTTCACCAATAGAAAGCCACATTATTGCTGAGTGTCATAGGCTACTTTTTATCCCTGTATTCCTACGGGAACGGGATCTACGCGGGTGAAACCGCGGGACGTCCGCTAGTGTTTGATAAATTACATTGTTGTAAGTAAGACTGAAGGCCAACTGATGGCGCACCTGTCCGCAGTGCATGTACTGTCGCCAGGTATCGCCAGTAGGTGGCGGAATTAAGTGTTATATGTTTGTCGTTGTTATTTATTGTGCTTTCGTGAATTTTACTAACATAGGTTAAGGAATACTAACACATTATGGGTCTGTACCTGAATTAAATGAAAATAAATAAATAAATAAAAAGGTGTGCCGTCGTAAAGGTTATGTAAAGGAGAGATTACCTTCACTCCTTTATTTACATGAAGTATAAATTAATTGACAAACATCCAGAAGTCCAAACTCAAGGTTTGCCAAAGAGCAATGGAGCGCAGTATACTAGGTGTTAAATTAACGGATCGTGTTCGAAACACAATATTGCGCTCCAAAACAAATATAGCTGACGTGGCTCAAAAGGCTGCCCAACTGAAGTGGGACTGGGCAGGACATGTCTGCCGCATGCCGGACAAACTGTGGGCCAAAATAGCCGGAAACTGGTGCCCTGACACAGTGAGGCGGGGTCGCGGTAGGCCACGAAGGAGATGGCGGGACGAATTAGACAGGTTCCGTCAGAATTGGAAGGAGGACGCACGGGTCCGAGAGAAATGGAAGGAGTGGAGGGAGGCCTTTGCCCAGGAGTGGGAAAGAGCAGGCTAGAAAAAAAAAAAATAATCTGTAAAGTACATGTTGGCCGAGCGTTGTCGAGTGAAGGCCAATACCAACATGTAGACGGTACATTTGCCTTGTCTTGCTATCGCTCGGTGTCACTCGCCTAGTTGGTCGAGTGAAGACGAGCGCCAACGTGTATAGGCCTCATTTGGCGTAGCTTGTCATAACTTGCAGTCGCTCCCGATCACTTGCCTCACTTCGGAGCGGTGTCGGTTTTTCTGCACAAATCAAAGGCACTCGCGTGCGCTCGGCCAATGGTGTTCACATGTTTGTGCGCGTCCATCGAAAGCACACGTACGAAATGTCGGTTTCTACGAATGCTACGATGTATTTAAGTTTTTGGTGTTTTATCAGAATGAACCAGTTATTTAGAATTCTAAAAACATACAGCACAAAGATAAAAATCGGCTAAGAAAATTTCGACGTCGTCGTCCATATTGTTTCAATGCACAATAAGAACTGACAGCGCCCAACATGTGGGCGTTTCCTCAAAACTCGTCTATATTGACCATTTGCATTGGCGTCCTTCAAACTTTGCGAACGTCTAGACAGTAGCGCTTGCCTTGTGTCAATTTGTCTAGGCTCGCGTTGGTCTAAGCTCGGCCAACATGTATTGCAGGCTTAAGCTTCTAACCACTTATGCTCGTAGTTTCCTTGCGTGATCGAATAAAAAATGAAGACATTCGCATTAGAACCAAGGTTACCGACGTAGCCCGAAGAATTGCCAGACTTAGTGGCAATGGGCAGGGCACATTGCTCGCAGAACGGATGGCCGATGGGGCCGGAAAGTTCTGGAATGGCGACCGCGAACCGGAAGACGTTGCGTTGAAAGGCCTCCCACTAGGTGGACCAACGACCTGGTGAAGGTTGCGGGGATCCGCTGGATGCGAGACGCACGGAACCGGTCAATGTGGCGACACTTAGGGGAGGCCTATGTCCAGAAGTGGACGTCTTTCGGCTAAAATGATGATGAATCGGGATTATACTGTATTTAACATTTTTTCTTCTTTCTCAGAGTTGGACAACGGTCGCACGTCTCCCAGCCCAGTGGGCGCGGCGCACGTGTTCGCGCCAATCTCTCCCGCAGCGCGCGCACCGTTCGCGCCGCAACCCACCTCGCTGTTCGACCTGCTGCTACGCGCTAACGCCAACAGCCATGAGACTAGACCTGGTGAGTACTTACATCTCTCCCGCAGCGCGCGCACCGTTCGCGCCGCAACCCACCTCGCTGTTCGACCTGCTGCTACGCGCTAACGCCAACAGCCATGAGACTAGACCTGGTGAGTACTTACATCTCTCCCGCAGCGCGCGCACCGTTCGCGCCGCAACCCACCTCGCTGTTCGACCTGCTGCTACGCGCTAACGCCAACAGCCATGAGACTAGACCTGGTGAGTACTTACATCTCTCCCGCAGCGCGCGCACCGTTCGCGCCGCAACCCACCTCGCTGTTCGACCTGCTGCTACGCGCTAACGCCAACAGCCATGAGACTAGACCTGGTGAGTACTTACATCTCTCCCGCAGCGCGCGCACCGTTCGCGCCGCAACCCACCTCGCTGTTCGACCTGCTGCTACGCGCTAACGCCAACAGCCATGAGACTAGACCTGGTGAGTACTTACATCTCTCCCGCAGCGCGCGCACCGTTCGCGCCGCAACCCACCTCGCTGTTCGACCTGCTGCTACGCGCTAACGCCAACAGCCATGAGACTAGACCTGGTGAGTACTTACATCTCTCCCGCAGCGCGCGCACCGTTCGCGCCGCAACCCACCTCGCTGTTCGACCTGCTGCTACGCGCTAACGCCAACAGCCATGAGACTAGACCTGGTGAGTACTTACATCTCTCCCGCAGCGCGCGCACCGTTCGCGCCGCAACCCACCTCGCTGTTCGACCTGCTGCTACGCGCTAACGCCAACAGCCATGAGACTAGACCTGGTGAGTACTTACATCTCTCCCGCAGCGCGCGCACCGTTCGCGCCGCAACCCACCTCGCTGTTCGACCTGCTGCTACGCGCTAACGCCAACAGCCATGAGACTAGACCTGGTGAGTACTTACATCTCTCCCGCAGCGCGCGCACCGTTCGCGCCGCAACCCACCTCGCTGTTCGACCTGCTGCTACGCGCTAACGCCAACAGCCATGAGACTAGACCTGGTGAGTACTTACATCTCTCCCGCAGCGCGCGCACCGTTCGCGCCGCAACCCACCTCGCTGTTCGACCTGCTGCTACGCGCTAACGCCAACAGCCATGAGACTAGACCTGGTGAGTACTTACATCTCTCCCGCAGCGCGCGCACCGTTCGCGCCGCAACCCACCTCGCTGTTCGACCTGCTGCTACGCGCTAACGCCAACAGCCATGAGACTAGACCTGGTGAGTACTTACATCTCTCCCGCAGCGCGCGCACCGTTCGCGCCGCAACCCACCTCGCTGTTCGACCTGCTGCTACGCGCTAACGCCAACAGCCATGAGACTAGACCTGGTGAGTACTTACATCTCTCCCGCAGCGCGCGCACCGTTCGCGCCGCAACCCACCTCGCTGTTCGACCTGCTGCTACGCGCTAACGCCAACAGCCATGAGACTAGACCTGGTGAGTACTTACATCTCTCCCGCAGCGCGCGCACCGTTCGCGCCGCAACCCACCTCGCTGTTCGACCTGCTGCTACGCGCTAACGCCAACAGCCATGAGACTAGACCTGGTGAGTACACTTACACTCATTCCACTATTTTTTTTAATGATTTAGTGATTTTACATCACTATCAAAAGGCTGCATCCACGAAACAATTTTTTTTTTACTATGGCTCTACCCCACACTAGGAATTACTACTGTGTCGTGGGCGCGTTTACAAATTTTTAAACTCAAACGAAAACTAAAAAAAGCCATTCAAATATTTATTCCATGCCCATAAAATTCAACTCTACAAATAGTACAGTTAAGGTGAAGGCGACGAGGTAGCCCGCGAAATTCGAATTTTCATACGTTTTTTGCAATTTTCCCGTTAGTGTCAAGTCGAATCTTAAATAAAATAGGATTCGCGGCAGTAACAAATGTCTATTTACTGGATAATAATGGTTAAAATCACCAATACAACCGTCTCAGTTCATACAATCCTCAAAAATGCCTTTTTCTTCAAATAGTCGCTCGTCGCATCAACCTTAATATTCGTTATTCGTTGTTCCAGAGGTGAACCACGTAAGCGGCGGCAAAGTGCACAGCTTGGAAGAGTTGGAGGCGCGTCTGCGGCCGCAGCACTCGCAGCCGCAGCCGCAGCCGCAGCATCACAATGTACCTGAACATGATCTCACTGCCTTCAAACGTCTTGTGAGTATTGACCCCACTTCTTTTCGTGTCGATTATATACTTCCATGTTATACGGTTTGGGCCCAGTAGGTAGCCACGTTTATTGCAGCGGCAGAGGCACTGTTCAGGTCGCCAAGGGTGCATGTATACGGACATCTGGGACACTCCAGCAGGTGAGGCATTGTTTGGTCCGGAGCGCCGCACTCGCACGCTGTGTTAGAGGAACCAATTATGCCCCACTTTGCCAGATTATGTTTGCAGCGGCCCACTTGACCCTTTAGTCATGCATTATCACCATTATGTGGAAAAAACATTCTAAGGTTGCAGTGTTTTACCAAAACACTATTAACCTTTGTATTTATATTCGCGCCCATCGGCATCACGCATATACTCGCGCACTGTGTCACAGACCGAGATTTGATCACGTTTGTATTATTCTGTAGGTGCTTTTTAAACATTATTGGTATTTATTATAAAGAAGAGATTGAAGAAATAGTACGTTAAAAGGATCAGAAACAGTTTTATTATACAGCCTCTGAAAAATAATATGATATTTACCATTCTAATTTTTATAACAAAAATAAACGTGTTCATGTGTTTATTACAAAAAATAGCCTAAATCTAATAAATGAATATCAAGAATAATATTTGCCCCGGATTGGCCTTGAACGAACTCCCGAAACCATTGGGTTTTGGCGAGCTCGTTCCGCCATTTTACTGCGAGGTTTACCGCATCGCCTTCTGGCTGTGTCAGGGCTCCACAACGTGGTTATTTTTGGCCCACAGCTCGCTGTAGACATGACCAGCCCAGTCCACAAAAAAGTTAAAGGAAGTAAAATAATATAATAAAATGTTGTGTTCCTCAGTTGGCGCAAGTGTCGGGCGGGCACGCCGTAACGGCAGCGCCGGAGCCTCCCCGTGCGCCGCAGCCGCAGCCTATGAGCTTGTTACAGGTAGCTAACAACTCTACTGTTTTTGACCCAAGCATACAACCCGTTGCCATACAAATAAAAGTTCACCTAACTTTGTTGCTTGCAGCCGCAGCCTATGAGCTTGTTACAGGTAGCTAACAACTCTACTGTTTTTGACCCAAGCATACAACCCGTTGCCATACAAATAAAAGTTCACCTAACTTTGTTGCTCGCAGCCGCAGCCTATGAGCTTGTTACAGGTAGCTAACAACTCTACTGTTTTTGACCCAAGCATACAACCCGTTGCCATACAAATAAAAGTTCACCTAACTTTGTTGCTCGCAGCCGCAGCCTATGAGCTTGTTACAGGTAGCTAACAACTCTACTGTTTTTGACCCAAGCATACAACCCGTTGCCATACAAATAAAAGTTCACCTAACTTTGTTGCTCGCAGCCGCAGCCTATGAGCTTGTTACAGGTAGCTAACAACTCTACTGTTTTTGACCCAAGCATACAACCCGTTGCCATACAAATAAAAGTTCACCTAACTTTGTTGCTTGCAGCCGCAGCCTATGAGCTTGTTACAGGTAGCTAACAACTCTACTGTTTTTGACCCAAGCATACAACCCGTTGCCATACAAATAAAAGTTCACCTAACTTTGTTGCTCGCAGCCGCAGCCTATGAGCTTGTTACAGGTAGCTAACAACTCTACTGTTTTTGACCCAAGCATACAACCCGTTGCCATACAAATAAAAGTTCACCTAACTTTGTTGCTCGCAGCCGCAGCCTATGAGCTTGTTACAGGTAGCTAACAACTCTACTGTTTTTGACCCAAGCATACAACCCGTTGCCATACAAATAAAAGTTCACCTAACTTTGTTGCTCGCAGCCGCAGCCTATGAGCTTGTTACAGGTAGCTAACAACTCTACTGTTTTTGACCCAAGCATACAACCCGTTGCCATACAAATAAAAGTTCACCTAACTTTGTTGCTCGCAGCCGCAGCCTATGAGCTTGTTACAGGTAGCTAACAACTCTACTGTTTTTGACCCAAGCATACAACCCGTTGCCATACAAATAAAAGTTCACCTAACTTTGTTGCTTGCAGCCGCAGCCTATGAGCTTGTTACAGGTAGCTAACAACTCTACTGTTTTTGACCCAAGCATACAACCCGTTGCCATACAAATAAAAGTTCACCTAACTTTGTTGCTCGCAGCCGCAGCCTATGAGCTTGTTACAGGTAGCTAACAACTCTACTGTTTTTGACCCAAGCATACAACCCGTTGCCATACAAATAAAAGTTCACCTAACTTTGTTGCTCGCAGCCGCAGCCTATGAGCTTGTTACAGGTAGCTAACAACTCTACTGTTTTTGACCCAAGCATACAACCCGTTGCCATACAAATAAAAGTTCACCTAACTTTGTTGCTCGCAGCCGCAGCCTATGAGCTTGTTACAGGTAGCTAACAACTCTACTGTTTTTGACCCAAGCATACAACCCGTTGCCATACAAATAAAAGTTCACCTAACTTTGTTGCTCGCAGCCGCAGCCTATGAGCTTGTTACAGGTAGCTAACAACTCTACTGTTTTTGACCCAAGCATACAACCCGTTGCCATACAAATAAAAGTTCACCTAACTTTGTTGCTTGCAGCCGCAGCCTATGAGCTTGTTACAGGTAGCTAACAACTCTACTGTTTTTGACCCAAGCATACAACCCGTTGCCATACAAATAAAAGTTCACCTAACTTTGTTGCTCGCAGCCGCAGCCTATGAGCTTGTTACAGGTAGCTAACAACTCTACTGTTTTTGACCCAAGCATACAACCCGTTGCCATACAAATAAAAGTTCACCTAACTTTGTTGCTCGCAGCCGCAGCCTATGAGCTTGTTACAGGTAGCTAACAACTCTACTGTTTTTGACCCAAGCATACAACCCGTTGCCATACAAATAAAAGTTCACCTAACTTTGTTGCTCGCAGCCGCAGCCTATGAGCTTGTTACAGGTAGCTAACAACTCTACTGTTTTTGACCCAAGCATACAACCCGTTGCCATACAAATAAAAGTTCACCTAACTTTGTTGCTCGCAGCCGCAGCCTATGAGCTTGTTACAGGTAGCTAACAACTCTACTGTTTTTGACCCAAGCATACAACCCGTTGCCATACAAATAAAAGTTCACCTAACTTTGTTGCTCGCAGCCGCAGCCTATGAGCTTGTTACAGGTAGCTAACAACTCTACTGTTTTTGACCCAAGCATACAACCCGTTGCCATACAAATAAAAGTTCACCTAACTTTGTTGCTCGCAGCCGCAGCCTATGAGCTTGTTACAGGTAGCTAACAACTCTACTGTTTTTGACCCAAGCATACAACCCGTTGCCATACAAATAAAAGTTCACCTAACTTTGTTGCTCGCAGCCGCAGCCTATGAGCTTGTTACAGGTAGCTAACAACTCTACTGTTTTTGACCCAAGCATACAACCCGTTGCCATACAAATAAAAGTTCACCTAACTTTGTTGCTCGCAGCCGCAGCCTATGAGCTTGTTACAGGTAGCTAACAACTCTACTGTTTTTGACCCAAGCATACAACCCGTTGCCATACAAATAAAAGTTCACCTAACTTTGTTGCTCGCAGCCGCAGCCTATGAGCTTGTTACAGGTAGCTAACAACTCTACTGTTTTTGACCCAAGCATACAACCTGTTGCCATACGAATAAAAGTTCACCTAACTTTGTTGCTATCATCACATTATCACTTGAAATGTAATGTATTCATTATTCACTGTTCTCATTCAGATGCTGAACAAGAGCATGGAGCAGCAACAGAAAGCGCAGCAACAGCAGCAGCAACAACAGCAGCAGCAGCAACAACAACAGCAGCAACAGCAACAACAGCAGCAGCAACAACAACAGCCGCATATACCGCAGGAGCTCCTTTACAAGCTCTTGCAAGTGCAGGTAAATTATATTTTTTAATAAGCGTGTATTAGCTTCGAATTATAGAAAACATGTAAATCTTAATAATTCCATGTGACAGGTTTTACATACATCTATTCTGTGAAATATAGGACTTCAAGTTTAAGGTTACGAAGTCAAAGAAAAACGGTAGAAAACCCTAGAAATATTATCGGTGAACTTCACATAAACCTAGGCGAGGAAAGTAAGATTAGATGCGTATTGAGACCGACTTTCTGCTACATTGATACTTTGAGAGGATTTGATAAAAACGTAAGGTCGTTTAATTAAAAACCTGTGCCTATGCAGCGTTGACACAGATAATAGACCGTGGCATAACAAGTTCCAAAAACTATGAATAAAACATAATAATATGAATAAAATATACAGAATGGAATCTGAGGGCAAAAAAATATGGGGCTCTATCGCGATGGAGTCTCAAGAACAACAATTTTATTCTCATCAGCCATATTGACACAAATAAGCAACAAAGTAGAAAAAAAAATCTACCCAAAAAGTTTAACTAGCATAACATAGAACAAGACGGAAAAGATCATACTTAACCCAAAATACCTCAAACAATTTAATACAGGTGTGAAAAAACCGAACTACAATAAATGTACCAAGTTCAACCTATTTCAATGCGGTTTTACTTGACAAGCAGCGCCACCCCGAATTGCACACTCGTAACAGTCACACTGTACTTGTTGCCTTGGTTACCGCTGAGTAGCAAGTCTGTCTGTCAAGTGTCATTTAAACTGTCAAAATAAAATATTCGGAGAAGTTGTAGTGATAAATCTAAAACGCAAATTGAATAATACAATTTTGTCCAAGTAAATATTTTGAATGTGGACGAGGCAAAAGGAGTATGTGGCGTTCTGTGGTTTCTGTAAATATTTATAAAATTTTGGTGTAGTAGTGAATCAGTATGCCAAAATCTAACGTACAAATCAAGTCTCGGAAACTCAACTAACAAATATAGAAGTTATCGGGAAAAGGAAATTGAAAACTGTTGCAAGTTCGTAGGAATAATTATACATTATTTATCTACCTGTAAAACCGCGTAACTTTTAGCAAAATCCTATGTCTGGTAATGGAGCTGATCTATGAGCAAGACGACAGTCACACAAAGACACGAACGAGACAGTCATGGCGAAGCCCAAAAGGAGGGTTATGTGTTAGACCTGTATGTATGTCTGTGTCTTTGTTCCCTCATAATTGAATATTTGACTACTGTTAAAAATTCACGAAAATGTTATGTTATTTCAAAGAACTAACAGAAATAACACGAATTGTGAAAAAAGTAATAAAATCGATCAGAAAATGGCTTAGTGTTAACTGATTTTAATGACGTGTAGTAGTAGTAGTAAGAACGTACGTACCAACGAAAGTACCAAAAACTCCTAAAGCATGTAACAACTCCATTTTTTTTATTATTCTTCTTATCATGTGGGCAGTAAGGTCTAACGACCCCACACACCCTAGTGTCAGAGTTACTAAACCGCCGCAAGGGCCTCTGACATGGTTTGACGACCGCCATTTGGCGGCCGGGATCACCGGCTTATACGTGCCTTCCGAAGCACGGAACCATCTTTTTATCAGACAATCAGGTGATTCAAGCCTGCAATGTCCTAACCAAACTGGAAACAACTTCACAAAGTATGCTTCCCGTGGGAATCGAACCCACGACCACCGTGTCACAAGGCAAACGCCTAAACCACTCGACCACGGAGGCAGTAGCATTTTTTTTATTGATATTATTACTTTTTCCATACATCGTGTTATTTCTGTTAGTTCAAGTTGAAATAAATGTTGAACAATTGTTGTAATTGTTTGTTTGTTGTCGTCAGCAACACCAACAGCAGCAGCAGCAGCAACAGCAACAACAGCAGCAACAAGCTTCGTCTAACGAGATGGGTGGCATCGCGCCCGCTGACAGAGAGTTGTTGCAACGACCTGAGGCGCAGGCTATTGTGCGAGGTGAGATACTAAATACCAACGACCATACAGCCACTAGACGCCTAATACTCAATCTAACGCACGAAACAAATTCTGTCAACTCGCTGAGGTGCGGGGGAACGGGGTACTGCATTCTGATTGGCCCTTTCAAGGTCATTGCATTTCATAGGGATGAGACAGGTTTAAATCAAACAAGAACGTATCGATATTTTTTAATTGTATTTAATAAAATATGTATTTACATTTTACATAAATAACTTGCATTTAAGTACCTTCTTTATTCTGAATATGATTGAATCATGTAAGAACATTCAAAAATCGCTTGGTTGCAATTGCCCATTTTTTTTTAAATTCTGGATCGTGTGGGTATCCAAAATTAATCGTTAAAGTTTCACAATTTGTTAGCTGTATCCTGTTGTAATTTTTAATTACTAACAATATATTTTTTACTTAAATAGTTAGGTTTTTAGGGTTCCGTACCTCAAAAGGAAAAAACGGAACCCTTATAGGATCACTTTGTTGTCCGTCTGTCTGTCTGTCAAGACCTTTTTTCTCAGGAACGCGTGGAGGTATCAAGCTGAAATTCATATCAAATACTCAAGTCTATGGTCTCTTGGAGCTGTGAAAAAATCAAACTTCTAAGTCAACGCGATCAAAAGATACTCCCGTTTATGCCGCAAATTTTCGACACTCGCAAGGGAATCAAAACCTACAGGGTACTTCCCGTGAACTCAGAATCTTGAAATTTGGTACGAAGCAACGTCTTATAGCATAGATAAAGGAATAATTACGAAAACCATAAATTTTTAGTTACATCAAGATACTCCCGTTTATGCCGCAAATTTTCGACACTCGCAAGGGAATCAAAACCTACAGGGTACTTCCCGTGAACTCAGAATCTTGAAATTTGGTACGAAGCAACGTCTTATAGCATAGATAAAGGAATAATTACGAAAACCATAAATTTTTAGTTACATCACATAATATATTTTTTTTACGGAACCCTCGGTGCGCGAGTCCGACTCGCACTTGGCCGGTTTTTTAGCTTTATCGATACCAGGGGTGGTCATGCGATTTGGAGCATCACTAATTATTTTTACTTAAAATCGAGGAAAAGAGATGGCAAAAAAAATACTCTCAAAAGAAAGAGATGCAATCATAAAAGACATCAACGCGCGCTCCAAGAATGTGCACTGCATACAAGTATGACCAATATAAGATGAACTCCGAAAAATAATGTCAGAAAATTATTTTTATTTAGATTAAGGAACCATTAACTTACCGATGAAATGTGATACCGTCTTTCAGGAAACTTGAAGTCCGGCTTTCTTTATCACACCAACGTACTGTACACGGGGCCATATTATGTTTATTTTCTCGAATTTTCAAAGGTGTAGTGCGGAAGTGTTTACGGCTCACAGGTGTGGTCAAAACTAATGCGAACTTTGTGACTGACGACGGCTATAAGATTTATAGCCCTAATGTGTTGACAGACATTTGTCGCCTGTTATTAGGCGTCTAGTGGCTGTATGGTCGTTGCTAAATACTAATTCAAGTAATAGAATACATTTATTTTCAGGTAACAAACACCCATAGATAAATACCTTACAGACTAACATACGTATGATACAGTGAAACTTGGTTAACTGGGACCTGGATAAGTGAGAAACCTCTATAACTGGAACTCATGCTGAGGTCCCATGAGACAGATTTCTGAGACACTGGGTAAGTGGAATACCTCTATAAGTGAGACAAATTTTCAGGTCCCTTGAGGTCTCACTTAACCAAGTTTCACTGTATATACAGCTTGTGTTAGTAAATAAACCTTAAAACTATATTAGTATACTGCTGCTGCTGTAGTAGTGTACTGCCTATTTGTAACTTACACCTCGAAAACTGCAAGGTTGTTATTTTGATTTTACGAATAAAGAACTTATTTATTTATTTTAGTATCACTACTCGCCCCTTGTTTGCACGTCTTGACAAAATATTGATGATAAAGTTGGTAGAGGCCACAGAAGAGATAAAAGAGGTTAGAAAGGAAATAGTTCCTGATTTGTATTAGAACGCGTGTCGCAGCTTGTCTCCCACTCTCTATATCCACTACATGCAAGACGCTAATAAGTACGCGAATTATGCACACAAATAAACCGCACTCACTTAGATCGCGAGCTTGCTACTGGTTGTCACACTAGCGCAAACATTGCGTTTGACGTACACTCACACTTGCGTATATTTCTCATACATATTACGCTGACCAAAAGGTCGATAATGTATATCGATAAAATTACTTGAGTTTTGTTACTTTAAGTTTTGCAGTTTTTGCTTTAATTTCGGGACGGGACAGAAAGAAAGAAAATAAGAAAGCAAAAATATTTATTGGTGTCTCACACATAAAAAATTAAAGATAAAAAGTAAACATAAAAGATTTTTTTCAAATATTGAACATTAAGTACTTGAAATTCAATTTCAATTCAGATTTTATTATTGTCTTGAAATAAAACGTATTTATTAAGTAGCAATAGCATGCGCTTGCTATCTTTCAAATTCGAATTTTTCAGAATAAAATGCAATCTCACACTAATATTTTTCTATAATAGCTTTAGTCAGGTCTGTAACATATCTGGATCTGTTGGAAACCTAAAAATAAAATTTAAAATGTATGTTTCGATTTATAAATGGCTAACCTCAAAACAAATTTTAGATGAAAAACAATCAATAAACAATAATAAGGTATTGATAGTATGGGATAAACAAAAGTTATTTTAATCATAACATAATAATCATTTGAATGCATTCACACATACTAAATATCGACATTATTGACAACTTGGTACAACACTATCGAAACGCAAAGAGTAGGCAGAATTTAAGTTTTGGCTCGTCGCACGCGACGCTCGCAGTGAACGAAATGCATTGCGCAATCGCCCACGTAGTACAAGATGGTACCCACGTATTGCAAGCAATGTACATAATTTCGTTTCTGCTTGCGATTGTATCATTTTTGTCTGCGAACTACATAATACTATTGTAATAATTACAAATATCACTTGTATTTTAAGGTTTTTAGACTTACCGATGAAGAGAAATCCCTTCTCGAGCCACACTGCACACCTGGCTTCTTTTCCGACACGTAATAATCGCGCAACACGGCATAATTCTCTTTTTTTCGCGGAGCTCCGTTCGCTGTCACAATATGAGCGCGATTGTTGGTCAGTAAATCAAATTTTGTCGACATATGATCGTCTGATCATATAGGCGGCGCGCGTGCCCCGCCCACATGGCCTTTCTAACCTCTTTTATCTCTTCTGTGGTAGAGGCCACATTTGGCAGTGCTGGCGTCTATTTTTGGCATACCAAGCTCCTCAAAACAAGTATAGATAGCCATTAGAATGGCAGTCAAGATAAGCCCGTGTTTTAATACCACAATACGTTTGACCACAGGACTGAAAACTGGCGAGATAACGGCACAGCATTTAATGCAACAGCTGAGTAACCCGGGTCTTCAGAGTCGTCACCGCGAAGTGTTGCTGACTATACTTAGAATTCATCAGCACCAGAGACAGGTAATGCTCTATTGTGTTATATAAGCTCTGACCAACAGGGTCGTTGGTCTAGTGGATGCATGAGGTCCTGCGTTCGATCCTCATTTTGAAAATTTTGTTGACTTTCCTATACAAAATATAGGATTAAATACAGAATTACGCGGTAAATTGAAGCGACCTTTGCCACCACCACCAGATATTCGGCATTATAGTACACTGGTTGGGCCTAAAAAAATACCAGGGCAGGATGAATATGGGCCCAGAAGTCATTTGATGATAAAACAAATTTAAAAAAAACAATGAATGAAGGACGCACAGAATAGAGAAGACTGGCAGAAAAAAAGGGGAGCAGGAGGCCTAAACCCACCAGTAGGTGATTCCGGGCTAAAATGATGATGATGATAGTAAACTAACGTTATTCTTTATTCGTCAGATGGGCGAGTCCCCACTGCCGGGTCCCCCACACCTAGTCGTCCCCCCGCATCATCAGCCACTGCGTCTGTCGCCACTGCCGCATCAAGGTAAAGCATATTACCTCACTTATTTACATTTATAATAAATGCATGGAAGCAAAAAACTTTAAAAAATATTCAAACTTACTAAAATACTATGGAGTCGTGCATTTTTGAAAATTCTACCTACTTACGTGACAAACACAATTAAAAAAAAAACAAATTTATGTGTATCTAATTCTATATTATCATTCGTGTATCGAAGTTGAAAGCCCTATCCACGTTAGGCTGCATCATCTCTTCATATTAGGTGAAAAAAGTGTCCAATTTTATGAAATTGCCTAATAATTAAGGTCACAATACGACATTATCTGTCTGTTTAGATTTAAAATGAAA
The DNA here is from genome assembly GCA_949316265.1 of Diarsia mendica. Taxonomy (NCBI): domain Eukaryota; kingdom Metazoa; phylum Arthropoda; class Insecta; order Lepidoptera; family Noctuidae; genus Diarsia; species Diarsia mendica. The sequence continues at coordinate 13,929,370 of OX438903.1, read as the reverse complement.
CTCCGTATTCTATATAAAAAGATCACCATAGACCATCTCATAAAGATCGCAGCACAGACGATACTCCTGAACTAATATTTATGCTTCTGCTTTTGCTCGTTACTGACATCGCGTGATACTTAACATTAACAACATTCCCCTAAGGGTCTATTTCACCACCTACGATTAAGTTTCCTTTACCTTACTTGGCAGATAATTTCATACAAATTCTGTTCCATTTTTTAATTCTTTTTCTTACGGTGTGGGCAGTAAGGTCTAACGACCCCGCAAACCCTAGTGTCAGAGTTTCTTAACCGCCTCAAGGGCCTCTGACATAGACATACTTTAGTTTTAATTTCTTGACTAAGTACTGGCTATTACGACATCGTGAAATAGACCCATAGACGAATTAAATTATATTTTTCATGTGCATGACAATAATCAACATATTTCTTACTAACAAACAATTTCCTCCGTGGACGCAGCGTTCTGTGTGTCGCCCATAATGGCCACCAGTCCCAACACACTAGGCGTGCACCATACAGGTAGTATATGTTTCATTACGTCATACGACATTATCCCAGCTGCGAGCTACATTTCGTGAGTTCGATCCTTACGTATTGCGTTGTAGTTCACACTTCTGCAACTCCACCTTCGCTTTACGAACCCACTACAAACGCGGTTAATATCGGCTCAACTCAAGCGCTCAAGTCGTTGACTGTGAGAGCGCTTAAATTTCATAGCATGCTTAAGGCCTATTGCAAACAACAAAACGAGGAAGTTTCCACTGTGATATTCGGAGTACAGAGACGTATATTATCTTCAATCGAATAGAATAGCAATAACATGTATGTACCTACATTACTTAAAAATTAAAACAGACTTCAAATAGGGTAGTCGACAAAAAAAAACTAATTAGTCCGTCAGATAGATTTCCAAAAAATATTGAACACGTATTTTTTCTTTTTTCACGTAAACAAAAAATGAAGACGATACAGTGCTTCGAAAAGTCGTGAAACGTCACAGCTTGGTCCAATTTTACCTAACTATGACGTCAAACGCCCCCTCTCCATGGTCTTTGACAAGCTTTATTTTCGTCATTTTTATTAATTTGATAAAACAAAAAACACGTATCCAATATTTTTCAATAATCTGACTGACGGACTAAACAGAATCATATTTTTTTTAGTCGGTCGACTACCCTATTGTTAGAAATATGTATGTACTGTCAGCAGGAATATGCTCAAAAGACTAGTAGCATTGTCACGTTAGTTGACAATGCTGATTCTTTGCCCAAATAACACCCCGTCAGTTTTGCGGCAGGGTTTAAAAATTGTCCGGCCTTATTTCTACTTAAATACATTATTTAAGGCGCTAACAGCACCGAAACTAGCGCCACCCACATCTTATTTATTTTACTCTAAAATCACATCAAATTTCAATATCCAAGAATTACTTAGCCACTTTTTATCTTTAATCAGTAATTCTCTTAATTTATCAAGTCTAGAATCATGAAAATAGATATCAAACATACAAGTTATTTACAAGCATGATAGTGTTTTGGATTTTTCAAATTTGATCTGATTTTAGAGTAAAAGAAATAAGTAGTGGCGCCTTATTATTATTCTCTGATACCCTGTTAACGCAAGTCATAACCAATGTCGTGCCACTAAATTAATGAATGAACCTTCCTGGCAGGCGTGCCGGCCCGCATCCCTTCGCCGCGCGAGTTAGCCGCGCACACGCAGTCCATAATGCAGAACGCTCTCATCAAGAAGAAGCTGGAGGAACAGCGAGAGAACTACCGTCGCAGGCAGGAGATGTCGCAGCCCAAACAGTCCACGCCTATATCATTTACACCCACCTCGGTGAGTATTTTTGTTATAGTAGTTTTGAACCGACTGCCGCCTATTCAATCCAATAGTTAACTAGAAAAATCTAATTAGTCCGTCTGATAGATTTTCAAAAAATATTGAACACATATTTTTTCTTATTCACGTAAACAAAAAATGAAGACAATACAGTGCTTCGAAAAGTCGTGAAACGTCACAGGTTGGTCCATTTTTACCAGACTATGACGTCAAAAGCCCCCTCTCCATGATCTTTGACAAACTTTATTTTCGTCAATTTGTATTAATTTGATAAAACAAAAAACACGTATCCAACATTTTTCGATAATCTAACTTACGGACTAAACAGAATCATATTTTTTTAGTCAGTCAACTACCCTATTTCATCGAATGATCGGCGTGGTGCTATTGAGTTTTTCCATCAGGAATTTCTTAGTAACAGCCATGCAGTCTGGATACTGGCCCTGTTGATGGCTTTTCGCTCCTTATTATAAGGAACTTCAACATAACTGGTTAAATGCGGGTTTACTATTAGGTACACCTCTGCCTAACCCTTCAATACTCAATACTTTATTGCATTCCACATGTAGTACTTAGGTGGTAAAACTTAAAATTAGATCACATGGACCCTGTCGGGCACAGCAAAATAAGTGAGTTAGGAGAGAGGAAGCACTTGTAAATTTTAATTATTTATTAAAACACAGTAGGTAGGTAATTTCTAAGATAAACAAATAGTAGGTATAAATTTTAATATAGAATATAAATAGATATCTATTGGGAGATCTTGTACTAATTAATAAATATAATATTTAATTTTGAGTACTAAAATTATGACTTTATAAGTTGCCTTTGATGATTACAGGCGTGATCTATGTGTATTTTTGAAGTAACGTAAACAAGGTTGGCAAAAAATGGGTGTACTATAGTAGCGGGGCGTTGCACGGCGCGTGCAGAATGCTGTTTTCGTGTTTTTTTTTTAATTAATTTACTGAGTGACGAGTCCACCGCAACAAACGCTGCATTTTAAACAAACGAGTGAAAAATCGCTTCTCGTAAAATCAAGTTTTGAAATCGTTAATTTTTCATACATTGCCATGTGTTTGAAATAAAAACGCTGTACGCGCCGCGCGACACCCTGCCTTTATGTAAACATGCACTTATCCTGCGGGGAAAACAGGCGTGGGTTTATAATGTTTGGATTATATCGAATAGAAAGAGTTTTAATCCAATTTTATTTAGTACACTCATGAACATGACTGTTTACAGTACCGCCAAGTCAACATTATGGTATTCAAATGACAGAAAAGGGGACTTGTAACCCCTGTGCAGGAAATTAAATGTAATTCTATATTATTTGTCCCAACAATATTGGGGTCAGCTTCTTGTAGAAAAAACGGGAAAAAGGGTTTTTTTTTACACTGAGCGGCTCCTATCTTACCTTTACAACTCAATCCGATTACTGAGAGTTTTTTTTTAGAATATTGCATTTTATATGCGTTGTAGCGGCAAAAAGCAATATTGTCTTTTATGAATAACATGTTTAACCTAAATTATGTTGTTTCAGGTATTACGTAAGATGACAGCAGAGAAAGAGTCTGATGCGCCAAGTCCGAAGCAGCAGCAATGGACGCAGCCACCCAAGGTGCCGCAGGGCAGGCCTATAGTTAAGGTAACACCAATCTGTATACACATCAAATTTTGTCTACAACATGCTGCATTGGAATCATCATCCACAGCCCGAACTCGCCCATTGCTGGGTATAAACCTCTCTTTTCTTGTGCCAGTCTCTACGATCCTGTGCCAGCTTCATCCAGGTTTTGCCCCTGATGGCAACCATGTCGTCTGCTTTAGAATACCTACTGGTATTCGCTTGATGTCGCTTTCGTACGAAAAATACGCGCTTTAGGCCTAAAACACACACAAGCGACGTAAGGCGCAGACACGGGGCAGACGCAGCGCAGGCGTGGCGCAGGCATGCGCCGCTTCAAAACGATTTCATACAAAATGTATGCAGGCGACGTTTTTGAATTATACTGAAGCGACGCGGCGCAGAGTCGCAGACACGCCGTTTCGTTGTCTGCGCCGCGTCGCTTGCAGTCGGGCACGTCGCTTGTGATACGGTATGCTCAGTATTTACCAATCTGTAATCGCATCTGAACGTTTCTTGCCTGTTCCACGCCGCTTCTGATATAATTCAAATCGCGTCTGCGCCGTATCTGTCCCACGTCTGCGCCGTGCCTTCGCCTTACGTCGCTTGTGTGTGTTTTAGGCCTTAGATGTGTCAGCAAGGAGGGGCCCGCAAGGGCCGACGCCCGTCGGGGCCGCGGTATTTAGTACTAGATTACGTGGCCTCGGCGCAGGGGCAAAGAAGGAACATGGGTTCGGTTTTTAGTCAGTAGAAGTCTGACACTCCCCTTCGCTCTGCCCAAGAGCGGGGGGGGTCATTCGATGATAAGGCCTTAGATGTGAATTTGCGGACACTAGCCCGATATACTATATACTACTATTATACACTAGATGTCGCTTTTGATATCCTAAAATACGAAGTAGTATTCTGCTAGGTATTTGAAAAATGTTACCGTTTCCTGCAGCTGCAGGAAACGGTAACATTTTGAAGTCATTTCACCATGAAGTCATTTCTTGGAATCATCATCATCATCATCAGCCTATAATGTTCCCACTGCAGGGACTCAGGCCTCCTCTCTAGGAGAGGGATGGGCTATAACTATAATCCACCACGCGGGCCCAGTGCGGATTGGCAGATGTCACATGTCTTCGAATTTTTTGGTTCTAAGACATGCCGGTTTCCTCACGATGTTTTCTTTCACCGTTTTGAGAGCAGCGGTGATGAAATAAATTACACAAAGTAATGTGCCTGCCTGGGTTCGAACCCACGACCTACTGTTCGTAAGTCGGGGCCGACACCACTGGGCCACCGCTGCTCTCTGCTCTCTGCTGTGTTTTCTTGGAATGAACCTGTTAAACTTATCTGGAAGACAATAGTAGCGTTCATCAGCTCCTGTGATGTGCAAACAATGGGACAGTCAGGACATGATACCAAGTGTCCCGTCGGTTGTGGGATGAATAACTAATAATAATAACTAATAACTCATCTAAGAATCTCCACCTGAACAGGTTTTACTTGCTACGGCAAACCTGTGTACGGAGTCTATTTAAGGACTTCCAGTTCAACTATGGCAGCTCTTGTCCAGATGGGAAAGTTTCTGCAATAGGGTAGTTGACCGACTAAAACAAATATGATTCTGTTTAGATTACCGAAAAATATTGTTACGTCGCTTCGATCAATAATAGTACTAGATTAAGCATCAGGAACAAAACTAAGTCGCTCAAGTGGCCACGTTTGCACACACGTAAACATCTACATAACATCTTAGAAAAAAGTTCAATATTATTAACAACTTCAGATGATTATAAACCTTAACACTTAAACATAACGTTTAATTATCATTGTAAAGTATATTTATTTAAGCCCTTTCATCGGAGAAAGATTAGAACTAGAAGCAAAACATTTTAAATGTCGCTCCAAAGTAAAAAGTCATCAGTACAAAAATATTCATTCTAAAATTAAACTTAAACTCTATAAGCAATACGATTAAAAGCATTTTGTGTACAATGTCGTGCTTATTCTATTGCGGAACTAGCGTTCCCTGTTCAAGAACATGATACAATAGTTGGTGCGTTGTAGCAAACATTGGCCAAACAATTGTAATATTCGCTGATTTAATTATATTTACAGTTTAATTATGTTTAAATATTATGAAAAAGCACATAATGATATTAAATTACCGAAAAAAAGATATTCCTTCCAAAACCTTGGTGTTACGGTGGTTATTTACACAGTTTTTGAACGCATACTGCGGTATTTTGACGTCTTAATGTTGGCTATGATTGGACCATACTAATTTGAAATAAGACCACAAATGCGTTTGTGGTCTTATATTTCGGGCCGTTTTTGAAGCGCTTATCGGGAATCTAGTACATTATTGATCGAAGTTACGTCGTGCGACTTTTCGAAGCACTGTATCGTCTTCATTTATTGTTTACGTGAAAAAAGAAAAAAATACGTGCCCAATATTTTTTGGAAATCGATCTGACGGAATAATATTTTTTTGTCAACTACCCTATTGGCACAAATGGGTTGTGTAGGGAAACACTTTATTGCCACTACTTCAGTTTTCCAGCAACCCTGTTTCGTGGTCACTAATAAATGCCAATAGATTTGTTATAAGTAACATTGTAATTTTCTTGTTTCAGGGTAACCAGAGTGGAACAGCGCCAACGATGGGCTATGCGACGCCCAATGATTACCAACAACACTATATCCAACAGCAGCAGGTATGTTATTTGTAAATTTTATAGGGATGTTTACTGACTAAAAAAAATATGATTCTAATTAGTCCGTCTGTTAGATTATCGAAAAATATTGGATACGTATTTTTTGTTTTATCAAATCAATAAAAAATGACGAAGATAAAACGCGTCAAAGATTTGAGTGGGAGGTTGTGACGTCACTGCTCGCTAAGAAATGTCATACTAATGTCTTAGAATATGACGTCACACGAGTTTTCGAAGCACTGTATCGTCTTTATTGTTTGTTTACGAGAAAAAAGAAAAAATGTGTCCAATATTTTTGGAAATCTATTTGACGGACTAATTCATCCCTATTGATGTAATGAGAGAAATTTCCGACGTCGCCTTTTGCATTGTATAATATCGCGAGGTTCGGTTAGGTTGGGTTCTGTGACGTCTAACAGGGAAGAAAGGAAAAAGTAAATGTGTTGCGCCAACCCCAAGTAGAATGGGATAAGAGTAGGAAGATGATGATGAATATCGCGAGGGTCGGAGGACCAAAACAAAAACATAGATCAAAGTCACAGTATAAATATCACTCGGCCGTATCACTACATAGGGACAGCCTTTGTATGCTTAAATCTTTAAAACTACGCAACGGATTTTGATGCGTTTTTTTTTAATAGATAGAGTGATTTAAGAGGAAGGTTTTAAGAGCGTATGCTACCTCAGATTAGCAACCCCATTTGTGGTGGTTCAAACTTCGCTTGTAATACTGTTAGAATAAAGTTCTAATCAGCTTGCACTACAAAGCGGTTGTTACGTCTTTCGCTGCGGCCGAATAGTGCGAAATTAGTGGTATTTTGCGATTTACAAAAAATCTATTGATTGGACTAAAAAAGTAAAACACTATGACTTTAGTATGTTGCTTGTAGAATTATTTGGCAAAAAATCAAAACGATGACATGTATTTTAGTATGGTTTTTACTCGTTAAAAGAAATTTTTAGAGGTATCTTCGCGATTTTCTCTATCAAGCAAAGTTAGTTGTGTGTTGTTTTCACAACACTATGGCACTAGCATATATCTTGAAGAATATCATATATTTTTCTGATATTGATTACTGCAGTGAATCATATACTTTTACGCATTATAAAACTTGCGTTTGAGGTACCATAAGCTCTTAATACCTTTTTTGCACCCGTGCGAAGCCGGGGCGGGTCACTAGTCCTTGAAATAAATGCCTACTGCCGCGCTGTACGTAAGCATGCGATAGGGCTGCCCGCCTCCAGTATTTTAATTACATTTGCCTACTTTGCGTTTCTGTATGATAATATTACCGTGTCAAAGTTTTATTGGGTTTTCCATCAGGAATTTCTCAGTAGCAGCCAGTTGATAGCAATAGTCTCGCCCCCTATCACATGGGACCTTTAAAAATACTTAGGTATACCTCTGCCTAACACTTCGGGGATTACAGGTGTGATGTTATATTCATAGATCAAAATCAATCAATACAAGCAAGCTGAATTTTACTTTATGTATTACTAGCTGACCCGCGCAACTTCGTCTGCGTCACATAAATATAGCTATAACCTATCTCGTTAAATCGACTATCCGACATTAATTAAGCTAAATCGTAACAAACAAAAAATCTTATCTTTCCTCTTTATTACAATAGTTTAGATGGTTTAGATTAGCTTAGATTATTTTAAAGTGTGAATTACTATAAAATCTATCTCTTACTGTTAAATATACTATAACACTCTGTACTTGTAAACATTATGATGCAGTAAATATTTTGAATTTGAATTTCCCGGAGGCCAGCCAGAATCCCCCGTACCTACATTGCGACGCAACCCGCGTAATTATTTTTCCGCGCGGGTATTTTTACATTGCGATATCTTCTAAGATATTTGTTTAAACTGTATAGAGTAAAGAGCACAAATATTCTATATTAAATTTCCGTTCTAACGAACACATTTATTTAGATATAGATTAATACCATATGGGTTAAATAAGCTTCGCAAAAAATAATTCTTTTTAACCTAACATTTTAATAGTAAAAAATGGTTACAGTGAGTCAATCTTAAAAGATAGACAGATGCTGTCGCGGACTTTTTTTTAGAACTTTTAAAGACGAATAATTACTTCATACATGATATTCTCGTAACTTAAACCGTTTTCGCAGCGCACGCAACGGAAGCTCTCAGAAAGGAATTTTCTTTTCCCGTTTTTGCAACATTTCTCATTTATGCTCCGCTCCTATTGGTAGTAGCGTGATGTTATATAGCCTATAACCTTCCTCGATAAATGAACTATCCAACACAAAAAGAAGTTTTCAAATCCAACCAGTAGTTCCAGAGTTTATCGCGTTCAAACAAACAAACAAACAAACAAACAAACTCTTCAGCTTTATAATATTAGTATAGATAAATGCTTAGGTATCTCATATTATTATTGTGTTAATTTTTTCGCAAATGGTACGAAAAGTAGAGTTTTTCCTCGGTGATAAAGCTGTCTTAGTATTGGGTGAACTTAAATCCCTCGGTACACTCGCGATTTAAATCGTCACCCGCGACAGAAGACACTGCTTTATCCCCTTGGTTAATAATCTACTATTCCTTTATGTTTTAAAATAATTACGCCGACATATGCGGAGATATTTAATAATCTATACTAATATTATAAAGCTGAAGAGTTTGTTTGTTTGTTTGTTTGTTTGTTTGTTTGTTTGAACGCGATAAACTCTGGAACTACTGGTTGGATTTGAAAACTTCTTTTTGTGTTGGATAGTTCATTTATCGAGGAAGGTTATAGGCTATATAACATCACGCTACTACCAATAGGAGCGGAGCATAAATGAGAAATGTTGCAAAAACGGGAAAAGAAAATTCCTTTCTGAGAGCTTCCGTTGCGTGCGCTGCGAAAACGGTTTAAGTTACGAGAATATCATGTATGAAGTAATTATTCGTCTTTAAAAGTTCTAAAAAAAAGTCCGCGACAGCATCTGTCTATCTTTTAAGATTGACTCACTGTAACCATTTTTTACTATTAAAATGTTAGGTTAAAAAGAATTATTTTTTGCGAAGCTTATTTAACCCATATGGTATTAATCTATATCTAAATAAATGTGTTCGTTAGAACGGAAATTTAATATAGAATATTTGTGCTCTTTACTCTATACAGTTTAAACAAATATCTTAGAAGATATCGCAATGTAAAAATACCCGCGCGGAAAAATAATTACGCGGGTTGCGTCGCAATGTAGGTACGGGGGATTCTGGCTGGCCTCCGGGAAATTCACACTTTAATATAATCTAAGCTAATCTAAACCATCTAAACTATTGTATTAAAGAGGAAAGATAAGATTTTTTGTTTGTTACGATTTAGCTTAATTAATGTCGGATAGTCGATATATCGAGAAAGGTTATAGCTATATTTATGTGACGCAGACGAAGTTGCGCGGGTCAGCTAGTTAAAATTAATGACAATTAAAAGTAAAAGTTAACATTCGAAACATTGGTCCAATTATTGATAGAAATCACATTCTCCCCCTAGAGGATGAATGAAATTCAGTACAATTTTCTTTTTCCAAATTTAAATCACATTCTCCCCCTAGAGGATGAATGAAATTCAATAAAATTTTCTTTTCATCCCTTCAATTCGAAAAGTGTCGTTTTGTTCCTCTATAAGTGCGAGCAAAGTAGCTCTTTTCTCCATTAGACTTTTTAGCGGGCAGTAATGAGATTTGAATTTAGAACATGAATCGTTCATTGAAATTGAACGCAAATTGTATTGTGTTGGCTGTACGGTGCGAGGAGACGCGGTAACTAAATTAAAAAAAAAAAAACAAAAGCGCGCGATTTACTTCCCTGTTCTAATAATCGGTACGGACTATAATGTATTTTGTGCAAAAAAAAAAATGAGCTCTACGTCGAGTTCTGAAAGTGATAGTGCATTAACTCCTGAAACAATAAAAATAGAAGCTAATAACGTCATACAAAACTTAATCCCTACGAAATCCCGGGAGAAATATTTAAAGGTACGACAATTTCTTAATATGGAGTAGAAGGTTGTTTAGTAACGTGTTGTCTTAATAAGGACGTAAAACTGGACACATATTCGTAATTAATATGTCTGATGGATTTAAACGTGTCGTCACTCTATTTTTATTAAATAATAATATTACAATAAAATATGAGGCGCCTTTTATTTTCTCATAGAGGGTGATGAAAAGTCGAGTGTATCACTCGGGTGCAAAATATATTTTGGGCTCGGGCGACGTACTTTGAATCCCTCGCTACGTTCAGGATTCTACTAAAGAATCCCTCACTACGTTCGGGATTCTACTCTAGAATCCCTCACTTCGCTCTGGATTCAAAAAAAGCGCCCTCGCCGTAAAAATATTATTTTGCTCCCTTATGATACAATCTACTATTATACTACACCTGCTTGGAAAGTACCTTGATACTTAGTCAAAGAAGAACGGTCACGTCCCATATAAAAAAAACCCAGACCCGACAGAAAAGTGACATATCTCAGTTTTTTTGTTATTATTTATAAAATCATAATAAATAGTTTTTATATTCGAAATCAATGGCTAACACCAAAATATTGCCTTATGTTTTTGTTCAGGGTTTACACTAAAAAAATACAAAATGCCTACTTATCTACAAAATTCGTAATGTATGTAACTAAATGACGATAAATAGTTATGGGATGTATCCAGGAGACCTGGAGATACAGCTGTATTATATAATTTTTGAACTCCGAGTACAACATTCAACTTAGGATTTTTTTTTTTAAGGTGGTTTAAAATCATCTAATGACATCTCTCGCCCTTGGGTGGCCTTGGGTGGGCGAGAGGGCGTGTCAGACTCTTACTGACTAAAAAATTCCACCCCGTTCCTTTTTGCCTCTGGTACTGGGGTCAGAGCATGCCCTTCTGGATTCGCCCTCAACTTAGGTTAGGTTAGGTCAACGAATTAGTGGAATAATCCGATCTGAATCATCGAATATGACGATTTTAATTAATCCTAAGTTGAGGATGGCAAAGCCCTTGCCTACGGCTTCGGGCTTTAAACGACACCCTCGACGGTAATCGGTCACTTTCTCCTCTCGGTGAACAATGTACTATTCCCTGTTTTTAACAGATTAAAAATGACTATTGTTATGTTCGCTTTTTGTGGCATAGAATGTCACTTTTTTGAGCAAGTGGTATGAAAATAACAATTTTGTGTAATGTTACAGCAAATGCTGGGTTCAGTTCGTCCCTTCCCTCATCCTCCTCAGAGGCAGCAAGTACCGAATTCGGTAAGTTACTAGATAATAAAAAAATATTTAGTTTTTGTATGCAAATAGGTCCTTTAGCACAAGATATTATATGCTTTTAGACCTTTTTATAACGTTAGAACATAATTTTTTCTCAATGGTTGAAAATATATAACGATTTTAAAAATATGTTTAACACTGCTTAGGTTGTAGCAAGCAGGCCTAACATTTTCGCTTTTCATCATACATCTTTACGATAATATAAGCATAACCAACCTATAATGTTCCTACTACAGTGACACAGTTCTCCGCTCCATAAAACTGCGTAGGCTGTATTCTACCATGTGGACCCAATGCGGGTTGATCCTAAAGATTATTATCAAATAATGTTTTCTTTCATGAACAGTACAATAACATGAACAATATGGCCCGCGGTATGGCTGGTGGCACCTCACTCCATAAGCTACTTATCCAGTCCCACCAGAGGAGTCTTAATGGTAAGTACCCGTTTGAATATCTTACCAAAAACTGCAGCGGAGAATTTTTGTGAAAACTTAAAGTGAAGCTTTAAATATTTTAAATTAGACGCCTTCCTTCATATTTTGTGTGTAAATGTATTCTTTTATAATTTATAATAATATTTTAAAAAGTAGTATTTGAGTGATTATTACCAAACCGAACATATAGCTTAATCAGTCTATAAAGAGACCACTGCTGGGATAAAGGCTTCTTCGCTGTAAGAGGTGGTCATGATATACCACGCGAGTTGGTACATGTCTTCAAAATTTAAGATTTTGACATTTCCTTTTATTTTCTCATGTTCGTTGCATCGTTTTGGGAGCGTTGGTGATGCAATAAAATATCGAAGTTATGCGTGCGTTCGAGTTCGAAACCTCGGCTTATAACGTTTTTATTGGGCTACTTTCTCTAACGGAGACAGTTATTGTTTTATTCCACGACAATGATCAGGCAATTTGGCAGACATGGCGGGCGCAGGCGGTACCGGCGGCGGCGACAACCAGCTGGCGCGCTGGTTCTCTCCCGAGCTGCTGGCGCGCGCGCACGCCGGCAAGCTGCCCTCCGTGCACGTGCCCAACGCGCTGGCGCTGGAGGACCTGGAGCGGCACCACCACAGCGCTCCCGTGCACAACTGAGCCCAACACTGCATACTCTCCCGAGCTGCTGGCGCGCGCGCACGCCGGCAAGCTGCCCTCCGTGCACGTGCCCAACGCGCTGGCGCTGGAGGACCTGGAGCGGCACCACCACAGCGCTCCCGTGCACAACTGAGCCCAACACTGCATACTCTCCCGAGCTGCTGGCGCGCGCGCACGCCGGCAAGCTGCCCTCCGTGCACGTGCCCAACGCGCTGGCGCTGGAGGACCTGGAGCGGCACCACCACAGCGCTCCCGTGCACAACTGAGCCCAACACTGCATACTCTCCCGAGCTGCTGGCGCGCGCGCACGCCGGCAAGCTGCCCTCCGTGCACGTGCCCAACGCGCTGGCGCTGGAGGACCTGGAGCGGCACCACCACAGCGCTCCCGTGCACAACTGAGCCCAACACTGCATACTCTCCCGAGCTGCTGGCGCGCGCGCACGCCGGCAAGCTGCCCTCCGTGCACGTGCCCAACGCGCTGGCGCTGGAGGACCTGGAGCGGCACCACCACAGCGCTCCCGTGCACAACTGAGCCCAACACTGCATACTCTCCCGAGCTGCTGGCGCGCGCGCACGCCGGCAAGCTGCCCTCCGTGCACGTGCCCAACGCGCTGGCGCTGGAGGACCTGGAGCGGCACCACCACAGCGCTCCCGTGCACAACTGAGCCCAACACTGCATACTCTCCCGAGCTGCTGGCGCGCGCGCACGCCGGCAAGCTGCCCTCCGTGCACGTGCCCAACGCGCTGGCGCTGGAGGACCTGGAGCGGCACCACCACAGCGCTCCCGTGCACAACTGAGCCCAACACTGCATACTCTCCCGAGCTGCTGGCGCGCGCGCACGCCGGCAAGCTGCCCTCCGTGCACGTGCCCAACGCGCTGGCGCTGGAGGACCTGGAGCGGCACCACCACAGCGCTCCCGTGCACAACTGAGCCCAACACTGCATACTCTACCCGTGGACTCTTCCCTAATAATCCCAAGTTATACATTACACGCTCAGTGCGTTTCGCCAGTCGTTCCGACGAGAGACTCGCCCTAAACGACAACACCAAATTGTTAACAGTGAAACGGACATTTCTAGCTCTATTGAATACAAATGCTCAGTTCCAATCGACACTCGATTCCTGTAATAGCAATAATGAATTTGTCACGCTCCATATAGAAAGTAATATAGTATTAATCTACTCCCTTTGTATAAAAGCTGAGGTAAAACGTGTAATGAGTATTAAAACTCGTATTGTGCGCAAAAAATGCGTCGAAGATTGCATGTTTCGATTATTTTATGCAAACATAGTCCAACATTCTATTCGAGATTTAGATCTGAAATAATTGTTTTCGGTTCTATAAATTTGTCACATTCTGTATTTATTTGGAACATTGAAAAGAAACATATTCTTACCTGCTTTCAAAATACTGATGAGTGGGATAATAGATAGCGGCAATCTACTGTAATAGAAACTAAGATATTGAGTTGTTAATAATCTCAAGACATCGAAATACATTGATAACTTACAAGCACGGACGAAGTATGAAGTATGTAGAACATAGTTTAATGTATATCGTAAGACCTGATTTTGCCTGTTTGTAGTAAACTAAAATTCATACGTCCGCGACTTGTAACCGTAACATTGTAGAAATCTCAAATCTAAGAAACATTTTTTACAAAATTAGGATGTCAGTGTTCCCTTAAAATTGTATCACTGGACGTAAAAAGTATTGACAGAATGGCTGATGGCGAGTAACAATTTTGATGTATTAATTTCTCTAGGCTGTTTCGACTGATAGTCATTATTTTAACCCGCTGTCAGCTCCAACTTTCAATTGACTTCATTATAGTGGAGTAGGAACTCCTTCCATGACAATCATGGACAAGCGCTGAATGCAAGAAATAAGGCCAAATTGTAAAGTGACTTCACTTGATCTGATTTTCTTGTTTTCGGTGCTAGGTTAGGTCGGTCGAAATGCGAGCGAGTGTGATCGGATGTGTGCGAGCGTGAGTGTGTACGTACGTCTACGGTTGTGTTTGTAAGCATTTTTGTTACTACGTCGTTTATGTGAGGAGAAGGATTTTCGTTAATAAAAATAATAATAGAAGTATTGTCTTCCTCGCGTCTGAACTCAGCGACGCGGGGAATAGACCTAGTTAGGGCGACCGTTTTAGTTCCGAATCGCGATTTCATTTTGTAATACGATTTTGGAATTTAACACAAGTGTAACAAAAGAAAAATTACATTACATTTGTGTTTTAAATTCCTTGAATATATTTTTTTATGAATTTTACGATTCGCGTGCGATTTTAGCGATTCTTTTTTCATCATTGAGACCTGAGCTAGATGCATGTCAATTATCATTTCGGTTCGCCGCACGGTAGGAGCGTATACAGATTGACTCGGCAGTATAGATATTACCAACCTGTTTTAGTTAATGTTCCCTGTGTACGCCCTTACGACAAATGTAGAGTATTACCGTCCAGAAAGCGTATGTCAATCTCTTTGTTAGAAACTCAAGCAATTATACTACGCCTATGCCTTTTAATTGATTTAATATGAATAAAATATAAAACCCTATGTATTAGACCAGCATCATGGATTGTTCACTATGGACATATTAACCAAGTTCCCAGATGTTTTAAAAGATGCAATGTGTAAAATGTTTATTTATCTATATTCAGTCTGATGTATAACTGTCAAATATATAAAGGAAGCTAGTCCATGGTCCATCTGAACGCACACTGGTCGTATAGCGCAGGTTTCAAAGCATTTTGACGACATTTTGAGACGGATTTGACGGGCTCTAATCATGAATTGATGGTTTATTTATGAGGGGACGTGGTGCCGTGAGGGACGCATGAGATGCGTGCCTTGCGGGACCAAGGTACCAAGTTTTACTGGCGAAATTTTAGTTTAACGGGAATGTGAGCCGTGGCCACGGCACGGTGGCACGCAGCTGTGCCGATGCTTACTTGTAACAACTCGAGAATGTCTGTAAGCTTTAAATTATTGATTAAAGAAAAATTGAAAGTTTCTCTTTGTTTTATTGCTTGTAAGAACACTGGAATACCATGGTTTCAATTGATACTCCTCTTCAGATTAACACTTTTGCTCATTATTTTCAGATGTCTTGCAACTTCCTGATCCATTTATAAAACTCCTTTAATGAAGTTTGCAACGCAACTGTATCTGTATGTGTGAAACGTCCTGAAAACTGACTGCAGGCGGACGGGGTCTATCAGACCCGTGTCTAAAAACCATCCCGGTGTTTCCTTCCCACACTTGCACCTGGGATTATGGACCTTCCACGGTCGACTTGCACTTGCTTCCAGTGTAGGTATGTACTGAATCTTTATTACGAACACTTTGCCATCACTGCTGAAAAGTCATTCACTACTGCAATATAACTTATAACTAGTTGATCACATAATTCACCATTAAAAAACACATTGGTTTTAACAATTCTTTATTATTTCCAAGTTACATTTATGTTGCTCCAGTTATAAATCTAAAAGGGGAAAAACATTGTGTTATCTCGTCTCGCGATGATACCTAAATATAAAATTATCAGACACAACAACTGAAGAACCGTCAAACTAGCGTTAAAAACACGTAATACTGGTTGAAGGGCGACTGCATTATTGTTACTAATACTTTATTACGCCTTATCATAATCGGTATTAGGTACATTGTTGAGGAAAATTATTGTTGAATTTTTTATCCTGCAATTATTGTTATTTCAAAGTCATCATTGTCCAGAGTAGTGGCGTGCCATCAACAACACGGCACGACTATGAAGCTTAGGAAGCAAGAAAACTGTTCAGAAAAACTAACTTCATGAAGTAGTAGGATATAAGGGACAAGCCAGAAAGTACCGCCACTACTCAACAGCCCGAATCCCACTGCTGAGGTATGGACTTGTCTTTTATTGTAAATTCTGTAAGGCACACATATACATGTCGCTCTGAGGTACTCAAATGTGAAGGTTAGCAAGCTGATAACAACTCGATGCATTGAAGAAGCTATTAACATAAAATAATAATAATTAATTCTACTAATAAGAATTTTATGTTTGGTAGAGATAGGTCATGGCATTTGCGGCATCAACTTGTTTGCGACAGAATAAACTTATTTGCCATGTAAACAGTATTTAAGTTTGCTATAAGTATAGCTCTAAAGTAGAACAAACTATCTATACGAGATATACACGGAAACTTTCTATGTAAAAGGTAACTCCAACTAACACCCGCTTTTAGTGAAGTTTGCTACATAGATCAAACAAAACATAATTAATTCCAAACAAGCTAAAGCCAATATTAACACTTATTGACGTCAAAACCAAATAAATGCCCCTAACAATGCATGTAAAACACTTCCTGTTGTTATACTGATAGACAAACTCATTATTCTGATGAGCTAAAACGCCCTCTTTATGGATTAAACTGGCCTTGGTAACCTTGTACAATGTAGTAGATAAGCAATTTATAAAAACAACACAAATAAAAACATCTCTAAAGCCACAAAGGCTGCTTACGTGTAAAACTATAAAAACATTTTCCTCAAAAAAAACTCACTGAGAAACTTAATAACTAAAAGAAGGAAAACACTTTCAAAACTCGTAATTATTACAATATTAAATCTTGCAATCTTCTTATTCTGAGATGATATTCCGTTATTTAAAAGACTGACACTATATTCTGTTTACATACACTTTCAGTAATACATCCACGTATGAAATAAAACTTAAAACTCGATGAAGTAAAACCAAATTTTCATTTAAAAATGCGATACGCCCGTTCTCTTTGTTGGTCGGAGGCGCACTGAATTGCCGCGGGGGGCGGACGCCCGCATTTAGTTCTTGTTCCACATAGAGCTCGTTCCGCAGCGACCGGGTGTCGTCACACAGCCAAGTGCCAACAGACATGCGCAGTTAGCACAGTACGTACTCGTATACTTGTTGGTTGGTCGATACAGAAATAGCCTTGTAGATAAAATGTTTGAGCGAGCAGTATAATGTTTGTTGAAGAGACACGGTTTTATAAGTTCAACAGTACGAAAGCAAAAGTGGACGATTGTTTTGTTTCAAAAATTGATTATGAAATAAATGAAACCTTCTTTTTCTAACTAAGCTTTTATTAAAATGAAAATTAGATTTATTATTAACATTCTACGCGGATACAAAGTTTCGTTGGGGAGTTCTTTGGTGTGAAGGCGATCCTGGGGGTTAACAAGGCCGCTTTAGCAGAATCCTATGATAATAATATAAATAACGTTTCAATTCGTAAAATGGTCACAAAGTGGACAATTCACACTGTTGAGGATTCTGGAGCAGAATCTCAAGTTCATTATGACCCCAATCTATTGGGCGAGTTGATATGCTCTCATCTCTTTTCTCAGGGCAAGACAGGTCAAGAGTAGGCCCATTTAATAATAATAAAAATACTATATTTATTTACAATTTCCATGAATTTTTGAATATTCCATAAAAAACAACATAAAAATAAAAATATTGTAGGTATCTCAACTGGCCCCACCGGTATCGGGTACCGGGTCCCAAAGTAACGGCGGGCGGTCGGGCCTCCAAAAAATGGAACCTCGTAACAATACGAACAATAAACGTGATTCAAATTATAATTAGAAAAATATATTGTCACCAGGATCCTAAGCTCAATCAGTTGGGGGAACTTGTTCGAAATTCAGTTGTAAGATGTAACCAATACCTGACCATCCAACTTATTCATACCCGAACTTACTAATTGAAAAGGCAAATAAAATAAAGCGTATTAAAAATAATTAAAATGAATACCTATAAGTGTTTTGCTTCTTTCAGATTGTTGCTACCACTTCTAAATCTTCGAGAGCTACAATTCTACAAAGTTTTGTTTAGGTTATATATTACAAGTAAGATACCGAGGCCAGCAGAAAATGCCAAGCTCGTCTTCACCGTGGAATCTAATTGCACCGTTACTAAGTCACCTTCATTAATAAAATTAGCCTTCATAGACATTTCCAAGTATCGGCAGAGTCTTAACGGAATGAATGTTGTTTGGTTTCTTAGTTAGGTCCTGTTAGGTACTACTACAGAAATAAAACTTTAGAAATTATACACTTAGGTTCAGTCGGAAATAGAAGCCCAAATTGGGATGGGGGTACTATAAATCTATACTTCCATTTTATTGGATTTGGCTCTAAACGAAACAAAAAGCGAAGTATTCCCGGTTTTTGCAGTAGAGCAAAAAATGGCCGACTGTACCTACCCATCAGAGTGCTTTTCCCATAATTATGTAGCTAAGATTTCCTCTAACCTACCGTTACACACCGGTTAGTCCGGCTTTCAAAATATCACTACTATAACCAGCTCGATACATACTCTTCTGAAACATCTTTCAAACAAAGTTGAGCTAAATGCACACTTTGCAGACTTCCTAAAACTAACCGGTTTGGTTCCCGGAATCATTAATTGATCCTCCGTTAAAACGGGTTTGAGTGACCTTTGTTTGATTTACACAATTATACATATATGATTTACACAATTATACATAAATATTGACTTTATTATTGTAGTTTGGAAATGGATGTCTGAGCCCACAGATGACAGAAACAACAGGAGGCGTGGTACATGCGAACTCATGTGGCCACGACGGGGCCTTATGCCACTTTCAATAATAAGTCGAATGTCAACTTGCGACGTCTTCACTGCTCGTGATTTTTTACAAAATGCCGCGTTGTTCAGTGAATGTTTGTAAAAATAATAGCTGTATTGTGAATTACACGAAAGATAGTATCTCATTTCACACGTAAGTACTACAAAAATAATGTTTTTCATATTAAATTCATTAAAACATTACTTCGTGGTACGAGAAACATGATGAAAAACCAAATCAATTGTTTTCATTAGGAACAAAAACCATTGCTTGTTTAGTACAAATCGACCAGTGAATCGGCTGATCTAATAGCGCAATGGATAGGTGTTTTACTGATGCTCTCACTCACACAATATTTTCGAAAAGCTGCTGCTGTCAGTCTTTGTGAACTAGAGATGTCTAATTGTGATGTTTGTGGTTGTCGATATTTTATACGATGATTCTGCGTATACGTACGAATGATTATACATATTATGCATTATATAATTAATTACTCTACACAATTGTTACTGCAGTATAAGGCGTATTTTATGGCGTTACTGAGCGTTGCCGTAAATGGAGATAAGAAAAACCAATATTCTGTACTATGTATTTACTAATAAAATATAAATTTATTTTTAGTTTAAACAACAAATTATAAATATAGGTAGGTACTAATAACAACGTTTATATTATCACGCTTTCTTATTTTTGCAAGCAATACTGAAAATAGAAAGTGCTTTTTATTGCTTAATATTGACTGAATAAATAGTATTCATTGGTTGCTCGAGTTATCTATCTATCTATCTATCTATATACTTAAATAAAAAGAGAAGTCCTGACTGACTGACTGACTCATCAACGCCCAGCCCAAACCCTTGGACCTAGAAAGCTGAAATTTTGCACAGAGGTTCCCTTTATAATGTAGGTAGACAAGGAATAAAGAAGGATTTATTTTTTGAAATTCAACCCCTAAGGGACTTAAACTAACAGACAGACAAAAGTGCTGCTTATAATTAGCACTTTTCGAACGTCAAAATCTGTTGCAACACATCTGTGGTGTAAGTTAATATTACGATTTACTGCAGACACAAATCAATATATATATTTTTTAATCAACCTGTTTTGAATAAATGACTTTTTTTATTTTGAATGATTTCTGGACATATTGTTTTTTATTTATAATACCTATATTATTTTCAGGACCCCAAAAGAACTTTATTACAATATAATAATAAATAGAAGAATCGATAACTTTTCGATTTAGTCAATCACTAGCGTCGAAGTAAAACAAAATGTATTAAGTAAATTGTGCGGTGCATGGTAAATACACGCTGTGACTGAAGGGATAAGGTTTATAATTGATTGTGTAGTACGTAATGTTTTAAGAAATGCGGATGTGTTTGCGAATGCGTATATCTATTGTTTTTACTGCTCTGCGTGTGTGAACTGACGACACAGGTCCCCATACATTTTCGGCTAAAGGGCATATCTCCTGTTGTTTCTGTCATCTGTGTCTGAGCCAAACCTTTATCATGGAAGATAACTTTTATCTAAAGGTGACGCAAACAGCATTTTTTAGATAGGTGCGTTAGAAATTCGAGGCCGTCCGACCGACTCTGTCTAGTGCCAATATAATTACACTGGTTAATTAAAGGGAATCTTCATTTTTACCCGACTGCGGCGAAGCCCAAAAGGAGGGTTATGTGTTTGACGTGTATGTATGTCCGTTTCTTTGTTCCCTCATAACTCCTAAACGACGGATGAAGGGATTTGAATGAAATATACGTCGTTAGATTCGTCTTGATGGCGCAAGTGCTCTAAGCTACATTAAAATTTAAAAACAAAGGGAAATTGCGGATTTTGGGGGTCAAATCGCGGAGTTAAAAAAAAAATCCAGTACCATCGAGTAGGGTATCAAAATAAAGGGTTTTAAAAGGAGATTACAAAAATATAAAACACTTAGGTATATTATGTTTAAAAAAAATTCAAAGTGGGAAATCCTATAAACAAGCACAAAAGTTAAATCATCTGCGAAGAATTTTACGCGACCAACGAAAGAACAAACACAAAAGAACTAAAAAGTTGGAAATAAAAAAAGTAGTTGAAAAACCAAAAAACCCGACTGAAAAAACTGAAAAGCAAAAAACAAGCACATTTTAAATTAAACAAAACTTGGAAGCAGGCGGGGTTCATTTGAATATTAAATTATGAAATAGAACTAAAATGCCTGCTTCCAAGTTTTGTTTAAGTAATTTAAAAAGTGCTTGTTTTTTGCTTTTCAGTTTTTAAGTCGGGTTTTTTTAAAGACAACCATTATGAGCGTTGTCAGGATCGAGTAGGCGGGTGGATTAGTTAGTAAGCACGTAATAAATTGTAGCGAACCTGGAAAGTACCTGAATCACGCTTTTACTACAGTATTATATTTTTAAGGGCTAACTGCCGCACTCAGAGAGCTCATGGCCTAAGTAATAATCAAAGCTCTCTGAGTGCGGCAGTAAGAGCCTCGACTCTACATAAACATTTTCTTTGATCTAGCGCGCGTCATCCGTACTTTATTTCTGCGAAAATCTTTTAACACAAAGGCTTCTTTTTTTCTGTATTATTTTATTTTCGCATCATCGATCGTCGACCGATATAGACGGAGGCTAAAATAACTTATGACTTTGATCTCAAATTACGTATCTGCATCTAATTTGAGGCTTGATGCAAATATTTTTGTGCTTTCTTTGCTTGCTCTTGCGGCCTACTTTCTCTTGGATCTTGACTTTATAAGAAAGTCGATCAAATAACTCCAGTATGACGGGTCGAATCAATGTTATTCAAGGCACCCTGCCTTATTAAAAATATCCGTGCTCGCTTCGCTCTCTCTTGCAGCCTACTTTTCCTTAAATCTTGGCTTCATCTATAAGTCGAACTTGTATAGGTCAAAACCATTCTAACCTGTCCAAGTAAGGATGTTGAGGTTTTCAAGCACGCTGCGCTCGCTCGTGTAGCCTTAGCTCTTATGTTTTTCAGATTGTCTTCATTATTAAGAAATATCTGTTTTTTGTAGAAAAGGACTAACTTTTGTAGAACAGAAAGCTTATATTTTGTTTTAGTTCCTAGACTTTAAAAAACACGACAAAATTAGCTAACATTACTGCAAGTAAAGATTTAACCAATCAGAGGTGCTCACATTTTTGAGATGTTCATATAAGAACTTAATGTTGTAGGTGTCCGTAAATGGTTAATTTATTTAACCCATAAAGATCTTTCCCATGCTTCGTATTCCCACTCCACCGCTGGGCTGGGGTGGAGGCCCGTGGAGGTAAACCCAAAGGTGGCAATGCAAGCGACGTCCTTGGAGACAATCTTGAGGAATTCGAGTGGTAATGGAATTTGGATCAATTAAAGCCTGCGCAGACAAAGAACTTTTGTCGGTCTTGAAGTGTGGAGGATACTATAGTTACGAAATTCCAAAGTGTTTGCGACGAAGTGTAATTATTTTGCTCTATTAATAAAACAGTTCTTGTCTCAGGTTCTTGTTATATATCTCGTGAAACGTACTGCTTGGATTTCTACAAAGCTTTCACTTTTTTAGTTAGCTACGGTTGTTGGATCGAATGGCCTAAATGGCTGTTGTCTAGCTACACAGCACATTGCTGCATTGAACGGTGAAGCCCCTCCAACGTTGTGGCACTTGTGGCTCACATTTCATCCGTTCTGCGAAAACTAAACTTAGGTAGAGCTGGTACTATTGTTACTTAAATTCTTCACTAGAGGCCCACTAATCGGAACTTTTTTTTTAAAGATGCTGCTCGTGTATCCAGTAATGCCATTCTGCAAGTTTTGAGCCAATACAATTTGAAACCACATCGTTCCAGCGACTTGAAGAAGCAGAAAAAGATAGCCGGTGTGGGTGGGTGGTAGTCTGCCCCTGCCAGGGTTGCGGAATTTGTTCGAAAGATTTACTGGACTGGAGCCCTGGAACGCAAAGGGCGTTAGAAGGAACACGGATGGGTTTTAGTCTCCCAGTCTGTGGTTCGAAGGACCATGTCCAGCCGAAAAGTTACGAATGCATCACAACTAATTCATCTACTCATCTGTTTACTGCTCCAGTTTGTAACGCGACCCAGTCACCTGCTTTATTTATGCACACAATGGTTGCTGCACTCGATTATTTGTTTGATGTCAGCAAAATGTAGTGATAAAGACTTACAGCGGGCATGCCTATACGTACATTGATTTGATACGTGTCTATTTGCTTCGTAAAAGTATTATGAGTTTATTTGTGAAATGCTTGTTTAATTCTTGCTTCATCTTACACTCTATTGTGTATTAAGTAGGTACCTTACCTAGGTAGGTACCAACGCGACTTATGTCTATTTTACCTACATTGTAATTCATAATCAAAATTATTATTTAGATTTTAGATCGTAGCAAGTAGCTCTACCCACGGGAAATGGCCTAGGAGAGTTCGTTTAGGGCGTAAAATAAGTGGATGCATGTAGGTAGCTAATTAATGAGTTAAAGCTGCTTAGGATAAGCAATCCAATATAGGGATCAATAAAACTTATCTTTTATACGGAACCTGCTACGAAGCTTGACTCATTAAAAGCAATGGCGACATCACTAATTGTTTTGCCTATAAAAGATGTTAGTGAATCTAATAAAACTTTCTCCAAATCATAACGCATCTAATCAGCTGACAAAAGACATGGGCGTAGCCACGGTGGGGCAGGGTGGGGCACTTGCCCCACCCTGGACCTGACCTGAAAGGTACCTAACCAAACCTAAAAAAATAAATGATCTAGGTACTAACTGTTAGATACAAAGATATGCAAGAGTTTGCCTAAATACATGCAGCGTCTCAGTGTCACAAGACATCAAACACGTCCTCAAAAAAATTTACACAAAATATGCCTGTGGATGTGCAGTTAGTTAGTGCTCATAAGAAAATCATACAAGATAATAAAAAAATTGTTGCATCTGTAATAGACACAGTTCTTTTTGTGGTACCCACGATCTGCCATTAAGAGGCAAGGATCTTCATGAAGGTCTGTTTGAAGACCTAATCAAACTTAAGATTGAGTCTGGCGATAAAACATTGAAGGAGCACTCAGAAACATGTGCAAAGAATGCAACATATAATATGTCGCCTCAGATTCAAAATGAAATAATAAATATTTCTGGAGATGTTATCAGAGATGATATCACAGACGGTGTGAAAAAAGCACATGCATATAGTATTTTGGCAGACGAGAGGTGTGACATCGCAGGCAAGGAGCAACTGTCCATCGGCGTCAGATTTTTTGACGAAGAAAAGATGTTGATTCGCGAAGAATTTCTAGGCTTCGTCGAACTAATTGTCATGGACGCCAAATCTATTGCCTCTGCCATAGATAACTTCATAACGAACGTGGAAAAGTGTGTGGGACAAAGCTATGACGGTTGCTCCACAATGTCGGGGAAAGATGGTGGCGTTCAAAATATATTATGAGAAAAATATAAAAAACGCCCTGTTTTTCCACTGCGCCAGCCACAAATTAAGTAAATGAAAGTGTTTTGAATAATTCGAATTATACATACAGATACAGGGTGCTATAGGGTATGTAACCTTTTTGTATGAAAAAATTAACTAGCTTGTTGCATACTATTTTAGACTGCTGCCCCACCCCGAGCCCATGGCTGGCTACGCCCATGACAAAAGAACTCAGCAGCGCAGAACCTGTACTGCTGTTCACCACCGCAAAGTATGTTTGTATGCGAAAATAATTGTAAGTCATATTGTTACCTAATTTCGTTAATATCTTTACAAGGAGACTTGTTAATACTGTAGCTGCTACTCACATGGCACACGTTGGCGGTACTTGGCAGACCAGACCTTAAGTTATAATTGTATTGTTTTGCCAAGCCGCGATCCGCCATTAGGGAGTTCAAGAAAATACTAAAACAAAATCGCAAATACTTACGCAAAACATCCGAAATTGCAGAAATTGAGAACCTTTGAATGCAGCAAGATACCAATCCGGAAAATTAGTTCTGAGCTGCTTTATTCCTACCCATCCTAGTTTATATTTTGACACACGCGTTGCAATTCATCCAGACAATTAATCGGAAGTTCAGATCAAATTGATTGAGAAGCTTGTCATCAGAATCAAACGTTCTGAATTTCCGGGATCATTCACTTGATTGATTCTTAAAGGCATTTCAGACGTTTACACTCGGGCTGAATAGAAACTGACGTAGCAGGCCGACGAGGATTGAATTTCTACTGTTTGCTCACTTTACACCACATAGTTCGTAACTATTATTTACTAACTCAGGACCTTATTGTTTAAAAAAAGTAGATTTTGATGTTGTGTTAGGTGTTTGTCGTCTTTAAGAATGATTATGGTAACGTTTTGGCGGGCATAAACTGCAACTAAATAAACTAAGTAGGTACCTAGGTATTTCGTATTGCTCAGCTAACCCCTTCAAATGTGTGAAATATTTATAAAGATACCGTTAGTCAGAATTTCAGATCGAATGCATTCTAAGTATGCATTGCAGACGACTGTCTGCATTTTCCTAGCTAGCTTACCTGATCAATATTTGCAAGACAATAGTCTGTTCTATCAACTGTTTAGAGGTAGGTCGTGAAGAAGTGTGTCAAGGGTTTGTAGTATCTTGTAGGTAAAGGAATCAAAGAGATACCAAAGCTGTGCCTCTCTTTATATTATGATAGATGAGTCTTCAGACGTGACTTCGTAGACGTGATAAAAGAAATTACTTACCTTACCTTTGAGTACCTTCTTATCAGTAGGAGGAATTACCTACGGCCTACCTGACGAAATATTTACAATAGGAAAAAGTGCTACATACATTTTATAATTTCCTTCTCTGTCTCTAACACTTAGGATAGGCTAGGTTCCTCAGTCAAAACTAAAAACGGCTTATGAGTTAAATCTTAGGAAGTTCCAGCCGGCGAATCCCAAAGTTCCATCTACTGGTCTGAGCTACCTAATTAAAAGTTACTACCTACCGTGTTCAATACTTTCCTAAAGTAGGTACCTACGGTAGTGCACCTAAACTACCTTATTTTACAAATATCTAGAAAACCCGATTATTATTATGGGTAAACTTGCCTTTGTACATAAGCTAGGTAGGTACGTTATTTCAACTTGTAAGTAGGTACCTATGTGGGATTTTTTTCTAACCATAACATCCAGAGCCGTCTTAGACTGTGCTGGGGCCCTTGGGCACACAAGAATTTGGGGCCCTTTGGCACACAAGAATTTGGGGCCCTTTTGGAATTTACCCAAATTACATTAAACAAAATTAAATCACGACACTTCTGTGAAAATAAGTGATATAATAAGTAATAACTTTAGGTAAAAAGTTCCGACTGAAAGTTTTTCATAATTTATCCGGGGATTCCCCCAAGCCCCAACCATAGACAAAGTCGACATTTTTTATGGTCGCTTGAATTTGGCATTGGAGCGGTTTGCATGGATGATCACTAGATGGTGTTCTTAGTAAATTAGGTAGGATGCGTTCAGAAATACTTTTAAATTACTGAATAACTGAATAAAAAATCAAATGATATGTAACTTGAAAATAGACATTATAGACTCTAGATTATAAAATTTATAAACTCAAGTAAATGTCTGGTAAGTTATATCAGACAAAAACAGCCCTTTAGTACAGCCAAAAAGCGCACTAAGTTTAAATTAAGCAAGAAGCTACAGTGTCTATATACCGCACACAACCGAGACCCTGTAGGCTTGATGTCACTGAAATTCATATAAATATATTGATTCGAATAAATCTGAAAATAATCGATATTCGGGCATTGAGAAAAGTGTAATGAGTTTTTTGAGATTAAATGTGAGAGAATTTGTCGGCCCTTCGGGGCCCTCTGAGGATGGGGGCCCTGGGCACTGGCCCCTTGTGCCCTTATGGTAAAGACGGTACTGATAACATCACGTCTTGAAGAAGGGTAAGGCAGAGGTATAGCTATTATATTTTATAACCGAAGAATAAATAGGTAAGTAAGTAGGTAGGTAGGTACCTAACAGTCTAAAACAAAATTAAAAAATCTTGGCCTACAATATAATAAATTGTTCTCACCACAGTGACAATACCATACCTAGGTAGGTACTCCTTATCCATTGTTTTCATAGGCTCTACTCATCTCAGTAAATATAAGTTCGACACGGACGTTTTGAACATTACATTTTTGTGCACGCTCATATAACTTTAATAAACAAGGGGCGACTCCGCGCGCCCCAACACAGCAAGAGTTCGGTACGGGAAATTATGTTTGTAGGAGTCTTTTGATAATTTGCTCGCGTCGGTCGTCGACCAATTATATTATTTTTTCAACAAAAATAAGTCTGATTAGGTGTAACCAACGTTACAGTACTTTTGCAAATTAAATGCAATAGGTAGGTACGCTTTTATATTTTACAATAAAATTAATCCACAAACTCGCTGAAACCAAAACATGCCGCAATTTTCACTTTTGTATCACATTATTACGTTATGAATAGCTTTATCACATGTATACCTAATATGCATATTATTTTACTAGAATAATTTACTCTTTACTCATTTAGAACCAATCCAATAACAACACTTGACAATAGGAGTGTTGTATCTGACAATTAAAAATACTATGACTTTTTTTTAAATCGATACCTGCGCGAGGATTGCGCAATTTTGAACATTGATCGTCGTATTTACAATTTGTTTCTGGCTGGTCGAAGACAAAACACTACGTCACGAAAAAAAAAACTCGCGTATGTTCTAGAAGAACGTGTCACTATTTCTCTTGAGTCTGTCCGATTGAGTGCACAAAAATGTAATGGCGACGTGGCGGGCGGAGGAACAACACAATAAAGGAGTCGCGTGAACGAGCTACACATCCAATGTGCCAGAGCAGCGGCCGTCCGTCGAATGATGAAATTATAAAATCGACGCTGTTGGTGGAGCCCTAGTCGGCGCGGAGGGGCGTGGGTCGCCGTCCTTTGCAACGCCGCCGCTACTAACCCGACAGCAGTCGCCATCCGCGCCCGAGACACGAACAAAGAAAATCAGGAATATAAAACTAGTCAAGTGTTAATGCATATTGCGTTCACACTAAAATGATAACAAATCCCTGAAGGAGTGTTAAAGAAACCTAGGATTGTTGATTTTGTTTTGATTTTTAAAAGGTTAGTAGTGCTTCTTTTAAATACGTAATTTGGCCAGTTGAAATAACATGTGCATGATGGCGCCGTCGCGCGCCTTCGTGGACATTTCTAATTGAAATAGGAATCATTTGTAGCCCAGTGCATGACGCTATAGAGTGTAACGCCAAGTGAGAAACTATATATTACAATGAACTAGATTTTGTGATAAGTATAATATCCTCAAATTATAAATATTTAGATAGGTATTTAGTACAAAATACCTACCAACATCGAACTGAGTAAGTATTGATTAGCTCGTCTTATTATGCTAGGAAAAGTAGGTTTAGATGATCAGGTATCAGATATTTCATAACTGTTACCTAATTCTATTTTTTTACGATTTATTAGCTGCTCAAGCGGATCAAGATTGGCCATCGGCCGTATAATAAAATGTCTTGGATAAAAAGGTATGTGTGCAGATGAAATAGTACTTAGTCGATGTTTTTATTTCCCACGATCTTTAATTAAATATAGGCACATTTCTTGGGTATGTAAATCACTAGCTAGAGGTTTTAAAATTATTTACATCATGACTTAACACCACTCGTATTATTAGTACGGACGTGATGTGACCTATTAGGTAACGCTATTTTCTGCGTAGTTGGTAGACCTGATAAAAATTAGAAGAAAATACATTAAAAAAAAAAGGTGGTAATAAATTCCATACTTTTATCCCTAGTAACATTTAAAATGTGTAAAGAACAAAGAGTCAGTATGCTCATTGATTAACATTTTAGGAGGCAACGAGAGTCGCCATTTTGTTTTGCCGTCGCGTTCATTTCTTGTGGCAGCGCGACACGAAGGGGACGCGAGCAAGGGCGCACGGCACGGCGCAGCTGCGCTGGTGTATGACGCCATTTTTGTTGCGAGGAATTCCGTTTGATTTTTATGAAGATTGTGCGCGTGATATTGTCCGTATTTCATATTGAAATAGATCGATAAGTTTGTTAATATTGATGAGTGATTTGATTATGTGCATTTGAATAGAAGGTAGGTCAATAACTTTTTATTTTGATTACGTGGAATTTAACTCGTTTTATTTGGCTGGCGTAGGTTATCCAATGTCAAATTTTGCAAAAAGTGTACGTAATGTCTTTGTTACTTACAAAAGAAAAATCGTTATATTATTATCTACTCTCAAATACTGCTTTGTATTATAAACAAATAACTACCTACCTAGAGATAGGCACTTAGTCGCGTAATAGGGTAGGTAGTTATGTGATGTGGTGACCAGTACAGTAACATGGTACCCAGTGTTGCCATCGAAGTTTCAAGCTCCCCACCAGAATCGACCGCTAAAACCACCAGAAATCCACTAAAAAAATCGCACCTTCTTAAAAAATCGCTAAATTTTCCACTAACTTTATTTCTGGCAGATTTTTGGTCTTTTCTAAAGGAAATAATATTTTTTTGAAACGTTTATTAAAGCAATAACATGAAAATTACATATAATGTAACAAAAAACTTCAACTTCAACTCTATATTAATTCATGGCTTTTGTCGAAGAACAAAATACTTAATAAAACCGATTTCTTTAAAAGATGTCAATCAAATAATATTATTAAGTTATCTTCAGATGAGTCGTTTCCGTCCGTATCATTATCGTTAATCTCGGACTGATACGACTCTTTGGTACCAATTAATTCCACTAGAAAAATCCACTAGCCACTAAAGCCGATTTTTGTCCGCTAAAAGGTAAGTCAAAACCACCAGATTTAGTGGAAAATCCACTAAGTTGGCAACACTGATGGTACCTTTTGTCTACTCTGACATAACTAGTGCAATAAAAATTACCTATCTATAAAACCGCTTTACTTCGTCTACAAAAATAATGAAGAATAAAAAAAAATCTTTCAGATCGGATGTCCCTATGTTAAATTAAATTAATAGGTCAGTGGCCAGTGGTGTTGATTAATAATAATATGTTGATGGCAATAATGAAGCTTATAATATGTACGTGTTGGGTATTGGCATTGTGCATATTTATTTACATACAGACAATTTACAATTTTATTTTGTTTGCAATGTTACAATACCACGGTAGTTTGCCTTTGTAGTCTAGAACTACATTTTTTTTTATTTCTCTTTAGAATAATTTTATTAACGATTTTTATTTATTTTTAATATTCGGTCGGAGTGACAATATTTTCGAGTTAATAATATTTACTCAAAAATAAATTGAGTGCTCTTTCATTATTTTAATCCTACTTGAACGCTCACACCTTTGTTGTCAGTCGATAGACAACGCCCTTTGTGAAAGTAAATGTTTTTTTTTTAAGTGGCAACATCGCCGGAACGGCTAGTGATGTTAAGGAGGAAATCGACTACTTAAGGGGCTGACAACACCAAACTGATGTTATTTAAGCAGTTTTTTAAGAAAAACTGTTTGTTCTAGCACATTAAAAAAAATATATGTTATTATTCATCATATTTCAAAGACCGTGGATGGACTCGATACTTAATTGGACGAAATCGGTTCGATAGAAAATAATTGCAAAGATTGGTCTTAAAATCATCGATAAGCGGTTCTATGTCTTTATTTTTTTTTCGTATGGGTCTGCAATTAAAAACATGAAGTCAACATATTCATACCTAAACCGCTGACGAGTCATATTTCACAAATAATCCATATATTTTTTTTAAATCAATATTTATTCATTATTTTCTTCTAAAATCTGGCCGGCCCAGTAACAGTGATAGTGCGCTCTCGTTTACTCCGATACAAATAGACAGTGTGTGTGACAGTGACAAATCCTCAAGGCCATTTGGTGTTGACAGCGTCTTAATATTTGTTTTCGTATTATTTAATATTAAAGTAGCCTAAAAGTATACCTAGTGCAATATTCGAGTCAAAATCTTTAGGGGCGGGTTAATAATAGTTAATCAGGAAGTAGGTAATTTAACCATTTTCTTTACCGACGTAAGTTTTGCATTGAGCCAATCGAAATATTCATAGCTGTAATGAATATTTTTGTACTTGAAAGGTCTTGCAACGTTATGAAAGCGACGAGTTACAAAAATACGGTAGACAGCTGTAAAGTTTTAATTTGATTCAGGGAAGGCGCTTTCAAATCTTCAATAACATTATTTTGAGCACATTCTAACTTGTTCATTGTGATTTACATAATAATAATTACACTGCCTAGGCCTACACTAGGTTTAATCTTTGCCGTTACTATGGTTTAGGCGCAGAAAATTCTTGGACGAGTTCGACTTTTTTTTAACCGTACGTTTTTGAGCCTCCTTGTTAATTGACCAGACTTTTCCACTAAAAACAATTTGGTGGAAATAAATTGAAGTGTTCTTACCAAATTGTATTTATTTTAATTTGCAATTACTTTGATTTTCTTTTGTATCGCTAGCTGGCAAAATCATCGGGAATAATAAAAGTTGCCATTTATTCCAACCTACACCTACCAATAACTTCGTAATTGATTTTTCGACCAACAGTATTGGCTATCGTCAAATGTATTTGGCTATTGAAAAGATTCAACAAGGATTATTTCTACCACTACCCTGCTAGAGACGGCATTGTCAATATTAACCAAGGATGTCGTGAATACTTTCTATATAAACCGAGGGTGTCATCGCCTCACGAAATATAAATGCGCTATGAGTGTAGAAATAGGATGTCACTTAAGAATGATGGCAACACAGGTATTGCCATCGTTCACAATTGACAAAAAAAAAAAACTTATAACCCGGTTCATTAAAGAAAGGAATCTAAAATGGCGGTTTTTATCATGTCCTCACGCTCGCACACTATAGTGAGCGAGCGAGAGGACATGCCATGTGTTGCCATTTTAGATTCCTTTCTTTAATGAACCGGGTTATACTACAATTTGACACGGCAGCCCATAACGTATGATCTATGTAGCCATTTAGAGTGGCGCCATTTAATCATAATTAATAATTTCTTAAGTCAAACAGCTCTTTGCTTGTTAGGAATCGTAACATAAGGATTTTCAAACAATGATAACAGGTATAAAAAAAACAGATATGCCTGTATTGTTTGCTTATTACTTACCTGCTTTACGTATTCTACTTCGTGGTATTTTATGTTTTTGTTATAAGCATTTTACCAGGTAAATCGTTTTTATTGTTAATGAACGGGCGAAGTTAATAGGCCGTTTGTACAACTAACTACCTAAATAATATACGTGGTTCGGGTGTGGCGTGGCGTGGCGCGACTTGTTTCTCGGAACCAGTCGAGGCTAGGGTGGTTACCATTTCGAAGTTTGAATAGTCCTGAACTCCCCGTCCTATTTTACTGTTACACCTTTCAGTGTTCATTGAATTCTATCGTTTCACCTTCTGTTGTTTTCAACAGACCCAAATAGACCCCAATAGACTAAAGCCGGACCAAGTTCGGACGCGGAGTCAAAAAGTCGAACATGTCCGGAGAAATATTCCTACCTCTCGACTCGACGTTCGAATTCAAACTATACCGTGTTAATATATATTTTGATCATCAAATTGCTAAATAATAACAATCGCTCGGGTAGACCATCAGGTTAAGCTGCGCTTGAATAGATGACAAAGCTGAAGTTCGGTCGTGGGATCAAAAACTCGAACATGTCTGGAGAAATATTGCGGACGCATATTCAGCTGCTCGGGGTCGATCTTCCAGATACGCCGCGTTTGACTAGGTTAGTCCGTGTCCTCCATGCCTTTAAAGCATGTTTAGCCGTTACCGGCTGTTGTTTGTAGATCCTTGACAATCGTTACAGGCAGTCCGAAAGTTACAACCAGTCTTATCAAGGAGTACAATATTACCCAATACTAATTTGGTTGTGGAGAGCTTATAGGCAATCGCTCCATGTAAAATACTGGTATTCAGTGCATCCGGTTAGACTACAAACCGACCTTAACATAGTTGGGAAAAGGATGGGCAGATGATGACCGTCTATATTTAGATTGTTTACGACTATCTGTGCCCCGGGGTTTCACACATCGTTTCTCTTTTTACTCGTCTGCAAAGGGCGTACTTACACCACAATAAAAAAAAATTGACATTTTGCGAATCTGTCTTTTCGCGAACCTGTCATTTTGCGTTTCTGTCTTTACGCGAACCTGTCATTTTGCGTTCCTGTCTTTTCGCGAACCTGTCATTTTGCGTTTCTGACCATTTGAGAAAAAAATCTCACACCTGACGATTTGCGTTTCTGTCATTTTGCGTTTCTGACGTTCTGCGCCTAAACCGTTATGTTATATAGACCAATACCCTTCCTCAAAAATCTGATTGGTGACTCCAGGCGTTCGAACAAACAAACAAATAAACTCTTCAGCTTTATTATATTACTGTAACATATTTAACATTAATTGCTTTCAGGCAACGTTCGCCAATAACAGAGAGGTACCTTAGGGTGCGTCCAGATTAAGTAACATTGTCTCGAAAGTTTTGTTATGTTTCATGTCTACAATATTAACGTAGCTAATCTGACTATTGAAATAATAATATGTTAAATAACAATGTTCTATAACATGTTATGTTACATTCTGTGGACTCACTTTTACAGACTAACATACATAATATATTATTATCAAGGTAAAAACAATTTGTGTTTTTACCCAAAAAAGAAAGTGTACCTATTGAAAAACGTCGTTTGATATACGTGGGCATTTGTTACTGTGGTTCTCGGCTCCTTAACAACCTCGCCTGCCGACTGTGAATTCCTCCTCGAATGCAATAACTAACTTTCCGCATATAAAAAAATACTATATTTGTCCCCTGGTATAATTATGATTGTGTGCTGATAGCATGATGTTGACTAGACGCAAAAACCACATCACACAGTACATCTTCTCTAGTAAAGAAGGTAGGTACTTGCATAACACTGAACTGGCCTATGGAAAATTCGATGTTGATCTAGAGTTCTAGACTTTGACTAGCGGTGTCTTTGGAAATTTTCTGTCAAGTCATGCATTACTTTGCAATATATTTGATGTGAAATATTCCAAGATCGATCCATATAAGATGCACTACTAGCTTCTTGAAGTCTTGCAACAATGGAATGCTTTCTTTAAGAACATGAGTAATGGCCTTCAAATTAGAATCTTGTCACGTAATTCCACTTTAGAATTACTTGTTGGATGCAAACCAGATCCGTCGACTTATAGAGATTCAAAAGGTTCCTTCTACATATTTTATTTGATAATACCGCGGCGGTAACATTTTGAAATCTGCATTTCTCATTATTAAGAATTAGTATGAAAAAAGACACATCGACAATTTGTTGTAGGTACTTAAAATTATAGCAATGTTCATCAAATTAATAAAACAATGGGTTGTTTATTAGTTAACCATGTTTAAGCATTTGCAATAGGTATAACCCGGTTCATTAAAGAAAGGAATCTAAAATGGCAACACATGGCATGTCCTCTCGCTCGCTCACTATAGTGTGCGAGCGTGAGGACATGATAAAAACCGCCATTTTAGATTCCTTTCTTTAATGAACCGGGTTATATGGCTTGTATCTTTTTTCTTTTTGAATATGTTAACATTGTTGAACTTTTATCTAATTCAAGTTATCGTTTAAACCCAAAAGATAGACGAACGGAAACGATGTGAGTGGATAAGAGTGGTTTTTTTGCTCCAATCAGATATGATTTCATAGAAAAACTTGTCCAGATTTGACGAACAACATAACCCCCCTAACAATTATTATCAGGTTACATTCCATTACTGGAACATCATCGTTAAACTCAAATAATCTTTGGTAAAGAATCATTTCACTGCGTGTCAGATGAATTGTTTAAATGTTCTATTATCTTAAATATTCGCAACAATGTTGAGGCTTCCCCTTAACGCTTGTATGTAACTAAATCGAAATACCTGTTTTGTGTGGTAATTGCCTTTTGTAACTTTACTCCTATTGTCTCATCTGTCACATTTAGACTTGCGCGTATAGAGTGCGGGGAAAATGGCACTTATATCATACATATTGATACAGACATAAACATCACGCCTGTAATCGCCAAAGGGTTAGGCAGAGGTGTACCCATTAGAACACTTACATTTCGCCAGTTATGTTTAAGTCCTATGTAAGGGGGGGCGAGCCTATTGCCATAAAATCCGGACACAAATTCAAACCCCGTGGCTGCTACTAAGAAATTTCTGATGGAAAAACCCAAAAACACTTTACCCGACATATGGGAATCTAACGCAGGACCTCGGTGACAGCAGTCACTCTTGCGGCCACAAGACCAACCTAGGCAGTTTTACTTACAAAACGAATCTGATTGTGAATGGGACTTATGACAGGTATCCAGAGAGCACACGTACGACGAACCACAGATTAACAAATATTTTTTGATGGAAGTGTTCCATCTTTAAAAATTGTGATACAGCGAGTAGTGCAGAGTACAGACCGAATCTGATTGTGAATGGGACTTATTATCGCGACTTCAATATAAACATACTGGTCGGGGATGATTGGACATTATCGGCCTTATTAATAAAAAAAAGTTAAGCCTGCTTAAACTTACGCTTGGTTTATCTCGCATGCCGTCTCACTTCAAAAATATTCAAAAGAAAGGGACAGCATGCGAGATAAACCAAGCGTAAGTTTAAGCAGGCTTAACTTTTTTTTATTAATAAGGGGGTATAAGTGTAGCGAGGGATTGATTGATTGTTTGAAATGTTGCTAATTCACTTCCGTGTCTTTGAAAATGTTACTTAAAATAAGCTGTTACTGTTGTTAGTATAGTTTTCAGCAATAGATAGATATATACTTGAATCCTTGAATCAATGCTTCCGTGCGAAGCCGGGTCGGGTCGCTCTACTCAAAAAAATACATGATAGGTAACGAAATCGAACAAAATAATTGTTGTTTAATTTGTTGTGTTTGGTTTAGAGAGTGGTGTGTTTCATTCAAATTGTTATAATATTTATTATGTCAATTTTACGGATATTTTCGTAATTCGGTCAAAATCTTACAATGCGGTTCCCGGCTTTATTTTACCATCCGTTAGTGTATTGAATAGTCGTATAATCCGTTTGATCTCGCTTTATTTTACCATCCGTTATTATTATTGAATAGTCGTATAATCCGTTTGATCTCTTTACATGAAATCCACACTTCTGTTATTTCTGGTTTTCCTAAGAAAATTATCCAAATCGATTTTGAACTTGATAAGCGGTACAGTGCCTGCCTAAAAATAGTTGGTTAGATTGTGGAAACCTGGCGCCAAAAGCGAAATGAATTATCCGCCGTGCTAACAATTATTATTATGTGGATAATGCGTGTAAAAAGACGAAGCCGAAAGGCGCTTCTCACCATCATTTTGATCTTTTCTTTGTTCTGAACCATACATGTACCTTCTATTTACGGAGATATTGGAGGTCAAAGTTCTACATGTTAACAAGTGTGACTAAATACAAGTGTTTAATACTTACTGTAATTTAACTTTTAATACCTCTATGACTAGTCATCAGCACAATGTTTTGAGTGCACATTTGAGAATAACCACAACGAAGTATGCGTTGAATGGCTTAGTTTGATGTACATAATGCTTGGCTAACGGTTTCGTGAAAAGTACAGTTACACCTTATCACCGTATTATTAGAACAATAAAAACTATTATAGAATTCTAGCTGACTCGCGCCTGCTTCGCCCGGAGTCGGATTCCAATATTTCCAATACAAACTTTCAATCCCTATTTCACCATCCAATTTTCTAAAATATCATCTGATGCCTTCGTCATAATAGCTATATGTATGCCTAATTATAGTCCGATCCGTTCAATAATTTGAGCTGTTCGTTGATACTCAGGAAAAAAGATTTTATTAGTATGGATTGTCCTAAATGTACATGTTGACTTTTGTTTGCGCTTATAGTACAGTTAACACCATACTCACCAAGGCAAGATTGAGACACTGCTTTATTTAGGTATTATTTTATTGCGTTAATGGTGTAAATAACAAAAACATTATACAAGTAATTGTTTTACAGCAGCCAAAATGGATTCCGAATACGACCTGAAGTTCGAGGAGATGAAGAAGTATATTCCATTTCTGGAGAGCATGATCAAACGATTGGAAGCTACCTCATCTGGGTCCGGCAATCCACGGCAGGCGCAGCTAGATAAGATCCGATCTCTGAGAGACTTGCTGTTAAACAAGAAGAAAAGGTAATAAACATTTTTTTTTAATTATTGCTGATATTTTCTGAGCTTTTGCAAGCAAGTTTTCATCAATTTGAATTGTTTTGTGTCAGCTTTAGTAATACTTACATTGTCTATCCTATTTGTAGCTAATTGCAACACATACTTGTTTTATACACACATAAATGTTTTGATGAGTTTTATTGAGATTTTTGAGATGGGCATTGAATTGAATACTAGTATTTGCGTATTTGAATGCAATAATTATTGCAATAAGGCCTTGAAATACCGTGAGTGATGCAGGCTTTGGGAACACTTCGTTGAAACCGACGTGGGGATGCACCGAGGTGAGGTCTTAGTGGACAAATGCCTTACCCCGCTTTCTTTGGCTAACGAGAACTGTCACAAACCTGTTGTATTGGATACTAATAAACGCACGGAGGTATGGCAGAGCAAAGAGTTATACGAACGGCCGGACGCCTTTTCTGGACCCTTCACGGACCCGATGTAGACCTATTGGCGTCCGTAGCCTGGCTACGTTTCAGTAACCTCTGGCCCCTCTGGGTAAACCGATGGATTTGTTTGTGCGATTATGGATGAACTTATAACGAATAATTATCTTAAATACATTCTCAAAAATGTTACGGTTTATATCTGTCAGAGATGCCACCGACTCGGTGAATCGATCCGACATGATTGTTTCTGGTTATTCTCGTCATGCTGACGAGTACTTGCACAGACACAATCTAGTTACTTGAATTATCCACCAGTACCAGTACCAGCACTTGCCTTGCAGTACAACCTGGTGAATTATAGATTACCATACTACACGTATATGCCCGGCCCAGCTCTCCAGAGCGGTCATGCCACATTTTATTAGTATCGACCTATTATCACAGACTATTATAGCAAATAAACCCGCCATTGTTATGATAGATGACCGAGAGCGCCATGCAATAATTGTTGTCATCAGTTCATCACTGTCCCTCGTACGTAATGACAATTACGCGAAAGCTGAGACTGATAAAGAGAATAAGTGTTCCACATGGAACGTGAACTCTACAGTTACTGTATCGGTACTCGTTACGGTTAATAAGAGTAATAGCAAAGAGCCTCGACCAATAAGTTAGGAGGCTCTTATTGCATCCGCCACGGGAGACACTCCGGGCGTCGGGGGCCACATGATGTCTTCCGGCCTTCGTAGGCGCAGGGTTGTGGACGGTGAGTAATGGGCTAGCTCATCGTCCGTCCGTCTTTTGACGACGACAGGCCGTTTCGACGGCGCGTTCGTGTTCCACTCGTGCCTCAAAGAAATGTCAGCAACAAATGTTCGCCAAGGGCCGACGCCCTTCGAGGCTGCGGGTTGGTCGAAAGAGATACCGCGGCCTCGACACAAAGGGCTAAGAAGGAATAAATGTGGTTTTTAGTCAGTAGATTTAGAAGTCTGACACTCCCTACCGAGTGGGATGAGTCATTTGATGATTTCCCTCCATCCAAAAAAAAAGTCTTATTACGTGGCTGGGTCAAGGGCTTGATTGACCCAGCCACGCAATAAGACTTGAAAAAGCAGTAAGTACTCCTTCTCCTCTCTGCAGGCTGACGGTGGCCAGCCACCGCCAGCCTGGACCTTGTTCCTGATGTCGATGGGTTATTTTATTAAATAATAATATACTTAATGTTTTTTTATTTTAAATATTATGTTACTTTCATTTTTCTGCCTTTGTCCCATTCTATTTGGAGTCGGTTTCTGAGACAACATTTCGGTGCATCTCCACGTCGTTTTCAAGGAAGTATTACTAGAGCCTGCACAACTCTCGGTTTTGCAAGGTCTTATTGTAATGATTATTGCATTCGAATACATATAGAAAAAAAAGTGGATACCATATCTACTTTTATTCCAAGTCCGAACAGTTCATGACATTTTGTGTCAATTATTGAGATTAAATTGCATATTACAAAAAAAATATTGTTATTTCTAGTAATATTTGGCATAAGAACGATATTATTAAACAACAAATCGAGTCTTGTAGATATAATTGTGTTCTTGTTTGTTTTTTAGGATGAAAATGGAGAACTTACTGAAATGTGAACAAGTACTGATTAATTTGTACGCAAAAGTTGAACAGGTACGTGTATCTAAAACTAATTGTGTCGATGTTCCACACATTCGTACGAAGCGCTTTGCTAAGTCTTTCATTATTCGTACAGCCAAAGAGTGGAACACCCTGCCTGCGTCGGTTTTCCCGAGTTCATATAACCCCAATATATTTAAGTCGCGAGTAAATAGGCTTCTTCTGGGTAAACTCGTTCCATCGACGACCTCATCTCTGCCCTTAGGGCAAGATTGAGGTCAAGAGTAAGCCCATATTAAATAAATAAAAAAATAAAAAAAATTGAAATCCAAATTGTTGAGAAAGCAAATAATTTTATTTTATTATGTATTAATAAACCTAACCCACAAGTTACTATTAACTATCTTTATTTTTCTTCTACTGGACGTTTAAATCAAAATGACGGCAATTTACTTAAACAAACACTTACACCACACAAAATGTCGCCAGAAGTTCCGAAGCTGGTATCACCCAAATAGCTGAATAGCTCAAAAATAACTTGCTTACGCTAAACACATCAAAAACGAATTCATAAGTAATTAGTTTCAGTATTTCACATACAACACAGCCAAATAGTGATTTTAACATAAAAGTACTTACATTGTGATGACTCCAATAACTGCCAATGTCCAATATTAGCCAAAGTGACGCAAACTAAATACATACCTTAGTGTTATCTCCCAGAAACTTACTGAACGACATATTATAGCTTTGGTTCAGTCCGTCTTAGTAAACATAAACTACTTTTAAAACCTTAGATATCGTACACAAAGTCTTGACGAGGTGATCTGCTTTTGGTGCGAAAACTCTACTTATGTAATTAAATCTGTTCTGAAGAAACATTTTGACTCTAGCTTAACCGTGGAAAGAAGAATAGATAGTAGTGGTGATTCCTCATACTAAAACCAAGTCGACTCAGCTCAGCCGAGCGGACATTGTTGATTTGCTATATATTTTTTTCATTTTCATTTTTATTTTTGCAGAGAGATGAGACTGTTAAAAAGGTACCAGATCCAGGATTTTCCATAGATCCTCCCACGCCACAAGAGAAGTCAGATTTAGAAGCTGTAAGAAATAAGCTCAAAACCGTGGCCAAACGACAGGAGGATGACCAGGAGACGTTGCCAGAGATTTTGAGGGTCGATGAAGTTGAAGAAATTCACACTGCGGGTTCTAAAGAACCGGCTCTTTTTCAAAGAAGGCCAAATAAATCGTCAAAATCGCCAACACACCGCTCTCCAATTAAAATAAAAGAAGACAACGTTTTATCTCCACCTTCAGCTTCTAAGCGAAGTTACACTCGAGTTTTAGTGTCACCCGATTCTTCTGCACAACGTTGGTCTACTACGCCCGATTCAACGGAAGAAAAACTTTTTAGTCGGCGGTCACCACGCAGATCTCCAAGAAGGTACTCTCCTTCCTATTTAAAAAAAGAACGAAAGAAATCTTTAAAAGAGTCAATAATACGTAAATCCAAAGATTTAAATATTACATTGAACGTGCCTGAAGATAGTTTAAGCACTTTGAATACAAAGGATATATTCACCAGAATTATTAAATGCAAAGATGGTGACGTAGATATCGATACATTACGGGAGTTGCGAAAGCAGATACTTACTGAGCTAAAAAAGACTGGAGCAAAAGATGATATATCTGATTTAATATTAAAGTCTTATAGTAAGAAAAAGGGAAGAACTAGGAAAAAAGACGAAGTAGAAGAGGGGGAACTATCAGACAGTGAAAGTGAAGTTATTGAAAATGTTTATGGCAGTTTGAGCGGTAACTTGATACTTAAAGATCAAAGTGATGCGCCTACTTCTAAGGACACAGACAAAGCTCGAAAAATTCAAATTTGTCTCGTGATAAATTCTGACAAAAAAAAATCTGATTCTAATACTTGTCCTAATTCCGACCTT
Organism: Diarsia mendica; assembly: GCA_949316265.1. Taxonomy (NCBI): domain Eukaryota; kingdom Metazoa; phylum Arthropoda; class Insecta; order Lepidoptera; family Noctuidae; genus Diarsia; species Diarsia mendica. The sequence continues at coordinate 13,887,866 of OX438903.1, read as the reverse complement.
TTGGAACTAGAAATGTACCACAATGAGTGCAAAGAAGTCGATAAAACTGATTCTAATAAGGAGAAAAATGAGTTGGACGTAAAAAAAATTGACAATGATGATCATTCGAAACAGACTGATATACAAAAGAGGAATAACAAAGATGATGATTCTACTGGTAAAGTAACAAGTGAAGATAATTCTACTGATAATGTAAAAAGTGAAGATAATTCTACAGATGTAAAATTACAAACAGCATCAAATGAAAAATCCGAAGCTAATACTCAAGTAGAGCCGGTTAAAAATACAGCTAACTTTTATAAACCTATGAAAGATAGTTCTAAACCTGTAGAAGCAAATAAAATAGAAGGTGACGACAATAAAACTGATAGTAAAGCTGAAACTGCTGTGACAGAAGTTTCTAAAACTAACAAAGATGTGTGTTTGATTGAAGAAGAACTAGAGAAAATGGAAACGCCTGTTGAAATACCATTACTAAATGATCCAGTACCCGTAACACCAAAACCAACCAATAGCACGCTTTCAGAAATAGATATATTACAAGCTCTCAAAAATGAAATATTGAGTGAGTCTATTACAATCCCCGGCTCCGAAACAGGTACACCACTTTTACACCAACCTAAAATCAACAAAGTGGCAAGTGCCAAAGAAATTATGCCCAAGAAAAGGATATCTATTGAAAACTATAAACAGAAGACAGAGAGAGATAATAAGATATTAAGCTCGATTAGGTTTTATCATGAAGATAGTGATTCCAAAGACGATCTTATCAGGAAAACAAGTCTTAAATTGACAGAAAAAGAATGTGAGCGGTTTAATATACAAAAGAAAATGTCGTTCGATGATGACAGTTCAGACGTCGACGATGGAAGTGAAATTCAAGGAAGTGACCTTTATAGCGATCTCGTTCCTAAATCACCCGACCGTGACGAGTCAAGTAATATGGAATCGACACCTCCTGTCATAATACCTGGTGATCCAGTGAAAGCGGTGCCGGTAAATCGCAACGCAGATGTCGATATGAGAACTTTACCAATTTTATCTCCGAATCAAAACAATCCACCTACATCGTTCAGTAACATTTCTGGACTTTTAGGTAATGACACAAAAAGTGCTATTAAAACAGATACTAAAACTACAGATAAAATTAAAAGTCAAAACAAACCCGTCCTATTGGACCCTCGTGTTAGAAATTTACACCCCGTGAATTCAAGTCCTAGTCCGCATTCTGCTAATCCCGATAGGACGCCAAGGTCAACATTGTCTAATATTATTCAAAGTCCAGCCTCAAATGCATCTATGACGCCTAATGTAAGGTCTTATGAAATGACTCCTAACCACCAGTCATTTGACGTCGACCAATCAAACAAGAAGCACGTATATGTTCCTTCGATGACTATGACTGACTCTAGAGAGGGAGAAAAATCTGTCTCAAAGAATTCGAAGATTGTACCATCTGCTGAAAGAGAAAGAAAATCACGGTTGGAGGATATTGGAGATACCAGTAGTTGGAGTTCAAGTGATGTGTCGATCAGTACACGATATACAGACGCCTCCACTGGAGACAAATACAGTCAAGGACAAAGAACTGAAAGATATAGCATCGAAAAACGAGACAGCTTTTCTTTTAAAAGATCGGAATGCCCCAGGACACCTCTACCTTCTTTTGGAAGATCTGATGGGCCGGTAACGACGACCCAAACATTTAATAGATTAGACAACCCAATGACCCCTCTGCATTCGTTTGGGTGGGCTGAGTGCCCTTCCACGCCAAGTCACCATTTTGGCAGGTCGGAATGTCCACCTACTCCCAGTCATCCGTTTGGTAGGTTGGATTGCCCACCCACTCCGAGCCACTCCTTTGGACGGTCAGATTGTCCGGCCACCCCGATCCATACTTTTGGGAGTCATTCATTTAATGAGCTCCCTCATACTCTAAGCCACCAATACGGTGCGACCGAGTGTCCACCAACGCCATACTATGGAATAAATGAATGCCCAACTACACCTAATCACGGATTTGGTAGGTCCGACTGTCCATCGACTCCCAACCATCCGTTTGGAAGATCTGATTTTAATACACAAAAATATACTAAAGATCCCAGACTTAACAGAAAACCTGAGTATGAATCAAACGCTCAGCTAAACGAAAGAGACCGTGGATATTATAAAGATAGTGACTACTATCGCGGCAGTTCATACCAATCTCAAAAATCGTTTAGCGGATCAGATAAATATACAAGCCAAGGCAGAGAACAAGGCAGAAATAGTAAATACAGATACTATGAAAATGATCGAGGGTTTTCAAGAGGTCGTGGACAATACAACAGCGAGTATGAAGATGCTGCGTTGAGACGTGGCAACCAGCGTGAGAGAAGTATTGGGCGTGGCGTACATCCAGATAATAAACGCGAAAGGAGTATCGGACGGCACGATCACGCCGAAGATCCCGAGACCTTCACACGGTCATCGTCTAGAGGACCTAGTGTAAGAAATTCTCCCATTATACCGAAAAGTAAGTCATTAACTGTTAAATCTGACGCCGGCCGCTCTTTCAAGATTAACACTAGTGTTAACGAAACATTCCAAAATTTCCTTGAGAGCGGCAAAGGTATTGAAAAGTCTGAGTACAATTTTAATGCGAGACGTGAAAGAGCTGCAAGTGTTGGAAGATCATTAGTACAAGAATCCCGTTGCGAACCGGTGTCGGACATTGCCAAACGGAACACAACTCATAATAAAAGAGAAGGGTTTCGAAGAGCGTCAAGTATGGGTAGAGATTCGGCAGATTCGGCAGCAGACAAAAGAAGCTTCCAAGAAATAAAAGCTGATTTTAAAACTTATAAACACCCTGAAAAAAAATCGAGCCCGTTTGACATTGCTGGAAGTGAATCGAGTCAGTTTGACGTTGGTAAAATACGAAATATTGATACAAAATCTAAACCTAATACTGAAAGAATTGCTAGTAGTAAAAAAGAAACAGAACACTATGTAAAACATAACGAAGACAAGCGCGTTCAAAGTTCTTCAAAGCTGACTTATTCTCCTAAAAAGAACTATAGAGATCCTAGAATGCGCAAGGAAACTAAAAGTAAATATGAAGATCCCCGCGCAAGGAAAAGTGGTATTATATACTCTAACGACAATATTGTGAAGGGTGCTATTTTGGCTTCCGGTTATGGTGTCAAAAACTACAAGATTCCTAAGATTAAACGTGTTGTGGAGGAGAAACAAGTGGAGGCACCTAAAAAAGATGTACCTGTAAACAAAAAGGATGAGAAAGAGAAAGATAAGCGAAAAAGTGTTGATATAATAAGAGACGAAGAAATAATAGAAAAAGCCAACGATAAAAGTAAAGACAACAATAAAGTAACAGCAAAACAAAAGAACAAAGAGGTACCAAAAGAAAAAATCAATGAAAGTTCTAAAACTAAAAACAAAGAAACACCAAAGGGAAGAAATAAAGATATAAGAAAAGAGAACGATACTATATCAGATTATGAAACGGAAAAACTACAAATACAAATCGACGATACGAGTGAATCTGATGAACAGATTGGAAGAAGATCAACAAGATTGAGGAAAAAACTGGCAAGGACAAATACTGTGAAAGATGCAACTGCTAAAGGCAAAAAACCCAAGAAGTCAATAATAAGTGACTCCGATACTGAAACAGAAAATAGTGCTTCAGAGATACTTCCCCGAGTCCCTATTCCCGATACTGATTTACGAACTACGACTCCTACAGAACCACCACAAGTAACTAGTCCTGTCAAAGAGAAAAAAATACCCAAACCAGCGAACACTATTGATATGCACACTAACTTTGGCTTAGAACTGGAGATGTTTACCGATAATGTTGCGTCAGACCCCATACTTGACAATATTAATGAACTGATTGCAGATCTGGATAACGACCTTGATGCGACTAAAAGCGAAACTACTGGTAATTTTATGAATGAAATTACCCTTGAGAATATGATGCAAAATATCACTTCTCTTTCTTCACAGGACAACTCAAGTGGAAGTAGAGATGAATTTGCTCAAGTACTTGAGGCTGTTAATGAGTTGTCTAAAACAAATTCGAATGAAGCTAATATAGTTTTACAAGACCTTAAAAATACGGAGGATTTAAAGTCAAACAAAATTAAGACTGCACAAAGTTTCGACAACCTACTTGCCTCAGTTAAACCTTCTCAATGTTCAACGGTACAAAGTGATGCAGTGGGAATTAAAAACGATGGAGATTTAAATTCAAACCCCATTCCTTTGAACAAACCTACCAACGAGGATATTGTTTCCACTACTGAAACTGATGAAAATACGTCACCCGGTGAAGACAAACTAATAATACATGAACGAAGTATAGATGGCTGCTCTACTCCGGATAGTACCATCAACATTGATGTCTTAGACAAAAATAAAATCGGTGACTGTGTTGCTGATAGCACAAATAAAGAAGCGCACAGCGAGACGAATGTTACTTCTTCAGATTCTGACCAACCTAAACCCGATTTAACTAGTACAGAACCCGATTCGGATTTGACATTAGATAATTTGCTGACGATGTTAAAAGACAAATCTAAAATTAAGAAATTGCTTAGTATGCTAGGTGATCAAACTGGTGACAACGATAAAATTATGAAAAAACTTGAGAAATTAAGCGAAATAGTGTCAGATGACGAAAATGAAGAAAACGCAGAACAACCAGAGCTGAAAACTAAAAAACCCGATTGGAATCAGACAGTCGAAGTAGCAACAAAAGAAACGGAATCACAATTACAAGATAGAGAGAAAACGAAATTGAATACTGACGACGAGGAAAAAAAGCAAAGTGAAAATGATGAGAACACCCAATTTGATGAAAATGAGAAGATCAAATTTAATGAAAACAATGAGAAGACCCAATTGAAGGAAAATAATGAGAAGATACAGTTAAATGAGAAGGAAGAATTGAATGAAAATGATGAGAAGACACAATTGAATGTAAACAATGCGAAGACACAATTGAATGAAAACGATGAGAAGACACAATTGAATGAAAATGATGAAAATACTCAATTGAATGAAGACCAGGAAATTGATGCTAATCAAGATGAAGATGAAAGTTTTGAAGATTTAATAGGTGAAGACGCCAACAAAGCCGAAGGGACAAACCTCCAGGTAACAAAACCTAAGACTAAAAAGAAAATGACTAGCAAAAAGTCTAAATTTTCTAGGAAAGGAAAAGGCCGGCCTAAAAAGCTTACGTCAATTGCAGAGAAACGCGTTACTCGTGCCACAGCTGCTGTCGAGACCATTCCAAAACCTAAAAAACCACCACGCGAGTTACAACAACTCCATGATGATATTAAAGAAATGTTTATCAAAGATGATATTTTAGGTGCTACTGGCATAAGAATGTGTCGTTTAGCCAAAATGGTCGACGAAAAACCCCCACCAAAGGATGAAGCTGTGGTAGCGGAGTCGGGACCCGTAGTGGTTTTGGAAAAGTTCAAAAACTCACCGGAAAAAAGCCGTGATAACTCTATTCCTGAAAAAGTAAGAAAAAAACCTGGACCTAAACCTAAACCTAAAACGCCAACTGCTAGTTTACCTGAAACCCAAAAGCCAAAATACAAACCTGGACCTAAGTCTAAAACTAAATCTAAGAAAGAATTAGACCCTTACTTATTTGAACAAGAATCAGCAGGAGACACTACTATTGAAAATGCGAGCGAAGTTGATTCAGATCACAGTTCTGATTCAGAAATAGGTTCCCTTGCATCTTCTAAAAGCTTTGGTAGCACCGAAGTGCTGGCTGAAATAAAGAAAAAGAACAAACGTAAACGTGGACGAGGTTGGCAAGATGGGGTGATAAAGCCTAAGACTAAAAAGAAAAGACTCGAAACTAAACCAGAAATTAGCACAGAAGCGGTTTCTAACTTGAATTTAGAATGTTATACCGATAAAGAGTACTGTTTCCGTAAAAATAAGTTAATTTATTCCTGTCGTTTATGTGAATTTGAGGGGACCAACATCGTACATCATTACATTAGTGAGCACCCGCACGACGAAATTCCACTGTCTCGAATGGATCCGAATCTTGCTGATGAAGCCATTGCACAGTGCAAAGAAATTAATATCCCAGTAGTAAGAACGATGCCTTCCGCGAAATACGTTTGCATTTTCTGTTTTAAAGAATTTGCTTATAACATCACGGTTTTGGAAACCTTTTTTTGGCATATAGTGAGTATGCACACTGGTGAATATAAGCGCAAGTGCTGTGAGTGTCCACCTGGGAAGATATGTCCGCCCAGTTTGGATATTCCACCACCTCCAAAACAAATTAAGGGTCAACTCATTGGCTACATTTGCACAAGATGTAATTATACTCAATTGTCTCTTGAAAATCTTAAAAACCACGTCATCAAACGCCATGATGATGAACAAACTCCTGTTTATACTATTAATTTATCAGCAATGTCAAGAAAGACATTAAAAGTGTTTTTACGTGATAAAAAAATTGCGCCACCAGCTGTACATGCTAGTAGTGTACGAGCCGTAACGCCCAAGATATCTGAAGAACAAAGTGATAACGGAGAAAGCAGTGAATCTGAGTCACCGCTACGTAAACCTGTGAAAATGGTTCTACCAAGTATTAAGTCGAAGATCACCTTTGAAGGTGATGACAATGTTAGCGAATTAACAGATTTCATTAGTGAAGATAATATCAGCATTGAGGCTAAAGTAATTAAAACGGAACAGGTTGAATCGGAGAACACCGATGAAATTTTAAGAGACGAAACTCAGTCTATTGACACAGCTGAAATAAGCCAACCTGCTGAGCCCCCTGTAGACCATCAACCTACGCAACTAGATGATCAACAATCTAGTCTCGGCCCGACATTAGAAGACCTAGCCATTCAGCCTTCTAATGATATTGTTGACTATCCACATTTCAAAATCCATATTACTGAATCGGGTGCTAAAGAATACATTTGTTGTATCAATGGGAAAGACAATCACTTTAAGACGACTCTTCTGATTTCAATGAAAAAACATGCACAACTGAAGCACTCTGAGATTTGGGACGGATATTGTTTCATTTGCAAAGTAATAGTTACCCCACAAGGGGCACATCCATTCAAGGACTGCTTCCAACATTATCTTGATAAACACATGGATGACTTTCCTATTTACCAAAAGGAAACAGTGCCTGAATCTAGAGCTGAAGAAATTCCAGATAAACAAGTTAGGCAAACAGACAGTCCTGTCTCTTCTAAGCCATTGATCAATGTTAGACCCATCTGTGACTTGATATCAACAGCGGCAGATGAACCGCCAATCGAAACTTTAAGTTTACCGATAATCCAGAGTGTAGTGAGTCTCGGAGCGGAGTCCCCGCGGATAAACCCTACTTACCCGACATTGACACAGGAGAAACAATCTACCGAACCCACCTTTAAATATGAGGAATCGCAAGCCAAAGTGATGTTAAATAAACACCGAGTGGTTCTGGAGACTATGATGGTTCGAGATAAACTGGTTATGGTGTACAAATGCGCGGGTAGGTTCTGTTCGTTTACATCTGACTCGCCCGAGGACGCGATACTGCACGCCTCCACGCATCAGCGCATCGGGGGCGCCGACGCTTTGAATTGTTCCTATTGTGATTTCGATGCTATGGGGAACGCGATCGACCTCGTGATGCACGTGTTTAGAGAACACGGACACTGCCAGTACTCTTGCAGGCAGTGTTTCTACCGCGCGGCGGCCAGTCAGTCGGTGGGCGCGCACTCGCACCGCGCGCACGGCGTGGCGCTGGCCGACACCAGCTCGCTGCGGACCACTGTGGCCACTACTGCTAGCGATGGGGCCGGCATGCTGACTCGAGAGCAAGCCGTACCATATTATATATGTCGCCATGGTAAGTAAATAAGAAAAGAGTATATTTTTGTCTTGTAGATAAATTATGCATTATTCCAGTCTGTACATACGTAAAAAGTAAAATAATGCATCGTTTTGTTTATGAAACTCTAGCGCTAGTTCGTCTATTGTTACTTGTTAGGTAGCGCTTACATTCTTCGAAGATACCAAGCTTATTGCCGCCCACTCAGAATTAACTTTAGCAAGAAATCCCCCTCTACGCCTTGACTTGCTTGTCATACTTATTACTAATTATGATTGACATTATTAATTTTTTATCACCTGAATAGCGTTGGTTATTTCTTAAAAATTGTCCGTATTTTTTTTAGTGAAAGGCAAATGCAGATTCCGAACTTACACCGCGAACGACTTTATGGAGCATTTACAACAACATGTTGGCGTCCCCTCGCATCCTTGCTATGTAAGTATTTTACCTTTACTGTGGGCTGTAGTAGTAATCCGTATTCAATTATTTTTATTAAATATCATTTTAGTATTTAAATAATTTTCTATTTGTGTGATTTAATTTTTATTTATATTACGAAGGTAATCACGTTATTATTTTGTCCGTTTAAATACAATTCAAGTTGTTTTTTTAACTGTCGGAAAACATTGTCTAGATTTTAATCGTTAACGTTTCTTCTCGATTACAGATATGCAAAGAGGAAGAGTCATCGCCGCGAGATTTGGTCGCGCACATGCACAGTCATGGGTTGAAGATGTTCCAATGCACGTGGTGCGTGCTGGGGGCTGACAGCGAAGTGGAACTCCTGGCGCACATATCCGCCGCACACCCCGCCAAACAACCCCAAGCTTACGTGAGAATTATGACTGATAAGGTATGTCGGTTTTGTACCTATTTTAAATTATTTTTTGATATTTTTAGCTTTGGCCACACTGAAGCATATTCCTGTGGGAGGTCTCTGCCCAGAGGTACTCGTGCCAGTAACAATCACCTCATAGAAATTAGTGGATATATTGAATTTCTACTCGAATCACGAGTAGGATTCGCTTCAGTTTTGCCCGAGCCTTGTCTATTCATTTCTTCTTTGTTTTTTTTTTTTACTGCTTTTTCCTATTATTATTAGTTGTATAAAACTCGTTCTCAGACTGCTATTTCTAAAACGAATCTAATTAAACACCTTAATTTGTTATAATTTCAAAATGGTCATGGTCAATTTCTATTGCAGCAAAGGGTCCTCCCGCTAACATACCTGGAAAAAATTAAAGTCCCAAGCGAAGATGTCATTCCGAGCGCTGCCAAAGAGAACCCAGTGCGTGAAGCAGAACGCTCCATAAATCTGGAGAAACTCATCGGCTTTACTATGTTGATGGAGACACAGCATGAAGTGAGCGAAACCGCCCCTCTACATACGGAACCCGCCCTTCTACATACCGAACCACCTGAAGAAATCATACCTGAAGCTGTACAGCAACCAGTAACTCCTATTGCACATGTGGCACCAACTATGTCTGTTGGTGCCAAGACCCACGCTCCAGGGAGTGAAGTTCAGCTTTCAGTTCCATCTGCTTCAGTGCCAACTGTCCCCGTTCCAACTGCAATCGCTTCAATAACTGCTCGTATCAAGACCGACGTTACAAGCCCCGAGCTCACACCAGGCGCTGCGGTGAAGTCTGAACCCTCGCTAACTATCACCAAAGTACCTAAAATTGAGGTCGAAACTCGTCCCGAGCCGGCCAGCGATGTAGTCGTGTTGGACAGTGACGACGACGAGGCCGGCCTGCCCGTCATAGACCTCTCGGACGACGACGCCGCACCCTCCACTAGCGACAAGCATACTCTCAAAGACAAAAGAGCCACCAGCAAAAAGGTGCCATTGGAACTCCTTGGCACGTGCCCTAAATGTCAGCAAATATGTAAATCCATAAATGGCTTGAAGAAACATTTCTTTTACTGCTATCCTAATAAAAATGAAGGGTCCAGGTGTGCGCACTGTCCTTACATGGCCAGCAACAGAGATCAAATCATGAAGCACTACATGTACGACCACTGCGATGGGAGTATACACCAGTGCGGCGTGTGTCGCACCACCCTAGGGACTCTCGCTATGGTTAAGCGACACCTGAAAGAAATACACAAGGAGAAAGAATATTTAGTCACGTCGACCTTAGAGAAGGGCATTCCTTGTTACATCGTTAATCCAGCCAAAAAGGATAAGAAAGAGCTGCCTAAGAGGAAAAATAGCGGAAATAACCCCGAAACCGTGAACAAGCGGCGGTTTGGACCCGAAGAAATAAATCAGCTTCCGATAAATCCTATACTCGAGCACTTGGTGTACTGCGAGATATGCGAGTTCAGCACGAAGGTGCGCCTGAACATGGTGCGGCACCTGCAGCTGCACGCCGAGCAGCAGCCCGCGCCGCACACCGCGCCCGTCAACCCCGTGCCGCACCTCGAGACCAACGAGAAGCACTTCGACCGCATGGTCAACCTCGCGTCCTCCTCGCTGGCCCCGCAGCGGCCCCCGCCGGCCCCCGAGCGCCCCCCCGGCCCCGCCCGCGCGGCCCCCCTGCCCCCCGAGCGCCAGGCCGCCTACCCGCGCTACGTGCCGGCCCGCCAGCGCAACACGTGCGGCGGCCCGGGCTGCAGCTACACGGCTGTGGACGAGCCCACACTGCGGCGCCACTGGGAGGCGCTGCACGACGGGCCCGCCAGCACCTTCCGCTGCGTGCACTGTCCCGACACGCAGACCACCGACACCAGGAAGCCCATCACCGCGCCGAGAGTGATCCAACATCTCAAGATGCACGACGACAACCTGTATGCTTGCCCGCTCTGTGACATATATCACTACAGGCGCGACTACTTGGAGAAGCATATGATGGACTTGCATCAGAACGCATCGTACTACATAGTGCGTGAGAGTGTCAGCGTGGCGGCTGCGGCAGCGCTGACTGCGGCTGCGGCGTCGCCTAGCGCTGCGCCCACCATGGACCTGAAGCCGTGGCAGTGCGGCTTCTGTGAATTCAAGAGCATGTTGCGTCCCGAAGTGGCCGAGCATTGCTTCAAGTTGCATCAGTCTAAGATGCAGTTCAGATGTGGCTACTGCCCGTACAGGGCGTCCGCGTTAGAGAATGTCAACAACCACCTGGCGCACTCGCACCCCAACGAACCTGAAGATGTCATCTATTACTACTACAGGGAAGGCTCGCTGCCTGACGAGCTGGACGGCACGCCGCGCTGGATGAAACAGCGGCAGAAGATGGGCCCGAACTTGCCTCAGGTGAAGACTGAGGAGCACGAGACCCCTGCCGAGGCACCGGAGGTCCCGCTGCCTCCCGTCAATATCGACCTGAAACTGGTTAAGAAAGAAGTGGATGAGGCGTCGGTTTCAGAGTCTGTTGAATCTCTGGAAGCTTTGTGCAAGAGATTCGGGCAGTTCTGTGAGCCCAATGGAATCCAGTTCAAGTGCCCACTGTGCAACGTTATGTCAGAACAGACAAGGGAGGCTATGCAGTCTCATTTATATGAAGAACTGCAGTATAGGAGGTATGTTAACCATTTTCTTATTTTAATACAAATACCAAACAAAGACTTCAATTCAGTGAGTTTGGCTAATAAATTTAAAATACACCACTAGAATTTTTTACTAATATGTAGTTACGAATCATGCAATACATCAATTATTACAAATAACATCACCCACATATCGCCAGTTAATTTTAGGTCCCATATATATATAAGGGGACGAGCCTTTACCCACAATTAATATAATAATTCATATTTAACATAAAATCTTTTAGATGGGGATGCGGCCTCTGCAACTACAAGGCTTTCCACAAACTCGGCCTCACGGAACACATGACCACCGAACACTTCAGACAGTACGACCACATCGAGCTACCTAAGGACATCAACAAAGAAAAGTGGGTCGCGGCCCAGTTGGACCATCAAGAGGCCATTATACATAAGCTAAAGGCCAACTTGGCTAATCAGAAAATAGTTGTCGAAAGACCAAACAAGCCTGCCCCAATCGTTGCGCGTCCTACCGAAGACGTAGTTGAGAAGTTCTCAGTAAAACAGTTGGAGGAAGCTTTCGGTGAATTTGGAGAGCCCAGCCATAAGATGTTCTGCTGCCCCAAGTGCGGCACGCTGCTCAAAGAGGAAGCGGCCATGATAGACCACTTGGAGATCGAACTCAATATGATCAGGTATGCTTGATTACACTGCTAGATAAGTGAAAAAACTGGCAATTTATTTTAAGTTCATATTTGACTGCTTTTCTTTCGAATTTATTCAAATATAATAGGGTAGACGACTGACTAAAAAAAATATGATTCTGTTTAGTCCGTCAGTTAGATTATCGGAAAATATTGGATACGTGTTTTTTGTTTTATCAAAATAATAAAAATTGACGAAAATAAAGCTTGTCAAAGATCATGGAGAGGGGGTTTTTGACGTCATAGTTTCGTAAAATTGGACCAAGCTGTGACGTTGCACGACTTTTCAAAGCGCTGTATCGTCTTCATTTTTTGTTTACGTGAAAAAAGAAAAAATACGTGTTCAATATTTTTTGGAAATCTATCTGACGGACTAATTAGATTTTTTTAGTCGTCTACCCTATTGTATGCACAACTGTTTCTGTTTAACATTACAAAGCTCTAATCATTTACTATTTCAACATTTTCAGGTGGGGTTGCACTAACTGTTCTATCAAATATCAGACGTACCGCGAGGCTCAGTTCCATTGTAAGGGTCACGACGGCCCGTCCGAGCCGAAGGCAGCCGTACGAGACCCCTCCATGCGTGCCGCCTGGGTCACCAACGTTATACAAGCGCAGAAGAAGGCCTTGAACATTGTCTCTACTTCCCCAACTACCTCGGAGCCTGCCACTCCTGAAAAGAGTTTCCCAGAAATCGATAATTCGCTTCTCGTCGTTCGCTACGAAGAGCGCGTTCCCACGCCCGATCTTGTGCCAGTCAGCCGCAAGAGACCGCGAGACCCGGAGAGCGATGACGAACGACTCATCATCGACGAGGCTGCCGGCCACAAGAAGGTCACCATGAGACAGTGCCCAGTCTGCCCCTACAAAAATAAATATTACAACACTTGGAAAGAACATGTACTTAAACATTATAACTTAAAGCCTTACTCGTGCTACTACTGCGACTACTCCTGCTCTTATAGGCAAGGCATTGTTGCACATTTTAACAAGTTTCACCCTGATGACCTTCAGCAGACAATAATGAATCAAATACCACCCGCAAAACCTCACGTCATCGAACTGAGAAAGAGGTTATCATCAGAGCAGGAACCTCCGGCATCATCTGCGAAGAGGGGTAAGGAAGGAAATAGCATATGCTTATTCTGTGAAAATTCAGTACCAGAAGCTGACGTTGAGACCCATTTACATGATAATATTAAACCCGACTTTGCTAAAAAAGGCGATGTGGTCTACAAATGCTGCATTTGCTTAGTTCTTCGCCTCGACGTGAATTCTCTACTTGAGCATCACAACCTGGTGCATCCTCACGTGCCAGTCAACTATGCGCTGTTTAAGCTGCATCATGACACCAGAGAAACGCATTACTGCGGTCATTGTGAACATACAGGATTTAAATTCCTAAGAGACCTGAAGAGTCACCACAACGCAGTTCACCCTACGCTTCTGTTCAAATACACAACTGTGCCGTATGTGTATTCTGATTCGAAAAAGGAAAGGAAGAAGGAGGAGGCTCCTCTACCGAAGAGATGCGCTAGGAAGTCGACAACCAAGCTCCCGGGCAAGACTGTCGCCAAGAAGTCCACCACCAGACTACCTTACAGTGTTCCCGGTTTTACAGAAGACGGGTATTCCTATTATAAGACAAAGCCGGAACCGCTAGAAAAGTATGCTAATGTCACTACTCTTATGTCATTCTGCAACAGAATGATGCCATTCACTCTTAAGAAGTTGAGCGAAATCATCAACATTGAGCCGAAGGTTATAGTGAAAGATGTGCGACCTGGCACCTCCAGTGATAAAACACTTTAAAAGTGAAAAATAAGTGTAGTGCGGACAAAGTGTTGAACAATCAATTAGTAATTAAACATAGTTTTATTTAGGAGTTGTATCGTTTTGAGGCCAGATTTGTGTTAGTTATAACAATGCTTAGCAATTAAAAGACATTCTCTTTTACTTGAGACTGATTACATTTGAATTAGTGCAGTGATTAGGTTTAGAAATAGACTAAGCGCAGTTGCACTAAACAAGGGGTTTACACGTCATAAGTCTAGCTTTCATAGGGGTGAAATAGCCAAATTGTAATTGCCAATCATTTAACATACTTAAGTATAAATATTAGGTAGTAAATAATATGTGTAAAAACGTTCTCTGTCAACGCTATGATAATATGTAGCACTTCACTACAAAATGTTGATGCACGAACTAGCTATTTTACCCTATTGCAATTATGAATCGCATATTTCTCCTATAAATAAGTAAAACAAATAAACGGCACGATTAAACCTTAAACGATATTAAACATTTAATTAGTATGGGAATCTGTGATTTACGATACATTCTTGTAAGATTTATATGTTAGTAGTAAGTAGGTATGTATATGTAATAATTTTGAGCATTTTTAACACCCTAAGTGGTTGAGTTCCTTTCTGTTTATTTTTGTCAAGCTGTGGAATCGATTCTCATAAGTATTTCTGTATCAAAGTGTGATTAAGTTTTGGATAGTCATATAATAATATATTATCTCCGATGAGAAGGGATTATACTGTTAGGTATATGATATCTCCTTCATATTTTTAGAAAACTTTAAATTGTATTCATAAATATATAATGCGTTAGTTATTTCAATGTGAATATTCAATTGGTAGAAATATTAGTACTTAAACATATTTTTTGCCCGGTCCACGGCTTTAATTAAATAAATGATACGATTTTTTTTTCTTTTTTTAATTCTAAAACTGCTGAATGTGAACAATTCCTACGAATTCTTTAATGATCGAACTTGTTTATATCAGACATAAAGTCTGTAGGTACTATTGTAATTTGTTTTGTTAGTCATTTGATAAGAAAAGTTTATTTGCCAAATTATATTCCAGTTCAGACAGAATAAAGGATTTTCGTAAAAACTTGTTTTATTAATAAAATAATAAGTATCGGTAAAAATCAGAATAGGACTAACGTGAATCTGAACGAATTTTTGACAGGTATTTTCACGTAAATTAACAACCTCAAAAAAGATTAGGTAGGTACATAATAGATCACTTCCCTAATGGAATTGTTATTTTTTTGCAAACCTTATTTATTTTTACTAGCTGTGCCCGCGACTTCGTTCGCGTGCTTGTCAAAAACTATAATGCGTCGCAAAGTTGCCCTGCGTTAACTTACAGACGCTGTAGAAAATAAGAAGAGGGTAATGCAAAGCACAGACTGTCTAAAGTGTGAGGCCAGACTGCAAGGCGCGGGGCGGGCACGGCGCGGCAAACTCAAACGTATGGAACTTCATTTGAGTGTCCATAGTGGGCACGAGGGCGCGGGAAGCGGCGCGGGCTACTTTCCGCGGGGAGCGCGCGGGCAACTCGTGCCAATGCCATAGCTCGTTCATACAAGTGGCCGCAGTGAGTGCGCGGGCGGCAAGCGATAAACCGCGCGGGAGCGGGTATCTCAAACTATTCGAGCTATCGCACGCGTTGTTGTGATGGCGTCTTCACAATTAAATGCTGAAGAATTATTACGTACTATTCAAGCACGACCTGCACTGTGGATGTCGAACATCGTCTATACAAAATTTTTCAATTCAATTATTTATCATTTGCCATTTAAAGTAAGAATTTACCGCCGCTCCCCGCACCGCGCTGCCAGTGTGGCCTCGCACTAATACTAAAGTTTAGAATTTAGATGGATGGATGTTTGTTAATCGACCACGTCAGAATGGCCGAACGGATCTTGATGAAATTTGAAACAGAGTAGGTAGAAGACTGACACTCCCTTCCGCTCTGCCCAGAGCGGGAGGGGTTCTACTGACTAAAAACCATCCATGTTCCTGCTTAGCCCTTGTGCCGAGGGCGCGGAATCTCTTTCGAACAACCCGTAGCCCCAACGGGACCCTTAGCCCGACGGGACCCGCAGCACTGACGGGTAGTTTAGGTAGCCTGACTTGAGTCTAACAAAATTTGCACTTAAAGCTTAATATTTTACAAACGAATCCCTTAATCGAAAAAGTGTTTTAGCAAACTCACAATCGTTTTCAAAGTCCTATCTAATGAGACCCCACACTACGGGCTTCGCAAGAAAATAAACATCCCCTCTTGTTGCGCTCGTGTATTGAGTGTGATGTGATGTTGTGTGGAGCAGGTTTGCTGGCGGGATGTCGACTGGATACTATTGGAGAGAGGGTGCAGTGGCAGAGTAAATAACAAGACTTCTTCAGGAGTACCTACTTTCTTCTTGGTTTATTCTTCAGACAGAGTTTCTTTCTTAGTCGCAGTCGGATTTGGAATGTTTTACCATCGAAATGTTCCCATATTTATATCAAATTGCTTAAGGCACTGACCAATCACGGCCCGTTGTTTGCGCATGCGCGGTGGCGTTTTGCACATTTTGGCGCCGAAAAATTAACAATATTTTGCCAGAGAAAATGCGGGAAACCCAACCTTGCCATTTTTTACGTAAAACATCCCTTACATAGTTTTTCTTATGACTCTAATCTTAAGACTAACTTATATTATAAAAACAAAACAAAATTCAATATAAAAAACCTTAATTAACACTTAAAAATCACAAAAAACCAAAAAAAAATCACCAAAATTTTGAGGTTATGTGAAAAAATTTCAAACACAAAAGTTGTAGATCTTTTTATTACCTACAACTTTGCCATTTAACTTTTTTCCATAGGACTTGTAGTTTTGCCGGAAATCGAGATAAACCGCTTTCCCTCCTTAAAAACCCCCCCACTTCCCGAACTCGGATCGACCGTAATTTATTTTTCCTTTCATTTTGATCATATTCCCCTCCTTTTCTAATGGGTTTCATCCTACTGTATTTTTTTTTTATTTTTAGGGTTCCGTAGTCAACTAGGAACCCTTATAGTTTCGCCATGTCTGTCTGTCCGTCTGTCCGTCTGTCCGTCTGTCCGTCCTCGCTTAATCTCTGTGACCGTTAGCACTAGAAAGCTGAAATTTGGTACCAATATGTTTATCAATCACGCCGACAAAGTGGTAAAATAAAAATTTGAAAATAATGTTTTATTAGGGTAGCCCCCCTATATGTAAAGTGGGAAGTCATTTTTTTTAAAATTTCAACCCTAACATGTGATATATTGTTGGAAAGGTATTTAAAAACGAATAGGGGTTTACTAAAATCATTTTTTGATAATGTTAATAATTTCGGAAATAATCGCTCCAAAAGTAAAAAACAATGTGTCCCCCCCCCTCTAACTTTTGAACCATAAGATTAGAAAATATGAAAAAAATCTGAAAAGTAGAACTTTATAAGGACTTCCTAGGAAAATCATTTTGAACTTGGATGGAAACAACAGATGGAAACAGCAGTTAACCAAAATAATTTGGTCCCTGAATCGTATGAGCGCCAATACAATCCAGAGGTCAAGTTTCATTGGCCCATAGAAGAAATTGTATAAATTATAGCATACCGTTTTGGTACGGCTACGGAACCCTTCATGTGCGAGTCCGACTTGCACTTGGCCAGTTTTTTTCCATTGTGGCGACTAGCGACATCTATCGCAACACCTGCGTACTAACAAACGATCGACAGAAAATCCTACATCGCGCTATGAACATTATCCGCGACGTAAGCCTATACAGAGGAGTTCCCGACTTACAACTGTCGGGCAGTTAGCCCGCCGGACACAACACCCGTCCGGTCGGAGGATCCTCCCTTTTCTATGGGGGATGAGGAGCTTTACACCCTGTTCCTCATTACCCCCAAACTGGTGACCCCGACGTGATCGTCAGCGCAGCCTTCGTGCAAGCACTTCATACGTCGTCATCAGCCCCAGCCTCATCAGCAACCTTGGCACAGCACACTGCACTTCGGCCGGTCAGCAAGCAGAGACGCCCTTCTCTCCTGGCAGCATTACGCAGCACTGCACACTCCGACTCACTGGAGCATACGCAGCATCACCCCGACTCACTGGGGCATCACCGCAGACAGTTCCGACTCACCGTGAACTATACGACATCCGGTTCCGACTCACTGGAACCTTCCACTGGCTGACAAGCGCCAAGACTTTGGGACTTTGGGGCTTTGGGGCTTTGGGGCTTTGGGGCTTTGGGGCTTTGGGGCTTTATTTTTGAAGGCTTCGGCCCTGGTCTAATATTGTATTTCACGACTTTCAATTTAGTCAGTTTTACTGAGGCAAAAAAGCTAACGGTCGGTCGTAATTTCTTTTTTACTATAGTCGACGGAGCCCCGCAATAACCTCGAAGGGGATGGCATGCATCCATTGATATAATAAAACCCAAGATACACACTCCGCGTCTCAAAACCGTCCGCTTAAAATGAGTTCACAATGAACTCATTTCAAATAGTCTCGCGTCGCTCGCGTCTCTGCACGGTCGTACAAAATACTTTTTATATTGCTTTTTATAACTGCATTGTAAAAGGAATCTGCGTAAGGTTGAATTTGCCAAAAAAAATATGTTTATAGTGACGATAACTACATGTAGTAGTGCGTGTATTGGTGAGTGTTTGGCGACAGTTTCGACTGTTTGTTTTGTTCGAGACTGTGCATCTAGGGTTTTATTATATCAATGCATGCATCCCCTTCTAACCTAACCTGTCCGAGTCGGGGTGCCCCAAGTCCCGAGCTAACTTCGCTCGCTCTTGTATGATTGTATCCAAGTTTTCGTAGTAGCGGGTTCGCATACCCTACGATAATCAATGATATTATAAATAACAAAAATACGATTACATACACTACAGTTAAATATTTAGAACTGACATTTTGGGTATTCATGTTACTACTTCAGGGGTGCGTTTAAGATGGCCGGCGAAATTTTCGCCGGATAAAAATTAAACTAGCGAGGGTTCGCTGAACGGAGTCATAGGTTTATGTCAATGTTAATTGTCAAATTCAATTGACAGCTCAGCTTTATAAACAATCAATAATTCAACTTAGATTGTAATTTCGATTTTGCTTGTGATCTCGAAATTATTAGTCAGTAAAAATGGATCGGAACATGAGGAATCAATTTGCCGATATAATATTTGTTTAAAGTACCTATTTTATAATATTATATTTCTACAACAATTTGTATTATTACTTCATCCATGATAATCCACAAATAAAATTGACGGAGAGTCGGAGACGTTTAGTACTCGTTTCAGAAATATTCGTAAATATGGCGCGATTCTAGCAAATTAAACAACAAACAGCTCAATGACAAAGTCAATCTGACAGCGGGATAAAATTTAGCGAGCTAAAAAGGTCGCTATTCTAAAAATTATCCTAGTTAGGCGAAAACTTATACCGGCGGACGGCCGTGAACGGAGCAGATTAAATTTTAGTCAGGTTAATTTTTCACCTCGCGGTGTGCTTGAACGGGGTGTTTAACGTTTATTCAGGTTAAATTTTAGCCTGGATAAGCATCTTAAACGCACCCCAGAGAAACAAGATTTGGTGAGCTGCATTAATTAGGCTTGTGTTTAAACGCCTACCAGAAAAGAACCTATTTTACTACCAAAAAAATTCGAAATGCCTGCCAAAATGGATTAATGCTCACCAAATTGTGTTTCCTAAAGTATTGTAGGAATGAACCTATTTTCCTTTTTATTCTATACCATAAAGATTTATAAACGCCTTTAAAGTTAACTGCAGACCAAATATTTTATATTATCACTAAATAGATGTCACCAATATTGTATTTCACGACTTTCAATTTATCTCCATGACGCGCTCGCTTCGCTCCGAAGTGCCGGGCCTCCGCCGGCCTCCTTCGTCGGCCTACGGCCCGGTGCCCATGCCGCCCATAAAGGATACTGTCGCGAGACGATCGTATTATAATTTTGGTTAATTGATTTGGTGAGCATTCTATTTTGGTAGGCAAAAAGAATATAAATACAACACGTACAATTATTCTGATGAGTGTCTAATTATTTTGAAACTTATAACGTTGTTCTATAAGCACCTCAGTATAGAGTGGGTTTATTTTATTTGAAGTTAAAATATTTTATTTAGTACTTTACTGTATTTTAATCTAGGGTCTAAAAATCTTTTTTGGTGAGCATTTAAATTGTAGCCAAATTAAAATAGCTAACAAACTACCACGGCAAGTTAAAGAAAAGCTTATAATTAATGATTTACCAGTGAAAAAGATAACTACTAATTTCATAATGATACATGTTTCTCAGTGGGTACATTGTTTACTTCAACAGAGATCTTTAAGTTCTGTGCCCCTGTTGTGTTCTGTGAGCTTGTTGTTAGCCGGAGCCCGGCGCCACGACTTCAAATACCCATCTGAAGCATATTATGTTGTGGAAGTTCTCGTCGTCCTGGATCCTGATTTCGATGGGCAACGTAGTTCCCTGTAAATAAGCGAACATACGGTTAAGTACAGGGGATGTGGTGACAAGAAACACAGTTTTTGACTTGTGGTTACAGCTGTTGTAACCTAACACAACCCAGCGAGACGAGCACCCGACTAACCTAAGTCCTAACCTTTGCTTGCGACTATGAGGCCAAGCTTGCTCCAACATAATAACGAGTAGTAGTCTGGCAGTCACTCAAGTTATAAGCGACTGAAGCGGAGCAGTCAATTTTACAGCGTTACTTTTGTGTTGCAATGTTTCAGAAAATATACATTTCAACCTCTTTGTTTCAACTTACCACAGGTATGAATTCAGGCTCCGTGACATGGAGCAATAGAGGCATGTGGAGCGTGTTCTTGACGACCTCGCCTTCCCCCACAGGGCAGTTTGTGTTACTCAGGTACTTAGTTACAGGTAATTCCCCTGTCACCGAGGTTAAATGGTAGCGGCAGTATGGATAAGTAAGCCGTAGACGTAGTCCTCATTCGGTGTATATTGTAAGCTGAAAAAGTAATAAAATGGTTGAAAAATAACGGCTTTGTACCCGTGGTCCCTCTCGTAGTCCCTTGAAGGGAATATTCATAATGTAGCTTCCCGTTATGGGAGGGGGGTTATATTTTAATTTTATTTTAATACTAATACTAGTAATAGGAAGCTACATTATTCCCGATGCTTCTGCCCTCCTGGTAGTTTGTGACTGATCGCCTTGATTGCTTGCTGGGTAACGGCCCAGTACGAAGGCCCACCTCTAGGTGGCCATTTTTATGGTTATTTTACACTTCATTGAAATACTATTTATTACAAAATTAAGAAGTTCTTGTGGGGAACAGCTGGATATTACTTCGTAAAAAAATAGTTTCATGGAAAAATAGTTGAGGGTTCCTAAGATAGACAGGTTCCTTACTGAAGCCTCATACCGGACCAGTGAACAAAATATGTTCTGTTTGTGAATTCGAATTACTAAATTAATAAATAAATTATGTTAAGTAATTACAGTCGCACAGTGTCGGAATTTAACCTGTCAGTCGAGGAAAAAACAAAATACATACGTGCTCTGAAGACGATCTCGATGACAGCATCTCGTCCATGTTCCAGTCTACACGGCTGTGTCTGTGTGGTACAATCAGCTATGTACAGTCGCCCACAAAAGTGCATGGATACCTTAGGGCCTATTTTTCTGTGAAGGTAGAAATCAAATTTTCGAAAATAATTAATAGATGGCGTTTGGTTTCTGCACAACTGTGATATTAAACTCTTCAATCCCCAGTGTCACTTGTAGGTGGCATAAGTTTTATTTCTGTTTCTACCTCACAGAAATTTTATTTGTAATTCCTACATAAATAATAATAGGAAATTAAAACTTTAAAGTTTTTACTTTCCGCAATGACAATATCCGGATTACCCGGTGTCACCTGTAGGTGAAATAAAATGGAGGTAGATTTTTATAACTTAGTCTTAACTAAATGTAAACTATTCTGTTGAGATATAGAAAAAAATGAACTTTGACTTGGGAATAGGTTAGGTAAGTAAGAAGTTAGGAAACACGTATTAGGTTGGATGTGAGAAGTTAAATGATAAAAAAAAATACGAAAGAAACCTTAAGGAATGTTTTACTACTTGTAGATATACTGTGTCTTACTGAAACATTCTTGCTTGAAGGTACTGAAAAAAACTTTCGCCTAAAAGGCTTTACGACTGCAGTGTACTACTCAAGGAAAACTTCAAAAAGAGGGGGTGTTGTTATTACTTTAAGAAACGAAATTGAATTTAAAATAGTAAAGGACATACAAAAAATAAGCGAAACATGTGTATTTGAATGTTGTGGTGTAGAACTAACTAAATACGGTATATTATTAATATGTGTATATAGAACCCCTTCGTCCAATGTAACGATATTTCTTAATAAACTCGATACTCTATTGAGGACGTTGTGTCGTAATACAAGAAAGAAAATTGTTATATGTGGGGATACTAATATCGATATTTTAAAACAATCAAAGGAAAGTAGGGAATATAATTACTTGTTAAATAGTTACAACGTAAAACATGCAATTTTGACACCTACTAGAGTAACAGAGAAGACACAAACTTGCATTGATCACATTATAACCAACATAGAAAATGGGTGTGCAGAAGTGCATGATTTAGGCCTATCAGATCATTCAGCCCAATCATATTCTTGGGCTGTTACAAAAATACATGAACCAGTTTTGAAATGGTGGTATCAGTTTAAACGAGACTATAGTAATGACAATAGGGAAACATTTTTAAACTCAATCTCATGTCTGTCCTTTAGTGACGTATTTGAGGAGTCCTCAACAAACAATGCGTTTCAAAAATTTATTGATACATTTCTTCTATTTTATAACTTATGTTTCCCTATCATTCGCGTAAAAATAACAAATAAAGCATTACATAAATTCAACTGGCTTTCTAAAGGCATAAAAATAAGCTGTAAGAATAAAAGTAAATTACATTATAAATTGAAATATAAAAATAACGAATCTCATAAAAACAAGTACAAAAGCTATTGTGATTTATTGAAAAAATGCATTTTAACGTCTCGGAAAAATAATAATACCAAATACATAAATAAAGCTCAAAATAAGTGTAAGGCGGCGTGGAACGTAATTAAAAAGCATACCGGCACAGATTTAAAACGCGCCTGTATTTCAAAAGTTACTGTAGATAACCGTGACTGTAGAAGTCCTGATTCTATTGCAAATCATTTCAATACGTTTTTCACTAGCACGGTTACCAATAATAGCCTTGATAATAAAGGAGATTCAAGATTTAAACTAATGGATCATATTGAATCAATCAATAATTCAATATTTTTGTCCCCACTGGACGGTAGTGACCTTAAGAAAATAGTGATGTCTCTAAATGATTCCAAAGCTAGTGGTTATGATAATATTCGCACTGACATCATAAAACTGTCAGTCAACATAATTCTAGAGCCACTTCTACATGTTGTTAACCTCTCTCTAGAACAAGGAATATTTCCCGATTTATTAAAAAAATCGATAGTGAAACCAATATTTAAAAAATGGGATAGCACTCAAATGGACAATTACAGACCTGTGACTTTAATACCCATTTTTTCTAAAACTTTTGAGAAGGTGTTTCATAATAAGTTAGCAAACTTCATTGAAAAGCACAACATTATTAAGGACGAACAAAATGGGTTTCGTAAAAATAGAAGTACATCTTTGGCAGCCTTTCAATTAATAAAGGAAATAACAGACTGTATTGACAAGAAAATACCTGTGACAGTTTTATTCATGGATATGAGTAAAGCGTTTGATCACGTCTCTCATGAGCGATTATTGGAAAAGGTTTCCAGATATGGAGTCAGAGGAACAGCATATAACTGGCTGGAATCATATTTGTCCGACAGAGTACAAGCAGTGGAAGTATCAAATTATAATGACCAAACTAAAACGTTAGAATCATTTCAATCTTCGTTTATGTGTAATAGATACGGCGTGCCACAGGGGAGTATTTTGGGGCCACCATTGTTTTTGCTCTATATTAATGATTTCCCAGAAATTATAAATCATAAATGTGTACTGTTTGCCGACGATACTACAATTATTATCAAAGGACAAGATAAAAATTCATACGAACAGGAAATAAACGTTGCTCTTCAAAGAACTATAGAGTGGCTAGAGGCTAATAATTTAAAAGTTAATATTAATAAAACTAAATTTATGCAATTTCATACCTATCGATCAAAACCGCTGACCCTAAATATCGCTTATAAAGGGGTATCCCTGGCAGAAACTGACTCTGTTAAGTTTCTTGGGATAAATTTAGATAAATTTTGCTCATGGAAAGATCATGTAAATAACATTTGTGCTAAAATAAATAGTTTTATATACCCTTTGAGACGTATTAGCTGCGAGGTATCTAGAAATGCCGCAATAACGGCTTTCCATGGCTATGTAACCTCCACTCTAAGGTATGGTGTTATCCTGTGGGGTCGTTGTGTGGAGATAGATCAAGCATTCGTTATGCAAAAAAAGTGTATAAGAGCTATATTTGGATTAAAACAAGTCGAGTCATGTCGTCCATTCTTTAGGAAACATAAAATACTAACGCTACCATGTATTTATATACTAGAATCTTGTATATTTGTTTTTAAACATAAGAGACTTTTCCAGCAAGCGACAAACTACTATGCCCCACGATCTATGTATACTAATAAGTTGTTCAAACCGAGGACGAATCTCACACTTACAGGTAACAACAGCTATATTATGTGCATAAAACTGTTTAACAAAATACCGAATTCCATAAAAATGCTACCATTTTCTAGATTTAAGAATAATTTGACGAGGTTTTTAATTGAAAAATGCTTTTATAGTGTACATGAATTTTTGGATTATAAATTGTAAGTTTTATTAATTTCACGGTCATTTTAAATAATTATTCTGTTGTTTATCAGTGTGTGGTGAGTCTCTCCCATTATTGACATTTGTGATTATTATTATTATTATTTTTTCCTTTATTCATTTTTTAACATATTAAATACATTTTTAAATATTTATTACAAAAAAGCATATAAAAAACATTTAAAAATATAAAAAATAGTAGCCCACCGGCATTAGGAACAGGGTCCGAGCTACCGGTGGTCAGGGCTCTTGAGAGAGGAACCTCCTGACAATGCGCGCCGTGTCTAGAAGTACTGCCTTCTGAATCAAGCCTTTGATCCAGCTACCAAGCGAGAGCCTCCTTAGATGTTCGTCGAGGCTCTTGGCTATTAAGCCATTGGCAGACACGACTATCGGCACAATGACTGCTGAATTCACGTGCCACATGTCGACAACCTCGCGAGCCAGATCTAGATACTTGAATTGCTTATCTTTCTCCGCTCTCACGAGGTTCTCGTCATGCGGGACTGTTATATCAACAATCATTGCGCGACGCTCCGATCGATCTATCACCACAATGTCAGGCTTATTGGCAACAATAGTCCTGTCAGTGACGATAGGTCGATCCCAATACAACGAGATATTACCATTTTCGAGAACTGGGTCGGGCACATATTTATAGTATGGCACTTCTGTTTCTACAAGGTTGTATTTCAGAGCAAGTTGTTGGTGGATAATCCTGGCAACGAGGTTGTGTCTATGCAAATATTCTCCATTAGCCAGACGAGAACACCCAGAAATAATGTGTCGGATCGATTCTCCAGGACGGTGGCATGCCCGACATATGTCAACCGTGCCATCCTTCACAATATATTTCCGGTAGTTGTTCGTCATCATAACTTCGTCCATTATTGCACAGACAAAACCTTCGGTTTCCCCGAAAAGGTCACCGAAACGCAGCCAGGATACGGACGCTAAGAAGTCTACATCTGGCCCATGTAGGGCCCGGTAAAAGCGTCCGTGCAGCTCCTTGCTCTGCCATACCTCCTTGCGGTCATTAGTGTCTAATACTTTAGGTTTGCGCCAGTTCCCGTTAGCCAAGGAGAGCGGGGTAAGGCCCTTGTCCACTGAGACCACATCTCGGTGCATCCCCACGTCGGCTTCTAGGAAGTATTCCCTGAGACTGTATACTTCACGGTTGTGTAGGGTCTTAGCGTTTAAGAAACCACGACCTCCACACTTCCGCGGGATATACAGCCTCATCACCGACGACCGTGGGTGATGCATTCGATTTGCGGTCAATAGTGAGCGGACCCTCCTATCCAGGGCATCAAGTTCTGTCTGAGTCCATTTGAGTATGCCGAAAGAATACATCAAAACCGGCATGACCCAACTGTTGAAGGCGCGCACCTTGTTTCCGCCTGACAAAAGACTGCTCAGCACCTTGTTCAGGCGGCCAAAGAAGCGCTCCTTCAACAATTGTTTCATGTCGGCAATATTGATACCTAATGCTTCCGACATACCCAAATACTTGTAATTATCTGTTGAGGAGAGGGGTCTAAGTTGTATGGAATCAGAGAGTTGAGTTCCCACGGATTCCATAATCTCCCCTCGCTTCACATGCATGACTGCACATTTGTCCACACCAAATTCCATTCTGATGCCACTACTGAAAGTTTCTGTTACCTTCAGTAGCTTCATGAGTTGCAAATTGTTGGGGGCAAAGAGTTTCAGATCATCCATGTAAAGAAGGTGAGATATAACCTGACCACCTCTCCTCAACCGATAGCCTAGACCTGAACCCTCCAGCAGAGTGCTAAGAGGGTTCAAGGCCAGACAAAACCACAATGGACTCAGACTATCACCCTGGAATATACCACGCTCGATCCTTATCGGTTCACTGTTCCCCCCGATCTGTTGACATCCTGGATAGCGAAGGACCGTTCGCCAGCTCCCCATACACGACATCAGGAAGGTGCGTAGAGTTGCATCTACTTTGTACAATTCTAGCACCCTCATGAGCCATGTATGAGGCACTGAGTCATAGGCCTTCTTATAATCTATCCAACATGTCGACAGATCCTTTCGGGAGCGGCGAACCTGTTGACTAATGGTCATATCAATGAGGAGCAGCTCCTTAGTACCACGGGACCCGTTCCTACATCCATTCTGAGAGGCAGACATGATAGAGTTATTTTCAATATGTTGGTTGATTTTAACTCTCAAAATGGATGTAAGAACTTTATAGACCGTTGGTAAACAAGTGATTGGTCTATAATTTTTAGGTTCCGCAGTACTACCTGATTTATGGAGCAGGTGGGTAACTCCTGTTGTCAAGAACTGGGGCAGCGCTCCTGACTCTAAGGCAGATTGAAACTGGGACGCCAAGCGTGCGTGCGATCTCATGAACCACTTGATCCAGAAATTGTGCAGTCCGTCCGGCCCCGGAGATTTCCAGTTAGGCAACGGACGGACTGCACGAGCTACGTCTTGGGGGCTGATGATAATTGCCCCCATTTCTGATATAGCATCACACGCTCGTTCAACCTCCCGGGTCCAATCGCCCTCAGTGTGACTGACAGGCACCGACCAGATGTTGCGCCAGAACGATGTCATGGCGTCATCATCCGGCAGAGGCGTGTCAATCACACCTTGGTCTGGTCGCTCCCAAGCTCTATATACCCACCTTTCATCACTTTGGAAAGTGCGGTTCTGCGTGTACCGCTCCACTCGTCGCTTATACCGACGAATACGGCTTGCCCATGCACAGATTTTCTGCTTCAGGAAGTCGATGCGCTCTGTGACGCGGGATAAGTAATCAGGAAAACTAATATCTGTTCCCGAGAACGCCCGCCTCACAAAGCGCATCACTCTAGGGCGAGTATTGCCCTCCCTGAAGCAGATCAACTTGCCGATGAGTGCTCTAGCCTCACCAATACGCCGCTCAATCCTGCACTGCCAGGCTGGAACAGCTGACTTTGGTCGTGTAGCTCTGTCGTTGTTAGGGAATTTAACGTGAGCCACACGACAAGCCGCTACAGCCGCACAATACAAAATTGAGTGGGTATCGGTGAGGTCTTTGCTGTTGTCAAAGCAATTAGACAGTTCCGAATCTAGAGCACACACCAGCGCCCTGTTTTTCTTGTGCATGGGCAAGCGAGGTAAACGTGGTCTAAGTTCAGGCGGTGTGGAACGGTACTCCCGGAATGCACCCTCCAAAGCGCTCCTCAATTGAACGTTGCACTGGGTACTCACGGATATAACTTCGTCATCACCCTCTTCACCAGCACGTTCGGATCGCGGCGGAGAACTGGAAACATTTTCCAGCTGCACTGCGACCACTGGTGAAGGCGGTGTGACTGGGTTAATCCGTGATTCAGAGCGTAGTCGATCAAGTACAGTGTCATCCAACATATGGTTATGCTGGATGACCCTCACCTGATCCGACAGTCGTTGCGCCGACACGCTGATAGCTGGCTCAAACACCTGAAACAGAGAGAGCATCCGACTACGGTACGCAGTCAAGTTACTTCCCCCCTCAGTAGCCCCATAATATGCGCGCATGACACTCTCGTTTATGGACTGAGTCCATCTCATGCGCGGCACGTTTCCACCAGCAGCGGGGACCCTGTTCGGGGCCGGTTGGCCTCGAGGTCCTAAGCCCGCTGGTGGCCGTCCTCTTCCTCGTCGTTCGCGTCGCGGTGGTGATGGCGTTGACGACGGGGAGAAAAACTCGTCGCTGGAACTCGACGCAGCTACAGCTACCGGAGACACGGCCCTCACGGGTGTGGCGCGTCCCGGCGGCTGCGAGGCGGAGTTCAGCGGCGAGTCCGGAGATGGTGGGTGTGCTTGTTGCCTTTTAGCCCGGCTTCTGGTCAGCATTGTTCTTTCTTTGACGTATTGATATTTCCTTCGTTCTGCATTTTTATATGATTATTTCGTTATGATTGGTCCAAATTATTATGTATGATGATTCCGAATACTTTTTCTTGTGGTTTGATAGTATAAAACATATTTATTTCGTTAAAATTGATCAAAAAAGCAAATAAAATTATTGATTAGCAGAAAAAATGTTCCGTCACGTTGACAATCCGGGCCATTATTATTTTCATTATTATTTTGACATTAATTTAATACTTTAATAAAATTTTAATGGTTTTTTTTTTAGATTATAAATTGTAACTTTTGAAAATTGCACGCTCATTTTAAAATGAAATTGAAATGAATAGGTAGGTATTGTTGACATTTTGATTACTTTTTTTTATGATTATTTTGACATTTATACAATAACACTATTTTAATGGAATTATATTATATAAAACTTCTTATTGAGGCCATAGCTTAAGTATTCGTTTCCAAAATCGGAAAGAGGATTGAAGCTTTTGTAACCTCAACAAAGACAAACAGGAGACCGGATTATTTTATCACAAAAGTGAAAAGTTAAATTAAATGAATTAAATAGGTAGGATAACAGCTATACAATTGCACAAAAACATACGAAAAGGTTCTTATGTAATGTAAAAAAAAAAAAATTGTTTGACTTTTTTTAGTTAAGTATTAAAAATACGTAAGTCATAGGTTATAATAACAGTCAGTCGTATTAAGTTATAATAACCCGGTCTCCAGTTAATATAAAAAATAAGTACTATTTTTGAATTTCATCCTCGCAACACTGACTCGCTTGCCGCTCCGTTGCATCGTACAACCGAGTAGCGGTGGGGACTTTTAAGCGCGGGCGCAACGGTCAGCGGTGTCGAGTACTCGAGTCAGTCTTGCTGCGGAACCCGTGATGTAAAGACGTAAAATAAGTCGTAGTCTACGAGAGCGTAATATCCCGAAATTGTGGTTTAATAAGAATTGAGTGGTTTATGTGCTATTCAAAAATAATTAAGGTACGTACACAGTTTTAATAAAATGCAATTAATGTTTTATAACAACTATAAATGTTATTGGCATTGTGATTATTATTTATTTTCAATAAAAATAAATGTATGAGAATCAATTTGGACTTTCCTTACATCTCAGAAGTGGGATAAGCGGGTTTCTGCTTCCGTGGTTTTGTTAGCAAACTATACCCGTTTATCCCTGCCCACAAAATTTTGTTGGATTATATTATTTCTTTACTTTTCTTTTCTTCTAGATACCTAATTGATTCTCGATTTTTAAAATTTGGCCATTTAATAAGAAGATTTGATGGTACTGCAATGTTTCAAATTTACAATTAATTACATGTATCTTTTTTTTTATTTTAAATAATTAGCACTGTGTCATAGGTTAGGCTTGGCTAGGGCACTACCTGCTACCTGGTAGCATAACTATTGACAAGTGCCTCTCCTTTTAAATTACTGGACTACAATAGCATTGTACACCGATTCTGTGTTATGTGTAATAATATTGTGTGATTGGAAAATTAAGGATCGATTTAGATTGAGGCACTACGATAGTTCTTTCCCTTTGTGTAGTGAATTTTTGCATAGCTACCCTCTGTGAATACGCCGTAGAGCACACAACGAACATCGTATAGTTATTTAATATTTTAGACGCCTAAATAATATTTTTTTTCTTCTTGTCCTTTTATCACAACACTACAAAGATCTTGGCTCTAGAAAGTATACCACCATAATAATTTTGATTAAATGATATTATACAGAGTGTAAAGTAACCCATCACACAGCCGTCTACCAAGCATTCTGTACATCAAACTATGTGACGCGAAAATGTTTGCTGGGAAATGACTTTTTTTTTGGGGTTAAAAAAAAACACATTTTACGGTAAATCTCAACGTAGCACTCTTAAAACTTTGTGCCAGTGGATGCTTTAAATAGTAAGTGAGTCATGGAGATAATTTAAGTAAAGTTATAACCTGATAGACTAGTATTTACAAAAACAGCTGTTAAAAATTTGGAACTTTGAGCCCCAATATCTCCGAAACTAGGAGATTCCCAGGGATGGTCTACAACAAAAAAGTGATCGCAGTGGTAGGGAGAACAAGTACCTTTCGTTTGCGTTAAGGGTACGCTTACACCCTTTGATTTTTCGTAACTGAATAATGGCCAAATTTATAGAATGCATTCTCATACTTTCGACTTTTAACAGAATAACATACATAACTTACCGCTTCAATAGTCATTAAATAATTTCAAGTAAATATTTCAAGGCATACGCACGTTGATCGTACCTTACCTTAATGGTCTCTTAATTTAACTGTACCTTTCTCAATGGTACCTCACCTTTGTTAGCCTTGCTACCTTTCTATAATGGTACCATACCTTAATGATAAGCACTTCATACGTACGCTGATAGTACCTTAATGGTATCTTAATTTAATGGTACATACCTTACCTAATGTAACCCTAAGGTCATCATCATCATTCATCATTTCAGCCAAAAGACGTCCACTGCTGGACATAGGCCTCCCCTAAGGTCATCATACCTTATCTTCCTTAATATTACCCTACTTACTGGTATCTTACCTTAACTGAATGGTGCCTTAACTGAATGGTGCCTTAACTGAATGGTGCCTTAACTGAATGGTGCCTTAACAGAGTGGTGCCTTAACTGAGTGGTGCCTTAACTGAGTGGTGCCTTAACTGAGTGGTGCCTTAACTGAGTGGTGCGTTAACTGAATGGTGCCCTAACTGAATGGTGCCCTAACTGAATGGTGCCCTAACTGAATGGTGCCTTAACTGAATGGTGCCTTAACTGAATGGTGCCTTAATGGTGACTTAACATAATTTTACCTTACCATAATGTTACCTTACCTTAATGTTACCTTCCCTTATAGAGTTACCTTACCTTAATGGTACCTTATCTTAATGTTACCTTACCTTAATGTTACCTTACCTTAAAGTTACCTTCCCTAAAAGTTACCTTCCCTAAAAGTTACCTTCCCTAAAAGTTACCTTCCCTAAAAGTTACCTTGCTTTAAAGTTACCTTGCCTTAAAGTTACCTTGCCTTAAAGTTACCTTGCATTAAAATTACCTTGCCTTAAAGTTACCTTGCCTTAACGTTACCTTGCCTTAAAGTTACCTTGCCTTAAAGTTACCTTGCCTTAAAGTTACCTTGCCTTAAAGTTACCTTGCCTTAAAGTTACCTTACACTAATGTTACCTAACCTTAATGATACCTTACCATAATGGTACCTTATCTGAATGTTACCTTTCCTGAATGTTATCTTACTTTCTTAGGGTAAGAACCCAAACATTATTCTAATGTCATGAAATAAGTTTCAGATTCATGGATAACACTAAATCAGACGCTGCATCGGAGGGTGAGCCTACTAACCATAACTGCGATAATATAATCGGAGGAAGGCAGACTCCTAAGCGTGTCATGAGCGAGGGAGTGGAAGGGAGCCTACGAGAGAGGCAAGTCCACAAACGCTCAGAACAAGTCCAGAGGAGGGAGTGGATGAGAAAGGCAAGTCCACAAGCGCTCTTATAACTTTAATTCACGAAGCCCGAGTAGGGAGGTGTTACGACATCAAACTCGGCAACTTTAACGATAATAGGCAGCCCTCGCACCAAAGACGGTCGTCGGCACGAAGCCCTTTACTATAGACAACGGAACTCTCAAAGATCTCGTCGCTCGCGAGTCGACAACGTGAACAGTAATTTTAAAAATATGCCTAGTGATGATAAAAACATTTTTAATTAAGTTTTTAGATATATTAAGTAATTTTAAAGGGTCGTCGACCTCTAAGCTTTCTTTGACAAACGTCCTGCGAGAATTTGATCCAACATCCAAAGATCAAACTATAGTCACTTAGCTTACAAAGGTTGAGGAATGCGCCGAAATATACGGGTGGGATGAACGCAAAGTCATACATTTTGCTCTACCGAAATTGACAGGCATAGCCAAAACATATTACCAGGAGCTAGATACAGTACTTTACAGTTGGACTGAATGGAAAAGAAAGCTTATGGAGTCGTTCCCTTGTAGAGATGAACATGCAGAACTTTTAACAGAACATTATTATTATTCTAAAAGTGATAAATTTAACAGTTGTGGAATTAAAGGTAGGTAATGTGTTGATTGCCTACTTCATGGTATCGAGGACCGTGATAGTAGAGTGGGAGCACAGGCTGCCCAGTTTAGGGAGCCAGAAGATGTTTATGGAGAATAATGATGTGCAAGTTTTGTCTATACCGTACAGAGTGCATTTGTGAGAGAAAAATGCTATTAGCGGTGAACCTTTATTTCTTGTATCAAACAAATTAAAATGTAAAAGTTAATCTTTCCATTGAGCGCACTATTGAGTGGTCTAGCGTTGAACTCGAGCGATACTTAATAGTTTGTGTTTATAGACCCCCCCCCCTTCTGGGCGTTTTACTCGTTTCGAATCTGTAATGGAGGATTCACTTAATACGTTAAAATCAAGTAATAAATCTATAATTTTATGTGGAGATTTTAATGTTAATATTTTAGATGTTACTCCATTAAGTATCAGACTTTTCAATCTGTTTAAATCATTTAATTTGGTTAACCTGTTTTCTTTTGAACCAACAACGATCAAGGCTTCTTAATCAACTTGCCTTGATAATATGTTTAGTGATTGTGGCCTCATACAGCTAGTCGTTGCAATAAATTAAAAAAATAATGTAGCACTTAAAGTAACACCGTCAATAGTAGAGCAAGAAACTCCTAATGAAATTTATAAAGTCCTTTTTGATGTTGTGCTAAATGAATACCAATCTATTTTTAAGTCTACAACTATTAACATTAAGGGACCTTCTGTTGGCTTCAACCAATGGGCTACACCAGGTATTTACAAAAGTCGAGCCCGATTATACGAGCTGTATGGTCTTAAAAATTTCATATTTGAAACCACTTTTCTAGTGTATGTTAAAAATTATTCCAAATTATTTAAAAGGAATTGTAATATTGCAAAGTCAAAATTCTTAAGCGAAACCATTAAAAATTCTAATAATAACGTTAAAGCCACTTGGAAAATCATTAACAATGAAACGGGTAAATCTGTTAAACAAGATAATCACCCTGAGATAATGGTGGATAACAAATTAGTTAATAAAGCAGCAGACGTAGACAAGGCTTTTAATGAGTATTTTGCCAGCATACCTATAGCGACGACTCGTTTCCTAAGTTCGTCGCCGTCCAAAGCCGAAGATCTTTGGATAGCAGCGTGTCTAAATTTGGTAACGCATTTAGTTTCGAATATGTAGCACCTCGTGATGTGGTTAACGTTTTCAATTCACTTAACTCTAAAAACACAGGTGATTACTGGGGAGTCTCAATTAAACTTTTGAGTAACATAATTGACATCGTAGCCCCCTGTCTTGCTGTTGCTTTCAATAAATCCGTTGATTTGGGGACTTTCCCTGACCTTATGAAGAGCAAGTCATCCCTCTATATATTAGGCAGTAAAAAAAATGATATCGGCAACTTTAGGCCAATTTCTATTTTATATAATTAACAAATTCTATTTTGCATTTAGCAAATTTTTGAAAAAGTAATTCTCAAACAGTTGATAATACATTTTAATTTAAATAATCTCCTTCATAATGATCAATATGGCTTTACAAAGGGTAGTTCGACTACGGATGCAGGTGTTGCTTTGCTAGAATACATATTAGCGCATGAGAGAACGCGCAAAATACAATCGGTGTTTTCTACAATCTCTCTAAAGCTTTTGAGTGCGTACATCACGACACACTTTTGCGGAAACTGCGTTATATATTACGGTGTTCAAAATGAGGCTCTAAATGTGATTGATTACGAAATAGATTCCAATGTGTAGACGTAAATGGCGCGAAATCTTCCGGGCTATCGATTTGGCTAGGTGTACCTCTAGGTCCGATACTGGGTCTGTTTTTATTCTTGGTTATATTAATGATGATCTACCATATTTTGTGACATCGTCCTCCATCGTCATTTGCAACCTCTCTTATCTTTAAAGTAGATAGGAATAGACATGATGTTGACAACGTAAACAGCACGCTATCAATGGTTACGGAGTGGTTCACAACAAACAACCTTGTTCTTAATGCCAAGAAAACTAAAATAATTAAGTTCGCTTTAACCAATGTTGGAAATCTAGGTCCCAATATTATCTTCGCTGATCAGGAGCTGGAAACTACTGACTCAGCTGTATTTCTGGGCATAACAGTACATTCAAAATTACAATGGGTTTAGATATATAGTCAGTGGGAAGGCTAAGTTCAGCCGCATACGCCGTCAGTAAAGTAAGACAATTCACTGACGTTGATACAGCACGGTTAGTTTACTCTAGTTATTTTCACAGCGTTACCTTACGGCATTCTGCTGTGAGGCGAAGCCATTATATATTCAAAATATATTTGTTCTGCAGAAGCGAGCGGTTCGTGCAATTTATCAGCTCACGGTTGCTTCTCAGTTCATATTTGCCACGACTACTTAAATGATAAGAATAGTTGATCGCTGAGTTGAACACAAGACAATGTTTGTTATTTATGTTCTTTCTCCAATATTAGTTTACTGATATTTATGATGTCACCTTTTAACATTTAATACTTTAAATAAATAAAATACAATAAATATTTTTCAATTAATGATTTTGGCCTGTAGTCATTAACTTGCACCTAATGATTGTATCGAGTCTGGTTCTTCTAACCTAACAGACAGATGTGTTTCTTGGGATTATTTTTTCCGCCACTTCTTCTTTTCAGCTAAAACACTAGGAAGTGCCGAAGGGTGTTTTCGGGGACTGTCTCTTGTAAATAAGTGAATTAAAGCAAAGTAAATTTTGACGTTCGAAAAGTGCTGATTATCAGCCTAGTTTGAATAAATGAGTTTTGATTTTGTAAATGTAATTGTAGGACGAAACAAAAAAAAAATGCTAAGATATTTTATTGAAATGTTTCGATTATGAGACCTAGATTTAGATACCTGCCTAGATTTAAATACCTGGTTAAGATAGTTTAAGCTGTTTAGACTAAGATAGGTATTCGCGTTAATATAAACTTATCATTCAATAATTGTTTACTTAAACTGCCTATGTTTAATGTACCTGCGAGTACATATTATGTGTGATAAAATAATGATTGACTAAATTATTTACAATTGGTTACTGTCGTACAAGGTGATTTTATCGGTTATGCTTCAGTTATTTTCTTCTAAATCAATTTATTTATTTAATTAATTGAATTGAATGGATTAGATAAATGATTACTTATTAGTAACTTAAAGCGAAGGGACTCGCTAAAACTGGCCGAGCTGTTAGGAATCATTATGAATATTTTTCTGTTCATGGCTTACAAAATGTATAAATTAGTTATTATACCTATTTTTGAATTTCATCCTCGCAACACTGACTCGCTTGCCGCTCCGTTGCATCGTACAACCGAGTAGCGGTGGGGACTTCTAAGCGCGGGCGCAACGGTCAGCGGTGTCGAGTACTCGAGTCAGTCTTGCTGCGGAACCCGTGATGTAAAGACGTAAAATAAGTCGTAGTCTATGAGAGCGTAATATCCCGAAATTGTGGTTTAATAAGAATTGAGTGGTTTATGTGCTATTCAAAAATAATTAAGGTACGTACACAGTTTTAATAAAATGCAATTTTTGTTTTTTAACAACTATAAATGTTATTGGCATTGTGATTATTATTTATTTTCAATAAAAATAAATGTATGAGAATCAATTTGGACTTTCCTTACATTTGATGGTGTTGCAAAGATCCCTCGTCTTCAAATCGTCGTACCAATAGAACAACTGTTTTTCTCTTCAACAATAATTATAACAGAAATATAATAACACGCAATAATGATTATTTATTAAGTAGTATAGACGTAACTAAAACATTTTTTTTTTATAAAAATTTTGAAATCTAAACTACTTACGTTAACAATAAGATAAGTCGACAAGTTTCGAGTGTCGATAAGTTTTTGCCTTGATTTGATGTCCGCTAAGAACGGATTTTGCGACAGGGCCGTATTAGGGTGATCTTAGGGCCCTCGCAAGTTTGTATGAAAGTCCTTCATTTTTTGTGCTACAATCTTGATTTTTGGCAGAAACGTAGTTTATAGTTAGTAGACGTCTGCTATGCATTAATTTTCTGACAGGGCTGGATTAGGGTGGTCTATGAGCTTTTGCAAGTTCTGATTCATACAAACTTGCGTGGGCCCTTAGACCACCCTAATCCGGCCCTATCGCAAAATCCGTTCTTAGCGGACGTCTACTAACTATAAACTACCTCCTTGTCAAAAATCATATTTATACGTCCAGCGGTTTTCGAGATTTCGTGAGGAGTGAGTTACCTTTTGCTTTTATATTAAGGCTCTTAGAATCGCGATATCTCAGGAATGGTAACTCTTAGAAAATAATAATGAACGGCATTTTTGTAGAGAATTTTAAGATCTACAACTTGGGATTGAGGTTTTTTTTGATAAAACTTACCATTTTCGAGAAAAAATCAAAAAATTCCAAATTTTGACCTTTGACCCCGAATAACTTTTGTAGCACACATAGGATCGATGGGGATTTTTAAGACATTGTTTGTAATGGTATACCCCAGCTCTCCACCAATTTTTGGCTCTGTGGGAATTATTGTTATTTGACCACTACTTTTATGTCTAAATTGACCGAACTAATAATACAGCGACGCAACACAACAAACGGCGATTTAATACATGATTTCTCGAGTTCTCGACTTTTCTCGAGCTAGATTTCCCGGGAACAAAGCCCAAGGATTTCCCGGGAATTCTCGGCTCGAGAATTCCCGGGAATGAACCACAGTAAGCACCCAGATGAGCTTTGACTGCCTGCAAGCAAAAATAAAATCTAAAACGTAGGTACGCTTCTTGGAGATCATGAACCAAAGTTAATTTCATGTAGAGAGAATAATGGCATCAACAAAGTGGTAAGCAGAAACGATGATGAAAAAGTCGAAAATGTATTGAATTGACTTCTTCTAGCTCATGTATTTTTTTTAGCGATAGCCGCTTGTTTGGTCCCTTGTTTTGGTCCCGCTCCGGGCAGAGCGGTAAGGAGTGTCAGACTTCTACTGACTAAAAACCACCCATGCTCCACCCCAGCCCCTGTGCCGAGGCCGCAGTATCTCTTTCGAACAACCCGCAGCCCCGACGGGCGTCGTCGGCTCTTGCCCCCTTCCATATTGCTGACATCTCTTTGAGGCGCGCGTGGAACATGAACGCGCCGTCGACACGGCCTGTCATAAGACGGACGGACGGCGAGCTAGCCTTGTCATAGTTAGTTACTCACACCGGCTAACTTTAGTGGTGTTAAAGTTCCAGTTCCAGCCTTCGGTAACCGCTAGCACGGCACAAAACAACACTGCAGCACGAAACATCTTGTCTTGCCGACTGACTGATCAAATATTGCGAACAAATATATTATGTTATTTCTATCGCACCAATTAATCAGACAATCGGCATTTAGGTAAATATAAATAATCAATAATAATCAGTTTTATTAAATCAATTTTAAGTTTATGATAATCAGTTACCTCATCATCATCATCAGCCATTAGACGTCCACTGCTGGACAAAGGCCTCCCCCATAGAACGCCATAAAGATCGGCAGCCTGCCGTTTGCATCCACCGGTTGCCCGCGACTCTCACGATGTCGTCGGTCCACCTGGTGGGAGGCCTGCCAACGCTGCG
Source organism: Diarsia mendica (assembly GCA_949316265.1). Lineage (NCBI taxonomy): Eukaryota > Metazoa > Arthropoda > Insecta > Lepidoptera > Noctuidae > Diarsia > Diarsia mendica. Next base: position 13,849,456 of record OX438903.1, on the reverse strand, counting down.
TCTTCCGGTTCGTGGTCGCCACTCGAGAACCTTTCTTCCCCATCGGTTGTCCGTTCTTCGAGCGATGTGGCCTGCCCATTGCCACTTCAACTTGCATATTCTGCGAGCTATGTCGGTGACCCTGGTTCTTCGGCGAATTTCCTCATTCCGGATTCTGTCGCACAAAGAAACTCCGAGCATAGCCCTCTCCATGGCTCGTTGCGTGACTCTGAGCTTTTCTAAGAGGCCAGCAGTTAAGGACCATGTTTCTGTGCCATAAGTCATCACTGGCAACACACACTGGTTATACACCCTCGTTTTGAGACAGTGCGGAATTTTGGACGAAAAGATGTCGCGTAGTTTCCCGAACGCTGCCCATCCGAGTTGGATTCTTTGGGCGACCTCTTTGTCGAAGTTCGATCTACCCAGTTTAACAGTTTGTCCCAGGTAAACATAACTATCAACAACTTCGAGAGTATCGCTCCCAACAATTACCGGTACGGGTGGAACACGGTCATTAAACATGACTTTCGTCTTGTCCATGTTCATCTTAAGACCCACCTGTTGAGAAACGTTACTGAGGTCTCTGAGCATTGTATTCATATCCTCCAGCGATTCAGCCATGATGACTATATCATCGGCAAAACGAAGGTGAGTGATATATTCGCCGTTGATGTTGATGCCGAATCAGTTACCTATCTGTTTGATATTTAGGTATACCTACTGCAGCAGTCGAATACGTGTTTGATCATAAAAAATCAATTAGACCTATTTCTAATTGTTTTTTTTTTTATGATCAAGACGTTTAACACAGATGTTATTATTGATACTTGACGTAATCGAAAGATTAGCAAAAAAAAAACCTGACACAAACAATCAATAAAAAAACTGGCCAAGTGCAAGTCGGACTTGAAGAGTTCCGTACCATTGACCAAACGTAGTATTGTTTTACAATTGACAAACTTTCATTTACAGTTGGAATGTATTGGTAACCATACACTGCAACTACAAATGTAAGTTTGTACGCATAATATTTTGGGGGTTTTTCATGTTATTTTAGCACCACTTCTCATGTTTTCCTGTAATCTATAAGTGTTAAACTAATACAGTATGCCACCAGCCTCTTAGGTGCGGGTCCCATTGATTGCGATACGAGCGAAGTTTAGATCAATGGTTGTCACAACGAGCGATTCACCAACGTGTACCTGCGACTTTGCTGGACCATCTGCATCATGCATCATCAAATTGGACAGCGTTAATCATGGACATAGTATAAATATGGATAAGGTATTTAAAATGTCACTTACGGGATATCTTCCGTGATTATTATTGGTTTTGAGTTCCCGATAAGGTAAGGGGATAAGGTATTCATCTTGTTAGGCGGCTTACCTATAAAGGGTGTAAAAGTACTAACGCAAACGAAGGGCACTTATTGTTCTCCCCACCACTGCAATATTTTTTTTGTTTTACACCATACCTGGGAACCCCCTAGTAACGGAGATATTGTGGTCAAAGTTCCAAAATGTTTACAGCTGTTTTTGTAAATACTAGTTTTTCCGGTGATAACTTTATGACCCGTTTATTATTCAAAGCATTCACTAGCACAATATTTTAAAAGTGCTACTTTGAGTTTTACCGTAAAATGTGATTTTAGACCCCAAAAAAATAGGTCGTTTCCCGGCAAACATTTTTGCGTAGAGGGGTAGGTACTTAATTTGATGTACAGAATGCTTGGTTGACGGCTGTGTGATGGGTTGATTTACACCCTGTATAATACAGTTTATTAAGCTGATAAAGGGTGAGATTCTAAATGTATTAGTTACCAAGTGAATGTGTAATCAGAACAGACCGATAATGCTTGTTATTAGTCGAGGGAAGCCACCTGCTGCGAATAAATCTGTTTCCCTATAAGACTCACACTGCAGTTGGTTTTTTAATATAATAATATTATTGATAACTAGTTTTTGCCCGCGACTTCGTTCGCGTGGAATAGTGACTTCCGGCAGATTTTTGGTTTATCTCGCGAAAAAAAAAAAAAAAACTATCCTATGTCCTTTCTCAAGTTCCAAACTATGTCTGTACCTTTTTTCACACAAATCGCTTCAGTAGTTTAGGCGTGATGCAAATACAGACAGACAGACAGACAGAAAGACAGACAGACAGAGTTACTTTCGCATTTATAATAATAGTTAGGATTTTGAAGAATTCAGGTTCAATGTCTAATTAAGAACCAGCTGTTAGCTTCCAATGTGGAAACAGGAAGGTATTTTTACGTTTGGACATACACTTTGAATGCATGATAAAACTTTCACAAGACTTATAATCATCGTTCGGAGGCAGGTAGGCAGGGTGGTTAATCAATTTAGTAAGTTCACATATTTTGATGGGCATCTACGGAACTTTACATTGTGCGTGGTCCGACATGCACTTGGCCGGTTTTTACCACGTAGTAACGTCAAAAGCCCTCTCTCACTCATGATCTTTGACGCGTTTTATCATCGTCAATTTTTATTTGATAAAACAAAAAACACGTATCCAATATTTTTCGATAATCTAACGGACTAAACAGAATCATATTATTTTTAGTCAGGAAACATCCCTATTGGCGACGTTAAGCTGGTTGCCAAGTTACATACCAGGCTATGTAGCTTGGCAACTTTACGGCGGTCGGACTACGGAGAGTGTGAGCAGGAGCTCCACGGGCTGATTCCACCATCTCCCTTCTTCCATCGGGAGACTAGACGTACTGCGGGTTATCATCCATACCTTGTCGATGTTCCACACATTCGTACGAAGCGCTTTGCTAATTCTTTTACTATAATAATTCAATTATTTATTCAAGTAATAAAAACTCAACTATGCGCACGACCAAGGAGTGGAACTCCCTGCCTGCCTGCCTGCTTCGGTTTTCCCGAGTTCAAATAACCCCAATCTATTTAAGTCGCGAGTAAATAGGCTTCTTCTGGGTAAGCTCGTTCCATCGTCGACCCATTCTCTGCTCTTAGGGCAAGATTGGGGTCAAGAGTAAGCCCAATAGAAATAAAATAAAAAATTGTAATAAAATAAAAATGTAATTCACCGATGCATTTAATAATAATAATGTTCCACAACTATCACACAACGCCATCTAGTCCCAAGCTAAGCAGAGCTTGTGTTATGGGTACTAGACAACTGATAAACATACTTATATATTTCTAAATACATACATATTATAGATAAATTACACCCAGACACAGAACAAATGATCGTGCTCATCACACAAACATTTGTCCTGGGTGGGAATCGAACCCACGACCTCCGGCATAGCAGTTAGGGTCACTAACCACTAGACCAACAGGCCAGTCAGATGAAGAAGATAATTTCTAAATTTAATGATTCAAGTTTCTCAGTAGGTCAACAGAGATGTTTGAGTTCTGTGCCCCTTGTGTTATGTGAACTTGTTGTTAGCCGGAGCCCGGCGCCACGATAGTAACTACCGCTCTGAGGCACATGATGTTGCGGTTGGCGTCGTCCTGGATCCTGAACTCGATGGGCACAGTAGTTCCCTGTAATTGACAAGAAAGGCACAGTTTTAGACATGTGGACACAGCTGTAACCAACCACAACCCAGCGAGACGAGCTCCCGATTAGCCTAGGTCGGCGCTAACGCTTTGCCTGCAACCATGAGGCCAAGGTTGCCCCAGCCTAACTAGCGAGTAGTACTCCGGCAGTCAGTCACGCAGTCACGCTATAGGCAAATAAAACGAAGCAGACAATTTTACAGCGTTACTTTTGTGTTGCAATGTTTCAGAAGTGCATTTCAGCCTCATTGTTTTAACTTACCACAGGCATGAAGTCCTCGATAGGCATGTTGAGCTGGTACCTGACGATCTCGCCTTCCACCACAGGACAGTGTGTGTTAATCAGGTTGTTGCAGGTATTTGCATTCTCACCGAGGTCATACGGGATGCCTATTATGCCTAGGTAAGCGAAAGCCACAGTCCTCATTTGGTGTATCACGTAGGCTGAAAAATAAATCAGTTAGTTGAAAGAAAACCAAGTAACGCTAAGTCATGCTAAGCAGTATCTTCAAAATGTGTTTAGATGTGTTATGGTTTTGAATCGTGATAGACAGAGGATTATTAGATGGTTGTCCTAAACCAATTTGGACTATCCTCAAGTGCCTATGTCCCTAGAACTAGGAGGGAGGTACTATTTCGAACTGGTGCAGATGGATATGGTCCGATAGGCATCTCAGTAAAAACAAAATACTCACGAACTCTGAAGATGATCTCGACGACAGCATCTTTTCCCTGTTCCAGTCTACACGGCTGTGTTTCACAACCAGCTATGTAGGCGTTAAGCGGCAGGAGACCAGAATTGGTAAGAAGGCCTGCCAGCAAAAAAAAATGTTTTAAAACATACGCATAAATTCAATCTACAGGAACCAAAATTATTTTTTTGCAGAAACGAGGGATACGCAAAAACGATTTGAACGAAAAGCTTATCTAGTAACAAATATAATTATCAACTAATGAATTACAGGGCGTCAGAAACAAGAAATCCATACCATTGTCAATAGGAAAAGTGCCCATAACGCTGTCAGAATTGCCACGTTGGATGGCAATGCTAATTGCCATCTAACATCATATGCTAAAGCCAAAAACTGGCCAAGTGCGAGTCGGACTCGCACATGAAGGGTTCCGTACCATCGCTGTAGGGAAGCCCCATTTTATTTGTATTATTTGTTGTTATTGCACCGACAGAAATATTCGATTTGTGTTTTTTTAAACGTGGTATATCTCAGAAACTGCTGACTGTAGCAGGTCCAAACCAACTTTGGTTGAAAGTTTTCATTGCGATCTAACGCATATTATATACTTTTTTATATTGCTCGCTCTCTTAGTTTAAAAGTTAGAGGGGACACACACTTTACCACTTTGGAAGTGTCTACCTTTCAAACAATAGATTTTGAGAAAATTGTTTTAGTAACCTCAACGTGATTTTTAAAGACCTGCCTATAGACTTCCCAGTTTCCCACCATAGATATCTTCCCATATAAGTAGGATTGATGTTTTTTTTTAAGTTTCTTTTCCATGAATGAAACATAATATGGTAAGGTAGCCTTTTGGAGGGTGGGAAATAAACACTCCTCCCGCTCTGGGCAGAGCGGTAGGGAGTATCAGACTTCTACTGACTTACCAAATTTCGACTGTGTAGTCTTAATAGTTTCCGTATAAAGTGGTACGGACGGACAGACAGACAGACAGACGAATGATATGACGAATCTATACGGGTTACGTTTTTTGCCATTCGGCTATGGAACCCTAAAAAGACCACCGTGAAGAGTTGACCAACCGGTTGGCAATATCTCGAAATACTGGGTAGGCACTAGAACCCTAGTGTTTCAACCCATAACTACCTAATGTCCAAACCACAGAAGAGATAAAAGAGGTTAGAAAGGCCATGTGGGCGGGGCACGCGCGCCGCCTATATGATCAGACGATCATATGTCGACAAAATATGATTTACTGACCAACAATCGTGCTCATATTGTGACAGCGAACGGAGCTCCGCGAAAAAAAAAGAATTATGCCGTGTTGCGCGATTATTACGTGTCGGAAAAGAAGCCAGGTGTGCAGTGTGGCTCGAGAAGGGATTTCTCTTCATCGGTAAGTCTAAAAACATTAAATTACAAGTGATATTTGTAATTATTACAATAGTATTATGTAGTTCGCAGACAAAAATGATACAATCGCAAGCAGAAACGAAATTATGTACATTGCTTGCAATACGTGGGTACCATCTTGTACTACGTGGGCGATTGCGCAATGCATTTCGTTCACTGCGAACGTCGCGTGCGACGAGCCAAAGCTTAAATTCTGCCTACCTTTGCGTTTCGATAGTGTTGTGCCAAGTTGTAAATAATGTCGATATTTAGTATGTGTGAATGCATTCAAATGATTATTATGTTATGATTAAAATAACTTTTGTTTATCCCATACTATCAATACCTTATTATTGTTTATTGATTGTTTTTCATCTAAAATTTGTTTTGAGGTAGCCATTTATAAATCGAAACATACATTTTAAATTTTATTTTTAGGTTTCCAACAGATCCAGATATGTTACAGACCTGACTAAAGCTATTATAGAAAAATATTAGTGTGAGATTGCATTTTATTCTGAAAAATTCGAATTTGAAAGATAGCAAGCGCATGCTATTGCTACTTAATAAATACGTTTTATTTCAAGACAATAATAAAATCTAAATTGAAATTGAATTTCAAGTACTTAATGTTCAATATTTGAAAAAAATCTTTCATGTTTACTTTTTATCTTTAATTTTTTATGTGTGAGAGACCAATAAATATTTTGGCTTTCTTATTTTCTTTCTTTCTGTCCCGTCCCGAAATTAAAGCAAAAACTGCAAAACTTAAAGTAACAAAACTCAAGTAATTTTATCGATATACATTATCGACCTTTTGGTCACCGTAACATGTATGAGAAATATACGCAAGTGTGAGTGTACGTCAAACGCAATGTTTGCGCTAGTGTGACAACCAGTAGCAAGCTCGCGATCTAAGTGAGTGCGGTTTATTTGTGTGCATAATTCGCGTACTTATTAGCGTCTTGCATGTAGTGGTTACAGAGAGTGGGAGACAAGCGGCGACACGCGTTCTAATACAAATCAGGTACTATTTCCTTTCTAACCTCTTTTATCTCTTCTGTGGTCCAAACAAAACACAGTCACAATCACAACTACCAATTAAGTTATTGTATTTGCCCTGTTTGAGGTTTTCAAAGTAATTGTGGATATACAGAACACTTTATAAGCGATAGCCACTTATCTGGGCCCTAAGGTGGTTATAGATAGACTCACATTGGCTAACTTCAGTGGTCTGCCCTTTGGTAAGAGCCAGCACGGCACAAAACAACACTACAGCACGAAACATCTTGACTTGCCGACTGACTTACTAATTTGTGCAATCTAATTATTTATATTTAAACGTAATCAGTTAAATGTTTGATAAAAATTCACACGTGTGCTGCTTATGCCGCAAATTCGTAGAAATCGATGATAAAAAAACAATTTGGAATGAACACAGCTGCTGTTATTGTGATACTTGGCGTTATCGAAAGATTAAAAGATACAATATGGTGTGATTTTATTTTCGTTAATGTCTCCAGCTATGGACTAGTGATGTTTGAGGAACAGTATGTGGCTAGTATTGGTTCACCCCTCGTACAAAGAAGAAGAGGGCTCGTGGGGTGTAAAGAGGGGTCAGATAATACTGGGAACTGATTGTACTTACATTTGACATACAAAAACTTCACGTAATCATTAAACGTCTCTAAGTGCGGTAGTACGTGTTATCTTATTAACTTTGTTGATTAGTAAAAATTATTTTTACAAAGAACATTGGGAAAAAACGTACTGACCTAATTTAAGATAATTATCGTTGTTAAAAAAACGATTTGGTTGTGAATGAGAAAGACCACAGAAGAGATAAAAGAGGTTAGAAAGGAAATAGTTCCTGATTTGTATTAGAACGCGTGTCGCCGCTTGTCTCCCACTCTCTATATCCACTACATGCAAGACGCTAATAAGTACGCGAATTATGCACACAAATAAACCGCACTCACTTAGATCGCGAGCTTGCTACTGGTTGTCACACTAGCGCAAACATTGCGTATGACGTACACTCACACTTGCGTATATTTCTCATACATGTTACGGTGACCAAAAGGTCGATAATGTATATCGATAAAATTACTTGAGTTTTGTTACTTTAAGTTTTGCAGTTTTTGCTATAATTTCGGGACGGGACAGAAAGAAAGAAAATAAGAAAGCAAAAATTTTTATTGGTCTCTCACACATAAAAAATTAAAGATAAAAAGTAAACAGAAAAGATTTTTTTCAAATATTGATCATTAAGTACTTGAAATTCAATTTCAATTCAGATTTTATTATTGTCTTGAAATAAAACGTATTTATTAAGTAGCAATAGCATGCGCTTGCTATCTTTCAAATTCGATTTTTTCAGAATAAAATGCAATCTCACACTAATATTTTTCTATAATAGCTTTAGTCAGGTCTGTAACATATCTGGATCTGTTGGAAACCTAAAAATAAAATTTAAAATGTATGTTTCGTTTTATAAATGGGTAACCTCAAAACAAATTTTAGATGAAAAACAATCAATAAACAATAATAAGGTATTGATAGTATGGGATAAACAAAAGTTATTTTAATCATAACATAATAATCATTTGAATGCATTCACACATACTAAATATCGACATTATTGACAACTTGGTACAACACTATCGAAACCGTCGCACGCGACGTTCGCAGTGAACGAAATGCATTGCGCAATCGCCCACGTAGTAAAAGATGGTACACACGGCTACACATCAACCTAGACTGTTTGGACTTTGGACTACTAGAAGTTGAACGCTGCGAATCGTGCGAGAGGGTGCGATATATTTTTGTAATTTCGTCTCACTTACGCAAGTCAGGAATGCGGGAGCGCGTGCCGCTCCATACTTTACTATACCTATAGATGCGTAACATGTATAAACGTTAGAAGTTATTTTGTTATCAAGTTGAGCTCGTATTATTGCGAGTTATTTTTTTCGATTTACGCTGCGCTTCTGTGTCCACTAATAGATTCATTATGCTCATAATATTATCATTTTTATTTCGTGGTGATCTTCAAATAATTATTATTGACATAGGTAGTTAAGTCAGTGAGAGCAGTGGCTTAATAATAAGTAACTGCTACTCGGGTCAATCTTTAGGTTAAGCCGCGCTTGCCTAGGTTGGTCTGTGGATGGGTGACCGAGTTTTCTCCGTGCTTCGGAAAGCACGTTAAGCTGTTGGTCCCGGCTGTCATATCTAGATCTTTGGCAGCCGTAACAGGTAGTCAGTGCCCCGAAAATCTGACAATCAGTCTTACAAAAGGGTATAGTATTACCCCGTGCGAACTGGTAGGCAGTTGCTGCATGTAAAATACTAGTTTTAAGTCAGCTGATCCATTTAGTCTGAAAGCCGACCCCATCGTGGTTGGGAAAAGGCTACGCAGATGATGATGAGCCAGTGGGAGCAGTGGTGGGCGTGGTGGCCCAGCGGTAACGGCGCGCGGCGGCCCCGACTAAAGAGTTCTAGGACGTGGGATCGAATGAAAGCAGGCGCATTATTTTGTGTTAAAATAAAATCTGTCAACCCGCACTGGGTCAGCGATGGATTACAGCCTAGCCCACTCCGTCTCACAGAGAAGAGGCCTGTATCCCAGCAGTGAGAACATTCAAGGCTGATTCTAAAATATAGATATAATTATTAACCTACTTTGTGCTTGCGGTTCGCATGCGGATTGGTAGGCAATTCGGAAATCTACAGCATGTCGGGTCTTCATCAAATTTTTTACCGACACCAGTCACCACCATCCACCCATACCATTTCAATGAATTTTTATAACAAAATGTTTCATAGATTTAACTTTAAAACGATGTATTTTACGGTTACCGCTACTGCTGCACTGATTCTATAAAATCAATGAAACGTTAATTTCTTTATTTTTGAGGTGATTGTGTAGATTGAGACCCGCGTAATTCAAATTTTGATTAATTGGAATAGTTTTTACTTACCGAGGTGTATCAATGATATTATTCATGGTTATAACTATATTAATACATATTTTGTTAAAGTCGTGGATCATATTTTGTTCAATATACAACCTAAACATGACCTGCAAATTGTAAAAAAACTAAAAAAAAAAGAATTTCGCGGGCGCGGGCATGAAAACTCCTATCATCACTATCACTACTCACTACATAGAATAAAACAAAATCGCTTCCCTCTGTATATCCCTATGTGTCCTTTGATCTTTTAAAACTACGCAAATTCGGGTTTTTTTAATAGATAGAGTGATTCAATAAGGTTTTAATAGTAAAAATATAATCATTACATTTATCAACCTTTTGCTCTGTCAATAAGATATTTATATAAAGCAATCAATCTTATGGCGCGACGGCACGGTTAGCGCAGTGGCTCAAGCAATGGACTGCCGCGCTGCGTGTCGCGGGTTCGATCCCCGCACGGAACAAATATTTGTAAGACCTACAGATATTTGTTCCGGGTCTGGGTATTTGTGTATGTGAGTTTAAATGTTTGTGAAGGCACCCACGATACAGGAGAAATTCCTAGTGTGGGGCAACGTTTTTTAAAAAAAGAAAAAAAAAGAATCAATACATCAACGTGATTCTGCACAGAGGTCGGAAGCCTGGAAAATATTAAAACGTGGATCTTTGCCTGTAAACCTATATTAGCACGGACGACGTAAGAAGAGAGTGAGTTTAGAGTGCATCCCAGGGCGTCAAAAACATACCGTTTAATTTTCGACTCTCGGAGCTAGGCAGAGCGTTGAAAATTCATTGCGCGAAAATCGTCCGTGCGAACGTGGGCTTAGTTTAGTTTATGATGCACTTTCACAGCAAAACTACAGAATCGCTTATCTTGAACCAACCGGATTTTTTTTCAAGTCATTAGAAAGTAAATCTGTGGTAGAACTTTTCAAAGGTTATACTAAAACAACGTTATAAAAATCGAATCTTTATTTTAATAAAATCACAAGTTGGTAATCACAATAGTCCGGTCAGATTAGACCAAAAAATAGGAGTAAGGTTACATTAATTCCCACCCTGCTGAAAATTGGTAAGATTGTTCAAAACACCATTATAAATCAGATAATAATCTATAAAAATGTCTTTAAACCCTTTTATTTCTAAAAGCCACCGTTTTTGAGATATAACAATTCAAAAAGTAGAAAGAGTTGTAATCTATAAGCACGTAGTTTATACACGTGGCGTAAAATATATAGGTATATATATTATTATGACGATTACAACTCTTTGAACATTGACATTTTTATAGATTATTGGCTGATCTATAACTTCGTCTTTGCAAATTATATGATAAAACTTACCGTTTTGAAGAAAATTGCGAAAAACCATTTTTTGTGACCTTTGACCTTGAATAACTTTTTTTCCAAGTGTCGGATCGATGGGGACTTTTTACATTTCATTTATAATGGTGTTTTGAACAATCCTACCAATTTTCAGCCGGGTGGGAATTAATGTAATCTCGGATGTCAAAATTGACCGGACTAACAACACGAGTCTAGTAAGTATTATCAATGTGTCGAAGATAAAATAAATTTTATTATAATTTACCATCAAATCACAAAGCGTAGTGCGGTAACTATGTCAAATAAAACTTGATATGTTTTGTTGCTCTACGCTACTAATTGAGAAATATCCTCACACTACAGTAATATTAAGTAAATAGTTAAACAACTTATATTTATGACTGATCAACTTAAAAACATTTTAAACTATAATCATTTTAAACAATCAAATAACAATATATACCTAGTTCACTGACTACTTAAATTTAACTGCTTCGAATTACCTACTTCGGGAACCGACAATAGTATAAGAAATAAAAATGACAGTTAAAATATTAGACCAGGGTCGAGGCCACAAGTCGAGGCACTCAAAAAAGGTGAAAAAGTAAAGAAAATTGTAGTAGGATGAAACCCAATGGAAAAGTTATAGAATGTAACAAAAATTAATGAAAAAATAAATTACGGTCGATCTGAAGTCGGGAAGTAGTGGTAGGGGGGCGGGGGTTAAGGGGGGAAACCGGTTTATTTCGATTTCCGGCAAAACAAGAAGTCCTATGGAAAAAAGACAAATGGCAAACTTATAGTTTTGCCGGAAATCGAGATAAACAGTTTTTCACGCTCCACCCCCACCCCCTCCCCACTTCTCGACCTCGAATCGACCGTAATTTATTTTTCCTTTAGGTTTTATTGTATTCTTTTCCTTTTCCAATAGGTTTCATCCTACTTTAATATTGTTGGTTTTAAAAAAATATCTACTTTGGTCTATATGTAGGTAGATAACAATAATTTAAAATTAAAACCCTAAAATGAGTAACAAAAATCAACATTTATATAAAAACAAAATAAAAATTTGGAAACAAAACAATATAGTTTGCCAACGAACTTTAACCTACCTAATATCAGAAGTGCGCAAGATGGTAAATGGCATTGGTGTTAAAAAAAACGAAAACCAAAAAAAATATTAGTTGAAAAATGGTTAAAAGAAAGAAAGTCACAGAAATTCCAATGCTATACTCCATGTGCAAGAAGAAGAAGAATAAGATTAGTTTAAGTTAACCGTTTTTACAGTTCGTTCAACCAATTGTGAACTCTATTACGTTGACAGCACGACAAAATGCAGCTGCAGTAAACAGTCGGTATTGTAACATTTAATGCAATCCTTATGCCTACGATATAGAAGTCAAAATCGGTTGAACGGACTGTAAAAACGATTAACTTAAATTTCTAATCTTATTTCAAATGGAGTATAGATCGTTAGTATCTGGTGGGTCCACCATTAGCGTCTAACACTGCATCCAACCTGGCTTTCATTCCAGTAACCATATTCCAGCACATATCACGAGGATCCCCCCTCATCATTTCCCACGTTTGGATTGCCGCTTGCCGCAAGTTTTCTATGTTGCGCACTTCAGATACATCCTAATTGAGAACCATCTGTCCCTAGAGGTTCTCAATTGGGTTGAGGTCGGGGCTCTTCGCAGGCCATGGCATGAGCTGAATATCCGGCTGAGCTTGGAGCCACGCCTGAACTACTCCGGCACTATGAATAGAGCTGTTGTCCTGGCAAAGATAAATGGTGCCTGACGGGAAGTGCAATCGCACAGTGGGCACCAATATGTCCCTCAGGATCTCGACATACTGTTCCGCAGTCATGCGGCCAGATATCTCCACCAGTTCACCAGGACCAGCACAGCACATCCAACCCCAGAATCCCAAGCTCAGCCGACCACTCGACCTGTTGGGTATGACGTTTTCAACGTTATATCTCGTATTGTCTCGCCGCTTTAATATTTTTCTGCCATCTTTATCAGATTTGAATGTTTTTTCGTCAACGAATATCACAGCATTGTTCTCCCAGTCAAAGTTATAATATTCCAGACAAAATGCAATTCTGGCTTCAGCGTGGGCCGGAGAAAATACAATTTTTTTTGCTGGGTTTCTTGTTCTCATGCCAACAGCCTGCAATCTGCGTCGGATAGTTTGAGTTGATACCTGAAACAATAGTAAAAAGAAACATGGAAAACAATTTTAAAAGTATGATATCTATTTACGTAAATCTAAAAATATTTTTTTTTTTTTTTTTCAAACCATGCCCCACCCTAGGAATTTTTCCTGTGTCGTGAGTGCGTTTACAAACATTTAAACTCACATACACAAAAACCCAGACCCGGAACAACTACCTGCAGGCCATACAAATATTTGTTCCGTTCGGGAATGGAACCCGCGACACACTGCGCAGCAGTGGATCACTCAGCCAATGCAAAAAAAAACTATGAAAAACTTTTTAACAAAAAATAAAACCGACTTAAAAAAAAAAACAAGAAAGTCAAAAATAAATCAGTTTCTGAAGTCGGTGACTTTTGTTTGTTTGATTTCATTTTTTTGCCACCGACTTCAGAAACTGATTTATTTTTGACTTTCTTGTGTTTTTTTTTTTTAAGTCGGTTTTATTTTTTGTTAAAAAGTTTTTATTTTTCACTTTTTAGTGGTTCACATGTTCATGAACATGTGAGCCACTAAAAAGTGAAAAATAAAAACTTTTATGACCCATGGGTCATAATGTGGACAATGTAGATTTTTTGAGTTTTGTTGATTTTTCAAAAACCGCTTGTCCGATTTCGATAAAAAATTATGGGACCATTTGGGAAGTATACCCTTTCCAACAAAAAAAGAATTTTTCAAATCGGTTAGCCAGTGACGGAGTTATGCCCGAACAAACATAAAAAAAAACAAACATCCGAAAAGAGAACCTCCTTTTTTTAGAAGTCGGTTAAAAATGATAATAAAATTATCGGTCTGTAATGGAGGGTCTGCTACACGATTGTTTGAATTGAATTTTATTTTTAAACAACCTTTTATCGCTAAACGGCAAATAAATACCCTATAATAAATTCATTGTTGGAGAACTCTTTCGAATGAGTTTTAGTTATTTTTATCGCCAATCTGGATGCGCTAACATTGATTTGTTAGCAGTGTTATATTTATCATCATTATTATCATTTCACCCTAAGATCAGCCACTGTATAGGTAGTTGTTTAAATAAAAAAACCAACACTCCTGTATTGATGGTGCGTTTACATCAATTAAAACTCACATACCTACACAAACACCCAGACCCGGAATAACTATTTTATTTTGTAGATCATAACATTTGTTCCGTGCGTAAATCGAACCCCCAGCGCAGCGGCAGTCGACCTAAGTCACTGCGCCAACCGTGTTGTCAAACGTTTACCGTTGGAGGACGTGTTCTTATTTTTCAGATCTTATTTAAACTAATATTATAAAGCTGAAAAGTTTGTTTGTTTGAACGCGCTAAACAGACTCAGGAACAACTGCGGTTGGAATTGAAAAACTATTTTTGTAGTCTATGTATCGAGGAAGGTTTTAGGCTATATAACATCACGCTACGACCAATAAGAGCGGAGCATAAATGAAAAATGTTGCAAAAACGGTAAAAGATATTCCTTTTTGAGAGCTTCCGTTGCGTGCGCTTACGAAAAATTACTGAACGGATTTGTATGAAATTTTGCACACCAATAGTTTATAACCTGGATTAACACATAGGCTACTTTTTATCCAGGGAATATCATACCGTAGGACCATTATCAAACACCACGGGGGCGAAGCCGCGGGCATAAGCTAGTATATTATATTTGTTTCCAAATAATTAACAAAAAAAAAATTAAGAAATTGAATGCTGAAGAATTTGTTTGTTTGGTTGAACGCGCTAATCTCAGAAACTACCTACTAGTTGGAATTAATAAAATATTTTTATGTTGGATAGTCGATTTATCGAGGAAGTTTATAGCTATTGTGGCGCAGACGAAGTTGCGTGGGTCAGCTAGTATAATTATAAAAAAAAAATGTTCAACTTACGCTATATTCTGTAGCTGTGGTTTGCGTATTTAAAAACGGGTTGCTACTATGCCCCGAAACAATGGCAGCATCTTGCTCAGCGGTGGTGGCACGCTGGTAGAGCTGCCGGTGGTGAGCCGAGAGGTCACCCCCAGTCTGCTCATTTCGTCGCAGCCAAAAGTTGATTGTAGTCCTCTAAAACAACGATGCTTAACTTGAATTACATCAATAGATACCTATATATTGTTACGACTAGCAGCTCGTCTAAATGGTGACACACAATTTTCTCTAAATCTATATAAATAAAGAGAGAAGTCCTAACTGACTGACTGAGCTTTTGCCAGCGGCTTCGCCCCGTAGAAAAAAACGACTTTCCATACAAACTTTCATCCCCTATTTAACTCCCTTAGGGGTTGAATTTAAAAAAATCCTTCCTTATTCCTTGTCTACATTATAAAGGGAACTTCTGTGCAAAATTTCAGCTTTCTAGGTCCAAGGGTTTGGGCTGGGCGTTGATGAGTCAGTCAGGACTTCTCTTTTTATTTATATAGAAGATAGATATTCTTATAATTATAATAATTGTGTGAATACATACTTATTATTTTCGCGAATCATGTTTTGATAAAAAAAAATTGCAAAAAAGCGTAAATAAAAATTGAATTTCGCGAGCTACCCTTACGCTATCACCTTGTGTCTGACGTGTTGTGTCATGACGGCCGGGGCTGCAGTCTTTACACTAATAACGACGCTACGAATGTCGCTAAGTCGTAAAATCTTAAAATTTATTTAATAAATTTTCAGCTTTATGTCAACAGCTTAAGGTTGAAAATCTATTAAAGAAAGTTTACGATTTTTCGACTTAACGACGACATAGCACAGACGTGATAGCACGGTAATATTATAATATAACACCTATGTAAATACTGTGGTGATAGTAATAGTATTTGCATCTATAAATCATGTTCTGATGATATTTTGAATCAGTAAAGTTATAGGTTGTCTGATACTTCCGCACCTCCACCGCTCTGAAGTGATCGACAACGTAGCGCAACTCACAAATAATTATTAATCTCACCATGCTAAGTGTATTCAGAGACCGATACCGTTCTGATCCGACACAACACAAGTCGTTTGACAAAATGTATTTATGGTTTTAAGGATACAATTGTTATTATTGGTAGCTTGCGCGGCCGCACGTTTTATATTGGCAGCACCTTTATGTCGTGGTAGTAAAGATCATTTTCATTTGTTGTTGGTCGAATTGCATCGCATCGCGTCATGAGCACAATAGAGCAAACCCACTAAGTGTAAATAAATACTTTTCAAGCGTTAATTAGCTAATGAGAAACAATTAACTAATTACATATTTATCTATTGTTACACGCCGGTCGGCGCAGCCTTTTGAAATATGTTGGAAATAGTATTACTTAGATACTTGGAAGTGCTGAGTTTCTTGGGTTATTATGACTAAATAGGTATTATTAAAAATTCGTTGCAAATACTTAAATAATATTAAAGCTCCACTTACCGTTATCCCTGTCCTCCTTTCTATTTCTTTGATGGTGTAACCACCATCTCGTAATACCACAATCAGCTGCCGCTGTTGTGGGGTTAATTGTGGCGCCATAATAAAAAAAAACACAAATTCACAAATTCACTACAGTGTCGCACGAATCCCGAGCAATGTTATGGAACGGACTGGCGCTATAGAACATAGAATTCAATACGAGGGAAACTAGCGAATGTGTGTGCCAAAAAAGTGCATCTGTGTGCGTAGGCGCAAAGGAGCAAATGCTATGATTGGCCGATGGCACAATGCGCAGTCCCTTTCCTACAATTCTCTGTATTGTTGGTAGCGTAGTTATGGGTATATAGGGTGTCTAATCTGATGTGTTGCCGTGTGTACCCACGTATTGCAAGCAATGTACATAATTTCGTTTCTGCTTGCGATTGTATCAATTTTGTCTGCGAACTACATAATACTATTGTAATAATTACAAATAGCACTTGTATTTTAAGGTTTTTAGACTTAGCGATGAAGAGAAATCCCTTCTCGAGCCACACTGCACACCTGGCTTCTTTTCCGACACGTAATAATCGCGCAACACGGCATAATTCTTTTTTTTTCGCGGAGTTCCGTTCGCTGTCACAATATGAGCGCGATTGTTGGTCAGTAAATCAAATTTTGTCGACATATGATCGTCTGATCATATAAGCGGCGCGCGTGCCCCGCCCACATGGCCTTTCTAACCTCTTTTATCTCTTCTGTGAGAAAGACAAATAACTCTATCTCTAGATTCGTTAGAGTATAATGTTGAAATGTATCCTATTACTGTTGGAGGGTCCATACAAAATCGCCCACGGTCCTTTTTGTTTGTTCACAAAAAAATGCTGTTTCGTTTCCGTTTTTTTCTAAGTTAGAATAATTTGAATCCATTATTTCGTAATTTAAACGATAGACAGTAAGTATTGCAGTTGTCCTGTGAATAAGTCATTTTTTTTCTAATTATGACGAAAACTTTGACAGATAAGTTTACAGCAGGAAAGCGGATTTGGACTACTGAAAAAGTAAGCAATAACTCTGAAAAAGTCTAAAATATCTTTACTTTTGGAGGTCGGTGACTTTGTCAGTTTCATCGTAGGAAAAAAAAATCTAAAGCATTGAACCGATTTTAATGAAATTTCTATGGGACCAATTGGAAAGCATATCCTTTCAAATAAAAAACCAGCTATTATGTACAGTCGCCTACAAAAGTGCATGGATACCTTAGGGCCTATTTTTCTGTGAAGGTAGAAATCAAATTTTCGAAAATAATTAATAGATGGCGTTTGGTTTCTGCACAACTGTGATATTAAACTCTTCAATCCCCAGTGTCACTTGTAGGTGGCATAAGTTTTATTTCTGTTTCTACCTCACAGAAATTTTATTTGTAATTCCTACTTAAATAATAATAAGAAATTAAACCTTTAAAGTTTTTACTTTCCGCAATGACAATATCCGGATTACCCGGTGTCACCTGTAGGTGAAATAAAATGGAGGTAGATTTTTATAACTTAGTCTTAACTAAATGTAAACTATTCTGTTGAGATATAGAAAAAAACGAACTTTGACTTGGGAATAGGTTAGGTAAGTAAGAAGTTAGGAAACACGTATTAGGTTGGATGTGAGAAGTTGAATGATAAAAAAAAATACGAAAGAAACCATAAGGAATGTTTTCATTAAGCTAATAAGTGCGCATAGCATTCAAAAATATAATATTCGAGTTAGTAGTAGTTAGCAACAGGGATGAACGGAGACAAACAAAAAAACACACAAATTTTAGAGGTTTATTTCTTACAGTTTATTATTCAAAAACAGACATTTATTATCGTTCAACATTATTATATTATATAAAACTTCTTATTGAGGCCATAGCTTAAGTATTCGTTTCCAAAATCGGAAAGAGGATTGAAGCTTTTGTAACCTCAACAAAGACAAACAGGAGACCGGATTATTTTATCACAAAAGTGAAAAGTTAAATTAAATGAATTAAATAGGTAGGATAACAGCTATACAATTGCACAAAAACATACGAAAAGGTTCTTATGTAATGTAAAAAAAAAAAAATTGTTTGACTTTTTTTAGTTATTAAAAATACGTAAGTCATAGGTTATATAATAACAGTCAGTCGTAATAGGTTATAATAACCCGGTCTCCAGTTAATATAAAAAATAAGTACTAAAGTTAAGTAATATTATTTTTAAGTATTATGAAATATAAATCCTGGATCGGCAACACTTATCTATCCCCACACGTTCACTGCAATATGACCAGCATATTGGACACACATAACCACTTGTTTATCACGTAATATTTCTACACCACAAACATAAGCGTCCGTGTTCACTGGACTTAAAAGTTACTCAAATCAAAGTTAACATGATCCAAAGCGAACTGTAATCTTGTCCTTTAATGGTTTTCTGTGGGCCAGGGTTTCACAACATGCCTCCTATAATGCAGCTCTTCACTTATAAGAGCACGACGGGCATTGTCAACACTTGAGTCATATAAAGCAGCATAGTCGGTCATCGGCAGGAATCCATTTTCTTCATACTCTCATAACACGATTTGACGCTGTAATGTGTTTATGAGCCGTGGTCTACTAGTTCTTTGATGGTTTTGCAAAGATCCCTCGTCTTCAAATCGTCGTACCAATAGAACAACTGTTTTCTCTGCAACAATAATTATAACAGAAATATAATAACACGCAATAATGATTATTTATTAAGTAGTATAGACGTAACTAAAACATTTTTTTTTCTTATAAAAATTTTGAAATCTAAACTACTTACGTTAACAATAAGATAAGTCGACAAGTTTCGAGTGTCGATAAGTTTTTGCCTTGATTTTGCAAATCAGTTATTTGAGCTCTTGTAAAGAAAACAATATTACAACGCGTACTCATTTTGATGAAATAAGTTAATTCACCTAAATTAAAATAAAACTGAGCTAAACACACTCGAATGAGGTAATCGAAACAAACATAACGAACAATCAATTGAGCTTAGTCTTAACTCATCTAAATCTTCAATCTAATTATTTCTACTACCTACAAATTTATTTATGAATTCATATTCGACCTACCCTCAAGTTTGAAAACTAAAACATAGATAATTAAAATCAGATACCTAGTTATAAAATGATAATAATATTCAATTTAAACAAACATAGTAGGTAGTTAGGAATAAATTTATATAATAGAAATAATTGATTATAAATTATTTGAATGTAAAATACAGAAAAAGAAACTACCTGAACATTTATTACAGCGTAAGCGCCCTCTAGTTAGTGTAGCATCAACAATATAATCAATGTTGCTAATCGAGTACTTATTTACGCCAGGTGGCGTCATTTCTTGCTTCACACGGTATTTTTTCTGAACTTCCCATGCATTATTGTAGGCGATGGTACCTTACAAATTCCATATTTCGACTTTCATCATCATTTCAGCCTGGAATCACCCACTGTTTCGACTTTCTACTTTCTGTGACGAACTTTCTCCGATGAATTTTGACTTTCTGTGAGCCATACTTCAGAAGATTTTATTAATAGATAATTATGTTACCGGCCAAACCCGATTTCAGGACAAACTAGTTTGACCGTGTCGACAGTGCGTTCGTGTTCCACGCGCGCCTCAAAGAGATGTCAGCATGGAAGGACCCGCAAGGGCCGACGCACGTCGGGGCTGCGGATTATCGAAATGCGGGCTCCTATTCCTGTCTGTAGGGCTTAAAGGAACCTATATACAGCAGAACCTCGGGGTGCCCATGACATCGACCGTCAGCAGGCCCACGTTCTTCCTTCACTATCGCGCGTATAGTAAGAACTAGTATTTGCGTGGGTGCGCGAGCTGCGCGCAGCTCGCGGGGCGTGAAGAGGGGGAGAGGGGCAGCTTTGAAAAAAAACTTCGACTAACGCATTGCTCCTTTCAATAAATCTGAAAAAAAAAATGTTTCAAGTCTCTTAACTTCCGAGATCCGCCTTACTACCTACCTACACCTACCTACTACCTACCTACACCTACCTACTCCTACCTACACCTACCTACACCTACCTACTACCTACCTACACCTACCTACTCAACCTTCGTTACGCTTCACCCACTCAACCTTCGTTACGCTAAGGAGGTCGCCGGCTCGCTTCGCTCGCCACCTCCCCCCTTCGCTCCACTCGGTCTCGCAGGTTCGCTCCACTCAGGACCTACCTACCACCGGAAAGCTATCATGACATTATCCCTACGCTACGGGGGTCGCCGGCTCGCTTCGCTCGCCCGCTCCCCCCTTCGCTTTACCGGTACCACAATTTTACTTCCCCGAGCCTTCTCTATACGAATCCGTAAACAAAACAGAAAAAAGGGGTGAAGAGGGGGGGGGGGTGAAGGGGGGGGAGAGGGGGGGAGTTTCTAAAAATGATTTCGACTAACGCAATGCCCCTCTATATGAATCTGAAAAAAAAAATGTTCCAAGTCTCTTAACTTCCGAGATCCGAAAGGGGGGGGTGGAGGGGGGCAAGGGGGTCAAATTTTCAAAATAGTTTTTACTTCCCCAAGCCTCCTCTATACGAATCCCTAAAAAAAAACACGAAAATTCTCTTTATTTTCGAGATTCGCCTAAAGGGGGGGAGAAGGGGGAAAAGGGGGGCCACTTTGAAAAATGATTTTTACTTAACCGAGCCTCCTCTATACGAATCAGTAAAAAAAAAAAAATACGGGTCTCCTAGTTTCCGAGATACGACAGGGAGGGGGGGGAGGGGGGGCAAAAAGGGGGGGTTTCGGACTTTTCCCATACTCACCAGAGTTACTTGTTTACGAATCTGTCAAAATATACCCACCTCCCCATCCACCATCTGGGAGAACAATTCTGTCAATAAGTGAGTCAGTCAGTCAGTGGTAGTTTAGCTTTATCCTTACATAGTATAAAACAAAGTCGCGTCTGTTTGTTTGTTTGTTTGTTTGTTTATTTGTTTGTTTGTCTGTATGCTTAAATCTTTAAAACTACGCAACGGATTTTGATGCGGTTTTTTTTAATAGATAGAGTGATTCAAGAGGAAGGTTTTAGTATATAATTTGAACGACATCCACGCGGGTGAAGCCGCGGGCATCAGCTAGTATAGTATAACTAGTTGAGCTTAGGCGAAACTAGTTTGTCCTAAAATCAGTTTTGTTATTTTGGTTCATACATTATGCAGTTAAACCAGAATAAAAGTACGAGAGAGTTTGTTTTTACCCGACTGCGGAGAGGCCCAAAAGGAGGGTTATGTGTTTGACGTCTATGTATGTATGTCCGTTTCTTTGTTCCCTCGTATCTCCGAAACGGATGAACAGCTTTCAATAAACTATACGTCGTTAGATTCGTCTTGATGGCGCGAGTGTCACTGGCTACATTAAAATATATATATATTAAAATATATATATACTTACATAAAAAATATGCGGATTTTGGAGGCCGAATCGCAGAGTTAAAAAAAAAAAATTACCATAGAGTAGGATATAAGGGAGTTAAATAAGGGAATTAAAGTTTTGATGGAAAATCGTCATTTTCACGCGGGCGAAGCCGCTGGCTAAAGCTAGTTAGAATATAAATGATGAAAATAGAATGGACCTCGCCTGCTTCCAAGTTTTTTAGTTTTTTAACTACTTATGTTCCTTTGTACCTCCGATACATTAGTTTCTTTTTAGTGCTAACTTCTTTTAACTGCCTCGTTGGTCTAGTGGTCGCAAGCGCGACTGCAGAGCGTGAGGTCCTGGGTTCGATTCCCGGGTCGGCCAAAAAGTGCTATTGGGTTTTTATTCGTTTCCCAGGTAGTAGCCCGGAGTTTGGAAGTTGGTGGTATAATACCCCCGTGCCTCGGAAAGCACGTTAAGACGTTGGTCCTGCGCCTGATCTCTCTCCGGTCGCGTCGGATTGCCGTCCCATCGGACTATGAGAGAAAAGGAACAGAGAGTGCACCTGTGCCTGCGCACACACTTGTGCACTATAATATATCCCGCGCAGATGGCTAATATCCGCTGAGATTGGCCGCCGTGGCCGAAAAACGGTCAGCAGGAGGACTATTCATTCATTCTTTTTAGTAACCCGCTCCCTACCTACGGCCATGGGAGAAGTGGCATGCACACACAATGTTCACAGGAAAAGAGGAGAGGAAGTCACTAACTTTATTGACAATGTGATGAACTTATTTGGACAACAACCTAGACCAGCCATACTCAACGTGCGGCCCGCGGCCCGCATACGGCCCGTTTGCTCTTTTTATGCGGCCCGAGCCTCAGCATAACCCAGTACTTTAAGGCCTCAGCCTCGAATTTAGCGGCGGCGGCGGCGGCGGCACGGGAGCGGTAGGATCTTATGCGTACACACGGCTACACATCAAGCTATACAAAACCAGTTAATCTTGGCCTCACTTTACTAGATCTTTGCGCACAATGAACGATCAGATTATACTGGTTTTGTATAGCTTGATGTGTAGCCGTGTGTACAATCAAATGGACCAGTTCTCGGAAAACAGCGGCGCGGGAGCATGCATCACGGACACCTGCGTTGATAACAGAGTCACCCCACAACACCTGTTAATTTTAGGTTGATTAAATCGTATCGGAACAAACACATAATGAGTTAAGGTTCACGCACATATACGCACAAGTAGTTCTGTATAGGTACTTTCTATAAAACTTCATGCGGCGATTTTAGAACGAGATGACGTGGCCTCGGCGCAAGGGCAAAGAAGGAACATAGGTTTGGTTTTAGTCAGTAGAAGTCTGACACTCCCCTTCTCTCTGCCCACGAGCGGGGGGGGGGGGGAGGGGTCCTTTGATGATTTTCCACCCACCAAAAAAACACCACGGTGGTTCTCCATAATAATGTATTCCCATTTTTTCTTCCTATAAAGGGTGTAAAAGTACCCTTAACGCAAACGAAGGGCACTTGTTCTCCCAGTCACTACGAGTGCGAGCATATAAGGAGATATAGAGGGCCAAAGTTCTTGTAAACCTAGTTTCTTTGGAGAGAACTTTACTTAAATTATCTCCATGGCCCGTTTACTATTCAAAGCATCCACTAGCACAATGTTTTAGGAGTGCTACATTGAGTTTTACCGTGAAATGAGATTTTTTACCCGACTGCGGCGAAGCCCAAAAGTAGGGTTATGTGTTTGACGTGTATGTAAGTATGTATGTATGCATGTATGTCCGTTTCTTTGTTCCCTCAAAACTCATAAGCGGATGAACCGATTTGAATGAAATATACGTCATTAGATTCGTCTTGATGGCGCGAGTGTTATAGGCTACATTAAAATTAAAAAAACTAAGAAATATTGCGGATTTTGGGGGCCAAATCGCGGAGTTCAAAAAATTTTTTTTTTTCAATCCCATCGAGTAGGGTATCAAAATAAAGGGTTTTAAAAGGAGATTACAAAAATATATAACACTTATAATTATGTTTAAAAGAAATTCAAAGTGGAAAATCCTATAACAAGCACAAAAGTTAAATCATCTGCGAAGAATTTTACGCGACCAACACACAAAAGAACTAAAAAGCTGGAAATAAGAAAAAGTAGTTAAAAAACTAAAAAACCCGACTGAAAAAACTGAAAAGCAAAAAACAAGCACATTTTAAATTAAACAAAACTTGGAAGCAGACGGGGTTCATTTGAATCATACATCTCGATTATGAGGTAAGAAGAAAAAAACCGGCATTACAAGAATAAAGTTTTCAAAAAATATCTCTCTTTAGAACTTTCAGGCAAAATATTGTTAATTGCTGCTTCAGCTTCCATTTTCATTGAATCGGGAGTGCAGCTTATATCTTCATCACTTGCAGAACTCATGTTTTTTTCCTAATTAGCACGTAATTATAAAAAAACCCAAAAACAAACAATATTTAAAGTAAAAGTTTTCTATTACCGCCTTTTTTCACCTTTTTTATTTTATTTTTTCAAGAACGTAATTGAGCTTCGCCGTTCGATATTTAAAATTGATGACTATTAAGCCTCCCCACACAGGCGCGTTTTTGCGTTTCTGTGTTTTCGCGTTTCTGCGTTCTCATATTGTTGATATGAGTTCTTAGAACATTTGGTATTGGGACGCAGAAACGCAAAACGCAAAAACGCTCCTGTGTGGGGGAGGCGTTATACTCATACGAAGACAAGGCTGAATAGCAAAGAGACCTCTTTTGTAATTGGGCTGAATGCATGATGTCTATTGCCAGTATGATGGTTAGATGTACGCGAACTTTTTGAAAGAGTGAAGTGCTTTTTTTTTTAAAACTTTCCGCCCTAGGGCTTTTCTAGCTACATTATTACCCTAGAGCGCTAATTGGTCACCTACAAGCCCCATTTGGGGGTAATAAGAACCTACCTACTTACCGAATATGAGAGATGTAAACGACACTTTTCGAATTGAAGGGATGAAAAAGATCATGACCAAAACTCGTACCAAGAAATCTCAGGTCCTAAGATCAAAATGTTATAGTAATTATTTTCATATTTTTTTACGATATTATGCGTCAGGGATTTGATTTTTCGCGTGGAAATTTAAGTACCTATAAAAGTATGAATATTGTCTTCCTCCCTATACATAGCGTTCACAGGGGTGCGTTTAAGATGGCCGGCGAAATTTTCGCCGGATAAAAATTAAACTAGCGAGGGTTCGCTGAACGGAGTCATAGGTTTATGTCAATTTTATCTGTCAAATTCAATTGACAGCTCATTTTGTCAAACAAGTAGTAAACAATCTAGATTGTAATCTCGATTTTGCTTGTGATCTCGAAATTATTAGTCAGTAAAAATGGACCGGAACATGAAGAATCAATTTGCCGATATAATATTTGTTTATAGTATTTTATAATATTATATTTCTACAACAATTTGTATTATTACTTCATCCATGATAATCCACAAATAAAATTGACGGAGAGTCGGAGACGTTTAATACTCGTTTCAGAAATATTCGTAAATATGGCGCGATTCTAGCAAATTAAACAACAAACAGCTCAATGACAAAGTCAATCTGACAGCGGGATAAAATTTAGCGAGCTAAAAAGGTCGCTAAAAATTATCCTAGTTAAGCGAAAACTTATACCGGAAGACGGCCGTGAACGGGGCAGATTAAATTTTAGTCAGGTTAATTTTTCGCCTCGCGGTGTGCTTGAACGGGGTGTTTAACGTTTAGTCAGGTTAAATTTTACCCTGGATAAGCATCTTAAACGCACCCCAGATCGTTCAAAAGTCATTATTTTAGATCTGTCACTTCATTTTGACAGTTCGGATGACTTCACACCACGGAGGTTTCCTTACAATACAATACCTACTTGCCTGGTATATTGCGGTTATTTTCGTTTTTTTTATAAAATTACTACGAAATTCGAATTTTGTTTACAAAAATAACTCTTTATAAGGCGGGATTGCAGCACTTAGTTTATAAGAACGCACGACCTCAACCCCCGCCCTGCCGCGCGAGCGATATAATGCCTCAATTTTGACTATTTTTTCTTCTTGGAGAAAAATTATAAAGAAATTATACAATATGTTTTCAACATTTACTTCAGAATAAAAAGTTCTATCTACTGATTATAACTTTCATATAAATTCATGATGAAATGTCTTAGCAGTACACGTTTTAAATTGTGATTTAGAGTCATGTTTGATAAAAAAAATTATCGAGCCGATCATTCTAAATCGCGTTTCTATCTTTACGATTTACTTGAGAGTATGTTCAATTTTTATGTAATGATTTATATTTATTAAAAAACTCATATTTAGTTCGATTTTCAAAGGTTCAAAAATCTTAAAAAGTGCTGG
This sequence comes from Diarsia mendica, assembly GCA_949316265.1. Lineage (NCBI taxonomy): Eukaryota > Metazoa > Arthropoda > Insecta > Lepidoptera > Noctuidae > Diarsia > Diarsia mendica. The sequence goes on along the minus strand of OX438903.1, from coordinate 13,823,122 downwards.
ACCATAAAAAACAAAGTTTGATTTTGAAACAGCTTGGTACGGGATTGCATAGGTATATTATCCATGAACATTGTCTTTTCAAACAGGCCTTTTAATTGATGTCGTAAAACAGGGTCACGGTACGACCAATGACGGAAATACCGCTTGAAGATTTTTTGAAAACTCTGATAATAGTCCTCCTGACCGTTTTTCGGCCACGGCGGCCAATCTCAGCGGAGATTAGCCATCTGCGCGGGAGATATTATAGTGCACAAAGTGTGTGCTCTCTCTGTTCCCTTTTCTCTCATAGCCCGATGGGACGGCAATCCGACACGACCGGAGAGAGATCAGGCGCAGGGCCAACGGCTTAACGTGCTTTCCGAGGCACGGGGGTATTATACCGCCAACTTCCAAACTCCGGGCTACTACTGGGTTTCTAATGAAAAACTCAATAGCACTTTTTGTCCCACCCGGGAATCGAACCCAGGACCACGGCTCAGCAGTCGCGCTTGCGACCACTAGACCAACGAGGCAGTTGCGGCTTTGATCACAGGAGTCGATGAGAATTTTATAAAAACTATTTAAAACCATACTAGAGGCAATTTCTTCAGGTTATCCTATAGATGTAATTAAATTCTAAAAAGATTATACCGAAGCTACCATGACTATGTATGTTCATTTGTTTGATTGGCATTACCTACACATGCCAGCAAGTTTACATAAAGTTCAGCTCACGGAGCAGATATAATCGAGAATTTGGGTATAGTGCAAATTGGAAAATTATCCGAAGAAGCTGCTGAAGCTCGAATAAGGATTTCAGGAGATATCGTGAACATCATTCGAGAAAATTCTGTAGAAAAGTGATCAATGAAGATCCTATTATGAAATCATTTATTAATTAGTTCTGAGTTACTTATTTCAAAAATACGTCACAAACTGTTGCGAAAACAAAAAACCCTCTCGGAAGGGGCTAAAGCTTTGTTACGTAGGATGCCTTGCCGTGTTTTGTCGTTTGAAGAAAAAAACACAACTAGAACCTTAAGAGTACTTTTTATTGTTTTTCAAAGTATTTACCACGTAGCTTAATACACTTTTATCTACCCAAATATCATAAACCCTCTCTAATGCGTTCAAAAACCATAGGCAATGACCAGCATTACCAACCAGCAGAAATTAACAGAACTGTAATGAGCTCATAACCTACTGAAAACAGTAGGTTATGAGTTTTAAATTTGGAACAGGTGTCAAATACAAGTGAGTGTGCTATTCTATAGTGCGCGCGGAACTAGTTGGCCACGCCTTAGGTGGCGACAGGGGTGAGGGGGCGGGTTGCCTACAGCTCGCAATGCACCAAAGAGTATAACTTTACAATGCACAGGAGACTATAATTAGACAGTGATGACCAATCTCGAGATATCGTGAACAATAATTTGTTCAATTTATTGAAAAGAATACAAATAAAAAACAAAAACATGCCTCAGGCGCGGCCAACTAGTTCCGCGCGCACGTATCTACATTAAAACAGATACCTATCGATACGAAACCCCAATTCAGTATGATTTTAATTATAAATCGCACGACATTTTGATCTCGAGTGACACAAGAATAGTGACTTTGTTCGTTTGCCTATGATTTAAAAAAAAATGACAGATAACCGAAACGCCGCCATTTCGAGCTGTCATTTGTTCGTTAGCTTTTTATTCCCTTTCATTGAGTAGGTACCTAGACAAATTTTCTGTTAATTCTTTATTTCTGTCGAAAATGAGTGATAGTGACTCAGAAATTAACATGAACACTCCGCCAGATATCGTAAATGCAGCGACGAATGCAACTAATAACCTGTTTATTTTTTATTGCATTACACTGGTAACAATTCTGGTCATTTCCCTATGGTTCCTGAACCCATCATAGAGCCCTTATGATATTCGGGTAGATAAATTAGTGTATGCAACTATACATAATTAGGCATTACAACACTCGTGTGATGCTATTAAGAAACTCGCCTTCGGCTCGTTTCTTAAACCCACACTTGTGTTGTAATGCCCTTCATTATGCACAGTCGCATAAACTACTATTCCATTCGCTCAAACCAGTTATTATAACATTTCTTCCAGTCTAAAGTAGGGGTGTTCAAAATGGCTGACTTGAAAGCGTCGACTGCTTCTTCACCGGACTGGAACCTTTGACCACGAAGACTTTTCTTAATTTTATTAAATGTAAAAAAATCGTTAGGGCTTAGGTCAGGACTGTATGGAGGATGATCAAGAATTTCTACTTTTTCCTGCTTCAAATAGTCAATCGTTTGCCGTGGTGCAGGATGATGCGTCGCTTTGAGTTAGATTTTCGAAGTTCGGCGATGACTTGTGGTAAACAAACTGTGGTATACCACTCTGCGTTAACCGTTCTACGATCTTCAAGTTAGTGTAATAGTCGCAACATGGCCGGTTTTTCCAACGAACGTAGCCACCATCTTCTTTGAAGTGCTTCGAGAACGAACAACTTTAATCGGCTTTGGCTCGTCTTGAAAGACCCAGATTGTAGATTGTTGTTTGGATTCAGGATCATAGGCATAGATCCAAGATTCGTCACCACTGATGATGTCATAGACGTGATTTGACTCTCCTCGGTTGAACCTTTGCAGAGTTTTCTTACACCATCTGACGCGAGCCGCCTTGTGATCGTCGGAAAGCAGATGCGGTATCCAACGGCAAACTAGCTTTCTCACACCAAGCACTTCATGCAAAATTTTCTGAATGGTTGTCCCTGAGATGCCTATTAGAGCCTCTATCTCTCGATATGTCACATGACGATCTTCGAGAATTTGTTGTCTCACAGCAATGATGTTATCTTCAGTGAAGGCGGATTTTGGGCGTCCTTCGCGAGATTTGTCACTTACACTAGTATGTCCACGCTGGAATTCTAAAAACCAGCGTTCGACAGTCCGCAGACATGGGGCTTCATCATTGAACACAGATGTTAGCTCTTCAAAATACTGGAGCCGTGTCAGGCCTCTTTTAAAGTTGTAGAAAATTATTGCACGAACATTTTCCTTAGAAAGATTCATTATCGTACGTAACCTGACAGATTCCAATCGACGCTGTGACTAAACAATAGCATTAATCCTAATACTTTCAACTGTTTTGAGATTCAAAATTCAAACACATTCGAATATAGAACAGTTCCAAATTCAAAATTGCCGGGGAATATGGAAACGACAGAACTTAAAAGGCATGCCTAGTAATTGTTACGGATACATGTTTTGTTGACGATAATGATCAGGAAAACATAAATTTAACTTCAGACCCATCACTGTATATACAATGAACCCGAATTTGATATTTCCAAATAATTAACAAGTGATGCCTTCGTCTGAGCAGCAAAAACGTTTTATATTAATGGATTATTCCTATTAACGATACCACTGGTAAAAAAACGCGCCTAGTTCTCCATCTTTAGGGTGGTGTGGAATACACCGGGGGGTCACTCTGCTGCCGCGGCACATTGTTGCGCGGCGGACAGACCTCCGGTGCGATCTCATGGCGGCATGGAGACAGCGACTGTCGCAACCCCGTGCAGGGCACGCCACGATAGTGGCGGTAAGTCCCCTCTTTGAGGAGTGGCTAGAGAGGAGCCACGGCGCCCTCACCTTCCGTCTGACGCAGGTCCTCACCGGACACGGATGTTTCGGGAGGTACCTGCACCGAATCAGGCGGGAGGAAACGCCCGGATGCTTCCACTGCGAGGATCGACCGGAGGACACGGTGGAGCACACTGTGGAGGTGTGCCCTGCTTGGGCGGAGCCCCGCCGTGTTCTCGTAGCGGCGATCGGCGGCGGCGACCTCTCGCATCCGGCCCTGGTGCAAGCCATGGTCCGGGGCGAGGAGGAATGGGACGCCGTCGCCTCCTTCTGCGAAGCAGTGATGCTAGCGAAGGAGGTGGCGGAACGAGAGAGGGAGAGAACCTCTCAACGTCCCAGCCGCCGCGGAAGGCGCTCCGGGCGTCGGGGGCCACGTGATGGCTTCCGGCCACCGTAGACGCGGGCCTGTGGACGGTGAGTAATGGGCTAGCTCGCCGTCCGGCCGTCGTCATGACGGCAACAGACCGTGTCGGCGGCGCGTTCGTGTTCCACGCGCGCCTCAAAGAGATGTCAGCAAGGAGGGGTCCGCAAGGGCCGACGCCCGTCGGGGCCGCGGTATTTTGTACTAGATTACGTGGCCTCGGCACAAGGGCAAAGTAGGAACATGGGTTCGGTTTTTAGTCAGTAGAAGTCTGACACTCCCCTTCGCTCTGCCCAAGAGCGGGGGGGGTCATTCGATGATTTTCCACCCACCAAAAAAAAAAAAAAAGGGTGGTGTGGAATTTAGAATTAAAAAAAATAGGGTGCTAATTAAACCGGCTTCTTTATAATAGCATTATTTGCATCTAAATAGTAGATTATGCACCAAGGGGCTAAAGTTGTGTCTTATGTCACGGGCGTCATATTGAATCTCGAGCGCAATGAAGGATTCGGGATTTAACTCCCGAGCGCAGGGAGCTAGGGAGTTTAAAATACAAGAATCCTGAATGCAGCGAGGGATTCAAGCTAGCCCAAGGCAAAAAGACACCTTTAGCCCAGAGGAGGATACTCTACTTTTTACACCTACTGTGAGTAAATAATAGCCATAGGTAGTACGAAAAACACAAACAGTAAGAATAACATATTAGAAATAATGAAATAGAAATAATTATAAGAAAGAAATGGTAGAATGGTTTTGGATGATTGGCTGTATGCATTTTGAATTTAGAACGTCATTGGAGACGGTCGTGAAATTATAGTATTTTTGATAAAATGAGATATTCGACTGTAGTATAGATAGGTTTTATTATTTATTCACAAAATCCACAGCAATATTATCTTAGCGCAGTTTACTTAAAATAAATTAACTAATGTTACAGTCAATTACTATTGCGGTACGGCGCGGTACGAATGAGTTTTTAAATGAAAAATTCAATTCAAAATTTAAATTAGACGACGACTTACCTCCTGATTGAATGAAATTTCAACTCTGGGACATTGTTTTTAAATTTTTATCATTCTTCTTCATTGTATTTAATAATTCTTGACATTGCAATTAATAAACCCTGACAGTATATGTAATAATTCTTGACATTATATTAAGTAGTTATTAAACCCTGACATTGTATTTAATAATTCTACACTTTATAATTAATAATCCTGACATTGTATTTGATAGTAGTTAACGTATTCCTTATTCTTGACATTCTATGGCTAATTTGTATTCATTATATTGCATGTCTATTTTAATGTTAAATTTTAAATGTTAATTTTTATTCTGTATTCTAAATTCATTACAATTATTCTTTAAAATATTTGTACGCTGGAAACAGCAGAATATTATGGACATCAAATTATGTGTAACACCTCTAACAACAATATTCTGACAAATAAATTTATTATTATTATTATTATTTTCTCCTTTATTCATTTTCTTACATATAGATTGCATTTTTAAATATTTCATACAAAATTTATAAAAAATCATTTAAAAATGTAAAAAATAGTGGTCCACCGATAGCGGGAGCAGGGTCCAAGCTACCGGTAGTTAGGGCTCCAGAGACAGGAACCTCCTCACAATGCGGGCCGTATCAAGGAGTACTGCCTTCTGAATCAGGCCCTTGATCCAACCACCAAGTGAGAGTTTGGACAGGTGGTCGTCCAGACTCTTCGCTATAAGACCATTGGCCGTTACGACTATCGGCACAATGATAGCCGAGCTCACATGCCACATATCGACAACCTCGTGTGCTAAATCCAGATATTTTATTTGTTTCTCTTTTTCAGCTTTCACGAGGTTCTCGTCATGTGGAATGGTAACATCGATTATCATTGCGCGGCGCGCTGATCGGTCTATCACCACTATGTCAGGCTTATTGGCAACAATAGTCCTATCAGTGATGATAGACTGATCCCAGTACAACGTAACATGGTCTTTTTCGAGAACTGGGTCGGGCACATACTTGTAGTACGGTAACTCAGACTCCACAAGTTTATATTTCAAAGCAAGTTGCTGGTGAATAATCCTGGCCACTTGATTGTGCCTGTGCAAGTACTCGCCGTTAGCCAGACGAGAACAACCAGAAATAATATGTCTGATGGACTCACCCGGACGGTGGCATGCCCGACACACGTCAACCGTCCCATCCTTCATAATATATTTCCGGTAGTTATTCGTCAACATAACTTCGTCCATAATTGCACAGACAAAACCTTCAGTTTCCCCAAAGAGGTCGCCGAAACGTAGCCAGGACACGGACGCTAGAAAATCTACATCGGGCCCATGAAGAGCCCGGTAGAAGCGCCCGTGAAGCTCCTTGCTTTGCCATACTTCCTTGCGGTCATCAGCAGTAAGTACTACAGGTTTGCGCCAGTTCTCGTTAGCCATGGACAGCGGGGTGAGTCCCTTGTCCACTGCGACCACATCTCGGTGCATACCCACATCGGCTTTTAAAAAATATTCTCTGAGACTGCACACCTCGCGGTTGTGGAGGGTCTTCGCGTTTAAAAAGCCTCGACCCCCACATTTCCGCGGGATGTACAGTCTCATGACCGATGATCGTGGGTGATGCATCCGATTTGCGGTCAGCAGTGTACGGACTCTCCTATCCAAGGTATCGAGTTCAGTCTGAGTCCATTTGAGTATGCCGAAAGAGTACATTAAAACTGGCATGACCCAATTATTATTATTATTATTACGGTATTTGTTATTATTTAATGTTATTCGATTCCTTTTAAAAAATGGTTCGTAGTTATCTAATTATTCATACAATATTATGTCTTCGAAAACATGGCAACGATATGAAGAAGCAGTCGTTATGATTTTGTAGGAAATCGAGAATATCATCCACGCGTAGTAAGGGTATCGAGAATATAGCTTTCCTCTTTCTGGCACCAAAGGGTGTTTCTGTTTGTTATAGTGCGCGCGGAACTAGTTGGCCGCGCCTTAGGTGGCGACAGGGGTGAGGGGGCGGGTTGCCTTTGCCTACAGCTCGCAATGCACAGAAGACTATAATTAGACAGTGATGACCAATCTCGAGATATCGTGAACAATAATATTGTTCAATTTATTGAAAAGAATACAAATAAAAAACAAAAACATGCCTAAGGCGCGGCCAACTAGTTCCGCGCGCACTATAGTACTATACTGCCAATTTAGCTGAGCATGTGAGATTCCAAATTCAAATCACATTATTGACCGGCGGGTCATAATGAAATTCAGTACAACATTATTGACCGGCTGTTCCCCCGGCCACTATGACTCACTTTAGGTTAAGGTTGCTTGACATATAGGTAATTTGACATTTTCGAGCAGGTGGTGTGAAAAAATCTACATTGCCTTCTAAATTACTAACGCCCGAATATTCGAACGTCACTCAATTTTAAGTTGCACTTAAATCTCGTGCTGTCTTTGTTACTTTAACTCAGAGTGACAGAGATAGCACGAGTTTTGAGGGCTACTTATAATTGAGAATCAAACGAACTTACCTCACTAGGTAAGTTCGTTTGATTCTCAATTACTGCTGCATGTAAACTGTAATCATCTTCGGTCGAGACACTCGTATAATTAGATATCAAACATCACTAGGTAAGTTCGTTTGATTCTCAATTATACTTCGTATCTCTCCCGAAGATGATTACAGTTTACATGCAGATGTTTAGAGCATCGAAATAAAATTGACATTAAAGCGATCGATAAAATATTATGCTATTTAATACGTTTTAATTACTGAAACGTAATGCTAATTATATTTGTTTGTAATAATCATAAAACTAAGGTACAACAATAATAAATAATCATCTAAAGAGTGCATCTACAAATTCAGTTTAGTTATGGGGAGGTACATTCTTATTATAGTATTTTTGGAATACATGGGAATTGGGAAGATTCACTCCAGCCTGCGGCCTTTCGAATAACTTCCAGGTTGACACCTGCTCTGTGAGCAGACGCAGATGCGTGCCTTGTACTGTGTGTCCCATACAATTTTACATCTATGCCACTTTTTTTTTTTTTTTTTTAGAACTTGTTTTACCCAGTGAGAAAAAGTTTGAGAACCCACTTTCTTATGTGGTTTGATAACTTCAAAATAAAGAATCTTCTTGACACATGACACGTAAGCAAACAGTTTTGTCTATATAGTGTTTAAATGTTAAAAAGCTGGGCAAACGTTAGGGTTTTTTCTAATATATGGCAACAGAATCAATGGTACCTGGCCGGTTTATATTAAAACTTCGATTTTAATTATAATTTTGTCTGAATCAAAAGTAATATTTTTATTTTTATTAGGCTTAAAGTTTGATTTCTCTGTGCAGATGCTAGTGCTAAAAGAATTACAGTTTTTAATAAAATCTTTTCGTGTAATTGAATCATTAGGAAAGTACTTAATTGGTTTAATAACTTAATACAAGATTGTGATTCCAGGTGTGGAATTTTGGTTTAAACAATAGACCTCTTTGAAAAACCTTTTTAAATTTCCTGACCTAACAATATTGATTTTGCAGAACTATTAAGTGTGCTGTAACACCCGAATTAACTAGCTAAGTCAAGAATTCTATTAATTGAATAGTGTGGGAATCACAGTAATCTGAACCTTTACCATTACAATATAGCCACTATATGAGTTTAGTGCAGTATTATATTGCTTCAGCGTGTTTATGGAGAGAGAGGCCATCAATATATTGAGAGATGCTTTGGGTTCCGCGCATTAATAGTGACTGCCGGATAAATTCCCTGCCATCAGAGTAAGATCCGAGTGGAGAGGATACTCCCCCTTGAAAGTAAAACACATTAGATTTTTGTCAGGATTAAAATAAAGTACTTTCGAATTATGTAATTTTAACCGCACTGGGTGCCAAGGCTGTATTGGTCAATATGGTAGTACTATAATCCCTTCTGCTTGTCATTTTTAATTTTATGAAAACTTTTGAGATAAGACTAAAAGGAGTAAAAGCATAAAAAATATACTAATCAACAATAAATATCATCTGCCTAGCCTTTTCCCAACTATATTGGGGTCGGCTTCCAGTCTAACCGGATGCAGCTGAATACCAGTATTTTACATGGAGCGACTGCCTATCTGACCTCCACAACCCAGTTAATACTAGGTAATACGATACCCTTTGGTAAGACTGGATGTCAGAATTTCAGGTCACTGACTACCTGTAACGACTGCCAAAGATCTATATATATGGCAGCCGGGACCAACAGCTTAACGTGCTTTCCGAGGCACGGAGGAAACTCGGTATGTCGGGCGGTCACCCATCCACAGACCGACCTAGGCAAGCACAGCTTTACCTAAAGATCGACCCGAGTGGCAGTTCTTATTAAGCCACGAGCTCCTCCGACAACAATAAATAATAACAATAATTTCGGAATTTGGATCCAATTTCCGGGAAGTACATCTGTAACATTTATGTTAGCTATTTAAATACATTTAAAAATAGTTTTAAGATATTTACAGTATTTTTATAAATTAGAGAATTGTTTTGTATACTTAAATAAGTTATTTTATTGAGTTGAAATGCTAAAATGGCGCCAACGGTTATTGGAATGACAGTTAACTATTGCAGTCTGTAGTACAGACGGTTATAAAAGGTCCAAGGCGCCATTTTAACGGGACATTCTTGTCTGAACTTTGAAAGTGAGAAGAGCTCTTAAATACCTGTGTAAGTACTGTGAATTTTATAAAAAACTTGTAATGTTATGCTGTAGCTATTTATTCTGTACCTACTTATTTTGATGTGTTTGATGTGCTGTAGCTATTTATTCTGTACTTATTTTGATGTGTGCTCAGTCTGATCCCCTTTGAATTAAACATGATTGTCTGTTCAAATAGAAGATTATTATTTATTTTCCTTCTGCTCTGGCTAGTCTTACATTTCAGAAGTGGGATAGAATTAAATTAATGCCCTAACTACTTCTGTCATTTGGTTCTGAACTTTATTTTTTTTCTTTCTTTTCTTTCTTATTTTTTTATTCCATTGTTTGTAATCTTTGATTAACCTACATAACGGTTTAAAGCCATCTAAGTGAGGGTTATTTGATATTGTGTATGATTAAACTTAGTTGTGGGTGCCCCTTTTTGTCCGTTGATTTCTTATTTCAGATAATCATGGAAAACTTGCACCAGTTTCCACCACGTGGGTGGTCTCACGGCGCGGCGGCGTAGCGTGTGACAGGATTGAGCGGCGATCGCGAGGCCGGGTGTTACCTTCAGCAAGCATACCGTGAGGACACCACGACCAAGATCAGAGAGGTGTAACCGGTGCTGTGCGAGGCGCAGCCGGTGCCGTCGTGTGAGGTGCAGCCGTTGCCGTACTACGGGCGGCCACTGCTGTGCGAGGCGCAGCCGGTGCCGTCGTGTGAGGTGCAGCCGTTGCCGTACTACGGGCGGCCACTGCTGTGCGAGGCGCAGCCGGTGCCGTCGTGTGAGGTGCAGCCGTTGCCGTACAACGGGCGGCCACTGCTGTGCGAGGCGCGGCCGGTGCCGTCGTGTGAGGTGCAGCCGTTGCCGTACAACGGGCGGCCACTGCTGTGCGAGGCGCAGCCGGTGCCGTACAAGGGGGCGGCCGCTGCTGTGCAAGGCGCAGCCCCAGTGGTGCGAGGCGCAGCCGCAGTGGTGCGAGGCGCAGCCGCAGTGGTGCGAGGCGCAGCCGCAGTGGAGCGTACGCAGCCGCAATGGCACGAGGCGCAGCTGCAGCGGCACGAGGAGCATCCACATCAACAGAAGGCCCTCAGGGTAACAATAACGTTACCGAACAGGTCAGTAATACAATTTTATTGGCACAAATGTGAAAGGGAGTTGTTCAGTCCATGAGAACAGATGGAAACAATGAACGTTTTCCTGTTTTTTTTAATATGATTCCCGAATTTGACCTCATTTAATGTCTTTAAAAAAAAAAAAAAAAAAAAACATTTATATGATCATACATTACTTTTTAAACAAAGTTGCCCTTCTGCAGCGTTACTTTGTTGTGGCACGGTGTTCGCATTCCATCTCCGGTAAAAGTATTTGCGACTACAGTAAATTGTACTTTTTGCGGGTGGATGGAAAAAAAAAATAGCAAGATTTGTTTCTTGAATGTTTTAGCAGAATATAATTTTGTGTAAGTACCTACCTATGTGTTATGTCAATGTGAATCAATGATCTGTTTTGAAAGAAAATATTACTTACCTGCTTAGTTTGTATGTCAAAGTTTTATGTTATACTTACCCTATACTTAAATAAGTCCCAAAATGTTCTCAAGTAAAAGTGATCTAAAAACAAATCACATCGTGTTTGTTTAAATTTAAAATAATCGTCTTTTGAATAAAAACACCCGTCACAAACCCAAATGTTTAAAGTTCTCTTTAATTATAAATTATTCATTTTTCTTATCTTACTGTAGCAGTTATTGTCACATAGCCTCAATCTATTACGAGGAACTATCAGATCAGAGATTTTGCCTTCTCATTAACGAATTTACTCATTTCAACAATGTATAGGGATGTGGATAACGAAGTCAAAGTCAAAACATTTAAAGTGTACAACGTGGTGTTATATTTTGGTTAGTGCTGATAACTTGGTAACCTGTTGCAATCTTTGCAATGTAACAATTCAATTTTTCAATTAATTTATTCAATTACAACTTTTACATTGTGTCTGAATTTCTATAACGAATAATCACTAAATATCATACGTGCGACTGCCTCGTTGGTCTAGTGGACGCAAGCGCGACTGCTGAGCATGAGGTCCTGGGTTCGATTCCCGGGTCGGGCAAAGTGTTATTGGCTTTTTCCATAAGGAATATCAGTAACAGCCACGGTCTGGATTCGTGCCTGGTTGATGGCAATAGGCTCGCCCCTATTACATGGGACTTACTTACAACCACAACTGGCGAAATGTGGGTGTACTATTAGGTACACCTCTGAGTAACCCTTCGGGGATTAAGGCGTGATGTTATGTTATGTTATCATACGTGCAATCCTTATTTAAATTATCACAATTAACCAAATTACATGCCGATCCAAAATTATTTAAATCATCACAATTCATGTCACATGTCAATCAGTCGCCTGTCCTTATCATCATCCTATTTTAGCATGCACTAAACATTATTCTGAGTTAATTATTTTATATTAAGTAAAACAATTTAATAGGGAAATTATACTTATGACAATTGTGTGACAGTGAATTTAATACAGTTGTTCAGAATTATTGATGTCATTTTTGCAGGTAATAAAAACTCTGTATAAAATAAAAATTGGATAGGGTACCTAAATGCCACTTTTGTCGTTAAAAGGACTCTAAAGATTCTTTTACTGAGTAGAAGCATTTTGGAACAATTATAGTTTTAGCCTTTTGGAATATACCTACATAAGGTATACTTTTATTGCCACAAAAATAATATCGCCTTGAGGGTGGAGCGCATAATTTCGTTTATGGCAAGTGGTTGACGTTGTGTATATCTTAAACTTTAGTGAACTTGTCGATATTTAAAAAAAAAAAAAAAAAAACCAAATACTTAAATGCCAAGTAGGCTAAATGTATTAACTTCTATTTGCTTATTTCTGAAGGTTGTTTAGATTGAGACGTGTTTTTTTTATATGATCTAAATTGCATAATTTTAGCTTTATCACTATTAATTTGCCATTCATTTCTGGAGCCAAGTATCTACAGTTTGGAGTAAATCTTGTATTTGGATAATTTTTACGTTTGTCTAAGTTTCCACAATTAATTAATATTGAAATATCGTCTGTACCTAAATAGTACCTACTGGTAAAGCCGAGTCAATGAGCGTGCAACAAACTTCTAAGTGGTCAGACAGGCAAACCAAACGCACTGCCAAAACTTGCAAGTTTCGCACAGAAATGGTACCAAGGACTTCCTAGTGTCATGTTTTCCTGGTCTGAATGGCAAAACAAACTACGTTCGTCTTTCCCAAGTGACGAGAGTTACGCCTAATTGTTGTCAGTTAAGCTTGCTTGTACTTCTACGACAAAGCAGTACTAAATAGTGTAATATTGCCGGCAAAAATGCCATAGACCGCATAGTCCGCATACTATTTGGTATTGAAGAACGTTCTATACCTAAGAACAAGCTTAGAAGCCGCCTAGTACATCTCTATAAATTATTATTAGTATATTTGAAGGGAGTTAAAATTAATTAAAGAGTTGACAAAACTGTACAGCAGGCATACGTAATTTGACAATAAACATAATAAAACCGAAACCAATACGACTGCTTCCACAGCCAAATAGAATAGAATAGAATACTTATTTATTCGCTAATGGACAGCAGCAACACAAAAGAGCAGCACATACAAAAAAAAAAAAAAATAACAACAATCAGCTTAAAATTAAACAGCTCAACTGCGCTGAGCATGCCCATAACGAAAGGGTAACCAACTCAGCATATGCTGGGTGTAAAACACTCAGCGCTGGTTTTCAGTAGGCCCCCCCCCAGTGACACACGGATGAGGGTAGTAGATAGTAAATAAATAATTTTATTCTATTAAATGGGCATTTCTAAGTGTGTAATAAATAAATAATACAAATAAATATTTTTCTCACAGAGGATAACATAGTTATATTAGTAGTAATAGAACACGAAGATACCAAAAAAATGTTAGAAGTATAACCGTGGTGAAGGTCACTCGTATTATACAGGGACCGAAAGCGGTTACGGTTAAAGGTTAAGATACCTCAAAAACATGCTATACCGGTACCTTTATAAAAAAAAGGTTACGGTGAACCGTTATTTAACCCTTACACGATTTCGGCACCGAAATGCATGCGAGACGGGGCGCGGCGCGCGTGCGCGCGGTGAAAAACGTTAGTACTTGTGTATTTTGTAGTATAAAATACAATCGGCAAGTGAAGACAGACCGAGTGGCGAGGCGGTGCGTCAAAGAAAACTCCTATTTATTAAGGTTTAGGTACCGCTACCGGTACTATAATAACGGTTATAAATGGTACTTCTACCAAAATATACCGGTATGCATTACCAACCTCAAAATTTCGCTACCGAAAAAATAACGATATCGAAATATTTCGGTAACCCTTATTTAACGGTATGACGTCGTACCGAAATTTAAAGGTACCGTTATTTTTGGGAAATTCAGTCCCTGTTATAAACGTAAAGAGACAGTCAAACGGTGTACTGCTTGTAACAAAGTTGCACATTTAGTAAACGACTGTCCCGATAGAAAGGATACAACCCCTTAGGTGATTTTTAGTATTTCCGCAAAACACGAAAATAACTGGGAAAATATTTTAGAAACAGCGTTAGTTAACGAAAAATTAGATTGATTTATTGACTTTGGAAATCATTGTTCCATGCCGAGAGAGTTGGTTGCCCGTAACGTAAAGGTTTTGGCGAATCTATAGTTAGTTGTTTAGGAAAATGTGACATAAACCTCTAAGTAGATTCCGTGAAGGCAATCCTTTAGTCTCTGGTAACTTATTACAAGTTCTTTTATTGATGGGTCAAACTTTTATTGAGCAGGACCACGTAATCTTTATTAAAACTAACGAATTGCTGCAAATTAAAAATAAGTCAAAGACTTTGAGAATTGTATTACGTGTTTTAGCCGATATTAATATGAGTGGTTATACCGATATCGATGTTACTTTGACACTAAATAAAGTGATGATGACCTACTAATAGAACCCAGTTGAAATAATAATAATAAAAACAAAAAAATAAACCTAATAGTGAATACGAAGCTATTCAGAGTTTCAATAAGTTTAATGTATGGTCAAAGCCGAAAGCACTACTTACTCCAATACTATCGCTTAATTACGATATTAGATACCTATATTGCGAAGGCTTTATTAACTAAATTAGTTTTACGATGAGCTAAAATATATTATTATGTTGTTAAATATGGCTATATTGATGAAACGATGGTAGATGAAGCGTTTTAGAATAAGGTTTGTTTGATTGGGCTTTGGGCTTTTACAGATGATTTATTTATAATATGTTGTTGGATATGGCTATGTAATAAAGAATGAATTGAGCCTGTTGCCACTGGTATTCGGGACGCATTGAGCCCGTTGCCAGGGGTACTCTCAGGACGTATTGAGGATTATTACCACTGGTATTCAGGATGTATGAAGCCTGTTGCCAGGGGTTTACATGATGAATTGAGCCTGTTGCCACTGGTATTCGGGACGTATGGAGCCCGTTGCCAGGGGTATTCAGGACATGTTGACGATTATTACCACTGGTATTCAGGATGTATGAAGCCTGTTGCCAGGGGTTTACATGATGAATTGAGCCTGTTGCCACTGGTATTCGGGACGTATGGAGCCCGTTGCCAGGGGTATTCAGGACATGTTGACGATTATTACCACTGGTATTCAGGATGTATGAAGCCTGTTGCCAGGGGTTTACAGGATGAATTGGAGCCTGGGGTATTCAAGACATATCCAGACGGCGCCATGAGCGCGATGCAGACCGATGAGCGCGATGCAGACCGCGCCATGAGCGCGATGCAGACCGCGCCATGAGCGCGATGCAGTCGGCGCCATGAGCGCGATGCAGTCGGCGCCATGAGCGCGATGCAGTCGGCGCCATGAGCGCGATGCAGTCGGCGCCATGAGCGCGATGCAGTCGGCGCCATGAGCGCGATGCAGTCGGCGCCATGAGCGCGATGCAGTCGGCGCCATGAGCGCGATGCAGTCGGCGCCATGAGCGCGATGCAGTCGGCGCCATGAGCGCGATGCAGTCGGCGCCATGAGCGCGATGCAGTCGGCGCCATGAGCGCGATGCAGTCGGCGCCATGAGCGCGATGCAGTCGGCGCCATGAGCGCGATGCAGTCGGCGCCATGAGCGCGATGCAGTCGGCGCCATGAGCGCGATGCAGTCGGTGCCATGAGCGCGATGCAGTCGGCGCCATGAGCGCGATGCAGACCGCGCCATGAGCGCGATGCAGTCGGCGCCATGAGCGCGATGCAGTCGGCGCCATGAGCGCGATGCAGTCGGCGCCATGAGCGCGATGCAGTCGGCGCCATGAGCGCGATGCAGTCGGCGCCATGAGCGCGATGCAGTCGGCGCCATGAGCGCGATGCAGACCAAGCGAGTGCTAGTATCGTGCAAGTGAAAGTGAAGTGCTATTAACATGGTTTTAAGTTACTTATACTACCCGTAACACAAATGTTATAAGTTATAATATTGTAATGTTTACCTCTAAAATAACTTGTGTAAAATGTAATGTTTAAAGATGAACTAAAACTTAGTCTTTTATAACGAATATTCTAATGTTGGTATTTAACTATATATTGGTAATCTAATCATACTTGTGTACCGTACGAGGACGCACGAGGTTCAGGACGGCCGAATGTTAGCTATTTAAATACATTTAAAAATAGTTTTAAGATATTTACAGTATTTTTATAAATTAGAGAATTGTTTTGTATACTTAAATAAGTTATTTTATTGAGTTGAAATGCTAAAATGGCGCCAACGGTTATTGGAATGACAGTTAACTATTGCAGTCTGTAGTACAGACGGTTATAAAAGGTCCAAGGCGCCATTTTAACGGGACATTCTTGTCTGAACTTTGAAAGTGAGAAGAGCTCTTAAATACCTGTGTAAGTACTGTGAATTTTATAAAAAACTTGTAATGTTATGCTGTAGCTATTTATTCTGTACCTACTTATTTTGATGTGTTTGATGTGCTGTAGCTATTTATTCTGTACTTATTTTGATGTGTGCTCAGTCTGATCCCCTTTGAATTAAACATGATTGTCTGTTCAAATAGAAGATTATTATTTATTTTCCTTCTGCTCTGGCTAGTCTTACATTTATGATTCTGGCTATTTTCAAATAAGTCGAACTGTGGAATACCGTGTGAAAGTGTTACTTTATTGCGTAATCCTAAATGCGTAATCTGCTATTCCGATTCTGTATGATCTATATTAGCAATTGCTATAGTATTGTTTGTTCTGAGTATCTTCACACCATTGTGTGAAGTAAAGATTTTTAGACCATAAAAAGTGGCCAGTAACTCAAATATGTTTATTGTAATTATTAGAATAGTTTAGTGCCAGAGATTTTGCTCTTCCTAGAACCTTTGTGTATACCCAGCCGTATTGAATGGCGGAACATGCTGATGTTAACAGACCTAATAAGTCTATCAGGTTCCCTTTTCGGTAATGTTTTGGGCATGTTGCTTGCACAGAACAGGCACTTTTTACTTGGGTAAATTTTACTTTTGTCAGTGTTGATTAAAAATCCTAATCTTTATAATAATTCTTTTGTCGCTTCGACGTTATTATGACAGGTTAACCGATGCATAAAAAATCATATTATAGGTAGTTTACTGATAAATACCCCAGTGAACGTAAATAATTCAGTACAGGTTTTTGTTAATTTAGTGAATACGTAGGCACAGATATTATAATACTTTGTAGGGTACGGGTGCGGTACAGAGTCCAAGCGGTAAAACGTTAAGCTTAGCGTTAAGCTCAAATAATTGATTAGTAGGTAAATCTTTTTAAGTTCCAAGTAAGACTTAGGTACCTACCTAAATAATCTCGCTTTGGGCAACTGTAACCAAAAAATATACGCGTCTTTTAAGTCTATATTTGCCATAAAACACTTTTGATTTATAACTGTGCGGTAGTCTTCCATTTTAAAGTGGTCAACATGAACGGATTTAGTTAATCCTTTTAAATTAAGAAAATGTTTCCCGTTAAGCTTAGGTACTGTAAATAAAGGTGAAGGTGAAATACATCACACTATCACACTAATATTATAAAGGCGAAAGTTTGCAAGTGTGTTTGTTACTTCCTCACGCAAACAATTACTGAATGCATTTCGATAAAATTTGGTACACAGATAGTTTATAACCTGAGTTAACACATAAGATAGTTTTAATCCCGATTTTATCTTCCCGTGGGATAATTTTTGAGTTGTAGGTGGCGAAGCCGCTGGCAACAGCTAGTCATTGAGAAATAAAACCTGATTATAGCTCAGAATTACAATTATCAATTATGTTATTTTCTGTGACCATGAATAACCTTTTTGGTATGTCAGGCTGATGTGGTTCACAAATAAAAGGTATTTTATATATCCTTTAATTCAAGAAAGGATAGTTTTATCCTTTGTAATGAGTATGTATTCATTAAAGTAATGCTGTAACCAGCCAGCTATTGGAATATTGTTGTCTACCTGTGCCGAGGTGATTAACGGCGTCAGGCTGCGTGGTGGGCCCCGTGGTGGGTCCCGTGCACGCGTGGCTGTCTGTGCGCGGTGCGGCGGCGGCGGTGATCCCGCGGCGGTGGAGGCGGCTCGCGACTCTGCGGCTGGTGCCCGCACGCGGCACCCCCCATGCGTTTAAAGGACCGCTTAGACGATACGTAGTACTCGACAGATTGCGCTGCTGATTGAATTGTCTCCAAATGCTTTATTTAGTGTAGGGTCTGAGCCCAACAACAATTGTAAAATATCCGGGTCTAGTTCATCAGGATTTTCACCAACCGTTTATTTTCCTTCTTATGGTGCCTCATTATTTGGGATCTCAACTACCAAGGAGTAAAATATAATCATAAGTCACCCGCCATAAATAGGTAGGTAGGTAGGTACTTAACTTTATCCACACACGCTTTGCGTCGGGATATATAAGTTGGTGGGTGCAGGTATCAACACATTCGGCGGCCATAGTATCCACACACGATAAACGTCGGGATATCACAATGAATAAAATCATTTTATGGCATTTGTAACTTTGGCATGCATCCACACACGATATACGTAGGGATATATAAGTTGGTGGGTGCAGGTATCACCACATTCGGCAGCCATAGTATCCACACACGATATACGTCGGGATATTTAAGTTGGTGGGTGCCGGTATCAACACATTCGGCGGCCATAGTATCCACACACGATAAACGTCGGGATATCACAATGAATAAAATCATTTTATGGCATTTGTAACTTTGGCATGTATCCACACACGATATACGTAGGGATATATAAGTTGGTGGGTGCAGGTATCACCACATTCGGCAGCCATAGTATCCACACACGATATACGTCGGGATATATAAGTTGGTGGGTGCCGGTATCAACACATTCGGCGGCCATAGTATCCACACACGATAAACGTCGGGATATCACAATGAATAAAATCATTTTATGACATTTGTAACTTTGGCATGCATCCACACACGATATACGTCGGGATATATTAGTTGGTGGGTGCCGGTATCAACACATTCGGCGGCCATAGTATCCACACACGATAAACGTCGGGATATCACAATGAATAAAATCATTTTATGGCATTTGTAACTTTGGCATGCATCCACACACGATATACGTCGGGATATATAAGTTGGTGGGTGCAGGTATCAACACATTCGGCGGCCATAGTATCCACACACGATAGACGTCATCGTAACACAAAGAATAAAATCATAATAAGGCACTTGCAACTTGGCATTAGGCATCCACACACGATATAAATACGTCGGGATATTAAAATTGGTAGGTAGTTAGACACATAATGGTCATACATACAATGCACACACGATAAACGTCGGCATAACACAATGAATTTATTTTTTGAGAACAATCTTAAAGGCGGGAAATTAAATCAACATTTGTGGGTATTTCTCCATTTACTTACGTTGTGGTTCTAGATCACTAAATAGTTAAAACCTCCGACAGAGAATGCGAAGGAGATACCGCTGGTTCACTTTCCGATGACGATGAGGAGATTCTTCTTCGTTTTTTCACTATTGTTAGTAAATTTTCGACACTGTCACTATCGTCCCGACAAGATCGCTTTATTTTTTCCATCGTGTAACGAAATTACTTATTTCCGGACGAAACAAAGTTTTGTGTGAGTCGGACAACACGAAATCACGTAATGAGTCAAGGATTGTCGTTGCAGCGCAATGGCGGCTTGCACTACAGTGGGGGAAATAGTCAATACACTACTTTTTATCCTATTTTTTAATTTATTTAAAAATAAATTCTCTAAAAAGTGTGATAAGGACAGCATCAACTCTCGTACTGCTGCATGTAAACTGTAATCATCTTCGGGAGAGATACGAAGTATAATTGAGTGACGTTCGAGTATTCGGGCGTAAGTCAGCCACAATTATTAACGAGCATCTAAATAATACTATCTTAGCCACAATTTATCTTTTCTAAAGCCACTCTAAATACAACTCAGCATCGTGGTTATTTTTTAGCATCTAAATTTGTAACATGGATTCGAACAGTAAACTTCTAAAATATTAATATATGGCATCAGAAAAATATTCTATTAGCTTCTAATTAACTAACTCAGTACGTTTAAATTATAACTCATGCCACATTAACTGAGCATCAAAATTTAATTAAAATTGTCATCAAATATTATATTACAGCCACTAATAGTACGTAGAAACTACTGTCGTGTCATCGAAAGGCTTAAATGAATATCTAATGACCTAAATATCGAAGTTCAGAGTATCGAATGTCCTAAAGATCGATATTTATTAACATGTTTTGCTATAAAAGTTATCGACAGAATGGCTGCAGAAATTTATTTTTATCGGACAATTGTGAATTTTTTTTTCTGCAAGCAACTCGGAAGTAGCGCTCGCCGGCCGCTGCCGCGGCACCGCTCGCTTCGCTCGCTCGGCTCGCGCGCATTTGGTCACAGTTTTGAGGTTTAAGATCATTATTTTATTCTCATAAGAATTACATTATTCACTTACATGAGAATATTAAAAACTAAACATAAAAATAACAAAATGTGGGGTGAATTACAAAAGTTAGACATCGAATAAATTACTGTTTTGAAGGTAGATTATTTTTAGGGACAAATGACAAATGCTAGTTCGATACATGTAAACAAGTATTCTTACACCGCTAAGCGGTAACTGGATGTGGCTCGACACTATTGTAGGGAATGTGAATTTTTTATTATGAAGTTCTTTAGTAGCCTTTTGAAAGTTGTTTTAGATTTTAACCTAACCTAACCTATTTCCCTAAGTTTACAATGACGTATCATACAATCTGCCTGTGACTAGTCAATTAGACAATAGTAAAAACATTTCTGTAACTAGTAGGTATTTTTAACGTAAATATAATAATCTAAAGTGTATCAAAAGATGACATTTAAAATCTGACTATCTGGTCAGTACATGAATCGAATGGCGCTCTCTGATTGGTGCAAATGGCCGGTCACTGTAGTCTCGCGCGCTCGCGCCAAATCTGCTGTTGCTATTTTCACGTTAAAAAAATATAAAGTATTATTTTACATGCTAAGTTATAATAAATGACGTTGACTATGGTCGCTTCAATTATATTTTTTGAGGGCCTTGTGTTGAAGCTGTAAAATGTAAAATGGTGGTGAAATTAGGTGCCTATGTATAAATAACAAGGACAAGTTAATATAATTGTTGATCTTCACTTGACGCTTTCTATAGAATATTTAGTGGACGTTGTAAAAAAGACGAATTAGTATATAAGGTCCCATTAAAATAGGTGGACAAATTTTAACACAGCGTTCAGTAAGTCAAACCAAAGATATCTAACCAAAAAAAACATTAAATAAAGTGTTTTTTTTTTACTTAAAATAATAAATTGCCGGCACTCTAGAACAAACGCATCCTTTATGAGTAGGTACTTAGATGCGTTTTTCTTATTATTTTTATTACCATCGTCCTTATTTTAGTGGTTTGAATGATTTCTGAAATTTGTCCACCTATTATACTCCATGTTTCGCCCTCGAGATTAGCGGTATTATAATTATTCGTACTTCTATTTACTGTGACGATAATGGGTTGCGTGGCGCAGGTTATTATATAATAAAACCACGTAATCCTTGTCAACATAAAATATATATTAAAAAGAGAAGAATTGGGTACGTTCACTGATCACACACTCAGTAGGCTTTCCTGTGGGGTGCACGTTACTGCCCTGTTAGCTGGCGTGGCGATGACCGCAGCGAGGTGCCACGCTGGATGACAGGGGTGAAGGTCGACAGGTGGTCGCGTCGACCCGGTGATCTGCTCGGCGAGGCCCACGTGGCAAGAATGGCCGACGTGGGAAGTCCGTTACGGCGCGCACGACAGGTACCAATACGGGCCCTTGTTGTGCAGGCGCTCAGAGAGTTGGTGGGAGTTCCTCCAACCGGAACTTTGGACCCTGGAACATGACGTCCAGCGTGTCACGAGATGACCAAAGGTCAACCCCGCTGATTGCGACACCAAGCCAAGCAAAGCGAGCAGCAATAACAGTGCGCTAATGAAAGTGCTGGTGGATTGTCACAATCAGACGGAGTTTACAAGATGAAAATGAGAATTTAGGCATGATGGCACATTTTGATGTGTCATCGAAACACTATCAAAATGTTTATTAGCTGAAGGCGATTATAATTGAAAATACATGAAATTAGCGTAGAACAAAGTCAGATAAAACAAGCATACATGCCAAGTTAACCTAGAAAGATAAAGAACAGAAAATATACACATGATCATGCTATCAAACGCTTACCCTTTATGCGGGGTTCCAGTACACCGAATTTAGATGCTCGATGGCAGAGAATTATGTGGATTAGGTAATTGTTTTAGGACCGGATAATGGCGAGTTAAGACGCGTGTGAAATCACTGATATTAATATTTTAAATCAGGTGAGACGAGTGACCGCTTCGATCCGGACCAAATTTCCTAATGTCAAAAAGCTAGGTGACGTTAGCCGCGTTGGAAGTATAGAGCAGGCAAGCGCGAGCCCATAGACAAATCCTCACTCGCGCGCCCGTTTGTTCATGGAACGTATACATTTAGTGATACTAATTTCTACCGCACTGCTTCTTGTTAATATCTGTGGTTATTAAGTTTGACGTTTCTACGTTCTGTCATTGTCAGTGAATGTAAACAAACAATGAATCGTGATGTTTTTAATGTTAATTTAGGAAATATGTGTTAATTAATCAAAAATGTAACGTACAACGTTACAGTACCCCGCCGCTTGGTGAGGGTTAGAGCAGGCAAGCGCGAGCCCATAGACAAATCCTCACTCGCGCGCCCGTTTGTTCATGGAACGTATACATTTAGTGATACTAATTTCTACCGCACTGCTTCTTGTTAATATCTGTGGTTATTAAGTTTGACGTTTCTACGTTCTGTCATTGTCAGTGAATGTAAACAAACAATGAATCGTGATGTTTTTAATGTTAATTTAGGAAATATGTGTGAATTAATCAAAAATGTAACGTACAACGTTACATTACTTGTAGTATCGCGTTATTGACTTCCACTCCATCACTAAAGTTGAGAAAAGATGTCGCCACAAGCGACAACAAACTCAATTTAATTTTTATTTTTGACGTTTCCGGTCACCTGTCACTGTCACCCGCACCTGCGAGGTCTCAGCAGTTTCGTCTTCATTCGTGTTTTAGTGCTCATCCACTTCAGTTCACAACTTCGCACAAAAATAAGTATAAAAAGTCATGCCGAAGCGCCGCCATGAAAACGATTGTAACTATCTGATTAGTAAAATACGAAAAATAATAATAAGTAATGAATCGCGGCGCGAAACACGTGTTTTTTCTCAATCGAGCCGATCGAGCACATTGTCGTCTTGCTCATCTTCGGGCTCTTCTGAGAGCTTGTTCACCAATTACTGCTGAAAATCATAAAAGTAAGTACCCTCAACTTCTTTTTTTTTTACACGTTAGTGAAAATCACAAAGGATGACCCAGGGTCGATCCGAAACTTAGACCTAGGGTCTCATACGATGCGCCAGTACGACCATCTACCTCAATGGTCCGTCTACCTCAAATGGCCAGCATGATTCATTGCAACAGGATGACCTAGGGTCGATCCGAAACTTAGACCTAGGGTCTAATATGAGCTAGTACGACCTAGAGTCTGTCTACCTCAAATGGCCAGCATGATTCATTGCATTAGGATGACCTAGGGTCGATCCGAAACTTAGACCTAGGGTCTAATATGAGCTAGTACGACCTAGGGTCTGTCTACCTCAAATGGCCAGCATGATTCATTGCACCAGGATGACCTAGGGTCGATCCGAAACTTAGACCTAGGGTCTAATAAGAGCTAGTACGACCTAGGGTCCGTCTACCTCAAATGGCCAGCATGATTCATTGCATTAGGATGACCTAGGGTCGATCCGAAACTTAGACCTAGGGTCTAATACGATGCGCCAGTACGGCCTGGGGCTCGTTTACCTCAAATGGCCAGCATTCGTTGCACCAGAATGACCTAGGGTCGATCCGAAACTTAGACCTAGGGTCTAACACACTGCGCCTACCTACCCACATGGTTGCATTTTGTGCACGAGGATGACCTAGGGTCTATCCGAATCCTAGTCCTAGGGACCTAGTTTTTGTCTAAAAGCTAATGCATTGCATTTTTTACTCGTAATTTTGCAAAGAGCTGAAATTTCATGGGAATTTGTGCTTTTACTCGGCGCTACCCTCAAACTAATGTAGGTTACGGTTTATTACGGCAGTTCACGAAGATGCATCAAACCCGGTTGTGAATAATGTGGTGGCCACGGAAACGCCTGCATCACCAGAGCAGGAGACCATCCCTACGGTAATCATCCCGGATACTCCGGGTGAGGCAACCGATCTGCTACCTGGACCGACATTTTTAGAGATCCTAGGCGATAATCCGGACATCAACAAGCAAGTGGCATCCAGATTTGCGCACTTCATAACATCCGGACTAGACAAGGAGGTTCGTAAAGAACTTGTAAAAATAAAAATAAAACATTTGGTTCCTGGCAACTGCACAAATTAATGTCGCTGCGCCGCAGCTTAATTATTAATACAGAAGTCACGGCTGCCTTGCCTTTATATGAGGTTAAGAAGGAGCCTAAAGATTAGTTGGCTCTAACAAAGATTTACCTATTTCTTTTCAGAAACCCTTAAAACAGCCAAGGTGGTTTCAAAGTCCAGACTTGAAGCCAGAAGCAGCTAAGAAACCTATATATTTCATCCAGAACAAAGGCACTTCAAGCAAAAATCTGGAAAGCCAGGACACCGGTCCTCAGGCAGATGATGCCCCCTCAGCAACGTTACCAGTCGCCTGCACGGCAGACGGCGCGGCAGCACGCAATCTCGTCGCAGAGCTACACGCAGCGGTCCAAACAGACCCGCCGCCAGTAGACAAGGTACGGCATGCAGGCAGACTTGCACTTTTTTTAAAGTCAATGGTCCCGCATTACTAAGATCAATCCATCTTATCATGGATAAAGGGCTACCAAATCAGACTTGATTGCCCGGTTAATCAGTCCTGCTTACCTAAATCAGTTTTTTCGGATTCATAAAGAAAAGGCACAGCTGAAGGTGTTCATAGCTTAATGTACATTGGGGCTGTTTCCGAATGTCAATCTAGCCCTGACCAGTATGTGTCACGTGTGTTTACTGTACCTATGCCAAATGGGAAGACGAGATTTATTTTAAATTTAACAGGATTAAATAAATTCATAAATACACAACAATTTAAGTTGGAAGACATCCGAAATGCTCTTATGTTAATATCTAAAGGTTGCTATACAGATTAATTAAAGTCGATCCTAATTCAAGGAAATAATTGAGATTTTTCTTTGATGGTAAACTGTACGAGTTCAACTTTGTCCCTTTCGGACGTTCATTTTCACGAAACTTGTAAAACTGGTCGTAAAATTATTACGATCTTGTGGCTATTTATCATCAATTTAACTAGATGATTTTTTTTACCCGACTGCGGCTAATCCCAAAAGGAGGGTTAGGTGTTTGTAATAACTGGTTATACATATCAGGAATGCCTACAAAATGTAGAGATTACTCGAACGTTGCTAGAATCATTAGGATTCATGATCAATTATGAAAAAAGCATTTTTGATGCCGTCGAAATTTTACCAGTACCTACTTAGGGTATATTATTGTTGATACCCGCAAGTGGCAATTATGTCTACCTGCAGACAAAAGAGCTCTTAATAAAGTCGAGCTAGTAAAGATCAAAGAACTTAAATATTGCATAAGAAAATTTGCGCAATTGGTAGGTTTATTGGTATTCGCATGCCCCGCGCAACGCAATAGAATATGGGCTGTTATACTAGGTACACAAAGGAACTAGAACGTTGTAGGTTCCTTCTTGTTTTCTTCTTCAACTACGACAAGTTACAATAAATTGGCGAGTTAGGATCATTGATCATTCTGTTCATAGAATTCGAAATGATAACTTTATTTTAGAAATATATTCTGACGCTTCAACGATTGGGTGGGAGCTACTTGTTATGAACCAACTTCTAGTGGTCAGTGGTCCCTCAAGAAAAAATTTTTGCATATAAATCAATAATAGAACTTATGGCGGCCTTTTTCGCTCTTAAATCTTTTTCAAAAGATTATTTTAACTGTTCAATTTATACTTTTACGTATTGATAACACTACTGCGGTTTGTTACATTAATCGTATGGGAGGTATTCAATAACCTCATTTGACCAGGGTCACGAGAGACTAGAGACCTATGGCAGTGGTGTCAATCACGAATAGCTTCGTACGTAAGATCGCAGGATAATTTCACTGCAGATTGAGATTCTAGACGAACCCATCTTGATGTGGAATGGGAACTTCCTAACAGTGGCTTCGAATTAATTTTAAAAACATTTAAACACAACCCCAGAGATCATGGAGCAAAATAACCTTTATATGGTTATGTGCTTCATGCCAGAGATAGAATTATTTGCCAACCGTATTAATAAAGATTGCAAGATATTCGTATCTCGGCATAGGGACCCAGAAGCTTAGGCTAGTGATGCCTTTACTTTGGATTGGTCCAAACACTTGTTTTATGCTTTTCCACCTGTGGTAGTAATACTAAATTCTTTGCGTAAAATGATTTCCGACAAAGCTCGAGGTATTAAGGTTATTCCTCGCTGGCTCTCTCAGCCATGGTACCTACCTTTTATGAGACTGCTCTCATCTGACCTTGCAATGTGGAACTTAATTCTGAGGATGTTTTTATTCCTGGTTCCAGCAACCGCAACATTCAAGCCAGCACTACCCTGGTTGCCGGGATTTTGTTAGGAAGGCAATGCTTTAGCGTCTAGTCCCGCCTCCGGCAGTAGACATTATGATGGCCTCTTTTTCGGACAACACAATATGACGTTATACATATAATTGGGACGTCAGTTTAGTCCTAAACTTTTTAGACTCATTGTATCTCAATGAAACTCTTACCCTTGAAAGATTATCAAGAAAATGTGTCATATTGCTCGTCATAAAATACAGACACTGTCTAAAATTATATTATATTATATTTATTAAATTGATAAAAACATCTAAAGTTGGTACTAAACAACCGACTTTACATCTGCCTTTCTTTGAAGACGGGTTTGTCCTGCAAAGACACTCATTTCATATTTAGATAAGACGAAAGATTTAAGAAAATCTAATAACCTGTTCGTTAGTGCTCGCAAGCCTTACAAATCTGTTTCCTCGTATAGACGCTCAGTAGATGGGTTAAGGCTATGCTAAAAAAGAGAGGAATTGACGTCTCTGTTTTTTCCTCGCATAGCACTCGTCACGCTGCGACATCCAAAGCTCATGATCTAGGAGTTAGCTTATAATATAATAGGTACCATAGACCATAGTATATTATATTTTAATAAGGCAGACGGCTGGGTGGAGTGGCAATTCCTCCACCTTTGCAAAATTTTAACAATCTTCTCTCGTTGATTACGATAGAAATAGGTATATGCATGGTATATGTTTGTTTACGTATATCCAGTTAGAAATATACCAAGTTACTTGGATATCATCCGATTATAAGTAGGTACCTTTAGAATGAAGAATGTAGGTACCTTAGATCCAATTAGTTGTTTATTTTCTGTTGTTATTTAATATTGAATAGGTTTAATTATGGTTATTAGTAAGAGTAATATTGAATTACTCAAATTATTATTTTTAGAATTATTATGGATATTTCCTCCACTTGCTCTCAATATCTACAAGTAAATAGAAGTACGAATAATTATAATACCGCTAATCTCGAGGGCGAAATATGGAGTATAATTAATGATTAAACGAACTTACCTGTACGTGAAGTTCTATCATAATTATACGAAATGTTTCGCCCGAAGAGATTAGCGGGAGATGCCCGCCCTCCCTAAGTAGCCCATGTCGTTACGGAAATATAAAGCTCTCAACGTAATGAAGACGAAACTGCTGAGACCTCGCAAGTGCGGGTGACAGTGACAGGTGACCGGAAACGTCAAAAATAAAAATTAAATTGAGTTTGTTGTCGCTTGTGGCGACATCTTTTCTCAACTTTAGTGATGGAGTGGAAGTCAATAACGCGATACTACAAGTAAATAGAAGTACGAATAATTATAATACCGCTAATCTCTTCGGGCGAAACATTTCGTATAATTATGATAGAACTTCACGTACAGGTAAGTTCGTTTAATCATTAATTTTAATGGGACCTTATATTAGAGGCTATATCATTTCAAACACTGTTTTAAGCTTTCACGGTTCATAACTATATTTAAAATGTCACTTACGGGATAAATCTTCCGTGATTTTAATTCGTTTCGTCAACTCGCGATCATGGCGCTTGCAACAGCGTCGAAATATCGGGAACTCAAAACGAATTAAAATCACGGAAGATATCCCGTAAGTGACATTTTAAATATAGCTATATCATTTTCCCGTGGCTTAGTTATAAAATAAGAAGTTTGATCACGTGGCCAAATAAAAAAACTGTGGCTCGGTTTATTATTTCTCAAAAAAATATATCTCCTGTATCGCTAATTATCGCAGTCCCAGATTATATGCTAAAATAGGCTAATAATTTGTACTATCCAAATCTCTAAACCGTTTATTGAGTTAACTTGAGTTTTTCGAGATTTTCATGAAGTTATGATTCACACAAAAAAATCTTTAAATATTAATAACATTGAAAATAATAGTCAAAACGTAAAAGTCGTAGAACATTATTAAATTGTATTTGGTAATAGGTTTCACTTCCGTAATCATTTTTTTAAAATAACTCAGTCAGTTTTTGTTGATTCCTAAGTCTTCTACGATTTCATATCGGTAATCGGCCCACCGTGCGGCGGTGGGAGTAGGGCTTTCAATCCGGAGTTCCGGAGTTTCGTAACTCCGGAGTTTCGGAGCGATTTTAAGCATTTTTCAAATCTGGAGTTGAAATAGAACACCGGAGTTGAAACCGGTTTTCAAAAACCATGTAAAACCAAGAAATTAGATCTCAAAATACTCGTAGTGGATTTTTTAGGTATGGTATAAGTTCATGATTATTATTATATTGTAACTTGCCAAACAAATAGGGATGTTTAATGACAAAAAATAAATAATTCTTATTAGTCCATCTGTTAGATTATCGAAAAATATTGAATACGTATTTTTTGTTTTATCAAATCAATAAAAAATTACGAAGATAAAACGCGTCAAAGATTTGATTGGGAGGTTGTGACTTTGTGACGTCACTGCTCGCTAAGAAATGTTATACTAATGTCTTAGAATATGACGTCACACAAGTTTTCATAGCACTGTATCGTCTTAATTGTTTGTTTACGTGAAAAAATAAAAAAAATGTGTCTAATATTTTTTGGAAATCTATCTGACGGACTAATTTTTTTTTGTTAACATCTCTATTTATAATGCGTATTAGATGTCTATTATAATAACGTCTGTCAGACAGTAAATGTTTAAACAAAAACTTTATTTTTTATTAAACATTGCCGACTTCCCAAAAAAGGAGGAGGTTCTCAATTGATTGTTATTTTTATGTATGTATCCGATTTACGTGATTCTTGTTTAGTTTGATGCGGAATAATTGCCATTAGGTCCCATAAAAATTTAACATAGTTTGACCCAGTACTTTTCATTTTATAAACATTATTTTTTAATTTTTGTACATTTTTCGCTGTGTTTGCGAATTACTTCGTCGTTTTTTAACCAATGTCGTTTTTTATTGGAAAGGAGATATTTCAAGGGTGGTACCATGATATGGAAACCAGGACCTGGTGATGCGATCCCAGAGAAATCGAGAGCAACCCTCAAATTTCGTAAGCACGTATTACGTGTTTCGTGCTTTTTCTGACGCTATTCAAATATTGGCATCTAGCAGACATCACTTCATGTTGATGAGCTGTTGGTGGCCGGTACTACTCCTCAACGGTTAGGAGTTGAAAGCAATATTAAGGAAATCTTGAAGGCTAATGGTTAGGTTTCTTGGTTGAATGTTAAATGCATAGTAAATATTATTTGTGTAGGATATACCAACTAAAAATGAAAAAAAAAATCAGCTTCTGAAGTTTATTTTCCACTTTTAGATGTTTGAAAAATACTTTTTTGCATAAAAAAGTATTTTTTTATGATTGTGTTGTCTATTATAACTTCTGTCTGTCAGACAGTAAACAAAAATACTGATTCCCTATCAAATAAAACGTCTATTGATTAAAATTAGGGGCCTTTTTATCAATTTCCAAAAAATCTCTTAAGAGTGTTATCGGTAAAAAGTGTCGATTTTCATAAAATCGGGGTTTTTTAAAGTTAAATTACTGGAAGTTGGCACGAAATTATAAAAAACTAATTTTAGTACCGCATTAAGCATATCTTTACATTGTATTTGTAAAGAATAAAAATTGAAAAACGTTATTAAATATCAAAATGAAAGCTTATTTTGAACTCATATTTCTGAGATTATACGGGAAGACTGAATTTCGGAATGAAATTATGAATCAACAATGAGTCGTAGAAGCCTGGAAAAAATACGTGGAAAAAGGAAAGATACCGTAATTGTTATTGTATAAAATAAAAAAGTAATTTTAATTCACTAAGTACCTAAAAAAAAAATATTTTCTTAACCTAAATTTTACAAAATAAAACATCATTTTTATTTAATATTAAGGCTGAAGTAACTTTTAAAAAATACACTGTTTGTAAGTGGAGTTCATGCAAAAAAAAAATCAGTAAAAAAAAAATTACATAAAGTTATTTTATCGACAATATAAAATTTCAAAGTTACTAATAAATTACGCAGCGCCGAGCTGTGTCGGCCAGTCGCGTACAAATACAATGTAAAGATATGCTTAATGCGGTACTAAAATTGGTTTTTAATGGTTTCGTGCCAGTTTCTAGTAATTTAACTTTAAAAAACCCCGATTTTATGAAAATTGACATTTTTTACCGATAACACTCTTAACTCCGGAGCCAACTGATCCGGAGTTCCGGATTTGATTGTTCAACATCGTAACTAGCTCCGGAGTTGATAACTATCCGAGTTTGAATGCCCTAGGTGGGTGTCCCTTCGTCCAGCATACTCACCATGGAATCCTGATATTTCATGAATGTCAAAAAACTGTTCTGAAATAGTGCTAAATAGTGCCCAAAGGAAAAAAATAGTGCTCTTGTACTTGCGAAGTTATAGCCATAGTTCGATGAGTATGCTGGACGAAGGTTTCGCCCAGCATACTCACCTCCGTCCGGAGAATCTGTATACGCTTCAAACATAATTCATACTTCAAAAAATAGTTCCCAAATAGTGCCAAACGGTGCCCAAAAAGAAAAAACAGTGCTCGAATAACTTCGGAGTTATAGGCTTCGTTCAGTGAGTATGCTGGGCGTAGGTTCTACGCCCAGCATACTCACCTCAGTGCGCGAATATCGAACGAGCTATAGGTACAATTTACGTCTCAAAAAATTGTGCTTGAAATAGTGCCCAATATCAGTCCAATTTTTGCTTGACTTTTGACTTAGAAAACCATTAAATTTTAATGTAAACTTCTACATACTAACGTAAAATGGGGTACAGTCGTCGACACATGTTTTTGGACAAAAATATTAAACTTTCTAATTGTAGACTTCATGTTATTGGAAATAATTATGGTATTTTCTCACATGTCAAAAACTTTCGATTAAATGCATTATTATATATTTTATAAATAATAATAAATGAATGAAACTTTAAGCGTAAATGAAGTCTATTACTTCATTGCATTGTGTGTTTGTCTGAATAAAAACAGTCATTTGCAGCCAATAAAATTAATATCTTGAAAAATTGTAAAAAGGAAATTATACAGTTTCTTTTTGTATATATGTTGCAGGCAAAACTTATAACCAGTCAAAACTAGTACTGTGACATAGTTATACAAATTTTTAAAACTCTTTCCAATAGTTTCATCAATGAAAGGTTTAGCAATAAAAAACATTTTTAATTACTTACGTTATTTATTACTATTTAAAGGGCCAAAGTAATCAGAATTCTAGTTAACTAGTTCACAGCTTTTGTTAACATTCATAATATAATCAATGTAAATAGAAAAAATTGTAGTTTTAATATTGTATATAATATACATATAAAAAAATGTTTAGCCAAATATTGGTAAAACTTTCTAAAATATAACACGTAGGTACTTGTACTTTGTTTTACTGCTACAACGTTTTAATCACAATAAAATTATCTTACAAATAAGTATAAATTTTTACTGGTGTTATGAGAGTACTTTTTATTTTCATTAATTATGCAACATTCTAGTTTAATTAAATTTTCCGTTTCTAAGTTAGTTGTTATAATTATTTTTGCGTGACATTGATTACAATATCCTGTGCATTTGATTTCGTAATTGTCTTTCACAATATTATTTTTAAAACACCAAGTGCATAAAGATCTTATTTCTTTCCATAGATGCATTTGAATTACATTAGTCCATTGGTTTGGTTTTAATTTACGTCTGACATTATACAGACTACCAGGGGCGATTTTGCTATTTCGGTGATAAAAATACCTTTGAGGCTTAATACTATCCCAAGCACAGAAGAGATAAAAGAGGTTAGAAAGGAAATAGTTCCTGATTTGTATTAGAACGCGTGTCGCCGCTTGTCTCCCACTCTCTCTAACCACTACATGCAAGACGCTAATAAGTACGCGAATTATGCACACAAATAAACCGCACTCACTTAGATCGCGAGCTTGCTACTGGTTGTCACACTAGCGCAAACATTGCGTATGACGTACACTCACACTTGCGTATATTTCTCATACATGTTACGGTGACCAAAAGGTCGATAATGTATATCGATAAAATTACTTGAGTTTTGTTACTTTAAGTTTTGCAGTTTTTGCTATAATTTCGGGACGGGACAGAAAGAAAGAAAATAAGAAAGCAAAAATTTTTATTGGTCTAGAGCACACATAAAAAATTAAAGATAAAAAAAATAAAAAGATTTTTTTCAAATATTGATCATTAAGTACTTGAAATTCAATTTCAATTCAGATTATATTATTGTCTTGAAATAAAACGTATTTATTAAGTAGCAATAGCATGCGCTTGCTATCTTTCAAATTCGAATTTTTCAGAATAAAATGCAATCTCACACTAATATTTTTCTATAATAGCTTTAGTCAGGTCTGTAACATATCTGGATCTGTTGGAAACCTAAAAATAAAATTTAAAATGTATGTTTCGATTTATAAATGGCTGACCTCAAAACAAATTTTAGATGAAAAACAATCAATAAACAATAATAAGGTATTGATAGTATGGGATAAACAAAAGTTATTTTAATCATAACATAATAATCATTTAAATGCATTCACACATACTAAATATCGACATTATTGACAACTTGGTACAACACTATCGAAACGCAAAGAGTAGGCAGAATTTAAGCTTTGGCTCGTCGCACGCGACGTTCGCAGTGAACGAAATGCATTGCGCAATCGCCCACGTAGTACAAGATGGTACCCACGTATTGCAAGCAATGTACATAATTTCGTTTCTGCTTGCGATTGTATCATTTTTGTCTGCGAACTACATAATACTATTGTAATAATTACAAATATCACTTGTATTTTAAGGTTTTTAGACTTACCGATGAAGAGAAATCCCTTCTCGAGCCACACTGCACACCTAGCTTCTTTTCCGACACGTAATAATCGCGCAACACGGCATAATTCTTTTTTTTTCGCGGAGCTCCGTTCGCTGTCACAATATGAGCGCGATTGTTGGTCAGTAAATCAAATTTTGGCGACATATGATCGTCTGATCATATAAGCGGCGCGCGTGCCCCGCCCACATGGCCTTTCTAACCTCTTTTATCTCTTCTGTGATCCCAAGTTATTGTATCCATATAAAATGTATGCGTACTGGTGTTCTCCGAAACACTATTAATGCTTTCGTTTGATGACGATGTAGACTTTTGATTTATCAAATTAGAATCATTATTACGAATTATTTCTTTTTTATCAACACCAAAAAAGTATTCGTAATTTCGTTTTATGCTTAATATGATTGATTTAATACTCATTTTGTAATTTAACCGTGTTTGAATTTGTTTATAAATTGAGTCATTTGCGGAAGGAATATTTTTAAAAAAGTCATCTTTGAATTCTGAAATTACTAATTTTTGCGTTTCTAATGAAACCTTTGGTTTAGGCCCTCGTTTTCCTTGCTGATCCATGTCGTTAGATTCACAAGAATTATCACAAATTATTATGCCATTTGTTTTCAATATTAACATAATATGAAATAACAACTAACTAACTAACATATAAATCAACATCAATAACATTATGAACACTTGTGTACTTATACTACCTATATTACCTGAAAATACCAACTATAGATGTAAAAAACATAACGGGCCCCACCGCTCACGCAGTACGAGTCAGAAAAAGTTGTCTTCTAACGTGGTAAACATTGTGTCTTCAAGATAATCTGAAAATAACACGTATTTAAATAATTTAATATAGGTATGACAGGCTCCAGCCTTCCTCTAAAGGTACTTAAGCACTTACGTGTTTTCCATTATTTTAGCGTGATTTCTATTATAAATAGCGAAGGGGCAAAACACGAGGCTGAAGACGATTTCCCGAAGTCACAACTCCCATAGAAAATGTGATGAATAGGTTGACGACACTTAAAAGTTTAAGTGCATTCGCCGGATGACAATCGGTAATAGTCTTCACTTCACGTCATATTATCTAAAAAATACATCTGTGTTAATTCTATAGTTACGTTTATACTTACTACCGACGCTCGCGCTGACTGATTCTACCTATTTCGATATTGAAATGTAACTAACGTGAACTTAAGACGAGAACAGATCCTGACGGGTAACGAGGACAAGCTTGTAATAAAAAAATTGAAGAAAAGTAAATTATATCCTAGCAAATAAGACAGTGTTTCATTTCCAGTAGAATTGGAGGATAAAACCAGGCCTCCGCAGAAGTAGGTATATAAATAGGTATTTGAGATCCAATTAGATAAACAAACAAGTTACATTACGTTATTATGTGTACCTACATCAAACCTTTAAAAAAGTAACTAAGTAGGTACCAATTTTTAAAACTTCTTAAGCATGTCCTTAATTTTAAGTGTACAGTGTCATATTCAACGAAAAAATTAACGTGTTTTTGTAAAAAACAACTCGCTTGCTACCTAGTTTTACAGTGCAATTAATGAATGAGTGTAAAATCAATTTAGTTAAATGCCACTATTATAAATTGAAATATACTTACTGATTTGGGTGCAGCTCCTATATTGATTACGTACTAGATACACAATTTTATATAGGTAAATAATGACATCACCAACACATTGTTTGGTTTTGCAACCCACTATGTAGTCAAACTCAAAAGCCGGCGTTATTATAATGATGTGCGACGAAGTAAACAAACAAAGAAACTGAGAAGCGCTTGTTCGTTTCGATTGCTTTGTGACACAAAATGGACCCTTATCACCTTCAAAATACAGATCAGTCTTGTCTAATAATCGTAAGATGTTAGGGCAGCGCCATCTAGTATTTAAACATAAACATATTCATTTGCGTCGCGGGCGCCGCGCGTCGTAAGCCCCATACCTATTGACCGTACGTGCATCCATTACTGCCACACTATATTGAACTTTATCACATGAGGAATACAGGTCAATTCCGTAAACGTTGTGGTACCGTCCTTGATCCGGAAAATGATTATTTTGAATAATTTTGTCAGTTGTAATGTAAGCATTAATAACAGCAACTTTATTTTTCATGCATGATTTACTTCATTTGATATCTTAATCCTTCAAGCGCCGTGATCTAGACAAAATATATAAAATCATTGTTCCTAGCTACCGGGGTCCCATGCGACGCGCGAAGGCTTAATCATATTATTATAAAGTATTATTAAAATAATGTGTAATTAATAATATTGCGATTCTAAAGTAAATACTCCCTTACATAGACAATTAATAATTTACACAAGACAAAAATTGTTAGAAAGAAAGTTAATAATATTGTATTCGACTGTACTCAATGTAATGTATGTAGAAGTTTACAATCAAATTTAATGGTTTTCTAGGTCAAAAGTCAAGCAAAAATTGGACTGATATTGGGCACTATTTCAAGCACAATTTTTTGAGACGTAAATTGTACCTATAGCTCGTTCGATATTCGCGCACTGAGGTGAGTATGCTGGGCGTAGAACCTACGCCCAGCATACTCACTGAACGAAGCCTATAACTCCGAAGTTATTCGAGCACTGTTTTTTCTTTTTGGGCACCGTTTGGCACTATTTGGGAACTATTTTTTGAAGTATGAATTATGTTTGAAGCGTATACAGATTCTCCGGACGGAGGTGAGTATGCTGGGCGAAACCTTCGTCCAGCATACTCATCGAACTATGGCTATAACTTCGCAAGTACAAGAGCACTATTTTTTTCCTTTGGGCACTATTTAGCACTATTTCAGAACAGTTTTTTGACATTCATGAAATATCAGGATTCCATGGTGAGTATGCTGGACGAAGGGACACCTAGGTGGGAGAGTGTGCGAAGGAGCTCCACGGGCTGATTCCACCATCTCCCTTCTTCCATCGGGAGACTAGACGTACTGCGGGTTATCACCCATACCTTGCCGATGTTCCACACATTCGTACAAAGCGCTTTGCTAATTCTTTTACAAAAAAAAAAGTTGTAATTAAATAATAAAATAAAAATGTAATTCACCGATGCATTTAATGAAGAAGATAATTTCGTAATGATTCAAGTTTCTCAGTAGGTACATTGTTTACTTCAACAGAGATCTTTGAGTACTGTGCCCCTGTTGACTTTGACTTTGTTATGTGAGCTTGTTAGCCGGAGCCCGGCGCCACGATAGTAACTACCGATCTGAGGCACATGATGTTGCGGCTGGCGTCGTCCTGGATCCTGAACTCGATGGGCACAGTAGTTCCCTGTAATTGACAAGAAAGGCACAGTTTTAGACTTGTGGACACAGCTGTAACCAAACACGACCCAGCGAGACGAGCCCCCGATTAGCCTATGTCGGTGCTAACGCTTTGCCTGCGACCATGAGGCCAAGGTTGCTCCAGCCTAACTAGCGACTAGTACTCTGGCAGTCACGCTATAGGCAAATAAAACAAAGCAGACAATTTTACAACGTTACTTTTGTGTTGCAATGTTTCAGAAGTGCATTTCATCCTCTTTGTTTCAACTTACCACAGGCATGAAGTCCTCGATAGGCATGTTGAGCTGGTACCTGACGATCTCGCCTTCCACCACAGGACAGTATGTGTTACTCAGGTTGTTGCAGGTATTTGCATTCTCACCGAGGTCATACGGGAGGGGTAGTATGCTTAGGTAAGCGAAAGCCACAGTCCTCATTTGGTGTATCACGTAGGCTGAAAAATAAATCAGTTAGTTGAAAGAAAACCAAGTAACGCTAAGTCATGCTAAGCAGTAATCTTCAAAATGTGGTTAGATGTGTTATGGTTTTGAATTGTGATAGACAGAGGATATTAGATGGTTGTCCTAAACCAATTTCGATTATCTTCAAGTGCCTATGCCTAGGACTGGGAGGTACTATTTCGAACTGGTGCAGATGGATATGGTCCGATAGGCATCTCAGTAAAAACAAAATACTCACGAACTCTGAAGATGATCTCGACGACAGCATCTTTTCCCTGTTCCAGTCTACACGGCTGATCGGTACAACCAGCTATGTAGGCGTTAAGCGGCAGGGGACCAGAATTGGTAAGAAGGCCTGCCAGCAAAAAAAAAGTTTTGAAACATACGCTTATTCAATCTACAGGAACATGACAGGTACCAAAATTAATTAATTTCTTGCAGAAACGAGGGATACGCAAAAACGATGCCTTTTTAACGAAAAGCTCATCTAGCAACAAATGTATCAACTAATGAATGTAATTCATGCGCCAGAAATCCACATCATTGTCAAAAGGAAAAGTGCTGACAGAATTGCCACGTTGGATGGCCAATATGGCCATCATGGCCATCCTGATTCTATAGCCTAAAACTGGCCAAGTGCGAGTCGGACTCGCACGTAAAGGCAGCACGTACCAACGCAGTAAGGAAGTCCCCTTTAATTTGTATTATTTTTTGTTCGGCGACAGTAATACTCGTTTTGTGATAGGTTTTTTAAACTACATCACGTTCAAACCAATTTTGGTTGAAAGTTTTCATTGCGATCTAACGCATGTTATATACTTTTTTAGATTGCTCGCTCTCTTAGTTTAAAAGTTAGAGGGGACACACACTTTCCACTTTGGAAGTGTCTACCTTTCAAACAATAGATTTTGAGAAAATTGTTTTAGTAACCTCAACGTGATTTTTAAAGACCTGCCTATAGACTTCCCAGTTTCCCACCATAGATATCTTCCCATATAAGTAGGATTGATGTTTTTTTTTAAGTTTCTTTTCCATGAATGAAACTTATGGTATACAGTAGCCTTTTGGAGGGTGGAAAATAAACACTCCTCCCGCTCTGGACAGAGCGGTAGGGAGTATCAGACTTCTACTGACTTACCAAATTTCGACTGTGTAGTCTTAATTAGTTTCCGTATAAAGTGGTACGGACGGACAGACAGACAGACAGACGAATGATATGACGAATCTATACGGGTTACGTTTTTTGCCATTCGGCTATGGAACCCTAAAAAGACCACCACGTGAAGAGTTGACCAACCGGTTGGCAATATCTCGAAATACTGGGTAGGCACTAGAACCCTAGTGTTTCAACCCATAACTAATGTCCAAAACACAGTCATAACTACTAATTAAGTTATTGTATTTGCGCTGTTTGAGGTTTTCAAAGAAGTTGTGGATATACAGAACACTTTATAGGTAAGCGATAGCCACTTATCTGGGCCCTAAGGTGGTTATAGATAGTTAATACTCACAACGGCTAACTTCAGTGGTCTGCCCTTTGGTAAGAGCCAGCACGGCACAAAACAACACTACAGCACGAAACATCTTGACTTGCCGACTGACTTACTAATTATTGCAATCTAATTATTTATATTTAAACGTAATCAGTTAAATGTTTGATAATAATTCACACGTGTGCTGCATATGCCGCAAATTCGTAGAAATCGATGATAAAAAAAAACGATTTGGAATGAACACAGCTGCTGTTATTGTGATATTTGGCGTTATCGAAAGATTAAAAGATACAATAATTATGGTGTGATTTTATTTTCGTATACAATGTCTCCAGCTATGGACTAGTGATGTTTGAGGAACAGTATGTGGCTAGTGTTAGTTAACCCCTCGTACAAAGGAGAAGAGCGGTAGTGGTGTGTAAAGAGGGGTCAGATAATACTGGGCACTGACTGTACTTACATTTGACTTACAAAAACTTCACGTAATCATTAAACGTCTCTGAGTTTGGCAGTTTGTGTTATATTAACTTTGTTGATTAGTAAAAAATTATGTTTATAAAAGACATTGGAAAAAACGTGCCTACTATTCCACAGATTTGAAAGAGGTGTCATTTGAACCTACTGACCTAATTTAAAATAAATTTATCGTTATGAAAAAAAAGACGAATTGGATTTGCTATTCTCTAGATTCGTTGTATATTGAAATAAATCCTACAACTGTTGGAGGGCGAGGACGGGGTCCATACAAAATCGCCCACGGTCCTTTGTTGTTAAAAAACATGGTATTTTAATTTTTTAAAGTTACAAATTATTTCGTAATGTTAGCAACAGACAATATTGTTGTCCTCCGAATAAGTCTATTTTTTTTTCTTAGTATGACCAAAACTTTGACAGATAAGTCTAGTTTAGCAGGGAAGCGGATTGGCCCTTTAAGGGATGTAGTTATTTGTGTTTTATAAGACTTAAAAAAAAATCAATTTCGAAAATAACTCTGAAAAAATCTAAAATAACTTTACTTTTGGAGGTCGGTGACTTTGAAGTTTCAATGGAGGAAAAAAAAATCTAAAGCATTGAACCAATTTTGATGAAAAATTTTCTTTGGGACCAATTGGATCCTTTCGAATAAAAAACAACTATTATGTACCTTACAAATCCAATATTTCGACTTTCTGTAAGCCATACTTCAGAATATAATATTAATAGATATACAGGGTGGTGCCGACAATACGACACTAAATGAAACCACTGGTTATAGTTCTGATTCAGGAACATTTTTAAACTATTAAATAAATCCTAACACCAAAATAAAAATATTGAAAAAAAATCTAAAAAACTAAACAGTATAAAACTGTAAACGAAATACAATAGGTACAATTAACAAACAAATATTGGTCAAGGTCCACCTTAGGAATAATTTGCACCGATTATCGTGTGGAAATAAAATGTAACAAACGAAATTGGCAAAAACTTTTAGGTAGGTTGGTGCCGACGATACGACAACGATTTCGGCGTTAGGATTTATTTGATAGTTTAAAAATGTTCCTATGAACTAGAACTACCAGTGGTTTCATTTATTGTCGTATTGTCGGCACCGCCCTGTATAATTTGTAATAAAATTATGTTATTTTGGTTGATACATAAGCAGTAACCAGAATAAAAGTACGAGAGAGTTTGTTTTTTTGCTTTATGCCTCCGATACATTAGTTTCTCTATAGTAACCAGCGGGTTACTATAGAGACCCTACCTACGGCAATGATGATGGGAGAATTGAGGTTAAGTGGCCATGCACACTCAGTATTACAGGAAAAGAGGAGAGGAAGACACTAACTTTATTGACAATGTGATGAAACTATTTGGACAACAATCTAGACGGTTTAAGTTTTTTCAACTCACTTGCTCATAAAGTGGCTATAATTTCACCGCAATTAGGCACATAAAGACACCTATAATCAAACTGTGACTTTTTCATTGCTATTATTCACTAGTGAGTTATAGGGGTTTTTTTTTAAATTTTATTGGTTGAGTTGCTACGTTCATAAAAAAGTTTCGATACAAAAAAGATCGTGTTCAATAGTAAAAATAAATTAATGTACTTAGTGCTTGCTCATTTCATGCAAATTTGAATTTTTGATAGATAATTTCAAGTTGTACGTTTTTATTAAATGAAACTTTCACTCAAATAATATAACTTTTATTTTCTCTGTAATAAAGAAAACTTTTTCCTCATTTTATGCGTGGCTAAAGCTCTATCGCGCTCATTCATTTAGTCTATGGCCGATCGCGCCACTGTTACAGTAGGTATGACCATTTTAAGTGTGAATTTCATGGTCGCGCCACTGGTCAAAAAAAAAATGCATCGCTTCGTCAAACTTGGTACATTTATTTTAGTTCCGTGTTTTCCCGCATGCACAGATAAGTTGGTCGAACTGTAGATGCGCGCGCATAGGAAAACCGATAAATTTTTCCCGCTATTGTGAAAAAAAAAATCAGAACTCGTTTTAACTGTTGAAGATGAATTTTTAGTATTATTTTCTTCACAAGTGTGTTGAAAAAAACGTCGTATGATACACGTGTGTATTGATGATTACCGTCCTCGGCTTTCTTAAGACCCTCACCTGACGGCTCGGGTCTCAATGGCGCCTCAGCGGTAATCACCAACATTACACACTTGTACCATAATGTACTATTATATATACAGTAACATAAATTTTAAAAAAGAAAACTTCATGATCAATAGTGGTACGAGGTTCAAATAGGACAGCATTGTGGTAGAGTACACAACAGTATGTACTTAGGTACTGGTGAGGCGTGTAAATAGCCTGCACCTTTGTGAAGAACGTAAGAAAATTTGAAATTAGAATCTATGGCGGATGTTTAATGGCGGACCTCAAAATAAATTAATTTCCCTTCTGATGAATCCTCGACAAACCAATACAAGAGAATTATTCGCAGCAAACATGCCCACGTACCTTGACAATCCAGAGATCCCACTCAGACCCAGGGAGATGGGAAGATACTTCGTTCATGCGCACTTGCAAGTATGGGCTGCCGGCCGGCGAGCTAAATCTTCGTGGATCCGCCGGTGGAATGGTGAAAACTCCAAAAATCAACACTGCACTATAAGTTCTCAATGAAGCACAGATGCAGGTCCATTTATTTTACGAGTATCGTCCAGATTTCAACAAAAAGGGATTTTTTGAAGCGGAGCGCGTAGCAGCACACACCGTCTTGTTCAAACGGTCAAGGGGAGCTGTCAGCTCGCTAGTGCCATCTATATGTGTGCCCTTGCGGAAAAAACTCAAGAAAGTCTCGATACATGGGCGCTGCTTACAGATGGCGTGAGGATTCATCAATTGAGAAGTTAAAATATTTAATTTGAAATACTAACATATTTTATGATATGGAGAAATCCTAAATTATTATTATTTTATTTTTTATATTAAAAAAGGCATTGACGCTTCACCATGCTCGGGGGCTTTGGAAGGACGCAAGTGCTTTCAGAAAGGAAGTGAAAAAATTATAAGTATTTACTAACCTAGATTATGATCAGAAAAACTTTAAGCTTTACGACTGAATGCGAGAAACAAACGATATAAGTTATTTAAATATAATATTTCCTAAACCTTAAGACTATGAATTTCGTGTAAGAGTTAAACTTTATTGCGTTGGAATAGGATATAATTTAACGACGGCACGTTTAAAGTTACCGAACTTCGTTTTTACCATTGCAACACGAATGACATTATCCGTGCCTTTATAAACCTCAGTTATAACTCCTAATGGCCAACTTAGAGGAGCTGAATTATCCTGTCCCACGAGTACGACAGTCCCAACTTCTACGGGTTTGTCCGGAGTTGCCCATTTCTGCCTGACTTGCAGCGTATGCAGATACTCTAGGTGCCATTTCTTCCAGAAGGATTGGACCATACTATCTAACAACTGTTTGCGCTGTGATAAATTAATGCGCTGACCAGACAAATCGGCTGCCGGCAAGTACTGCAGTGGAGTCGACATCAAAAAGTGAGCGGGAGTAATAACTTCGGGATGGGGATCGGAAGACAAAACGCTCAGAGGGCGCGAGTTCATAATGCACTCTATTTGAATGAGTACAGTTTGTAACTCCTCATAAGTGAGAAGCTGACTTCCGATCACGCGATAAAGATGCGTTTTTAATGTTTTGATATTCGCTTCCCACATGGAACCAAAATGTGGGGAGCGAGGTGGAATCATTTTCCACATTATGCGGCGGGTTGATAACTCATGTAAAAGAGACGAATTGAAACTTGAATTTAATAAGAATCTATAAAGCTCATCTAGTTGGGCCTTAGCACCAACGAAATTAGTGGCGTTGTCCGAATAAAGACAAGATACTGGCCCTCGACGCGAGATAAAGCGTTTAAACGCGGCTAAAAAGGCATCAGAGGTTAAGTCAGAGACTAACTCTACATGGACGGCCTTGGTTACTAAGCACACGAATAAACAGATATACGCCTTCTGGGCGTGCTGGCCTCTGCGTCGAGTGAGGGTTATGCGTATGGGACCAGCATAATCCACTCCAGTGTGGACAAACGCCTTCGCTTCCGATACTCGGTACTCAGGCAGGTCTGCCATCACTGGAATGGGATGCGTCGGATTTACCCGAAAACATGTGTTGCATTGTCGCAACTTGGACCTAATGACAGTCCTGGCATCTAGTATCCAAAATCGCTGTCTTAGAATAGACATGAGTAGTCCCGGTCCAGTGTGACAATTCATCACATGGTAATGACGGATTATTAGATCCACGATATGATCATGTTTGGGAAGTAAAAAAGGATGCTTAGCGTCAAATGGAAGGTGCGACTTCGAAAGCCTTCCTCCAATGCGTAGTATTCCCTCTTCATCCAAAAAAAAAGCTAAACTTTGGAGTCTCTTTGAAAGCAATTTCCCAGATTTAATGAGCTTAATGTCATTTGCAAAGTACACAGATTGCACAGCACATACTATCGCTCGTTCCGCAGCTGACAAGCCCTGAATAGAACGAGGTTCACAATGAACCTTTGGTCTAGCAAATTTCAATATATAGGAAACAATGCGCAACAATTTATCCCATGATGAGGTACGTTGAGCAAGTTGATATAGAAGGGGTTGTTCTACTTGCGTGGTCACTGTTAAGACATTTACCTTGTGCTCGGGAAGTTCCCCACAATTAATAGGAGAAAACGGTTTAACGGGCCAATCCTCAGGAGCACAACGAAGCCAAGAGGGGCCGTCCCACCAAAGTTCATGTGACATTAACTGGGAAGGAAGGATGCCACGAGATAGACAGTCGCTTGGATTCTCAACACCTGCCACATGGTAAAAATGTTGAGAACCCAAGTTCTCCTGACATTGAGCGACTCTATTGCTGACAAAGACTGACCAGCGGTGTGGAGAAGAGTGTATCCAAGATAAGGCTATCATGGAATCCGAAAAGGCGTAAATTCCTGCAATAGGAACACGTAAAGCGTAAGTATCGCGAACAGTTTTTACCAATTTTGACATGAGCACGGCGGCACACAGCTCCAGGCGTGCAAGAGTTGTGACTTTGGTAGGTGAAACCTTTGATTTCGCACAAATTAAGCGGACTATGACACCAGATGGAC
Organism: Diarsia mendica; assembly: GCA_949316265.1. NCBI lineage: Eukaryota > Metazoa > Arthropoda > Insecta > Lepidoptera > Noctuidae > Diarsia > Diarsia mendica. Next base: position 13,778,333 of record OX438903.1, on the reverse strand, counting down.
TAGTAGAGTGTATATAAATCACACACCCGTACCCACCCATACTAGCATCAGCAAACGCGACTATACGAACAGAACAATCATCGGTAACACCCACATGGCGTGGTATGCGTAATGTATCTAGCAATGGAAACTCTTGCATGAGAATCGAGAAACGTTTAAAAATGTCGTCAGGAGCGGGATCATCCCAGCCAATATTGCTCAGCCATAACTCTTTGATGAGCAACTTGGCATAGAAGATCACTGGGGCAACCAAACCGAGAACATCAAATAAGCGTGCGACTATCGAGAGTATATTTCTCTTAGTACATTTCTCAGCCACTCGAGCGGAAGTGAAGAAGAAATTATCCTGAGAAGGTTCCCACGAAAGGCCTAGAACCTTAGAAACATCACTCCCAGCGTGAAAATCGAGTGACTTGCGATGCGAGTCAGGAAGACTGTTTAAAAGAACGGGTGAATTGCTACACCATTTAATAAGGTCAAAATCGCCCGATTTAAACATCTTTATAAGATCATGCGATAGCTGCATGGCGGTATCTTCATTATTCACAGAATACACCAGATCGTCCATATAGAGACTGGTCTCTGCTACTTTAGCAGCTTTGGGATAATGCGGACTGTCAGAGGCCAGCTGTCGCACAGTGCGCATAGCTATGTATGGACTCGACTTAAGTCCGAAAGGTAAGCGATTAAAAGCAAAGGTTAGCACAGGTTCGTTCTCATTGAATCGAAACAAAATGCGTAGGTATTTACGCTGGTCAACGGGTACACCAACGCGTAAATACATTTGTTTAATATCCGCATTTATAGCGATGGGAAATAATCTAAAATTTATTAAAAGAATAAACAAATCTGTTTGTAAATTGGGACCAATATGGAGTACATCATTTAAAGATAATCCTGTATGAGTCCTAGCGCTAGCATCCAATACAATGCGCGGCATCGGTTTGTCTGGCCGAACGACAGCGTGATGAGGGATATAATACCCGTCATCGGAAATGGCAGATTCGTCGACTTGACTTAGGTACCCACTGTCAATATAATCTTTGAGCACTGCATTATAATTTTCCCGCAACATCGGCAATTGGCGTAGTTTCCTTTCAAGCGCAATAAGTCGACGGTACGCGGCGGTGCGGGAGTTACCCAACTCGGCGGGATCCTTACTAAAAGGTAACGCGACGGTATAACGTCCCACATCGTCCCGTGACACGGTCGAGGAAAAAATATTCTCACATTCGGTTTCCTCAGGAGATAAAAAACGTTTATTCTCAACTTCTTCCAACTCCCAGAACTTTTGTAATAAATCATTGAGAGCCAATGCCGTGAAAGGAGAGGAGTTAAGTAAATTTAAATTATCACTATTATGCGGAAAATCACCCATAAAGACATACCCGAATGTGGTCAATAATGCAGGTGGGGCGCGTGAACCAAAATCGACCCTATTCCCCAAGTAAATGTACGGAAACAGTTGAGCGCCCAACACTAGGTCAATATCCCCTGGAATATTCCAGCTTAAATCAGCGAGCGGAAGCGCGTGGAAGTCTACATGGCTATCCCAATTAACATGGTGCGATGGTAGCTGGTCCGTAAGCGTGAATAGTATATTTTTGATCCGGATATACACGAGACTCGATATCTAAATGTACGTATCCTATTATCGGTCGCGATACAGAACCAACTCCTTTAACAAAAGAATTACTCAAAGGAATTATCAGTAAATTAAGTTTTCTACAACAAGCTGTAGTTATTAAATTATTCTGCGAGCCATTATCAATTAAGCACCTCACTATTGTAAGTTGTATCTACTTTGCACACAGACTGCTAGCACAAATAAATAGATCGATTATATACTTAATCACTTATAATCACTTTTGATCAATCACAATAAATATTTAACAATGATAAACAGTATAAATGTTGTTGATACGACGAGGCGCGAGCGACAAGTGAGCTCAGCCCACTGACCGATAATAGGATACGTACATTTAGATATCGAGTCTCGTGTATATCCGGATCAAAAATATACTATTCACGCGTTAGTAGTTGAGTGCATTACGGACCAGCTACCATCGCACCATGTTAATTGGGATAGCCATGTAGACTTCCACGCGCTTCCGCTCGCTGATTTAAGCTGGAATATTCCAGGGGATATTGACCTAGTGTTGGGCGCTCAACTGTTTCCGTACATTTACTTGGGGAATAGGGTCGATTTTGGTTCACGCGCCCCACCTGCATTATTGACCACATTCGGGTATGTCTTTATGGGTGATTTTCCGCATAATAGTGATAATTTAAATTTACTTAACTCCTCTCCTTTCACGGCATTGGCTCTCAATGATTTATTACAAAAGTTCTGGGAGTTGGAAGAAGTTGAGAATAAACGTTTTTTATCTCCTGAGGAAACCGAATGTGAGAATATTTTTTCCTCGACCGTGTCACGGGACGATGTGGGACGTTATACCGTCGCGTTACCTTTTAGTAAGGATCCCGCCGAGTTGGGTAACTCCCGCACCGCCGCGTACCGTCGACTTATTGCGCTTGAAAGGAAACTACGCCAATTGCCGATGTTGCGGGAAAATTATAATGCAGTGCTCAAAGATTATATTGACAGTGGGTACCTAAGTCAAGTCGACGAATCTGCCATTTCCGATGACGGGTATTATATCCCTCATCACGCTGTCGTTCGGCCAGACAAACCGATGCCGCGCATTGTATTGGATGCTAGCGCTAGGACTCATACAGGATTATCTTTAAATGATGTACTCCATATTGGTCCCAATTTACAAACAGATTTGTTTATTCTTTTAATAAATTTTAGATTATTTCCCATCGCTATAAATGCGGATATTAAACAAATGTATTTACGCGTTGGTGTACCCGTTGACCAGCGTAAATACCTACGCATTTTGTTTCGATTCAATGAGAACGAACCTGTGCTAACCTTTGCTTTTAATCGCTTACCTTTCGGACTTAAGTCGAGTCCATACATAGCTATGCGCACTGTGCGACAGCTGGCCTCTGACAGTCCGCATTATCCCAAAGCTGCTAAAGTAGCAGAGACCAGTCTCTATATGGACGATCTGGTGTATTCTGTGAATAATGAAGATACCGCCATGCAGCTATCGCATGATCTTATAAAGATGTTTAAATCGGGCGATTTTGACCTTATTAAATGGTGTAGCAATTCACCCGTTCTTTTAAACAGTCTTCCTGACTCGCATCGCAAGTCACTCGATTTTCACGCTGGGAGTGATGTTTCTAAGGTTCTAGGCCTTTCGTGGGAACCTTCTCAGGATAATTTCTTCTTCACTTCCGCTCGAGTGGCTGAGAAATGTACTAAGAGAAATATACTCTCGATAGTCGCACGCTTATTTGATGTTCTCGGTTTGGTTGCCCCAGTGATCTTCTATGCCAAGTTGCTCATCAAAGAGTTATGGCTGAGCAATATTGGCTGGGATGATCCCGCTCCTGACGACATTTTTAAACGTTTCTCGATTCTCATGCAAGAGTTTCCATTGCTAGATACATTACGCATACCACGCCATGTGGGTGTTACCGATGATTGTTCTGTTCGTATAGTCGCGTTTGCTGATGCTAGTATGGGTGGGTACGGGTGTGTGATTTATATACACTCTACTAGTCCAATCACAATAAATATTTAACAATGATAAACAGTATAAATGTTGTTGATACGACGAGGCGCGAGCGACAAGTGAGCTCAGCCCACTGAGCTCGGGGTTCTTAAAGACTCTGCCTTCCCCCACCGAAGTGACGTCCAATGCGGGTAACGAGTGACTCGACAGCAACGTTCCAACGTCCGGTTCGGTGCAGGTGGCAGCACTGAGCCCACGGTGCGTCGCTTGACTCGTACTACAGGCGCTATGTTTGGTCGCCGGAAGTACTGCCGCCAACATCCGGCCCTCCTGAACTGTGTCTGTCCCTAGACACACCGTCATCTGTAATGTGAGAGTAAACATGTTAGCTTTGATGACTATAACAGGTACAATGTTACGTTATGTTGAACGAGTTCCCACTACTGAGCTAATGAATAGTACATGCAAAAGTGTGATCCCTGACTTCGAACCACCATGCTCAGACTCGCAGTCCACATGATAGCCGAAGCTTCCAGTTCATCCACTTTTATCTGCATGAACAAACATGTTAGCTTTGATGACTATAAAAGGTACAATGTTACGTTATGTTGAACGAGTTCCCACTACTGAGCTAATGAATAGTACATGCAAAAGTGTGATCCCTGACTTCGAACCACCGTGCTCAGACTCGCAGTCCACATGATAGCCGAAGCTTCCAGTTCATCCACTTTTATCTGCATGAACCACATTTTCGCCCACAACAAGATCAAGGTCGAACCTCACTTGTTTTGTAGTGGAAACGCCATTACAACTGCAACATTTCTATTCAATTAGTTTTATTTTGTTTAAGTGATTAGAACAAAATATTGTACAAGTCTCATTCTCATATTGGTAATGTTTTAAAACCATAATGTAAAGCTGTATTACAAAATAAATATTTTACCTTTTGATGTTTTATTAAATAAGTATTTTATACATACCAGCCACGCCAACATCCTCATCCCAATCGGTTATCGTAATCCACGGTTTCATGTTTTCTACACAGGTAGTACCAGAATATTTCTTTCACTTCTCTCGCTCTAAAATTTGTCTTTATTTCGAGTGTAGGCGACATAATGCGTTTTATGCTCTAGAGCATAAAGTAAAATCTTCGTCGAAGACCAAGGTAATCGGCACAGGTAATCGGCCCAACAGCCACAGGAATAACTTCAACTTCATAGAATAACCTCTTTAATTTAATTCGTTTCGTTAGTATTCTAAGAACAAGGGATTACTGCTTTTCATTACGAATACAAGGAAAGTTGATGGGAATAGGCTTCCCTCAATTACCTAAATCGCTTGATGGCAAAAGGCTTGCTCAAAATGTTTTTATAACTAAACAGTATGCGTAACGACATAAGTCAGACCTGTTATGTCAAGTTACCTACTGAAAAAAAAAAGTTTATTGGCGGGAACCATAATTATTTTTACAATATTTACAAGTTGCTGTTTCATTTCATTTTAGGAAACCAATATTTATGTTTGATTCTTTCTAAAGTTTTGTCTACAGCGAAGTGACCTATTTTGTCATGATTGTACAAAATTACTTGCCAGATACAATTTTTGGTACAACCCATCTACGACCTATTTCAGTGCGACGGTAGATTTTATTTCCAAGCAATTCGTACTCGTTAAAAACATTCCGATTCACATCGGCCTCTCCTGATAGTAAGATATCTCTGATTTAACATAGATTTGGGTCTTGTTCCTGAACACTCAAAAGCCAGTCAGCTTCGGTGATGGACATTACAATTTGTTTAAATGAGGATTGAGACACCATATGTTCAGTGACAGCGCCGTGACTTGTATTATGAGAACTACATAATCGACCGTGAAGAAAAGACTCAAATTGGTCGCATGTATTTATACTTCCGACATCCACTGACGCACTTATGTTAGGATCGTCGATGTTGCCCGTAATAATAGAAATAATGTCACGATCAGAAAAATTTACACTTAACTTGTCAATTTTACATTTTTGTTGAAAGTAAAACTCATACAAATGTTGCTGAGCTGAAGGTTTCCCATTAATGATTTCTTTCAGTAACGCAAACATGTTTCGTTTTGTTTGAAATGTGAACGATATTTTATCTCGCCATTGTTTCAATTTCCAACTAGCCCAACTACACTTATTTTTTACTAGCGGACGTCCCGCGGTTTCACCCGCGTAGATCCCGTTCCCGTAGCCTATGACACTCAGCAATAATGTGGCTTTATAATGGTGAAAGAATTTTTAAAATCGGTTCTGTAGATCCTGAGATTACCCCTTACAATTTAACAAATATACAAACACAAACTTTACTTCTTTATAATATTATTATTATTTTCGAAAAACTTATATTGTTTCTTAGCTATTTAGCTAGTTTTAACTACGTTAACGGGCCTAAACCATATTATTATATTATTATTTTTTTTTAAATGAGTCACACCAAGTTTTTGCCGTTCCTTTGAATTTATTGACAGCCTGGTAGGCCTTGGTGGCCTGGTGGTGGTGGGCCTGATCCTTCCAATTAAATGTTTTAGTATGCAAATCAACAATATTGAGCCAATTGTCTACTTTATCCGTAAGGGGGTCAAATTCTGGTATCATTGAGTTCAACATCATACTATAGCAACCAGCTACTTGACTATCAACAGATTTTTTGGCATTTTTACGAATGGGTGAAGGCGTATAGCTTTTACTGGACTTACTGCTTGATGACTTTCGGCCCATTTGTAGGCTTGAATTCGAAGCACTTCTGATGTAAGTTGTATCTACTTTGCACACAGACTGCTAGCACAAATAAATAGATCGATTATATACTTAATCACTTATAATCACTTTTGATCAATCACAATAAATATTTAACAATGATAAACAGTATAAATGTTGTTGATACGACGAGGCGCGAGCGACAAGTGAGCTCAGCCCACTGAGCTCGGGGTTCTTAAAGACTCTGCCTTCCCCCACCGAAGTGACGTCCAATGCGGGTAACGAGTGACTCGACAGCAACGTTCCAACGTCCGGTTCGGTGCAGGTGGCAGCACTGAGCCCACGGTGCGTCGCTTGACTCGTACTACAGGCGCTATGTTTGGTCGCCGGAAGTACTGCCGCCAACACTATTGTTTTGTGACCCGCACTGTCACTTTTAGCTCGCGCATAAACCTGAGCTGTCGATAACAGAACTATCGCCTTAGCCCTCGCTGCATCAGCTGCCAATAACACGGCCGAGTTGTGAGCCGAAGACGCTGGCGTCACATCACACGAATCAGACGCAATCACCTGTTCGGGAATATCGACCTTATTACTATGAGCATAAGAGCGCGGCACCGCGACGGAAACCGGGGCAGGCAAAGACGCACCGGGGGACGAGAGGGGCGAGGGAGGCGCGACGGACAGCGGCGCAGGAGGCGACGCGACGACTACATTGCAATTCGTAGCTAAAACGTCAGCTGTTTGCGGTTTATTTTCTTTATCAAAATGCAATAGTGTATGATGGCGTTTTTTACATAAATCACAGACTGACGTTGACTTGCAGTTACTCAATCCGTGCAATGTGCTCAGACAATTCGCACACCCACGTTTGGATTTAATAAACTCGAACCTTGCTCTAGGAGTCAACGCGGATTTAAACTTAGCGCAGTTGTACAAATGAACATGAGCGTTATCATTACAATACGCGCAGCACGGAACCGCCATCGCAGGTAAACAAGCGGACGAGTCAGCTGACTCGCTCACAACAAACGCTTTTGTCTGTGTGCGTGATTCGCGTGGCGCGGAAGCGGGGTTTCTACTAAAGTTTCTCGCGTTCGATTGAGACAAATTCGAACGTGCCAATATCTTTGCCTGATCTTGAACGAAGCTTATCAATAATTTCGTTGTGGGAATTTCAATATCTCGAATGGAAAGTTCAAACGATTGAATAGTCTGTGAATCGATTTTTCTCATTGCGCAGTGCAAAAGAATAAAATCAGCAAGATCCGTAATCCCAAGTTGTTTCAAGGCAGAAATAGATGCACTAAATGTTTCTATGAAAGAATCGAGACTGTTAGCGTTAAATGAACAACTTTTTAAATCCAATATATTATTTAAATAATGCGTACCTAGTGAGCGTTTCTCTTGATATTTTTTAACTAAACTGTCCCATAAGAACTTGTAAGTATCACCCGTAGGCACAATTCCAGCAGTAATCTTCAATGCGTTGTGCGTAAGTCTACCTACCAAGTACTGCACACGCTGTGAGTCAGTCAGCTGATCATTCTCATGAATATTCGACTTGAACGACTCGTAGAAAACAGGCCAATTCTCAGTTTTCCCGTCGAAAGACGGCAGCGCGATAGGAGGCAACTTTATTTTAAGCGGTTCAAAAAGAGTCTTATAGTTACTACTGGGTGTTGATGGTGATTGATTACTGTTTATTTTGTTCCTAACACGTTTAATATGTATGTACAAATCTTCAAAGGACTCTAAACAAGCATAATCGACACTTGTACCAGGTTTTATACTAATGTTTATTTGATTAATTTGATCAACAAAAGATTCAAATTTATCTCGAATGTCATCAATTGTCTCTGACTCAGTCATAAAACTTTCATTTTTTCTTGAATCGAACGACGATATATTTTTTGTTAAATCATACAACCGAGTAATGCGTTTAAATAACAATCCTTTCTTTTCATGGAGAATAGTTAGTAAATCTTCCGGCTTCAGTTGTTTATCCGTCATTTCGTTAGATAACAAACGACAACAATAACAGAAAAATACCTTACAGGCGGTTTGCAATATTATCGCACCTACCAACTATGAGTGGGTATCTATCTAATTACAATTATTGTATTAAAACGCTCAAAGCCGAGATGCGTTGGTAACTACCTACTTATTTTCATAATATCAAAGCGAATTTTTAAATACGGATACCTACATAGAATGAACTTTACCAATAAATACGTAATGTCGTTCCATGTAAATTATGTACTAAAATAATTGAACAGATTTACCAACAACTACGTAAATTCTATTGTCAATTATGATGCGTTTTATAGGCAATGATTTACCAAAAGTTTACGTAAACTAAATACCTATTGTGCGTTATTGAACCTATATGATTTTTACCAAACAATTACGCAAAAATCTAGGTAACGGTTTTTAACCCGGTTAGAAGGACCAAATAATATGGTGAGGCGTGTAAATAGCCTGCACCTTTGTGAAGAACGTAAGAAAATTTGAAATTAGAATCTATGGCGGATGTTTAATGGCGGACCTCAAAATAAATTAATTTCCCTTCTGATGAATCCTCGACAAACCAATACAAGAGAATTATTCGCAGCAAACATGCCCACGTACCTTGACAATCCAGAGATCCCACTCAGACCCAGGGAGATGGGAAGATACTTCGTTCATGCGCACTTGCAAGTATGGGCTGCCGGCCGGCGAGCTAAATCTTCGTGGATCCGCCGGTGGAATGGTGAAAACTCCAAAAATCAACACTGCACTATAAGTTCTCAATGAAGCACAGATGCAGGTCCATTTATTTTACGAGTATCGTCCAGATTTCAACAAAAAGGGATTTTTTGAAGCGGAGCGCGTAGCAGCACACACCGTCTTGTTCAAACGGTCAAGGGGAGCTGTCAGCTCGCTAGTGCCATCTATATGTGTGCCCTTGCGGAAAAAACTCAAGAAAGTCTCGATACATGGGCGCTGCTTACAGATGGCGTGAGGATTCATCAATTGAGAAGTTAAAATATTTAATTTGAAATACTAACATATTTTATGATATGGAGAAATCCTAAATTATTATTATTTTATTTTTTATATTAAAAAAGGCATTGACGCTTCACCAGGTACTTTCTTTTCCGACAGGGGGTTGTAAGTGCACGCCTTTGCAACCTACTTCTGGCACCCTTGACTTGCATGGATTTGGAAGTTGTAATCTAACCAGGATATTATAGTCATAAGTAATCGTATCGACTATTGAGTTTAAAATGTCTCCTACTCGTTTGTAGAATAGTGTTAATTTTTTTTTTTATATAGTTGCCCTACACTAGGAATTTCTCCTGTATCGTGGGTGCGAACAAACATTAAAACTCACATACACAAATACCCCGACCCGAAACAACTATTTGTAGGCCATACAAATATTTGTTCCGTGCGGGGATCGAACCCGCGACACGCAGCGCAGAAGTCCAATCGCTTAGCCACTGCGCCAACCGTGCCGTCAAAAATAGTGACATAACACACACTGTTCTGTAAGTTGAGTCTACTTTGCACACAGACTGTTAGTACAAATAAATAGATAGATTATATACTTAATCACTTTTAATCAAACACAGACACACACAGTTACACTTTTAACAATTATAAACAGTATAATTAATGTTGTTGATACAACGAGGCGCGAGCGACAAGTAAGCTCAGCCCACTGAGCTCGGGGTTTTTAAAGACTGCCTTCCCCCACCGAAGTGACGTCTAATGCGGGTAACGAACGAGTGACTCGACAGCAACGTTCCAACGTCCGGTTCGGTGCAGGTGGCAGCACTGAGTCCACGGTGCGTCGCTTGACTTGTACTGCAGGCGCTATGTTTGGTCGCCGGAAGTGGTGGCGCCAACAGTTCCAACCTAACCTAACCTAGCACATCATCGTCATCATTTCAGCCGAAAGACATCCACTGGTGTCCTTCCCTAAGTTTCACCACATTGACCGGCCCCGTGCTTTTCGCATTCAACGGAACCCCGCAACCTTCACCAGGACCCCGAGTCTGCTATTCAATAGTGTCAGAATGGTCGATCAGTGATCTCATAATTGTTGATTGACGACAAGCCAAAAAGTACCTTATGCTTGTCGACTTAAGGTACTTTTTGGCTTGTCGTAAATCAACCATTATGAGATCAGTGATCGACCATTCTGACACTATTGAATAGCAGACTCGGGGCCCAGGTCATGGGTCCACCTAGTCACTAGGTGGACCCATGAAATAAATAAATATATCATTGTTAATCATCGTCTAGAATCTAGACGATGATTAACAATGATATATTTATTTAGCGCAGTTGTGTAAAAATGTGTTTGACGATTTAGGGTTGACGCAGTGGCTGAGCGATTAGACTGATGCACTGCGTGTTGCGTGTTCGATCCCCGCACGGAACAAATAGGTATTTGTATGGCCTACAGATAGTTGTTCCGGGTCTGGGTGTTTGTGTGTGTGTTTAAATATTTGTAAACGCACCCACGGTACAGGAGAAATTCCTAGTGTGGGGCAACATTTTATTTTAATAAATAAAATCAAAATAATGAATTGGTAAACTGCCCAGCGGGGCAGTCATGATGTTACGTTATGCATTGATAGAAAATAGAATAGAGAAAAACACAAAATAATGTTATGAGTATTTAATCATCGAGTTCCTTAACATCTAAACAGTTTTGACTTAGTTCATAAGCGACCGGAGGGGCGATAGTGATAGGTACTCGCAGACACACGAGGGATTCGTTGTTGCTATCGTCCACCACACGGAATTCAATGGTCACTCGGGTACCCTGAAAAGGAATTTTTTATTATAATATGTCCATCTCACACAATTTGGGTTAGAAATGTGGGTTACTTTTCGGGAATGACAGAAGGTTGTGTGATATTGATTTCAGCAGTCACATTAAATCTCGAAATCATTGGTAGCAAGCATGTTTAGCTTATAATGTTTCAGCTGTTCGGGTCACATAGAGGGCAATTATTGTTGTTGTTTAAAAAATTCTGACCCATCCAAACATCTCACTTACGCAGCAAATAATTGATCTGACCACTACCCTGCCCGGTAGATCCTTTAATACCTCAGTCATCACAAGTATTTCCCTCCTATGAGCATATTATATAGTGCGAAGTTTAACCATTATTGGGGTGGTCATATATTGCCGGGAGATAACCGACCCCTTTTTTTTTTGGTGGGTGTTTAGTGCAGGTCTTGAAATAAAAGCTTCCAAATATGAGATGGATATTAACAATGTTTATTTCATGAAAGTTATATACAGTTTTTGGTACCTATGTAGAGGTGCACTAATTATTATAATATAGAAGGAGTAAAGCAAATTGAAATGGTGAGGAATTTAGACGAATCAAATGTGGTAAAATAAATAACAGAGAAATTTTTTGCAATCGTGTCGTGAAGGATTTCACGTCACTTCAAAACTTAATAAAAACTATATGGCATCCAGGCGGGTACAACGAAGGTTGACCTTGGCTGAAAATGCCGTTTAAAAATAAACTTTATGTCAAACGAATAGAGTTTGTATTACTATAATTTCCCTACGATTTTTCAAAGGGGGAGCAAAACTTAAGAGCGAGACAAAATTCAAGGATTTGTCTGTCCTTGTCTTGCAATTGCCAGTGAAAAAAAACAGAAACATGTATAGTAATCGAAAATCACTTATATAGCTCAACTAGCCCATAAAATTTAACGGTATTAATTTAATATTCAAATACTTAATTTTCAATAATAAATACTTGCGAATTAAAATTTATTAGAGCCAAAATTCATAAAAACTGTATAGCCATATAAAAAAAAAACGTAAAAAAGATGGCGGAAACATTTTCGTGTTGAAATAATAATTTTCCTTTTTCAAGTGTTTTTAATTGTATAAGCGAAATATTTGTCTTCAACTATGGTGAAATGGTGTTGTGTGAAGGGCTGTAAAAGTTGAGGGGTATCCAGAATGTGGGATTTCATTTTTCAGGCAAGTTTTTTTAACTTTGTTTACAAATAACGACTAGGGTGACTATGTTCAAGATCTATAAACGGGAATCATGAAATTTTTGTAAAGAATACCCCTTTCCTATAATCAATATCGGTATTTAAAATCTCATATCTCATCTTATTATAATCTCAAACATAACCAAAACAAACATTTGAATTCTTTCTTTACTTTTTTTAAACTTTTCCGTTTTGGTCTTAAATCAAATCCAACGTATCCAAAACTAAAAAAACATAGTCATTCTTATTAATATTTTGAAATCATATTCTCAACATCACACCTGTAATTCCCGAAGGGTTAGACAGATGTATACTTATTACAGTCACATTTCACCACCGATATAAATCATATTTTAACCGACTTCAAAGAAGGAGGAGGTTTCTCAATCCGACAGTATCTATATAATTATTTTTATGTGTGTTCGCGGATAACTTCGTCGTTTATGAACCGATTTTGATGATTACTTCTTTTCTTGGAAAGGAATTAACCCAAGGATGGTACAACGGTAAGGAAACTAGGATATAATGATGGGAATCGGATCCCAGAGAAATCGAGGGTAACCCTTAAATTTAAAGGCATGTATTACGTTTATTACGTTATTTTTTAGCGCATTCGGAAATCTACCTTCACCAATGCTCAAATTAATAATGTTTATGTAGATTATGGGACTACAGATTTCACATGCAACAGACTTAACATTTTTTGTACTTAAATACCATCGTATCCTACAGTGTTTGTCTTTTTTAAAGCCGTGATATTTTTTAATAAATCCTAAGCTAGACTTGGGGCCATGAACATTGAGTCTGTTTAAATGTTTAGTGACTGAGATTCCCGAGTCAGTCATAGATTTATTTTTATCTATAAAATAATTTTGGGTCAGATACAGTTTCATTATTATATCGAATTTTGACAATAGTGTTTTTTGGTATGTTTAGTTTTGTTTGGTTGATTATTTTGTCTTAAATTTATTATTTGAACTTTTAATTTTATGTATATTTTGTGCGCGTTGAGTTAATTATTTTTGTCAGCAATTTTGAATAACTCTTATTTTTATTTATTTCGATAGGTTTTTGTTTGTATAGTCATAATAATTATGTTACTAGATATACTTTTTATGTTTTTATTAAGTTTAAGGGAAAAATGTCGTGTTTTTTGTTATAGTCAAGAGTTATCAGTGTTATAAAGATATTATAGAGTTTATAAATAGGTATTTGTTATGTTTTTATTGTTTTGTTTTATTAGAATTAATAAGTTTCCTTAGAGTACCTATATTTATGTTAGGTTAGGTTAGGTTAAGTTAGGTGTGTGTATATTCGTATGCCACCATTTTTTTGGAACATCTTTTTGCCAATATGAATAAATATCTTTCTTTGTCACATTTTTTAATTATTACAAATGCCAAGCCACATAATTATATCTGTCCCAAATGTAAATACAAAATGTTTGGTCACCCTATTAGAAAGAGATGACATTCTCTTTCGAGGTAATCTCGCTCGGAACGCTTTTGAGTGGCATGTACACAGTCCAGATAGTATATAACGTCCTTGATGGCATCTGACATGCGGCCGACAAGTAAAAAGTATACATATCAAAATTCGGTTTGCTTGTCCGTCCGCATGTAAAGATTTAGTTAAAACAATAAATATCAAATCCTTAGAACTTAATAACATAAAATAATTATAAACTAATAACACTATTATACACATCACATTTATTTACATGTTGCTACGCCACATCACCCCCCTCCAGAGACCGTCACTACGGGCGATAATAGTTGGGAAAATGGACCTTGCGCCCTGACTTAGTCCTCTTGATATTATCTCCTGTGTTTTCGGGTAATTTGGTGGTGTGTGGTGATTTTCGTGATGTGGATGGTGTTGTGTTTGTATGTGCTTTTGCGTTGTTGTTTGTGTTAGTGTTTGGGTCATGTAGTATGTAGGCAGGTTTAAGCCTGTCAATGGAAACCGTGACAGTTTTGCCATTGACAAGAATCTTAAATACCTTGTCCCCGTGTTGCAAGACTTTGTGTAGTCCAGTGTATGCCGGTTTTAGCGAGCCTCCTGTCTCATCTCTGAGAAAAACGTGACTAGCCGTACCCAAATCTTTAAACACAAATGTTGTTTTGCTGCCATGACGGGATGCTGGTGACGGCTGCAACCTTCTCGCAAAGGTCTTTAACCGTGCCACATAGTTTGACATGTCACTTGTGTCATCGACCTGTTGCCGAAATAACTCCCCTGGTAGCCTGAGCGTTTCCCCATACCAAAGTTCAGCTGGGGTAGCTCCTATGTCTTCTTTGTAAGCATTCCGGATTCCTAACAAGACTAGTGGCAAAGACTCAACCCAATTACTGCTAGAGTGGCAGATTATAGCGGCTTTTAGTTGTCTATGAAACCTCTCTATAAGGCCGTTACAGGCAGGGTGGTAAGCCGTGGTTCGCTTGTGGTGGAATCCTACCATATCCGAAAGATTTTTAAACAAAACTGATTCAAACTGTTGTCCGCGGTCCGTTACTATGTCAACGGGACAACCGAAACGACTTATCCAACCGCTCACTAAGGCTTTGGCCACGGTTTCTGCTGTTATGTCGGATGTTGGTATTACCTCAGGCCAACGTGTAAACCGGTCGATGGCTGTGAGACAATAACGATAACCTTGTGACAGTGGCAGTGGGCCAATGAGGTCAATGTGAATGTGGTTGAATCTAGCCTTTGGTGGCTTGAAAGTTCCTAATGGTGATGAGTTATGACGCGTTACTTTTGAGCGTTGACACGCCAAACAGGAACGACACCATTCTCTGCAGTCTTTTTTAACTGCTGGCCAAACGAATCGTTCCGTAACCATTTTAGTTGTTGCTTTTGCACCTGGATGACTCCACGAGTGAATGCTGTCAAAAACGTTACGACGGTAATCTTTTGTGACATATGGTCGGGGAATCTTGGTCTTTTCGTCGCAGAACAGTTCAGCATCTGATCCTGGCAGTTTCATTTTGACAAGACGTAAAGATGTGTTACTGATAAGAAGTTGTTCTAGCTCTGCGTCGTGCTTTTGAGATTGTGCCAGTTTGTTCAGGTCTACTGGTTGACCAACCTCCTCAATCCGTGAGAGGCTGTCAGCAACGACGTTGTCCTTACCAGATATATGTCTAATGTCGGTCGTAAATTGTGCGATGAAATCCAAATGCCGAAACTGTCTCGGTGTGCAATTTTCTTTCCGAGAGTGGAATGCAAAACAAATAGGTTTGTGATCCGTGTAGATCACAAAATTTCGAGCTTCGACCATATGCCTAAAGTATTTTATGGCTTCATAGATCGCGAGCAATTCTCGGTCGTAAGGCGAGTACTTAGATTGTGCTGGACTCAGCTTGCGAGAGAAGAATGCCAGTGGTTGCCATGGTTCTCCGTCCTTGCATTGCTGCAACACTGCACCTAACGCCGTATCTGAAGCGTCGGTAACTAAAGCTAGCTTGGCTTCACAGTCGGGATGGGCAAGCATTGCAGCTTTGCAAAGATTTTCTTTGCATGTGTTAAAGGCTTCCATTTCATGGTCTGTGAAATGCACTGGGTGAGAGCCTTTGACAGACCCCACCAATAGAGCATTTAAAGGAGCTTGGTGCTGAGCTGCCTCAGGTATGAAACGTCTGTAGAAATTTAACATACCCAAAAATCTACGAAGTTCTCGTACCGATTTTGGCGCGGGGTACTTGATGATGGCTTCCACCTTCTCTGGTAGCGGGCTGGTACCATTGGCAGAGATCCTATATCCGAGGAAAGTTACCTCTTTCACTCCAAAAACACATTTTGCGGTATTGATCACCATTCCATATTCACGAAGTCGGGTGAAAAGTTGGCGAAGGTGATCTTCATGGGTCTGCTGATCTTTCGAGAACACTAAGAAATCGTCGAGATATGCATAACAGAAGTCCAGTCCTCGTAGCATTTCGTCGACGAATCTCTGGAATGTCTGCGCAGCGTTGCGGAGACCAAAAGTCATGAAAGGAAATTCGTATAACCCGAATGGTGTGGTAATGGCAGTCTTAGGAATGTCCTCTGGGCTAACTGGAATCTGGTTATAAGCTTTTACCAAGTCGACTGTACTGAAGACTGAGCACCCTGACAGGCTATGTGAGAAATCATGAATATGACGTATAGGATAATTATCGGGTACTGTCCTAGAATTCAGCATTCGGTAGTCACCACAGGGTCGCCATCCATTGTTTTTCTTAGGAACTAAATGTAATGGCGATGACCATGGTGAACTTGATGGTCTGGCTGTGCCATCTTTCAGCATCGCTTCAAACTCGCTTTTTGCGATTTTTAATTTATCAGGGGCCAGGCGGCGTGGTGTGCATGAAACCGGTGGTCCAGGTGTAGTCTGTATGTGATGGACTGTATTGTGTGTAGTTGTGCGGTGTATGCCGTGTGGTCGTGTAATGTCAGGGTATTCCCGTAGTATGTTATGATAAGTGGTGTCACCAATAATTACCTTAACCGAGGAAATAATATCTGACGAACGTGTAGGTGAAGCCGGGGTCGTAAGGGTTGTAAAACTGTCAATAAGGCGATGGTTTCTGCAATCAACAATTAAATTGTAAAATGACAAAAAATCTACACCTATTATTGCCTTTGTAACATCGGCTACAATAAAACGCCACGTAAAATCACGACGCAACCCCAAGTTTAAACTTAAACTAATATACCCGTATGTTTTTATCGACGTACCATTGGCTGCACACAGTTGATATTCCGAGGACTCACGCCGTCCTGTTAACACTGCCCGTGGGTAAACACAGAGGTCGCTGCCGGTGTCAACCAAAAATTCCGTTTTGGATATTCGATCGGTGACGAATAAGCGACCAGTGCTTGGGCGATCATCGGTCGCCATTACTGACCGCCCTTTGCGTTTCCCGCTGCCGCTGCGTTGTAGTCGCAGGGCTTGAGGCACTTCTTCGCCCGTTCTCCGAACTTATTATGATACCAGCATTGTGGGAATTTACGATAAGTCGACTGCGATCTCGACGAAACCGAACGATGACGTGAACAGTTTGATCTCGTGAATCGATCTCGTGGTCGAGACATTCGCTCCATTTGAGACGTTAATCGTTCCACTTGCTTAACCAGTGCGGCTATCTCTGGATTTGAATTTATAGCAGAAGTTGAGGGTACCTGCGGTCCGACGACATCGTGGATGCGGTCCGCGAGCTCTGCAAGTTCTTCCATGTCGGTCTTGGACTGCGAGGCTATAATGGCCTGTGTCCCGCTCGGCAGACGACTCGTCCAAATTGTTCGCAAAAATTCTTCTGGCACACCTGGTCCAGCTAGGTTTAATAGGTGTCGGTAAAACTGCGATGGTTTTCTATCGCCAAGTTCCTCGTGCATAAGAAGTTGCTTGACCTTTTTTTCACGTGAGGCCGACATCCTTTTAATCAACTCCGCCTTAAGTTTTTCATATTTATTGGCTGCTGGAGGATTTTCTATAATTTCCTGAACTTCAGAAGCATATTGTGGGTCTAAGTGACCTGTCACATAATAAAATTTCGTGTCGTCAACCGTAATACCAGACAGCACGAATTGAGCTTCCATCTGCGAAAACCACAGTGACGGTTTCTCTGGATAGAATGGCGGAACACGTACGCCAACGCGATACGTCTGATGAAAATTTTCACTGTCGCCGTCATGGCTTGCCACGGTTATGTTGCGCTCACCTTTCTTTGCCATCTCCGCGTTCTTCAAAAGGGGTCACCAGTTTAGTGCAGGTCTTGAAATAAAAGCTTCCAAATATGAGATGGATATTAACAATGTTTATTTCATGAAAGTTATATACAGTTTTTGGTATGTAGAGGTGCACTAATTATTATAATATAGAAGGAGTAAAGCAAATTGAAATGGTGAGGAATTTAGACGAATCAAATGTGGTAAAATAAATAACAGAGAAATTTTTTGCAATCGTGTCGTGAAGGATTTCACGTCACTTCAAAACTTAATAAAAACTATATGGCATCTGACATGCGGCCGACAAGTAAAAAGTATACATATCAAAATTCGGTTTGCTTGTCCGTCCGCATGTAAAGATTTAGTTAAAACAATAAATATCAAATCCTTAGAACTTAATAACATAAAATAATTATAAACTAATAACACTATATACACATCACATTTATTTACATGTTGCTACGCCACAGGTGGAAACTTGGAAAGTGGAAAATCATCGAATAACCCCACCCCCCCCGGTCTTGGGCAGAGCGAAGGGGAGTGTCAGACTTCTACTGACAAACCAACCCATGTTCCTTCTTCGCCCTTGTACCGAGGCCACGTCATCTCTTTCGATAATCCGCAGCCCCGACGGGCGTCGGCCCGTGCGGGCCCCTCCTTGCTGGCATCTCTTTGAGGCGCGCGTGGAACACGAACGCGCCGTGGACACGGTCTGTTGCTGTCATAACGACGGCCGGACGGCGAGTTAGCCCGTTACTCACCGTCCACAGGCCCGCGTCTACAGTGGCCGGAAGTCGTCACGTGGCCCCCGACGCCCGGAGCGCCTAGCACCTGGGACGAGAGATTCTCTCCCTCTCTCGTTCTGCCACCTCCTTCGCTAGCATCACTGCTTCGCAGAAGGAGGCGACGGCGTCCCATTCCTCCCCGCCCCGGACCATGGCTTGCACCAGGGCCGGACGCGAGAGGTCGCCGCCGCAGATAACCCGATCCCTGACGCTACCGCAGTAATGGCTTCTACATGTACATGACGAACTTGCTGCCGGTTTTTGAGGTAAGAGTCGAGCTCGTCTTATTATTAATTATGCTTTAGGCTACTGCGATTTCGTCTGGGGATCAATAGGACCTACTCGAAGGTGTCAAGAAGAATTCCACTTAAGTTTTGTGGTTAAAAATTGAGATATTTCTTGCCAATTCATAAGGAATATATCGAAGTCTTCCCATCAACTCTTTCGCGGACTGCCCCGATCCTGCATCGTGGTAGCTAAATAACTAGGTTGCGATGCCCCACAGCTGGAAAACGCTCCTTCTCCGTTTTTCCACACATTTCTGATGAGCTGATTCTGATTTGCCGTGATATAATCTAGCGTTTGATAAACCTTACTCGGTGATTCTTTAAACCCACCCATATATCATTTGACATGCGGCAGATACCTATGTCCAGCGTCCAGCCCAATCAAGTTAAATGATCATATCAACTCACCACAGGGAAGAACGGCTCAATAGGCATCCTGAGAGTGTACTTCACCAACTGTCCTCCTTGCACTGGACATGAGGCGTTGGTCAGGAAGTTGCAGGTCACGGAGTTCTCCTCCAGGTCGTAAGGAATGGGTATCGATATCAGTCCAACTGGCAAGTATGCTGTCGCAAGGGTCTTCATGCTTTGAACTGAGCGAGCTGGAATTGAAATATGGATTCACATGTACTATACTTTAAAGTTTGTTTTTGTTTGGCGAATATGTCGTCTTGATGGAAGTTTAAAATTCACTGTGTAACATCGAATATCAAAAATAATACTCAATGGTATTTTTTTTTATTAAACTCCGACTTCCCAGCCCAAAGTTATATGACACATTTGGTGCTTTTTTGGAGGTCGGTTTTTTTACGAGTATCAAGAAGATAGAATTACTTGTGCGTGCGTAACTTTTAACTTTAAATCAGACTTGCATAGACGCCAGCAAATCAGGCTATTAAAATCTGTCTTTCTTTAATCTATTTAAAACTTTGCCCCTAAAACCATTAGGTTCAAGGTTGAATGGTATTTGACAAATTCGGTTAGCTTGACGTGCTAACAGTACGGGCTTGCGAAAGTAAATGATGACACTTACATGGAACGAAGTCAACGTTGATGACGGCATCCTGTAGTTGCGGCAGCGAGCACGGGGGTGTGGTGCAACCCTCGATGTACGTGTTCACGGGCAGGGCTCCGGAGTTGCTCGTACCTGGCACAAACAATAATAGGATTTATTGATAACAATAAAAACTAGAACACACACCTGAGGAGTCTCTCGTTCCCGTCGGGGCTGTGGGTTTTTCGAGAGAGGTACCGCGGCCTGGAAACAAAGGGCTAAGAAGGAACATGGGTGGTTTTTAGTCAGTAGAAGTCCGACACTCCCTACCGCTCTGCTCAGAGCGGGAGGAGTCATTTGATGATTTTCCACGCCCCTAAAAAGGAGGCATTCGTTAGGCAGCTAGATCAAGGGCTTGGTACACAAAGCGGTACTCCTGGATACGGCTCGGTTCGTATTGTAGTAAAAAAACTTACAGCGGCTAACTTGAGTGGTGTTGCCAAGTACAATGGCGAACACAGCGCAGGACAAAACTACGAATCTGAACATTTTGCTTTGAACAGTTGTTGCTACTGAGGACTGAATGAGGAACATAACACAGTTTAGTTATTTATACATCAATATTATCTAATTAAATCGAGATAGAATACACGTGTGTTTTAATTAGACACATCTGCTGATAAAAGTTATCAGTCAAAACAATTACAAATGGTCTGATTTAGAATTAAATCTGATTCATTCATTGAAATATATTGTTGAAGCTTATGTAATTATGAAATTAATATCTATTACCTACTTAACTTAATAATTATCAACTTTTGCTACGATTATCGTTTCGTAATCTCCTTTTTTCTCCCCAAAAACTAAGCCGATTCAATTGTTTTTAATAATAGTTAGGTCTTTACCTATGAAATTGCCGTTTTGTTTGAAAAAAATTAAGCGAATTTTTTTCATGTATTTTTTATTTGTATTAATCGAAGTAATCACCCATGCAATCAATGCATCTTTGCCAACGCAGTGGCAGTTTATTGATGCCCTTCTTAAAGAAATCAGCTGGTCGGGAGGCAACAAATTCTTCAAAGGCATTTTGTACTGCCTCTCGGGTATTGAATTTTTTTCCCGCCAAGAAGTTATCCAAATTCTGGAAAAAGTAGTAGCCTGTAGGCGCAAGGTCTGGTGAGTAATGCGAATGACGGAGAGCTTCCAACCCCAGTTCTTGCAACTTGGAGACCGTCTGCTGTGCAGTATGAGGTCGCGCGTTGTCGTGCAGGAGCAGCGGAGACGATCGATTGACCAATGCTGGTTGAAGATGTGCCAGCTTCTCCATCATTGTGTTCAGTTCTTCACAGTACACATCTGCAGTAATGCTCACCCCGTTTGGTAAGAAGCTGTGATGAATCACACCGGCGCTAGACCACCAAACAGTGACCATCACTTTTCTAGGGGTAAGTTTTCGTTTAGGGCATTGTTTAGGTGCTGAACCAGGATCCAACCAACTTGCTGAGCGCTTACGGTTATCGTACAGGATCCATTTTTCATCGCAGGTAACAATGCGGTTAAAAAATTCCTTCATTTCATTTCATGATGAACTGAAATATAATTGATTACAGTGTAGTTCCCAATTCGCAAGTATTTGGCATCGCAGTTTTAGAGAAAATAAAAACTTTTTCTCTATGGATTGGCAACACAGCTTTGACACTTCTTTTTCGCGCGTTGAACGGCATCGCAAGAAAAAATGGTTTCTGAAGAAAAACTTATTGGAAAAATGTGGAAATACTGTTGTATAAGTGGGATTGTCGACGTCGAAACAAAATACGGAGTCCCGATGGTTTGCGCAAACGCAACCTCAGTTTAAATCGACGGCAAAGTGTCGACCGGGACCGGAGCCCTTTTGCTCGTCATTACTTCGCCTCGGATATCGAAGGTAAGCTTTTTGTTTTAGGTGCAACTAAGTCAAAAAACGTGGCTGGCTACAGCAATGGTCGAGGATAATATACCGTGTTGGTACGAGATACTTAAACACGAAGATCAACTTTGATACGAGATATCAGCTTTGATGTAAAACAGATTTCTGTTACCGGCACGCGATGCCGATGCCGACCACATATGCTTACAGTACGAGATACTGTTTACCGTGTTAGTACGAGTTACCAAACACGAAGATCAACTTTGATACGAGATATCGACTTTGATGGCAAACGGCACGAGCTGCCAATTTGATCTAAACCAGCATGTGCTTACAGTACGAGATACTGTTCAGTGCTATTCTAATGCTGTCGAGAAACCTTACAATATACAGTGTTTACAAACACTACAAGATATCAACTTGGATGTCAGTTTTCTATTTACCGGTACGTGATGCCGATTTGATCAAAACGAGCATGTGCGACAGTACGAGATACTGTGTAGTGCATGTCAAATGCTGTTGAGAAGCCCTAAGGGACCAAGTAAGGTATTTTTTCATCATTTTTTGAGAAAAAAAAATCATTAAAAGGTGTGAAATTTGTCAAACATCAGGCCCTGATGAATAATGTGACACAATCCCAGATATTGAATCCTTATCATCACCAAAGTAAAGCTAGTGATCTCTAAAATGGGAATAACTAGAAATAAGTGTATCGCTTACCAGCAAAGACAGGTGGGCACAGCACTTACAATATTAGACAAAATCATGTCTCTTATAATAAAAAACCTACTAGATAAAATAACTATGTTAAAATCACTTGGTGAAGCAACAAGCATTTCATAGAAATTACTCATAAAACTATTTTTAAATGGTGGCAATTTATCAAAGAATTGCGGTAAATAAGATGCCTAATACAACAGAGTTCAAATTCTATTAAGAAAACTGCACCAAGCCAGCAATTTCTGCTTAAAACATAAGTAACAAATATATGGGAAACAGGAAAAGTCAACCACAACAGTTGAAAGCATCAACCAACCAAGTAGATGGCATGAAATGGACCACAGACTCGACCACAGCCATCACACTGCAGAACATCCTTGAACCCACAGCGTTCCGAGAGAACCCGGGATGCCTACTACAACAGCAGGAAATAAACAAGGTACATAGGTATTTTGTTTGTTGGTTGTCATCAACAAATGACCCCATTATATTGCAGTGGATTAAGGATTTCATGTCCCTTTCATGTCTCAGTCCTAAAAATAATTTACCTGATTGTGAAATTACACATATGCAGGAAACTATAATTGTTCACCTTTTACAATTAAGAGTTATAACACCATGTTGTCATCCAAAGGGAGAATACATCTCAAAAGAGAAGACAAGTAGTCTGGGTCGCTGTCGCCGGATACGGTGAAGAGGTCTATATACATCTCAAAAGATTTTCCTTGTTTCAAAACCTGATGGCAAACAGGTTAATTTTAAATCTAAAACCTTTGAACAAGTATGTAAAAGTCAGCACTTGCAGTAAGGTTAATTGCTGATCAAGGTGATTAAGGTGTGTTGCATAGACCGAAGGAAGTCATTTTTATGATTTAAAGTTCCTTTGTTTTGAATTCAATGGAACCTTATATGAATTTACAGCATTGCCATATGGACTATGTACTGCACCTAGTTTGTTCATCATTAGGCCACTTATTCATAATCTACATTAATGATATTTTATATATTGACCAAGCATATTACAAGGAGTGTTTACAATACATGAAAACAACAAATAGTGTGTTAAAGTTCATATGCTATTATTAGGGTTCCGTAGTCAACTAGGAACCCTTATTGATTATGACAAAAGTACCTTAATACCTTGTTAATGTTGTAAACTGGGATTCATGATTAACTCCAAATCATTGTGCCTACCTACCAACCATACCTTTTGAAAAAAGAAATACAATGAAGAGTATGATAAATTCTAAAATTTAAAATAAGATAATTTTGCCTTGTTTTTAGGCACATTAGTAGCAGCATGGCCAGCTTTATCATAATATGGAATAGTACATACAAAACAAATGGAAATGGAATACCATTACTCAAATCAAACCATCTTTTTATCAGACAATCAATCAATTATTTTATAAATTATGATGCATCCATGACATTACATATGGTTTACTTTTTCAATGGTCATCATCATCATCATTTCAGCCGAAAGAAGTCCACTGCTGGACATAGGCCTCCCCTAAGCCCCCCTCGCCACATTGACCATGACCAATTGACCGTTGACTTTCAATGGAGAATGAATATAATTATGTTATCCCTCCACCAATGACACCATGCTTATCAGCAAAACTTAGAAGCATAGCAGTGAAGAAAATTTGATTTACAAGTTTATACAGACCTGACAGGTTGGGATACTCATTGCTATGGTGAAAATGTTGGAGGCTTGTGGTCACAATCAGAGCAAATATATCACATAAACCAGGTTAAGGGCAATATTTTCTGGTTTAAAATGCTTTGTATATTTAAAAAATAATTGTGATATTCTTCTTCGGATTGACAACGCTACTGCCATTGCTTGCATTAACAAGATGGGTAGTGTTCAATGCCCAAACCTAAATGATGGTAGCAAAATTATTATTATGGGTTTGGTGTGAAGCTAGGTGTATCAATCTCCAAGCATCTTACATAAAATCTAAATATAACTTGTCAGATGAGGAACCAAGGCATACTAACATTGCCACAGAGTGGGAATTATCAATTATGATTTACTAGCTACCGGAGTTAATTCAAATTGTAAAGCATACTTATAGGGATACCTATGTGTCATGAACTTGATATAGAGACCCATATGCATTTGAGATAGATGCCTTCTCAATTAAATAGAGCTCCTACTTTTTTTTATACACATTCATACCATTGACATTAATTACGAATCGTCTTCAAAAATTAAAAAGGGGGGGGGGGGGAAGGAAATATGAGTAGGTGTAGGTACCCAGTGTGGACTTGTCAGATATCCTTTGGTAAAAATGATGATGGTTATGAAACCAATCATTTTCTATTCTAATAATAATTTATTAAAATCTCCTTTCAGTACCAAACACCCATAAAGCAACCAGCTTACTCCGGCAGTGACCATCTTTTGCAAAATGCATTCACATGTAAAGGTTTGCCACTAACCTATCCACTCCACCAGGTAGGCTAAAACAATTTAGTACTTAAAGAGTTGGTAGTTATTCTGCCAAAATCACAGTGTGATTCAATACCAGATCTAATACAATACCTCACTGAAATACATTATACATAAACCAAAATAATGTTGGCTACAGCTTGTTACATTAGGCTAGATCAATACTTTCGCTTCTCTGTTAAATGAATGAATTGACAGGGATGATCACACCAAGCGTTTTCTCATGGGTCTTTAAAGAATTCAACCCGCTTTATACAAGTATGGGAATACTTGTGATCCTACAATAGTAGTGTAGTAGTATTCACTGTCTTATTGGGGATAATCTGAATTTTAATTTAAAAAATTAAGTAAAAAGCTTATCAGCTCTTGCTACTGCTCAAAGAGTGCAGACTCTATCAGTTATTAAAAGACAATATGTCCATGTCACAAGACATTATGTACATTACTATTCTTATAAAAATATCACTGTCATCAAAAACTGAAACCTGCTTTCCTTTTCTATCAGGCATCCAAACAAACAATTAGTAGAAGAATTAAATTATTAATTAAGGGAAGTGGGATTGACTGATATATTATGTACCACACATAACACACTTTATGCAGACACATAATTATTTTGCTAAACAGGCAAGGGTGTCATTAGATGTCATTAGGAAAACTATTGGCTAGCCAGATAGTTTTATTACATTGACAAGGTTCATGATGTATCAGTGAATGTTAATGGTTTATGTCTGTTTGACGGCACGGTTGGCGCAGTGGCTAAGCGGTTGGACTGCTGAGCTGCGTGTCGCGGGTTCGATTCCCGCACGGAACAAATATTTGTATGACCTGCAGATAGTTGTTTCGGGTCTGGGTATTTGTGTATGTGACTTTATATGTTTTTGCACGCACCCACGATACAGGAGAAATCCCTAGTGTGGGGCAACGTTTAAAAAAAAAAAAAAATGTCCTACATGACAGCTTTATTAATACCGTCTTAAATACCAACTAGAAGATGTAAATAATATTTACATTCCTTTATTTATCTTTAAACAAACTTAATAAGTTTCATTAACATTCAGTTTTAAGTTTTATTCAAACATTCCTTATTATTAATGATTATTTATTTTATTTGTACACTGTCATTAATAGTGTTTTAATTTAGTAATATGGCATTATTAGCTATACATACTTATAGCATTTATTGTTTCATATTGTATCTGATTATGAGACAGGACTGATAGTATTTTATTATCATGAAAATACTAGTAGCCAATTATCATTGGTTTGTCTTTAATGACGCCCTAGTTATGTAAGCCACACAATGGCTAGGTATTTTGTCTTTTTACACATACATACTTATTATATAATACCATAAGATTGATGATTATGAATCATACCTACCTAAGATATACAAGCATAGGGTAGTTTGACTATATTGGTCTCAAAAAAATTTGATTCATGTAACAATAAGATTGATTTGGTAAGTCTTTGTATATTTCCAAAAGAGTGGCCCATGTCGACTTAGACTCTAAACAGCTACACTGTAATCAATTATATTTCAGTTCATCATGAAATGAAATTGATTAATCAGACGAACTTACCTTAAGTGAAGTCCGATTACAATTTCATGAAGGATGAACTGAAATATAATTACCCACCCAACCCATCCTTTTTAGGATTAGTCCCTTGTCGAATGGGCTAATAGAGCAACGCTATCTCTAAAGAGTGTCAAAGCTGTGTTGCCAATCCATAGAGAAAAAGTTTTTATTTTCTCTAAAACTGCGATGCCAAATACTTGCGAATTGGGAACTACACTGTAATCAATTATATTTCAGTTCATCCTTCATGAAATTGTAATCGGACTTCACTTAAGGTAAGTTCGTCTGATTAATCAATTTGTGTGTCTGTTGAGCAGTGCAAGGCACGTCTCGACGCGTACTTCGCGCTAGCGATCATTGAGTTCGTGGGGCACCCATTTGTCAAGCTTTTTTACCTTGCCAATTTGACGCAAATGGACCAATATTCTTTTGACGCTAACGTCGAAAGCTGCTGCTAATTCAGCCGTAGATTGTGTATCAGCAGCTTCTTTAACAAAAATTATTTTGATTTGAAATGGCCAGTACTGCTGAATGGCAATTTCATAGGTAAAGACCTAATATTACAATTTTATGAAAGTGTGTTTTTATCAACTTCTTCTAAGTCTCTAATCACGGCCGAAAAAATGGGGCATTTTTGTAAATTTTGGAGGTCATATTTTTTTATCTATTAGTTGCTTGGTAAAGGAAACGTCAGGGACGTGTCTACAAAATACCTTGATGATTTGATGAAAAAATAATAATTGCTGTAAAGGTAGGTACCTATTATTCATGAAGCAAAAAGGGATACAGGTGTATGGTGCATCGCAGCAACTGAAGACCCCGGAAGACACGCGGGCGCAGCCGCGGTAACACCTAGTCCTTAAACAACTCTGATTTACTTCACAAGTTACGGTAAAACCCCGTTCCCAAATCAGGTGTTGTTGACGCAACAAAAACAACGATATGATCGGCATTCCCTGAACACACCTGTAACGTTATCAGCGATGCATCACGGACACCTGCGTTGATAACAGAGTCACCCCATAACACCTGCTTAGTTTAGATCATTAGATTGGTTGATTAAATCGTAACGGAACAAACAAATAACGAGTTAAGGCGCACGCACATTTAAGCACAAGTAGTTCTGTATACTTTCTATACCTACAACTTCATACGGCAAGGATCTTTAGGGGAACACGGTGGTGCCCGTCGGGGCCGCGGATTTTTGTACTAGATGACGTGGCCTCGGCGCAAGGGCAAAGAAGGAACATGGGTTCGGTTTTTAGTCAGTAGAAGTCTGACACTCCCCTTCGCTCTGCCCAAGAGCGGGGGAGGGGGGGGGGGGGGGGGTCATTCAATGATTTTCCACCCACAAAAAAAAAAAGAAAAGGTAACACGGTGGTTCTCCATAAAAATGTATTCCCATTTTTACTCTTAACACAAACGAGGGGCACTTGTTCTCCCGTCACTACGAGTGCGAACGAAACGTGAAAAATAACTTTAGCTACAGAGTCGATAACTTTTGTGTCTTTGATTCAGTTTTTTTTTGCCACCAACGACGTATATAAGGTCAGTTAATGAGTAAAAAATTAGTACCTATTGAAGATAGTACATTTTGATACTTACAAGTGCGGAAACTTTGTTATTCCGTTCGAAGCAGATACCCGAGTCGTAAGGCGTGGGTGTTCATGGGGTAGAGAAATGCAATAACAAGTAAAAAAATAAATAATATTACAAGTAATTGTTATAAAAAGAAGTTCCCAATATTATGACCACTGTTCACTGTATTCCGACGATCAGGCAGTGTTCCGAAATGTTGGCAACACTCGTAAAACCAATTTACAAAGTTATATTTGCCCGGAGTTGCTAGTGCGAAATTAACATTACCCACTCTGTATCTAAAATAGTTTATAAAATATAGCATGTAGGTAACAAAACTTTTTGAATTTGGTTTTATAGGTACCTTAAAGAGATAAATGAGTTGAATAATAATATAATTTTTGGGGGTCATGAGTAACAGGGTGTAAAGTTCCTCATCCCCCATTGAAAAGGGAGGATCCTCCGACCGGACGGGTGTTGTGTCCGGCGGGCTAACTGCCCGACAGTTGTAAGTCGGGAACTCCTATATAGGCTTATGTCGCGGATAAAGGATTCCGTCGTGCGCGCCGGAGTGAACCGGTCGTCTCGTCCTAACTCAAAAGCGATAATAACTTAGTGCGCGAAACAGTACGTGTGTGACTAACTATATTACCCATCGGTGTTATCAATAAGACAGTTGTGTGCTCGTGCTATTCAACTGTACCTATTGGCACAAAGTAGTGTCGTGGACTGAAACATGAACGTTAATAACAGCACCTACGAACAAATCAGTGACGTCGACGATCCATCTGGTGTGATGAGTGTTGATGGTTCCCTAATAGAGAAGGAGTCGCCTCCTCCTTACGTCACATTTCGCCAAGGGATGTCTTGTAAAACGGACCCTGACTGGCGTGACGAACTAAAAGTTTTTCAAGCCAATATTAAATCCATGTTCGAGACTTGTCTAATAAAACAGGAAGAAAAATTCGTAATACTTTTATCTGAATTTGAGGGTGTGAAGTCATCCATCAAGTTCATCAGTGACAAATATGATGTTCTGGAAGAGAAGTCTAAGGAATTTGCCTCCCGTTTATCGAAGCTCGAGGAAAAAGTTTCCTGTCCCCTGGCAGTTCAACAACGAATTGCTACTCTAGAAGCAAAAAGTTAGAAACCGCAGAACAAAAATCCCGTAACTGCAATATTGAGATAAGTAATCTACCTGAGAAGCGCGGTGAAAATCTATTGTCGATACTTGAAAGTGTATCCATTTTAATCACACAACCGTTATCGTCTCGTGACGTCATTGCTATTCACCGTGTTCCTCTAATGAATCCAAAATCCATACGGCCAAGAAATATAGTGGTTAAATTGTCAAATCAAATACTACGTGATAACTTCATTGCGGCAGCTCGCCTCAAAAAGGGAATTACATCTGAAGATCTACAATTAAGTGGCAATCCCCAAAAAATATATATAAACGAGCATCTCACACTGCAGAACAAGAAATTATTTCGCCAAACCAAGGAGATTGCAAAACAAAATGGACATCGATTTGTTTGGATTAAACACGGTGTTATACTTGTTCGCGCTGACGTCCCCGAAGCGGCTTTTACAATCCGTTCTGAAGACGATTTATTCAAAATTAAACCCTATAATAAAGCTTCTGGTCAAAGTTCCAAACAAGTGCAATAACATTTACGTTAAAGTACAGTCTCACTCATTTTTCTTAACTTGTAGTTATAACTTGTCACTCTGTTTACCACATAGTTTGTGCTCTCTGACTCATACATTACTTCGAGTTGTTTACGCAGTTTCTGTTTATAGTGCGTGCGCGATTTATTTTACGTTTACCTTCACGTACCTAAATAATTGTAACATTTACTTAGAAATTATAATATTATATCTGTATTGTTTTGTGCTGATTACCTACCTGTAAACATAGTCCATTTCATTTAGTACGTGATACCACAATATTCATGTTTTCGTGTCGCTTTAGTATTCACTTTTACTATAAAATAGGTAGAACCATAAAATTATATACTTACCCACATTATTACCTATTTTGTTTGCAATTTTTGTTTGCAATTTTTGTTAACATTTATTATATTATGTCCTTACTGTTTTCGTGTTAAATATCTTAATTTGCTTAGGTCAACAATTGTGGCTGAACTTGACTCCAGGCTTTGTTTAGGTAGCGTCTTTTACATCTTGTTCGATTCCAATGGATAAATACAATTTAACAGTTTATTATCAAAACTGTCGAGGATCGCGGACCAAGCTACATACTTTATTTATGAATATTTTGTCTTTTTCCTATGACGTAATCATTCTTACAGAGACTTGGCTTATACCTAACATATCTGACGGTGAGTTTATAGATGACCGATATTTAGTATTCCGATGCGACCGCGACCGCTGCACCACGGGAAAGCGTGATGGTGGCGGGGTGTTGATAGCCGTTCTACGTACATTACGACCGACTAGTATTTTGTCGCGCCCCTCACACGCTGATATCGAACACGTCTTGGTGCAGTTGCCGGGGTCACACCCTACAAAGCGCCACATCATAAGCGCATCCTACATACCGCCGCGTTCACCGGAGGGCTTGTATACATCACACTTAAATACATTACTGGATGTAATTAATGACACTAGTACTGACACATTCTTTATAACAGGCGATTACAATTTACCTGGCGTTAACTGGCTGGATCGGAGTGGATGTCATTATGTTGTTCCACAACCTACTGATAATTTGTGCTGTCACCTATGCAACTTTATTTCGTTAACTAATATTTTCCAATATAACACACTCAGGAATAACTTGGGGCGTATACTGGACTTGTTTATGTCTAACGTTGACTGTGAGTCTAAAACATGTACACCATTGTTGCCGCTTGATGTTCACCACCCACCTTTCTCGATAATAACATCACTTGATATGAAAATTATGCCAATGAAACGTCACTTAACTACAAGACACAATTTTTTCAAAACTAACTATGACATAATCAATAAAGAGTTAAGTACATTGAACTGGAATCAACTGTTTTATGACCTTTCTGCTGAACAATCCGTTAATGCATTTTACGATCAAATCTATAGTATAATTAAAAAGCATATTCCGCTAACGCGTCTCAGAAATTCACGATTTCCTCTGTGGTTTTCTCCTTCGCTCACACGTATTTTCAAAAATAAAGAAAAAGCTTGGCTAAAATGGAAAACGTACGGTAATACCTTTGACTATGAAAATTTTTCTACTCATCGTAAACGTTTTAAAGCTGAATGTGACAAATGTTTTGATAGATACATGAAATCGGTTGAAGATAGTATCCCGCTTAGTATTAAACATTTTTGGACTTACATTTCAAACAGGAAGGGCAGGGCGGAGATTCCTGCAAATATGTTTCTAGAGAATCTTAACTCAAATAATCCAACTGATATATGTAACATGTTCTCCACTTTTTTCACCTCTGTTTATGAACCCACGAATCTTAACCCCGCGATGTGGCAGCCACCTAATACTTATGCGGATAATTCACCCTGCATCTCTGACATCTATTTGCCAGTGGATGTTGTACATAAAGCGATAACACAATTAGACTTAAATAAAGGTCCTGGTCCCGATAGTCTGCCACCAATATTCATAAAGAAGACCGCTGAAACGATTGTAGTACCACTTCATATTATATTGTTGGCTCAAAGTCACGCCATCAGCCAGTAGCCGTGCGGTTTGCATCCGGTCGACGTACGGCAACCGACAGAAGTTCATAAAACGAGGCGAGCGGCG
The DNA here is from genome assembly GCA_949316265.1 of Diarsia mendica. Taxonomy (NCBI): domain Eukaryota; kingdom Metazoa; phylum Arthropoda; class Insecta; order Lepidoptera; family Noctuidae; genus Diarsia; species Diarsia mendica. Next base: position 13,746,196 of record OX438903.1, on the reverse strand, counting down.
GTGCAGCGGTCACTTTTTGCTTGGACGGCGCTCGGAAAGGACTTGCTACCCGACTATTATCGTGTGCTTCGCTAATTTTGGTTTATGTTTTTGATCGTGTACTGATTATTCCATTTGCTAGTGCTATTTCTATTTGATTATTGTTTAAAATGTTTGTCTTGATATTTTTGTAAAAGTGTAATTCAAAAGATATTAAACATTGTTTATTTTGTTCACGTATTTCACTTCTGATTCCTAATATCAGAAGTGGGATAAAGATTCTTTTCGCCCACAAGTTAAAAACTAGTTTTCAGGCTTTTAATTTGAGATAAAAGCGGGTAGTAGTTAGCAATGGATAGATCGAGTTGTTCGCGTTCAAAAACTAGTGCCTTGCGTTCTAAGCGATCTCGTAGCCACCATAAGTGGAGTGGAAGGTCACGTATGGCAAGTTTCGGGATCCGATCGCCGTTCCAAGCGCGAACGAGATCGTCGTCGTAGGAGCCGCGTGAGGACGCGAAGTCCTGTGTAACCGCTCTCGCGGTTGAGGCGACGCTCCGGACAGGATTGGTTTACTTTCGTTCCTGATACAAAGTAACCATTACACAAGGATGGACGAAACGCAACGCTGCTTGGCCTTAGCAGTGGTTGCCAGGGCTTTGCCACAATGACGCCGTGAACGTGCACGTCACTGCAGGGTGCCAGCGCGCCTTCTGGCGTTGCTGAGCGCGTCGCTGCAAGGCGACTGCGCGCCCTTCTGGCGTTGCTGAGCGCGTCGCTGCAAGGCGACTGCGCGCCCTTCTGGCGTTGCTGAGCGCGTCGCTGCAAGGCGACTGCGCGCCTTCTGACGTTGCCGAGCGCCTCGCTGCAGGCCGAGCGCCTCGCTGCAGGCCGAGCGCCTCGCTGAAGGCCAGCGCCTCGCTGCAGGCCGAGCGCGTCGCTGCAGGCCGACTGCGCGCCCTACTGGCGTGTACAGCGCGTAGCTCCAGGCTGCCAGCGCGCTACTGTCGTGTTAAGCGCGTAGCTCCAGGCTGCCAGCGCGCTACTGTCGTGTTAAGCGCGTAGCTCCAGGCTGCCAGCGCGCTACTGACGTGTTAAGCGCGTCACTCCACGGTGCCAGCGCGCCCTACAGGCGCAGTTGTGTGCGGCACTCCACGGTGCTAGCGCGCCCTACAGGCTAGAGATGGGCTTAAGCGTTAAAAAATAATAACACTGCTAAATGCTAATGCTAAAAATAATTAACACTTAAAATTAGCAGTTATTTTTAGCAACTGTTAAATTTAGTCACAGACAGATTTTTAACATAATTAATTCTCATTTCCTTCATATTTTTCACAGGCTTAGGACTGTTAACTTTTTCTGTTGGCGTATTTGTAATGAGAATCAATTTATTTACAACGATTTCTTTTTTTCATGTCTGTTATTTTTGTATTTGTAATTTTCTTCTAATCTTTTTATCTTATCCCGCGTAAACCTTCGTAACGAAGATCAGTCTTTATTTAACTCTCTTTAAATGTAATATTTCCGAATTCAGCAGTTAGCACTTAGCGGTGAGTTAAATCAAAATAACTCGTGTTGAAACCAATTCAATAGAAACGGAACTTGTCACTGTCAGTTGTGACTGCTAGATTTAACAGCTATATCAGAACTTATTTAACAGGTGTTGACACAAAAAAAAAAAATATTAGCAGTGTTAATTTAGCAGCTTATTAATTTAAGACCCATCTCTACTACAGGCGCAGTTGTGTGCGGCACTCCACAGTGCCAGCGCGCCCCACAGGCGCAGTTGTGTGCGGCACTCCACGGTGCCAGCGCGCCCTACAGGCGCAGTTGTGCGTGGCACTCCACGGTGCCAGCGCGCCCCCCAGGCGCAGTTGTGTGCGGCACTCCACAGTGCCAGCGCGCCCCACAGGCGCAGTTGTGTGCGGCACTCCACGGTGCCAGCGCGCCCTATAGGCGCAGTTGTGCGTGGCACTCCACTGTGCCAGCACGCCCCACTGGCGTTGTGAGACACGCTATCAAGGAGACAGCGAAGACTCAGCCGCCTTGTTGGAAGCTGACGAGGACGTCAGAGCGTCAGGAGAGGCCGTGTTGGCTCAAAGTCACGCCATCAGCCAGTAGCCGTGCGGTTTGCATCCGGTCGACGTACGGCAACCGACAGAAGTTCATAAAACGAGGCGAGCGGCGGTGCAGCGGTCACTTTTTGCTTGGACGGCGCTCGGAAAGGACTTGCTACCCGACTATTATCGTGTGCTTCGCTAATTTTGGTTTATGTTTTTGATCGTGTACTGATTATTCCATTTGCTAGTGCTATTTCTATTTGATTATTGTTTAAAATGTTTGTCTTGATATTTTTGTAAAAGTGTAATTCAAAAGATATTAAACATTGTTTATTTTGTTCACGTATTTCACTTCTGATTCCTAATAATATTTAATAAATGTTTACGAGAAGGTACCTTTCCCGATATTTGGAAGCGGGCGCATATCACACCGGCAGTGTTCAAGAGTGGCGACAAAAAGAACATACAAAATTATCGTCCTATCTCCATACTGTCCGCCTTGTCGAAGCTTTTCGAGAGTCTTGTACACGGCGAAGTATACTCACACATTCACAGCCTCATTGCCTGTGAACAGCATGGGTTTGTTAAACGACGTTCGACGAATACCAATCTCATGTTGTTCACAGACTTTTTATTCAAAAGCATGGATGAACAAGTTCAGGTTGACGCCGTGTATACGGACTTTCGGAAGGCTTTTGACAAGGTGGACCATAAACTGCTCCTAGATAAAATTGCTTACAACGGCATCCGTGGCAATTTATTACGATGGTTCATGGCATACATATACAATAGATCGCAAAGGATAGTCATTAATGGTTTCCAATCAAGTTCAATCATTGTCACCTCTGGGGTACCCCAGGGCTCAATTTTGGGGCCTTTACTCTTTATTTTGTTCATAAACGACATTAAGAAATGCTTCATTCATTCTCGATTTCTAATGTATGCCGATGACATCAAAATTTACAAGTCGTGCAAAGGCAGACAAGATTGTCTGCTACTGCAGGAGGACCTTAATAGACTCTCTCAATACTGTTCAGATAACAAACTCCAGCTAAGTTTACCTAAATGCAATGCAATCACTTTCACAAAAAAAAAACATTATAAAATTTGATTATAGTCTACACGGCATTTTTCTGCAGAAAGTTGACAATATCCGAGATCTCGGTGTTGCAATGGACTCGAAATTGCACTTCAATCTTCACATTAATAACATAATAAATAGGGCGTATCGTATGTTTGGTTTCGTCATGCGTTCTTCAAAAGACTTTAAAAAACCGTCTACGTTTTTAATTTTATATAAAGCTTTGGTCCGTTCTCAATTTATTGGAATTCGCAGTACCCGTTTGGAGTCCTATTTTTGATATTTATATAAAAAGAATGGAAATGGTTCAAAAAAAATATTTACGTGCTATGCACTACAGATGTACTAAGTCTAAACTGCCATACACTCAATTATTAATACGGTATAACCTTCAAAGCTTGGAGTCAAGGCGCAGCCTACTGATGGTCATGATGCTTCATAGTCTATGTAATAACCGGTTCGACTGTCCAGAAATTACGAATGACCTATGTTATATTGTACCCAGAACAGTGATGCGTCGAGAGGCGCGCGTGCCGCGGCTATTCCACACCGCAAGGTGCAGAACTCACGCCGGTGCACGGGCGCCTCTCCGACGCATTGTAGATATATATAACACACAATTCATAGATTTAGATATTTTCGCACTTACGCACTTTAGGTTCAAAAAGATGGCTATTGAATTTTTACAGTGAACATTATAGTTATTACTTAATTGTTTTTTTTTGTTATGTAACTAATAAGTTATGAGTTTAAGAGTTAGAAGTACGTGTACTTCCTACTCCGCACGCATTAAACTAAATTTTACATGTACCATTATTTCGCGGGCATTGTTGTGGGTTACACGTTTACCTAGTTCATAAGATATCTGTAATACTTAAATGTAATGCGTAACTGTTTTATGTCCCAATAAAGTAAAATAAAATAAAAATAAAAGTTGATAGCGCGATGTAGGATTTCTGTCAATCGTTGTTAGTACGCAGGTGTTGCGATAGATGTCGCTAGTCGCCACATCACTCCCCTCCGAGACCGGAGGTCGAAAGCAGGTTAAGTCTTGGCGCTTGTCAGCCAGTGGAAGGTTCCAGTGAGTCGGAACCGGATGCCGCATAGTTCACGGTGAGTCGGAACTGTCTGCGGTGATGCCCCAGTGAGTCGGGGTGATGCTGCATATTGGCTCCAGTGAGTCGGAGTGATGCAGTACTTGCCGTAGATGCCCCAGTGAGTCGGGGTGATGCTGCGTATGCTCCAGTGGGTCGGAGTGTGCAGTGCTGCGTAGTGGCTGGCTGCTGCCGTGCGTCGATCAGGGGAGAAGTGCGTCTCTGCTTGCTGACCGGCCGAAGTGCAGTGTGCTGTGCCAAAGTCGCTGATGAGGCTGGGGGTGATGACCAGGAATGCGCTTCCGCTGCATGCTGGTGGTCAGGATACCCCATGAAGCCGTGGCTGCTGGCTGACGGTATGACTCGCTGCTCGAAGGCGAAGGGGAAGTGGTGACGACGTCTGATGTAGTTGCACGAAGGCTGCGCTGACGTTCATGCTCGGGGTCACCAGTTTGGGGGTGAATGAGGAACAGGGTGTAAAGTTCCTCATCCCCCGTTGAAAAGGGAGGATCCTCCGACCGGACGGGTGTTGTGTCCGGCGGGCTAACTGCCCGACAGTTGTAAGTCGGGAACTCCTATATAGGCTTATGTCGCGGATAATGTTGATAGCGCGATGTAGGATTTCTGTCGATCGTTTGTTAGTACGCAGGTGTTGCGATAGATGTCGCTAGTCGCCACAATTAGCTAAAATAATTACAGCGCAATATTTTATTTCTTAAGTAGTTCTGTAAATAGTTATTTCATCAACATCATCATCAGCTATGACGTCCACTGCTAGACACCGCCTCCCCCATAGAACGCCATAACGAACGGCAACCTGCCGTTGCCCGCGACTCTCACGATTTCGTCGGTCCACCTGGTGGAAGGCCTACCAAAGCTGCGTCTTCCCGTTCGTGGTCGCCACTCGAGAACCTTTCTTGCCCATCGGTTGTAGGAAAATAACGGGTGATTTTTTTGCTGGTATCTTTTTGGCAACACTGTTTTTGACAGATCACGCGTGAATCGTGTCTTGTGTCATTGTCAAACTTGTTCAGTTTGGTCTATAATTTAACCATGAATCGACTTACGAACGAACAACGCTTGCAAATTATTGAATTTGACGATTTAGACGACAATGGCCGAAACGTTACTGTGAATGGCGACCGCTACCGTGTGATGATTGGCGATTTTTTTTTGCCCAAAATGGAAGAATTGGACATGCCTGACATGTGGTTTCAACAAGACGGTGCCACATGCCACACGGCACGCGAAACAATGGCCCAATTGAGAGCCGCCTTCGGTGAACAGTTTATCTCACGTTTTGGGCCCGTCAATTGGCCGCCTAGATCGTGTGAACTAACGCCTTTGGACTATTTCTTGTGGGGCCATGTTAAGGCTCATGTCTACAGGGATAAACCAGCAACGATTGACGCACTGGGAGCCAATATTGAAGCATTTATTCGTGATATACCGGCTGATATGTTGGAGAGAGTGTGCCGAAATTGGGCCTTGCGAATGGGCCATCTAAACCGGAGCCGCGGCCAGCATTTGCATGAAATCATCTTCAAACATTAAATTATATTGATCGTTCTATCGATTCCAATAAAGATTTCATCAAAATTTTCAAATTTTTTGTGTTTTTTTTGAAAATCAAATCCTATACCACTTAAAAAATCACCCGTTAGTTATTTATCTCTATGCTAAACACTAACTTGAATTCGTATCGCGAATGCGTCGCGTCGTCTTGAAAGAGGACTTATGGCCGCAGGGAGTGGAGTTCCGTCGCTTCCACGGGCAAGTGCCACATAAACGCACAGTGACATAATGCACAACACAAATTGTATTTTATCATAATTATGTATATAAAGTAAAGTATTTTTAGGCCTAAGTTGCCTGAGAATACATAATATTGTGTTATGATGGTGCTATGATTTTGTTTCCTTTTGTTTTTGCACTAGTTGTAGTTTTTGCGGTAGAAATGATACAAAAAAGAAAAACATTTTGTCATGTCAAATGACACACACCTGACAAATACATAACATAACGTCACGCCCTGTAAACCCTGAAGAGTAAGGCAGACTGAGGCTTAGGTTTACCTAACAAGTACAAGTACCTACCCACATTTCGCTAGTTATAATTAAGTCCCATGTAGGGCGATTCTATTGCCACCAACCAGGCACAAAATCAGACTCCGTGCTGCTACTGACAAATAATTACTGATGAAAAACCCGATAACACTTTGTTGGACCCGGGAATCGAACCCATGGCATCACGCTCAGCAGTCGCAACAACTAGACCAACGAGGCAGTCCCCTAACTAAGTGCATGTTTACAACAGGGCGGGGCGTCGCGCGGCGCGTGCAGCGTTTTTATTTCAAACACATGGCAATGTATGAAAAAGTTAACGATTTCAAAACTTGATTTTACGAGAAGCGATTTTTCACTCGTTTGTTTAAAATGCAGCGTTTGTTGCGGTGGACTCGTCTCTCAGTAAATTAATAAAAAAGCACGAAAAGAGCATTCAGAGATTCAAGAGCAACGCCCCGCGTCTCCGTAAACGAGCCCATATAGTACGTAAATAACCTCAATATAAAACTGACACAATATTTTACACAAAGCTCTATAAAAACGGTGTCGCACCTCTAGTAGTAGCAGCGGAGGGTTAAGCCTAATCTTTATGATCTTCTCGCGGCACAAGTGGGTTAGCACCACTCTATAGTGCTTCGTTCGTATCTAGCGGACGTACAGGGTTAGCCAATATTTCTTGGGAACATGATATAATATATCTAGCATTTTTGATCTTGGCTGGAGGAATGAGACATGCCTTTTTTTTATTTTTTGGATTTTAGGGCATCATCAAATGACTCCTCCCGCTCTGGGCAGAGCGGAAGGGAGAGTCGGACTTCTACTGACTAAAAACCACCCATGTTCCTTCGTAGCCCTTTGTGCCGATTCCGCGATATCTCTTTCGAACAACCCGCAGCCCCGACGGGCAATGAGACATGTTTTGAGGAAAGTTTAGAGTATGAATGTGGATGGCTAAATCTAACCCATATGACGCTCTTACTCCCTCCGAAGAATCCACAAGCCCCCGGCAATAGTTAAGACACACAAACAACTTAGCATCACGCCTGTAATCCCAGAAGGGTTAGGTAGAGGTGCACTTAAAAGTACCAAAGTATAGCTCCCGACACGTAACTTGACAAGGTTTCGAAATTCGAATTCAAAGTTCGCGCATGGTACACTGCACATGCATTTGAATGCACCAATCACACGCGCGGATGACGCTACCTCATACCCCGCGCCCCGCTTGACCGCCAAAGAGACCTAAAAAATGACTTCTGCGCAACTAACGACTCTTGTCAAGTTACGTGTCGGGGACTGTAATAGGGGGGCACGTGTATTGTCACTATCGGGCACAAATCTTTAACTGCTACTGAGATATTCCCAAAAACATTTTGACTGACTTGGGAATCGATTAATTCAGCAGCCGCGCTAACTGGGTAATAGGATACATACCCCTTCATAAGGCTGGATGTCAGACTTTCGTTTTCTAACTACTCGTAACGACTGTCAAAGCTCTACAAATGACAGACCAACGGCTTAACGTGCCACAGACACGAGGGAAACTCTCTAAGAATACCTAGTTAAAAACCTCAAAAATACAAAAAAAAAATCTTTAAAAAAATCACCCTTAGCAAGTAAATAGATAGTTCAAGTGTTCAGTGCTACCCCTGAGTGACATAGGGTGTGGTAATCTGGCCTATCAATCATAATTTACACTTTCGATACGCCTGAACGACGTACAATGATAACGGGGTGCCTATGTTACGTGAGGTGTTGTTGATAAGGGAATGTGGCCCTTATCGCTGGAGTTCTGGAGGCTCTTTGGAGGGAAGCGGAGGAAGTAGTTTTAGTAGCGGGTAGGTTTTGGAATATCTTATGGGTTTTAAACATGACGTCAGGCCGGATTTTTCGCGAAAAGGGTATAGAAGAGGACTAATACAAAAAGTATAGCAATTGCACTTGTATAAATACTGTAACATTAAACACATGTCACACAACAACATGACAAAACTTTAGTAGGTACTAAAAACGTCGTTTGATATACTTGGGCATTTGTTGCTTTAGTTTCGGCTCCATACCTATCTCGCCTGCGGCTCGGTTGTGAATTCCGAATGTAATAACGAAGTTTCCGCACTTTTATCAAATGTCTACACATTAACTAACTATTGTTTTCACATTACTTAAATTTTGACCACAATTTTCCCGAATTAATTATTGTAATGATGGTGAAAGCTGGATTAAAATCTGTTGTGTTGTTTAGAAGGAGGACCAACATAACAGTTTTATACTACGAATATTTGATCCTATAGTTATGGACAAGATAAATAACTGCATAGCGTAAAAGTACCTCGAAAAAAAACAAAATACATATTGCATTAACAACAGCGTTGCTCCTCTCAGTTTTATTGCTCGTCCTTTACGAGTTTATAGGCCGGTTTCACCGGTTACGGATAAAGTTTCAGATAGTTATCTGACAGATAATGCTATCTACCAGATAAAGGCTGCTGATAACTTTTTTCTGTTTCACCATCAAACTCCCTGATAAATTATCTGGTAGTTAAAGATATCAGCCACTTACTAATTAACGGAACGGCAACGTCGCTTTTTTGCTTTTCGATACTTACGTACGTCGAAGACCAAGGTAATCGGCCCAACAGCCACACGAACAACTTCAACTTCATAAAATAACCTCTTTAGTTTAATTTGTTTCGTTAGTATTTTAAGAACAAGGGATTACGTTACGATATTATGATGTCGCTAATAGTTCGAGGGCTTTTCATCACTGTGCCTTTCATTACGAATACAAGGGAAGTTGATGGGAATAGGCTTGCCCCCAATTACCTAAATCGCTTGATGGCAATAGGCTTGGTCTTAATTAGATTGGTTGATGGCAATAGGCTTACTCCTAATTACACCCGTTGCTGGCAACAAATAGGCTTGCCCCCAATTACATCATTTGATGGGAATAGGCTTACTCTTAATTACATTGATTGATGGTTATTAGGCTTGCTCTCAATTACATAAATCAGTGGATGTCATTAGGCTTGCTCCTAATTATATCGGTTGATGGCAATAGGTTTGCTCCTAATAAGATTGGTTGATGGCAATAGGCTTTTACTAATTACATTGGTTGATGGCAATAGGCTTGCCCCTAATTACATCAGTTGATGGCAATAGGCTTGCTCCTAATTACATCGGTTGATGGCAATAGGATTGCTCCTAATTACATCAGTTGATGGCAATAGGCTTGCTCCTAATTACATTGGTTGATGGCAATAGGCTTGCTCCTAATTACATCGGTTGAAAAATAAAAAAAAGTTAATTGGCAGGAACCATAATTTTTTACAGTTACAGCAACTGTAAAAAATTATGGTTCCTGCCAATTAACTTTTTTTTATTTTTCAACCTCCTCCAATTTCAATTTCCTCGCAATCGAAGTGAAAAGTAGAGTGTTTTCGTTCCCGCCATTTGAAACTTTATTTTATCTGTCAGATAACCAGGACAAATGTTTGTGTGATGAGCACGATCATTTGTTCTGTGTCTGGGTGTAATTTATCTATAATATGTATGTATTTAGAAATATATAAGTATGTTTATCAGTTGTCTAGTACCCATAACACAAGCTCTGCTTAGCTTGGGACTAGATGGCGTTGTGTGATAGTTGTGGAATATTATATTATATTATTATTATTATAACGTCTTTAGCGGCCACTTGATTCGGCTGATAACTTAACCAATACTTTATCTGCTAGATATCTCTATCCGAGACCTGTGAAACCAAAAGTTGTAGTTTATCTGGCAGATAAGTTCCTGATAGGCTATCAGGGACTTTATCAGCAAGTGGTGAAACCGGCCCTAAGAATAATTGCATTTAACCGGGAGCGTCTTGATAATAACCCTTCTTTGAAAATCTTTATAAAATGAAAGGAAATTGTTGCAGATTTTTTCTCAAGGAAAAAGAAAACTCTTCAACGTAGTTTGAAGACCAACTGTTGTCTGTTTTTCTTTCCATCGCTTTTGAAGTTAAATACCTACAAAAACTTTTTGAAAAATGCTACATCTGTCAGCCACTGTTTTGATTACATTTCCATTCCTATGCAAAGGCGACATTAGCTGCCCGCGACCTTGAGCGCGCGTTTAACTCATCGCCTAAACAAATAAGGTTGAAAATGGCGATGCGTTTGATGCTCGTGACTGCCAAAATGAACGATAGTTCGCAGATTTAATTTATTAAAAAAAAAAATACGCTGTAATGTTAAAATATTTTTACATATGTCTTTAGTTGGTTAAATTTCCTTTCTGATAGTAAAAAAATAAATAACAGTTGTCACTCAAAATATTGAGCATTTCGAGACGAAAAAGTTTTTTCGTGTGATTTTTTTGTGATTTTGTGATTTTTTTTTTCGAGGTTCTTGATTACTTTTAGAAAATATTTTTGCATAAGTCTTTTACCTATACATTTGACTATACACTGTATTTTTTTTGGAATTGTAATAAGTAGCAATACGGCTAACTCTGCGACGAAAAACAGGTCGTTTTTACGGTTCCCCCGTTATCTGCGTCTTAATGTTTGGGGGGAGACGATCCTGGCTGCAGCAAGTCATCTCAGCCCAAAAAAAAGTTTTTAGTTAACTTTTTCTCGAATCCATGACTCAAATTTCGTCGTGACTGAAAATTGCATGGATACTTTAGTGTCTATTTTCCTGTGAACGTTTATAGTCGATAACTCGTTTACGTTTGGTCGCATCGTTACTCGCTTCACACGATTTTATTAATTGTCCATGCATTTTTGCAGGTGACTGTACCTACACCCACATTTAGCAAAATATAGATATGTAAGTCCCATGCAATAGGGGATTTATTCCATTCTAATACCAAAAACTAATACCACTGGTATTTGTTTCAACTCATATTTTTTTTCTATTCCGAACCGATACCATTGTTTAAACTAATACCAAAACAAGTTCAAAGATATAAGGTACAGTCAGTAAAAATGCTTTGTATGTAAATATAAGTCCATCCATTTTTATTTTCCCTTTTTTTTGTGTACTGGTAACCAGCTCTCATTAAAACCAAGCCACCATTTCTTGTTATGAAAGTCAAGCTTCCTGTTTTTCCCGAAGATGTTGAGGGCTGATTATCAGCTTCCTCAGACATATCTAAAAAAAATTATATATTGTATGTAACTTTTACATTTGATTGGATTATGATAAAAAAATCAAATAATAGGTATTTTAAATAACACTAATTTTAATAAAGAGAAGTAAATTATACAAAAGAACAAATTAATATACTCACTTAATAAATAAAAATCACTGTCACTCTGATACCAATACGCCACCGCCACCGCACGGAAATGTACTGAGGAATTTATGTAGATAAAATTTCTCTCCGAGTCAAAGCACAACATTCCAGTCACACTTGACTCTGATTGGTTGTTTCGAATTTTGGAACAATAGAGCAAACTCACCCTTTCTCGCAGGTAAAAAAAATAGCAAGATGATTCACTAAAACTACTCTTACCTATGCTAACCTTTGTAAAAATATTGGAGTGAAGTGAATTTGGAAAGTTTTAAGCATTATATTACGATTACATAAAAATATTGAAAAACAAATTTACTTTGATTAGGTTTGACTGCGCTGACTGTACCAAATTCAAGTTGTTGGTATTCGTTCGTACCAGGGTTGGCACGTTTAAAACAAGTTGTTTAAAACATGTGTTTTAAACAGTGTTTAAAACAATTTTAAATAAAACATCGTTTTTTATTAGGTGTTTGAAAACATTGTTTGAAACATTTTTTAAACAATGTTTAAAACTTTATAAAAAAACAGGGTTTACAACAAATTTGAACTGCAAAAATATATGAATACTAGTTATTTTTTTCCTTATTTCTTTTATTTGATCAACTTTTAACAATTTTTGTTATAAAACGACCACGTACCTACAATCATATTTGTTCGTTAATTACCAGATTAGCCAGCATTTTTTATTTAGGTATCTATTTAAAAACTGTGACAAGTTTTGCAGCTTTCTCGTTACCAAGTTTGTTTCGTATACATCGGAATGAATAAATCCAAATGTTGAAATCAGTCTTTCAATTCCGGCACTTGAGCCGTACTGCCGTACTCGGAGAACTTTATTGATTACTTAGGCCATTTTAATCATACAAAAATTGTCAAAACCTTTACTTAGTGAAAGTCCCTCGGGGAATTCCCAGAGCTTCGGTAATTCGTGAACGTGATTATTTAATATAGTACTTATTCTCCTTATTTTAAGAGAAGTTTAGGTGATTTTTACTAAAAATGAACGTCGGAACATACAGGATGTATTGAATTAAGATCAATTTTTGTCATCCAGTTTTTAAAAGAGTATAAAAGTGAATTATATCAGGTTTAATCAATTAGAAATGGATGATAACTTAACTTAGGAAAAAAAAAAACAAAAAAAACACCTGTTTAAAACATTTTAAACTGTTTGTTTTATAAAATGTAAAAAAAACAGTTTTTTTTCCAACCCTGGTTCGTACATTAAATTAAATTATTTAAAAAGTGGTATCCGTTCGGAATAGAAAAAAAATATGAGTTGAAACAAATACCAGTGGTATTAGTTTTTGGTATTAGAATGGAATAAATCCAATAGGGGGCTAACCTTTTGCCAACATCCGTGCACAAAAGCTGCTTTTGAGAAATTACATATGAATGTAATATGAATGAGTGCCAAACGAGACAGTCATGTGCTCATACCAAGATGTTCACCTAAATGATTCATTTCCGTATAATTTTCGCGGAGACTTTGCCCCGGAAGGTACTCGTTTATCTATGGTATGGTATTAGTTTCCCAATTCAGTGTTAACCTTCTTTCCTGCCCATTGATCACCGGTATTGTGTGTTCAAATTATTTTTCCTCCTTTTATATGTAACGGCCATATTTTTGTGGTTGTCTTAAAAACGGTTTTGCCTGTGCTTTCAGATGTTTTGGTAGTGTGTGCAATAGATACTTAGTTTACTTTTGAATAAGTGATGGTAGCGTGTAGAGCGTGCTTTTTTTGTTTTGTGAGCCCTTGGGAGAGTATTGGGGAGTTCCTACCATATTACAGTTTGTTTTTTTTTTAACACGTTTTAAATTCATCCACGAACCCCCTAATTACAATAGAGTCTGTGAAAGGGGATTTTTACCCCAAAAAAAGTCGTTTCCTAGATGTTTCCTAGCAAGTAGTTTTCTAGTTACTTAAATGTTTGACGTACCTACAGAATGCTTGGTTGACGTCTTCTGAAGGGTCCGTTTACGCCTTGAATCACCATTTTCCCCAGCTCTTTTCTAAACCCCATTAATCGCCAATAAAACTTTGTATAACAACAATACTTTCGACAATTTTTCACCAATTTCCACCTCATTCAGCGGCCGGCTGGTGGCCATCTTACCTTATTTGGAATAATGCTACCAATTTCCCGCCACTTCGGGCCCAGATTCAGGATAAGAAAAGCACCGCTTACTTTGAAATATCGCTGGCTCTAACCTGTAAATGCTGTCGCAAATGGGATTGTCAAAAGCGTGGCACGTGAAATAGGGCTGATATGGTGTATGTTCAACCGTGTTACGCCGCGGGGAAATGTAACTATTGTAAGATGTATCAGAAACTACTGTCGCGGGAAATAGGATTTTGGGCATGAGTACCTAGGTGTAAAAATACTACTGGCTTTATTAGCTTTTTTGTACAACATATTTTATTTCACATAGGCCTATTAAACACTTATAAAATGTCGAGAAAAAGTGCAAGGTTCGGGTTGGTCGTTTCCTATGACAAGAACCGGTCAGAAATTCCATGGTTACCCTTTTAAAATTATTCGGTTTTACAATGTTTTTAAGTCGCAGCATTAGCATCTACTTAGGTATAGGGGACGTAGACCTTTTTTTTTTTTTGGTGGGTTGAAAATCATCGAATGACCCCCCCCGGCCCCCCCCCCCGCTCTTGGCCAGAGCGAAGGGGAGTGTCAGACTTCTACTGACTAAAAACCTAACCCATGTTCCTTCTTTGCCCTTGCGCCGATGCCACGTCATCTAGTACAAAAATCCGCGGCCCCGGCGGGGGGACGTAGACCTGATAATAAGTCGAGATAAAAATAACAATAACAAGAAAATAAATTAACAAAAAGGAATCTAACACAGTCGTCACAAGACAGCCAGTAAAAAAAATTAAGGAAACACGATATAAGTAGTAACTTTGAAGATAATTTAAAGTTTAAAATTGTAAAAGACTTTTCGACTTTTCCTGGAAGGTTTAAGAAAAAGCTTTTAAGTTCTACTTAACCGCTGACAGTAAGGGCGCCTTCAAATTAGCCGCAAAGAGCCGCGCGGTTGCAGCGTGGTTGCAGCGCTGCCGCCGCGCTGCTTTGTAAATCCATATAAATAAAGCACGCGCGACTGCAGCGCTACATCCGCGCTGCGGGTGTGCGGTTTTAAATCCGCGATTTTTATATGGATTAACAAAGCAGCGCGGCGGCAGCGCTGCAGCCGCGCTGCCACCGCGCGTCTCTTTGCGGCTAATTTGAAGGCGCCCTAACGGATCATTTAACTTAAAATACACGTTTAGTTTCTAACGACTTTTAGATGTTAAGTGGGCTTAAGTTCCCAGCACTCACGTAATACCTCTTTCTACTGCTTACTAACAGCAATTAGGTAACATGATTCTAGCTCAGTACGAAGGCAAATAAAACCGGAAACCACGAAATAAATTACACATTTTCGGTTTCAAAACAACAACAATGTAACCTCGTGTTTCGATAGTCGTGTAAACTGGAATTCAATTTACTTTTTTTGAAAAAAAACTGTCGGAAATCCGTACCCCAGTGCGGCTGACATGTATTTTCCATTCGACGCCTCTAACGCTGGTGGCGCCATCTATTTCAGAAACGAGTTCATTCATCACTACTAAATCCAGATGACCGCAGACGCCATTTTTCAGTTTCAATAGGCTTATGAATTTGAAATTGCTTTTTAAATTATGAATGTTCGGCTTTGTCAATGACGAGCAACAACGTCATTTTGTGATTTATTATGTTTTATTTTGTGACCTAATTATATTATAGTTTGCGGTGCGGTACCTAACTTATTTACTGTTCAAACACATTATTGTGTGTACTGATTTTTTAATAAATCAGACCTACTCGAAGAACCAGTAACGACATTTTTTAGTCTAACTCGTCCGACTGCAGGACGAAGACCTCCCTTTCCTCTTTCCAATTCGCTCTATTCAAGAATAATGTGAAGTAATAACATAATAAGCAGTAGAAATAGAAACTACACTAATCTACATAAATAAATAAAAAGAGAAGTCCTGACTGACTGACTCATCAACGCCCAGTCCAAATCCTTGGACCTAGAAAGCTGAAATTTTGCAGAGGTTCACTTTACAATGTAGACAAGGAATAAGGAAGGATTTTTCGAAATTCAACCCTTAGGGGTAGAAAGTTTGTATGGAAAATCATCATTTTCACGCGGACGAAGCCGCTAGCAAAAGCTAGTAATTTAATAATAAAAACAAAACCGCTGAATTCATTTTTATTTGAAACACTACAGAAATAAATGCGTAAATAACGCAGCATTGGCACTCATGGATATAATCCAATATCAATTTGGGAACTGACGGGCGACCATTTTGGCGCGAGAGGCATCTGACAGCTGCGACCACGGTTCGATGCGTTCGGATATTTACACGAATGTCACATCTGTGTCGCGACTCGCGAATGCAACAAAATATAAACGAATTGCGGTGGGTAAATGAGCCTTTTATTTTTTATGGAAATTATATGGATATTGGTTTTAAAAAGCTCTGACTCTGACGTACTGAATGCCTGTTTGTTTTGATTGGTTGGAGGTAGATGCTAGAGCGCAAGGCAATCGTACATTCTACTACTAGCTTTTCTGAATGATTTTACGTATGATATCTATAGTTTACATATAGTGCAAAATTGATGGTTGACAATGTTACTCAGTCCATCCGAATAATCCGTTTTCTAATAAAGAATTCGCATTTCAAAATCAGAGCATCAGACAGCACGTTTTAAAATTCCGTCTTCAATTTAACTGATTGGTATCCATTTTGGCGCGCACGACGACTGACAGCCCGGTGCCCGCCACGAATGGATGCGTTCGCGAATTTACAAACGGGCAACAAATAAACATCGCGTGGGTACTGCGAGCGACGGGCTGCTATAAAATTGGGACAGGGAGGGACTGAGCCCACTGAGGACTGCGATGTGTAAAACGCTTCTAGGTAAACAATAATACTGTCCCATTAAACTAGCGGTTACAAGCGGGACGACTACTGAGCATGAGGTCCTAGGGTCGATTTTCGGTCGGATAACTTTTACTGATTATTTTCATCAGGAATTTTCTAGTAGCAACCACGGAGTCTGGATTTAACCTAACTGGCGAAATGTGAGTGTATTATTAGATACACTTCAGCTTCCGCCCTTCAGCCCTTCTTCAGCCCTTTGGGAAAGGAAAAGTGGTACCTATGATAGTGTGTGTGTGTGTGTGTATTAAATATGACTTGTTAAAATTAACAAGTTAGTTTCGTATAACTAAAGTACCACCTCCCAATACGGCCCTGTATTGTCGCATACAACTGAAATATTGTCAGAAACAATAAATTCATATCCAATTATATTTTTAGCTAACGTTGTTTGTTTCAATAAAAGCCTTCGTCAACGTCCAACAGTGAATTAGATTGTAAATATGGGTGAAAATTTGTTTTTACGTGCCATTTTTCGTTGGCAAATTGTCAGTTAGTTTATTGTCGCTTTGTCAACAATGTTTTGCGAATTAAATTGCAGAGTTGGTAAAAAGAGAACGTGTGGTGTACTTCTCCAAGGTATTTTATGATTGGGCGTATAACATTGGAGGTAGCCCACTTGACCACGTCATACACACTCAAACGGGGTGCGCCAAAGTTCACCTAAAATTTCAACTCCGATAATTGGAAATCCGAAAATGTTCTTCCTAACATTTTTCATCCTAACGATCGCAATTCCTAAAGTCTCTGTCTCTAATGTTTTAATTCCGAAGCATTCAACTTCATAATGTCAGTAGCAATAAACATCTATTACACTAATATTTGTTTTCCTATATTTTCTCAACATAACCATCTTTTACACTATTATTCAAAGTCATATCTTTTTTGTTTATATATTACTTTTTATTCATAATAATCAGTATTATAAAAGGTCCCATTAAAATAGGTGGACAAAATTTTAGAAATCATTTAGACCGCTAAAATAAGGACAATAGTAAAAAAAAATATAAGAAAAAGACATTAAAATACCTACTTTTATAGGATGAGTTTGTTCTAGAGTGCCGGCAATTTATTATTTTAAGTCAAAATAAAATCTATATAAATAAAAAGAGAAGTCCTGACTGACTGACTGACTGACTGACTGACTGACTCATCAACGCCCAGCCCAAACCCTTGGACCTAGAAAGCTGAAATTTTGCACAGAGGTTCCCTTTATAATGTAGACAAGGAATAAGGAAGGATTTTTCGAAATTCAACCCCTAAGGGAGTTAAATAGGGGATGAAAGTTTGTATGGAAAATCGACATTTTCACGCGGGCGAAGCCGCTGGCAAAAGCTAGTCACTTTATATAGGTAGTGTTTTTAGGGTTCCGTACCTCAAAAGGAAAAAAATAGGTAAAAAAACTTTTTAAGTTAAACGGTTTTATGTTAAACATACATTGCAATGTTTAAGATAAATGTACTAAAAACCAAAAACTAATAAAATAGATACAGTCGTGGGAATTATAAACATATGCATAGACTAGACTAAAATAAAACCGTGGGGCACGTCAATTGTAATTTCCGCAGCACGACAGTTCCGAATTGACGTGCCCCACGGTTTTATTTTAGTCTAGTCTATGCATATGTTTATAATTCCCACGACTGTATCTATTTTATTAGTTTTTGGTTTTTAGTACATTTATCTTAAACATTGCAATGTATGTTTAACATAAAACCGTTTAACTTAAAAAGTTTTTTTACCTATTTTTATTTTCTAGTTTTTAGCCGCCATCTTGGATTTTAATTTTATATAGTATATTGTATTCTGCTTGTTGAGCCCTTTCATTTGATACCCATATTGATGGGATTAATAAAACATAAATTATCCGCCATTTTGTAGCGGCGGCCATCTTGAATTTATAATGATAATGAAGAAACATAATTGTATTGTCACCAAAATCCAAAGTGTATACAAAATTTCAGATTAATCGGTTGACAGGAAGAGGGTGAAATTTGAATTACTAAATTTGACCCAAGAATAATAAATAAAACAAACGGGGTGAGCTAAATAAAACCGTTTAAAAAACGGAACCCTTATAGGATCACTTTGTTGTCCGTCTGTCTGTCTGTCTGTCTGTCTGTCTGTCAAGACCTTTTTTCTCAGGAACGCGTGGAGGTATCAAGCTGAAATTCATATCAAATACTCAAGTCTATGGTCTCTTGGAGCTGTGAAAAAATCAAACTTCTAAGTCAACGCGATCAAAAGATACTCCCGTTTATGCCGCAAATTTTCGACACTCGCAAGGGAATCAAAACCTACAGGGTACTTCCCGTGAACTCAGAATCTTGAAATTTGGTACGAAGCAACGTCTTATAGCATAGATAAAGGAATAATTACGAAAACCATAAATTTTTAGTTACATCAAGATACTCCCGTTTATGCCGCAAATTTTCGACACTCGCAAGGGAATCAAAACCTACAGGGTACTTCCCGTGAACTCAGAATCTTGAAATTTGGTACGAAGCAACGTCTTATAGCATAGATAAAGGAATAATTACGAAAACCATAAATTTTTAGTTACATCACATAATATATTTTTTTTACGGAACCCTCGGTGCGCGAGTCCGACTCGCACTTGGCCGGTTTTTTTTTTGTTTAGGTGTCTTTAGTTAGGCTTACTAAACGCTGTGTTAAAATTTGTCCACCTATTTTAATGGGACCTTATATACTATGCAAAGATATCCATAGGTTAGGTTAGGTTAGAACTATGACCAACTACGCGCGAGCCGAGCGAGCGAAGCGAGCGGTGCCGCGGCAGCGGCCGGCGAGCGCTACCTGGAAATTTGTCGCGAAATTTTTCTAAGTATTTTTTTCATAGTGGGCACAATGAAAAAAACCGGCCAAGTGCGAGTCGGACTCGCGCACCGAGGGTTCCGTAAAAAAAATATATTATGTGATGTAACTAAAAATTTATGGTTTTCGTAATTATTCCTTTATCTATGCTATAAGACGTTGCTTCGTACCAAATTTCAAGATTCTGAGTTCACGGGAAGTACCCTGTAGGTTTTGATTCCCTTGCGAGTGTCGAAAATTTGCGGCATAAACGGGAGTATCTTGATGTAACTAAAAATTTATGGTTTTCGTAATTATTCCTTTATCTATGCTATAAGACGTTGCTTCGTACCAAATTTCAAGATTCTGAGTTCACGGGAAGTACCCTGTAGGTTTTGATTCCCTTGCGAGTGTCGAAAATTTGCGGCATAAACGGGAGTATCTTTTGATCGCGTTGACTTAGAAGTTTGATTTTTTCACAGCTCCAAGAGACCATAGACTTGAGTATTTGATATGAATTTCAGCTTGATACCTCCACGCGTTCCTGAGAAAAAAGGTCTTGACAGACAGACAGACAGACAGACAGACAGACAGACGGACAACAAAGTGATCCTATAAGGGTTCCGTTTTTTCCTTTTGAGGTACGGAACCCTAAAAATACTTAGAAAGACGACGCTCTGACCTGAATTTCATTCATTTATTTCAATTCAAGACAAAAATCAGTGAAACGACCTTTAATCATTCTAAACAGTTGTATGAGTGAAAATATTATGGTAATTATGTTTAGGGATAAAAACGTTAGGATAAAAAACAGTAGGAGTTGAAATATGTTTACAATAACGATATTATGAATTAAAATTTTCGGAAACATGAGTGTTAGGAACATCGCCAGTAGCATTACAAATAGTAGGAATTCAAACTTTAGGATGAAAAATTTTAGGAGGAGTGATCATTCGGATTACAAATCGTTAGGAAGAACAATTTCGGGTAAAAAACTTTAGGTGAGCCAATATGGACCCACTCAAACGACATACGTGTTATGCGCCTACCACACGCGCGATGTACCGTGTGCGCCGTGTAATCGCGCAGGCAAGACTGTGGTGAAGCCTGCGCGTGTGGTAGGCCCATTAAATAAAGCCACCACAGCGCCACTTGCGACTCGTAGAAATTAGTACTTGCTTCACGGGGCATAATACAACAAATAGATTCGTGATTTTGTGATAAATATTACGATCCGAACAATGATTAGGTATTATGATAATTCGTATCTTTGGCGGAATGCATTGAGGGTGCCAATAAATATAGCGTAATTTTATCTTATTACGTACTACTGGCCTCGTATTTACGTTGAGTAAAGATAAAATGCCCTGTCGTGCCGTCCTTGGTGTGATGGTGAACTGGCCTGTATACGACATGTTTGCTGAAACATAATCAGTCTGTTGTTCTCTACATTTCGGTTAAGTAGGTATTGTTGATTAGGTTCTGATACATACTGTAAAAGAGGTTTCTTAAGCTTTGTCCACGTCCACCACCATACAAGCAAACAAATCAGATGTGTATTATACTAGTTGCAAAGAGGCCCCTTCATGAAGCCAAAATACATGCTAGAGTTTGTTTACTTGAGCTATCTTTTGATGGTCTAAGTAGATTTAAGACAAGGTGATAACGAGCCTTTCACGAATCTGTCAACTATGCATTTTGTACATCAAAGTAAGTAACTCTACGCAAAAAGTATTGGTTAAGAAACGACTTGCCTTTGAAATCACGTTTTACGAGTTGGTGAGTGCGTTATGCGCCTACCACACGCTCGTAATTCACCACGGACATACCTGCGCAAACTGGCTTGCGTGTGGTTGGGAAAACTGAATCACGCGCAAACCCCACGGCGCGGGGTAATAGAAAGTTGTGAGAAAGTTGAAACTTCGACGCCCAATATCTCAGTAACTGCATGAAAGATTCCCAGGTATGGGACAAAAATATAGTGACGGGAAGAACCAGTGTCTTTCGGCTTCATTAAAGGTACTTTTACACCGATTATAAGCAACAACACCAACAACTTAGATTTGCGCAGAACAAATAGGGTAGTCGACCGACTAAAAAAAATATGATTCTGTTTAGTCCGTCAGTCAGATTATTGAAAAATATTGGATACGTGTTTTTTGTTTTATCAAATTAATAAAAATTGACGAAAATAAAGCTTGTCAAAGACCATGGAGAGGGGGCGTTTGACGTCATAGTTAGGTAAAATTGGACCAAGCTGTGACGTTTCACGACTTTTCGAAGCACTGTATCGTCTTAATTTTTTGTTTACGTGAAAAAAGAAAAAATACGTGTTCAATATTTTTTGGAAATCTATCTGACGGACTAATTAGTTTTTTTTTGTCGACTACCCTATTTCCGCAGCGGAAAAATAAAATGTTCACAAAACAGTCCCGTACATTTTTTGCGTTGGACTTTTGTTGAAAATAAAAGCGTGGAGAAAGTTCGTACGTTCACATTTCACCGTCAGTGGCAGTTTCGGATTCAGTTCTCGAAATATAATCTTTTTTTCCGGCGATTCGGCGAAGTTTCGTGAATGCGGGACGCTGGCGTCCTGTTTTTGAGTGTGTGGCTCATACAGTATTTCGTGTAGTTGTTGACCAGAATTTTGCGGTGGTTTGGTATTGTGTTCTGAAAATTGCAGGTTTCATTTGAATTGAAGTTTCTTTAGCTGTCTCGTTGGTTCAGTGGTCGTTGTCGCACTACTGCTGGGCTCCTAGTTTTGATTCTATTAAATGTTATTGGATTTCTCTATCAGAAATTTCTCAGTAGCAGATACGGAGTGAAAGCCTGGAAGCCTGGCCTGGTGAAGGTTGCGAGGATCCGCTGGATGCGAGACGCACGGGACCGGTCAATGTGGCGACACTTAGAGGAGGCCTATGTCTAACAGTGGACGTCTTTCGGCTGAAATGATGATGATGATGAGATACGGAGTGCGGATTTGTGCTAGGTAGATTTCCTGCATGGGACTTAAACGTAACTGTGAATATTTTATTTGGATGGTGGGAAGCAGCATAGAGTATTGTGGCTATATAGTCTTTGGTGGGAAGTCATCAAATGACTCCTCCCGCTCTGGGCAGAGCGGTAGTGTCAGACTTCTACTGACTAAAAACCACCCATGTTCCTTCTTAGCCATTTGTGACGAGGCTGCGGTATCTAGCTGTTTCGAACAGCCCGCAGCACCTCCGCCTAACCTCGTTTAACGTAGCTAGACACATCATCACTCTTAGTTTAAGACTCAGACTTCAAATAGAGACAAATAAACAGTTTCTCCCTGTTAAAACACGTTTTCAACGTATTTATAATAACCATTTTTTGAGGAAAAAGAGTGAGTATTTGCATAGAGCAACAACAGCTGTTAGTCTATGTAAATTTATTTCGTTGTACAGGAAAAACTGTAGCGGCAGGTACAGGGGTCTTGATTGATGTTCCGGATATAAATTGTACTGGCTTTAGATATAACCTGATGACTTTGGTAACGGGTTTTAGAGCGTTAGAAAAGTGATGAGTTTACATGAGGAAATGACCTAGATCAATATCTGTGTATGTGTACTTAATGGTTCCTTACTCCTTACTGTGATTCTCCATACTGCCACTCAGATCTTTAGGTTAAGCCGCCCTTGCCTTGTTGGTCTGTGGATTTGTGACCGCCCATTACATATCAAGTTTCCTCCGTGGCCCGAAAAGCACGTTAAGCTGTTGGTCCCGGCTGCCATATATAGATCATTGGCAGTCGTAACAGGTAGTCAGTGACCTGGTATCGTATCCCAGTATTACCTGGGTTGTAGAGGTCAGGTAGGCAGTCGCTCCATGTAAAGTACTGGTATTCAGCTGCATCCGGTTAAACTGAAAGTCAACTCCAACATAATTTTGACCATTGTATAGAGTGGTTCTCGATGAAGGTTTTAGCATATAATTTGACCGAAATCGAAGCAGCGGGTATCAGCTAGTTATTTATAAAGTACCTAAAGGTTATGGTTGAGGCTATTACAAGCCTATGTAAATCCAATTGGAAATCGTTTTGCGAATACGAAGTGCATTCGAAAGCGATTGTCTTTTGTCCTCTCAGAGCTACGTTGTCGTTTACAGGACATATCGTGACATTATAGGGCCCGGGGGCCCGGCCCGAACGGTCTCAGTTTTGGGGCCCGTCTCACTGTGATTTATAAACATTTAACTTTGAAATATGGAGTTTGGATTTCATTTTGAATTTGTATCTGAAATTTTGAATGGGATGTTTATAATAAAGTCTTAGTAATAGGGTCCCGTTTTTACCCTTTGGGTACGGAACCCTAAAAAGAAAATTAAATGTAGAGTCGAGTATCAATGCGTAATAAATCTAAATATTATGCATGTAGTCCCCGTAAAGATATGGAACGTATAGTATATGGTTTCTTATAACAGGTGATGAGCCTAGTGCTGATCATAAATCCGGGAAAAATCTGATGGAAGAGCTCCAATAAAACTCTGCCTTACCTTGAAATAGCACACAAAATCTACTGAATAATATATTTAGGAAGACCCCTATACCGACGAAGCAATATAGGTACTTATCACAAATAACACAGAAATAATAGGTATTATTTATCAAGATGATTACTATGTACGAATACATACACAACATATACATGTACATACACATGCGTGTGTGTGTGTGTGTGTGTGTTTTACATGTATTTTCAACAAATAGGCAGATTATTACCAAATCCGATGGGGTCGGTAAACTCAGTAGTATTATCTTTATCAATCATAGACTATCGACAGGCTCATCACGTGCTAGACGGCTCCTGAATATTGAATAGGGGATATTTTGTATCGCTAAAATATCATCACGGCACACCCCAGGGGTACAGACAGAATGATGTTATACTCAGCTTATTGGCTACACTCACAGAATAATATTAAGGCTTTGATTTTAGTAATAGACTAATCAATAATTCTAAACAGTAAAGCCTCTGTAGTGGTGTCAAAAAATATTCTGTTCGTGAGAAAAAACTGGTGAAAAATAGTTCAGGCAAATGTCTGCATAAGCCTTCGCGAAATACAGAAGTGATAGTTGTTTGTTTTAATTCTTTCTCTTTTTTGAAAAATGTATCGTGTATAGGTGAGTTTAAATAAATGTATGTAACAAACAACAAATACAACTTTATGTTACAAACATTTAAACTCACATACACAAACTAAAACTAAACTATTTATTGCCGTCACAAGGTTTGGTACTCGTAGTTTCATCTACATACAAAAACAAAAAAATATCTCGCCCGTAATCTCCGTAGGGTAAGGCGAAAGTGTACCTATTAGTAAACCCACATTTCGACAGTAATAGGGGGCGAGCCTAAAGCCATGAAATGGACACAAAACCAGATTCCTTGGCTACTATAAATAAAGGTGAAAAAAATCACTTTGGCTGATCTAGGAATTAAACACAGGACCTTATGCTCATCAGTCGCCCTTATGACTACTAGACCAACAAGGCAATTTATATCTATAATATTGAATGTCTAATAATTTCCTCCTCGACACAATTAATTAAATAGTTACACCACAAACAAGTTATTTACATTTCTATTGTGTATGAACTGGACGTAAATGTCAGTCTGTACAAAATGTTACGGTTTTATTCGCTAACTACTTATTACGATTGTGTTCAGCTTCACAATGAATGTTTAAATAATGGTTTTAGTCGGATTTGTTCATTATTGGTCTTTTAGGTAGTTACTATGTTTTGTTTATTGATTTTAATAAAAAAATTGGTATCTGAAAATGTTATGGGGTAGGATAACGATGATCGATGACCTAGTATTTTCCCAAAAAATTTGGGGTCGTCTTACGATAAAGATTGGTTTTCAATTAGTATCGGATTTTCAAGCTAATATAACGACTATCCACAAAATATGACACCTGAATCACCAGAAACACACGTCTTACGCTCAATTCACACCGGGAAAGCAGCGGCCGGCAGCTATGCGGCCGCTGATTGCCTACCTATATAATTTTGAACTTTATCTATTTAATGAAAACAGTAGAGTAAATCGACCTTTAGGCTGCGTTTCTACAGGAGATGTGGTAGGATGTGCATAAAACTTATAACCAATCACATAGCTAGCTTAACTCAAACGGCCAAACAGAAGATTTACTATTGATTAATTTCACAATTTTCACACATCTTATCTTCTTTTCCACATATTCTCGCTCATCTTTTGTGGAAACGCAACTTTAACGAGCTTTTCAAGGCCAGCGGCGTATATTATTTACCTATATTTTTAGCTAATAGAAAACCAGAATTATTAAACGAATTACTGATTACAATAGCCCATCGATCATAATACCTCGCCCACAGAAATAAAAAATCCTTCAGCCCACGACTGAAAAGATACGTTCACAAAAGAAAAATACCCCTTCGCTCCGTCATAGTTTATTTGGAATATTAAAATGTGCCACAATACTCGGGTGGAGTGACAAAGTTGTGCCTCCATACAAATATTATGCTCCATAAACATCCATACAACACGCGAGCTCGGATGATGTATTTTTTTATTCGTATTTCAACAACAATGCATTGTCAGAAGACGTACTTGTGTTTTCTGGGTGGCTATTACACCGAAGCGAGTGTTTTCTCTTTAAAGTTATTATGTATTTTTTAATTATACTACTGCTTGTTGCCCGCCGAGTTTCATTGCCGCGAAATTATTATATAACTTCCCTATTTGAAGCGGATTTTGTTAAAAACTTGAAGGATCTTAACTTTTTTCTGTCTTGTACGTGGTCTAAAATTTACACGGAAACCTATTGGGGTGCCTTTGGGGTACCTAATATTTTTTACGTGACAAAAGTTGCCCAGTAGTCCTTGTACCTATCATCAGCAATCCGTCAGTAAAAGTTCATTCAAAATCGGTACAGCCATTTCGGAGATAAGCTAGAAGAAAACTAGAGTCTGACGACAATATAAGGAAACGGGTGTGGTTAGCAAGCAATTAATAACAGAAATGATAAGAAAACAGACTAATAATAAAGGAAACCGTCTGGGCAGTACTTTGATTTGCCTAATAAAGATGTGGTGCCTGTACGTTCAGCTAGAAGTAGACACCTGGCTTTTCTTGGACAAGACACGAATTGTAATGTTACAATAGCCCAGCCTCGGACTTAGCGGTGTAACAATCATCCTCGTCTCGTAGCCCCAGTAAATAACATGCATTTCTATAAAAAGGCGGGCATTTTTCCACGTCGGACGGACGTATATCCCACCCGTGGGTATTGGGGTGTAATGATAGCATTCAGCATCCGGTCCGGCCGGCTTTCAGCCGTTGTACAATCACGTCAAATTAGTTGATAAAACTGGCTTGTGTATTTCTTATTCATTAACTTTGTTTTATTTTGCAATGGAGGAGAGAAGTTCTTTGTTTAATAATAACAACTTCTCGAGTCGATTTTTGGGTTAAGCCGTGATCTATGCCTGATCACCTATTATGTACTGAGTTAGGCGACACCCAACCAGGATTTACCAAAAACGTACTGTCTTTGAACGTCAAGTGTGAACTATAGGTTTGAAGTACTGAGGTGGGAAAAATATCCTGTAAAGAGAAAGAACTAAACTTGCATTATACCGAATCAAATCTCCGAATAAAGTTACTAACTCTATAAAAAAAAAATATACAATTGCCTCTTTTTTTTAACTTTATCGTCGAAAATCTCCGTAATTTAAGCAATAACATAAGTATTTTTTTCTAGAAATAAATAAAGAATACAATTATTTAATTTAATACCGGTTATTTTTTTAAATTATGTTAAGTTATTTATCATTATTAAAGGAAAACCCTTGAATATCAATAAACCCAAGCGCCTAACAAAGACTAGCCAGCCTAACACTGTACGCCCAAAAAGCAACCTTATTGAATCCGACTAAGGTGGAGCGTAGCACTACGCCTATAGTATAGTCGAACGGGTGCGTTGGGTCTCGCCATAACTCCTTGGTCCCGGCTGCCATTTGTAGATCTTTCAGGTAAGTGACCTGAAAGTCTGATCAGATAAGCAGTCGCTCCTTGTAAAATACTGGAATCCAGCTGCATCCAGTCCGACTGGAAACCGACCCCAACATACTTGGAAATACATACATAGACTGCCAAAATCATTACCCTTCCTTTTGGCTTCGCCGTAGTCGGGTAAGAAGGCTAGGCAGATGATGATGACGATTGACTACCAAAGGAAGTCGTTCTTCGTTTTGGTTAGGACGGCCTTAGCTCAGTCAGTGGTTGTGCCTATTTCTTCCACATGACAAGAAAGTCACATTTATATTCTCAAAATAAAAAATGTGTTGCGACGCCATAAGTACAAAAGGGTTCGCACTATCCTTTATGATAGGTACCTTTATGACGCTCATGCCTTTCATAGGATGGAAGACAGCTGTTATCATATGTCATGCGTCACGCAAACAAGGAAAAATGAACTACGGCTCAAATCTGGTATACAAGTCATTTGACGCCTTTTAAGGAAACAATATTTACTTTCGTGCAAATGAAATGACATGACATGACATAAGTTTTATGAAATATCTGGTTGTTTAGGATGGCTTTTTATTGTAAGGTGTGCAGTATACCTATGTAAAAGACTCGTGGGTACATAAAACAGACACGCGGTCCGTTCAAAGGTAAGCTACACTTACAGGGGCCGGTCCGTGGATGGGTCAACATTTATTACATCCACCTCACGTGCCTCGGAAAACTCGTTAAGTCATTGTCCCGGGTGTCATTTTAAGACCTTTCGCAGTCGTTGCAGGTAGTCAGTGGTCTGAAAGTCTGCCAACCAGTTTTACCAAGGGGTACCGTATTACTCAGCGCATCGCTCCATGGTATTCTGCTGCATCTTGCTCTTAGGCCGAGGCTACATTACCAGACCTGCGACACATGAGCGATTAAAACAAGTAAATTAATGCTCACGTATATGGCTACACCGTACATCAATTCAATTCAGTTCAAAAAATTTCGCTCTTCCAGTCGCATCGCAAATCGCTGCCTACTGTAGCCTCAGCCTTCGACTCGAAACCGACCACAACAGTTCACAACACATGTTGGGTAAATATTTAGGCAGATGGCTTTTTATTGAAATGTGTGTGTGAAAGGACACACACTCATTGGACGAACTGTTGACATTCTCTGAAAAGTTGTAGACAATAAACACTGTTATTATATTAGACCTATAGTAACAGAAACTGACAGCTGTCAGAGAAATGTCACACGTGGTCGGCCATTACTTCGTCACGTCAGACTAAAATGCCAATTCTCATTTTGAATTGTCTGTATGTTTTTATTTTATTAAGGTATTCACGGCAGCTTTTGTTTTTGACAAGGGTTACACGAGAGTGAGACCTCGTTAAAATAATTAATTATGATAATTAATTTTATTTTGTTTTAGTTCTTTGTTTGGTTGTACCAAGTTCTTTGTTATAAATAGTTATAGCTTTTTGAATTTATTATTTTTATTTGCTGGGCAGAGTGTTATTATGCTTTAGGAAAACTTTTGGCTTCCGTAGAAACTTTAGGTAAATATTGAAATGTTTCAGATTTTTCAGAGCATTTGGTTACGTGGAATGTTTCGATGATAGAGTCAGTGTTCTTTTTTTTTAATTCTTACTTGTTTAAGTAATTTTACAAGGACCTTGTGTTTTTAAATACATATCTACCAAAAAACAGTTACATAACCAACAGCGCCCTGGGTCTTTAACATTCGAGGATCGAAAGATTGGAGGACTGAATTGTGGTCGAATCCCATGGATTTTCTCCTACGTTACAAGGCTTAGGAATGCTTAATTATTAATGATTATAAATTAGTCAAAAGACACAGCAGCATGTTTTTGTAATATTTTCGGCCTCGTCAATACGCATAAGTAGGTACTAAAGTCATTTTTACCCGACATTAAGGAGCTCGTGGCTTATTAATAATTAATAACTGCCACTCTCTCACACACACACACACACACACGTTAAGCCGCGCTCACTTAGGTTGGTCTATGGATGGGTGACCACCCATTACATACAGAGTTTCCTCCGTGCCTCGGAAAGCACGTTAAGCTGTTAGTCCCGGCTGCCATA
This sequence comes from Diarsia mendica, assembly GCA_949316265.1. Lineage (NCBI taxonomy): Eukaryota > Metazoa > Arthropoda > Insecta > Lepidoptera > Noctuidae > Diarsia > Diarsia mendica. The sequence goes on along the minus strand of OX438903.1, from coordinate 13,716,707 downwards.
AATTGATCTTTGGCAGTCCTTACAGGTAATCAGAGACCTGAAAGTCTGACAACCAGTCTTACCAAGGGTATTGACTGGGTTTTGGAGGTCAGATAGGCAGTCACTCCATGTAAAATACTGGTATTCACTACTATTCAGCTGCATCCAGTTAGACTGGAAGCAGATTCCAACATAGTTGGGAAAAGGCTAGGCAGATAATGTAAGGAAAGGGTTATATTTTTAACTTAGGTATAGGTACCTACTCAGTTAGTTGTTTGTTCCAAGATATGATTTAATCAATCAATCTAATCATTGCAGGTGGCCGTTGTTATCAACGCAGGTGTCTGTGATGCATCGCTGATAACATTTCCGGGAATTTAGGGAATGCGGATCATAAAACATTTTTATTTTTCGTGTAACGCATAGCACGCATAGTAGGCATAATAGTGATCATTCTTAATTCGGTATTAGGTACGTATTTTTTCGTAGTGATTAATATTGATTACTACTTAATGCTCAATGAATGAATCAGATATAATCCTAAATCAGACCATTTGTAATTGTTTTGACTGATAACTATTATCAGCGGATGTTTCTAATTAAAACACATGTGTGTAGGTACTATCGCGATTTGATTTGATAATATTGATGTATAAATAACTAAACTGTGTTAGGTTCCTCATTCAGTCCTCAGTAGCAACTGTTCTAAGCAAAATGTTCAGATTCGTAGTTTTGTCCTGCGTGTTCGCCCTTGTACATGGCAACACCACTCAAGTTAGCCGCTGTAAGTAAATATATTTGCTTTTCCATTTTAATTTGAAATGGAACTTTTTCTAATAAGCAATGCTCCTTAGAAAAAATAATCGATCATTAATACTGAAAATAAAAAATATTTACCAGGTTCACTGAAAAAAAAACCCCGTTTTAAGTGTTAATTATAGTGTTAGTGACAGTTTAAAAACTAATCAAAATAACCAACTTTCATAAAAACAAAATGTTTGAAAATAACCCTCCTTTTGGGCTTCGCCGCAGTCGGGTAAAAATATACTTTCGAAAGTCAGTGACTTCGTTCACTTATTGCCACTAAAGAACACTTGTCTAATAACTGTCACTTACTAGACTGTTCATCAGAATCAGTTAATTCAGAGACTAACACTTTTTTTGAACTTTTTAGTAGCTTAAATTAGAGGAGGTCGCTTTTTGATACGGAACGGCTATGAGAAGAAATATACTCAGACGTCTCATTATTTCTCATTTTCAAGTCATTTGTTGCTTCTAAGGGGGTCTCTCTTGTAGCCCTTATAATCAATATCCTACCGTTGTATATGCCAGGTACAAGCAACTCCGGAGCCCTGCCCGTGAACACGTACATCGAGGGTTGCACCACACCCCCGTGCTCGCTGCCGCAGCTACAAGATGCCGTCATCAACGTTGACTTCGTTCCATGTAAGTATTATCATTTACTTTTGCACGTCCGTACAAGTCTGACATTTCTAAACCCAATTGAAAGTTCCGCACAAGTAAAATACTTACTGACAATAAAAGAACACAAAACGTTTTATATATTTACATAACTTTGGAATGGAAGCCGGTGTCAATGAGTTTGATAAAAAAGTACCATAGAGTATTACTTAGTTGTATATTGTTGCATACCTATTCGATGATACATATAGTGGTTGGGGGCCGTGGAGATCAGTGGCTTCATATGAATACTAGTATTTAGTTCCATTAAGAAACTGAAAGCAGATCTCAATTTATCTGAGAAAAGCCATTAAGCAGGATGCTGAACTTCCATCAGGACGAGTTATTTGCCAAACAAAAATAACCTTTAAAGTAGGTAGATATGAATCATTATTTCCATTCCAGCTCGCTCAGTTCAAAGCATGAAGACCCTCGCGACAGCATACTTACCAGTAGGACTGATATCCATACCCATCCCTTACGACCTAGAGGAGAACTCCGTGACCTGCAACTTCCTGACCAACGCCTCATGCCCAGTGCAAGGAGGACAACTGGTGAAGTACACTCTCAGGATGCCTATTGAGCCGTTCTTCCCTGTGGTGAGTTGATATTCCATTTATTACAGCAGAGATTAAATGCGTTTTGGCTCGACATATCTGCCGCACGTCAAATGAAATGTGGGTTAAAAAAATCACCGATAGGGGTTTATCAAAAGCTAGATGACATCGCGGCAAACCAAAGCGTAGGTGGTGGGACGAATTTGACGCCAAAACCAGTTCAGATTTGTGTGGAGAAAGGGAGAGACAACCCTTACCAACACAGGGGCATTTCAACCTATTTAGTTTGGTATCAGGATCAGGGCAGACCTCGCAAAGAGTTCATGGGAACACGTCGGTATCTTCCTTAGGAATCGCCAAGAAGTAAAATAGGACAAAATCAGCTGGCTCGTGATGAATTAGTAGTTTTGATCTACACAGTTAAATTGAGCTTATCCCATAAATCATTGTATGGGTGACCATGCTTTATACATTAACAACTTCCCATGTGTCACAGCAGGGAGAAAATTTTTCACTACTTAATCATATACTTATTTCCTATTTATAAAGATGTTTTTGACGGATTAAATATAAACATATTTCGCTAGATGTTTTTTAATTTTAATTTTAATAATCAAAAAAATACTCTCTTCTCTCTAGGGTACCCGAGTGACCATCGAGTTCCGTGTGGTTGACGATAGCAACAACGAGTCCCTGGCGTGTCTAAGAGTACCGATAGCTATTGCCCCGCCACTCGCCTAATGACAAAGTCTTCTTCTTCTGCTCGAATCGATGACTGTGATGAATTTGTCCGACGAGTACCTTCGTAGCAACCTGGACAGCACTGTAACCTTGATGACTGATACTCACCTAAATGATGATTGTTCAGATGTAAAAGTGGCGTAATGCCAACTGGTCATTAAATACTCTTTTAGTTTTAATTGGTGATTTTTTCCCAAACTATTCTATCTTTCAGGCTGAAACCAACCAAATACACATTTCACATCGGTTGGGTGTTTCAGAGCTTACCGTGTTTGAACATAGTGACACAACAGGATCAACCGGACACGAATTCAGATTCCGTGGCTGATATCATACTGAGAAATTCCTAATGGTTTGCCCGCCCGTGAATCGGGACATCATCCTCAGCAATCACGCTTGCGATCACTACATGACATGATACATATATTTTAGTTTTACTTTAGGAAACACCATGACCCCTGTACTATTTAATACATCCATCAGCTCAATGTTTTGAGTGTTCCATTGAGCTTTACCATAAACAATAATATTTTCGAAATTAAACTGTTTTTCAATCAAGAATTTTTGCACAGTGTTTATGGTCATCACAACGAACAATTCTGGTGTATACATCAATGTTCCAGAGTTGTTCGTTTATGGCTTTGTGAAGAGTCCATTTACACCCTGTAGAATGTGTAAGGTAGGTAAATGGAAAGAGAAGCACTCCTCAAAAGGCTGTTAATTAAGTCTAACTAACATTTAATTAGTCGCGTCTCTTCAGACTTCAAAGGTCTCTGTACTGCACTTTTATACAACTTCAATATTAGTATTAATCGCTTTATTAAAATGTGTCCACCTCTAATTATACAAAGGTCTTAATAAATAATAGTTTATTTTTTCAGAACCTTGTCACTGAGTAAGTTTTATGTTTATTTGTTTTGTAGTAGTAGTGTAGTTTTACATTACATCACTGTAATTTTCGAAAGGCCCTTAGTACAACTCACCTAAAATTGTTTTTACGATATTTTTGTATAAATATAAGAACTTACATTTATAAATACAACAAGTCGACATGTATCTGTACTCAAGTCATTTCTTAACATCCACCTTATTTCTATCATAACATAACCCATAAATTTCGGACCTCTCCAGACGTATCCTAACGACGCTCTCAAATCCTCAAGTAACCAACCATTACTCTAAGGTAACCGCTGGAACGAAGCCGCCGCTAGGTGGCAGCACTGACATATGTGAGGTATTCTAGGCTATGATAGCATGGATCTTGCAAAGCTGTCTCCATAGACGTATAAATTAATAGCATAAGAAAGAAAGCTACAGCAAGGTTAAGTAAATTAGCAAAACCGAGGTAAGCGCGAGGTGAGCATGCGTTGATGCGGCAATGGCCGGCCGGCGGGCGCTACATCCAAGATGGGTGCATATTTTTTTAAAATTTCTTGTACTATATTTATTGTCACTCACAATCTCCAAACTAAAACCTAAGATAACTGAGTGTACGGTGGTAAAAGTTAAAACTTAACGATAATCATGTTCAGAATTTTACCATTAAATGCTTGGTAAATCTTATGGAAAATCGCGCAATTTTCCGTACCTCGGGCTTTTACAGTAACAGTTAAAAACTATAGAGGAAAAATTTTTGCTCTAGTTTTATTTACAAGCACCGCTAGGATTACCTAGGGGTAAATAAACTATGAAACTACTATAATATGGCGCTTCAAAAGTCCGCACTCGGGGTCTGTCAGCGAGCAATGGAGCGTAGTATCCTTGGAGTCAAGCTTACTGACCAAATAAGAAATTCGATACTGCGTTCCAAAACTCAAATTGCCGACATAGGTCACACGGCTGCCAAGCTTAAATGGAACTGGGCTGGCCACATCTGCCGCATGCCGGAGGAGCTATGGGCTAAAGTAACCACACAATGGGTCCCGACCAGCAGTAAACGGCAACGCGGCAGGCCCAGAAGAAGATGGCGAGACGAACTCGACTCTTTTCGCAGGGATTGGCAATCAACAGCATTGGATAGGGATAAGTGGAAAGAGGGAAGGGAGGCCTTTGCCCTGCAGTGGGACACAAATGGCTGTAATAATAAATACAAATTGTTGCAGTTCACTAAGTAGGTACCTATTAGATTTAATAGCGATGTAACGGCTTTGCCGCTGCAGTTGGCAGTTGCGACTGCCTTGGGATTTATACCTCAAGAGGCCTCTACGTTAGTTTCTACTCCGAGTTCATCTCTAACGAATGATAAAGTGGACGCAAAGAAATGTGGGGAAGCTTTCAAGAGCTCTGAATATTTCACAGTCTACTTTTGAATTGAAAACGTGTTGCCAGTAGGAATAGCTGTTTAGGTTAGGGTTTTATGTGATGAATATGCTGGTTGTGACGAGAATCGTTTCAAATTGAGTGTATCGAAAAATCTGTTTAAAATTGTTGAAGTTATAAACCTTTAGAGTTTCATATTTCAGAAATATTTTGTGAGCTATTTTGTTACCTACCCCAAAGTGTAATAGGCGGTATGTTTACGCGATTGGTTTACTAAGTTGCCAATAGATGGCGCTGCTAGTCGGGTGAGTAACGAGAAATATCAGCAAACATTTCTCCTGATGTTATTGTTCATAAGAACGCTGAAACCATATATTTACAGCCAACATCCAGACTTGAAATACAAATACCTATCTCTAGTCTAAACATTTTTCTTTTATCCCAACACAAAGCCAGATATAAATAAAAAAAAGTTACATCCCATTCTTCCATAATCAATTCGAACTCGACGAGTCTGTTAGTTTTAGAAAAAAACTGCATATAACGATGTCTGAAAGTGGCCTGTGAAACGACTAGCAAAAACTTCAAGGGAAAATAGAGGATAAACTCGTGTTTGTAACATACGATTATAGACTTTATAACATTCGCAATAAGCGCTGTTGAAAGAGGGAAAGATGATGGGTAACTGGAAGTGGCAGGGAATAGATCGAGTATGCATTAATATAAATCTTGTTCCTTATTTAAATGTGTAAGGAGATTATGCTACAGCAAAAGGAATGTAGATGGATGGGTCTTCTGTTGTTAGGCTGATCTTTTGACAGGATATTCATTTTTGGTTGTTCGGATTCGGAGAGCACAGTCTTCATACCTTGAGTTCCTCAAAATACAAGTAACTATTTACATGGGGTATTAAAACGTGTCTCAGACCATGAAACCAATATCAGACCATTTTGTTCTATGACTTGGAAATTCTTTATTAACTTTTTTTTTATTTTACCGTACAATATGTTGGTTTGCTGATCGCGTTATTTCGTACACAGCAAGATTTTTTTTTGCGAATTTTCAGGACGCGTATACCAAAAGATGCCATGTTCGGTTTCATGATGAATGCAGAACATATTGCGGAGTTTTCTAGCTAATTTTAGCTTTATTCTTTACAATTGCAATAAAATAAACCAACACACAGGAGATAGGTAAAAAATAAGTCATATTTAGATAAACCTTTTCCAGCAAATAGCTATATCTTCGTTTTTGTTCTGTAGCTCTGTCCAGCAGTTTTCATTTGACTTTTTACTCCAACATTGAGTTGTATGGCCCGGGGCAGTCGCAGTAAACCACTGTTCAATAAAATTGTACCGGGATGAATGTATTTTGAAATCATTATTAGAGTTGAATACATGTTTTGTAGTCTTTTGAATCCTTTTGTCAACAAAATTGTGATAGAATGGAAACTATGTAAGCATACAGTTTGAGTTACTTACATTATTTTGGTTGTTTGAGGTTGATACTTTTAGTATGGATCAAAACAGATGAGCAAGAATACACGTAGTGGGTGATTGAAGATGGATGTCGACCGAGGCAAGTCCAAGAAACGGCGTTAGTGGTAATTTTGACTCGCTCCCAACTAGACTGGCCAGAGTAGACAAAAAAAATCAAGATTGGTTGGACAAGCCTTTTCCCAGGATTGATAGGATTACGTAAAAAAATATAGCTTAGTTTGAATTTTCCGATTGGCAGCCACCTATTTTTCATTGGTACCCACTTACCATAGGAGATGTAACGGGGGCATATTGTCTCGGAAGGATCAGTAAAATGCAACCAAACGTAAATATTTTAAGTCATTTATTGAAAAAGAAAATAGACTCTACGTTGTACTTAAATTTATACAGCTGGTAGCGTAGCTACATTTTTGAACAAATAAAGAACGTCTTGACCTTAACTTAAAAATACACGGAAAACTTCCATTTTTACATTTAGGTAGCTAGGTTTAGGTAGGCATTTAGGTAGGTAACATAATCATATTTTCAGCAAAAATTGAACACACTTCTCAAATTGAGGATGAAAAACAAAAATGAAGAACAAAAATATTTTGATTGGAACTTTACCAGTTTTATCGAATAACAGATCACTAATTTTACGAAGTCTTTTCACGTCGTTTACGACAGAAGAATAACCGAAAACCAAAAATAAAAAATGCATTGTACTAATTTTAGGGCAGTGAAAATGAAGTTACATTGCTTTCACAATTAGGTATGTTGTAAGATCATGTTATTTCCTTGAAGTTTAGACAAATACTTTACTTATTCCGATCTCTGCTTTGCTTATGACACAATATAGAGCTTCAGAAAGAGACTTTCACACTGATATGAGACGGACAGAACTCTATATAATGTTGACCTATTACAACAAAAAAATCTAAATTCACAACTTGTTACGAATCACAGTTGCGAAAACAGCCGGAGGGCATACACCAGCTAGTAACAGTTAAATTGGGGTCTGTATGCAAACACTAATATTAAAAAAGTTTGTTAACATCACTATTGATCGAAGTAAATATGATTCTGCTAGGAATCCTTGATTCGTAATTATCATGAATCAGAATGTATCCAAAAGGGAGGTTCCTGTCGAATCCCTGGTCTGGTAGAACACTGCTGACATTCATACCTCTGTCCTGTTGATTTCTGCCACTATTGCTCGTAATACTGTCTCCTTTTCTCGTATTGCTGTCGTTATTATTTTTATTCCTACTAGTCAATATAGGAGAAGTTGGGACGACTTTGTTTATGCGTTGGTTGTCAGGATTTCCTTCTTCTGAAAAAGGTTCTTCCTGTAAATGAGTTTTTATAATTATGTTCAACATTGCAGTTAAAAGTATTTAATCGAATTTCTAGTTTCTAAACATCATTGTAGCTTTTACAATGGTGTTCAAGGTTATTTATTTATTTATTTATTTATTTATTTATTTATTTAGTACATGGAGGACTTACAGCTAACAAAAACAAACAAAAAAGAAACCATAGTCACCAGAGAGCCAATTACAAATCCTCACGTATAGATATGTAATAAAATTATTTATAGTGTGAGCACAAAGCAAAAACGCCTTATTGAAATTAATAAATAGGTACAATGTAAAAACTAAGTTTGCAATTTGAAATATGAAGAAAGAAATAAAAACAAATAAAATAACCTTACGCTATTTAAAAAATTTGAGGCTTAAGCACCTTCTGGCCGAATTCACACTAGTTGTGAATGGATCCAAATCATACTCCTTGCATACATCATTAAAATGTCTGCTTGCACGCACAACATAACTATTCTGCCTATAATTTGAAGATGAATGAGGTACACGTATTGGTGGGTTAAAACGAAATATTTTACATGGCACATTAAAATAAAATTTTGACAATAACTCAGGGTTATCAATATTCTAAAAACTAAATAAACTAGACAACTTTTTCGTTTTTTTTGTAAAATCTCTGGGGTTATTGCGCTACACAATAATAAGCATAGTGACAATTCCTAACTTTTTGCCAATTTAGTCCAGGAAAAATAGACATTTGAAATAGGTAACAAAATTCGAATAGAACTGAACATTCGTGGAGGTCTTGATTGATACACCATTATAAATGTAATGACTGGCCTATTTCTGCAACATTCATCAACATTCATTTTCTGCAACGTTGTAAACGTTTTAGTGATGTGATGGAGCTTGTGTCGAGTAGATGAATATTGCAAACAGGTTGGTATAATGTGCAGCATTATCCTCAAAATCTTATAAATTATGAAAGAAAGGACGGAACCAATTAGTAGCGCAAGGTGGTAATTGGGAATAATGGGTGTAAAAACACCTTTAAAAAGCCGAGAAGTACTTGTTCTTCCTGTTATTGCGATACCTATTCTTTTATTGGTATGGACCTACCTAAAGTGCCACGCTTTTTTAAAAACAAGTTTTGAATGTTCTTAACACAGCAATATCTTGAATGCGTTAAATTAAGAAATACGATTTTCACAACAAATAGAAAAAAATGTTTGTACAGAAAGATTATATGACAGCTTCATGAAGGGTCCGTTTACATATTGTATGTATAAAATACTCACCACACTATTTCCAGTATTCCCATCAGTACTACTGTCAGCGGTTGTAACCGTGACTTCACCAGCATCACAATTGCCATCATTGGTACATACAGCATGATTAGGTTCGTCATTAGAATTTGTATCATAACTAATAGTTTTATCACTTGAAGATCTACTCATTGTAATCCTTGGTGCTATTTCAAGTATTGGCTCAGTTCTAATTCGCTTTGTCGGTGAAAAGGATGAATCTGAAATTACAAATAAGGTTAATAGTACAACTGAAAAGGGATATTTACCATGTTTACTATTTGCTCAGAGTTCCCGATATTTCGGCACTTGTGATCAAACAATGTCAATACACGTAGAAAATACTCCGTTTTCGGTATTAGTGATCCAAGTTATATATATATACACATATAGTCACATATATTACAAAAAAGATTTATCAAAGTACTTATAAGTTTGATATAATATTATGTATTATGTCCATGTGATCTAAGTAAGTCTTACCACCTAAGTATATCTACATGTGGAATGCAATAAAGTACTGAGTATTGTTATTTGATTGTGCCCCACTACCTCTCACAGAGAGAGACTGTGCAATGGTTATATCAACTGGATTGAAGATCACTGGAATCAGTTGTGTACGAGCTGCACAGAATTCATGGATCTATTTCGCTTTATCCCGGTAGTACCTAGCTATGTATAATATCTTTCATAAACGTGGGTGAATCCACGTGCAAAAGCATTTACTTGTAAAGTAAATTGCTTACAAAACATTATGTCATCTCATGAAAAAGGAACAGATATTTCGTTTCCCTGTCACAAGTAATCTTGGCACAATTTATCAAGGAAACGACAGAATTTCGCCTCATTTAGCTAATAATATGGTGCGAGCTTACTGCTTCATCGTTTGATGTAACGAAGATTATTTATTTCTATGTGCGCTGTACAATGTACATGTGTCGTGAGCATTACGAAGTTTTTTTTTGTAAAGATTTTAAATATACGTTTTTAAACTGACATGGTCCAAGACAAGACCAAGACTGAGAGCGCAATACCAAGACCAAGACCAGGTGTATTGACGCAAGACCAAGACCAAGACTCGCTAAGTCTCGTCTTGGTCTTGCATTTGGGCAACACTAATCATGGGATCATATATTACAATGGCTTAACCATGGCTGTGTTCTAAAGATGTTTTTCGGAAGACAAAAGACGTGTCTCAAGAGCCCCAAAAAGAGTCATTTGACGAATCTTGGCCTACCTCCACTGTCTCGTTAAGTGTATAAAGTTAATGCTGTGTAATAATATTACTTACTCAAGAAGCCAACGGTTGCAGATCTTGTCATTGCTTCGGGGTCTTCTACTGTAGATTCCGCTGTCGAAGCAGAACATTCTGAAGCTGAAAACCAACCATTTTTTAACATGTTGGATCTTTGATCTCCGTAACTAAATGGTTCTAAAGTTTGGTCCAAAACAAAAAAAAAATCGCAATTAAATCTCATTACATGCAACACATCCACTATTTACACCAAGTAAATGATGAAATCAATAAAAACTTTTTTAGAGGACGCTTAGTTAAGTAACTGTCGGGTTAGTTGACGATAAACCTTACGACTGGTCGTCTGACCTACCATTTGTCCTAACTACATCAATCTACGCCCTTTTATTGAGTTTCCAAGTTCAGATGACGGACATCTGTCCTTTCCGTTTGTCTTTATGTGTCAGACTTAAACTTGGAGGTTCATTGTCGTTAGGTAAGTTAACGACTAGGAAAAGGAATTGCTTCGTTGGTCTAGCGCTCACGAGTGGTACCTACTTCTGAGCATGAACTCCTGGAGTCGGGATCGCAAAATCCGGTTGAGAAAACCGGGAAATCGACAAAGGGCATTACTGGGTTTAATCAATCGAGATTTTCTCCGAAGCAGCCATGAAGTCTAGATTTGGACCTGGATAATGGCAATAGGCTCGCCTTTACATAGGTCTTAAATATAATCACGGTTAAAATTAAAAGACTATCTGGTACAGAAATAGACATAACATGCCAGTCGAATCCTGCTAAAGTGTTCAGGATCGAATTGGAATTGGCCTCGTACTCTGCAGAGCAACGACGCAGACTTCTTTCTAACGATGGCTTGAAAGTCGTCGACTTGAACATACATTTCGATGCACTGTAGAAACGGGGCAGCAGCTCCACCAATATCCTGAATCCATTTTTTTACAGGACCCGTAGGGCGCTGGCGGTCCGTTAAATATTTGGTTCACTTCTAAAAGACTTGGCAATAAACTTCGAAATACGTTAGTACCACGTGCAAACCTGCGGACCAATTTTTTACATTGGACTGCACTTGATTGTCCAACATTTTTATGGCTTATTCCACAAATCCCCCCTGAAAATCCCCCCTGAGGGGGAAAAGTGGAATCCAAAAAATAAAGTCTACAAATCCCCCCTAAAATCCCCCTTAGGGGGGAAAAGTGGAATCGAAAAGAAACAACGTCCAGAAATCCCCCCTGAGGGAATAAAACTCTTTTGACCATTCACAAGTTTTATTTTTTACTAACCCATATTGTCCCACTGCTGGGCAAAGGCAAGTTAAAATCGTTTTATATTTATTGGAGTTTAAATAACAAGGAACTTTACACCCTGTCTCCTCATCATCATCAGCCTATAATGTTCCCACTGCAGGGACTCAGGCCTCCTCTCTAAGAGAGGGAGAGATGGGCAATAATCCAACACGCGGGCCCAGTGCGGGTTTGAAGATGTCATCATGTCTTCGAATTTATTTGTTTTAAGACATGCCGGTTTCCTCACAATGCTTTTCTTCACCGTTTTGAGAGAAGTGGTGGTGAAATTACACAAAGTAATGCACCTGAGTGGGTTCGAACCCACGACTCACTGTTCGTAAGTTGGGGCCGCCACCACTGGGCCACCACTGCGCCCTGTCCCCCCTACCACTAAAATATTATACGTACCTATGGGCCAATTATTTTAAACTTACATGAGCTATCCAGTCGGTCTCTTTTACGTCGATATATTAAGTCTTCCTCCATTTGTATAACATCTGTAGGTGAAACAAAAACATTGGTTATTGGGTATCCCATTCTATGTGTGGTTGATTTGTTTATTTTTATATAAATAACCTCAGACCAAGAAAAAAAGAAAGACGGCGCGCCGCGAACACCAACTGCAGTGAAGCCACAAAACCACGCGCCTATAGCAAGTAAACATACAAGCTCACGCACACACCTACACTAAAACCACGCATTCTCCTAGAACGTCACGACTTCACGAGACATTGTCTAAACACATAGATAAAAAGTTGGCTTCACTTTTGATGTTCGTGGCGCGCCGTCTTCCTTTTTTTGTTGGTCTGAGTATATAACTACTTATATTTTTATTTGTGGTCGGTGCAACATAAATTTTCTTCTTCCATTCCCCCTGTCCTGTCAAACGTCATGGCATCATTTGGTCCTTTCTCTTTCATATCAATCCTTACACAATCCATACCTATTTTCTTTGGCCTATCTATATTTTCATGTAGGTTGTTTATCGCTTAATTAATTATCAATATTGATAACTCTGTGAGGCACTCTATTGCTGTTGCTACTTATCACTTTGCTTGATAACAGGCAACCAATGATAAAACTTAGATACACTAATGGGACGGGCAACTGGTGGAACTAATGGCGCTAGCACCGCATGAACCTAAGCTCTTCATTGGTTGAATATCTGTCAATGTCATTTTATATTTCAAAATAGCTTGACCTCATTGGTCGGATTCGGACAAGCTATGGACACGCCATCTACAATCAGCTTTCACTTGCCAACCCCATTGGCACCAATGATTGCAGTGTTAAGGTATAGGGTAGACGTGTTCTTGAATGGAGATCGCAAATCGAGAAACGTAGGTACAGTCCGTAAATCGTTATTTTACCTATGCCTTATTTCCGAGGATGTGAAATGACTCCGCCCGCTCTAGGCGAAGCGGAAGGGAGTTTCAGACTTCTACTGACTAAAAACCACCCATGTTCCTTCTTAGTTCTTTGTGTCCGGGGCCGCGGTATGTCTTTCGAACAACCAATAGCCCATTTTACCTTTTCCACAAAATGATTATAACTGTTTCCGTGACGTGAACAGACGGTGTTCGTTCGTAATTTATCTCTACTCATGAGATTATAATAAAAATAATACAGTGACTCTCACCTTCAAACAGCTTATCCATACTATGCCGGTACAGCTTAGCGGCTCCACCAACTAGGTTCGATGAAGCTCTTAGCGACAATCTTCTATTCGTCTTCACAGAAACACTGGTAACCAAAGAGTTTAGTTCTTTGCTGAAACAAATATGTAATGATTTCCTTTATTTACTTCATGTAACTTGTACATTATGATCTCATTTTTGACTGCCTTGTAGGCCTAGTGGTCGCAAGCGCGACTGCTGGACATAAGGTCTTGGGTTCGATTCCTAGGTTGGGCAAAGAATAACTAGGTTTTTTCATCAGGAGTTTCTCAGTAGCAGCTATGGAGTCTGGTTTTGGAGGTAAGGAACAGGGTGTAAAGCTCCTCATCCCCCATAGAAAAGGGAGGATCCTCCGACCGGACGGGTGTTGTGTCCGGCGGGCTAACTGCCCGACAGTTGTAAGTCGGGAACTCCTATATAGGCTTATGTCGCGGATAAAGTTGATAGCGCGATGTAGGATTTCTGTCAATCGTTGTTAGTACGCAGGTGTTGCGATAGATGTCGCTAGTCGCCACAGGTTTGTCCCCGGTTGATGGCAATAGGCTCGCTCCCTATTACAATAACTGGCGAAATGCGGTTTACTTACCATAGGTGGTTTACAAAGTAAAAGATCAAAATGGACCCTTTGCAATTCAAGAATATTATTATAGATTATATAATTTATACTGTTACTGTTTGCCTGTGTCATCCCACTGCAGGGCAAAGGCCTCCCGCCATGATTTCCAAATTTTGCGATCCAGTGCCAATGTGGACCACTGGTTGTTGGTTCTGTCAAGCTCGTCCCGCTATGTAATTTAATTATAAAACTTTAAAAAAAAAAACCGCCCCTAATGTGACCCCAGTCAGACTTGAGGCTGATCCCAACCCCAACATGTTTGGGAAGATATTTATTTACTGTAACTTACCAGATGTTTGGCAAATTCACTTTTTGGGTTTTTCCAATATCTATGTTGTGAGCAAACTTCCACACATCCCCAAATGTTTCGCTGTTCACAAGTTCTATATCACTAAACATAATAATATCGAATTTCTACGTGAAAAGTTAAAATGGCTACCGATAAAGAAATAACATCAGATTTGCCGCGCTGTGCAATTAGATACCTTCTTTTTCCCAGGAGTAATAATGGTGATGTAGGTATACGGTGTATACAGCCTAGTTTTTTTTATACCTGTTTTGGATTTCTTGCGATTGTATTTTAAAGTTTCGATTTATTAGAAATACTTTGTTGTTAAATTGATCTGTTAACAGTTTCATTATTTATTTTTAATTATAGGCAATACATTTCGTGTTGGAACTTTTTTGGCTATGTTACAAAATTACATTACTGGCTATGGTCGTTCAAAAAAACATTGGAATGCCATTAGAGTTTTTCTCTTCATTTTTTTTTCTTTTAAGAAATGGCTTTCTTTGGTTTTTTCGGACGAAATCAGCCAGTATCAGTAAAAATGAAAAATATAATGCATAATGAGCTCTTTGTTTTGTTATTATTATAATATTAGAGACATATTTTTCCCAAACATTTCGCTCTGTTCACAAGTTTTTAATAATATCACTAAACTTATTGACGTGAAAACTTTTTTCACATACCTAATTAAAATTATATTACTGACCATTAAGGACGCATTCCCGATTGATAAGTCAAATCATTACTTTTTTAAACAAAAGTATGTTTATTAAATACAATGCTTTGTATTTTTAAAATGTTTTTGCTGCTTATTGTAGATAGATGTGCAAGGTACAATTCTTAACTTTATATATAATTTTAGATATGTCCAGTTTCTCAATAAATGTACCGAAGTGTTTTAATTTACTTCGGTACATTTAAAAGTGGCACTAAGAAAAAGAGGTGCAAAGTTAAGCGGACTGAAAGAACAGCTAATTCAGAGGTTTGTTTTGGTTTGTTTACTGTTTACAAACAAAATATTTTGTCGAAATTAAGCTTCTTTACCGAGTTATGTTTTTCTTTTTTTACAGACTTCAAGACTATGAGAGAAATAATAACTTTAATGGAAACATAGAATATGAAATACTACATATCGATTTGTTGTATACTGTCGAGTGGCCTGCAGACAGTTTGTACAACAGTGTAACGGCAAAAAGTGTTTTACCTGATTTGGATATAGTGAATATTACCGCGCAACACTGCGGCATACTCGTTAAATTATTTTAAATTGTAAGAAAACTTTGTTTTGACGCCAAAACAACTTATTACTATCTATCCAACTTTGACAGTTCTTTAGATCGGGACCTCACGCGCCAGTGGCGCCAACTGGTGAGCACAAAAACGGTAGCCCTCATTGCTTTGTCTTTTCCACGGACTGCTTAAAAGATAATGTGTGTTTCTCTTTCTAGTTAGAAATTGAGCTCATTAAAAAAAATAAAGTGTGCACAGTGTTACAGGAGTCATTTCAGACATACACAATATTATTATTGTGAAGATACAATTATATTGCTAGTACCTATGTTATGTAGGTACACACGGCAACACATCAAGCTATACAAAACCAGTATAATCTGATCGTGCATTTTGCGAAAAGATCTAGTAAAGTGAGGCCAAGATTAACTGGTTTTGTATAGCTTGATGTGTAGCCGTGTGTACATTAAATATGAGTTAAGTACAAATATAGGTGTGAACATAAACTTAAGCTTAGATATCCGGCTAAACCTAGGTTTAGTGTAACCTTTTGGCTAAAATAAAGTAGGTACGTATAAAGTGACGTCGGCGCGCGGCACCTTTTTATTATTTTTGGTGGTGGTAAATCATCAAATAACCCGTCCCTCTGGACAGACCGGCAGGGAGTGTCAGACTTCTTCTTACTATAAAAACTTTTTAACAAAAAATAAAACCGACTTAAAAAAAAAAGTCAAAAATAAATCAGTTTCTGAAGTCGGTGACTTTTGTTTGTTTGATTTCATTTTTTTTGTCACCGACTTCAGAAACTGATTTATTTTTGACTTTTTTTTTGAAGTCGGTTTTATTTTTTGTTAAAAAGTTTTTATTTTTCACTTTTTAGTGGTTCACCTAATGTGGACAATGTAGTACTTTTTTTAAGTTTTGTAGATTTTTCAAAAACCGCTTGTCCGATTTCGATAAAAAAATTATGGGACCATTTGGGAAGTACCTATACCCTTTCCAACAAAAAAAGAATTTTTGCAAGTGACGGAGTTATGCCCGAACAAACATAAAAAAACAAACATCCGAATTGAGAACCTCCTTCTTTTTTTAGAAGTCGGTTAAAAAACCACCCATGTTCCTTCTTAGCCCTTTGTGTTGAGGCACAACCTGCGGCCCCGACAGGGGCACGCGGCACCTTGAAAGTCAATTTCTTATTGCAATATTGCATAGATCATAATATTCAAAAACGTCAACGGTTTTTTGTAACATGAAACAAAGACTGGAAAGGGAAACTGTCGTCACACACTGACAGGTTTAAAACATAACCGTGTTAATAAAAGTAAAAAAAAAAGCTTTCTATTCGTCTTGCAAAACGTGGAAAATGTACGCTGTAAGAAAGCAAACAAATAATTGTATTAAATCCCGCACAAATAGTCTATCAGCTGTTTCTAGATAAGTGCCGTGGCGCCATTAACACAGACAATGTACTGTGGACCTTTATTTTCTAGCACTACAGTCCTTTCATGATTTTACTATCTCCCCTATATGTGTAGGGTTGTCACTACTTTTATGAATATATATACAATAGTTAAATACACCATGTATCAGAAAGGTGTGAAAATATATAAAAGGTATAAAAACGACCCTAAACGAAGCCAAAAAGTACTTGTTCCCCTCGTCAGTCCGATCACTTTTTTGTACTGGACCATACATTTTGTTACTGAGAATCTCGTGCCCTCACAGTGAGGCAAGGTTGCAGCAGGCCACGAAGGAGATGGCGGATGACAAACTGGATAGGTTTCGTCAGAACTGGAAGAAGGACGTCCAGGCTCGTGAAGAATGGAAAGAGTGAAGGGAGATCTTTACCTATTAGGAAAGGTTTTTGTCATCACTGACTGTCGAAACTATATTGATCTATATTCCAGTGTCAATAACGTTGCTGTTGGAAACTTGGAATGCAGCTGTTAGAAGTTAGATAGCTTTGAAAGGACTGTAATGTAGGTTTATTGTGTACTAGCACATCTAGAGAAATTTCTTTTCTTTTGTTTTATCAACGTCTTTGAAACACGCGATTGTTTAATAGATGGGGCTATTTATTAAACTACTAGCTTTTGCCCGCGACTTCGTTCGCGTGGAATAGTGACTTCCGGCAGATTTTTGGTGTCATGCTCTGCAGCAGAACCACTTCGCCTATAATACTTAAAACTTATAGGATAAAATGTAGATAATGTCTATATTATTGTAGATTAATTTAAAAAAAATGTATATTGTCTGTTTCTTGGAAAACATCAATTCAAAGTGGCCCTGCTGAAGAGCATACTCCCCAGCAGAACCACTTTAAAATAATAGGTATTTCACGCTGATTTTGCACAGGTCTTAATAGAAACATAATGCATATTTATTGTATATCAAGATAACATCGTCAATTTTAGAAAAATATTTACAGATTAGTAGTTAAATGTAGATGAATTACAACAATGCGCCTGCTATAATAAAAAATACAGGATACAATGTAGATAATGTCTATATTTGTGTAGCTTAATATCAAAATTTGTATATTGTTAGTTTCTTGGGAAACATCAATTCAAAGTGACCATGCTGAAGAGCATACTCCCCAGCAGAACCACTTTAAAATAACGGTTATTTCACGCTGATTATGCACAGGTCTTATTATAAACTAATGTATATTTATTGTATATTAAGATAACATCTACAATTTTAGATAAATACTTACTTATTGATTTTTAGTAACATAAATGTTTTATCGGAATGCGCCTGCCATGAATTTCTTAGAAAATAACATGATTAATAGATTCATACATATTAATATTTCTTTACGACAAATAAATAAATAAATGGCAGGTATATCAAGGAAATGAATTCATAAGGTATAAAGAATAAGAAAAAAACAGACAAAAATGTAAATAGAATTTGTTTTATTTTTAAGTAAGTACATATAAAATCATCATCTGCCTAGCCTTTTCCCAACTATGTTGAGTTGAGGTCGGCTTTCAGTTTTACCGGATACAGCTGAGTAGCAGTATTTTACATGGAGCGACTGCCTATCTGACCTCCACACCCCAGTTAATACTAGGTAATACGATACCCTTTGGTAAGACTGGATGTCAGAATTTCAGGTCACTGACTACCTGTAACGACTGCCAAAGATCTATATATATGAGATCTATATTTCTCGACATCAGAAGCAGAAGGTCGGATGTACAAAACTCTCTATGCATTTGTACATCCGACCTTAGGCTTCTGATGTCAAGATTTATGTACTTACTTAAAAATAAAACAAATTGTATTTACATTTTTGTCTGTTTTTTCTTAATTTATACCTTACTAGCTTTTGCCAGCGGCTTCGCCCGAGTGAAAATGTCGATTTTCCATTTAAACTTTCATCCCCTATTTAAATCCCTTAGGGGTTGAAATTCGAAAAATCCTTTCTTATTCCTTGTATACACTATAAAGGGAACCTCTGTGCAAAATTTCAGCTTTCTAGGTCCAAGGGTTTGGGCTGGGCGTTGATGAGTCAGTCAATCAGTCAGTCAGTCAGTCAGGACTTCTCTCTTTATTTATATAGATAGATAGATTTGTCGTAAATAAATATTAATATGTATGAATCTATTAATCATGTTATTTGCTAAGAAATTCATGGCAGGCGCATTCCGATAAAACATTTATATGTTACTAAAAATCAATAAGTAAGTATTTATCTAAAATTGTAGATGTTATCTTAATATACAATAAATATACATTAGTTTATAATAAGACCTGTGCATAATCAGCGTGAAATAACCGTTATTTTAAAGTGGTTCTGCTGGGGAGTATGCTCTTCAGCATGGTCACTTTGAATTGATGTTTCCCAAGAAACTAACAATATACAAATTTTGATATTAAGCTACACAAATATAGACATTATCTACATTGTATCCTGTATTTTTTATTATAGCAGGCGCATTGTTGTAATTCATCTACATTTAACTACTAATCTGTAAATATTTTTCTAAAATTGACGATGTTATCTTGATATACAATAAATATGCATTATGTTTCTATTAAGACCTGTGCATAATCAGCGTGAAATACCTATTATTTTAAAGTGGTTCTGCTGGGGAGTATGCTCTTCAGCAGGGCCACTTTGAATTGATGTTTTCCAAGAAACAGACAATATAATTTTTTTTTAAATTAACCTACAATAATATAGACATTATCTACATTTTATCCTATAAGTTTTAAGTATTATAGGCGAAGTGGTTCTGCTGCAGAGCATGACACGATTTTTGGTTAAATCGCGAAAAAAAAAAAACTATCCTATGTCCTTTCTTAAGTTCCAAACTATGTCTGTACCAAATTTCACACAAATCGGTTCAGTAGTTTAGGCGTGAAGCAAAGACAGACAGACAGACATAGTTACTTTCGCATTTATAATATTAGTTAGGAAGTGAGGATAAGGTTTTGTTTTAGTTACGCCCGTTGGGGCTGCGGGTTGTTCGAAAGAGATACCGCGACACATAGGGCTAAGAAGGAACATGGGTGGTTTTTAGCCAGTAGAAGTCAGACACTCCCTACCGCTCTGCCCAGAGCGGGAGGAGTCACTTGATGATGATTGATGTCCCATCACACAAAAAAAGGCTTTGTTTTAGTTAGAGAAAAATCTTCCGGTGAGTTTTGTTGGTTTAGAATAAATGGCGTAACACCAGGCAGATTACCTTTTTTAAAGTTAAGGCTGATGTTCCAGGGTAGCCCGCGAAATTGATCATCAAGAATGACCTTTTGATGAAATACTCATTCTTGACAGTTACATGAACTTGGAGGGTTGTAATGATGATATTGATGATTATAATTCTGTAACTGCATACGTCTTACAGCCGTGAATCATATTTTCACTAACATACAACCTAGCACTGGCCTGCAAGTCGCTAAAAACGTAAGAAAATTTGAATTTCGCGGGCTACCGTGAACATCCACCTTAAATGATCTTGTTCATTGTCATCATCTGCATAGCCTTTTCCCAACTTTGTTAGGGTCGGTCAGCTTCTAATCTAACCAGATGGAGCTCAAGATCAGAATTTTATACAAAGTGATGACTGCATATTATTATCTGACCTCCACAACCCAGTTAGTAGGTTACCTATTACTGGGTAATATTATTCTCTTTGGGAAGACTTGGGAAGACTGGTTGTCAGACTTTCTAGCCACTACCTGTCAAAGACCTAATTATATGGCCGCCGGGACCAATGGCAGGACGTGTTTTCCGAGGCGCGAAGGCTACTCGGTATGTAATAGGTTCCCACCCACCGACTGCCTCCGTGGTCGAGTGGTTTAGGCGTTTGCCTTGTGACCCGGTGGTCGTGGGTTCGATTCCCCACGGGAAGCATACTTTGTGAAGTTGTTTCCAGTTTGGTTAGGGCATTGCAGGCTTGAATCACCTTATTGTCTGATAAAAAGATGGTTCCGTGCTTCGGAAGGCACGTGTAAGCCGGTGGTCCCGGCCGCCAAATGGCGGTCGTCAAACCATGTCAGAGGCCCTTGCTGCCCTTGCGGTGTTTAGAAACTCTGACACTAGGGTGTGTTGGGTCGTTAGACCTTACTGCCCACACGATAAGAAGAAGACCCACCGACGGATCTTGTATTTCTTCTGTTATTATAGCTAGCGTTTTTCCTGTAACATGGTCTACCCTGCTCAATTTTGGCCGAAAGCCGAAACTGTAAAGGTCGACATATAAGCAATCTGGCTGGGAATGTAAGCGGGGAGCAGTGAACGGAATGTAGGAAATTCTAAGTCGCGTGCATACACAGCTGGAACTTGGCTACCGAATAAGGAAAGTAGGCACTACCGAGTTCACTGACGAATCAATTTTAACCCTTATGCTCTGAGTGATAAGGTTGAAAAGTGATCGGCCGTCAGTGACCACGGGAACAGCTATGGTCTAGGTATCCTACAATTCTTTCATACTTTTTTCCTCTGATGGATGCAGTCCAACATTCATTATCATCAGCCTATAATGTTCCCACTGCAGGGACTCAGGCCTCCTTTTTAGGAGAGGGATGGGCTATAATCTACCACGCGGGCCCAGTGCGGATTGGTAGATGTCACATGTTTTCGATCCATCCATTCAGTCCAACATTAATCTTAAGTTATGCAACGACAATAAAGCCAAGTCCGCTGCACCAGGTTTCCGACGTGCTATGTGTAAAAAAATCTTATGATGAAAATCGGTAGCTCGGATCGGTATCGGTAATCGGTGCCGTTTCGAAAATTAGTTGGAACAAAGAGACAGACAGTCAATATTTCATAACCGAATAAGTATAAAGAATTGAATAAAGTACATTGTAAATAGAAAAATTATTATGCGAATACTTACCTACATGTTTAAAAACATGTAGGGTCAAGTGGGGGCCAGTGTAACAGGGGGCACAGTATAACATCAAGATTCACACTGTCGTTTTCTAATTTATCAATGGTGTCTCTTTACGTGTTTTGTCAGTCTCATGCGCAGCCATCTTAATCATCATTAGTCATCGAACGACAAATCACTGGATGAACGGAAGAATGCTCGATTTTATGTTTTTCGTAAAAAAATTGTAGAAAATTTAGAGAGTGAATTTTGGTTCTTATTGGCAAAGTAATACTAATTCTGGTGAGTAAATAATTATATGTTCCTCTTAATCTTCAATTAGTTGGTGTTTAAATAGTAAACAAAGTTTATTGCAATTTCTAACCTATCAAATTTTAACGAATTTTTGTTTGAAATAATATGGTGTGGGGTACAGTGTAACGGGGTACAGTCATACAGTGTACAGTCATACCTACAGTGTAACATGTAACAGTGTGAAAAAAAAACAAAAAACGAAAACGTCCAAAAAAAGATGATTTGACGCTCATGTCGTAACCTTCCTCGAAAACCACTCTCTCTATTGGTGAAACCAGCATTAAGGCGAGGTTGCAGTACTTTGTTTTTATGTGCGCACGACCTCGCCCCCCGCCCTGCCGCGCGAGCGATATAATGCCTAAATTTTGACTGTTTTTTGCTTCTTGGAGAAAAACTATAAAGAAATTATACAATATGCTTTCAACATTTACTTCAAAATAAAAAGTTCTATCTATTGATATAACTTTTATATAAATTCATGATGAAATGTCTTAGCAGTACACGTTTGAAATTGTGATTTAGAGTCATGTTTGATAAAAAAAAGTATCGAGCCGATCATTCTAAATCGCGTTTCTATCTTTACGATTTACTAGAGAGTATGTTCAATTTTTATGAAATGATTTTTATTTATTAAAAAACTCGTATTTAGTTCGATTTTTATAGGTTCAAAAATCTTAAAATTACTGCAACCCGGCCTTAAAATCGGTGCAGAAGTTTTTGAGTTTATCGCGAACAGACAGACAGACGTGGCGGGGGTCTTTGTTTTATAATATGTAGGTACTGATTTGTTTATATTTGATTTTTATTAGGTACCAACAATATGTTATAGAATATGTTATTGAGGTTAAATGTTTCCTATTTTTCATATTTTATTTCGTACTAGCACTTTGCCCACGGCTTCGCCCGCGTGGATGTCGGTTTAACTACAAAAGTGTCGATTTTCCATACAAACTTTCATCCCCCTTTTCACCCCCTTATAGGTTACATTTCCAAAAACCACTTCTTAGTGCTCCCCTACATCATAATAGGAAGCCGTGTGCAAAATTTCACATTCCTAGCCCCAGTAGTTTCGGCTGTACGTTGATAATAATATGTCAGTCAGTCAGTTCTCCTTTTATTTATATAGATTTTTACTCTATAGTTTTACATTGAATAAAATTGATTTATTATGACTGTAATTTTATGTAGATCAGATATGTATTCGTTAGTACCATTCTGGCCCAATAGATGTCGTTGCATGTATCTAAATTCTTCTACTTATACAAAGTTTCACACCGCCTCAACCCCTCTCAGGAGGTAATTTGGAAAAACAAAAAATGACATACTTCATAATTTACTTAGATAGATGTTCGTGCCAAGTTTCATGTTTATTAACACAAGTAATAAGATTTTCCATACAAACTTTCATCCCCCTTTTCACCCCATTAAAGGTTAAATTTCCAAAAACCCCTTCTTAGTGCTCCCTTACATTATAATAGGAAGCCGTGTGCAAAATTTCACATTCCTAGCCCCAGTAGTTTCGGCTGTACGTTGATATGTCACCCAGTCAGTTCTCCTTTTTATATATTACTAGCTGATGCCCGCGGCTTCACCCGCGTGGATGTCGTTCAAATTATATACTAAAACCTTCCTCTTGAATCACTCTATCTATTAAAAAAAACCGCATCAAAATCCGTTGCGTAGTTTTAAAGATTTAAGCATACAGACAAACAAACAAATAAACAAACAGACACGACTTTGTTTTATACTATGTAAGGATTATACTAGCAGACGTCCCGCGGTTTCACCCGCGTAGATCCCGTTCCCGTGGGAATACAGGGATAAAAAGTAGCCTATGACACTCAGCAATAATGTGGCTTTCTATTGGTGAAAGAATTTTTAAAATCGGTTCAGTAGATCCCGAGATTACCCCTTACAATTTAACAAATATACAAACACACAAACTTTACTTCTTTATAATATTAGTATAGAAGTATAGATAGATGATGTATGTTTAGTCTACTGTTACAGTGTACCCCTATTGCTGTTAAACTGTACCCCACCCCTGGGGTACACTATAACAAACTTAGGATCTAAGAAAACTAAAAAAAAAATACTTTCCAAGTATAAATTCGATATTATAATATCAAGCATAATGCGAAGGTTAATAAAGACTGCTGATTTTATGGTAAATAATAAGAATACGATATAATATAGGTTTTTTTTTCTAAAAATGAAAATGACTTTTTTTTGTTACACTGTCCTCCCCCACTTGACCCTATCTAAGTATTCGCATATTTTTTTATGGACACACTACTTATGTAAGTGTCGTTAATTAGGTACCTAGTGATATTTATATTTCTATATCTCCGTAATGAGCCTAGGACTTTTTTTCATACAGCATTTTATTTACCTGTCCTATGATTTTGGCTGACCTGAGGTTTGCCTTGTGGAACATAGGTAGGTACTTTGTAGGACAGTTAATGACGAAAACACCTAATTCCAAAAAAAAATAACTTTCTAAGCAAAAAAACCCACGCTCATTCATATTAATTTTGACCCAAAGCTCACCTTCCAAGATGAAGTACCTAACCGTCTACCAACAAAATAATTAGTGTTAATATTCTCAGCCGCGGCGTAATACAACAGAAGTAATTAGGGTGATCAATCCTGTTGTCAAACGCTGCTCATCCGGCAACCACGCTGTTATCAGGAGAGAGGTGTCGTTCACCCCGCGTGCCCGTCGACCAAGACACAAGAGATGTTGGGGTTTAAGGTGCCTACAGATTGGATGTGTGATGCGCGGTTTTGCGGTGGGATGGGATGGTTGGTATGTAATTAGGTACCATCTTTTTCTCGTTATTTTTACTTGTGACAGCAATCCATTGCAAGGACCAACAGACCGTTTAGCACGACCGCGCGATGTGAGCGTAACGTAAATTGGGCCATTTTATTTTTTTTCAAAATTAATATTTTCTTCGAGGTTTATGAAAGAATCGATGTTTTTTCTCGCAATTTGAGTGAATTTGCAATTGAATTAGAAATTATTTCTATTCATCGTTTTGAGAAAGTAATCATTTAAAAACACTTAAACTGTAACTTTATAAGCTCACAAGAAATCCATTCACATAAACTACTTCCATTCGAAAACATCTATTAATGAACGTTTACAGTAAGTACCTATAACTTCACTACCTATTCCGGTAAAGCACAGCTACACCTATAGGTACCTACACGATGCGATCCTCCCGGTAGTCTGAAGAGGCAGCACACGTACGGAAATTCGGCTGTACCGGCAGAGCGGCATCAGCGATTCAGCGTCAGTATCTCATACCTCCCCCGTGACTCGAGTCGGGAGGACGTGTCGGCCTGTCGGGAGCTACGCGCGACGGTAGTGTTACTGTGATTGTGTGAACGGGCACGTAAGTTGACCTTTATTGTTTCTGAATTTGAATTTTTTAAAATAAAAACAGAGCGTGTTCTTTTTTTCGCGGTATTTTTTCAAGTGATTCTGTTTTTGAATTTTGTTTTTAGGATGATGTTGATAGTTTTTCGAGTAGTTCTATTTTTATTTAATAATTTGTTTTGAGTACCTATGAGGTTGTATGTTTTTATTATTTAATTGTTGTGGATTTGATGGTCTTATTTTTTTGTGCGTATTACGAGAATATATTCGGGTAAAAAAGGGGTTTTTACATAATATTATTCAAAACAAAATGTGTGGAGGTGTTACAGGTATGGAATTAAAAATATATTGTCAGCTATGGGACGAGTCTGTAGGTAGGGTAATCAAATAGTTTAAAATTTTTACTAATGACAACTATCACCACTCAAATATTTAGCTTAATATAAGATGTAAAAACTATAGTAAAAAATATGAGTATACGATTTACTATAATCAAAAATTTAACCAATTAAGTATTATGGTTTCATAAAATTCACAATTAAATATCAATCAAAAGAAAAGTTAAGACACGGCACAATAAAATATTCAAGACCAAATAAAATTCTTACTTCTCAAATACTTAAAATAATGTCTCGGGACTTGGTTTGTCAAAGCTCGTTATAATTAGAACGAGGTTTCTCAAGTATTGTAACTTTTCAAAGATATTTTGGATTTGTTTATATTTTTTTAATTTCTGCAAATGTTTTAAGAATAGGAATATTGTTTAAGTGTCTATAATATTTTATAAAGCTATATTGCGTTTTTTCCGCGTTTATGCTTATTTTTAAATACTTATCGCTGATCTAGTTTTAATTGCCTATTTAAAATAAAACTATCATTTTCCTGTCGTTAAAAAACCTTAGTTTGAATAAAGCCCTTGTCTTATATTCATAATTAAAAAATCTTTTAAATAGCTACGGTTTTTTCAAAGAAAGTCTACGCACATCTTTATACAAGGATTTAGTTCGTGTAATAGTGTATCAGAAATAGGACATGAGCTCTATTATTAAAACAGATACTGAAGAAGCTGATTTACTATAATATTATGACTAAATGCAATAATAGGGGATCGGACAAAAAAAAAACTAATTAGTCCGTCAGATAGATTTCCAAAAATTAGTGTACCTTTATTTTTTCTTTTTTCACGTAAACTTAAAATGAAGACGATACACTGCTTCGAAAACTCGTGTTGACGTCATATGATAGTACATTTTGACGACACAAGTGACGTTTCAAGCCCCACTCCAAGATCTTTGACGCGTTTTATCTTCGTCATTTTTTATTGATTTGATAAAACAAAAAATACGTATTCAATATTTTTCGATAATCTTACTTACGGACTAAACCGAATCATATTATTTTGACCCAGTCCGATCCCCTATTGGCGAAGCCGAAAAGTGGATGTAAGCATTGTACTAAAAGGTATTAGGTAGATACCTTGGCCTAACCCTTCCGGGATCACTGTTACAGGATGGTTACAGGACAGTAAAAAACAGACGTTATGTACATCATTAAAAACTTTTCCCAACTATGTTCGGCTTCCAGTTGAGCTGAATGCCAGTATTTTACATGGAGCGATTGCCTACCAGGGGCTACAATGGCCATCTAAAACGGCCACTTTAGCAGATCATAATTAATATTTTTATAATTAAATCATTCGTAAAATGGTCACACACCCCCTGACCTCCACAACCCAGCACTAGTGTACTGGTTTGTGGAAACCCTTTTTTTTCACTAACTTCCTGTAACTTTCCGTTTCCGTGATGTTACACATTTATGCACCTGAAGAGGTGACGACTGACGACGATAAGTGTCTGTGACTTATTATAGATTACGTGTATTTGAAATCTCGTTTTGTAACGAATTTTTTCTTGTCAGTAACAGTATTTGTTTTTGTTATAATTTTTATTTTGTTTATAAAACAGTGACCCATTTTTTTCAACTGCTGTTTTGATAACAAAATGACGTTTTTTTGGAGTGGAATGTTTGATGTTGCTTACTTAATGAGTTTTTTTATAAATGATTTATGAAACTGAATTAGGTATTATTATTTGATATAATTTTGTGGAATATATTTTAACAAGTTGGTTTTCTTATTTTACTCTATTTACAACCCTTTTTTGTAAACCAGTAAAAATCAATGTTAAGAACCTCATTAGGAGATCATCACCGCTTTTTCAAATAAGTGACTCCTGATTGCTGGCAACTGACAGCTTGCATTAAAGCTATCACAAATTAAAAAAAAAAACATTTGACGTTTCCATAAAACGTTCCAATTTCTAAATTTAAAAATTTATCAAAAGCCTCGTCGGTCGGTATATACAGGCGGCGTCATTATTCGGTTCTTTCATCCAGCACTAGCTGTACCTAGAACTTGCGATTCAAAGGCTAAACGCTTGTTAGTAAAAGCAAAACGCAGACCGTTTGACAAGCTTTTATGTCGAGTTGTCGGCAAGCTACTAGGAATTGATTTTAAGTTGGAGTAAATTATATTTTAAATAATTTCCAGTTAGAGAGTTCTATAATTAAACTTCTCTGCAATATTCTGGGAATTTTGAAATGTCCTTGTTGGTACCATATTTTGATTGTTGATTTTCTATTCGCCATAGGATTTTTTATTTTATTGCTAAATTGGGTCATCCCTGACCTCGATTAGTTCGTTTAAATTTGGAATATTTTAAGATAAGACAAAAATGATTAGTTGTCCTAGAACTAATCATTTTTGTAAGCTTAATTTATTGATACTGTGCATTATAGGGAAGAATATAATATTGTAGAGGGATCGAATACTGTGCAGTAAAAGGAAGAACATAATTATTGAGGGGGATCGTACGTAGGGAGAAAAGAACAGTAGTTATTGGATATGATTTGAAAGATCTATTAAGTAATTATACAAACTTAAACTCACATATTTTTCCTTGGCTCTTGTAACACTCCCTACATACTCCTTATCTTCGTCCATCCAAGCAATACGTTTCTATTAGAATAGTAGAGACACAACTAGACACATTACCTAATAATATACTTAGGTACATGACATGAACCGGAACAATGAAACCACTTCAACACAACCATTTTACGCAGACTAGGCGTGGTAAAAAGTTGTTTTAACCGAATCTACAATACCGCGGAAAGAGGGCGAACCCTTGTTATTCCTGGCTATAAAGCGCCTACCTAAGGGTTACCCCATTAATAGTCACAAACAAATTAAAGTAGGTTTTGGTACTCTACTGAAGCATTTGGCGCTTCAAGCAGTTTTATTTCATGTATGTAATTTCAGTTACGGGTAGGCACATATTCGAGTTTTATTTTGATAAATGATAGGGATGTTTCCTGACTAAAAAAATATGATTCTAATTAGTCCGTCTGTTAGATTATTTATCGAAAAATATGCGTGATACTTCCTGGCCGCGCCACAGTCGCGTTTTGAATCGGGGTTTATGCGAAAATATGTTCGAAATATGTTCATTATTGTTCAATAAATTAAAATATAAGTACTATAAAGGTTCGCGAGATATTTAACAAAAAGGGTGGCGTGGCCAGAAAGCATGCTTCCTAGCCGCGCCACCACGTACACTGCAATAAATAGGATATTTATATACAAACTCAATGGTAAATAATTGTACGTCTATTGTTTATTCTATTGATGACGAAAAATACTGCAAATGTGTGTTTGTTCTATTGTATAAAGAGAAATAATTATTATAACCTCATTGAAAAAAAAAAAAAAAAAAAAAAAAAAATTTCCAAATAATAGCTTTTATGTGCTTAATTCATCTATTTAATACATAAGTGCAGTCCACGTTCCGAAAAGTATATGTGTGAGTGTTATTTAAGTTACAGAAACTGTTTCGCATGTAATATTACACCAACACTGCAAGAACATAAATTGGCAGTCAAGTGGATTAAAAACCAACATCATCATCATAGCAGGTTGGCTTTCAAAGATTTATGTATCATATTCTTAGCACAATTAAAATTGCATGGAGAAATCAAACACTGGATCATTTAACATATTTGGTGAGACAGTTGAAGATTTGAAAACTACTTTCTGTATGTAAACAAAGAACAGGTGATTCTCAATAACCAATCACAGATCAGCACATCATCAATAATAGAATAACATTCGTTCGGATATTGCTTCTGCCAATAAATAACCAACTTGTATACTAGTCTTTTGACATTGGTCTCCAGCAACGTTCCAATACACGAAGCTTTTTGAACTTTTACTTATATTCATCATGGATCTCGAGCAGAACATCACATATCGCACTGGTAAACCCCGACGAGCGAGCTCACTTGACGATCTTTCAAGAAGTGAATCTCCTCTCTTTGATACTACGATGTTAAGCCTACCGAACACGTCACTTAATGATAGTCAAACGGTTATTGAATTAAATGAGAAAATAACTGAACTCACAAACCAGTTGACTAGTGCTAACCATGAAATTGATAACCTAAACACCGAGAACTTTCGCTTGAAGTCTGACCTCAACAAAAGCTTGAAAGTCGTTGAAACTTACAAACACCTTAGTTTAACGGATAGCACAAATCTAACACCAAATCGGAATAGGAAGAGTAAAACTGGGAAGTCTACCCCAAGCAAAGATACCAACTCTTTGCAGAGATCCCACCAGGCAACACAAACTGATATATCATTCGACCAAATAACACAACATCACGAAGTCTTCTTGCCTGTAGAAGCGAAATCTCTGCATTGTTTACAGACAGAAATTATAACGCCTACCCCCGATATGCAAAATAAAACAAAAACGCCTGCCTACCCTCAACAAGCAAAGTAAACCGAATACTTCAATGACAAATCCTACACCTAAACAAAAATTACAATCAGAAACGACAGATTGTCATGTATGCATCTTGAGTACGAACAACAAGAACAAAGTAAGAAACATTGCAGAAACGACACTTAGTAAACATTCTGAAAACATCTGTCATTACTTAATGCCGAACTGTAAAACCGAACAGTTATTATATGACATAGAAAACAAATTAAAAGATTTTACGTTCAATGATTTTTGCATTATATTAATCGGGGAGGAAGATTTCAACACAACTAAGGACTATTTCCAGCTCGTACTGTACATTCGGACGGCCCTACAAAAGACAACACATACAAATGTTATACTCTGTGCTCCAACATATAATCTCAATGACTTTAAAACTATGTACAATTGGAGGGTCGAATTATTTAACAACCTACTTTATTTCGACACATTGACCCATGAGCATGCTTACTTTTTGGACTCTAATAAGAATTTATCAAATGATTATACGATGTTTTCAAAACGCACTGGATTACGTAACAACTATGGCATGCATACCATTTTCAAAGATGTTGACAACTTTATTCAAGGACTAAAAACATATGACATATTATATAGACAAACCAATTTGAATGAGCTCAACCAAACTGACCAATTACTGAGTAACCAGTTATTTCTATGACAACTATTTGCATATAATACACCAGAATATAGCAGGACTCCTAAATAAAGCAGATGCTCTTACGGTGTGCCTAGAAGAGCTCAGTACGAAGAATATCGACATTGACGTGATTTGTATCTCAGAACACTTCATGATGTCGGGCTATGAAGACTTTCTGACAATTCCCAACTTTGACCTAGCTGCCTGTTTTAGTCGAACAGAATCAAAACGAGGTGGGTCTTGTATTTTGGTTAAAAAAGGACTTCGGTGGGTGGATTTGCCTGCCATAAATAATCTAGCAATAAGTAAGTCATTTGAATGTTGTGCTATTGAATTAACGCAGTCAAGCACCATTGTCATTTGTATTTACAGAATCCCAAAGGCGAATAATTTGACTATATTTTTTGACCGCTTGGAAAAATTGTTACTACTTATAACTAAGAAACAAAAACAAAACATTGTTATATGCGGTGATTTCAATATTGACATGTTAAAACGTAGTAATATATCTTTTGATTTAGAATGTCTACTGCTCAATTTTAATTTTAAGTTTGAAATCAACCAACCTACCAGGTTAAAAAGTAACACATGCATTGATAACTTTGCACATAATCTTGGAACTAAATGCAAAGCTTATGTATTTGAATTTGCTTTGTCAGATCACACGTGTCAAATTTTGAAGTGTCCTATAAAAAGGACTTGGCGCATACATCACTGGTATGTAAAACGACGTGACTTTAGTTTAGAAAATTTGAATAAGTTCAAAAAGTGTATACAAAGCATGTCGTTTTCAAATGTTTATGAATGCGATGATCCAGATAATGCTTATAACCTATTTTTGGAGACTTTTACCATGTTTTATCGTCTGTGCTTCCCATTTAAACTTATAAAAATAAGGCTACACAAACGACCACAATGGGTGTCGCGGGGAGTTAGAGCCTGTAGTAAAAAGAAGAGAACACTTTTGTGGAGTTACCGTCTAAACAGAAATGAGGCAAATAAAAGGAAACTTAGGGATTATGCTAATACATACAAGCGAATAGTCAAGCTAACTAAACGTGCACAAAATACTTATAAAATAAAATCTGCCGTAAATACAACAAAAGCTACATGGGAGATCATAAACGAGGCAAAATCAAAACTACCTAAAAACACAATTTCAAACATTATCACTGGTAACAAAAACATAACAGATCCCCGTGAAATAGCTAATATTTTTAACGATTTCTTTATTGACAAAATTAAGCCTGTCCCTCATACCGGAATAAGAGTTACTTCGAATATCACCCAATCGAGAAACTCGATGTTTATGGCACCTAGCCACGAGGACGATATAAAACAAATAATTAAATCTTTAAAAAATACTAAGAGCGTAGGACATGACGGTATATCCACAGAACCGATAAAATATGTGGCGGACAGCATTAGCGTCCACTTAAGTCACATAATTAATTTATGCATATGGCGAGGTGTATTTCCGACCAAACTAAAGACTGCTGTGGTAAAACCACTTTACAAAAAAAACGATCGAGATAAATCGGAATCTTATAGGCCGATCGCACTTGTCCCTATTTTTTCTAAGATTTTTGAAAAATACTTCTATGAACAAATTCATAAATATTTAGTACAACAAGACATATTGACTGAAGAACAAAAAGGTTTTAGGAAAAACAAAGCAATTAATATGGCTATCTATGACTTTTTAAATAATGTAATCACAAATGTTGACCGAAATATACCGGTATGTTCAATCTACTGCGATATGACTCAAGCCTTTGATTATGTAGATCACAATATTTTACTCAATAAACTAGACGCGTACGGAATAAGAGGCAATATCCTACAACTTATCGAGTCTTATCTAAAAACTAGAAAACAATATGTGGAAATTACCCAAGTGGATCCAAAAACCAAGCACGAAATGGTCTATCGGTCGCGTAATAAAATAATTAAATATGGTGTGCCTCAGGGGAGCGTGCTCGGCCCCCCTTTGTTCATACTTTATATAAATGACCTGCCAAAAGCAACGGAAAATCATATGACACTATTTGCCGATGATAGCACTGTTACCATTGACTGTAAAGATAAGCTAAAATATGACAAACTAATATATGAAAATGACATTACTAATACGATTAAATCAATAATAAACTGGCTTAATAACAATAATCTTAAAATCAATATTGACAAGACCAAACTAATGACATTTAACCAACGGAAAAATTTGACTATGAATATTCTTTATGAGGACAATAAAATAAATCAAGTTGACACAACCAAATTCCTAGGGTTAACCATAGACCAACGACTAGATTGGAAGGCACATAC
The DNA here is from genome assembly GCA_949316265.1 of Diarsia mendica. Classification (NCBI taxonomy): domain Eukaryota; kingdom Metazoa; phylum Arthropoda; class Insecta; order Lepidoptera; family Noctuidae; genus Diarsia; species Diarsia mendica. The sequence goes on along the minus strand of OX438903.1, from coordinate 13,683,419 downwards.
GATGGATTTGGCGAGGAGACTAAGCAAATCTGCATATGCTTTATATAAACTTGCACCAGTCATAGGAACGGACGCTATTGTTACAGCATACCATGGCATGGCGAGTTCATTGTTAAGATATGGAGTTATTTTTTGGGGAAACTCATCCAACAGGGAAATAATATTTAAAGCTCAAAAAAAGTGCATCAGGGCAATGTTTGGGCTAAAACGTACGGATACATGCAAACCTTTTTTTGTTAATTGTAAAATATTGACACTACCCTGTATGTACATATTCGAAGTTGCAGTGTTCGTTAAAACCAACCCGCATTTATTTCCAAAGTTATCTGACAGAAATAACCGGAGTCGACGGCACGTAAATATGTTGTGCTCGAGACAGTCCAAAACAGCTATGATGCAAAATAGTGTTCTTTGTATGGCACCAACTATTTATGACCATATACCAGAGTCGATTAAAATATTAAATATTCATCAATTCAAAAGACATTTAAAAAACTTTCTGTTAAGTAAATCCTATTACAATATAAATGAGTTTCTGAGGGAAAAATTATAATTATATTTTATTATTAATTGACATGTCTGTTTAATTGTTATCTTCTTTATTGTTTTAATTTTGTGTTGTGTATTCTGACAATATTTGACTATTTCTTTATGACGAAATATGATTGAAAATTTGACTTTTTTTTTTCTGACATCTCTTGTGATAATCTAGTATTTGACTATTAATTAATGATATTTTTTATTGAGCTCTGTTTTATGCTTTTTTCTTTATTGCGTGACATTTAATCTGGAATTATTAACTTTGCTATTGAACTGTATTTATTTATTTTTTCAAATTGTTATTATTCTAATTTATTGTTATTTTTTAATTTAATAGTATTATAAACATGGCATCAAGGAATATCTCTAGTTATCCAAAAATTACAGTTCTTCTTTTAAGATTCTGATAGGTCACTGATAGGTAAATTGTTTGAAAATGAATACATTTAGTTGTTCATTTATTCGTTCACATTTGTACGCTTAACGGCAAAACATAGAGAATCTAAGTGTATATGTATATTGTAACATCTCGCACAATGTGTTAATACCTATGTTTCCAAATAAAAGATTCTTATTCTTATTCTTATTCTATTCTTATTGAGGTATAATCAACGACCATAGTATAATGTACTATGCACCAGAGAAACTATTTCAAACAAATTAATGTGTGCGCACTTGATGACAGTGCACAGTGTGCGAAATGTGCGAATCTCGCAATTTAGGGGGATTTAATTCCAAATTGAATTAAATAAAGATACAAGTTAAAAAATAATAATGATTGGTATTCAAATAAATAAAAATACTTAAATACTGGAAGAAAATACTTAAATACTGCAAGGTCACACGTTGCAGACTTGCAGTTGATTCTGTTATGGTTTTAATGGAACGATAACATTTCTTCTTAGCCTCTTTTTTTCGATCATAAGATGGCAATAAGTTTTTAACAAATGTATTTATTCTTAACCATTATTATCTCTTAATGATATATCATAGTGTCAAGTCGGGTTAGGGGTCATTCGGCCCACTATGAAACTCGAACCAGGGACCAGTTGCCCCTTTTAAAAATTGATAGTGGTAAACTGGGCCCACATCTCTTTTAACTTCAATCAAGTGAAGGGTGGGTTAGTTTTTTTTTTTTTCTAGTGTATTTTGTGTCCCACTGCCGAGGGTCTAGTTGCAGTAGTCCGGTTGAAATATAGCACCGAACTAGTGACACTCTTTAGTGGCAACAGTTTGTTAACTTCTCGTGGAGAGATTGTTCGTGGATGCAATCAAAGAATTGAAGAATGTGTACACCAGATATATTAAAATAAATATCAAATAGAAAATACATGAGCTCAGCCGTCAGGCGATCACATTGGCGAATACAAAAGTCACTCTCAATTCAAATACCTACGACAGTAGCATAGAATAGAGAACTATGAATCAAACAGTGACTGCACAAAGAAGGTCAACATTCAACACTTCCCCTCAATCGCTGTTTGAACTCAGACATCACCGCTGGCTCAACTGGCCTAGAAACCTAAGCCCAAGTTCACAACACAGAACTTATGTTTAGGAGCACACAAAGACTTAGTTAGTACATCAGCCACCATTTCCTGAGTAGACAAATAATTCAACTTAATTAGGTACATGATTATTCACAGCCTCCCTAACATAGTGGTACCTGATGTCTATGTGCTTCGTCCTCCTATGAAACACTGGATTGACACCAAGTTTCTGAGCAGACTGATTGTCATTGAACATATCTATTATCAACCCAGAACTACCAGTCAATTCAGTCACCAAGTCTCTAAGACAACTTGCCTCCTTAGCAGCCTCGCTAAGAGCAATGTACTCAGCCTCAGTACTTGATAAACTAACACATGTTTGTTTTCTACATTCCCAGGAGATGGTGTTACCCCCATACTTGAAAACAAACCCCGAAAATGATTTTCGGTCACGTATGTCACCGCCCCAGTCCGCGTCTACAAACCCCTCAACCTTAACATGACCCGACCTGCTAAACACAAGGCTAACGTTTTGAGTCCCCTTAAGATACCTCAATATACGTTTCGCAGCCCTCCAGTGTTCCATAGTAAATTGGCTTAAGTACGAAACTGCATACGTAATGTCCGGCCGTGTAAATACACTCAGATACATAAGAGAACCTATCAATTCCATAAATAGAACAGTACCCTCGCCTAACACACTCGTATCAGTAAACTTAACATTTGGGTCCAAAGGAGTCTTAACTGGTTTGCATTCTGACATACCGAAACTGTCAAGCAAGCGCTCAACATACCGCGCCTGACAAAGCTTAAGAGCTAGCTTTATACCGGGCTATCTTCCCCTCGGCGTCACACTTAATTTTGAAGATCCATTTATTCCGAACCACATTTTTGCCCATAGGCCGATCCACCAACTCCCAAGCTTCATGTTAATTGAACGAGTCAATCTCTTCCTGCATAGCTTGCCGCCACAAGTCGCTCTGCCCAGAACCCAGAGCTTCCTTAACAGTGTGCGGTTTAGCTGGGATCGTATCATGAGCGTACAAACCCTTAGATTGTCTAGATCTAAAATTGTACCTCGGTTCCGGAGGTTCCACCACCTCCTCAACGCTATCTTCAAAATCCAAAGTGTTGTCGCCGCCATCATCACCGCTCGCTGACACAATCGGCTCAACATTCACCGTTACCGACTCTTCAGTGACAGGCTCCCGAGCTGCATCACCAGCCACCTCACTCTCAGGCACGCTTGACTTCCCCTCTCCAGTGGAATCGTCAACTATTTCCCCTGAAAGAAAGATTTCTATAGTGGCTGATCCGTGTCCAGTTCCTAGCACTTTGGCTGGGAACACACTTTCATTAAATAATACATCACGGCTTCTCTTTATCGCATGTGTCTCAGAGTCATACAACCTGTAAGATCTGCCATTGTCTTCATAACCGACAAAAATATACCTCTTACTCTTAGGTTGTAACTTATTCCGCTTAACGTCATCAATATGTACATAGGCCTCGCAACCGAAAACACGTAAGTGGTCATACCTTACCCTACTACCCGACCAAACCTCTTCGGGCGTCTTCCCGCCTAATCTACTAGACGGAGACCGATTCATAAGGTAACCCGCAGTGTTAGCCGCCTCAGCCCACAGCTTGTGATCCAAACCCGCATGATACAACATACAACGTACCCGTTCCAAAAGAGTTCTGTTCAACCTCTCCGCCGCACCATTCATTTGGGGCGAATACGGAACAGTGACCTGATGCACAATGCCCTTCTGTCTGAAGAATGCGCTCAGCTCTTTGTTTACGTATTCCGTACCGTTATCACTGCGTATAGCCTTTACCTTGGATTCACATTGTTTTTCCACGAGCCTAATAAAGTCTTTGGTGACGCTAGCTACTTCGCTCTTATTCTTCAAGAAGTACAAGAATACTTTCCGCGAGTGATCATCTAGAAATGTTAAAATGTACCGCTTACCTGAGTGGGACGCAACAGGAATCGAACACAAGTCCGTGTGCACCAGATCCAACCGCTTAGTCGCTACATCACGCCCAGATTTCTTGAACGGAAACCTTATTTGTTTTCCAAGAATGCAAACATCACAATTATTTGCAATTTCTGTATTCTGAAAATCAATAACGTGTGACAGTGACTTCAAGCTGTCATAATTTAAATGACCCAATCTATGGTGCCAAGACTCCTTTGAAACCTCTTTATTTACACTACTTAAAGCTATCGCGTTAATATGCAGTTTGTATACCCCGCCAACAGACCTAACACTAGCTATACAAGATTTATTTCTAAAAAACTTACAAGTAGACTGCATAAATTCCACTCTAAGCCCTTTAACCGCTAAACTATTTACAGAAAGTAAATTTACACTCAGTCCCGGAACGTACATCACTTCTTTAACCTCCTGTCTGTCAAAATGCAAAATAAGACGACGTCAAAAAATAGGCCGTCTGTCAACGTGCAATATAAGATGAGGTGTTCCCGCGTTTTCTAAAAACCGTTAAAATGTGTGAAAACTATGCCTATCTTGCTCATATTTTCCCAACGTGTAGTGGAATAGACAAGGATGACAATTGGTTACTCAGAATTAATAGTAATATTCCCCTGTCAAGGTCAAATCCAAACGCGCGCGCGGCTTTCTTATCGCTCTTTTTGGAGTGTTTACATTATGACTCATGTTTCATAAACAAAACGTTCACACAGCTAAAACTTTTTATGCGATAAGATTGTGTACCAAACTATGCAATACGATACTTTCAACAGCCACTTAAGATAAGGAGTTCTCAGAATTAATTCGTAAACATACCCTTTTTTTTTTTTCGACGCACTTGTCGACTACCTGAGCCGACCTTTTTGTTTAGGAGTCAAATCATAATCTCCGAGTTTTAAACACACATTACCGATACCGACGCATTTCAAAGTCTGTCCGCTCGCCACGTTTACCTCTACACTGCTTGTAGAAAAATCATGTATCCACTCTCGCTGTCCCGTCATGTGACTCGACGCACCCGAGTCTACGTACCACGTGCCAGTCAAGAACCGAGTCGCGATCATTGCCGCCCCTTTCTGAATACATTCCTTCTTTACGTGACCAGACTTTCCACAGTTCCAACACCTCGGCTTCTTGTCTTTGCGTCTCTTACCAGACTTATTCTCCGACTTATCAGCAATCAGGCAAGCTCCACCTTTGCAATTGTCAGACCACTTCGTATCCTGAAGCAATTTAGCCTTCACGAAGTCACTGGTGAGGTCGCTCACACTACTCTCCAAGGCCATGATCATTGGATCAAACTTAGGAGGTAATCCCTGAAGAATAATCGCCGCCAAGAACTCATCGTCAATCGGTTTATTTACAGCCGCCAACTGTTGCGAAAGCGACAAACATTCGCCAACATATTTGTCCATATCGCCACCGAAGTCGTCCAACTTTACCGAGCACAGCATCCGCAACAGTTTTAACCTCCTGCCTATGCCCTTATCGTCGTACGCCTTCTCCAGGCTCAGCCAGGCATCCTTACTCGTCTTCGCAGTCATCACATGAGACACGCACGAAGCGTCCAGTGACAGGCAGATCTTAGCCAACGCCTTTTCATCCTTACGTCGTTTCAGCTCTGGAGTCGACTTATCGTCCTCCGGATACCCGTCGATAGAACACCAAAGGTCGTCATGGATAAGTAGGTTTCTCACATTAAACTTCCAGAGGAGGTAATTCTCTCGCCCCCTCAAACGCTCAATAGAAAGCCTACTCACGCTTCCGCCTTCTGCAGACACGGTTGCCATCTCTCGTCCGCTCATTGTATCTCAGTACAATTTTTTTCTTCTTTGCGCACTCTGGGCCCATAACCCTTGTTAACTTCTCGTGGAGAGATTGTTCGTGGATGCAATCAAAGAATTGAAGAATGTGTACACCAGATATATTAAAATAAATATCAAATAGAAAATACATGAGCTCAGCCGTCAGGCGATCACATTGGCGAATACAAAAGTCACTCTCAATTCAAATACCTACGACAGTAGCATAGAATAGAGAACTATGAATCAAACAGTGACTGCACAAAGAAGGTCAACATTCAACACAGTTGGATTTTCTTTTTGTTTGAGAAAATAAGAATAGGGGAATAGGAGGTATTGGAAATTGGAATCTTTAAATCAAATCTATATGCCTTTCTAATAAAAGGCAGTTTTTTTTGAGAAATGAGAAACAAATATAGTAAAGTCCCACAAACTACCAGGAGAACAGAAGTAGGCAGAAGGGTATTAGAATCTTTAAATCAAATCTATACTATGCCTTTCTTACACATTTTTTTTTGTTGGTTATAGGAAACCAAGATAGTAAAGTCCCGCAAACTACCAGGAGGCCCGAATGTTGAATTATATAGTGGGGAAATCATCAAATGACTCATACCAGTCCCGGTGAGCAGACCTGTAGGGAGGGTCAGACTTCAACTGACTAAAAACCACCCATGTTCCTTCTTAGCCCTTTGTGTCGAGGCTTCGGTATCTCTTTTGTAATACAATACCTCCTTCCTACTTCTGTTCTCCTGGTAGTTTGTGGGACTTTACTACCCATTCTTATTTTCTCAAACAAAAAAAAAGAAACCGAACTGTTGCCACTAAAGAGTGTCACTAGTTCGGTGCTATATTTCAACCAGACTAACAACCGGACTACTGCAACTAGACCCTCAGCAGTGGGACACAAAATACACTAGAAAAAAAAAAAACTAACCCACCCTTCACTTGATTGAAGTTAAAAGAGATGTGGGCCCAGTTTACCACTATCAATTTTTAAAAGGGGCAACTGGTCCCTGGTTCGAGTTTCATAGTGGGCCGAATGACCCCTAACCCGACTTGACACTATGATAGCAGATGCTGATTTATCCACATATCATTAAGAGATAATAATGGTAAAGGATAAATAAATTTGTTAAAAACTTATTGCCATCCTACGATCGAAAAAAAGAGGCTAAGAAGAAATGTTATCGTTCCATTAAAACCATAACAGAATCAACTGCAAGTCTGCAACGTGTGACCTTGCAGTATTTAAGTATTTTCTTCCAGTATTTAAGTATTTTTATTTATTTGAATACCAATCATTATTATTTTTTAACTTGTATCTTTATTTAATTCAATTTGGAATTAAATCCCCCTAAATTGCGAGATTCGCACACTGTGCACTGTCATCAAGTGCGCACACATTAATTTGTTTGAAATAGTTTCTCTAGTAATAGTACATTATACCTCAATGAGGTTATAATAATTATTTCTCTTTAAACAATAGAACAAACATACATTTGCAGTATTTTTCGTCATCAATAGAATAAACACTAGACGTACAATTATTTACCATTGAGTTTGTATTTACATATCCTATTTATTGCAGGGTACGTGGTGGCGCGGCTAAGCATGCTTCCTGGCCGCGCCACCGTTTTTGTTAAATATCTCGCGAACCTTTATAGTACTATTAGGAATCAGAAGTGAAATACGTGAACAAAATAAACAATGTTTAATATCGTTTAGATTACACTTTTACAATTATATCACGACAAACATTTTAAACAATAATCAAATAGAAATAGCACTAGCAAAATGGAATAATCAGTACACGAGCAAAAACATAAACCAAAAATAGCGAAGCACACGATAATGGTCGGGTAGCAAGTCCTTTCCGAGCGCCGTCCAAGCAAAAAGTGACCGTTGCACCGCCGCTCGCCTCGTTTTATGAACTTCTGTCGGTTGCCGCACGTCGACCGGACGCTAACCGCACGACTACTGGCTGATGTCGTGACTTTGAGCCAACACGGCCTCTCCTGACGCTCTGACGTCCTCGTCAGCTTCCAACAAGGCGGCTGAGTCTTCGCTGTCTCCTTGATAGCGTGTCTCACAACGCCAGTGGGGCGTGCTGGCACGGGGGAGTGCCACGCACAACTGCGCCTGTAGGGCGCGCTGGCACAGTGGAGTGCCACGCACAACTGCGCCTGTAGGGTGCGCTGGCACCGTGGAGTGCCGCACACAACTGCGCCTGTGGGGCGCGCTGGCACCGTGGAGTGCCGCACACAACTGCGCCTGTGGGGCGCGCTGGCACTGTGGAGTGCCGCACACAACTGCGCCTGTGGGGCGCGCTGGCACTGTGGAGTGACGCGCTTAACACGTCAGTAGCGCGCTGGCAGCCTGGAGCTACGCGCTTAACACGACAGTAGCGCGCTGGCAGCCCGGAGCCACGCGCTGTACACTTCAGTAGGGCGCGCAGTCGGCCTGCAGCGACGCGCTCGGCCTGCAGCGAGGCACTGGGCTTCAGCGAGGCGCTCGGCCTGCAGCGAGGCGCTCGGCCTGCAGCGAGGCGCTCGGCCTGCAGCGAGGCGCTCGGCCCGCAGCGAGGCGCTCGGCCTGCAGCGAGGCGCTCGGCAACGTCAGAAGGCGCGCAGTCGCCTTGCAGCGACGCGCTCAGCAACGCCAGAAGGGCGCGCAGTCGCCTTGCAGCGACGCGCTCAGCAACGCCAGAAGGCACGCTCGGCAACGCCAGTAGGGCGCGCAGTCGCCTTGCAGCGACGCGCTCAGCAACGCCAGTAAGGCGCGCTGGCACCCTGCAGTGACGTGCACGTTCACGGCGTCATTGTGGCAAAGCCCTGGCAACCACTGCTAAGGCCAAGCAGCGTTGCGTTGCGTCCATCCTTGTGTAATGGTTACTCTGCAAACAAAAACAAACAAGTTTACAACAGAATTTTGTTCCGCTCGATCAGTCCTGACCAAACTTTAGTTCCATTGGGTGGCACCAAATTTGACTCTCATTAATTAAATCAAATGTACTGGAAATTATCGAAAATACAACACTCAACTACCTTGAGTCATATACCATAGTCGTTCACACCAACCTTAAAAATTCTATTGCAACAAATACTGCTGAAATCATCGAGTAAAACCTTTAACACCAAGGCTCTCTAACCGAGTAGTACAACAAGAGAGTAATCTCATTCATTAAGGAACATTCAAGCCGAGAATCAAATTCAAAGAAACATTCACCAAACAAAACTTGTCAGACAAGAATACCAATAGGCACATAGGGATGTATAAGCACATTGTTAGTATATCACACAGACTTCTTCCACAACACTGTAGGCATAGGCTCCAAGTTTGCATACCCCTCAGTGGCTGTTGACATAGGCACATTGTTAGCACATCACACAGACTTCCACACACACTGTAGGCATAGGCTCCAAGTTTGCATACCCCTCAGTGGCTGTTGACATAGGCACATTGTTAGCATATCACACAGACTTCCACACACACTGTAGGCATAGGCTCCAAGTTTGCATACCCCTCAGTGGCTGTTGACATAGGCACATTGTTAGCGTATCACACAGACTTTCACACACGCAGCTGAGGCCACGCGCTTGACCAAACCACACGTTCTTATGTAATGGTTACTATGCAAAGAGACAAATCTACGACAGAACCTGACCAAACATCCACTAAGTCCCACTCTCGTTGATAAAATCAAACGCGGCTAAACTGGAAATTATCGAAAATACAACAATCAACCACCCTGGGTCATGTACCATTGTGGTTTAAATCAATCTTAAAAACATTATTGCGTCAAAAAAAATGCCAGGTTCACAAAAATCATCGAGTAAAGCCACAGATCTCTAACTGACTAGTAAACAAGTCTATCTCCCGTGTGTATCACTATTTGACTTAACACTACGGTCTTTCCAGACCCTGACCTCAACCAGAGCTAAACGCACAACGCACAACATACAACAAACACACCCACTGTCTACTCGAGTTTCCTCAAAAACCTTCAATTTTAATCGGACTACGACTACACAATAATTACTGGTACTGTCTAACACAATACAGCCGATAGAATCTCTTGGCTTGCAACCACAACTTTACTTCATCAAAATCCTTATAAAAATCAACTGATACGTAACTCATTGGCATCTTTCTTAGCCTATCATGTGTATTATAAAGCAACTTCTGTAATAAAGCAAAACTTATCAGACTTTACAGTGCACCTGTATACGGCCTACGTCTTCACACGAAAACAAGTCAACTGATCATATTGCGTAGGGGTTTGCATTTACGCACTGCACTTTTTGGTTTCAAATATACGGAAAACAAGACTTTTGACTGTATTTTGTTTTGTTCATAATTGCGGCTTTTATTTGAGCATCAGATATCACAAATCACAACGTTGCCCCTCACCAGGAATTTCTCCTGTATCGTGGGTACCTTCACAAATATTTAAACTCACATACACAAGTACCCGACTTAAAAAAAAACTATCTGTAGGTCATACAGGTACTTGTACTCGTAACGTCATTATAGCACAGTGACCATATCGACTTCACGCGGACACAATGACCGAAATTCGTGTTTAAAATGAGTCCACGTGCTGTTATTGGTCAACCAATCGTTAAGCGACGTATTAGCACCACCATGTAAATAACCACCAATGCGTCCGAGGCATTGCCAATCACCCCAGTGACCTTATAAACACACACATAACATCACGCCTGCAATCCCCGAAGGGTTAGGCAGAGGTACCCAGTATACCCACATTTCGCCAGTTATGTTAAGACATAAGCTTAACCATGTAATAGGGGTGAGCCCATTGTCACCAACAGGGCACAAATCCAGAAAATAACACTTTGCCCGACCCGGGAATCGAACCCAGAACCTTCATGCTCATAGTCGCGCTTACGACTACTAAACCAACGAAATATTAAAATGGTTCGATCTTACTTGTATCAGGAACGAAAGTAAACCAATCCTGTCCGGAGCGTCGCCTCAACCGCGAGAGCGGTTACACAGGACTTCGCGTCCTCACGCGGCTCCTACGACGATCTCGTTCGCGCTTGGAACGGCGATCGGATTCCGAAACTTGCTATACGTGACCTTCCACTCCACTTATGGTGGCTACGAGATCGCTTAGAATGCAAGGCACTAGTTTTTGAACGCGAACAACTCAATCTATCCATTGCTAACTACTACCCGCTTTTATCTAAAATTAAAAGCCTGAAAACTAGTTTTTAACTTGTGGGCGAAAAGAATCCACTATCCCACTTCTGATATTAGGAATCAGAAGTGAAATACGTGAACAAAATAAACAATGTTTAATATCGTTTAGATTACACTTTTACAATTATATCACGACAAACATTTTAAACAATAATCAAATAGAAATAGCACTAGCAAAATGGAATAATCAGTACACGAGCAAAAACATAAACCAAAAATAGCGAAGCACACGATAAAGGCGCGGCCCCACCGCGGTGCACGGAGAGGCTACGCACGTGTACTAAGCTTCGCTTTGTAAGAAAATGTATGTGGTTGTGTCCACTGCAACCCGCGGAGAGGCTACGCATGAATTGACGTCATTGATACATGCGTGGCTTGCTCGAATAGGCGGTTACATAGCTCAACGCTGTCGACGTGGGTCTACGTTTCCACTGAAGTACACGCATATGACCCACGACTATGCACAGCTCGCTTATCGATGTACAATCGCTTATTGTGTTATATCGTAGCCTCTCCGTGCGCTGTGCCACGCTATGCATAGTCGTTGGTCATATACGTGTATTCCAGTGGAAACGTTGACCCACGTTGCCAAACAAATTAATACACGCAGCTAAAATGCGCCGCGTGCCCGTGCACAGCATGCGCCGCGGTGGGCCCGCGCCTTAATGGTCGGGTAGCAAGTCCTTTCCGAGCGCCGTCCAAGCAAAAAGTGACCGTTGCACCGCCGCTCGCCTCGTTTTATGAACTTCTGTCGGTTGCCGCACGTCGACCGGACGCTAACCGCACGACTACTGGCTGATGTCGTGACTTTGAGCCAACAGTACTTATTTTTTAATATTATGAACATATTTCGAACATATTTTCGCATAAACCCCGATTCAAAACGCGACTGTGGCGCGGCCAGGAAGTATCACGCAAAAATATTCGGTTACTTATTTTTTGTTTTATATCAAATCAATAAAAAATGACGAATTGTAAATAGTATCTGACGGACTAATTAGATTTTTTTGTCAACTACCCTATTTAATTGCTATGAAAAGATTTTGAAAACAGCAGATTTACTTATTATTGTTTTTATTAGACAGATACTACAGAATGATTTACCAACTTACATACTTCTTTCACCTCGCTTACGTTCATCACACCAGCATGCAGGGCTATTGCGTATCTTTTAATGACAGTGGATAACTTATAATGTCTATCAAATAACTGTCAAATGGTGAGTTTTTAAGAAAAATATGTACCAAACCATAACCAATTTACAGTTAATCTATGAACATTTCTGATAGCCACTGACGTTAAAAAGATACGCAATACCGGCTGGACCATAAAGATATGTCATGTCATGTCATACACGCAAGACAGTTGTTTATTTTAATTTACAAGAATACCTACCCAATAATACATACCTTTTACCTTTCTAATTAAAGAGTTCTATAAATCAGGTTAATTTAAATTGGAAATCCGATAGGTTCCGATAGTATACAACCTCCAAGTTGAGTTAAGTTTATTTCTTCGTAATTCTTTCTTTAAAATTATCCTCTGTTTACCATTACCTCGTGAAACAATATATTTATTTGGCAAATGTTTTCAATTAGGAACCCTCCATGTTGTCGAAACAAATTGATTCAAGATTTAGGAAGTTTTATTGTAAATTAAAACCACTTTGGAACAACGGTAAACTTAGTTATTTTGGGTAAACAATATTTCGATTTGAGTTTACGATAAAGTGTAAGCAATTTTATTTTGTACTTGTTAATATAGCTTTCATTTTCGGTAGGTAAACCATTTTGATCAAATGTTTCCTTTCTTTAACTTTTTAAATTATAATTGGAACTAGGATTTATTATTTTATAATTTTGAATGAAATCTCTCAATTAGTAAAAGCTTGTTTTAGGTACTCATTTTATTAGCAATTGTTCTTTATTCTGTAAAAAACTGTTTTATGGGACTACTAGTAAGCTAGCGGATAGGTAAACCAAGACAAACAAAAATCAGAACACCCCGTACAAATTACCTAGTCCATTTCTAATTCCAAAGTACATATTCAAATTTCGAATCCAAGCCAACAAGGAGGTTCATTTTTCTAAAAGGCGCGCACAATGCGGCCAGTTCTCCAGAACAATAGACAAACGGATGAACAATAGGTGTCAACGTGGGGTTTTTACAGCCCTTTCTATGCTCTATGCTCATTCTACGGCCTGCCTTTCTTTAGGGATGACTAGACAGTTCTCATTCTACTACATGACCAACATACCTTGAGACGCGGTCGAATTTGGAACTTTTGTAACTTGTACTGAATTTGACAGAAGGATGACGTTTTTCCTTGCAAGCAGCGCCTCAAGGAGGTTCCAAGTCATGGTGGTCGAGTAATAAGTTGTGGGCCGTTGTCGCCCTTTCTAAATAATTGTTTGGTTATCCAATGCTTTTCATGTTGTTGGCATGAATTAGTGGTATTGTTACAATGTATTTCATGTTTTGTTCGTCATTGTCGGTCTGAGGTAGATTGTTTGTTTATTTTATGGGCACTTGAAGATAAAAGGTGTTGCGTGTTTAGGGAAGTACTTACTTGATTTTTTTCTTTGTGAATATTAATTGTTTTTTTTTTTTTATACAGAACCCAAAAGCGATTCTATGGTACTTACTCTAGAGAATCTGGATTAGAGGCCGGTTTATAGAAAATAAACTTCCCCTTTTACACGGGACTTAAACTTTTCTGCCGAAAAGTGAGTGTACTAATGAGCACGGTTCTGCCTAAACCTTCGGAGATTACAGGCTTTACTTTATGTTACCCACTTCTTTTTATAATCCTCTGTGTTAATTTTTAATTAAAGTATTTACCGTCAAGATATTGTTAATTGAAATTAAGGGAATAATTGATTTGTAAAAACAAATCAGAAACGACGAGACAACAAACAATATTGTTTTAAAAATAATTTTATCTCTTAAAATATTTCGGAATTTATTTCGGGTTGACCTTTAACATGAATGGAGGCTTCGATTTCCACAGACGGATTATTAATTCAGTTGTTAGGCTAATATTGAAAATACCTACTACTAAAGTTATTTGCGAATATCATTTTAAATCGCTTATGATTGATTGATGACGCGTTATGATTGCAAAACAAAAATAAGAATAATTTTATTTAAGAACTAGCTGATGCCCGCGACTTCGTTCACGTGGACATTTTGATGAGTGACTGTCTCGTTGATTGAGTGACAGTTTAGACTGGCCTGTTGGTCTAGTGGTTAGTGACCCTAACTGCTATGCCGGAGGTCGTGGGTTCGATTCCCACCCAGGACAAATGTTTGTGTGATGAGCACGATCATTTGTTCTGTGTCTGGGTGTAATTTATCTATAATATGTATGTATTTAGAAATATATAAGTATGTTTATCAGTTGTCTAGTACCCATAACACAAGCTCTGCTTAGCTTGGGACTAGATGGCTTTGTGTGATAGTTGTGGAATATTATTATTATTATTACAGTGAAATTAGTGATAGCTTGATCAGCTGTTCAAGATCTTCAAATTTTATACGACAACAGAGTGCTTATCAGGCTGAACAACTCTTGCTAAGACGTCATTCCTATATATGTTATAGTGTAGCTGGGCTCTTGGACTTCCACATCAGCTGTTCCAGATCTTCAAATTTTATACGACAACAGAGAGTGCTCATCAGGCTGAACAATTCTTGCTAAGACGTCATTCCTATATATGTTATAGTGTAGCTGGGCTCTTGGGGTTCCCCATCAGGTGTTCCAGATCTTCGAATTTATTCTCTTTGCAGAAAATGCTCATCACGTGGAACAATTTTTGCTATGGTACCATTTTTGTATCTCTTATAGTTAAGCTGGTCTGTTGCGGTTCTGCATCAGGTATTCAAGATTCCAAGATAAATTATAGCCTATATGTTGACCAGACTTAATATCTATACAACAAAAAAAAACCATTCAAATCCGTCGAGTAGTTCCGAAGATTAGCGTGTACAAACAAACAGACAAACAGACAGACTTTTTTTTTTCGATTCGTGCTCTATTACTGTTTCTAAACCCCCCTCAATTATAATTTTTTTAATATATTCAATGTACAGACACAGTTTTTTACTGTTTTATTTTATAATAATAAATGTATATAATATATAATAATATATATATAGACAAGTATTTTATAAGTACCTACTAGTAAGTAGTAATTATCACTACCTACTTGCAATTTTTTAAATATACTTTAGATAAAGTTTACTTTTATGCACTAATTATACCATTGTATTAGAAACAACACTATTGTGCCTAAATGTAAGTATACCTTTTGTAATACTTTTTCTTAAAAAAAAATATTCTTATTCTTAAAAATGACAGCAATAAAGGCATATGAATAGTTTTATTATCATTAGTAATATAACAGTTCATACATACAGACTTCAAAGTTATCTCCAGTAGAGTTATTTGACACTCGTGACGTTTTTTCATTAAAGAAAATGTCTGCTTTCTTAAAAGATTGAGCTGAAAAGAAAATTGTAAAGAAACCATGTGTGTTGAAAACTTTCTAATGAAACTTTTTACGTTTTGGTGTTCTTATTTTTAAATACTGACTTAAAACCTGTTCTTTTTTTTAAATCAATTTACCATAAAACTTCATTGCATAATTTTTTGATGAACTGAATCAAGCAGTTGCATATTCGTCTCATTTTGTCATTTTAAGCATGATAACGCACTTTCAAAAATTGTATTCTCAAAATGATGGCAATAGCGTATTTCACCAAAAAAAAAATCTAATTAGACCGTCAGACAGATTTCCAAAAAATAATGCACTTGTATTTTTTCTTTTTTCACGTAAACAAAAGATGAAGACGATACAGTGCTTCGAAAAACGTCACAGATTCGTACATTTTATACCCAGAAAGTGACGTCACAAGCCCTCACTATCTTTGACACGTTTTATTTTCGTAAATTATTAATTTGATAAAACAAAAAACACGTATCCAATATTTAAGATAACCTAACAGACGAATTTATATATTTTTTTTGCGAAATACCCTATTATTGGACCAAGTTCATGACTTACAAACTCTAAATATTTTCTAAAACCTTAATTTCGAGACAGAATTTAGCTAAAATATTTACAATATCACTTTGCTCTTAGAATATTCAAGTGTAAATTACATTCTTCGCATAATATTGTCATTTTAGTTAGAGTCTTAAGACTAAACTGTAAAGTTAGTGTTAATATGATCGTAAGACTCAACGCTAAAACCGTCGTAAACGCCTCATGACTCGGGGGCCATGATATCAAGGGGTGTTACAGTTTATTAGGGATTAACACGAGAGGGTCTGGATTAATCTAGACTTAGTTTAGAGCTTAGGTAGAACAAGATTATGAATGGTGATAAGATAATAATTTCTTTGGTATCATTTTACTTGCCTGGTTGTGATTATTAGAGGGTTGCACAAAGTTCAAAGGCAAAACCTCTTACGTTTTTTTTTTGCTATTGACGGCGCGGCCGCGGTCCAATTGACGTAGGTGTAACAAATACATATTTAAAGAGTTATAGTCTGGAGAATTTTCAATACAACTCTTTAAATTCTGGGCCGACGGAATTTAGATTGCCATCGACACGCTAAGAAGAGAACTCTTTAAATTATTACTGTTGCCTAAACTGACATAAACTCATAAGTACTTTATAAACGTAATTTGTCTTTTTTTAGTTTTGTCCTAAAAGACAATAGAGCCTTTTGAAAAAAATAGGAGAATACTAAATAACAGTCCTTTATACTTAATCAAATAAAAATGAACGCTATAAAACAAAGGGACCTTTGAATAGATTTTTTTGTCACTAAAATAGGCTTTATAAAGACCAAATTCCAATTTGAATACTACGAAATAAGTATTATATTATTTTAGGTCGTTTAAATGGTAAACTGGACAATTTATTTTTATTTTGTAACAAAATGAGGTGGTTAGCGCAAATAGTAGTTTCATTTCTCTTTGCAAACATGGCAGCGAGATTGAATCATAAAGCTCTTTTGATAGCCTACACTGTTCTAGAGGGTGAAAAAACAATCCTAATTCCGTTTTCTTTATGAAACTAAAATAATTATGGTCGCTAAAATTCTTGTAACGAAAAATACCTTTTTGACAGAAACCTGTTAATATTCTTCTTGTTTAGATTTCCTTTGTTTTTATAAAGTGTCACCTTTTTTTTGGCGGCTGGAAAATCATACATACATACGAAAAGTGATCCTTCTTATTTTTTGGAGGCCTGTTGAAAATTAAAAGAATTTGCTAACACGTTAAGTATCTGTAGGTATAAAATAGTACCCAGGATGTACTCTTTGCCCAGGATTATATTAAGCATTTAGTATCATGCCATAATGGCTTCCTCAAAAGAAAACCGCACCTTTGTTGTTTCGACTTGTGGTTTCTTGTGAAATCCAAACTTATACTAAGCTTTAAGCTATGTAGCTTAGTACTTAATATGTTAAGATTTTGGATACGAATGGATTTAGTTAACTTTATGAAAGAACTACTGGGTACTGTGGCTGCGTATAGGTTCATTCGTCATACTTAAACATGTCATATTTTGAACATAAGTAATATAGACATCTACAAACAAATCAAAATTCTATAAAAAACATTCGTCCCTTTCCCCATATTAATAATTTAATTTCTTTTTAACGTTTAGTTTACATTTTTAACATCTATTGTACATATTTTAAAAATTATATAATTTTAATATGACTCTAGGTATATATAAACTTTACATAATACACATTCATGTTGAAAAAAAAAATCTTTTTCCATCTAATTGAAATCAATCATCTTCATATTATATCACAAAACTCATCATATACCTTACTAAACGACTTGATGAATATAAAAGCACACACGGTAACATGAAGCTCACAATTTTTCACATAAAAAAATGTATTACAGGAACCAGTGAACGAAATACAAACTCAATTACTGTCCTCATCAGCCGTGTTTAGGTCCACATGAAAATGTAACGAGGCAATTTTGTCGTTCAAATATTTTCAGCGAGTTCTTTAGGAGAAAGCAGATATCAAAAATGTACAGGTATAGGTCTCTCGCAATTAATTAACCTTTGACAGCAGTGGAATAGCATCCTTATTTCAACAGTTATAAAGGTCATTGTGGTAACGGAGGAGTGAGTAAAATATGAGCTACCTATAAGAGTAAAGTAAAACAGCAAGGATGCTTGTGCTAGGTGACGCCGCCGCCGCCGCCGTCGGGGCTGTGGCTTGTCAAAAGGATAACGCGGCTCCGACACAAGGGCGAAGAAGGAACATGGGTTTGGTTTTTAGTCAGTAGAAGTCTGACACTCCCCTTCGCTCTGCCCAAGAGCGGGGGGGGGGGGTCATTCGATGATTTTCCACCCACCAAAAAAAAAAAAAAGGACGCCGCTCTTGAGGTGGCCTGCAAAGGCGGCCGGCATGATCCCCGGTGCAAGTGTGGGAAGGGAACACCGGGGTGGTTTTTAGTCAGTACGACTCTGGCTGACCCCTCTTCTCGCCCCAGGGTGGAGGACATCCACGAGGATTTTACATCCCGGAACAAAAAAAAGGCGACTTTGTTCTTCGACACATTAAATAATGCATGCATTAACCAAAAAAATTAAAATACAAGAAGAAGCGCACTTGAGTGATCCATAAGAGATTACTGCTGAGATGACGGAAAGTAAGTATGCAAAAAGAAGACAAGAAATAGGTATTAGGCCAGGAAAATTAAGATGAATACAGCACTTGTGTTTTCTACTTTCCTTTAGGTTGACCACTGATAAGTCTTAATAGACTTATCAGTGGTCAACCTAAAGGAAAGTGTATTGCGACACTAATTAAGTAGTAATCACTGTGAGTAATTAAATTGAGAGGAAAAATAACATCGAAGTACGGTATCTAGACGGAAATATGACTTATCGAGTTTTACATAAAATAAAATAGAATTTGAAAATTCAACTGTCATTTGTAACTGTTTTTAATATACCTCGTTTTATTCTAAAGCACCTAAATGAGTTTCGCTTCTGTACGGTTTTATTACTTTATGGCCCACCGAAACGGTAAAATAAATACTGAAAATATATTGGAACGATGTTAATCTCACCTAATATTAATTTTTAACGTATTTTTTTAGCCTATTTCGTATTTTGAAGGTAATAAATAAAATAATATCAGCCTTTAATCGTCTCGCTGCTTTTATGAAGTTGCGCAGACTTTTTGCTACAGAGGAAAAGAAACGAGAATTGATTACCACGTTGCCACGTTCGTACACTGCGTAAACAATTTTAGAGAATTTATTAATGGTTTTCAATGATGTTTTTTACTTTACCAGTCCGTCTTTATAACAGTCAAATATTTATGTAAAATCCGACATCACATAATTATGACTGGATTAATAAAATCACGCAGGAATAAACGATTTGAAAAATTGCAAGAAAATCTGGAAAAGTAAAAAAGATAAAATCATTAAAACTACTACTAAAGGTACGTAGGAATTACGATACAAAGTTAACGCACTCGAAACATTGTGTCGATGGATGCATTGAATAGTATAGTGGAAAAAAATTGGAATGTTGACCTCAAGTATCTCCGATCTCATAAGAATGGTCTAAAATAAAAAATCGTCGCGGCAAACACAACAGTGCCTTTCGACGTTGTTAAGGGTCTTACTACACCTAAAGTTAGTAAGTTTGAATGTTGGAGTAATCTTCGGAACAACTGATCCGATTCCAAAAACTTAATTCACTGATGGGAAGCTGCATTATCCGCCAAGTGGCATAGGTTTTATCGTTTCCATGGCATAATTTGCAAGCATAACGCCAGTATAACCGCAGGTGAAAGCTATATTTGTTTTGAAACAAGCCCGTCACGCTGTTCCCAAACCACTGCAACTCCTTATAGCCAAAATCAACAGTGGCGACGACTAGAAAAGCGCCGAGACAATGAAGCTCGACGAAGTCCCAGAGAAACAATTAAACAATCTTGGATCCCGAAACAAAATTAATCAGAAAAGGATAGTTTTTGCGAGCACCTAAACTAGTAGGAACTTAGGCGCGCAATCAACAATCTGAGGCAACAAACTGTCGCAACAGAGTTGCTTCACGCAAGGCCTATCGCAGTCACCCTTGCCCTAAGATACGCAACCCAGTTAATTTCACGAACCTTTATCTATTTTAATAATAATGGGTCATTTTTCTTGTCCTCAAGTGTAATGAACTGCAGAGCGAATAATTAATTTTTGGGAGATTGTTTGGTTAGTTAATTTGATGAGGCGAGGATGGCAACACTGGGATTTGTGGTGTTGGACAGTGTATAAATTATAAAGTCTTTTCACAGTGTTTCTTTTTTCAACCATTTTTTTTTAGATGTTGGAAAATCATCAAATGACTCCACCCGCTCTGAGCGGATTGGAAGGGAGTGTCAGACGTCTACTGACTAAAAACCAGTCTCCACCCTTATTTACATAATATCAAATCTGTAACCCACGAAGGGAGAGAGTAGGTGAACCTAATATGTAGCAGGTACACCCACATTGTTATTAAAGCCTGAGCTTTTAAGAATGTCATTCGAGCGCCAGAACACCTTGGCGCTTGGTAACAACCTTTTTTTTTTTGGAGGGTGGGTGACTCCTCTCGCTCTGGGTAGAGCGGTAGGCAGTGTCAGACTTCCACTAACTAAAAATCAACCATGTTCCTTCTTAGCCCTTTATGTCGAGGCTGCGATATCTTTGTGACCAACCCGCAGCCCGACGGGGGCCACTGTAACAACGTGGTAACTACCTCACAATACAAAAAAAAATACACTAACCCGTACGTTTCCACCGACTACCGTTATGTCCTTATTCCCCATTCACCAATAAATATAAACCGAAGTACACACGCTTCGTCGAAAACTAAAGCAATTACGTCGACTGCTCTTATTGACGGGTTTTTTCTTAACCCTTTGAGGTTGCTTCGAGTGCTCAAGTCGACCTTCTATGGTATTGGAATTTTGTGTTCCGGGGTTTATAATTGTAGTAATGTGTTGTTTTTTTGTTTTGTTTGTGGACGTATAATTAAGTGTTTTGAGGGTACTGTTATATTTTTATGGTTGATAGTAGTTATTTCAAGTTTGGAATTGAGATGTTGTTTTTTTGTGGTCTAGTGATGGCAAAAGGTACAGCTGAGTAGTCTTCTTCTCTTAACCAGAATCTCTCCTGGGTTTTGACTACCAGGTAAGTCAGTGTTATTGAGTTTATCCATCTTATTTTTTTTTTTTTGGTAACAGCCACAAAGTGTGTAGGTTCTATTTAGATACATCTCTGGTGAATCCTTTGGGAAGTTCGAGCTTCATAATAGGTTGTAATTTTTTTGTATATTTAAATGAAATACCTACGCGTTTAATTGTCCCGGGTGTTACCTGACAATTTGCTCGTCACACAAATATCAAGAGCCGATACAGATATTTTTGAGACAAAGGAAATGTTCTGCGTAGGGATCACTTTGAGAAAAGGATAGTACGACTGTGCCTTATTGTTGTTAGAATTAGCATGGTCAATGCCGTGCCCCCAGATGACGGCCAGTGCTTGAGTCTTTGGCCAACTGGACCCACTCGAAGTTGACCCGCAAGATTTTTTTCACGGTTTTATTGTGTCCAGTTGCAAGCGGATCCAGTTGACCAAAAGCTCGCTTATCACTTGTAAATCTAAGGTAATGTTTATCATAAAAATCATACGAAAACCTCTCTACATACTTCTAAACGGGATAAAATACAGAACCCATTTAATATGAGCTTGACCGCGTTTGCGTTGCGGACCTACCTATAAGAATAAGTCATATACTTAAGCCTCTTAAATGAGGTCCACAGCTGTATTTGTGCTAGGATTAAGGAAATATATAGGTGGACCCCCAGACCCCCACTTAAAGAAACTTGGTATGAAAGAAAAAGTTCGTGATATTTTTTCGGCAGGTTTAAGTCCCCGTCAATAGGTTATGAAGGGTTAGGATTGGGGATAAAAATAGTCTGGTTTTTAGGGTTGAACGGCAGTTTTTTACGTAAGTTTTTTTATTGTAACAAGCAGAATTTGTGAGGAATACTTGTAACGTAACATAACCATCACGCCTGTAATCTCCGAAGAGTTAGGCAGAGGTGTACGTAATAGTAAATTGTTTCGATAAGTACCAATTATGTTATAATTACCAATTATATTGTTCGAGTACTAATTAGTACCAATTTCAACCATTTCGACGACACGGTTGGCGCAGTGGCTGAGCGATCGGACTGCTGCGCCGCGTGTCGCGGGTTCGATCCCCGCACGGAACAAGTATTTGTATGACCTACAGATAGTTGTTCCGGGTCTGGGTATTTGTGTATGTGAGTTTAAATGTTGAACGCACCCACGATACAGGAGAAATTCCTAGTGTAGGGCAACGTTTTTAAAAAAAAACAAAAACAAAACAATTGAGTACTAATTACTCAAATTCAATTCATTCGATTGGCGTTGGTGGTCCGACAGTAGTCACGGACATAAAAATACAGCTGTTCCATAATTATGTTTTTCCTGTTGCACTATTATAGAAAACAATAGTAGATTGTATCATAAGGGAGCAAAATAATATTTTTACGGCGAGGGCGCTTTTTTGAATCCAGAGCGAAGTGAGGGATTCTAGAGTAGAATCCCGAACGAAGTGAGGGATTCTTTAGTAGAATCCTGAACGTAGCGAGGGATTCAAAGTACGTCTCGAGCCCAAAATATATTTTTCATCCCTTCAATTCGAAAAGTGTCGTTTTGTTCCTCTTTAAGTGCGAGCAAAGTAGCTCTTTTCTCCATTAGACTTTTTAGCGGGCAGTAATGAGATTTGAATTTAGAACATGAATCGTTCATTGAAATCGAACGAAAATTGTATTTTACTGGCTGTAAGTGTTGGCTGTACGGTGCGAGGAGGCGCGGTAACTAAATTTAAAAAAAAAACAAAAGCGCGCGATTTACTTCTCTGTTCTAATAATCGGTGCGGACTTTATTGTATTTTGTGCAAAAAAGATGAGTTCTACGTCGAGTTCTGAAAGTGATAGTGCATTAACTCCTGAATTAATAAAAATAGAAGCTAATAACGTCATACAAAACTTAATCCCTACGAAATCCCGGGAGAAATATTTAAAGGCATACGACAATTTCTTAATATGGAGTTGAAGGTTGTTTAGTAACGTGATGTCTTAATAAGGACGTAAAACTGGACACATCGTAATTAATATGTCTGATGGATTTAAACGTGTCGTCACTCTATTTTTATGTAATAATAATATTACAATAAAATATGAGGCGCCTTTTATTTTCTCATAGAGGGTGATGAAAAGTCGAGTGTATCACTCGGGTGCAAAATATATTTTTGGCTCGGGCGACGTACTTTGAATCCCTCGCTACGTTCAGGATTCTACTAAAGAATCCCTCACTACGTTCGGGATTCTACTCTAGAATCCCTCACTTCGCTCTGGATTCAAAAAAGCGCTCTCGCCGTAAAAATATTATTTTGCTCCCTTATGATACAATCTACTATTGCACCCGAGTGATACACTCGACTTTTCATCACCCTCTATGAGAAAATAAAAGGCGCCTCATATTTTATTGTAATATTATTATTTAATAAAAATAGAGTGACGACACGTTTAAATCCATCAGACATAATTACGAATATGTGTCCAGTTTTACGCCCCTATTAAGACAACACGTTACTAAACAACCTTCTACTCCATATTAAGAAATTGTCGTATGCCTTTAAATATTTCTCCCGGGATTTCGTAGGGATTAAGTTTTGTATGACGTTATTAGCTTCTACATTTATTGTTTCAGGAGTTAATGCACTATCACTTTCAGAACTCGACGTAGAGCTCATTTTTTTGCACAAAATACAATAAAGTCCGTACCGATTCTTAGAACAGGGAAGTAAATCGCGCGCTTTTGTTTTTTTTTTTAATTTAGTTACCGCGTCTCCTCGCACCGTACAGCCAACACAATACAATTTGTGTTCGATTTCAATGAACGATTCATGTTCTAAATTCAAATCTCATTACTGCCCGCTAAAAAGTCTAATGGAGAAAAGAGCTACTTTGCTCGCACTTAAAGAGGAACAAAACGATACTTTTCGAATTGAAGGGATGAAATCGTACATTGTTCACCGAGAGAAGAAAGTGACCGATTACCGTCGAGGGTGTTGTTTAAAGCCCGAAGCCGTAGGCAAGGGCTTTAAAACACCCGAGATCGGGAATCGCACTTTCTCTCGAGTGATACATAGTGCTTTATACTACACCTACGAAGAAAATAAAAAACTAAATTAAAATTCTAATTCTAATTCAAAATGGCGCCAATGGCTTCTGCAATTGTCACATGTTCTTTTTTCAAATTGTAATCTGAGCGGGAGAGAAAAGTGTATGAAAATCCATTCTCTCCCGCTCAGATGCGTTTTCTCCCCGCATATTTGTTCGATATGCAATGACGTACTTTCTACCGTAAATTTGATAAAGTATCAAGGTACTTTCCAAGCAGGTGTAGTATAAAAGATTTTTTTTAAACTATTTGTGATGAAATTTCTACGGGAGTTCAGAATGATGTATTTAATGAATACAATCATGGTAAACTTTTGTGCATCAATGTCCCGTTTATATATACCCTGTATATCGAATGAAAACCAACAACAATTAAAAACCCTTTCAACTCGACACACACAATATTTATAGTCCAGTTTTACCAAAAACTGTCAAAGAACAATGGCAGGAAAATCCCTCTTGTTTAAATTGTCATGAAACATGCGATCATTGAATTCAAAAGGCATTATTGCATCGGTTATGCGATTCAATGGAAAATACGATGTTTAATCTTGATAATCGGATGCTGTTTTGATAAATACTCGTACATAATGTATCGAAATGTGATTTGAGCATAGAGCAAGTTTCAATATTGGATCGAAGCCTATTTTGGCAGCACGAAATTGTTATGTTTTGCTAGCTAGTAGCTATGGCCCTATATTTATCCTTCACGACGTTTTCGTATGTACAGTCGAACAAGCTAATAAGTGTACAGGCATTTACTTTTATACAGATACATTTAGAGACTGATGTCAAACGATACAGCGTTTGACATCAGTCGGTTAACACGAAATGGTTTATAAAAATTGAAATCAATATTTTAAGTGTACTAGTATTGTAAAGATCTCCATGCACTATGATATATATATCTTATTGCTTACTTCGGTGCATCAACAGCCCGCGAAATTCCAATTTTCTTCCAGTATTTTGCAATTTCGGTTGCAAATCATTTTTCAATCAGTATTCCTGTTTTTTGTGTTCCGGTCCAACGAGATGCAGTTGATCACCAGTATTTTACATAGACCGACTTCACTCTCTCTTTAAAGAACTTAAAGGACACTGGACATCACCACAACCATTGCTCCAGTCAGCCCGCGATGCTGAGCTTTTAAATCAGCCACTAAATAATGATCTCACTGAGATCCAGCCTGTCCCTTTGCTGCCCTCCGCAGTGAGGCCCTAAGCCTTACCCAGTAGGTGGTGCCCTCAGCGCGCTGTCAGTTCACAACATATTGTGAAACAAAGTCCTCCGGCTGGAGCCGGAGGACTTTGCGGTGGACCGCGTCTGTCTGTTTGTCAACAGACAACAACCCAAAACTACTGCACCGATTTCCATACAGCTTTCACCAATGGATAAGGTGGTTCTCGCGGAAGGTTTAAGTATATGAATTGACGCGGACGAATCCGCGGGCATCAGCTAGTAGTTTGTCACGTTTTTACGCCCTGACTGGAGGCCTTACAATAAAGGATAGTCTGCAAGATAGTCCGGGTAAGCAGAATCCAGGCTCTTAGGTTGACCTGAAATGCTGAAAAAAAAAACTGGGCATCATTTTTAAACGACATCATGTATTGACAAAGCTGTCTTCGTAGTCAGTCGACCTAGTGCCTATATCATTGTAATTGAGGGCGGAGCGGTCGGTTCAACAGGTAATGACATGGCACGCTGCGAATTTGTTAACCCTTAACATCGAGAAAACGAAGATTGTTCGCTTCACTCTCCCTCACACGATCATATTTGGTTCCCTTCAAAATGGTTGAGTTAGATGGTGCTGATCCATGCGTCATGTTCGTGAACGGGCGCTGTCAGTGGAGACTGGTCATACAAATGAAAGAGCAGGTCAGTCGTAACCATATAAGAGTGAGATAAAAATGTGATTCATTTTTTATTTATCGTGTCTATGTCTTGTTTTATGTCACGTTAACTCAAGTACTAGGTCTAATAATGGATTAAATTCGCCCGCGTGGATGTCGGTTATCGCGACCGATGTCGGTTATAGCGACCAAAAGTAATCTTTTCATTCAAACCCTTAACCCTTTTTTCGCAACATTAGCGTCTTCTCAGGTTCTAGACTAGCTGTATCATTTAAATTGGTTCACTAGTTTTGGCGTGAAAGCGTGACATACCTACAGACAGTAAAGATTTTGAACACGAAGTAAGTAATAGCTGCAAGTGAAAAAAGTCCGGCCAGAACTATCATGCAATGTTCTAAAGACGTGTAAGCTTATCAACACTTCCTAGAATGATAATAAAATACAAACTTGCTTATCGGTAGACGTGAGATGTAACCGTTGTACATACTAGGAATTGTGACTCATATAAATTTCTGATTCGAAATAAAGGCCTTTCTTAATGAACATCATATAAGTAAGTAAACTTAGTACAGAAATGTTAATGGATGGAGAAGAAAATAAAGATGAATGGATTGTGTGATAAGAAACAAAAAAAACGGCCAAGAGCGTTACGGGCCACGCTCAGTGTAGGGTTCCGTAGTCTCCCGTCCGTCACAATAAGTGTTCCCACTTATGAGTTTAAAGGTGGGTATCCATTATGTTTTTTTTATTATTTTTTTTCACTTTCAAAATGATTTTTCTAGAAAGTCCTTATAAAGTTCTACTTTTCAAAAATTTTTCATATTTTCTAAACTTATGGTTCAAAAGTTAGAGGGGGGGGGACACATTGTTTTTTACTTTTGGAGCGATTATTTCCGAAATTATTGACATTATTAAAAAATGATTTTAGTAAACCCCTATTCATTTTTAAATACCTTTCCAACAATATATCACACGTAAGGGTTGAAATTAAAAAAAAAATCACTTCCCACTTTACATATAGGAGGGCTACCCTAACAAAACATTTTTTGACTACGGAACCCTAAAAAGGAGTAAATAACAGCGGCAGCGTTACGATTAACAATGGAGATACCAAGAAAGCAACGTGTAGCATCGCCACAAGTGACATGGGATAAGCACAGGAATATGATGATGATATACATTTAAGTTTACCTATGTATACAAAACAGATATTCTCCAGTTGTGTGTGACTCAGTGTGACAAACAGCGATCGTAATCATGCCACTATGACACTGGATATTATTATTATTATTAGACCAATCCACAAAATATAATTATAGTTCCAGCATCTTTATCTGTGAAGTATACGAAATTATACTGATCATCATCATTAGTAGTTTAGAGCAAACCAATGCTGGTTTTAGCCTATATTATGCATCTTCATACTATTCTAATTAACTCGATCCTCTGCAACTGTCATCCAGCTACTATGCTCCGCCATCCCGCAAAGATTGTAGTTCCACATAGAGACATAGCCAAAAGAACTACAATTCTGAGGCCTCCTTACGTTTACCGATTTGTGATCTCCATTTCAATACAAATCTATCTCTATAATAGGTATATCCTACATGTTTTTTTTTTTAAAAAAATCTTGAAATAAAGTTGATTGATTCAAATTCCGTGGGGCCCTTCCACCAAAAGAAACGTGTAACCTATGTAGCAGAACAAGTGTAAAGTTCATCAAACTACAACTAGTAATAATAAACAAAAAGCAGAAGGTATCAGTGATTGAGTGTCAACGTTCAACCTTTCACTTGCTGGTATCAGCTGAATGGCTGATAGCTTGACGTTTATAGTACGCAGACGAGTGTAGCGGGTGTGTTTGATCGACTTCTATTATTGTAATGAAGTTAGGTTGTTATAAATGGAGTAAGGGTGATTACACAACGAGTACTGGGTAAGCAACTTGACTAGGATCTTAGAAGTTCTTATACTTTTTGAAATCGTTGCCTCCCCCGCTTGGAATTTCTCCTGTATCATGACTTGGAACAACTATCTACCTATACGTTAAACATCAATGTTACCTATGGAAATCGAATCAGCGACACGCACCGCAGAAGCCATTCGTTCAACCACTCATTATCTTCTTCACCTGGTCATGGGATACACTAATTACTCGGGTCTAGGGCGTTTTGATCAGGTGTCAGAGTTTTTATGGCGCCCATGGGACTTAGACTTGGCTTTGGATGCCGTCAAGAAATATCTTTTAGAAATGCTGATTTAAAATATATTATGACACTTGCAAAGAAGGTATCTGAAAACAAAAATAATAACTAACATCTACATATCTTTACTAAAAATAAAAACAGAGCGATAAATACACTATATTGCTCACTGATGATATGAAATTCATTTCAATTAGTCGCGTACGTGACAAAATCAGGCAGCTGAAAATAATGAAAATGTCATTAGCACAGTCCACTCGATGTTCAAAACATCGCAACTATAATAAATATTAATGTGTAAAATATCATAGCTGCATATTCATTTTGTCATTCGATTTTCACGGTTCATTCCACTGAATATATAATTTAAACGTTGCTTTGTTTGTTTTATTGGATTCAATATTATTTTGACTATAGTACTATCAATGATTATGAATATCTAACGTACCGGCTTGGCCGCAAGCTTCATGGGAAAGTCATACTCGTGTTGCAACAATGATCACCATCAGTCTTCTTATTAGCGTGTCGATGGCAATCTAAATTGTTTCAGCCCAAAACTGAGCTACTAGTTTGGCGCTTATTTTAGCGTCCATCAGTTCCTGTAATGAACAAAGTACAAACAACTGTATATACGCACTGGAAACGATATTAAGTGACCCATAGTTTGTGGAAGGGCCTCTTGCCCTTATCCCAATTTATTTGGGGTCGGCACAGCATGTCTTCTTCTTCCATACTTCTCTTTAACTCGTCATCTCATGAGACAGCAATAACCGTGCAGTGATAAAAAGGCATCTGTTAGTGCATACTAACAAGCACTGGAATCTAGATACAAACTTTCTAGAAGAGACAGCATGAAACTTAGAAAACTAGTAATAATATCTCCATCAACCGACACTTACAATAAAACCAGCCACAAAACAATAACTTCATCCACTTATATTTTAAAACAGTTATCACATTTCGAACTAATAAAGTCATCTTATTTCACATTTTATACTTCTCTCCTTTTATTAGGGTCGGCGTCCATTAGCGGGCCCTCTGCGCGTAGTTAACGGCGACACCTTTATGAGTCGGAGCTCAAAGGATTGTGTTTTATAGTACAGCTAGCCAGTTGAGCTGTTGAGTCACTTACGTGTGTAAAACTAATTAAAAAGAATTGTGAAGGAAGAATAATTTGTCCGAGTAATCCTTTTCGTATGAATATAAATGTGATTTGCTAGATGCTTGCTAACTTTTTTTAAATGTTGTTTAACGTTTTGTGAACATTTGTGTATACCTTACGACTTTTTGTCGGGCCTAAGCTGTCCCCTCATACGTAAGTAGGTACTAATGCTAAAAAATGGCAATATTTTGGAGTTACCAAGGAGCTTCTTGCTGCCATGGTTCTTCTCCATAGAAAACGACCAAACCGCACGTGCACCGTTTTTTGATGGTAGTCCTATGTGAATGTGAATTTTGTATTGGTGAAGTTGCGTATTTCTAGACAAAATATAATGTCAAGTCAGAGACCCCATGGGCATAGATAAGCACTAACCAAACTAAAAAGAAAGAATACCTTTGTGAGTAGGACCTAATCTCCATTATTTTACATTTTATATATAAAAACCAGGTTCAAAGCACTTTTTCAACAAAACTGTCGCGTGAAAAATCAGCATATCAGACTATGAGTTGAAGTTGACACTTCAGCATAAAGTTAACATGAAATACTTTTTTAAAACATTCGCAAGCACGTATACACCGCTTTACGGCAGCTTTTATTCCTAGAAACAATATTTTAAAAGTATTATCTTTTATACTCGCTAGGTGTATTTATTTTTACGTTCACGAAAATATTGTGAAAAATATTTCGGGGCTTTAACTGTCAGTCGTGCTTACGCCTGTATGGATTTAGCAGATCAACAATACGCCTTCGCTACATGTTTTATTACTGCCCGTGCCGCCTCCTACTGCGCGTAATGTTTTTTGATTTTCCGGAGCGAAAACTCAAATTCTTTATTTCAATTAAGCCATTACAGGCACTTTTGAATGTCAGAAGAACATTTCACAAAAAAAAAACGAAACTATGAGTGCAATACGTCATTCCGAAAGCCACCACGCCGAACCACACGCCACCGAATGCCCGCAACAGCGAACACTGCGAGCACGAAAGCACGCAGCGACGCAAACCGCAACAACGAATGCTCGAGACCCCGAATCACGGAACAACGAATGCACGCCGCAACGTGCAACCGCCGCCCCGCGACCCGGAGCCCCGCACACCCGCCGCCACGGCCCACGCCACCGCGCGCCCCCGCTCCCACACCACTCGCCGCCGGTAACATCCGGCGCCGCGCAGCCCGACGCAGCAACTCCCGAAACGACGCATTGCACTCCTACGCTACAGTCACAATCACAAGGCATAATAACTTGTGAAAGTACTGTAGTTGCCAGTTCCCTAACGTAGATCTCATGAAGAAGAACGGGCAAGAAACTCCATGGACACTCTTTTAAATTAGAATTTGTTACAAAATCTTGGTACATTTTATCATTCATGTTGAGATGGTATATTATGTGAGAACTATGTAGCAAGACGTGCAAGTTAAGAGCGTCCAGAGTAAAAAGATATAATAAACAAATCAAAAAGAAAAATATATTTACACCATGGCAACTAAGGAATGACCAGTCTCCACTGACAGCGCCCGTTCACGAACATGACGCATGGATCAGCAGTATCAGCACCATCTAACTCAACCATTTTGAAGGGAACTAAATGATCCGACACACCCGCCACCATCAGCGAGACATTTGAGTGAGCATGACATTCTCTCAGCCACCAGGGCAACGTCACTAAAATAAAACTAAATGTAAAAAGGGGCTTTATAGTACATAGTACTCACACATGTGCCATGCAATTATACAATATTAAGACATTGAATCTATACAATGCAAAGATATTTTTACAATCTTCTGCAGCCTCTACAATAACTTCACATGATAATCGATTTAATTGCCCCTATGGTTGTGGAGCAGGACCAGCATGGAGCCAAGCATTTTTATCATCAATGTAATCCCCCAACTTATAGTAAGCTTGCCTACATAGTGTGCGTTTAATACAAGATTTAAATTTTGTCTCATTTAGTTGAAGAATGTGAGGGGGTATTTTATTGTAACATTTTAAACAGTACCCCATGAAAGATGAGTCTACTTTAGCTAGCCTGAAACCTGGCTGAACTAGTTGGTCCCTATTTCTCGTATTATAGTGGTGTCTATCACCTCTTTTGCTAAATAAATGCAAATTTTTCCTGACGTACATGATGTTTTCATAGATGTATTGACAAGGTACTGTCATGATGTTAATTTCCTTAAACAGCTCTCTCAGAGAATCGCGCCTTCGTAGACCATATATGGCTCTAATGGCTCTTTTCTGCAGAATAAATATAGACTCGATGTCTGCAGCCCGTCCCCATAGTAAAATACCGTATGACATAACACTATGAAAATAGCTAAAATAGACTAGTCTCGCGGTATCTACGTCAGTAAATTGACGGATTTTCCTAACAGCATATGCTGCTGAACTCAGCCGTCCTGCAAGAGATGTTAAATGCGGACCCCACTGCAGCCTTGAGTCAATCGTTATCCCCAAGAAAACAGTTTCATTGACAAATTCTAGTTTCTCTTGATTCAATACTATGTCACAATCAGTACTTTTGACATTTGGTAGAGCAAACTTTATGCACTTCGTTTTTTTCCCATTTAATACTAAATTATTAACGGTGAACCAATTATGAACCTGCAGTAAGGCGTTATTTACGTCATCAAGATTCGTGGCACGTCTGTTTACCTTAAATATTAAAGAAGTATCGTCGGCAAACAATACCATTTCAGGTTGGTTTTCAAATAAATGGGGTAGATCATTAATCTATACTAATATTATAAAGCTGAAGAGTTTGTTTGTTTGTTTGTTTGTTTGAACGCGATAAACTCTGGAACTACTGGTTGGATTTGAAAAATTCTTTTTGTGTTGGATAGTTCATTTATCGAGGAAGGTTATAGGCTATATAACATTACGCTACTACCAATAGGAGCGGAGCATAAATGAGAAATGTTGCAAAAACGGGAAAAGAAAATTCCTTTCTGAGAGCTTCCGTTGCGTGCGCTGCTAAAACGGTTTAAGTTACGAGAATATTATGTATGAAGTAATTATTCGTCTTTAAAAGTTCTAAAAAAAAGTCCACGACAGCATCTGTCTATCTTTTAAGATTGACTCACTGTGACCATTTTTTATTATTAAAATGTTAGGTTAAAAAGAATTATTTTTTGCGAAGCTTATTTAACCCATATGGATCTATATCTAAATAAATGTGTTCGTTAGAACGGAAATTTAATATAGAATATTTGTGCTCTTTACTCTTTATAGTTTAAACCAATATCTTAGAAGATATCGCAATGTAAAAATACCCGCGCGGAAAAATAATTACGCGGGTTGCGTCGCAATGTAGGTACGGGGGATTCTGGCTGGCCTCCGGGAAATTCAAATTCAAAGTATTCACTGCATCATAATGTTTACAAGTACAGAGTGTTATAGTATATTTAAAAGTAAGAAATAGATTTTATAGTAATTCACACTTTAATATAATCTAAGCTAATCTAAACCATCTAAACTATTGTAATAAAGAGGAAAGATAAGATTTTTTGTTTGTTACGATTTAGCTTAATTAATGTCGGATAGTCGATATAACGAGAAAGGTTATACCTAGCTATATTTATGTGACGCAGACGAAGTTGCGCGGGTCAGCTAGTATAGACTAAAAAGAGAAAGGGACCTAATATCGAACCTTGTGGCACACCCATGCTTACTTTTAAGCCCATTGAATTGACACCATTTATTTGTACTTGCTGATGTCTATCGCTTAAATACGATTTCATTAAACTGAGCGCAAGATTCCCTAAACCGTAATGTTTGAGCTTTATGAGAAGGGTTTCGTGGTTGACGCAATCAAATGCTTTAGAGAGGTCACAGAAGATCCCTATGGCATCTTGTGACTCTTCCCACGCAGTAAATATATGTTTTAATAAGGTGACACCGGCGTCAGTCGTACAACGTAAAACGAAAGTACCTTATTTCCTTCCGTCATGCCAAATTCTATGAAAATAGGTTCTTTTTAGCCGTAAAGAAATAAGTTGGAAGATTGAGCCCAAAAGATAAACTCTTTTGACTATAGGTTGATAATAATAACCAGTTTTATAAATGTAGTACCTCGTGGTCACACATAGCTGTTCACTTACTAAGGTTGGTCCGTGGATGGGTGACCACAGAGCACAGACCACAGTTTTCTTCGTAAATTAGAAAGATAAATTTGTAAATTTTTGACAATCGTGCTCGAAAGTCCCGAAAGCCCGAAAGTCCAGCAGTGTTACCAAAGAGTAGGTACTTGGTAACACTGCTGCACATAATAATAACACACATAGTGCTAACTGGGTTGTGTCCGTCGGAAGTTATAATGTCAACCTTTACAGAGTACTTGCGTAAGTATTCTATGTCAAAAAATCAAAACAAAAGTCAATAAAACATAATAAATTCCAACCCTTCTCATAATTCACAAAACATTACAACTGCACTTACGATATGTTCCACAAATCCACACCACGGTCCCTACTCTTCGACATAATTGAATACATAACACAATTCATAAATAACTTTGTTCTAACTTCGTCGAAAACCCTTTGTCGAGCACCTTGGACGATTTACATACAAATCGCATGCACATATACTCTCTAATTACTTTTAAAAGTTATAATTAATGAATTATACGTCGGTTTTCGGGTATTAATTTGTTTTAGGATTGTGTGAGGTTGTTCTGAGTAGTCTGTAGTACCCACTCGGGCGCTTAAGTCAATTGTGCAGTGAAACGGACAGTCCTAAGCGACACAACTTTAATTAACAAGTGCGTTTTCATTGTCATTCTGGGCTTTAGTTACGGATAAGTCCTTGTGTTGTGGGGGGGTGTAGGTTAAAATGTACTGCTTCGAAACTTTGTAAACGTTATGAGATATTTTGGAATATCAGAAGCTTTGACGTAGGCAGAAAAGTAATGCTTTCTTCAAACTTTTCCACATGATTTGTTCAAGTAGTAAGGTAAGTATACTTACAAGTCCGTAAAGCCGTTTTCTATCACGGTGACTAATCTCAGCAACGACTAGCCTGTGATGGAGCAGAAAATATAGAGCACAAGTGTAAGCAAAAACACAGGTCTCTCTCCTATTATTCTCAAACTCCGATTGTACGGCAATCCGATATGACTAGAGGGACAACAAATAGCTTTGCGTATTTCGGACCCATGGGGGATGATACCGCCAACTTCCAAACTTCCGAGTTGCCATTTAAAGGAAAAAGAACCTTAACCACAAACTGTCATGGTTTACACCGGTAATATTAATTTGGGACGAAATCATTTGTGAATAAAATACACAGCGATTTGTGGTTTTGCTCGTGCGGCTTGTAATATTAGATTCTCGTGTCGTTTTGTTCCTGTGTTTAATTTATATTAACTCTCTTCCTATTTAATGTCAGAGTGCTCAGCTGCTGCAAGATGTATTTTTAGAGCATTTTTAGTAAGCATGCCATGCCACTCTTGCAAGCGCCCTTATACACATACTAGGTTTTGCCAGCGGCTTCGCCCGCTTAGCGGGCGAAGCCGCTAGCGGGCCCCGCTACAACTCAAAAATTATCCCACGGGAAGATAAAATCGGGATAAAAACTATCTTATGTGTTAATTTAAAAAATTCTCTCAAAGCGACAATATAATTCGTGATATTATTAAATGCATACGTGACCATATGAGGCCTATGTCGAGCAGTGGACGTCTTTCGGCTGAAATGATGATGATGATGATGTGACCATATTTTTAATAATTTCATCGTAATTTGTTATCCTATTATGATTCCGCTAATAATGCCATTTTAGGCTGCCTCGATTCAAACCCAGTTCTTAGCACAATAGACATTATTTTGGTTTTAGCTCATATCTGTTGCCAGATGATGTTTGCGATTGAACCAACTAACATCACGCCTGTAATATCGAAAGGGTTAGGCAGATCTGTAGGTACCTATATAAAGAACACCCACATTTCTACAGTTATGTTTTGTTTAAGACCCATGTAATAGGCGGGGAGCTGATTCATAATCATCATCATAGCTGAGTTGATTGCCACTGAGAAATTCGTAATGGAAAATTCAATATTATCAATTTGCCCAAACCTAAAGGACATAATTCTATTTATCTTCGGGGACGCCGGCAGACACCAGACGGGCGATCAGTCCTTTCGTTGTGGATTATTTCGCCCAGTTCCCCATTTTGGTGGATCCCCTTCATGGGTTACTGGTGGTCGGCATCGCGAATCTTCCTGTTGCCTTGCAGAAGCTCACCAGTTGTTCGGTAGAGATTTCTGCGAGCTTCTCTTCATTAATCTCATCTGTTCCTAGGATTTCCCATCTGAGTAGCTCATACATTGTGCATTCCGCCACAAGGTGGAAACTTGTTTCTTCTGCTTCTCCACATGCTGGGCATAGGTATGGGATCTTCCTTTAGGGCGCCTTCAAATTAGGGCGTTAGCAGCGCGGCAGTCGCGCGACTATAAACAATTATCAACGGGTTGTTACGGCGCCCTAATTTGAAGGCGCTCTTACTTTCATCTAATAAATAAAGAGAGAAGTCCTGACTGACTGACTGACTGACTCTTCGACCTAGAAAGCTGAAATTTTGCACAGAGGTTCCCTTTATAATGTAGACAAGGAATAAGGAAGGATTTTTCGAAATTCAACCCCTAAGGGAGTTAAATAGGGGATGAAAGTTTGTATGGAAAATCGTCATTTTCACACGGGCGAAGCCGCTGGCAAAAGCTAGTAATCAATAAAGGACATAGGGCCACTGCTAAGTAGTCGCGATTGAGAGCACTAGACCCACGAGGCAGTTTGCTATGTTTAAGCTAAAATATATTTAGTAGTACCTTTAGTTTAAATTAAGCTAAAATACCTTCCATATATAATATCCTAAAGCTTTAATAACAATATAAACTAACATAGAAACACGTACATCGCAGTGATGATACTCTAATGTTCACCCCAGAGATTTGCGGCCCAGACTTGTAACATAATCTTCATAACGTATGGCAGACCCGGGACTTGCCGTTTATATTAACCAACCACTGGATGTAAGGGAAACAACGGGAATATAGGAGTATAATTATTTCAATAAGCTTTGCGTATTTAACTGGATCTCATCATTTCATGAAAATTATGTCCTCCTTAAGGGCTCGTTTACGGAGACGCGGGGCGTTGCGCGGCGCGTGCAGAATGCTCTTTTCGTGCTTTTTTATTAATTTACTGAGAGACGAGTCCACCGCAACAAACGCTGCATTTTAAACAAACGAGTGAAAAATCGCTTCTCGTAAAATCAAGTTTTGAAATCGTTAAATTTTTTATACATTGCCATGTGTTTGAAATAAAACGCTGCACGCGCTGCGCGACCCCCCGCCTGTACACACGGCTACACATTAAGCTATACAAAACCAGTTAATCTTGGCCTCACTTTACTAGATCTTTTCGCACAATGAACGATCAGATTATACTGGTTTTGTACCTATAGCTTGATTTATGTAGCCGTGTGTACGTTAACATGCACTTAAAGGTCAAAGTTATGTTGGTTATCATTGTCTAGCCTTATCCCAACTATGTTGAGGTTGACTTCCAGTCAAACAGGTTGAAGCTGAATACCAGTATTTTACATGGTCCATACTCCATTTAAAATACTAGTACTGATGGTAGTAGGTACTGGGTAACACGATATCCCTTGGTAAGACTTTCAGGCCACTGACTGCGTACCTCTAACTACTGTCAAAGCTCTTCAGTTGTCAAGCGGGACCAATGGCTTGGCATGCTTTCAGATCGAGGTACGGAGAAAACACGGTATTATCATCGGCACGATTCTTGAGCGCTGACGCAAAAGTGAGTTATTGGGTCCCTTTGGTGGTATGAAGTGAGACGCGGGGCGGGGAAAGTGCAGTGATTGGCCCGTAGCGCATCGTGTCATAGCCGTCACTCGGGATTTGATCTTTACTCCTGCTGCACTTACCTCACGACCAATAAATAATAAACGGGTGTGTGTTTTATTTGTCATAAGCACAGCGATCCCCACTCTTCCGCCGAGCGCTCAAGAACCGTGCCGGTAATTATACTTATGTAATGGGTGGTCACCCATCCACAGACCAACCCAGGCAAGCACGGTTTAACCTTAACATCGACTCGAGCGATTATTATTTAGCCACAATCTATTCTAAGCTATAATTCCCATTTGACATTCAATAAATTAATTCAAATACCAATTTGACGTGCATTGTCTATGACCATCGATTTCCCTCCATTTATTACCTGTCACTTAATAAGTCTGGAGTACCTAGTTCGAAACTCGAATAGTTGCGATTAAATTAATCGAGTTAGTCGATTCGATTGAATTCGATTCATATCACCGCATTGAAATTCGTGTTCGTTCGCGTAGAACTTCGGAAGGGGATAGATTGGTGCCGTTTTGTTAATTCACCTGTATTGAGTTCCTAGAGGGAACCGACGGCAATTAAGGGGGTATAGATGTAGTTGGAATACCGTCATTTATAAAGGCAATTTGTGAATAGTTAGGGTTCGTAGCTTCGGTGCAGTGACTTGGCTATAGATCTGTTTTTCGGCCGATGTGAGAGTACAACGATGTTCTCTATGGAACAATTATTATATGAATAAGTTAATTATATGTCGCACATTCGGAATGACATGGACTTTATTCCAAAATCTAAGTAATCGAGATTCGAATTACGGTCATAGATGGTCACTAAGAGGTACGCACTTTTAGGTGAATAATGAAGCGACGTTTTTATGGATACCTATGGCTTTATTCTACCATAAAAACGTTGCTTCTTTAATAATGTAATAATAATGACCTAAAAGAGCGTACCTTTTAGTGATTCCTATGACTGTAACTCAATTCCTTAGATTTTTGAGTTAAGTAACACTGTAACTCAATGCCACGATTTTTACCATTGAAAAAAACGCACTGTATGCCCCCAACACTTTTTTGAAGCTTTAAATGGCTTTGACAACTCACATTTACATGTTAGACACCATTGTTAAGTACACTGTACACATACAAAACTCACACATGAAAACTTCAGCAAAATTAGCAGGTAATTTATGTACACAACATTAAATGGTGTGCAAGGAACAAAAGTAACAAGTCGATACTATGTAAGTTAATCATTGCTTAATGAAGCGTAAT
Source organism: Diarsia mendica (assembly GCA_949316265.1). NCBI lineage: Eukaryota > Metazoa > Arthropoda > Insecta > Lepidoptera > Noctuidae > Diarsia > Diarsia mendica. The sequence goes on along the minus strand of OX438903.1, from coordinate 13,644,691 downwards.
GAGTTGGCAAATCAAGTTGTGCTTGTGTATAACTTTAAGTTAACGGTACAACTTTAAGCTGAGATTTAAGCACGCGTCGGTGGACATGGTGGTGTAAGTGAGGAACGATTAGCGATTTTATTAATTATGGTTTTATCCATGGTTAGCTCTGTCGGCAGATTGTGTAAACTGTTAGTGAAAATTCGGTGACTGCACTTAGGATAGATTCCCCAACTCTGGTTTAACATCGCCGTTTTAAATAAGTATTGTTATTGAAACTGGTGTGTATTTCTTTTAATTATGTGTGCATTAGTGAATAAGTTTTTTTTACACCGAGGTGTATAAAATTCTAGCTTAGGCTTTCAGAGATAAATGAAATCATCATCATTCACAGCACAGCCCGACTTCAGCCACTGATGGATACTTATATGCCTCACTTTTCTCTTCTGCCAAACTCTACGTCCTTGTATCAGCCTCGTCCAGGGTATCTCGCCGCTGGACGAACAACACTTCTCTTTCCAGTCCTTGGACGCCACTCCACTCCACATAAATAATGTTCCCACTGAAGGGACTCTGGCCTCTCTAGGAGAAAGATGGGCTATTATTCACCAGGCGGGCCCAGCGCGGATTGGTAGATGTCAAAAGTCTTCGATTTTTTTTTGTTTCCTCATGTACGATGTTTTCCTTCACCGTTTTTGAGAGCAATGGTGACGAAATAAATTACACAAAGTAATTTTTTTTTTAAATTAAATTTGGGCTTACTCTTGACCTCAATCTTGGCCTAAGGGCAGAGATGAGGTCGACGATGGAACGAGCTTACCCAGAAGAAGCCTATTTACTCGCGACTTAAATACACTCGAGAGCAATGAATCCGGGTCACTTAAAGAATGTTAAAAATCTCGGAAACTAAAAATGATAGGTTAATGCAATAAATTGTATTTAATAGACAATGTAATACTCCATAAATGAAGGTATTAAAACTTCTTAGTTATTGTAAAGTTATATCATAAAAAAAGTCAAATTTGAAAAAGGGCCACTTTCGAAGATGGAACTACGTAATTACAGCATTTGGTTTTGCTTTTGTTTGTAATCTGTCATTTATGTGGGTACATAAACCATGTTGATAGTGCTCTATATTCATTATTCAAGCTGAAATTATGTCGTTTACGCCTGAAGAATGCACCAGAATACTTACAATGCTGGAAACCGGCCGGAGTCAGCGCGATACAGCCAGGACTGTCGGTGTGTCGCTGTCAACAGTACAAAGAGTTCTCCGACGTTACGAAGAAACTGGTTCTAACCTACGCAGACCAGGAACGGGCAGAACCAGGTGTACCACAGCACGAGAAGACCGATACTTGGTGAACACCATGCTTCGAAATCGCTTTCTCACAGGAACTGAACTCACAAATCAGTTTCGACGCCTCGGAGGAAGTAACCCAAGTGCATGGACAGTAAGACGTCGGCTTGCTGAATCTAACTTAAAACCCCTTAGACCTGCAAACGGCCCTAAACTGGAGCGTGGGCATCGTATTTCAAGACTAAGATATGCCCAGAGCCACGTAAATTGGAGTATTGAAGATTGGTCAAAAGTTATGTTCTTCGACGAATCAAAATTTATGCTCTACAAGCACGATGGAAGACACAGAGTGTATCGAAGACCAGGGGAAAGATTCAAGCAAGCATGCATCGAAGAAAAAGTAGCCTACGGTGGTGGGTCTGTACTTGTGTGGGCCGGAATTTCTTCTGAAAGTCGCACAGAGCTTGTGATCATAGAAAACGGCTCTTTAACTAGCGAAAGATATGTGGAAGAAATCCTCAATCATCACGTTGGTCCATTTATGGTCAATTTAGGTGAGGATGCTATATTTATGCATGACAATGCCCGACCTCATACAGGTAGGATTGTGAATGACTACCTTCAAGAGATGAACATTACTAGTATGGAGTGGCCAGCGCGCAGCCCGGATATCAACCCGATCGAGCATGCTTGGGACGAGCTAGGCAGATGCGTAAAACAACGAAACCCTCCCCCAATCACGCTTCGTGAGTTCAAAATTGATAAGGAACTTGGTGTACAGCATGCCAAACCGCGTAAACGCAGTAATGGAAGCACGAGGAGGCAATACGAAGTAGGGCATGAATATCGGAATCTCGTAATATCGGAATCTCGGAGCGAAATTTCCGATATTACAATTCCGATATTGGATCACTCAATATCGGAATTGCAATATCGGACATATTTTTCTATATTTTGAGTTTTAAACTGAACCTGTATTTTAGATCCATGTGTAGCGCCGAGCGCGACAGCGCACTACCGTATCCCGGTTGCCAGTTCACTAATGATGCGATAGGAGAGCAATATAAGTCACGAGTGACATTGAAATATCAAAAAACAACAGACGATGGCTTTCTAATAATCTGTTGGTGACAGACGATGGCTTTCTAATAATCTGATAAGGCTGATGATGGTTGGGTTGTTTGATGTTGGGTTGAGTCCCTGCAGTGGGAACATTATAGGCTGATCCTATAATGTTCCCACTGCAGGGACTCAACCCTCCTCTTTAGGAGAGGGATGGACTATAATCCACCGCACGCGGGCCTAGTGGGGGTTGGCAGATGTCACATGTCTTCGAATTTTTTGGTTCTAAGACATGCCGGTTTCCTTACGTTGTTTTCCATAACCGTTTTGAGAGCAGCAGTGATTAAATAAATTACACAAAGTAATGCGCCTGCCTGGGATCAAACCCACGACTAACTGTTCGTAAGTCGGGGCTGCCCCACCACTGGGCCATCATTTCAGCCAACTGGGCCATCGCTGCTGTTAATAATGCTTTAATGATATTCCTTCTTTTTATCAAAGAATCCAAGTTTTTTGTTTCGTATTATTCTTTTTTCAAAACTAAACCTAAATAAATTATTGCTAATACACATTATTATGAAGATACTCGGGTGGTTTTTATGTTAATTAGATTCAAGGCAAATCGCATTGAAACTTTTCTATAACACTATGGTGAAACGGTAATTTTTAAATGTTGTGTGACACGATATACAGATGTGTATGTAGGATGACGTTGCGGTACCGCTCCAGCGCCGTACCGCACCGTTAACGCATTGAGTGGCCTCACTGTTGTCCTATACCTATGTCATTATTTTTTACAAGAAATCGTTTATATTATTTATCGTTTATAAAAATCGAAATAGTACCTATTATAAAACTTTAACATTCAAAATAAAGTAATTTCAGTCTAAAAATGGCATTTACGACCTTTCAACGCCGAAGTAGCGCTATTTGATTTAATAAGTAAATAAATATTTTAAACCAACCAAAGTTTGAACCAAATGATATAATATATTATTCAAAAATGTTTTTTATTGCACTCAATCCAACCTCATACCGAATTTGTGCAATTTATAAATAAAATGTGCAATTTCAAATTAAATAACGTAATTCCGATATTAATATCGGAATTCCGATATTGAGATCTAATATCGAAACTCAGTATCGGAATTGAAAATCTTCCGATATTACATGCCCTAATACGAAGTATTAAAATTCAAGAAAATCGTAATAAAGTTCAAAATTTCATGTTTCCTATTTTTGTTTTCAGGAGAGATCAGCAGTTTTTTTCTATAAGTAATTTTGTGTTAATAAAATGTATGGTGACTCATATTTTTTTTACTTTCATTTAAGGAGTATTACATTGTCTATTAAATACAATTTATTGCATTAACCTATCATTTTTAGTTTCCGAGATTTTTAACATTATTTAAGTGACCCGGATTCATTGCTCTCGAGTGTAGATAATTATCTGGGTTTCGACCATCGACCGACGACTTACTGTTCGTAAGTCTGGGGCGCCACCACCTGGGCCACCGCTGCTTTACCTGGGTACTTGTTAAAGTATAATTTCAGAACTCGCTCTCATCTTCTCCCTCACAGCATCCCACAGGCCTCCCCGATGTTATGATTAATAATTCAGGAGGGACGAAACATACCATCCTAATCTCACATAATGAAATAAACTTCCACCGTCAAGTTATCCAGTTGTTTGTTATCTCAGTATTACACACTTAAGGCCTCGTACAGACGAGCAGCACTTTACTGTCGACAGAGGCAACTGCAGCTGCCGCCATTGGTCGGCGTTTGCCGTTGACACGTGGACAGTAAACGCCGACCAATGGCGACAGCTTAGTATGAGCACCCGCGCGCGTTGCCTTGTCAGTCGACTTCAAATTGACCGAGCGATCTGCTGTCGACATGGTGGGTAGCAGTTGCCGTGTCAAATACTGCAGCAGTTGCTTTTGTCGACACTAGCAGTTGCTTCTGTCGACAGCTGAAGTTGGCTCTGTCGACAGGTGAAATTGGCTCTATCTACAGCAAAGTGCTGCTCGTCTGTACGAGGCCTAAGTTCTAACTTAGCTGCGGTTACCAACACTAAGTATTTTCATTACACTTTACTTGTCCGTTTACTTGCGTTCGGGAATTTAATTAAAAAAGATTTTTCCGCGATGATTTTTTTTTGAGGTTGCGTTCAAAGTTGGTTAATAATGAATGAATAATGGCTGGCCTTCTTATGTACTTATAACACAGAATAACGTAAGATCCACCTACATACTTCGTGTGCCCAACATAAGGTAAATGTTTCAGGGTAACCCGCGAAATTCGTTTTTTTTTTACGTTTTTTGCGATGTGCCGATCAGCAGGGCTATTGCGTATCTTTTTAAATGTCTGTGGCTATCATAGTGTCCATCAATTAACTGTCAAATGGTTAGTTTAGTTCAAACCATAACCATTTGACAGTTAATCGACGGACACTATGATAGCCATTGACATTTAAAAAGATACACCATAGCCCTGCAGAACTTCCATGAGTGGCTATTTGATGATAAAGGCATTCAAGGAAGTTATATGAACTGAGAGGGTTGTATTGAAAAATTGATATAGTCAAGCTATATTGACTGTCGATACATTATTTACGTTCACCTATCACTATTTTCTAAACAAAAAAACTTTTTAACAAAAAATAAAACCGACTTCAAAAAAAAAAACAAAAAAGTCAAAAATATATCAGTTTCTGAAGTCGGTGACTTTTGTTTGTTTGATTTCATTTTTTTGCCACCGACTTCAGAAACTGATTTATTTTTGACTTTTTTGTTTTTTTTTTAAGTCGGTTTTATTTTTTGTTAAAAAGTTTTTATTTTTCACTTTTTAGTGGTTCACATGTTCATGGGTGGACAATGTAGTATTTTTTTCGAGTTTTGTTGATTTTTCAAAAACCGCTTGTCCGATTTCGATAAAAAAAATTATGGGACCATTTGAGAAGTATACCCTTTCCAACAAAAAAATAATTTTTCAAATCGGTTAGCAAGTGACGGAGTTATGCCCGAACAAACATAAAAAAAACAAACATCCGAATTGAGAACCTCCTTCTTTTTTTAGAAGTCGGTTAAAAACAGCTACCAACAAAATTCTCCCGTCAAATACCACCACACTCGTCACATATTTGAGTTCTCCCCGATCGTGGATTCTATTTGACTAACAAATTCTCCCATTGTTTGTCCCGAATCAATTGTTTACCCCACTCGTTAACGGAATGCCATTGCTTCCAGTTTTTATTTTTATTAAAAAAGAGTTTCACGTGCCCCTAAAATTAAGTAACAAGTTGTGACCTTTTTTGATTTGTTTGATTTGAATCGGATAGAAAGGTAGGTTGTTCATCTATTCGATTTTTGCTTAGATATAGGTACTAGTTAGTTAGATGTTTTTCGATGCAACACCCCTTTTTAGGGTTCCGTACCTCAAAAGGAAAAAACGGAACCCTTATAGGATCACTTTGTTGTCCGTCTGTCCGTCCGTCCGACCGTCTGTCAAGACCCTTTTTCTCAGGAACGCGTGGAGGTATGAAGCTGAAATTTATATCAATTACTCAGGTCTACTGTCCCTTGAAGCTGTGAAAAAATCAAACTTCTAAGCCAACGCAATCAAAAGATACAGCCGTTTATGCCGCAAATTTTCGACACTTGCAAGGGAATCAAAACCTACAGGATGCTTCCCGTGAACTCAGAATCTTGAAATTTGGTACGAAGCAACGTCTTATAGCATAGATAAAGGAAAAATTACGAAAACCATAAATTTTTAGTTACATCACAAAATATATTTTTTTTACGGAACCCTCGGTGCGCGAGTCCGACTCGCACTTGGCCGGTTTTTTAAATTAGCAAATGACTCCCCGCTCTTGGCAGAGCGGAAGGGATTGTCAAACTTCTACTGACTAAAAACCACCCATGTTTCTTCTTAGCCCTTTGTGTCAAGGCCGCGGTATGTCTTTCGAACAACCCGCAGCCCCATATTCGACTCTCTCATAGGTTTAGTGGTCGTAAGCGCGACTGCAGCTGCTGAGTATGTGGTCCTGGGTTTAATTTTCGGGTCAGGCAACAATTTGCCTGCTGTACAGTGCAATCAAATTATCTTGGCAGGTCTGGACTTCGTGCAGGTTATTTTGTTACCTACAACAGTAACTAATGTCTAAAAGTGTTTTGATATTTATTTTATTTGTATTTCTCACTGTTTTAATTAGATATTTTATTGGTTTATCTGGCAATAACAGTTTTCTTCACAAGTTTACATGCGTAAAAGTTCGCGGAGCCTATGTTCAGACCTGCCAAGATAATTTGATCGTACTGTATGTTAGATTTTTCCATCAGGTTTTTCTCAGTCTGTAAGTAATCCCCAAACGTTTCACGTTTTGCCATTTAAGTCTTATGTAATAGGGGGCAAGCCTATTGCCATAATCCGGGCCCAAATCCATACTCGAATCGATGTTTTATCCGACTTTAAAAAGTCTGTCCCGTGTACTTTAATTCCTGTACTCTGCCATTAACGAAGAAATCGTGATGCAGCATCATTTCTAAGAAATCAAAGCCTCTAAACCTGCTTAACCACAAACACATTAACACGGTCGTTATGCAGTTTTACGGTCTAAACCTCTTTTATCTATTCTGTGGTCTAAACCCTGGTAAGTAATTACCTGCATGTTCTTTTGACCACGCGGCCTTTGGCGGCGTTCCTTTAAGTCTAGCTAGACTTAGACGTTCTTTTACGTAGTGTTAACAGTTTTATTACAGCTGTTTTCACTAACATGAGGTATGCACAAATCAGGCTTTAAAAACAAATTTATGAAGATCTCTCTTTGTGGGGGAAATCTGTAAGATACGGGGCCTGGTTATACCTACCTACTAAAAATGTAAAGCTTGATGTGTCGCCATGTCCACTACTCTAAATAGAGTGCTGGAGGATTTTTCAACTCTCTGCTCAGCACCGAGCGTTTTAAATCCCACGGAGCTCTTCCATTTAGATTTCGATTGAGTTGCGTTTTTAGGGCCAGTCTAGTATAGCCTATTGCTAATAACCGGACACCAGTCCAACTCCGTGGGTGATACTCAGAAATTCCTGATATAAAAACTCATTTAAATTTTTTTCGACCCAGAAGTCGAACCCAGCTAACAATCGCATTTGCGACCACTCGACCAACAAGTCAGTCAGACAAACACAATCAGTGACTAATTATTTTATTTTTATATCGATTTATATGAAAAGTGTTAGGCGTCGTTATCAGTAACGATGGTAGGTATTAAACTTCGTTATCTATTTAAGGTGAAGTGTTTTTAGTATTCTCTAGTTTATAAAACATATTTATCATCGTTGTCACAATCACAACACATTTACGACTGACCAGTTTACTTACAAAATTGTGTAAAAAAAAATATACACATAGTGACACATCAAGCACACACACACACATCACATAATCCAGTATAACATGTCCTCGCATTGTAATTTTCCTTACAATGCGAGTTCCGCATGAACTGGTTGTATATAGCCTGATTTGTCGTCTTGCGAACTATGTACAGGTACCTATATTAAAAAGTTTACATAAGTACATTTTATGTCCGCATTATCGTGTCAAACTAAGTAGGCAATAATTTATTTTTCCTAACAAAGTTTATAGAAAAAAAGTAATTAATTTTGAAGCAAATTAGTTCGTTTTGATTTATTTAAGTAGTATAAGATAAGAAAAACTCATAAAGCGGGCACGCTAAGAGCCCTTTTTGTCATAAAAACCAAGAACTTTCTTATCAGAAACCATTAAAGTTTTTATTCAACATTCAATACTAATAGCTAGCCGTTTGGTTCAAATTGGAACTACGCTGCCATTTTGTTATTTGGATTTTACTGTTTAGGAATAGTCTTTAACATTCAAGATTCTTTTCTTACATGAAACATGATGCAGACGCTAGAAAATCAAGCTATTACTTACTCGAAACTGTCAAGTTTTTCCAATGAACCTTGAACCTAATGTTTCAGCGGTAAAGTTGAATTTCTATTGAAGTTTGACACATTTAAGTAGCTTGATGTGCTGTGTCTGTAATATATGGCCTGATATGGCCTTACAAATTAAAAGGTTTAAAATATTTCGCTGATTTCATTCAGCATGCAAAAAATGAAATAGCTAACACAATGGACACAAATCATGTTATAGGTACAGACGGCTATACATCAAGCTATACAATTCCAGTTTACGCTGATCTCTCACTGTACGGAAATCCTATACAATGCGAGACCAGCTTATACTGGAAATGTATAGCTTGATGTGTAGCTGTGTGTACATGTCAACTATAAAATGACTTCTAAGTATTCGTTATGGCTACTACTAAAATAAAAGTTACCACACTGCTAAATCACAGATCACAACAATGAAAAAACATAACACTCTTTTTTTTGGGGCAGTCGTGTAAAAAATAATAAATCAGTGGTGCGTGGGAAACATGATAGTGACGCCGTCATTTTAGAAACTCGGTATGTATGTCATTGGGAGTCACTAAAATCAAAATATTTTATTTCACTTATGCCTACATTACATATTATGGGCACTTGTAAAACGTTCAGAAAATGGTGCACGGTTCGGGTTGGTCTTTTTTTATTATAAACTAGCTTTTGCCCGCGACTTCGTTCGCGTGGAATAGTGACTTCCGGCAGATTTTTGGTTTATCTCGCGAAAAAAAAAAAAAAACTATCCTATGTCCTTTCTCAAGTTCCAAACTATGTCTGTACCAAATTTCATCAAAATCCGTTCAGCCGTTTAGGCGTGAAAGAGTAACAGACAGACAGACAGACAGACAGACGGAGTTACTTTCGCATTTATAATATTAGTATGGATGGGCTTGCTCTTGACCTCAATCTTGCCCTAAGGGCAGAGATCATCCCGTCGGGGCCGCGGATTTTTGTACTAGATTACGTGGCCTCGGCGCAAGGGCAAAGAAGGAACATGGGTTCGGTTTTTAGTCAGTAGAACTCTGACACTCCCCTTCGCTCTGCCCAAGAGCGAGGGGGGTCATTCGATGATTTTCCACCCAACAAAAAAAAAAGGGCAGAGATCATGGAGCAAAATAACCGCGTACGCTTAGCTTAGATAGGTATAGCGTATGTTTAGCGCCCGCGGTAGCCCCTGCACGCGCTCACTGGTTATTTTGCTCCATGTTGACAATGGAACGAGCTTACCCAGAAGAAGCCTGTTTACTCACGACTTAAATCGATTAGGGTTATATGAACTCGGAAAAACCGACGCAGGCAGGTAATTCCACTCCTTCTCCTTGGCTGTGCGCATAATAAAGGACTTGGCAAAGCGCTTCGTTCGAATGTGTGAAACATCGACTAGGTATCAGTGGTAACCTGCAGTACGTCTAGTCGTTTCCTATGGAGATGAACCGGCAAGAAACTCCATAGTTACTCTTTACCTTTACCACCCATCCTCGTACCAACCTAGGCAAGTATAGCTTAACATAAAGATCGACCCGAGTGTATGTTAATATTACAGCCACAAGCACCTCACATAAAATTAGATAAGTTTACATAATACAATACTATAAGTTCATCAAAATAGAATAGTTAACCGCATCATCCCCTTAACTTAAACCCGAGTTATCAGTAAACGTGAACCAGTCGGTTAAGTTCACCGAGGTCAATAACCTCGCTCCCGTATGGTTCTGCTTTTTTTTTCTTTTGTCTTTTTTATGGCCTTTTGTTGAGATGAGTATGTTTGTAAAAGGAATTCCAAATAGCTACTAATGTTTGTTCTTATTTAGTTCTAGTGATGGCACAAAGTAACGTTCCTATTGCTTGGTGTTAAGGTCTATTTTGTACTTGTTTTGAGTTTCTAGGTATTTAATTGTCCAGCGTGGCCTAATATTTTTAATAAATATAATAGTAGTTTATGCGACTGTGCATAATGAAGGGCATTACAACACAAGTGTGGGTTTAAGAAACGAGCCGAAGGCGAGTTTCTTAATAGCATCACACGAGTGTTGTAATGCCTAATTATGTATAGTTGCATACACTAATTTATCTACCCGAATATCATAAGGGCTCTATGATGGGCTCAGGAACCATAGGGAAATGACCAGCATTGTTACCAGTGTAATGCATTAAAAAATAAACAGGTTATTAGTTGCATTCGTCGCTGCATTTACGATATCTGGCGGAGTGTTCATGTTAATTTCTGAGTCACTATCACTCATTTTCGACAGAAATAAAAAACTTTTATGGGAATAAAAAGCTAACGAACAAATGACAGCTCGAAATGGCGGCGTTTCGGATATCTGTCATTTTTTTTTAATCATAGGCAAACGAACAAAGTCACTATTCTTGTGTCACTCGAGATCAAAATGTCGTGCGATTTATAATTAAAATCATACTGAATTTTATTGGGGTTTCGTATCGATAGGTATCTGTTTTAATGTAGATACTAGAATAGCACACTCACTTGAATTTGACACCTGTTCCAAATTTAAACTCATAACTTACTGTTTTCAGTAGGTTATGAGCTCATTACAGTTCTGTTAATTTCTGCTGGTTGGTAATGCTGGTCATTGTCTATGGTTTTTGAACGCATTAGAGAGGGTTTATGATATTTGGGTAGATAAAAATATATATATATGTATAGGTCAATAGGTGTATTCTGTGTCTATAAAACCTTATTTCGTTATAATTGATACTTTTTTTTTAAAGATATTTTTATGATTTTTGGTCTCCTTTAAAAATACCTATAATCAAAAAATTGTAAATATAAAATAAATAATGGGTTTAACATAAAATGAGCTGAAAGGGCAATTTTTTTCGTATTAAATTATTCGTAGATAGCATACGGTAATTTCGCCAGTCTTTCGCAAGCCTCTTTAGCTCAGTGGTAGAGCACTGGTCTCGTAAACCAGGGGTCGTGAGTTCAAACCTCACAGGAGGCACAAGGCAAGCAATTCTTTTTGTATCTTTTTTTGTTTTTTTCACGTGTTTTAAAATGAAATCTTTAAATAATAATTGTATTACAGAAAAAATACTTATTAAATAAATGAGGGGAAGTTATGTTGTAGTTAGTAAATAAATACATCAATTAATTGAAGCTATTTATAGAATTATTTAAATTAAATAATAATAAAAAACTTTTTAACAAAAAATAAAACCGACTTCAAAAAACAAAAGTCAAAAATAAATCAGTTTCTGAAGTCGGTGACTTTTGTTTGTTTGATTAAATTTTTTTGTCACCGACTTCAGAAACTGATTTATTTTTGACTTTTATTTTTTGAAGTCGGTTTTATTTTTTGTTAAAAAGTTTTTATTTTTCACTTTTTAGTGGTTCACATGTTCATGGGTCATAATGTGGACAATGTAGTATTTTTTTTGAGTTTTGTTGATTTTTCAAAAACCGCTAGTCCGATTTCGATAAAAAAATTATGGGACCATTTGGGAAGTATACCCTTTCCAACAAAAGAAGAATTTTTCAAATCGGTTAGCAAGTGACGGAGTTATGCCCGAACAAACATAAAAAAAAAAACAAACATCCGAATTGAGAACCTCCTTCTTTTTTTAGAAGTCGGTTAAAAAGGACAACTTTACATAAACCTAAAAAAAAAGTAACAAACCGGACGCTTAGGTTCAGCTTCTTTTGTTATACTTAAAATTATACATATTTTCTGTTAGTAAAGGAAACAGAATCTCTTGTAAAAATTGTCGCCTACTAAAAAAACCATAAAAAGAAAATACGATTATGCTTAAAGTTGAATAAAAGAAAAAAAGTTAAGAAAATATTTATGCTCGAACTCAACCCTAACTTTATTTATTTTTTTGTTACAGAACTGGCTGTTCGCTGAAATTCAAATTCGGAATGACACATAACAACACTCACAACATTTAAAAATTTAGAACACCTCAAGAAAATTGTACTAAACCGCCATCTTTTAAAAAGTTGCTACCTATCAAAAAAGTTTTAGAAGAAAAATAATCTTAGTATTTTTTCCAAAATGCTTCGTTATTGGTTGTGTTTCGCGAGTGCAGTGTGTTTGGCGGGTCATTGCGGGGCTAATTACTGTAGGGATGCGAATCTCTGTTGCCCGGGGCGGGATAGTTCGTGTGTTATCCAGAAAGCGCACCAGAACGCCATCATTGAAGACCTGACTGACAAGCCATGTTACTGTGACCATGCTTGCTTGAAGCTGGGAGATTGCTGTCCTGATTTCCGGGAAACGTGTGGAGGTAAGTTTTTTTGTTAACTTTTTTTATTGTTGTGATGTAATGGAAAGGGCGTGGTTAATCACATATTTTCACTCGACTTATCTTTAGGTAAATGATAGTTGACAGTGCTAATAATTAACAGTTAAGCCATAATTATTATAAAAAAAAAAACATTGACAAACAGCTACAAGGATCTGTCGCGAGGTTTAAACGCCGTCTTTTCGTTTTTTGATTTCAAAATATTTACTTTTCACAAAACAGTGACTGAAATAAATGTTCGTTCCCCCGGGGTGACAAGCGGGAAGATCCTTGTACTATAATAACATTGTACATTGCTACTAGGCTAAAGGCTAAATAAATACCTTTAAATAGCAAAACATAATAAATCCACGAAATAAACAATGTATACATCGTCTGAACACCAAATTGTAATTGGGGCAATTTACTACTCGGTAGGGTACTATTTTTTTCTCAAATAGTTGAATACTATATGTACCTACTTAGTTTAGATAAGTAGGTACAATGTTTTGTTCTTGCAATTACGCCGACCAGCCACAGAATTAGTCCATTCAAATAATAACTGTTTTCGCTAATTAGATTTCCAGGCTAGTTTTGTGTCTGTGAATACAGGATAAAACATTTTCTAGCTAATGAACTGGAATATTAGCTTGGAAATACTCTTTTTGTGTAATTTAAACGTGACAATTTTTTATTCGTATTGTATATTTTTTTAGTCATGCTCAATATCAGTATTAGGTACACAGTCATGTGGCTGAGATGAGAATGCTAATAGGGATGTGTTTTGTTTCGTGAATGATATATAATTATGAGTACTATACGAAGTCCGAAAGTGGCGTCGATGACTGAAAAGTTGTGTGGTATTCGGTTGTCGTGTTATGGGAATGTGATGCGGAGGAAGAAGGAAAATGTTTTTTTTTTTTTATTAAATGGGCTTACTCTTGACCTCAATCTTGCCCTAAGGGTAGAGTACGCGGATTTTTGTACTAGATGACGTGGCCTCGGCGCAAGGGCAAAGAAGGACCTTTGCTCTGCCTAAGAGCGGGGGGGGGGGGGTCATTTGTTGATTTTCCACCCACCAAAAAAAAAATAAGGGTACAGATGAGATCGACGATGGAACGAGCTTACCCAGAAAGAAAGAGGAAAATGTCATGAGGAAAGTTTTGAGTGCGCGAATGTTGATGGGTACCTATATAATAAGAGTAGAGGAGGGCCAAAGAAACGATGGATGGACTGTGTAAAGGATAATATTATGGCAGAAGGAAGGGGTCTGATGAGATGACGAGTAATATATAAATGATGATGAACTGCCTCGTTGGTCTAGTGGTCGCAAGCGCGACTGCAGAGCGTGAGGTCCTGGGTTCGATTCCCGGGTCGGCCAAAAAGTGCTATTGGGTTTTTCATTAGAAATTTCCCAGTAGTAGCCCGGAGTTTGGAAGTTGGTGGTATAATACCCCCGTGCCTCGGAAAGCACGTTAAGCCGTTGGTCCTGCTCCTGATCTCCCTCCGGTCGTGTCGGATTGCCGTCCCATCGGACTATGAGAGAAAGGGAACAGAGAGTGCACTTGTGCACTATAATATCTCCCGCGCAGATGGCTAATCTCCGCTGGGATTGGCCGCCGTGGCCGAAAAACGGTCAGGAGGACTATTATGATTATGATGATGAGTAATATATAGAGAAATATGAAAGAAGAAGACATGCTGCGCCGATCCCAAATTAATTAGGATAAGGGCAGGAGAATGATTATCATGATTAAGAATCACAGATTTTTTCCCGTTTAGTATAGCGTAGGTGAATGAGGAAATAACAATAAACGAAACACAGCCGCTGTTCCATTTGTAATTTACTACGAGTAGGAAAGGTAAATACAATCATAACAGAAAACACAAGTGGTACTGCCTAAGCCCTTTCCCGCCATTCGCCATGGAAGTACATACGCGAGCAAATTAAATAAATAAACAAAAGCAAACATGAAGCGAACCCATTTTCATAATACAAATGTACTTAATTTCAAACCGCAGACCACGAATTTGTGGCAACGGCTTGCAAAAACAAACAGGTAGGGTACACTCAACCACAATCGAAACACCGAAACACAAAAATAACTTGAAAATCCCGCCAACCTTTTAAATCCCCCTTTTAATCCCTTTTCATTCCCTTATTCGGTTCCAATTACGAAAATTCCACGAATGATTAATTTTTAATCTGTACTCTCCAATACGCGGGAGTTAAAAATAATAAATCTGTTTCAAAGAAAATGAATTTATTAATATTCTTTGAGACTGAGCTTTGAGATTATGATATTGCAGTTTGTAAAAGAAATTCGTTTTTTGAAGTAAGCTACCTAAATTAATGATGACGGTGGATGTTTTGTATTGAAGGCTTTGAGAATTTTATAAAAAGAAATACCATTTTGGCGTCGATCAATATTCCTGTTGATTGGACTGTTAAAGAAAAATTGCTGGGTACAGGTAAGCACAAAATACGTTTGATTATTTTAAACGTCTGCGATCATTTTTTTTGGACATTGGCTCATCTAAATATAACCCTGTTATAGTTATTGTACAGAATAATGTTTTTCGATAATGATAAGGTTTGTACTAGTGCGCAAAAACTTGCTCAAGGCGTAATTTCGGTCGCAAAAAAGTTGCAAATGTAATTATTGTTCGCGAAAAGAACATTGCGTGTTATTATTAATTAATCGTACACTTGCCTGTTATCTTTAGCCATTACTATACTCAAATACGATTGAACAAAACATCGTAATACATGTAATTTGCCAGCAGGTGTTCTTAATTGCAAATATTCGAAATAAGGACAATAAAGGGTAATAAAATTTAACCATATATAATGGTACGTTCTAAATGTATGCCGAGGGAGTAACTTAAAAAACCCAACTTAACCTTAGGAATTAAAACATTCAGGTAGTTTCGTTGTTTTTATGTTCTCTCAAATCGACACAAACAAAATAAGCCTAGGTAGGTATGCTATTTTAATTGAAAATATTAAACTAGGAGCAGGGTGGTTGAAGGGCTGTCTAGACGGACGGTCTTACTAGAATTGTCATATCCGCTTAATAAAGCCATCTTTATTTTAACTTTTTATGGGTATTTTGGCCTCGTTGATCTTAGTGGCTTCAAGTGCTACTGCTTAGAATGCGGTCCTGTTTCATTCCCAAGTCAGGCAAAGTGTTATGAATTTATTTCTATGAGGATTCTCTCAGTAGCAGGTTAATCCAGGTTATACTTATAAACTACCTATTGTGCTCCTAATTTTATCCAAATCCGGTCTGTAGTTTTTACGTGAAAGAGTAACAAACATTCATCCATCCATCCTCACAAACTTTCGCATTTATAATATTAGTTTAGTAGGAATCAGTAGGAAGTAAGATAAATAGGAAACATAGATGACTTAAAAAGTAACCCAAAACACGCAACAACCTAATTCTTGTCTAATTCTCTTACCACTAATGAAAAAAAATCTTTCAGTCTCACAAATTACCAGTCCTTTTTCCCAAATACATCAACACACGCCATTCATACTTATTTAATAAATAAAGTACTCCTGTAATTCTGTACCGAAAGCCCACAAATATGGTTGGCGTGTTAAAAAAGTACATTTAATATTTTGCCAAGGTAATAACAGACTAATCCTCGCGTAATACAGTCTGAGTCTCAAAGCCCTGCAACACCCTTGCCTCCGAACTCCCCCTCACCTCTCCGAGGGCTCGACTCCCCTTTGTATAAATCCTGGTCGTTTGCATATACCGGTGTGATGCCTCAGCTAAGTTTATCTGAAAAAAAAGTTGGTATAGACGGAGGAAGCATTTTTATTATATGTAGGGTTTTCTTTTGGATTTTAACGACTGTGTCAGATTAATTGCGCCTTGCCAATAGTATTGTGAGGTCACATTTGACTTGATACTGTTTTAGTATTCATAGAATCTATTCTAAAGAAAGAAAAAAAAAGGTAACGGCTAGGCAGATGTAAGAGTCTACATTATATTTTGCGATGCTCAAAAAGTTACACAAAATAATTCGATGCTCATCCAGAACACAAAGCAAAATTAATTTTTTCTCTCCTCTTTTCAGCGGAAAATAACTATCACGTAGAGCGCTTCTCTAATCTAATACAATACCACAGTCTGAGCGCCGACAAAAGCACAAAAAACGGATAAAAACAATTAAAAACTCACACTCCCACTTAATCACATTGACCGCGAAACACTTTACTGCACCACTGTACCACTAACAAATAGAAACACGAGTGCTAGAACACGAGATTATATTTTAATAGGTAATGTTTTTTTCACTTCTCTCGCTCTAAAATTCGTTTTTATATCGTGCGTAGGCGACATAAAGTCGCGTTTTATGCTCTAGAGCATAAAGTAAAATCTTCGTCGAAGACCAAGGTAATCGGCACAGGTAATCGGCACAGGTAATCGGCCCAACAGCCACAGGAACAACTTCAACTTCATAGAATAACCTCTTTAATTTAATTAGTTTCGTTAGTATTCTAAGAACAAGGGATTACTGCTTTTCATTACGAAACAAGGAAAGTTGATGGGAATATGCTTCCCCCAGTTACCTAAATCGCTTGATGGCAATAGGCTTGCTCTTAATTAGGTTGGTTGATGGCAATACGCTTGCTCCTAATTACATTGGTTGATGGAAATAGGCTTGCTCAAAATGTTTTTATAACTGAGCAGTATGAGTAACGACATAAGTCAGGTGTTCTGTCAGGTTTCCTACTGAAAAAAAAAAGTTAATTGGCGGGAACCATAATTATTTTTACAATATTTACAAGTTGCTGTTTCGTTTCCTCGCAATCGAAGTGAAAAGTAGAGTGTAAAACTCGTCCATAAAACCCATTTTACTCTCTACTTTATATCCATCCTCGCTCGCAAGCTCGCATCGGATGGATTTAAACGTCTCGCGCAAAATGGTGCGTTTTATGCACTTGGTGTACAATCTACTATAATATCACTGTACCCGAGTGTACCTTCGTTCGTGTCCGGATATGATGGGTAGAACAAAATGTGAGGGATTGACTGTATGTACTATGTACTTACATCGTGTATGCGTGGATGTGAATAACTAATGTTCTCAGGACTTAACCTAACTTTGCTTGTTTTCTTTTTAAACGATTAACGATACAGTTAATTTTCAATATCTTTGTACTGTTTTTTAAGAATATCAAAAGTTTTTCTACTTTTTTATTTTTGACGACATAGGGTACCACGTGCGATTATAATAAGTGGATGGGATTTGAAATAAATATTTCTGTTCATTTCTTTTCAAAAATTGCTTTTTCTAAATCCATATTATAAAATAATGCGAAAGTAAAATTCAATCAGTCTACCTGGAACCTGAATAGATTTTAATAAATTTTTCGTAGCGTTTTCCTTACTATGTTTGGTTCGACCTGCAGTCTAACCGGATGCTGCTGAATACCAGTATTTTACATGAAGCGACTGCATAGCTGACCTCCACTTCCCAATTAGTATTGGCTAATATGATATAGAAAATACTCCTTGGTAAGACTATGAAATAAACAGAAAACCGACTCTTTAAGTAGACTTAGATCTAGTCGGAAAGAAACATAAAAAAGAAACAGCTTTTTTCAATGTCAACAGCAGTAAAATATTAGGTACGCCAAAGAAGTTTGTGAAGTCAAGAACTTCATAAGTTCGTTACAGTCAGGGCTGGGCAAAATACATGCTCTGCTTTAATTGAAATACAAATTACAAAATACAGTATCGCAAGTAATTAAATTACAAAATACAAATTACATTTAAGTAAGGTATTTAAAATATAAAATACAAAATACAGTATTTTAGCAATTTTTAATTGAAATACAAATTACAAATACTTTTTCAAAAAAAATAACCGCCTTCAAAAACCATCAGAAAAAAGTGTAAAGTGACTTTCTTTCGGAAGTCGGTCGCAAAAATGAATTAAAAACAAAATAACCAACTTATAAGTTTTTATTTTAACCTTTTTTTGTTCAAAAATTTAACCCTAAATCTTGTCAACAACCAAATTTTTTTACACGTGCAAAACTAAACCGTTATGACTTGCCATCTTAGCTTGACAAGTTGACATTGACAATTCAACGTACATTTTTTTTGCTTTTCGTTGGCCAATTTTGACCTACAGTCATATCGTTCAGTATAAAACAGGTGCAGTGTTGCTAGCTCTAATAACTGCTTTACCATCATTGCACTCTCGCCTCGCACTCACACTCACGATCGCTAAATGAAGGTATAAATGTATTTTTGTTAAAATGTATTTTGTAGCCTCAAGTATTTGAAATACTAATTACAAAATACTTCGTCGTCAGGTATTTGAAATACGAATTACAAATTACATTTTAAGGAAGTAATTGAAATACAAATACAAAATACGTATTTGTATTTCAATTACGTATTTTAATTACAAGTAATTCAAATACTGCCCAGCCCTGGTTACAGTTCATGCTTCTTCTGTAACGCTAGCAACGAAATTAAGTTAACACTATCGCACTGAAGTTTTAGAAGAGATTTAAGAATGTAAACTTGCTAATTCTTGCTTGCTGTCGAGTACAGAAAGCTTTGTATACTATGACTAGATTTTGCCAGCGGCTTCGCCCGCGTGAAAATGACGATTTTCCATACAAACTTTCATCCCCTATTTAAATACCTTAGGGGTTGAATTTCGAAAAATCCTTCCTTATTCCTTGTCTACATTATAAAGGGAACCTCTGTGCAAAATTTCAGCTTTCTAGGTCCAAGGGTTTGGGCTGGGCGTTGATGAGTCAGTCAGTCAGTCAGTCAGTCAGGACTTCTCTCTTTATTTATTAGATTAGAAGAAGAAGATATAAGTTGCGTACCTACGCCCGCGGCTTCGCCCAGGGCGAAGCCGCGGGCATACGCAAGTTATATAGCTTCACATGAAGCTCGGTAATTATCACACGCGATCGCACTAACGGGATAAAAATCTTATTTTGTATTCGAGTTATAAACCACATTCTGTGTGCCAAAAATCCAAATACTGTCAGTGGGTTTTGCGTGAAAAAGTAACCTATAAAAGGAATTTGAGCACTATTAGTTATTGAAGCTAAAATAATTATTCTACCAATTATTTTTATTTCTAAAACATTATTTATAAACTCTCCCATTCACACAAAGTTTCACATTTATTGCTTAATTATTAAGATTTAGAATAATGCTTGGTTATGAAAATTAAATATGACTAGCTTTTCCGCAAATAAACATCAACTTTTTATATGCTTTGACGATGACAGTATTAAACTACCCAAAACCCAACTTTTATACATATTACTAAACATACATCACGAGATTGTCATGTTTTGTCCTATTTATTGAGGTCTAAAGTGTTAACGGAGGTCAAATAAGGCACAGACCCACACCAATGAATAATGCGCCTTACTCACTTACACTTGTAGCCATAACTAATGATTCACCCTGGTTTAGTTTTATTCCGTATTCACGACCTCAAGCGATTCGACTCGCGTCAAACAACACGCGCTTGTTTCACTTGTTTCTTTTGCATGCGTACTACGGTGGTGACTCGTGAAGTCGTGACATGAAATAATACCTACATTATAATTATGTAAATTATGTTTCTATACGTTGGTTTTAAAAAACACTCACACACGTTTAATTAGCTATGATTTAAAACTAGATAAAACCTGTGTTTCGTAAAATGACTGCTCTGAGCCGAAACCAATTTAGACGTCACTGCCTGTTTTATAAAGTCCAGAATAGATTTCGTGCCTCGGAAAGCGCTATAAACCATTGGTCCCGGCTGTCACTTGTAGACTTTAGGCAGTCAATGACCCAAAAATCTGACAACCAGTTTTTCCAAGGGGTTTCGTATTACCCAGTACTAACTGAGTTGTGGCTTGTGGAGGTCAGATAGGTAGTCGCTTCATCTACAATACTGGTATTCAGCTGCATCCGGTTAGACTTGAAGCCAACCCCAATATAATTGGGAAAAGACTTGGCAGATAATATTGCAGCACGCGTGTAGCTCATGGTCGTGGCCGAGTCGTTACACTTTGTCACGCTGTGTTAACTTAAGTTGCCATACATATTTAGGCCTTCTGAGCTTAAAGGGCAAAGCTTCTTGCAGCTAAAAATCTTGAGGGATATCTAAATAAAACATTTGTCTAAAGTATATTTTTCTGTCTCAAATGCTTTGGGTATGCTGGTACTATTTACTTTTTGATCTCAGTTCAAGCAGAGCAAATTCTAAGGAAAAACGGTAGGAAAAATGTTAGACTGGACAGGAATATAAATTAAAAGTGTTTAAGGTTAACATAACAGTATAATTTAGTTTTTGTCTGCAAAGTTTTAGGTTGAAGTTACTCATTACTTATTCCCTAGTCTCCAAGTGTTCCACCTTGGATTCCTTGGCCACCAGGTCAGAATTTTACTCCATCGGCCACCTCTGCGTCTAGTCAGCAAATACAATATTTTGATATTACCATTTAACTAGTAAAACTATCTAATTCGCCGTTATTCAGCCATTTTCGGAGACAACATGAAATCTCATTGTTCCTATTTCTAGCATTATTTCATTGTTAGTTAGTCCAACGTGAAAATGAGAAATTACGGTTATTTAACTGAAAGGACATGAAATATCGCGGCCATTTTATATTCTTTTTAATGTTTTTTGTATGTTAAATGTATTTGATTTATTATGTTAATGCTGTAAAGTTTACTTTTAATTAAATTGTGTAATCCAGTCTTTGTTGACGGATAGACGAAAAACATGGGCCTTTACACTGTGATAATGGAAATAATTTATGGTCACACCTGGGCCGCTGGGTACATAATATTTATTTTTCAACACACTTGCTCATAAAGTGGCTAAAATTTCACCGCAATTAGGCACATAATGACACCTATAATCAAACTGTGAATTTTTCATTACTATTATTCACTAGTGAGTTATAGGTTTTTTTTTAAATTTAATTGGTTGAGTTGCTATGTTGTTAAAAAAGTTGCGATACAAAAAAGATCGTGTACAATAGTAAAAATTAATTAATGTACCTAGTGCTTGCTCATTTCATGAAACTTTGTATTTAAATAGATAATTTTAACTTAGTACGTTTTAATAAATAAAACTTTCACATAAATATAATTTTTATTTTCTCTGTGATAAATAAAAATCTGAATTCCCCATTTTGTACGTGGCTCCAAACACTATCCACGACAAGCAAAAAAAAACCTCTTTTAGTCTATGGCTGATCGCTTATAAAAAAACATAATATTTTCCCGCTACTGCGAAAAAAATACACAACTCGTTTTCACTGTTATTATAGTTATTTTATTAGTTAAATTGTCTAGTTTTGAAGAAAATGATTCATGTTGTACACCGCCCGATGTAAGATTTGAAGCCCTTAGCTCCGCTACCCGAAAACTCCAAGGAGAAATATCTAATATCGTACCAAAATTTCAAGCAGTGGCAAAACACCAAGAAATCGCAGTCATTTTCTGAAAATGTGTTCTTGGCGTACTTTAAAGAATTATCTTCTAAGTACAAACCTAGCTCTTTGTGGTGTATATACTCAATGTTAAAAAGTACAGTCCGAACGAAGAATGGAGTGGACTTAAAAATATACTCTAATTTGTCAGCTTATCTAAAAAGACTGTCAGATGGTTTTAGAAGCAAGAAATCAAAGGTTTTATCGTCTAACGATGTTGGAAAAAATTATAAAAGATGCTTCAGATAACCAATATCTGCATGGTTAATAAGGTTAGTTAAACTAATTTTAAATATCCATCTACGTGACTTCAGCTTCAGCGTGGTATGTGTTAAACTTAATATTTTTTTTTTCAGGTTGCTTTAATATTTGGTGTAACTGTAGAATACAAGAATTAACAAATATAACTGTAAAAGACATACAGAACCATGGCCAGTAATCTATCTGAAGAGACCGCTACGCCATCAAAAACAATTAATTATAATTTTACTAACTGCACATTAAATAAACTTTTTATCTACTAAATAAAATGTTTTTTTTCTTTTATTGATAAGCTATTGCATAGCTTCTATCGCGGGCCTTGAGCGTGGAGAGCGAATCCAGAAATTCCGAAACGAAAATATTTCAACCAGGTTGCTATGGTTACGGAAAATAACAAGATTGTCAACTGAGTTTGTCAAATTAAATAATTGATAAAAAATGCTATGCAATAGCTTTACCGCGGCAGTTTCCGAGTGCCACACGTTTTTTTTTATTCGCAAGTGTGTTGAAAAACGTCGTATGATACACGTGTGTATTGATAATTACCGTCCTCGGCTTTCTTAAGACCCTCACCTGACGGCTCGGGTCTCAATGCCGCCTCGGCGGTAATCACCAACGTTACACACTTATACCATAATGTACTATTATTATCTTCAGTGAATATTCTAAATGTTTTTCTGTTTTAAGTGGTGTGTAATATACATATATTCTTTTACCAGAGTTTTGACTTATTACAAGCTAATTATGTTTTTTTTTTAATAACAATAATATATACTTACCTATAATATCAATATGCGTTAGTTACACGAATAGTGCTTAAAAAATATTTTTTCACACACCTTTTTATGTAATTCTTTCACGTAAATTCGTAAATGTTGTGAACATTAACATTTGATCCTGGGTCCGTTACCCAGGTCGGGCGAAGTGTTATTAAGTTTTACCAACAGGAACTTCTCAATAGCAGTCACGGAGTCTGGATCTGTGCCCAGTCGATGTCAAATAGGCTCGACCTCTTTTAAATGGGATTTTAAACATAACAAGTGAAATGTTCCATCCCACCGGGGATTACAGGCGTGGTTGTTATGTTTTTCTTTTTACAATTCCAACTCTCGACGCTGAGACTAGTGTTGTTGTTGTGTAATGTAGGAGAAGCGAGAGCAAAAGGGAAATAAAAGATTTTATTTGAACATATTTAAGCATGATTTATTTACTAGGTTCAGAACATCAAAATAAGCACAGAATAAAAGCTACAGCATAACATTTACCAGTTTATTATAAAAGTTCACAGTACTTACACAGGTATTTTAGAGCTCCTCACACTTTCCAAGTTCAGACAAGAATTAACCAATGACAAATTGTCATCTAGTTTTAACGAAAACGAGGTTCGTTTCTCTCTCGTCTTGAAAATCAAACAAAATACGGCAACTTGACCTTGTGACTAACCGTTGCTTACTAGGAATGACCATTTAAAACAGGATAAGTTTAATAAAAATAAAACAAAACACGGTAGGGTCCCGACCGGACATACTTGTAGCTTGAGGTCATCAAACAGGTTGGACCTCCGATAAGTTAAACCATTAGGTAGGAGGTAGGTCACAATACGTCAAAACTCCATGATTTATGGAATAAGGAAGAAAGTTGGTTGTCTCTCTATTTCTTATTATAGCTTGCTTTAGTAAGGTGTGGTCATAATTATCTAAGAAGTTGCCATGGGGACAATAACGTCACAGCGGCAAAAAAAGCTTAGACAATAACTTATATTTTAGAAAAAGGATTAAAATTCCGTGCAAAGAAAAAAATAACTTAACTCGATTTTAATAGAAAAGTAATATTTTACATGTATTTTACTTTTTTTTAGGAACAGCTACAACACAAGCGAATCCACGGCCAAAATCGAGTACATAAAAAAACATCATAAGTCGAATATCAACACGACCCTGCAGAAATAAATCCTCGCCCGAACACGCAAGGTTTATCTAGCTATAAGTCCTTTCCCTACATAGATATGTCTTGTCACCAAAAGCTCAGTTCTATCAAAATAATGCGGGGACACTTTAATGGATATCTCCCATTCGTGGCAGACATCCCTGCCCATCCTTGCCCATCCTTGCCCGGGGCAGCATAAATAAATCCGCCTAAATCAACACTCGACGGATTTACCGAAATATGAGGTATGTGACGAAAAAATGGGGTATAAAGTGCCCAGTATATGTTGATCGGTGGATCTTCCGCGCTTAAAATATGACGATAAGGAAAATACACAAAGTCACGCCTTTAGTCCCCGAAGGGTTAGGTTGTGGTGTTATGGTACACTCACATTTCTTCTGTGGCATTTCATTTTGCAAAGCTAATAAAGCTTTGCTTTTGCCTCGACTTTTTGGAGGTGGGCGTTAATGACTGCGACACAGTTTTATACTAATGCAGTTGTTATCGAACACAGAGTTTTTGTAAACTGAGTTTTTGTTTCCAATATTTATTATTATTATTATTATTCAGTTATGCGACACTATTAACAGCGCCGAAACAAAAAGTAAACATGGTAAATATCCCGTAATATCAGTTATAATAATTGTCCCATATCATAGAGGCGAGCCTTCTGTCTTCAACCGGGTACAAATCCTGATTTCGTGCAACAGATGGAAAAACGCTTAGCGCTTTGCCTGACCTGGAAAGAGAACCAAATAGGTACCTAATTGCCTATTACTTGCGATGTCTCAAGTAACGATACGGTAAAATAAGCCCAGGGCCCCGAGTCTGCTATTCAATAGTGTCAGAATGGTCGATCATTGATCTCATAATGGTTGATTGACGACAAGCCAATAAGTACCTTAAGTCGACAGGCATACGGTACTTTTTGGCTTGTCATCAATCAACCATTAAGAGATCAATGATCGACCATTCTGACACTATTGAATAGCAGACTCGGGGCCCAGGAGACCAAGATACACACTGATCCAGGCAGTCATAGGTCTGGATCAGTGTGTATCTGTGTGTACCAACGCCTGTCGGGGCTGTGGATTATCGAAAGGTTAACGCGGCTCCGACACAAGGGCGAAGAAGGAACATGGGTTTGGTTTTTAGTCAGTGGAAGTCTGACACTCCCCTTCGCTCTGCCCAAGAGCGGGGGGGGTTATTCGATGATTTTCCACCCACCACACCGCCCACATTTTTAAAGAAAAAAAAAAGGCAGTCATAGGTAATTTAATTTATATAAATACGCTTAGGTACTACACTATCACTATCACTACATAGTATAAAACAAAGTCACTTCCCGCTGTCTGTCCCTATGTATGCTTAGATCCTTAAAACTACGCAACAGATTTTGATGCGATTTTTTTTAATGGATAGAGTGATTCATGACGAAGGTTTATAATTATGTAGTACATTTCACCCGTGCGAAGCGGGGGAGGGTCGCTAGTATTATAATAAAGAAAACTGAAGATTTTTCGAATCCTATTATTTATGTAGGTAATCATTGTTATGGCCAGTTAAGCATTGATTTTAAGATATTTTATTGACCATCAAAATAGTCATCTGTTTTTCTCTCCAAATAGTGATATTATAAAAGGCCAACTTAAGCTGGCTACCCTAAGCCCGCCTGCGGTTGGAACTTGCCTTGTTTTACCCGAGATCGGAAAATATTGTATTTGTTGACGTTTTTTCCTTTGTTGCTGTTATTGTATTGAGAGAGAGAATTCCATTGTTGAATTGATAAATTCCATTGATTTAATGCGTTTTCAGTTTCCATTTGGTAAATGGTAGGTAAAATGTGTGTCGAGGAGTTCGGGACAGTGTAAATACCTTTAGGCTAAACTGCGTTTGGTCTGAAGATGACAGTGGCCCGAAAGTAATACCCAGTTTCCCGTTCAGGATTTGCAATGAGAATTCAAAAATCATCATCATCTTACTTATCCCATTCTATATTTGGGGTCAGTGCAACTTTCTTCTTCCATTCTTCCCTGTTAGACGTCAAGTGGTCAAACAAGGTGGCATTTACTCCTTTGAGAATTCAAAAGTATGAGAATTTATTCCTAAAAGTTTTTGTGTGAACTACATAATAAAATTTAAAAATAACCTCCAATGACCTCCGTGTTTTGTAAAGGCGTAAAAACCCTGTGAAACAGGGGCGAGGCGGAAAAAACGTAAATAATCCCTGTCCATACAAAAACATATTTTCTAACACCCATTTTCCGCGCCACCCCATCATTCAACGCACAATACAACATTGTCCCGCGACTCCACCCCATTCTATTTACATGTGCGAATGACCTGTGAACAAGGTCAGTCATGTCGCATCTACGTATCCCTAATTCATCACTGTGGGCATAATGTTAGAGGCACTGTTTACAGTATACACGCTCTGTTCGGTTTTGGTACTTTTGGGACTAAATAACATTCTATTTTTGGTTTTGCCCCACCCGATTATGGAGGTTAGGTAGGCACACTCCATTCATCATCATTTCAGCCGAAAGACGTCCAATGCTGGACATAGGCCTCCCCTAAGTGTCGCAACACTGACCGGTCCCATGCGTTTCGCCATTTCATCCAGTGGATCCCCACAACCTTCACCAGCCGGCTTAGCATGACCACCGAAGAAACGGGTTTTGTCGACGGAAGAATCGACAAAATGACAGAGCGCAGCAAGGTTTCATGTCAAATTGTTTGGAAAAATCTTTGTCTATTCTTGGTAGAATAGAGATAAAATCGCCATGCTACCGGGGGTCAATTCAGGTTCAGGCAGTCACTTCAAATAAAATACTGATATACTGGTGGTTCAGCTGCACGGTTAGACTGGAAGCCGACCGACCGAAAAGCCTATGCAGATGATGACTCAAAAACCCAATCTAAATGTACCTGCACAATTATTATAGGTAGTGTATTTCTAAACGAATGTGTCTAATCATCACTAGTGTACTGTATGCATTATTCTGGCACTGTTCCTAAGGTAATATATGTCGTCATGTGATGCCGCTTCTATGTACTCGTATCAGGGTACTCTATGCTTCCATACTGAATCAAAAGACCTTGGGCCTTGTAGGCTTGTAAGTGAATTAATAGCGAAATAGGTCATTGTGTCGTCCCGAGCTAGGGTAGTCTTCACGTCATATTTCATTGGGTGCTGCAGTTCAGATTAACATGGAACATGCACTCAAAAAGCTTGATATGTCGTATTACCAGCCAAATATTATGGATATTACATGCAAAATCCTCGCTGTAGCTTCTATTTCTTAGCGTTATTATAAAATTTTATGAGGTGACGCCTCTGTCAGGTCAGGGTGCTTCTTTCTTTACCAATAAGTTAAAGAAATAATAAAGTTTAAGAGTTTAGATGACTTCCTACGATTCTGACAGTGATTTCACTAATTTTGAAGCCACGTAGTCCCCGTGTGTCATAGGCGATATTTAAACGTTCCCGTAGGATAATTTAGTACCTACTATATCACAAGCAAAGTCTCGGGTAAAACCTAGTACTAAATAAACAGTGGACCGTCTACCTGTCAGCTTGTAAGTGAACGGATAGCGAAAATAGGTCATAGTGTTGTCCGGAGCTAGGGTAGAGACTACCTCATATTTCAGTGTGTACTGTAGTTTGTTTATCAGCTACTTGGGTATGAAACCAAACCAAACTTGAAAGGTTCTCGATCGTGAAAATGATCTGGTAGCATAGTTTACCTTTGCTAATGTACTTCCACTTGAAAGCAGTTGTTTTTTCAGTAGTAGTGAGTGGGTCCTGGCGTGGGTGTGAATCCAGACAGCTACTTCTTCTTTATTGTGTGGTTATAGTGTCTAACTGGGTGTCAGAGTTTTAATGCCGTCCACGGGCCTCTGACAGTCACTTAATCTTTTTTTTTTTTTTTTTTTGGTGGGTGGAAAATCATCGAATGACCCCCCCCGCTCTTGAGCAGAGCGAAGGGGAGTGTCAGACTTCTACTGACTAAAAACCGAACCCATGTTCCTTCTTTGCCCTTGCGCCGAGGCCACGTAATCTAGTACAAAATACCGCGGCCCCGACGGGAGTCACTTAATCTTAATCTCACATCCTGAATTTACCCACTTCTGGATAAAGGCTTCTATTTCCTTTGCCAATCTTCACGTTCCTGTGCCAGCCTTATCCAGGTTTTGCACCCTGTGGCAACTATCTTGTTGCTGGACGACCAACCTTTATTTTGCGTAGCTACTTCTTTTCCTTGCCACTGTACTCAAAACGGTAAAGGAACTTCCAAAGTTTAGGTATCTTAAATCCAGCAACCGGTACTGGGGCCACTTGGTGAACTGAGACTCATTTTATTTTACACAATGAAGAACACATGTCCTATTAATACGATTATTATGTTAATTTCATTCTATTTGCTGTTTAGTTACTCCTGGCAATGAAACAAGCTAATATTAATTAACTACACAACATATTCAAGCTGCTATGCCATCTCGCAATATGCATACACGCTGCTACTCTAACAATATTACCTAGAACAATTTCCATCAGCCTGTATAAACACATCAGAATACACGCTGTATAGTGGTCATCCTCCTAACCTAATTCCCAGTTTCCACAGTTGCAATATAACACTAGTTTCTGACGGCAAGTTTCAACTGCGCGCCAAGTATGGTCGAACAAGTTACTAAGTATACAGCCAGCTGACTTACATTTACTTTAAACTAACTGATGCCCGCGGCTTTGCCAGCGTGGATGTTGGTCAAATTATATATTAAAACAATCCTCGAGAACCACCCTATCCAATAGTGAAAACAGTATGGAAATCGACGCAATCGTTTTTGAGTTATCGCGAACAGACAGACAGACGCGGCGGAGGACTTTGATTTATAATAATACGTAGTGATAGTGATATTATTACACAGATACATTATAGACTGATCACAAACGATACTGCGTTTGAACTCAGTCGCTTATTGTCAAACGCTTTATAAAACAAAATTGCAATCAATATTGTCAGTGTACTAGAATTATAAAGATTTCTGCGTGTGTACCAAATAGCTTGTGTGACTGTACAAGTATTTAACATTTTAGTTCAAACAGTCTGCTTCTGTCTTGGGGTGTGGAAAATGGTTGTTCTGGCACAGGTTTCGTCGTAAAAGCCCGTCGATGACCACTTGAGGACATGTTTTTGTAGAAAACTGTCTAGTTATTCTGCTGCTAGCTGTAATAAAATAGATAATTCTGCTAGCTGCAATAAAATAAATAATTATTTGATTCTTCTCCTTCGTATCACTAGGACGAGAGTATTTATAATTTGTCAGCCAGAACTTCACAAATCCCACTTTCATTTGATTTATAAAAGAGAGAAAAAAAATTAACTACTAGACCACTACTTCATCTATGTGTATTTTGTATTTCATAATAACGAATGTAATATAGGATGGAAAGTAACCTATTATGTAAGAACACCTATTTCTGGATAAAAATAAATGGCCTACTTTATAGCCATTACTTATTGGGTCACTGGTCAGCTATTGCCTGTCGTGCGTGAACTACTGAGACTAACTTTCTAGTTTTTTTTTTTGCTATTATTATAGTTTCAGCGGTGCATTAACGAAGGATAGAATAAGTTAGTCGTCCTATTACAAGTTACATAGTTATTACTACTATAATTTATCAATTCAGATAATTTCCTAATAAAAAATTTTCATATAGAGACTTTACAATTGTATAATTTTAGATGTTGTTTTTTTTTCGAGTGTCTTATATCATCAAATTATTCCTCACGCTCTGGGCGGAGCGGAAGCGAGTGTCAGACTTCCACTGACTAAAAACCACCCTTGTTCCTTATTAGCCCTTTGTGTCCGGGGCCGCGGTATTTTTTTCGCACAACCCGCAGCTCTGGAAGAGGTCAATCTCGATCTAACATTTTACAGACGACTGCGGAAAACGCAAAATAAAGCTTAATTTAACCTCTACTGACTAAATACATAACCAACGAGTAGAACGTACATTAATAATTCTCTATTTCACTCCGAAACGTGCATTTAAGGGTCCTACTTTAATCTTATAAATACATACGGCGAAGTTTACTTGAAGCCACTCGTGCATACATTAGTGTACCGGAAACGTACATCGGAAGTCCAGTCAGGAGCGTTTTCTTGCATTATTAATTCCCGCTTTTAATTCCGTACGTAATTCCCGGGTAATTCCAGTTAATCCCCATTTAATTTCCGAGGGGAACGTCCCGAAAATTATACGGAGCCGTCATTGTGTACATTTGTCTTACGGTTTGAAGGAAATAAATGACTGTTACTGTCTACCTAGGTTTAAATATAGCTTCGAGGATTTTAAAGTTATTAAAAGCAGCGCTGACGTGGTTTTAATTAAGAATAATGTTCGTTTAGGTACTCGTTGGTTTTGTTCAAGTGTGAGTTAGTTTTTGCCAGCCGATCTTGAAGACTTGAGAACGCTAGCTCCTCAAATCACTTAATGCGTGTAGACAACGCATTAAGTGCGCGTTAACGTATAAACTTACATTTTAAAAATATTGTTCATTTTTTAACCGACGAAAAACAATGCTAGGAGGTTGTTGTTAGGTCCTTTGTGTAGGCCCTCTGGAAGCCAACACTAATGCTTATTACTGTCAACAAGTATTATCATATAAAAAAAAAAAACTACGACTATTGTTAGTTGTTGTATTCTAAACTGTCTATTGAATACAGGGCGTCCCATGGCTATGCCACATGGAGGGAAAGCACCTTGAATATTGTAGATGGAACATTTTACTGAAAGAAGACATTATTTTCATTTAAAAAACAACTTCAACTGCATTCATAGATTTTTAAATAATTACATGGTTGAACCGGGAATCGAACAACAATTACCCTGTACCTTTATCATACCGATCGAAGGCTTCATCAAGGATTATTTTTTGCTTAATAACATAACAGAAATAAAAGGAAGACCATGAATTTTCAAGGTACTTTCCCTCCATGTGGCATAGCCGTGGGACGCCCTGTATATATAATTTAGTATTAAGGTTGCTATAAAGAAATTAAGGAAAAAGGAATAAATGATAGCGTGACGACTGACAGTGCAGAATGGAAGAAAAAAACTTGTTACGCTGACGTTATTTTTCTAGTACTCTATAGACATATTTATTGATTACTTAAGTCAGCCATCTCAACCTTTTTTTACTTTGGGCCACATAATTGCTACTGTTTAATCTTGCGGGCCGCAATAATCTACCTACCTACCTATTAACTAACAATCATGTAAAACTAGCTTTTACTTGCGGCTCCGCCTGGGCGGCTTTTGGTTATCGCGCATAGTCAAAACTCAACCCTCTTTTTTAAAGTCGGTTGCAAAGTAGCCTATGTACTTTCCCAAGATCTACTAGTCTGAGTACGAAATGTAATCAAAATCGATTCAGTAGTTTAGGCGTCAAAGCGTAATGCTGACACTTCACTTGGCGTATTTGGCCAAATATTTGTGGCATCTTAGGAATGCAAAATAACCGTAAGTTGAATGCAATAAGGTTTTTTGTACTCGTAAATATCGCAAATATTTTTACAAATACCTACGCCAAGTGTAGTGCCACTACCTGAGGACCTATGTAATCATTAAAGCTCTCTGAGTGCGGTAGTAAAACCAACAAGATTGACGCAGCAATAAATAATGTACACCGTCAAATGAAACCCGAAGCCTTACTCACTATACGTCATCCTCCTCTATTCTGTTCAAAGGCGATCCCAGCTTATTGGACGAGCTTGCATCGCTGTAATAATTCAAAACCTCATTGTGCGCTGACCATCAGTTTCTAATAAATCAACAGCTAGATTTAACTATGTTGAACGTAAAGACACGGAGTAAAGAGGATACAGAAAGTCGACTTTGGACAACGAGCGAAAACGCAAGCATGCTAAAGCAAACTGAACGAAGTCTTTTTACAGTTTAACTTAGGTCAAAATTCCCAGGTAAATATTGTTTTCGCAAACTTTATACATTAGCTTTAGTAGCTATCCGTTAACAAACTGTGGGACGATGGTATAGTCAGTGTAAGTGCACTCTCTGAGCCTAGCTATAGGCTTGCTAACTATGTCAAAACATTTGTTTACATAAATAACATATCAACGTTCGTAGGATTATTGTTGGCGCTGATGTGCTATTGACCCTACAGTTGAACAAGCTACATACATATTTAATATCTCCATTTTCTTTTGGCTATTTACATTGCACGTACTGTTTTTATACTATGTGTTTTTTTTAATGAATGATTATGTTTAATTTCAGGTTAGGTGCCTGTTACTAAACAGCATAGATGACAATTCGAAAGTACCCGTTTAAGTGTGCAAGCGCCTGTTTTTGATACATGAAAAACCTTCTGTTACTATCTATTCCGCGGTCCATACACAGTATATAATTATCTTGTTAGTTAATTACATAGCTGAGAGAAGGGGTGCACTGGCCATTTAATAATACACTGTCGGCTGGACCTGCACCTGTAATCCTTCGGCTTAGAGTGATGTAGTACACTTGCTGGCAAGGGCATTAGGTCCTCAACTCCCGTTGATAGGTCGTAATCATCAATCAAGCCGGCCTATTGCATAAGGTAGGACTTAATTAACTATGGCATACATTCTGCAATATAAACATCATGTATTCAGGTTTCCTACTGCTATACAGGATTTTATTCTATGAGAAGGAGTGGGTTATAATACATTTGGAGTGTATATGTATGCAAAGGCCTGTGTGAATTATCAGATTTGAACAACATGTGTCATCGATTTGAAATTAGCATAGTTATGGCTTTAATGTTTATGTAAACATTGTCACTTGTGTAAAAATATTGACCTGGATTGACCTGGAATAAATATAGCAACTATCAGACCACTGCTGCTCTCATTATTGTATGAACTATTTTTTCAATAGATTCCTTACAAGCACTTAATTTGAGTTGATGGTGTCATGTCATAATATAATTATAATAGTTTTGAGTTAATACCAACTTTTTCACGATGTTATTCTTAACCATATTGCGAACAGTGCAGTGCATAGACAAAGTTTCACAAAGTAATTAGCCGCCCTGGATTCAAACTGGACCACCACTCTCAATAAAGCATACATTTTTCAATTATGCATACTAGTTAGTAGTTACCTTATTGTTGATGTCTCCTTTACTACACGCTTCCGTGCTTTCTTTACGTACATAACTGCGAGTGCTAGAACGCCGCCATTTTGCACACTCGCGCTCTCTGTCGTAAAAGTGAGCTAAGATGTAAAGCCTATAAATATGGGCCGCTTTGCTGCGTGCTGGGTCAGTCGTCGGTCCTCGCTCGTCCACCATGCAGTAAAGTGTTCCTGGGAATATACGTGAAGAATATGAATATTGAAGCCTGAAGTTTGTTTCACCCCTGAACCCCTATAAGAAGAATAAATCTACAGTCCACCCTCGACAGTTTTGGTCCTTCGGAAACAAGTCAGTAACGAAACAAACATGGAAATACAGGTTGGCCAATAGGTAGGTATACCATTACTGTCTCTTATAAAAGGATCCCGCTTTACTCCTTTTGCTAGTATTTTTCATAAAATAATGATACATGTTCAGTCACACACTAAAAGCTTCATACAAACTTTGTGAAAAATTTGTAAAACGATCCTCTGAATAGAATCTCTCGATCTACGTGTCATAAACGCCTGACAAAAATGTGAAAGCAAAATAAAAAGTGGTTTAATAGCGCATTCCTTTACAAAGCGAGATTAAGTACAGGCGCTTATAAAAAACTAGCGGCTGGTTGTTATAATGTAGAGTATTGTAGAGCCTTTCTCATTTATTTTCCGTACTATACGATTATTAATAAAATGCCCACCGCTAGCTTAAGCAAAGCTTTATATTTTGAACAATTTCCTGAACATATTTTCCTTGCTCCTTTCAGAATTCAGCCACAAAGCTCTTCTCTATTTAGCACCGCTTATTTATAAAATGTCTGGTATGCGAAGATTCTATAAAATTTTAGTCATGACGGAATTTCTTTTAGAAACAAGAGTACGTGTAAAATGTTTTTACGACGGAATTATGTCACAAAAGAGGTTTGTTATTGACATAAGAGGCTCTAAAAGTATGCTAAGAAATATGATCACTTTAAGAGAAGAATTACTTGTATGCGAGATATTGCTGTGACAAAATTATGAGGCACAGAGAATCTTTAGAAAAGCGTGGTTTTTATGGAGATGTTTATAGGAAGAACGAAATGTAAAAAAATGAACGAAATGTTTGGTATTGTATAGCTAATTTATTTTGTGAAAGTAAGTATGTTTGTTAGCTTTTCACGTCTTACCAATGAAACGATCGTCCTGAAATTTTGCATAACATTGTCAGGTGTACAAAAACGGACATGGGATACCTTTAATCCTGAAGAAAAACTGTACGGTACTGTTCCCGTGGAAAACAATCATGATTAAATTATGTTACAATCTAACACTTTAGTAGTATTTTTATAATAACTTAACATGGTCGAATGTTGCGGCGGCGCTCAGCTCGTTGGGTTCATAAAATGTGTGAAGGCCGACTTTCACTATAATTATTTGACTGGACTTTGAAATATAACCTCTTCTAAATATTGCATTCATTTCGGAGCGATCGGTGCTACTGAAGAAACTACTCAACGGACTGCACTTGCACTATGCATATTGGATTCCCTTTGAGCGAACGTATTTTTGAATCGTTCGATATTTACTTCACTGGTTTTGTAAAGATTTAATTTTCTGTTGATACGGTTTCTTGACAGAAAGTGTAAAGGGTTTTATGTACAATTTCCATAATTATTGAGATACTATTTTTATATTTGTAATATTCTCTAGGTGTAGGTTAAATTTTGGCTAGGTGTAGTTGTCGCATGTTCCACAGCTGAGCAGGAGGGCTTTTTTTTTTTTTGGTCGGTGGAAAATCATCAAATGACCACCCCCCGCTCTTGGGCAGAGCGAAGGGGAGTGTCTGACTTCTACTGACTAAAAACCGAACCCATGTTCCTTCTTTGCCCTTGAGCCGAGGCCACGTCATCATCATCATCATCATCAGCCTATTGCAATCCACTGCTGGATATAGGCCTCTTTAAGGCCACGTCATCTCGTACTAAAATCCGCGGCCCCGACAGGGAGCATGGAGGCCTGAGTTTGATTCCCTTTGATTTGTGGTTAGTAGACGTAATAAGCCTAAGCTCGCCAACAATTTAGTCCGGTTCATATAAACATTAATCATCATCATCACCGTCTTCCTGCCATTGTTCCTTGGGTCGGCACAACACTTTTTTATCTTCCAATCTCCTCTGTCAACCGTCACACTATAATTTACTCCACATACCTACACATTTCAATTATAATAATTTGCAAGCTTACTTAGGTACACATCTCCTAACGTTCAATACCGATTACAGGCGTATTCTTATGTTGCCATAGCAATAATTTTCAATAAATTAAAATACGCTTGACTACATAATACGACTTTCAAAGCAGACGGTGCCCGATAAAAAGGACTTTGATGTGAATGCACAATTTTCAGGCTGCCAGGTATTTGTGAAATTTCCCCTTAAATCTCTGTTGTGAAGTCGCTCGGGATATTTCTAAGGAAATACTTGAATTCTTACAAAACTTTGAGCGCAGTTTGCTCTTTGTAGCACGGAAGCGTAGCCGCGTGTAGATGTAAAAGTGAATTGTACAATACTTTATTTTGTAAGGGCTAATATTACTTTGTTGGTGTGTAAAGAACGAATAAAAAATATGTAGGGGGAGGTACATACCCTACTTATTTGTTCTTGCTCCCATCCTGAAAGGAAACTCGTTGAAACTTAGTGAATTATTGCAAAAATAGTAGATACAGATAGTCAGCTAAGTTGGTTGTGAGCTAGGCTGTCTGATCCCGTCACGTGTGCTATATTAACCTCTACCGAGGTTAATCGACAAAAACATACCGTTAATGTATTTTGCGATGCACCATCAGAGAAATGGGTTTAGCAATATGTAATTTAAATAATTATTTATCATTTTTGGATGAGCTGGGTTGATGGCTGTATTGACTGGTCGGTCTTCTGTTGAAAGGGACTTACATATAGCTGGTGAAGTGTAGGTCGATATAGTAGACCTAGAGTATAATACCGAAAATTGAGGTAGAGATGTACCTACCACACCTTTGCCTCAATCTTAGGAGATTATATTCGTGAAACGTAGTATTTCGTGTAACAACACCATATCATTAAATCCTCAGATTCCGTCTCAAAATTCAGCTCATAAAACAACCGTAAGGTATACGAAATGTGTCTCATTTCAAAAGCTATTTATGTGTTTGTGTAGTCCTCTCGTGCTACCTTCAGAACACAAGGCCTCTCACCTGCCTTCATTAGCGGCAAAGGGTGGAATGATCTCATGTTTGGAGCCGAGGAGAATCAGGGCGGAACTTGGAGCGACCCTTGTAAATCAACCAATAGAATTGGATTGCCAAATCTGTTGAATTTGAATCGAAGTGACTTCTGGGTCCTGAAATGCGTGGCACTGGTGGATGAAGAGGTTTACAAGTCGGTAGGCAAGTCTATTTGAGTTTTTATAGTAATTTCTAAAATGGTAGAATATGTGTGTCCAAAATACATCTCATGTGAATAATAACAAATGAAATGACTTTCCAGCCGAAAGAGGAGAAAGTATTCCTTAGGGTACTTTTATTTTAGAACTAGGAGTTCCGTGAAAAACCCCCTTGGTATTTTAATAAAATCTTATTCAAGTATCATTTCACGCCGACAACGCTCGCGTACAGTATGTATTAAAAAAAAAAAGTAGCTTAACTTATTTTTGCCACAAATAGGCTTAAAATTAACTACATATATCACCGAAAAGCCCGCATTAAACCCAAAAACCTATTCAATTGTACACAACACTATTTTCTCGTTCATTTCATTCAGTCACAGGACAGAGGCATTATACAATTAATTTAAATAATATTATTACTACCCAATAATCGTGGGCAGAATGCAATGTACTGGAAAATTTATTGAATAATGAATAGCGAATGGTTTTATGTTTCCCTATCCGATTTGACCTGACGTTCGACTGGGTTTATATGTTTACGGGTATATTGTTCAAGCTGTACCTTTTGTGTTTCGTTGATTTGGAGAATATAATTTAATTTGGGTAAGTTACTATCCACAATCTATCCTACGAATAAATAAAATTGAAGTCTATTTTTGTTATTTTTAACAGTTTTTACTGCCCTCCACAAGGTGATAGGGGTGCATTCATCTCCTTATTCTGAATCATATTCAACCTTTTCTGTACTGGCGAATAGCTAAAGTCATTAAGAGTAACTTTTATTTCAGAAAAAATCGAGGGTGCCAGTGCAAAAAAATAAAATAAGTTACTCACAAAATCCGATTCACATAAGGAAGTAGTTCATGCAGACGAAGGTAGCGGCAAACAGCTAGTTCGTAAACATACTTGTATTGTTGTAGTAGCTGTTGTCCGCGACCTTTGATAGTACCTGTCTTCATTAGAGCATCCATCATAGGCCGGGAGAGATGCGTCCAGATAAAATAAATTAAACCTCATTTATATTCAAGTTAGACCAAGAATCAGCACGTTTCCATCGTAAAAAAGGACATTCTATAATATTAAGGTAAGTAATAAATTGGTTGGTTACCTAAATGAAAAATATTATGTTTTTTAGAAAGCCGACATTATATTATTTCGTAACCCACGCTACAGGAAAAAATGTAATCCAAAAATAATAAATAAATAATAATAATAAATAATATTCCACAACTATCACACAACGCCATCTAGTCCCAAGCTAAGCAGAGCTTGTGTTATGGGTACTAGACAACTGATAAACATACTTATATATTTCTAAATACATACATATTATAGATAAATTACACCCAGACACAGAACAAATGATCGTGCTCATCACACAAACATTTGTCCTGGGTGGGAATCGAACCCACGACCTCCGGCATAGCAGTTAGGGTCACTAACCACTAGACCAACAGGCCAGTCAATTCCCTTGTTCGTTCATCTATGTAGAAGGATATACTTACAATGTTTTTATTACATTGTAAGTAACCAGAAAAAGTCATCTTATTTCAGCTCCGTTTTCCTTTACAACTCAGAACATAAAAAGCAAAAAATTCTAAAAACTTACCGTTCACGTAAAAACATTTACCATAAAGGTACGTCCCGTGAAGGCAAACAAGACATTTACAATATCGGTGACTTTCCAAAAGTTGGAGCTTCCAGTATTCAACAGGCGTAGTAGGCATGAATATGGAAAAGGCTACGAGACGTGTAGCGTTCGTAGCGGCGTAAGCCCGTAGCCCGTAGCGCGTAGGCCGGCGTAGCGCTGAAGTTTGTAGCTATTTTCTCTCTAGAGAGAAAAGCGGTATGATAGAAAGAGCACGTTACATATTGTTTGGAGATTCTACTCGTAGAGTATTGTAGTTTTTGTTTGACATAATAGTTGTGATTTCTATTTAACATAACAACACCTGAAAGTTTGGGCACAGATGTACTTAGGTATTAGGTAATTTAAAAATATTGTGTTTTCACAGACTACGTCGATATTTTGAAGATGTTGTAAGAACCATAATTATTAAGTAACTTATAGTCTTTGGTCCGTTTTACACAACGATAAAATCAGTACGCTATTTTACTGCATAATATTAGCATCACAGCATGCAGCAAGAGTAGATCGTATCATTTAGCATTTGTTTTTACTGTTCGAGTTCAGACAGACGTGGTATGGGTATTACAATTGAACCGAACATTTTACGATGAAATATTGTGCATATCCAGTGATATTCAACCATAATTAATATAATTACGTGTTAGGAAAAGCTTTTATTCTGTCTTTATTTTCTTTTAAATTACCAATTCACTTACCTCATCTAATCAAAAAACAATATCGGTCCTCTTTAACGAACAATGAGTCTATTGTCATCATTTTTAAGTGTCATTATCGCTCCATCATTTCCGCAAACCGTCATTACCATTCAATGAAAGAAATAAACAGTCCTGCTCCACAATATTTACATGTCCCCGCCCACAAAGTTTAACTCCCCCTTAATGCTTAAGGGTAAAACACGACAATACGAAAATTAAATTTTTAAAGGCCATTGTCGCATCTACAATTCAAATATTTCTTTCTTTCCTTTTGTTTGGCGTACTTACGAGATAAAATGCTTTGTTTTGTTTTTTCAATGTTTTTTTTTCTTTGATCCCATTGATATTGTTCTCTTTGAGTTGTCTCAGCTTTTTGAGGACGTTTCTCGGATAAGAATGTAAACCAGTCAAGTGTTTTTTGGTCTTTGTAATATTGTGAGGCGGTAAATGCCTATTTTGTTGGTAGTAAATTAGTTTGACGTCGGGAAAAACAGTATT
This sequence comes from Diarsia mendica, assembly GCA_949316265.1. Lineage (NCBI taxonomy): Eukaryota > Metazoa > Arthropoda > Insecta > Lepidoptera > Noctuidae > Diarsia > Diarsia mendica. The sequence goes on along the minus strand of OX438903.1, from coordinate 13,605,019 downwards.
GGGGTGATTATGAAAGATTTTGGCAATTTTTTAATGTTAATAACAAAGCGTTCTCTTTCTCTCTACTTAATTAAAAACTTTCTGTGCCATAATTGTTTCTATATTTTTTATTTATCAACGTTATGAGCCGTGTCAACGGCGCGTTCGTGTTCCACGCACACCTCAAAGAGATGTCAGTAACATTGCAGGGGCCATTTCTGTCATTAATATTTGATGATTTCCCAACCTGCAAAAAATTAAAATATTAATTGTAGTTTAAGTGTACCTTTTTTTTTTTGGTGGGTGGAAAATCATCCGGGGGGATCTTCCAAAGCACCAACCCGTAAGACGACCCACTGACCCCAAATTTCATTGAATATTAATAATTGTTCCAATTTTACTATAAATTTCCAAGAGTGTATAGTTGTATAATTTTTTATTTACCATTAAAAATAGTCCTAAAAAGTTTGTTTCATTACATAATTGTACTGTTTTCTCGCAAATGTGTTGAAAAACGTTCTATGATACACGTGCAGAAATTGACAAACATTTCATTTTTACAAACTCGTGACTATGGTAACCCCTCGACTTCGTCTCGGGCTTAAATTCGTCTACTCGTTTGTAAAAACCAACTTACCGCACTAGTATCATAAATAACTATTGTTTCATGAAGACCTGAAATGAATTTTCAAGTCAATTATCTTTAGTATTTCCGTCTGTTTTAATACCGTAAAGCCAAAAGTGCTAAAAATTTAAGTCTGAAGTTCTACAACGATGCCGTTTTCGGTATTGGTTCAGAAACAGGTTCACATACGTCATACATCACGCCAGTAATCGCCGTAGGGCGTAGACAGAGAATGGTATAGACAAGCTATTAAAATAATAAGAATTACGAAAGTGAGACAACACTATGGCAAAATGTGTATGTGTGAACAGGACATAGCATCGTTTTTTCATCTCTTTTTGCGTATCGGTTTTTTGTTGTTTGCCATCACTAGCCATGATGGCAAGCAATATTTGTGATGTCAGAATATTTACTTAGATAAAAATTGTTATACGCTTATTTTGTGTAATTTGCAACTTAGTGATATTCCAGAAAGTAATATTAAGTGTGTAGTGATGGTGAATTGCTGTATATATGGCTGTAAAAGCCGTAGTGAACGAAATCAACCAAACATAACCTTTCATCGGTAAGTGGCATTTTCCATAAAATACATCAAGTAAATCAAATGATTATTGTACGTACAACTATTTTCTGTCAATAACAAGTAAAGATAATTGATAATTTCATCTAGTACGACGATAATAATATCTTAACTTGTTTGTTTCTATTACCCGACCAAAGTGTGTAGCAATTAACAGGTTAGGTGGTTCTCTTTGTCAGTTCATGTCATTTGTCATTAATCGGATAATAACTATCGCTGTCTCTTACCGAAATACGCTGATGCCTTGTCTATACCTATTCTCTGTCTACGCCGTAGGGTAAGGCCGAGGTGTGATTTAGGTATAACTACCCACCAAGTTCCCATATTAGACAAGCCTATATTGCCATCAAAGGAACACAACTTTAAACTATAACACAGTTCAACACAAACATTTTCACATTTTAAAACAAGATCTACCCCCATTTATTCTCACAGAAACGTCTCCAAACACCCCATTCTCTAAAAGACAGCCATAGCATAATAAAAATGACGCATACTAACATGTCATGAGCGCTTTATACTGTTTCATTATGCCTTATATTTTCTCGTCTTAAGGCCCCGTAACCGGGTACAGTCCCTTCACAAATAATTTACCTGACAGCTGCAGTCAAATATCAACTTTATTGCTATGACAATAAAGTCACAATAACTTTGACAGACTTGCCAATAACAGCAACTTCATTCCAACCTTATTGTAACGAGTATAAAGTTCAAAGTGATTCAACTAGAATAAGTTTGAAAGGATGGTAGTCGGGTTCATGCAATGCAATGGTCGTCATTTGTTTTGATGTGCTCCTAGAAATCCGGGTAATGTCGGGAGTGTTTCCAAATGTGAGTGAAATAAGGTTTTAGTAAGAAACTATGTCAGCGTCTTGTAGGCTGGTAGATAGAGGTGAATTTTGGCTAAATGGGAATGATATGATAATACCATATTGTTAACTGCTTGCTTGTCCTTGTGGTAATTAATTACAGATGCGATTGATTAGTCTATAGTACCTACGCAACTTTTTTTTTTTGGAGTGTTGAACATTAACAAATGACTCCTTCCGCTCTAGGCAGAGCAGTAGGGAATGTCAGACTTCTACTGACTAAAAACCACCCAAGTTCCTTCTCAGCCCTTTGTGTCGAGGCCGCGGTATCTCTTTCGAACAACCCGCAGTCCCGACGGGATTAGTATGCATCCTGGATTTTGAAAAGAGTCATGAGGTATTTTATTGGGCTTCATATGAATATTATAAACACTTTTTAAGAGTACTGTAAACTAAATTGGTGTTGTACAGTCGAATAAGCTAATAAGTATACAACCAGCTAACTTGTATTTACTTTTAAGATTATACAGATACATGTAGCATACAGCAGTTTAGGATACAGCGTTTGACATCAGTCGCTTTATGCGAAACACTTGATAAAACAAAATTACAATCAATATTTTCAGTGTTATAGAATTATAAAGATCTCTACCCTGTATACTTATTAGCTTGTTCGACTGTACGAGGTCAAGAGGCCGCTTTCTTAACATGAACAAAAAAAATTAGAGAGATCCTATAGAGTTCACAGAGCTAGTCAGACCACGTGGAGTGGTTGAACTGCATTCGGTTAGACTAAATCCCTAGATGGGGACAATCTAGGCATGAATAATCTAGATCCAATCCAACCCAATCCGCACTGGGCCCGAGTGGTGGATTACAGCTCATCCCTCTCCTAGAGAGGAGGCCTCACTGAATTGGAAACATTATAGGCTGATGATGATGATGAATTTATCAAACAGCAACGTCAGTTTCCCGAGCCAAGATGTTTATAAAACTACATAGTAGCATAAACATAAGAAACAAGAGTAATTTCAAAAACAAAGAATAAACAAATTCACCTGTGTTTACTAGATGTGCTGGTAACAAGAACGGAAGGCTTAAATTAATATCGGTACCCGTACTAGTGTTCGAAGAGCTTTGGAACAAATGTTTTCTCAACCGGTGGAGCGCTCGCTCGAGCTATTAATATAAATTTTCTCTGTAATAATTTCTAGGAAGTGAAGATGATATGGTGTTACCGTCTACGATGTTTTTTTAAGGAAACATTGAAATAATAGACCAGTTGTTTTAATAACGTGTTTGTAAATATCAAACTTACATTAAATAACATCTCGCTCCTCCTCCTCTCAATCCTCAAAATGGTTAAATATAGATATATAGATAACATATATAAGTTATACATCTATATTTCACTAAGTAAGTATAGTAAGTAAGGGACAAGCCTATTGCCATCAACGGGCCACGAATCCAGATCTCATGAATAGTAATAGATAATTGTGATGGAAAAACTCAATAACATTTTCCCAACCTGAGTGTCGAACCCGGAATCCAAAGCTCGGCAGTAGCGCTTGCGACCAGTGAACCAACGAAGCACTCGTTTGAAAATCTCATAACATCACGCCTATAGTCTTTGAAGGATTAGGCAGAGGGCTAGGACTACATAGTGTTATAAAGTTTGAAATATTTTGAAAAGTTTTAAGTACTTTTTAGCCTATGTTTTAAGTCTGCTGGAAGAAATTTCACATGAAATAAACAGTACCATTGTGCTCTTCTATTTTTTTTAATGTTTTTATCCTTTTTTTTTGTATTTTGTGTGTACATAAATAAATATGTTTTACTATGGTTGTGAACATTGTATTACACAAACAAATAAATAAATAATCCTAGGCTGGTGTTACTATCCATTTTCAAACGGTCGCAGTGCGGTCTATTTTCTACTTGGAACATTTCCCGTCCATATCTGCATATTAAAATTTCACGAGCAGGCTAAATGTCTATTAAGTATCTCATTTTGCGCTATAACGGAACAAAACGGGTAATATTCACAGTTAACTTAACCTGTGGGCAGTTAAGGGTTATTTTAACGATTGGACATAACATCACGCTTTTATTCTTAATGCGTTAGGCAGAAGTGTTTCTTAGGTACACTTGGGACGTGATGAAGAGGAATATCGTCTCAGCTATCGTGAGGTATAGGAGACCCTCCACGTTTTGTATGTCGCCCTAGTCTAGCTGTTCGAAGTGGTCCTTGTAGGGAACTGAGATTAATAGGCACCAATTAGGTTTAAGTCATTATTTAATGACGATTGAACCTATAACATATGCTAATGGGGAGGAATTCTACTGCGAAATTTTTAATAAATCCTCCGAAATCATTTCTTCCAGCACTCTCTTAGTCCAGAACTTCAAGTTTAGCAACTTACGCATAGGTACTACGTAGATGAGACTACATTTTAGGGATTCAATTGTTCGTGTCGCATTTACATACATATAGAGGTTCTATATATATGTTCTTTGTAAGGGTTCGAGATTACACATTCAAATTAATGAACTTCTGTCTTGTCGAGGCGAAATTAAGGCGATGACAAGAGCCAAATAGGCTTGTCTCGAACAACTTTTTAGCCAAATCTATACATTTTAACACGGCGGAAAAAATATATGTTAATCTTGAACATATTTCTGAAAATTTCGTTGTTTTCAAAACACGTTTCTGAAAAGTTTTCTCGATACAAAAAAATGGTAAACATACCTCTTAAAATGATCTTCCAACAAAAATATCTGAATTAATTATCAACGTACGTTCGTAAAATTTATAACAATAACGTATCATATTTAAATACAAAATTTGGTTGTTTTTAATTTTTGATTATTTAATAAATTATTTTGATGTAATTAATTATTATATGGTTTGTAAGAAGTTCGAGCGTTGCGTCATCGCGCTCTCTTTCTTACCTAAGCAATCCGACAGTGAGCGCTTAGGCGCGGTGCTAGACGGACGTATGTCACTTTGCGCCCCACTGACAGCTATCCGTTCATCTATAAATTATTATTGACCGCGTCACAATGTTAGTCCAGGATCCACGGTACATTTTTTCACTTGATTACTATCAAGCTAATTTTCCGTGAGCAGCTGCATTTTGATGAGACGCCAACATTACCCTATACGAAAACTCTCGATTGTGGTAGGTAATAGGGGCAGCAGGGATAAAATATATATTGATTATATATTATTATAATTATTTATTTGATGATTTTCAAAAATCTATTACTAACTATTTTATTTTTATCTGATGATCATTATCTAAATCCAACATGTATTGAAACGAGCTCATCAAAAATTACTACAAACCAGCTGTTTTTTAGGGGTCCGTAGCCGAATGGCAAAAAACGGAACCCTTATAGATTCGTCATGTCTGTTTGTCCGTCTGTCCACCCGTATGTCACAGCCACTTCATTCGGAAACTATTGAGACTACACAGTTGAAACTCGGTAGGTAGATGTATTCTGTGAACCGCTTTACGATTTTTATACAAAAATAAAAAAAGGATTTAGGGGGTCGCCCCATACATGGAACTGAAACTATATTTTTTTTTTCATTAAACCTATACCTACGTGTGGGGTGTCTATAGACATTAGACAGGTCTTTAAAAATGACATTGAGGTTCCACAAACAATTTTTTCTCAAAGCCAATCGTTTGGAAGACAGACACTTCCAAATTTGTAAAATGGCGACCGGCCTCGCGGTCGCTTGCCTTCGGTATTGCCAACAATGACCAGCTTTTCAAGGCTGCTATCTCCTCTTTGCATTATGTGGCCGAAATAAGACAAAATACGCTGTAGGCAAACTGTTGACAATCGAGTCTTGATATTATCGAGTTGGTAAAGGATAGACACATTTTGTGCGTTTGGCCGTCCATGGAATTCGGAGAATCCGCCTAAAACACCACATTTCGAATGCGTCTATCCTCTGTCTTACTCTTGTTTGGATTGTCCATGTCTTAACTTGTGGGGAAAAATGCTCCTTCCGAGAAGCCTGTGCCTGAAAAGGAACCGATCCAGGCTGATGATGGTTTCGTGACGGTGTTGAGGAGGAAGCGCCGTCAGCGAACCATCAAGAACTGCTGCGGCACGGCTCCATCGGAGCCCAATGTGCATATTCGTGCCGCAAAGCCAAACACTGTGTACCTCTCCCTTCTACATTACACCACTACGACGGAGGACATCGTGGAGTACGTGCGCCAGAAGATCAAGTACGTGGCGAGAGTGCAGCTGCTCGAGTCGCGCCGCAACGTCAATGTTTTAAAAAAAAAAACTTTAAGGCGTTTGTGGTGCGAGTACCGACATGCTACCTGCACCTCGTCTTGGAAGAGGACTTTTGGCCGAAGGGGGTGGTGTTTCGACGCTTCCGCGGGCAAGTGCCACATGATCGCACAGTGACGTAGTGCAAGTGTAGTGATACTAATATAGTTTTAAGGTTTTGTTTACTAACACAAGCTGTCAATTATATCGTATGTATGTTAGTCTGTAAGGTATTTATCTATGGGCCAAAGTAGCTTGAAAATAAATATTTTTTTTTTTTTTTTTACTACACTATACCACGTTTTTCCCAGATGTTCCGGGGGCGTAATGTAGCATCTTTAGCCATGGCTATCCGCCGTTTTATTTCTGTGACGCAGCTGCCTTCATTACTTATATTGGAGCCCAGTTAATCGAAGCTGTCCACAGTATAGATGCCTTAGATGTTATAGGCGCCCGATAGCTTTCCCGCACGATCTACCACCATAAGCTTGGTTTTCTGCCTATTTATTGCAAACCCTACTTTGCCACTTTCCAATCTGTGCCGTATCTCTTTCATGTTGCCAAATGTTGTAGCAAGGAGAACGGTGTCATCAGTGTACCTCAGATTGGAAATCCACTTTCCACCAACAGTAAACCCCTTGTCCCAGCCCTCAAGAGTCTTGAATGATATTACTCTTCATACATATTGAAGAGCAGAGGTGAGAGGATGCATCCCTGCCTAACGCATTTGAACAGTCGGTGTCTATTTTGACGAAAGAGCGGTTGTTGATGTGTAGGTAGAGGCATCGGACTATGTCAATAAGATGTTGAGGCGTTCCCATGTCTTTAAGAACCCCCCACAGCTTGCCCCACTCCACGCAATCAAATGCTTTGGTATAATCTATGAAACATATCAATACAGGGCTGTTAAATTCCCGGCTTTTCTCTATAATTTGGCGAACGTTCAGAATTTGTTCCCGGGTGTCTTTGCCTTTAACAAAACCTGCTTGCTCTTCTGGAATTTGTGGCTCCAGAAAGTGTATTAGCCTGTTGTTTATGATGTACAGGAATATTGATGGTGCGTGGAGTAAGTGCCAAACACTTAATATAATTTTTAGAATCTTGTAGGTAACTTGTAAAGAGTGGGTTTAATAGAAAATATCCAATCCCCAAAACCCAGTTAGTAAGTAATCATTTTTAATGACTTCGTTATCGATACATATTGGAAGGAAGGAAGGGGACTCTTTAATCAAACCATACATTTTGTAGGACAAATATTTTTTCAAATAATTTAGATAATTATCATCAGATTTAACAAAAAAAACCCAGCAGATGATTCTCAAAAGTGTTTGTACTTAACACTTTTGAGAATCATCAAACCAGCATATTTTATCCCTGCTACCCCTATTACTTACCACAATCGAGAATTCGAGAGTTTCGTGCAGGAAATTGTTGGGCGTCTCGCCGTCTCATCAAAATTAGCTTGATAGTAATCAAGTGCAAAAATGGACCGCGGATCCTGGACTATTTGTTTCTTACTTGGTAGTATGGCGCTAGGGTATCGGAAAAATTGTGGGCGTGTCCAAAAATACTGAAACATCAGAAGTCAATAGCTATTGTCATCGTCTTAATGACATCTTTTAATTGCAATTTATTCCTTTAGATCCTACCTACACGGAAACAACGCATCCAATTTACATTTAAACTCTTAATAAACTGTTCAATTAATCACCAATTCTTTAGCATTGTTAACATTAAAAATATCCCTTTATTTACCCAACTACCCGGTTTGAACCGCCTTTCTCGAAAGCCCGGTTCTCTCTAATTATTCAAGTTAATTGAAGTTTTGCCAGGACCCCAATCTCGCAGGGAGAGTTATACGCCTTTTCGGACCCTAATTCACAGCTAAATTAAAAAATACTTGCGAAATTAATCCTGGAATGAGAATGTTAGGAGTATGAAAGGAGCGAGGAAATCGGCAGTCCCATATGAAATCAAAACTAGTAGTACCGAGATACAAGAACTATTACGGGAAACGAACCGTCGCTTATTTGATACCTACGCTAATTAATGACATTCCAACAAAAGTTCAATCGGAAATAACAAATAGTAATTATAAAATTAAATACAAAAAATTCTTTGACTCTCTCTGAAAATGTATCATCCTGTTTAAATATCATTCACTTAGTTATAAGCATCGACGCGATTCCGATCCCGACCCGCATAGTGGGTATGTTTGTAATCTTTCCTAGTATTTTATTTTGCGTGGTACCTCACAATTTGTTATAATTATGTGTGAACCAGTTAACTATGTTTATTTGTTACCTATGTTAGTTTTAAAATAGTTCATAAGTGTTTTCAACATCCGGACAAACCTATTGAGGTTTTTGTGATATTTCTGTGTTTATATTTTGTTTTTATCTTTAATTAATAAACAATAAAAAAAAAAAAAAAAAAATATGGTGCTGAAGAATGAAGAATATGACGTTATGAACTAGAAATGTTTTGGTTGACGAATATTGCGAACGGCCTGGTGTAACAAATACTATCGAGCTATTCCACCTCACAAATGATAAAGAGTCTTCTTCTTAGCGTGTCGATGGCCATCTAAATTGTGTCGGCTCAAAACTGAGGTACGTTTGGCGCAGGAAGGAAAGAAAAAAAGAAAAGAAGAGTTGATGGCCGACCCACCAAAAAAAAGAGACCAGGATCTATGAATGCTATTAAAGCAGGGAAAAACTAAAGAAACAAAGTATAGATTACTAGCGGACGTCCCGCGGTTTCAACCGCGTAGATCCCGTTCCCGTGGGAATACAGGCATAAAAAGTAGTCTATGACACTCAGCAATAATGTGGCTTTCTATTGGTGAAAGAATTTTTAAAATCGGTTCAGTAGATCCCGAGATTACCCCTTTTTTTTTTTTTTGGTGGGTGGAAAATCATCGAATGACCCCCCCCGCTCTTGGGCAGAGCGAAGGGGAGTGTCAGACTTCTACTGACTAAAAACCGAACCCATGTTCCTTCTTTGCCCTTGCGCCGAGGCCACGTAATCTAGTACTAAATACCGCGGCCCCGACGGGCGTCGGCCCTTGCGGGCCCCTCCTTGCTGACATCTCTTTGAGGCGCGCGTGGAACACGAACGCGCCGCCGACACGGTCTGTTGCCGTCATGACGACGGCCGGACGGCGAGCTAGCCCATTACTCACCGTCCACAGGCCCGCGTCTACGGTGGCCGGAAGCCATCACGTGGCCCCCGACGCCCGGAGCGCCTTCCGCGCCTTCCGCGGCGGCTGGGACGTTGAGAGGATCGCTCCCTCTCTCGTTCCGCCACCTCCTTCGCTAGCATCACTGCTTCGCAGAAGGAGGCGACGGCGTCCCATTCCTCCTCGCCCCGGACCATGGCTTGCACCAGGGCCGGACGCGAGAGGTCACCGCCGCCGATCGCCGCTACGAGAACACGGCGGGGCTCCGCCCAAGCAGGGCACACCTCCACAGTGTGCTCCACCGTGTCCTCCGGTCGATCCTCGCAGTGGAAGCATCCGGGCGTTTCCTCCCGCCTAATTCGGTGCAGGTACCTCCCGAAACATCCGTGTCCGGTGAGGACCTGCGTCAGACGGAAGGTGAGGGCGCCGTGGCTCCTCTCTAGCCACTCCTCAAAGAGGGGACTTACCGCCACTATCGTGGCGTGCCCTGCACGGGGTTGCGACAGTCGCTGTCTCCATACCGCCATGAGATCGCACCGGAGGTCTGTCCGCCGCGCAGCAATGTGCCGCGGCAGCAGAGTGACCCCCCGGTGTAGCGCCTCCGCGCGCCACTCGTGTAGGCGCGCGAGGACTATCGCCTCCAGATCCCACGGCGGCAATCCGGCAAGGAGATTCGCCGCCTCGCGGGAGATCGTGCGGTATCCGCGGACTAGCCTTACGGCCATGACCTTTTGGGGCGCGCGCAGGTCAAGCTCCTGGAGCCCAGACCTCTGAGGTGCTTTCGCTGCCACGTGGGGCAGCACGTAGGGTGCCGATGCACCTCGGAGGTGGACCGCAGCGAACTATGCTTCCGCTGCGGTCAGCCCGGTCACTGGGCTGCGGCTTGCCTGGCCACGCCGCACTGCGACGCATGTGCGGCGGCTGGGAAGCCGGCCGAGCACCGGGCAGGGAGCAAGGCCTGCGCTCCACCTGCCAAGGCCAGGGGAAAGGGGAGGCCCTCCGCCACCACCCCCACCGTCGCCAACGCCGCGGCCGCTGACGCCGCCGCCGCTGCTGCCGCCGCCGCTGCCGCTGCCTACGCCGCCGCTGCCGCCAAGAATCAGGAGGTCCCGGAGGGGGCTGAAATGGACTGCCATTAATGGCCCCCCATTAAGCCTCCTCCAGGCGAATATCAACCACTGCGCCTGCGCTCAGGACCTGTTGCTCCAGAGCATGGCGCAGTGGTCGATCAACATCGCCGTGGTCTCCGAGCCGTATTTTGTCCCGCCCAGGCCAGACTGGGTGGAGGACTGTTAAATAAGACACGGCCTTCGGTAACAAGCTGTTTAATTGCACTGACATACGAGGCGAACGCGCACGACCGCAGGTCGCGCATCTATATCTATAGCTAGCTACTAACTAACCTAACATCCCTCCACCATATATTCTAAACTATACATTCCGTAATTAGAAGAATTTCCGATAATTGGCTCGAGCAATATTCCTTAATTTTGGACGAGCTTCCGTAGCCATTCGGAGATCAGGTTTCGGATCAGCTGCTTTCGGTACTTGCTCAGCTGCTGGCTCAGCTGTTGACTCAGCCGCTGGCCCAGCTACAGTTTCAACTGCTGGTTCTCTGATTTCATCTTGGAGCTCTGAGCTTGGCTCGCTCCACTCTTCATCTTCCTCCGGTGAATCTGGGCGTTGCTGATCTGACGAATGAGCTCCTTGTGGCAAATGTTGTTCTCGGCCTGTCCCGGAATCCGCGAGAGCCCAATCCGTGTCATTGGCTTGTTGTGCCTCGTGCGATTTTATTTTATACAATTGGTTTTTATGTTTTTTTATTGTAATGTTTTGCTCTGGTATATACACGTCGTATAAACTTTTGCCAATCTTATTTTGAACTGTTCCCCGTATCCATTTATTATTGTTACTTCCTTTCACTAGTACTGCATCATTTGTTTGTAAGTCAATGTTCCTACTGCCTTTATAATATTTGGCCTGTATATATTGTTTCTCGCGCACTTTAGTTTGCAAGTCTTGTGACAATAATGAGGACGACGCTGATACCTCAAGCGCGGGCACCTCAACCGAGGTGTTTAATAAATCAAACCTGCAACGCAATTTACGTCCGAGCATTAATTCGGCCGGCGAGCTGTCTGTCGTCGTGTGTTTAGTGTTCCTATATCTGAATAAAAATTCTGAAAGGTGTGCCTTTATTTTGTTTTTGGGTGTGCCCTGTGCTACTAACCCTTTTAAGAACTTTTTAATTATTTTTACATATATTTCTGCTTGACCATTACTAGACGGCGAATACGTTGGCGAAGTAATGTGTTTAATTCCATTTAGACTACAGAAATCTTTAAATGATTTACTAGTGAAAGAGGTTCCATTATCGGTGACAATCGTATGTATTGTTCCAAAACGAGCCATCGTTTCTTGTAGTTTCACTACGACTGCCGCCGTCGAGTAGTCACTGCTAAGGGAAAAACACTCCACCCATTTAGTATATGCATCGATAATGATAAGGTACATCTCTCCTTGCCATGGACCAAAAAAATCTAAATGTACTCGGTGCCAAGGATGCTCTGGAAAAGGCCAAGGTGTCAACGGAGCCCGTGGGGGTGTGGGCCGTAAACTTAAACATACTCCGCAGTTGGCTATCTTGTTTTCTATATCCTTATCTATATGAGGCCACCAGAATCTAGATCTCGCTTCAATCTTTGTTTTTAATATTCCTAAATGTGGTCTATGTAGTTCATCTAAAATTTTGTTCCGCAATGACTTTGGTATTATTAATTTGTGACCCCTAATCAGACAATCGCCTTCCCTAGCTAAATCAAAACGACATTTATAGAAAGGTAATAAATTTATGTCCTCTAATTTTATTTTAGGCCAGCCGTACTGTACATATTGTGAAACCTTAAGTAAAATGCTATCTTTATTAGTCTCCAAACGAACTTCATCTAATGATACCGGTAATTGTCCATCTGCAACGAAATAAATGTACGACGCCTTGTCGTCTAACTTATTATTGTAAACAAGTGAGTCATCCGAGACGACACCTACTTGGCCTATTTCGGAGAATGATCCGTTGTCGCTGTTATCTGTGATCGGATGATTACCGCTGCCCGCTCCTATGGTGACAGCCCGACTGAAGTAGTCGGCACAATTACTTGCGCTCGGAATATACTGTATCTCATAATTATAGCTAGACAAAAATAAAGCGTATCGCTGTAACCGGTTTGCGGACACTTCTGGTATGCCTTTGTCGGGATGAAATATAAACATTAACGGTTTGTGATCGGTGCGTAATATGAACGGATTAGCGACACCATATAAATATTGATGAAATCGTCGAATACCAAAAACGATTGCTGTTGCCTCCCTTTGGATTTGGCTATAATTTTTTTCAGCACTACTGAGTGATCGCGACGCATAAGCGATGGGACGTTCTACCCCATTCGCTTCTATTTGAGCTAAAACCGCACCTAACCCTCTCGGAGACGCATCTACTGTCAAAACCAACTTGTAATTAGGATCAAAATGTGCCAGTGTTTGAGCTGATGTCAGTTCCTTCTTAATCCGATTGAAAGCAGCCTTATGAATCTCTGACCAAGACCAGTCAATATCTTTTTTTAGTAAATCGTTTAATGGACTTAATATTGACGACGCATTCGGAATGAACATCCTGTAATAATTAACAAATCCTAAAAATGATTTTAATTCCTGCACATTATTAGGGGCTTTGGTGTTAGTCATTGCTGTTACTTTATCCGGGGATGTGTGAATCCCTTTTTTATCAATAAGAAATCCTAAATAAGTCACCGAATCTTGAAACAACTTACATTTGTTTTTATTTAAAACCAACCCAGCTTCTTGTAAACGGTGGAAAACCTGCTGTAACCGTTCCGTATGTAGCGCTTTTGTGTTTCCCGTTATAAGAACGTCATCCAATAAACAAAGTACCCCCTCGATACCGTTTAGCAAATTTTCCATGGTTTTTTGGAAAATAGCCGGGGCATTGGCTAGGCCGAACACCAAACGTGTAAACTTAAATAACCCCTTGTGTGTATTTATTGTGGTGTAAATTTGTGAATCTTCATCCAATATTAGTTGTAAATACGCACTACTTAAATCTAACTGCGAGAACTGTATACCCCCGTGTAATTTAGAAAATAGCTCTTCTGTTCTTGGTAGTGGATACTTATCTATGTGTAAACATTTATTTAATGACACAGAAAAATCCGCACACAAACGAATCTCACCATCTTTTTTTAGTATTGGAACTATTGGGCTCGCAAATTCAGAATGTTCGACAGGTATTAATACACCGGTTTCAACTAGTCTATTCAATTCCTTCTCCACCTTTCCTTTTAATGAAAAAGGTACCGTTCTTGCCCGATAAAAACTTGGTTTACTGTCCGGTTTTAAGGAAAGTTTTATTTTGTATTTGTTAAATTTACCTAAAGTATTGGAAAACAGTGAAGGATATTTGTTTTGATAGTAGTCAAGTTCCGTTAACTCTGAACAATGATTAACCTTAGCTAACTGTAAATTATATAACGATAAAAAATTTCGACCTAACAATGATGGACCGGCTCCTTTTATGACATATATTACAATATTTTTTTGTTCACCCTCATACGTAATTGGAACTTTCATTACTCCTACTACGTCTAATTTCTCACCCGAGTATGCTTTTAATACCGACTTAGGACACTCTAAACACACGTCATTAAAATAATTGTGGTATGTATTCAGTGGAATGGCAGTAGCACAGGACCCACTGTCTACTTCAAAAGTTATCATGTGGCCGTTAACGTCGACAGACAGCGTCATAGGCTCGCCGCGGAAACTACGTATATTACAAACTAGAATATTCTTACCGTCGTCGTCATCACTATCGTCATTCGACGCTTGTAGGCAATTAACTTGTCCACTTTTTTTGTTACACATTTTTTTTAAATGACCTTTCACTCCGCATTTTTTACATTTATATGTAGAAAACCGACACTTGTCTGCTGTATGATTGTTATAGCCGCACACACTACACTTTGTCGGCGATTTCGACGGTCCTGCCGCTATCTTGAACACGTCTGTGCTGGTCGCTGCCGATGCTGCCGCCGCCGTAGATGACTGTCGCGCTGCCCGTTTTGCACTATTTACAGCCACTGCAATTTCCAACGCTTTGGGCAATGTACCCGAAGCTTTTTCGTCCATGAACAATTTGTCCCGTTCCGGTCCCGGCAGCATCCCAATAATGAACCGATCCCGCAACATTTCGTCCATGGCTGTTCCGAACTTGCAGTCCACTGCCAAGCGCCGCACCCGGGCCGCCCACTGCGTCAGATCTTCTCCTGCGTCCTGCGCCGCAGTATGAAATATATATCTTTCAGCTAACACTGATTTCTTCGGCACGAAGTGCTTATCTAACTCCGTTGTTAACTCTTTGTATGATACCTTTTCAACTGTATTTGGCGCAATTAACTCGCGTACCAACTTATACGCATCATTGTTGAGCGCGCTTAGAAGTACCGCCTTTCGCCGATCATCTTCGTTTCCTTCTGCTTTTATCAACAACGTATTTGCTGTCAACCATTGAGAAAGCCTTTCTTTAAAGATGTTCCAGTCCTGGCCGAGCTCAAAAGTAGGAACAGATCCGATAAAATTCGACATCTTTTTTTCTGAGCGTGCGTGGGGTAACCGTAACTCGTCGCCACTGTTAAATAAGACACGGCCTTCGGTAACAAGCTGTTTAATTGCACTGACATACGAGGCGAACGCGCACGACCGCAGGTCGCGCATCTATATCTATAGCTAGCTACTAACTAACCTAACAAGGACCTAAGCGGCACGGTGGCCATCATTGCGTCGGCCGCCGCCGGCACCCCGGCTCTTGAGATGGTCAGGAAGGGTCAGGGGTGCGTAGCAGCACGGTTCGGGGAGATCGTAGTAGTGGGAGTCTACTTCTCTCCGAGCCGAACTCTCGCCGAGTTCCAAAACTCCCTCAGGGAGCTAAGTGTCGTCATCGGAGGCTATTCCCTCCCCGTACTTGTACTCGGGGACTTCAACGCCAAGAGCTTGGCCTGGGGTTCCCGCTACACGGATGTGCGGGGTGGGATGGTCGAGTGCTGGGCTCTGGAAACAGGCCTGGACATCCTGAACCGGGGTTCTGTGGCCACGTGTGTGCGGATGCGGGGCGAGTCGGTGGTGGACATTTCGTTCGCCAGCCCCGCTCTGTCACAACGCGTCGTCGACTGGCGTGTTATGGAGGGGGAGGAGACCTATTCCGACCACCGGTATATCCGGTTTGAGGTCTCTGCCCAGTCCTCGAGCGCGCCGGTCCCACAGACCCCAAGTGGTCCGCGTTGGGCGCTGAAGAAGCTGGATCGGGAGCTCCTCCTGGAAGCCGCGATCGTGCAGGCCTGGGTGTCATCACCGGTCAGGCCCGCCGACGTTAACACCGAGGCAGGCTGGTTCCAGGAGGCTATGACCGAGGTCTGTGACACGGCAATGCCCCGGTCTGTGACACGGCAATGTCCGGCCAGGAAGCGCCCGGCGTCACGTGTACTGGTGGTCGCAAGAGCTGTCGCACCTGCGGCAGCAGTGTGTGGCGGCGCGGCGCCGGTACGCCAGGCATCGCAGGCGCCGCATTCGTCCTCCGAATGCGGAAGCCATCGAGGCGGAGCTTTATGAAGGGTACAGAGCGGCGAAGAAAGTCCTCTCCGAGGCTCGTCTGCGGGCCAAGGATCAGGCCCGCGAGGAGATGCTGGAGACTCTCAACAGAGATCCGTGGGGGCGCCCTTATAAGATGGTGCGGAATCAACTCCGCACCCGGGGCCCCCCGCTGACACAGAGTCTCCGGCCCGAGCTCGTGGAGGACGTAGTGAGCGCTCTGTTCCCTTCGCGAGGGGAGCATCGTCCCCCGCCAATGGCTCCGCCACCAGCGGTGCCGGAAGCGGACGGTTCAGGAACCGATGACGACATTCCGGAGGTGACTGGGGTAGACCTGAGAGTGGCGGTACGGAGGCTTAAAGCCAAAAATACCGCCCCGGGGCCCGATGGCTTGCCTGGCAAAGCCTGGGCCCTGGCCTTAGACCCAGAGGCTCTTGGGCCCCGACTGGAGAGGCTCTTTAGCGCGTGCATGGAAAGAGGCCAGTTCCCGCTTCGTTGGAAGACGGGGAAGCTGGTCCTCATCCAGAAGCCGGGGCGCCCTGCGGACTCGCCGTCTGCATACCGGCCCATTGTGCTGCTCGACGAGGTGGGCAAGCTCTTTGAAAGAGTAATTGCAAACCGCCTCGCCGAGCACCTTGAGGGAATGGGTCCGGATCTTGCGGATCAGCAGTTCGGCTTCCGCAAGAGGCGCTCGACGGTGGACGCCATCATGCGCGTGAGAGCCCTCACGACGGGGGATGCGGTCTCTCGGGGCGGTGTGGTCTTGGCGGTGTCTCTCGACATCGCCAACGCCTTCAACACCATGCCCTGGAGCTGCATCAGGGAGGCACTCCGGTATCACCGGGTGCCGGCCTACCTTCGTCGTGTAGTCGGGGACTACCTGTCCGACAGTAATCTCGGTCGGTAATCTACCCTGGTCAAAACGGAGAATGGAACCGGCGAGAGATGTCGTGCGGTGTTCCACAGGGTTCGGTTCTGGGGCCGCCCCTGTGGAACATCGGTTACGACTGGGTGCTGCGTGCTGACCTCCCTGAAGGCGTCAGCGTCGTCTGCTACGCGGACGATACGCTGGTGCTGGCACGGGGGGAATCGCACGAGGCGGCGGCCGCGAATATGACACGCGGGGTTGCGATAGTCGTTGAGAGGATCCGGCAGCTGGGTCTCGAGGTGGCACTTCACAAGTCCGAGGCCATGTGCTTCCATGGGCGTGGGAATGTGTCACCGTCGGGATCCCAGCTAACGGTGGGAGGGGTTCCCATCGGCGTCGAGTGTACTATAAAGTACCTCGGACTCGTCCTTGACAGCCGGTGGAACTTCGTGGAGCATTTCCGACGTTTGGCTCCCAGACTGGAGCGGGCTGCGGCTGCCTTTAGGTGGCTCTTGCCCAATCTGGGGGGGCCAAACGCCTCCTGCCGTAGGCTGTATGCGGGAATCGTGCGGTCCATGGCCCTTTACGGGGCCCCGGTGTGGGCACGTGCCGTGAGGAAGCGGGCCGTCCACTACCTGAACGAGATTACCCCTTACAATTTAACAAACACACAAACTTTACTTCTATATAATATTAGTATAGAGAAAGATGGGAAAATGGTTGGTAGACATTTATGGGAAAAGAAAAGCTGAGCTGACTCCAAATTAATTGGGATTAGGGCGAAAGGTTGACATACATATAACAGGAAAGGTATATTCGTGGGTGAAGTACATGGCATATGATATAAATAAAAAAGATTTGTTGCCGGTACACCGTTCATATTCCGTCTTTTTTGCTTGTAATTTTTTTTCGGAACATTAATTTGATTGATGACATACATTTCCCGTGTTTTTATGATTATGTCGTTTTGATTGAATAGGTGTGTTTTTTCTGTTTAATTGTTGTCCGTGTTTCCTGTTTTAATGCTGGGTAGGATATTGACTGGAATGATAAATCGGGAAGGGTCGCATTTGGGTCAATTCAACCGGCTGTTTAATGCTGAGATTTAAAGTTCACATTACATTTAAATTACTCGCCAGTCTGAAAAAAATATTTTGGTGATGTGAAAATAATCTTCGATTGTTTTGGAAAGGTTTTTATTTGTTTCGAATACTTCTGAACAAAATGTATGTTGACAGTCGTTAGTGACCCGAAGTCTGACAACCAGTCTATTCAAAGGGTATCGCATTAGTATTACCCAGGGGCCGTATTTTTGAATCAATAGAATTCCAAATCGTGTACGAAATCGCAGAATTCGTATGCGAATCCGTACGAAATCGCTATTTTTGAATATTCATTCCCGTGAATTTTGCAACGAGTGGTCCGACCCACTCGTTTCCGATATTCTACCAGTAGAAATGACGGAAATGACGTGATGAATTCTGCGATTTCGTACACGATTTGGAATTCTATTGATTAAAAAATACGGCCCCAGTACTAACTCGGTTGTGAATCTACACTTCTACACTAATATTATAAAGAGGAAAGATTAATTTGTATGTTTGTGTGTATGTTTGTAATGAATAGGTAAACTCAAAAACTACTACGCCGATTTCAAAAATCTTTCACCATTAGAAAGCTACATTCACCCTGAGTAACAGGCTACTTTTTATCCCTGTATTCCTGTATACGCGGGTGAAACCGCGTGACGTTCGCTAGTGTCAGATAAATACGCAGAGGTCTACCTCTTAATAGATTTCAGGCGTAAACGTGACGTTACAATTTGGCAGTACGCTTCTCTTTTTTGCGAAGTAGGTACCACGCAATATTACTAACAAAGAATCACCAACTAAATCTTTAATTAAACCCTACCATTTACAATATTATACCTATAAAGAAACACACCGCGTACGTTGCGTGGCTCCATGTGGAAATAATTTACTTTGCGCCTCAACATCAAGCCTCATTACCCTAGGGGGCTGGGTAGTATTACACATCATTATCGTTTCAAGGCACGTGTCAATGACCGGACTGCCATTGTATACAAAGGCTTATGAATGTTGTAGAGTCGATACTCGGAACTTGTATGTAGATAATACAGTTTTAAAATAAATTGTTTAGCTTTACAATTGACAATTAAAAACAAGCGAGATTTGGAAATAACATAACATAACGTAACCTAATCATGCCTGTAATCTTCGAAGGGTAAACCAGAAGTGAACCTATTATGATACCCACATTTAGCCAGTTGTTCATGTTCCATGCCATAGTCGAGGGCGAACCTACTGCCGTAAACCAGGCGTAAATCAAGACTCCGTGGCTGCCACTTAAAAAAAAAACCAATAACACTTTGCCCGAGCTGGGAATCGAAACCAGGACTTCATACATAGTTTATTCTCAATTTAATTCTAATCCGATACGCTGCTGGGCTCGTGGCTTCGGTCACGTCAGTGTGTGGTCTAAGCGCATTTTGAGTTAACTGGAACGTTAAGTTACTAGCTACTACATAGCCTTGTCAACTGAATCGGTTAATATACTTAAACGGGAGAAAATTGTAGTAATAACTCATGATCTCTCCTGAGCTCAACTGTTTAAACTGTCAGAAGTAATTCCAGAAAACCTCATGCAAAATATCCCAAAAATATTCACAAGTCTTCAAAACACAAGATAAGTAACATTTCAGTCCGTTTTTCCTTAAATAAAGACGACGCTCTCCACGAACATTAACTGAAGCTCGTTTAGTTTCAAACATTGCGACAACAAGACAAACATTCGACCCATTAAGCCGAAACATTCTCTTCTAATTAAAAGGCTTTAATCTTGAGGCCCAAAGAGGAACAAGCCCAAAGACATCACAAGGCGAGCAGACGAACGACTTAATAGAAGCAACAATTGGTTGCTTGAAAAAGTAAACTAGTATAATAAAAATCGTTGATGCTAAAATAGAGTCTGACTGAGCGTGTGTTGAGTCGTTGGTTTCATCATCATCATCAGCCTATAATGTTCCCACTGCAGGGACTCAGGCCTCCAGTCTAGGAGAGGGATGGGCTATATCTACCACGCGGGCCCAGTGCGATGTCACATGTCTTCGAATTTTTTGGTTCTAAGACATCGTTTTCACGATGTTTTCCTTCACCGTTTTGAAAGCAGTGGTGATGAAATAAATTACACAAAGTAAGTAGTACTCGCTTGACGGAGTTCGAACCCACGACTCACTGTTCGTAAGTCGGGGCCGCCACCACTGGGCCACCACTGAGCCACCACTGCACTCTAAGTCTGGTTTGCCAAAGCTAAAATCATTTTTTTATTGCATATTGCCCTACTGGAGGACAAAGTCCTCCCTTCTCTCTTTTCATATTTTCCGATCTAATACAAATTCTAACAACAAAAAATATGTACGTAATCATTTTGAGTCTGTCTAAAACCTCTTAACCCAACAAGTATAAATTGAATGCAGTTCCTAATTTGCCTCTAAAGGGGATACTGTAAAACAAATTATGTCATAAAGAAGAAGGCAATCGATAAATGATAATAATGATGAACTGGTTGCGAGGAAAATAACTTTGCTTCATAAAATTATAGTAAGCCATTTTATGCAACTAATTTCGTCTACTGTCGCCATACAATTATCGCTGTTAAAGTTGCGCGTGTGAAACTTTAGGCCTTATTTACATTGCTAATTGTCGAGTGTCGTTTTATGCAATCTCTTATTCAAATCCTCGACTGTGTTCAGTTGGATTAATGAGAAAGTTAATTAAGTACGTGGATTGATGGCTAAGTGGGCTAGTTCGTTTATTGGGTCTTGTCCTTTGTGGCTTCTTTGGGGTTAAATATTGGTGGTCTGTTCGCTTCCACTCATGTATTTCAACTATTAATGTAGTAAGTAAGTAAGTTTTATCACGAGACGTCACCCAGAAAAACTGTAAAAATACATTGCATTATTAATTTTTGTAATATTTTTTTCGTAATGTCTTATTATGAACCATTAATTACACAAAGATCCAATTATTGCAATCTTCATAGTATCGAATTCCTGGCTCCAACTTGTCAACAAAACAATCACTTTGTGACAAGCATTGAGTACAGCACAGGCCTTTGCATTAATTATTACCAAATCAACCAATATTAAGTGTGTGTTGGAGCTCCAAGATACTAGACACTGTGTAAAGACAATCAGTAAACCAACTAATCAAAACGCGGGTTGTTTACTAACTTAACTTTTTGTTATTGTTTTCATGTCTCGATGAGACAACCCTGACTTACTGATGAAGAAAAATCAAAACAAAACCATTTAAATTTGAACAGGCACTTTTGAATCGTCAAAGTAGGTCATCATCATTCATCATTTTCTTGCCCCTAGCCTAATTTATTTGGGGTCGACGCACCATGTCTACTTCTTTCATACTTATTTATTACTCGTCATCTCTTCAGACAACAAAAATGATACCAAACACGGCGTATTTATCTCCATTTTTATTTTTTAAGCCTTACTTTTTGTACGCTAGAGGGCGCCAACTCGTGTTTTGTGACACGTCACGTAGCCTATGTTCAGCGGAAAATTAAGACAGTATTAACGATACCGCATATGTCGAGTTCCGATGAGTAGATTAGGTACATCTCTATGAAGAAGAACGGGCAAGATAATCCATGAACCACCCATGCTTAGAATTTGTGTAAACGCTTTACATGTGCGTGCTAACTGATTCCGGCCATTTGTTCCTAATTGAAATACTGAATGTCTGACGGTACTATGGATATGGTCTATAATATTATAGACTTTATAGCTATATATTGTACTTATAGGCTCTTCAAGGTCTATTAAGATGTTTGAACAGCAAATTAATTGATACGATGTAGCTAATGGGACATTATGGAACTTTAGCAAACAATGGTGTGAGTTCCACAAAGGTGTTGTGAGATACTTCTTAATTATATTGTATGTATGGTTTTCATTTTGATGGTTCTTGCATTTATTAAACACAATTTTACTATTTTGTGTTTAATGTTTAATGTATGGTATTTAGATGATGGAACGCTAGGAGGTGATATTGACACGGTTCTAAATGACCTACAACTCCTGAAAAAACAGTTCAAATCTATTGGCCTGGACCTTAACCCCTCTAAATGCGAAATTTACCTCCCTGATATCACCGACAGACAATCGACAATAGACAAATTTGATTCAATAGCCCCACAAATAAAAATTTTAGAAAAAAGTTCCTTGTACCTCCTAGGTTCCCCTATTTTAGAAGAAAGTTTTTCATTTTTCATCGATGACAAAATTAAACATTTTCATGATATTTCGGATAGACTCTCCAATATTAACCTACATTCGGCTTTCACCCTCATCAGATACTGTTGTTTCGGTCCAAATTTTATGTATTTTCTGCGGTCTTCTCCTCTTTGGAAGAAACCACAACTTTTGGACAAAATTGACCAAATTATTCACCAGACTTTAACTTCCATTCTTAATGTGGCCTTGGACGACCGAGCGTGGCAGCAAGCCACCCTTCCAATTCGTTTTGGTGGCCTCGGCGTCCGCAAAATTTCTAGTGTAAGCTTACCGGCGTTCCTGTCGTCTGTCCACAGCACTGAAAAGCTAACCAGGAAAATTTTAACCCTCTCCCTGGTTGACTCGGAAGTGCCGTGCTTGACTGATGCAGAGAGCGCCTGGAGAATGGCTTGCCCGAACACGGATCGGCCCGAGAACCCATTTTCCCAGAGACAGTGGGATGAGCCGCTCTGCAGGTTGGTACGGAATAACCTAATTAATACGTTTACCAATACTGCTGAGCGTGCCCGCCTGCTGGCTGTGGGTGAGTGGGAGTCGGGCCTCTGGCTTCAGGCACTACCGTCACCTAATTTAGGCACTATGCTAGGTGACACAACCTTCCGGCTCGCTACATGTTTGCGTTTGGGTGCTCCGTGTGGGGCTCCACATCGCTGTCAATGTGGTGAAGTAGTCGACAGCCTCGGACACCATGGCCTTTCCTGCAGTAAGAGCGCAGGTCGAATTGCGCGGCACGCCAGCATTAATGATCTCATCCGACGTGCTCTGGCCACCGCCGGTGTGCCTGCTGTTTTGGAACCCAATGGGTTGGCACGCGTCGATGGGAAGAGACCAGATGGTATGACCATAATGCCGTGGAAGCTGGGTAGGCCTTTGGTGTGGGACGCAACTTGCGTCGACACCCTTGCGCCATCCCATCTTCCTAGCACGGTGAGCTGTGCTGGGGCGGCTGCTGCAGGTGCTGAAAACCTCAAGCGGCGCAAATACAACAACTTAATTGGCAGTTATGTGTTTGAGCCGTTTGGGGTTGAAACACTGGGGCCTTGGGGTCCGAGTGCTCACCTAATTTTTAAGGAAATTGCCAAGCGGTTGGTCGACTCTTCACGTGACCAGAGGGCTGGCCTATTCTTTGGCCAAAGAATCAGCATTGCCATCCAACGTGGTAATGCTGCCAGCCTTCTGGGCACTTTTCCTGTTGACAGCAATGTGGACGAATTTTTTGACGCCCTGTAATTCTTCTCTTTTTGCTACTTGTATATATTTTATCATTATTTTAGTTCTGTAAATTGTAGTTTGTAAATATTGTAAATAAAAAGCCACAATTACACATTTTACTATTTTGAATAATACTATTGAGGTGCACGTCTGGGGTCCAATCTCGAGATTATTGTACTATTGACTATTGCAGACTATAACTAAAGTGAAATTCTATTAGTTACAGCGAAGACAGAAATGACAAAAGTGTGACGAATTTATTTAGCCAAACTTTTGTGACATAATATGTATTTTCTATTGAAAGTGGCTGTAGAAATATGAAACGCTTTTACATTCCCACTTGTATAGGCCCTGTGATGACTTTGACAGATCAATATCAGAATTTTACCTTTAAATAGGAAGATAGAACCAAATTGTAACAAAAATGTAGCTCGAGTAGCATTTTCAAGATTAGGTAGGTAGGTATTCACTACTGCACAATGCATGCAGTACAGTAGTAGCAAATTGAATAAATAATACAGTCACCCATTTTACTATGTAACTCGGTCAACTATACTGTCTTACGATTCCTGTCTTGTGTATCATCTTGTGTAAAAATCAGCTTCTGAAGTCGGTGACATTTGTTTGTTTGATTTGGCTTTTTTTGCCACCGACTTCAGAAGCTGATTTTTCTTCTGAAGTTTAATTTTTTTATTTTTTCATTTTTAGTTGTGTATCAAGAAATATTTACTATGAAACCTTTACTTGTGTAGCGTCAGAAAAAGCACGAAACACGTAATACGTGCCTATGTTTTAAGGTTGCCCTCGATTTCTCTGGGATTCCATCACCAGGATCTGGTTTCCATGTCATGGTACCATCCTTGAAATATCTCCGTTCCAATAAAAAAATAATCATCAAAATTGGTTCATAAACGACGAAGTTATTCGCGAACACACATAAAAAAACGAACGAAATATGTCCATAAATTATAAAAAAATGATCATAAAATGAAAAGTACTGGGCCAAACCATGCAAAATTTTTATGGGACCAAATGGCATCTATTTCGCATCAAACAAAAAAAGAATCACGTAAATCGGATCATTAATCTCGGCGTAATCGGTGTACATACATAGAAAAAAAAAACATACCAATCGAATTGAGAACCTCCTCCTTTTGGGAAGTCGGTTAAAAAGCGTCGTGACGTCACTTGTGCGTAAAAATTGTACTAACATGTAACGTTTTCGAGGAGTTCACGAGTTTTCGAAGCACTGTATCGTCTTCATTTTTTGTTTACGTGAAAAAAGAAAAAATAGGTGTTCAATATTTTTTGGAAATCTATCTGACGGACTAATTAGTTTTTTTTTGTCTGATCCCCTATAATAGCTGTTGTTTTAGGTCTTTTTGCTGATAAACACCATGAACTACTGGGTCCACAGACGGTCTACCACTTTTTGACCAAAGCAACAAGTAATAAAGTTGAAAAGTGGTCGACCATCTGTGAGCGCGGTAGCACATACGACAAACTTCAAATAAGTACCTGAGAACTTTACAGAAGTTTTCAAAACATTTATTGCAGATACCTACCTATTGTGACTATTTTACGAATGTTAACGCAATTCATAATATTTTCCTAATAATGATGTATTTTACTAAATTTTACAGACGCAGTTATTATAATGAAAGGTCCATTTTACGCTTTTTAACGCAATTCATATTATGATCTGCCAAAGTGGCCGTTTTAGACCCCCAGGGGGTTTAAAGGTCCGCTTTAGCAGAATCATATTAGGATAATAATATGAATCACCTGTTTTTACCCGACTACGGCGAAGCCAAAAGGAAGGGTAATGATTTTGGCAGTCTATGTATGTATGTATGTATGTAGGTATGTATGTATGTATGTATGTTCCACCGTAGCGCCTAAAATACTGAACGGGTTTTAATAAATGAGGTGTCAATAGATTCGTAAGAATAGCCCGGGTGACATAGGCTATATAAATTTTAAAAATTCTTTTTATGATGGAATTTAAATGTCAAAAACTTACCTCAAAAATATTAAATTGTGATAATCATAACATGTTTGGTATCAAATGAAAGGTCTTGGAGAGCAAAAACCAATATTTTATTCGTAGTCGGGTTTTAGATTTTTAATTAAGCATACGCACTTGTTTTATTTGGGGCGTGGGAAATCATCAAATGACTCGACCCGCTCGGGTGGAGCGAAAGGGAGTGTCAGACTTCTACTGACTAAAACCACCCCATGTTCCTTCTTAGCCTTTTGTGTTCGGGGCCGCGGTATCTCTTTTGAACAACCCGCAGCCTCAACGGGAATATGAATCACCACACAGTTCTTAAAATGGCTACAGGCACAGTTACTATAGTAAATTGTCACTCTGTGATCATTTAACGAATTACGAATTCATGATCTGTCAGTGTCCATTGTCTGTAGCCGCGTACGATAATGTTAGGCTGCGTCATCCCACGGCAGGACTACGCCCTAACTTAAATATCGAACTCAGACTACTGTGGATTACTGGTCCTTTGTTGCGTCCAGCTCATCCCGCCATATCTAACGAGATCTGGCGGAACACCTTCTGGCTTTGTCAGGGTTACATGAGTTTGACCGATTACATTCTATAATCAACTTACGCCACTCAATCTTACGGTACACAATAATTTGTTAATTTCACTCTGAGTCTTGTCCGAATTCCGTCTTCGGAATTGGGTCAGCTCAAAGTTCCAGTGATATGACGCCTCGCCCCAGCGGCCACAGAATCCCTATTGTCCTTCATTTCAAGCTGGTAGCTTTGTGCCAGCCCTCATCCTTATTAAACAGCTGAATATAGACCACGTATTCATGAATTCGCATTCGAATCAGGCCTGTCGTGAAAGCCTTTTGATTCTCACAAACATTACGAAGTGTGTTTTTCTTTACGCGTAGTCTTATTTTGGTTTGTGTGTTTGTGTATCCGGTACGGATATCATTAACACACATTTTCAGGTTCAATAACTTTGAGAAAAGAAGAAAAGTTTTGTTATTTAGTGTAATACGATTCGTACCCGACTCGATATTTATTTTTATAATCTTAAGAATGTAGGTATCCATATCATGAATGATACTGATTGTATTTGTTGCAAAGAATTTAAATTTAATGGATGAATGAAAGGGAATCGTCTGTTGTGGCATGGGCATGTGATGAGGAGGGACAAATCGCATGTGACTAAAAGAATAAACCCGACTTAAAAAAAAAAACACAAAAAAGTCAAAAATTAATCAGTTTTAAGTTAATCAAAGTCGGTGACTTTTGTTTGTTTGATTTCATTTTTTTGCCACCGACTTTGTGTTTTTTTTTGAAGTCGGTTTTATTTTTTGTTAAAAGTTTTTATTTTTCACTTTTTAGTGGTTCACATGTTCATGGGTCATAATGTGGACAATGTAGTATTTTTTTTGAGTTTTGTTGATTTTTCAAAAACCGCTTGTCCGATTTCGATAAAATATGGGACCATTTGGAAAGTATACCCTTTCCAACAAAAAAAGAATTTTTCAAATCGGTTAGCAAGTGACGGAGTTATGCCCGAACAAACATAAAAAAAAACCGTATTGAGAACCTCCTTCTTTTTTTAGAAGTCGGTTAAAAAGAGTGATGAATATAAATGTTGATGGATGAAGAAGAGCAAAAGAAAAGTGGAATGGATTGTGTGAGGAATGAGGGAAAAGCATTGCATTGACAGAAGAGAATGGAAGAAGAATGGTGTTGCGCCGACCCTTAAATAGGATGATGATATAGTGATGTATCTATATATATAAAAGAAAGTCGTGTTAGTTACACTATTTATAACTCAAGAACGGCTGGACGGATTTAGCTGAAAATTGGTAGGGAGGTAGACTAAGAACCAGGAGGAGGACATAGGATACTTTTTTTTTTAATATGTTCAAATATATTAGGTAGGGTAGTAGGTAGGTAGGGTAGTAGGTAGGGTAGTAGGTAGGGTAGTAGGTAGGGTAGTAGATAGGAAGGTAGGATAAAACGCATTGCAACGCATGCGCGGGTTCAGCTAGTTTTCAATAAAAAAAACGACGCATTTACGTTACGTTTTACACCCTTCGCTTGTTCTAGGGCTTCTGACTGATCGCTTAGGTTAGAACACAGACAGCTAGTTTGATAAGTTTATTTATCGCGTTTGATCGATTCATTACAAACTAAAGTTTCAGGTAATCTGGGAAATGAAAGAGAAACATTTAATCCAACAGTTTAAATTGCTTGACGAACTTTTTAAACACTTTCAGAACGTTTTATGTACTGAGATGAGTTTATTTTGGTCATGAGCTGAGTGTGCGCAGGAGCTCCACGAGCTGATTCCACCATCTCCCTTCTTTCATCGGGATACTGCAGGTTATCACCGATACCTAGTCGACGTTCCACACATTCGAACGAAGCGCTTTAATAAGTCCTTTATAACACGCACAGTCAAGGAGTGGAATTCCCTGCCTGCGTCGGTTTTTCCGAGTTCATATAACCCTAATCTATTTAAGTCGCCAGTAAACAGGCTTCTTCTGGGTAAGCTCGTTCCATCCTCGACATCATTTCTGCCCTTTTTTTTTTTGGTGGGTGGAAAATCCTCGAATGACCCCCCCCGCTCTTGGGCAGAGCGAAGGGGAGTGTCAGACTTCTACTGACTAAAAACCGAACCCATGTTCCTTCTTTGCCCTTCGAGGCCACGTCATCTAGTACAAAAATCCGCGGCCCCGACGGGCATCATTTCTGCCCTTAGGGCAAGATTGAAGTCAAGAGCAAGCCCTTTTTAGTAATGACTGCCTCGTAAGTCTAGTAGTCGCAGGCACGACAGCTGTGCATAAGGTCCTGGGTTCCACCATTCCCAGTTCAGGCAAAGTGCTATTGGTGTTTTTCATCACGGATTTATCAGTATCAGCAACGGAGTCTGGATTTGTGTCCGGTTTATGGCAATATTGATATTCAGTTATTACTTTAAATCCACTTAATTTATCAGTCGTAACATAATTTGATTTGAATATTAATAGAATATTGAAATAATAATTGCCTTTTGTAGGGATCTGATTTCAATTTACATTTAATTAATTAGGTAGTGAACGTTCACGTTTACGAATTATAATTGGTAATAACTTGGATCCGTAGTAGACTAAAATTAGTAGGTAGTATTGCTTGTATTTAAAACGTAGGAATGGTAGAAAATGCAACCCACCCGATAATTAACACTTCTCTACTTTGCCATTCCCACCAAATGTATAAAACACTCGGAACAATAGAAGCTCATGTTTGGTAGCATTTCTACAAACTACATTAATTTTCTAGTAGTTTATTTCCACACAACTCCGCTCACCTGCTGCAATTCACAAAATAAATAAGCAATACTGCTGTGTGTGTGGTACCGTTTATAGCAACGTAAAGATAGCCGCAGAGATATAATATTCCGAGCGAATTCAAAGATACTTTATAGTCTTCTAAAATGTCACCATCCAACATTCTTCGAGTTGAGCACCAATAAATCCCAATTTATTTATGCCTAGGCCAGGAAATTGAGTCATCGAAAATGCAGTCCAAACGATCGACTCAGGTATTCCGTGCTACTACGAATGTCAATAAATTCGCAATAGACACCCGCCGACGTAGTGGCACTCGTTCATGACAAATGGCCTCTTAAGGCCATTTTATAGGCCATTACCCCCGCTCGGTACTCGTGTTCGAACATTCTCAGGCCTCGTAACGACATTTTTGAATATATTGCTTATTTAATAATGTAAAATTGTTTTATGCCTATAAATCTTTGTTGTGATTTATATAGGAGTTCGGCGAAGGCCTACCGTAAATGATGCGGCAAATTGGTACTTACGTGGAGTGAACTCGGTTTCGAATGTAAGCCCTAAAGCCTGTTATGTAGCTCCTAATTTATGATAGCGATATTGGTGGAGCCAAGCTTCCGATCAATCGATAGAAAGGAGTTTAAATTCTCACCCTTGCGCATGTTCCGTTCTTTATTGATGACATCATGAACGAAAAATTATGGAAAGAAATATGGAAAATTTAAGTGTAATATGTACCTAAGAAGCGATGGCTTTATAATATTTGAAAGATGAAATAAGGAGGAAGAAACTGGCAAAATATGAATGATAATCGTTTTAAGTGATATATAGCATAGAAACAATGAAAACGGGGAGAATCAGACTATCTTGATTTTGTAGAGTTACATCTTTAGAACAATTTCATTTCAACTGCACGAATAACGTACAAACTCTGTTCAATTTTGTAGCTTGACACAAAAACCTCTGAAAAGGTTAATTCACCGTATTGAAACACCGTACAGAACATTCCTTACGATATATATAGATTCTTCACGAAACTTACACTTCATTCAAGTCACCATTCGCCCGTAGAGAAATCCAAGTGCAAAGTTTTAGCTTTAAAACTTGCAAGTTGCAGTCGCAAGTCCGTTTGCTATTCGATTCGGTAACGACTGTTCAGCGTTCAAGTTGGTGTAAGGCACTGCAAACTACAGTGTGCACCACAAAGTGTGGTTATTGTAAGTTGTCGGGTACAGGTGACCAACTCGCGTTGTGTAGAGTTGGTAGGTGTTTGTTGTTTGCAATTGATATTACGGGATTGTTTCATGAATATGGATTTGGATCTCTGGATATTGGTAGGAGATATTATTATCTGCTACGAGTGTATAATTTCATAATTGGAGTGGAATTAGTTCCTATAGAATTTGTAACGAAGGCTAGTTAAAACCTATTGAGTGGTAGACATCGTCTGTAATCCTCGTGGGGTTAGGCAGAGGTATCTTAATAGCTCTCCCACATTTCTCATATATTTTGATCCCCATAACTTTACAAAACCTGGCAATTGAACCCAGGACCTCGTGCTTAGCTGTAGCTGTTATAGATAAGAAGTCAGGCTAATCGTCGTGAAGACTGGCTCACGGAAACTTTGTGCCACAGAGATAAAGTGTAAGCCACTTTTCATACGTTAGCAAAGACGCGGCTTTTCTGATTGTCAAAAGCGTAACTTCGTTTAAAATTAAAGTCGTCCGATGTAGAACGTCTTTTATCTACTAAAGATGGATTTTCATGAAAACATCACGCTTCTTAATGCCCGACGAGTTTGGCAGAGGTGTACCTACTAGTACACCCACATTTCGCCAGTTATGTTACTGTCCAATGTTATAAGGGGTGAGCCTATTGCCGGACAGAAATCCAGACGCCGTGGCTGCTACCGAGAAATTCCTAATGGAAAACCCAATAACACTTTGCCCGACCCGGGAATCGAACACAAGACCTCATGCTCAGCAGTCGCACTTGTGACCACTCCAAGAAATATTTCAGTAAAACATTAATTTATCATAAATAGTCCTAACCAAACCTAATATGATCAATAGTATACAGTAAGTCAGCAACAATAAAATATAGCTGCCAGTAGCAAATATAGGCAATGTTTCCAATCCATGGCTCCCACTCAATAGCCTCAGGCCTTTTTGTCAAATTGCCCGTCCCACTGATTTTTCGGCCCACTATAAATAAAGCTTGGTACATTGTTGCTGAAATTTCCACTAAATCAGCGGCTCTAAACCTTTTTAGGGTTCCGTAGTCAACTAGGAACCCTTATAGTTTCGCCATGTCTGTCTGTCTGTCTGTCCGTCTGTCCGTCCTCGCTTAATCTCTGTGACCGTTAGCACTAGAAAGCTGAAATTTGGTACCAATATGTGTATCAATCACGCCGACAAAGTGGTAAAATAAAAATTGGAAAAAAATGTTTTATTAGGGTAGCCCCCCTATATGTAAAGTGGGAAGTGATTTTTTTTTTAATTTCAACCCTAACGTGTGATATATTGTTGGAAAGGTATTTAAAAATGAATAGGGGTTTACTAAAATCATTTTTTGATAATGTCAATAATTTCGGAAATAATCGCTCCAAAAGTAAAAAACAAAGCGTCCCCCCCCCTCTAACTTTTGAACCATAAGTTTAGAAAATACGAAAAAAATCTGAAAAGTAGAACTTTATAAGGACTTTCTAGGAAAATTATTTTGAACTTGGATGGAAACAACAGATGGAAACTGCAGTTAACCAATATAATTTGGTCCCTGAATCGTATGAGCGCCTATACAATCCAGAGGTCAAGTTTCATTGGCCCAGATTTCAAACAAAAAAAGAATTATTACTACGGAACCCTACACTGAGCGTGGCCCGACACGCTCTTGGCCGGTTTTTTTGACCAGGGGACACTTTGTTTTCTTTTGTTAGCAGGTGCCATATGGTTCAAGAAATAAATACCTGCCATTAATTATTATTCGGTTAACCTCTCTTTTTTTTCCCCCAACTATGTTGAGGTAACCTAACCGGATTCTGCTGAATTCCAGTATTTTACATGCAAATCACTGAAACTTGGTTCATGGATTTTGGATTGCGCTCCGAGCGCCATTTGACCTATTAGAGGTGGTTGTAGACAATGAGAGTCTTAGATACCTTACCTTACTAAAAATATTATGCACCAAGCGAAACAAAACTTTTTGGCATACTCTTATAGAAGCATGCATTAAAAGTAGATACTATTTATTGTAACAGCAAAGAAAATATTTATATTATATTTAAAAATTGTTGCGTCGATATGATTTTTGAGCTTGCATTTATTTTACAAGTTTAAAGTTAAAGTTTTAAAACTCTCATATAACATAATTTAAAGCTCTCACGTACCAAAGGTTGGGAACCACTGTAGGCACTAAACGGATTCAATGACTTGCCTGGCCTGTTGGTCTAGTGGTTAGTGACCCTAACTGCTATGCCGGAGGTCGTGGGTTCGATTCCCACCCAGGACAAATGTTTGTGTGATGAGCACGATCATTTGTTCTGTGTCTGGGTGTAATTTATCTATAATATGTATGTATTTAGAAATATATAAGTATGTTTATCAGTTGTCTAGTACCCATAACACAAGCTCTGCTTAGCTTGGGACTAGATGGCGTTGTGTGATAGTTGTGGAATATTATTATTATTATAATGGATTCATGAATGTGGTCTGGATTTTATTTGACAACTTAGTTTCACCACAATGCATTTCTAAAGCACTCTTCATACGGTGCGTGAATATTTGGAATAATTGTCAAAGGAATATTATAGTTTGTGTGTTTGTGGTTCGGGAATAGTGAGTTAGAATTTGGCTTTTATTTTGTTGAATAATAGAGCAATGCTTTGAAGGACTTTTCATTCATTTAGTTCGGTATTTCAAAGTTAAGTATGGCTTATTGCTTTTTGTTGAAAGAATGATAACTGAACTGACTGAAGTTTTTCTTCATCCACTGTACCCTGCCAACCATCATTCTATCATTCAGTACTTTACATAATTTACATTATATTTCGCACAATCTATATACCCTTTCTATCTTATCGCCTTTTCTATCTTATTCTTCAGTTTCAGCGAATCATCCTTCCTCATTATCACGTTTGGTACTTCGAAGAACAACTGAAATTTAGTTATTAATTTAAAATAACAATGTTCACTTTTCTCCACCGGAAATCTTAGAAAATTTTAATCATCTTGAAAGCATATACTTACCGTTATTTATCTACAATATAGTAAAATGAAT
Organism: Diarsia mendica; assembly: GCA_949316265.1. Lineage (NCBI taxonomy): Eukaryota > Metazoa > Arthropoda > Insecta > Lepidoptera > Noctuidae > Diarsia > Diarsia mendica. Next base: position 13,571,883 of record OX438903.1, on the reverse strand, counting down.
AATGAAACGTGATAAATGAATAGAGAGCAGTGGTGGCCCAGTGGTGGCGGCCCCGACTTACGAACAGTTGGTCGTGGGTTCGAACCCAGGCAGGCGCATTACTTTGTGTAATTTATTTCATCACCACTGCTCTCAAAACGGTGAAAGAAAACATCGTGAGGAAACCGGCATGTCTTAGAACCAAAAATTCGAAGATATGCGACATCTACCAATCCGCACTGGGCCCGCGTGGTGGATTATAGCCCATCCCTCCCCTAGAGAGGAGGCCTGAGTCCCTGCAGTGGGAACAATTATAGGCTGATGATGATGAATGAATGATGATGATATTAAACTTTATGGTTATGCTTACGGTATTTACCATAAGCCTAAGTATGTGGCCTACCATTGGGGGCATTGAACTGAGAAATGAAACCAGGCGTGCAAATCGTAGGTCGTAGGAGGATCTAATAATGCGAAAGTTTGTGATAATGGATGTATGCTTGTTACCTAATCTTTCACGCAAAAACTACAGAACGGATTTGGATGAAATTTTAGCACACCGATAGCTTATAGCTTGGATTATCACGTGGGATACTTTTTATCTCGATATTATGATTCCATGGGATAAATATCGAGCTCCGCGCGGGCGTAGAAGCAGGCGTAAGCTAGTTGGTATATTAATAAGCCCTGTAGTGTTACAACCCTAAGAGACACCTACACAACTACCTATATAGCAGCTGTATGTACTGGAAACTGTTTCGGTAATACCTTCGTAGCTGATAGGATTCAGGTTTCCAGGAAAATTACCCTCGTACTCGTACGTAGTTAAGTAATTTGTTACCGTTATACCTATGTACCTATGAGATATATAGAGCTGACGGTTCTTCTGAACTAAGTAAGTAACTTTGTCCGCGTGAAGTTGCTGTGAAAATACTACTAAAGTTTCTATTATAGTATACTTTTTTTTTGACGGTAGGGAATCATCAAATGACTCCTGCCGCTCTGGGCGGCGCGGAAGGTAGTGTCAGACTTGTACTGACTAAAAACCACCCATGTTTCTTCTTAGCTCTTTGTGTCCTGGCCGGGGTATGTCTTTCGAACAGCCCAGGCAGGGTTATTTACTTCAATCATGATTCGAAAGACTTGCGGCGGCATCCTTACATAGTATAAAACAAAGTCGCGTCTGTTTGTTTGTTTGTTTGTCTGTATGCTTAAATCTTTAAAACTACGCAACGGATTTTGATGCGGTTTTTTTTAGTAGATAGAGTGATTCAAGAGGAAGGTTTTAGTATATAATTTGAACGACATCCACGCGGGTGAAGCCGCGGGCATCAGCTAGTTTATTATAAAATAATGTTGATTACCTCGAAAACTTTAGAGTTTGTACGGTAGTTTAGAGGTTTGTAAAGTTAGTTAGCATCTGGACCTCTAGACCGCCTACAATTAATAATCCATCGAATTAACCAAAACCCAGGTGATACTATGTACATCAAGTCTGAGGCAGGGACTTTATAAGTTTTACCGCCTGTGTCTTATGCTCACAACAAGTTAATATTTTTTTCACTTCTCATGCTCTAAAAGTGCTTATTTGTGCAGGATATAGGCTGCACAAAATCGAATTTTGTGCACAAAGGCTACTCATAAATGTATCTTTATTAAGGCAAAGAAAATGAGCCATACAGCCAAACACAATAGATAGAATTTGTTATTTTATAATATTTACTTTAATTTATTTGCCGTATATGTTTTTAAGACATAAAAGATATTAGAATTTAAATTCAAGTACGGTAAGTTATTTAATTAAATAATGAAATTATTGTTACAAAATTAATTTAATAGTAGGCTGTATAGGTCTGCAAGCTTAATTACAATTTCGTAAGATTTAAAAAAAAAAAAACAATTTCCTTCAGTATTCAAAACTGCACAAATTTTACTTTGAATTTTAATTAAAGAAATAGGTTATACTACTGTTTTATTTCCTCGCATTCGAAGTGAAAAGCAGAGTTTATAACTCGTTCACAAAACCATTTTTATCCTCGACATTACTATCAGCCCTCGCCTTCGGCTGCGGGCTGCTAAAAGTCTCGGATAAAAATGGTTCGTTTTGTGCATTTGTTGTAAAATCTACTATAAACGACTCAATATTGTTTGTTCATGTAGAAAACGTATGATGAGACGTTTAAGTATAATAAACAAGAAACTTTTCATAAATAATATCGAGTATTTTGTGGTGATTATCAAACCGCTACCAATCGAAAAGTTTCATTCACCATCATTTATGTTAATGCAGGGTGATCTTATAAATATGTATCGTCTGCCTAGCCTTTTCCTAACTATTATATGTTGGCATCGGCTTCCAGTCTAACCAGAAGCAGCTGAATACCTACTAGTATTTGACATGGAGCGACTACCTATTTGACCTCCACCGCCCAATTTGTAGGTGATAAAATACCACTTGATAACTTTGTCAGACTTTTGGGCCATTCATTGACTACGATATGAAAACAGCAGTATTTTCAATACTATAAAAAAAAAAACGCAACTATAACCCATTCTTTCCATTTGTCCCCAGTAATAGACTGCGTGGTATCCGGCTGGGGTCCATGGTCGGACTGCGACACCAACTGCGGGTCAGGCAGCATGGTGCGAAGTCGCCGTGTGGTACAAGAACCTGCGCACGGGGGGCGCCACTGTTCATCGCTGGTGCAGCGGCGAGCCTGCCAGGAACATCGGGGGTGCTCCGCTGATAGTGATGTTCCGTTGAGAGGTGAGTTCTTGTGACAGTATGATCGTCATCATCATCATCATCATCAGCCTATAATTCTCCCACTACAGGGACTCAGGCCTCCTCTTTATAGGAGAGCGGATGGACTGTAATCCACCACGCGTGCCCAGTGCGGGTTGCTATATCTCACATGTCTTTCACATTTTTTTTATTCTATATAAGACATGCTGGTTTCCTCACGATGTTTTCCTTCACCATTATGAGAGCGGGGGTGATGAAATAAATTACACAAAGTAATGCGCCTGTCTAGATTCAAACGCACGATTTACTGTTCGTAAGTCGGGGCCCACCCCACTGGGCGACCACTGCTCTTAACAGTGACAAGTGCTAAGCTATATCTACCTACATACACACACATACATACATACACACAACACACACATACACACCCTCCCCCCCCCCTCCCTCCTAGGTACATGTGTACCTAGTCTACGTAAAAAATATTGCTGTTATTAACTTTTATTTTCAAGGGTCATGAACAAAAAGCGACACAAAAAAACTTCACGCCTGTAATCCCCGAAGGGTTAAGCAGAGGTGTACACATTAAGAATACCCACATTTCGCCAGTTAAGTCCCATGTAACAAGCCAAGTCAAGCCTATGACTATTTACTGAGAACAAATCTAGACTCCGTGGTTGCTACTGAGAAATTCCTAATGGCAATTTGCCCGATCTGGAACTCGAACCCAGGCCGTCATTCACAGCAGTCGTGCAAGCGACCACTAGACTAACGACTAAGTCCAGGGATATTGCAGGAGTGATGTTATGTTAATAAAAAGCAAGTAGACTCATAAGCAAATAACTTGAAACAAAATGGCGTCGTTCTGCGCAGGTTCTCTGTTTGATTTGTATGGGACGTCTAAAATTCGACTACTGCGCATGTTCAACTTATATGCCGCGTGGTATAACAAGGCCTGGGAGATTTAACTAAAAGCCCAGATTATCTGGATCCCAGATCTGTCCAGCTAAAAATATATTATTTTCCCGGTCTGTTGCGCTCAACAAAAGCGTGCCATTTTTATAGCACTCCGAACACGTGATATGAATCCCAGTGTAAATGGCCGACTATTCATTTGTATTATAACAAAGCTACTAGTATTATCTTGTTCCTGAATACCTTTGTAATATTAAACATAACGTCACGCTTGTTTCCTCGATGAGGTAAGCAAAGATGTGTCCAGTAAATAAGACTATAGACTCTCGGGCAAAATGTTGGGTATTTTTCGATCAAGAATATCTCGAGAGTCTAATTGTTGTACTCAGTTGGCGAAATGTAGAGGTAAACCTCTACCTAACTCCTCGTTATCAAGTATGATGTTATGTTAGGTCGAAAATTATTCTTCTTTCTTTATCGTGTACTTAATAAGTAACTAACTAACAAAGTTTTTATGCCGCCCAAGGGCCTTTGACTTCCCCGTCGGGGCCGCGGATTTTTGTACCAGATGACGTGACCTCGGCGCAAGGGCAAAGAAGGAACATGGGTTCGGTTTTTAGTCAGTAGAAGTCTGACACTCCCCTTCGCTCTGCCCAAGAGCGAAGGGGAGTGAAAAAAAAAGGGCCTTTGACTTGGTTTTTAAATGAGGTTTAACAGGCATACTGATTTCCTCACAATGTTTACCTTAAAAGAATCATGATAATAATTATACAATATTATTATCTCGCACATTAATCTGGTAAGTCAGCGGTGTGTGTCGAAATAAACGTGGTATTTTAACAAATGCTATTTCTCACAGATGAGACTGCAATGCTCCTACCCGGGGGGCTGTCCGTCAGTCGCCACTCCAATGAGACGGTGGACATCCGCAAGAACCTCCGTCTCCGCAACCCTGACGACCCTGAATCTAACTCACATAGAGAGTAAGTATACTAACATTTTAAAATACAAGTTCAAGAACATCGGATATTAGGAACCAGATCGGTATAACAACCGACCTTTTTTTCACATAATTCTAACTAAAGCCACTAGGCTTAAAATCCGATAAAACATTCGAGTGCTGAGGAGTGACCTAAAGTTAATGTACCTATTGCATTTAAGTATACATAAGCAGCAAAAATGCTTAATGTCAATTCTGTTAAGTTTTTTTAGAAACAAGAAAAGCTTTGTCAGCGATGGACACTGTCTTGTCTAGGCCCTTTAATTAATTAAAAAACCTATTAGTGCCCCAAACATGATGATCAGTTCAAAAATACAAATACTTTCGCCAAATGACTGCCGGGACCAAAGGATTAAGATGCTTTCTGCTGACCAACCTAGGCAAGCACGGATTACCCTGAAGATCGACCTACACAGGCTGTTTTTATAGTTTTCTTTTTTTTATAATTAGTTTGATGATTCGTATAGATGTATATTATTCAAGGTATGGCCACTAGAGCGAATAATTTAAGCTTCTAAAACAATCAGAAAAAAAAACAATGATAACTTTTTAACAGGAAATGTTTAGTGAAACATTGTTCGTTTCAAACAATTTCATTTAAAAAATGTTAGCCCAAATAAAACAATGTTTAAATCTAAAATCCCTTTGTTCTTCAAATCTGAATAAATAAAACATGATGTGTGACTGAAAACGTCCGTTTTGTGATCTAAAATAATTTACATTCACAATGTCATTTATTTTATTGGAATAAATGTAAATGTACCACATGTAAATTAATTTATGTTTTTTTTTGTAAAACCATCAAAACGGTCCAACACATAAAATATTCAATTGTATTACATTAACAGACAAATTATTTATGGAAATAGTGATCTACTTTAAGTATTGAAAATACATTAAAAATAAGGGTTTTTTTACCCTACTGCGCCAGAGGGAGGCTTATTTTGTGAAAGTGAAGTAATCATTTGAAGACACGATCTACGTGAAAACTTATAATTCGAATCAACCATTCTGTATTTTTTTAGCTATGGCTACACATGAATAATTATGTGTGGTAGCTTTAGCATCACTACATATACTATAAAACAAAGTCGCTTTCTCTGTCGCTATGTCCCTTTTGTATGCTTAATAAAAATCTTTAAAACTACCAACGGATTTTGATGCGGTTTTTTTTAATAGATAGAGTGATTCAAGAGGAAGGTTTTAATACCTTTTTTGCAGCCGTGCGAAGCCGGGACGGGTCACTAGTTTATAATATGTCGTACATATCATTAACCCAAATGGATCTTAGTTGTCTAAATAAATAAATGATTATATATTATTATTATTCATCATTCTATTGCCCATATCCCAATTCATTTGGGGTCGGCGCAGCATGTCTTCATCTTCCATACTTCTCTGTTTCTCGTCATCTCAGCAGACACCTCCTTTCTTGCCTTATCATCCTTTACTCAGTCCATCCATCTGTCTTCCATAATGATTGTGTATAGGATAAGATAGACATAATACAGGGTGTAAACGTACCCTTCACAAAGCCGTCAAACAAGCATTATAATTATACATCAAACTAAGTAACCCTACGTAAAAGTAATTGCTGGGAAATTACTTTTTTTTTGGAGTGAAATATCACATTTTACGATAAAACTCAATGTAGCACTCTTATAACATTGTGTTAGTGGATGCTATTCAAAGCATCCACTAACACAATGTTTTAAGAGTGCTAGTTCTAAGAGTGTAAACGGTCATGAAGGTAATTTAAGTAAAGTTATAACATGAAAAGTAGTATTTATAAAAAACAGCTGTGAAAAATTTGTGACTTCGGCTCACTAAATCTCCGTAACTATAGGGGGTTGCAAGGTATGGTCTAGAACAAAAAAAAATATCGCAGTGACGTGGAGAACAAGTGCTTTTCGGTTATTAAAATTACTTATTACAGCCAAAAGTGGCTACTTTTGGCGACTTTAATCAGTAATTCTCTTAATTTATCAAGTCTAGAATCATGAAATGCGATTTTAAAAATACTACAAGGTTATTTACTAGCATGATAGTGTTTTGGATTTTTTTTTTAAATAAAAGAAATAAGATGTTATGGTGCTGTTAGCGCCTTTACACCCTTTGTTATGTGAAGCCTAACTTAGACACACCGGAGGCTTATCTCAGCCTACTAATTTCAAGCTGTTCAGTGTCAATCAGATCTCAACTGTATACAAGACAGATACCCTGAGGTAGAACAATAGCTACCATAGATACAGCTCGGTCAATCCGGTTCAGAGACTATAGGATCGATATCCCGAGCTATTGACAGACAACAGGAAATGAGAAGCTCTGTGGCTACCAACCTAACAACGAAAACCGCTATGCATTTAGAAGTATGCTTGTGCATTCTGTTCTATTTGCATGGGATTTGTTTTGTTTGATGTATACTATAATAATATTACAAAGAGGGAAAATTTGTTTATAAGTTTGTATGTAGAGGAAATCTCCGGAGCTAATGATCTAATTCTAAAAAAAATCTGTGAGAGAAAGTTACATTACTCGTGGCTATAATTTCTGTTTTTATCATGAATTTAGCCGAGCTACCGCCATTTTTGCTAACGGAGTCGCGGGCGAAGTGCTAGTGAGATATATTTTTAAAGCTATCAGGAGTACGGCCTCGAAAATGATCGAATCGTAAAAAAAACCTCTAGTAAAAGTAACTTCTTTTGTTTTTTCTAGAAACATCGTAATTAAACGTTACTAAGGACACTTATTAGGAGTTCTAAATGGTATTTTTTATTTAGAAATATTATTGAGGTAAAATAAATAAGAAAATAAAATAAGAGGTGCTTACCTACTTAATATTTTCAAGGAAGCAAACCAATTACAAAAAAAAACACCTTATTTCTATTTGGATTTTATGAGGAAAATAATAATACTTCTGCAAATATTACTAAGAACATATTTATTCGTTTTTATTTCTGGATTCAATCTTCAAAAAAGCCGAATCAATTTCCGAGGCCTCGGAAAACATTTGTCATACATTTCAGGCCAGAATAAGCACAAAGCGATTCCCAGGCTAATTTCCTGCCCGGAATCGAACCGATATTTTTCCAAATACGTTTTATAACCGTTATTTGTACCCTTATGTTTTATTTCACGTTCTTTTGTCCAGATACTGTGCCCAGTTCGAGGTCACCAAGGTGTCGAAGGCCTGCCACACAGATTCCGACTATAAGGCGTTGAGAGAAGGTATGTTTTAGTTTGTTTTAAGTTAACGACGAGAAAATTGAAAAGTGGAAAACCAATCTAGAATTTCCGGAGCTTGTGTTGTATAAAGGTTGTAAAAAGTTTTTTCTTGAGTGCATTTTGAGCTTCAACTATTGAATTAATGAAAAGACTGCGTGGTTGGTTTTCTTAGAAAAGGTAATTGAAGTAACTTGCTTAATTAAAAGCAGTGGAAACCTTTTGAGTTGCCTATCGTATCGTAGTACCACTTCAGTAAGTAAGAAGAGCGGCTGAATGCAGAAAAAGGATTAATTGGATGCTATAGTTTATGTATCTCAAAAGCGGTAGAGGTCTATTCAAAAGTGGGCATTGAAAGGCTTAGTTATTTATTTTTGTCATATTTAAATTTTTTTCACAAAAGTTCTTATGGCTACTGTACTTAAAAGGCTATGGACAGTATTTGAACACGCCGAACTAGCATAACTAGGAGCAACCTGTGTATTACTTGTGACCTTTCCGTTCGGGTCATCAAGGCAATTTAATCTAAGTTTACCTGCTTTTTCTCTAAAATGTCATTCAATAGTAATGAATAGTACTGTATATAGTCATTGAAGCTCAAGGAAGTGCTTGAAATTCGTTCTTTTATCGGTGAAATACACATTAATTAATAAAAGACATTTTCACTACACTTTTGGTTACGAAACTCTTAGAGAGAAAGCGAAGAAGTCTACGGTGTACTGGTAGGAAATGCCCAAGGCATTAAGTTCGCCTTTGTACGGTTTTTTACTTGTTCATAAAGTTTTAATACATATAATTATAAAAGCAACATAAGATACCACAAAGCCCAGAGCCAAGTTCTCAAACCTAAAAAACCTACTTTAATTTTTAACCTGTTTCCATTACCCCCAGGCGCGACGGTATGCGTTCTTTGCGAGACGGCAGCTCTCCGACGAGATCTAAAATGGCGCTGCAGTGGGCACGGCGTCCCTGGCCACGCGACCCGTTTCTACGCGCTCGTAGCTCCCCACTGCCACGGGAAGTGGGTGAAAGCGGCGCAGAACCCCGACAAAAGAAGCGACTGCTGCGCCAACCCACACTTTATATTCGTTTAGAGGTGATATTATGACTAATATGTATGTTAATGTGTGACTTTTCCGCTCTAGGGGACAACATTTTATTCGCCGTAGACACTTCTTCTTAATGTCACCCTGAAATAAGGTTGAAAATTGGTCAAACACCAATTCACGCACGGCGACCAATCGAACTATACAAAAACATTTATGCGGAGTGCGGGAATACAATACAGAACGAAGCCATGTTACACAGGAAATGTATAGTGTGATGTGTCGCCATGTGTTTATGTGGTGAAAATTATTGGCACATGTGCCTAAAACATTTTTGTAACGGTAATTTATTGTGCCTTTGCACTAGCAAGGTTTTCACAACAGGAAACATATAATGTCTGAATAAAGACTTCAACAAGTTTTATAATATTATCTGATAATTGTTTGCTAGTATGAATGCAAAGTTACTTTTTCAGCTGATAAAAAAGAGCCCTAGGGCGGTAAAAAGCCTTTAGATTTGTTGGACGACAGAATACAGTTTTAAAATATAAGTTTAGATATTTTTTTGGAATGAAAGAAATACCTACGTAGAGTTGATTTGATAAAAGTTAAAACAGTTATTTTTTTTTTGGATTTGTGACGAATTAAATATTTGGTCTGTTGAAAGAATAATAATATGGTAGTGTTGCATTGCATTTATTAATTTGTAAGAAAAATATCGTATGACGGATCGTAATGAAAACACTCACGATTGCATTTACTAAGACTTGTAAGCTCAATGTATCATGTAAATAAAGTAATTTCTTATAGGTTAGCATTTTACTTTAAAACTACTATTTCTTCAAGTGTAGAACGTGGTAATGAAAGGCCCGGGTTCGATACCTGGACCGAGCAAAACGAAAGTGAATTTATTTGCATCCATACTAATATTATAAATGCGAAAGTAACTCTGTCTGTCTGTCTGTCTGTTACTCTTTCACGCCTAAACGGCTGAACGGATTTTGATGAAATTTGGTACAGACATAGTTTGGAACTTGAGAAAGGACATAGGATAGTTTTTTTTTTTTTTTTACCAAAAATCTGCCGGAAGTCACTATTCCACGCGAACGAAGTCGCGGGCAAAAGCTAGTTTATGATAAATCTGATATTTTCTAAGTTTGTTTAATTTTAATTCATAGGTTAGTGTTAACTATCAATGATTTTGTAACTTTATGAAATAATTTTGATAATAATACTTAATTAATAAAATAAATAATAGTTTGTGAATACATATCTTAACGACTTATGTACATAATAATGTTAAATAAATCTCATTATGAAGAGACATTTTGTTTATTTCTTGAACCTCATTCGTTATATATGTGTGGTCACGTTTCACCCCTTAATGGGGTGTATTTCACCCTCAGGGGTGTCATTACAAGAAGCGTAAGTACCTTACGAATATGCTTGAAAATTTACATTTAATAGGGAGTGCTAACATAGACCACAGTAAGAGAGAAATCAGTAGTTCCATTGGCATTTATACAAATATTCCAAAGGGGTTTGTAAGTTTGACATGATCCCTAAAACTATTCATCCGGATAAATATTTTACTGATACTAAGCTATTGCCTATTTTGCCCGATACCGAAGGTGGCTTAAAGTGATCAAAGTTAAAACAGAAGCTTCAGTCAAACACTACTCAAAATCGGCAAAGCCTGGGTTTCAGAATAGTGTATTTTTGGGCGCATATAAGCTGGTTTTCCGTCGCACGTGTGGGAGATTACGCCTATGTCCAGCAGTGGACGTCTTTCGACTGAAATGATGAATGATGAGATGTTTGGTACAGCTATTTTTTAGTAACTCTGGGTTGATCTCTTCGTAAAACTTATTCATAACCATGACTACAATAACCCCTTGCTATATTTTTAATTTATTTCAATAACAAAGCCCAAAAAAGGCAAATAAAACAAAATATCCCATCCATTCATTCCAGCCATTTTAACTTTACCCTTTCGTAATTTACTTGTCAATATTATTTACCTCAATACCTACAGGTATTTGAAACCCAAGCAGGATGAAGTAGGTAATAGTATTGAGCCCAAAACAATAAAAAAGGGGTTCGTCAATCGAGGCTCTTAGCCGTGACGGACAGATTTGTTCCGTAAGTGAATCGGGAAGGGTTTTTCAGGAAACTGAAAAAGGAAAATGGAAGCAATATTTTGTTTTTTCCACTTCAGTAAATGAGGACGATGTTTTATTGGTCGATTATGCAGCGTTACTGATGTTAAGTGTTTACTTACATACCTAAACTCACGCCCTTTTCCCAGGGGGGTAGGCAGAAACCACAGAACGCCACCTGCTACGATCCTTACATACCCCTTTTGCCTCGTCCACATTCATACATCTGCTCATACACGCACGCCGAATGCGAGTATTACGCTCCTGTCCTTTCTGAAGAACATCAACAGGTGTTTACTTACTTCTAAGTAGTTAATTGCTTCGTTGGTCGAATGGACGCCAACATCACTGCTGTTCATGAAGACACCATCATCTGCCGAAATTTTTCCCAACTATGTTAGGGTCGAATTACAGTCTAACCGTATGCAGCTGAATATCAGTTTTGTACATGGAGCGACCGGCTGGTAAATGAGGTCATTTGGTCCTAGGTTCGATTCCCAGAACAGGCAAAGTATCAGTAGTTTTATACATCAGAACCTCTGCAGTTTTCTGCGATCGGAATCTCCTAATGGTTTGGCACGTTATGTCTATTTCTCGTAAAATAGGAGGTGAGCCAATTGTGATCGGGCACAAATCCAAAGGTCCGTGGCTGTTACTGAAAAGGTCCTAATTGAAAAACCCAAAAACACTTCGCCCGACCTGGGGATCGAACCCAGAACCTCGTACTCAGCGGTCGCCCTTGTGACCACTAGACCAACGAGGCAGTCTATCTTAATTAAACCAGCCTATATAATTTGACGACTAATTTGGCACTGTCAGTGGCATTCATAAACCTGTACTGTCCATTATAGGTTAAATTATGCAGGAAATTGTGATACAATTATCGACTTGCCTCCAAATTACAAACAGGAAGCGCGCAGCGTTTATTTATTTTCGTAAATACACGACCGAAAGGAAGGCTTGGCAGATGGTGAATAATGGGTTATTCTGCACCATCTACCAAGCCTTGTCCCAACTATGTTGGGGTTGGCTTCCAGTCTAACCGGATGCAGCTGAAGACAAGTATTTTACATGAAGCGACTGCCCACATCTGACTTACACCACCTAGTAAGTATTGGGCTATGTCTCTTAAATCTTCTCGAAATTCTGACCAAGGGATATCTCTGGATATCGATATCGAGGCACGCAGGAAACTCAGTATGTCATGACTCGTCACCCATTCATGGAATAACCTAGCCCAGCGCGGCTTAACATGAAGATCGACCCGATTATTTATACAAACAGGAAATAGCATCGACAAAATCCTTATAGCTCATCAAAAATAATATCACAAAGAGAAACCGCAAAATTTCCTGTTCCCGAAATACAACGCAATTATTTGAAGAAGCCACTTGTTTATACACACCAATGCTTCCCTATTGTGGTTCGACGCCATATTTATTTATTTGTCCAAATATAGAGATATATCTTTGAGCCGTTGATTGGAATATGAGGGTCTAGAAAAGGCCTTAAGTGTGGAATAATATGAATTGCGTTAAAATTTCGTAAAATAGTCTGCTAAAGTGGTCATTTTAGACCCCTGAAAATAAAGTTTCCTAGATATGAGACCAAGCTAGATCCATTTTTTGATCCAAAAGTATTTATTATAATATTTATTTTCGTGAACATGATTACAAAGTATAAATTAATATAGAATAATGTACAAACAACTATTGCTAATTAAATATAGCAATGACACTCATAATTTTTTTTTTCAGTTAAATTAATGTTCCGTTTAGTAAGGAGGCGATAAATTATCCGCAAAAACAAATCCAACGCTAATCTTGTTCTTTACCCGACTGCAAGGAAGGGGTTTATTTTTTAAACTATTAGGTATCCACAAATACTAAACCAACAGTACGACCTCCTCAAAATGTCATCAACGTCAACATCATTCAAAAGAACCATGATATACTAAACTCACATTGTCTAGGTATCCATCCTTCCATTCTTGTCAATAGACAATAATGGGCCATCTAGATCCTGTTTTCCAAGAATATTTTATTTGTGTTCAAACCCCATTGTGGACTGCGGGCAATATTGCCGGTCGAGTGGTCAACGGCAGTTGCAAGAACTTTGAGATCGAAGCCAGATAATATTAACTTCTTTACGGTGGAAGTCGCAAAGTACAATTTTGATTACGTTTTATGCAATTTGCTGGTCAGTGTCAGAATTTATGTTAAACAGCATTATGATTCCCGTATGTATTTACAGAATCATCATCAGCCTATAATTGTTACCACTGCAGGGACTCAGGCCTCCTCTCTAGGAGAGGGATTTACAGAATGAAATTGGTATATTATTTTAGTATAAAGAAAATAAATGAAAAAAGTTATTTAGACCACGCCACGACACATCCAGACGCAGACTTGCAGAACGAAGTTGATTAGGGGAAAAAACAAGTTGAAGTGACGCGACAGCCAGTCACATCGACCGCCTCGGTCGATGTGACTGGCGTCACATCGACCGAGGCTGTGCACAGGGCATAAGTTACGCATGCGAAAAACGAGCGAGAACGATTTCCTGGATAAAGATCATTTGAAGAGGAAGTTTCTAAATAGAGCCTCAAGGATGTTAGTAGTATATTAGTGGCTTATAACAATAAGTTATAAAAATTTGAGGATAAACGTTCTAAATCCTAAAGTCCTCATCATTATTTATTTAAGATGTTTCGCGCAAGATATTATTGTATTGTTTAGCACATTTTTAGAAACTCTCAACAACCATCATCATCATCTGCTCATCCCTTTCTGGACTATATTGGGGTCGGTTTCCAGTCTAACCGGATGCAGCTAAATATCAATAATGTACATGGATAGCAGCGGTGGCCTAATGGTGTCGGCCCCGACTTACGAACAGTAGGTCGTGGGTTCGAACCCAGGCAGGCGCATTACTTTGTGTAATTTATTTCATCACCGCTGCTCTCAAAACGGTGAAGGAAAACATCGTGAGGAAACCGGCATGTCTTAGAACCAAAAAATTCGAAGACATGTGACATCTGCCAATCCGCACTGGGCCCGCGTGGTGGATTAGCCCATCCCTCTCCTAGAGAGGAGGCCTGAGTCCCTGCAGTGGGAACATTATAGGCTGATGATGATGACATGGATAGACCGCCTACATAAAAATAACCCGGAGTTTATTTAAAACTGAATAAATCATAGCATGGTCAGCATAATATTGTTCCCAATGCTGGGACATAGTCTTTCTCTCTATAAAAGAGAAATAGCTACATCCGCCACGTAGCCCCAATGCAGATTGTTAGATGTCACATAGATAGACCGTACTTTTTTCTAGGACAGATGCTGTATCCTCGCGCTGTTTTCCTTAACCGTAAAGAAAAAGAGTTCCTTAACCGTAATGAAAATATTACTTTTGGTCGCGATAACCGAGATCCACGCGGACGAAGCCGCGGGCATGAAGCTAGTGTACAAATTATAATGCAGCCCCTGCTGCGGCTACCACTACTCTCTTTTCAGATCCATAAATACTACTCAAATCTCAATTAACCTTATAGGTACAACTTACCCTAGTATAATCGACGCACATCAGTCGTCAACCCAGTACTACCACAGTATAACTAATTTAGCGCAATACATCAGCGCACCATGTGTTAGATCCATTAATAACCATTTAGCATAATCACGCAGCGACCATCACTTTACTTGAATGTTCAAACTTGCTTATTTTGTAGGGGTGTAACGAGGGAAACTGTTTACCACTTTTGAGGAATATGGGCGATATGTACCTAATTGTTGTTTTGTTTTCTCAAATCAAAAACAACTGCTGGGTATATGACCCTGGGTTCAATTAATCAAAAGCATAATACATGTATATTTATAATTTTTATGTGATGTGACAAGAATGGATAAGGTAAGGATCGAGTACTTATATATTTGGAGAAAGTTACAGGAAAGTTAAACAGAGATCAACTGTCTTGGTATGGGCATAATAGGGGATCGGACTGGGTCAAAATAATATGATTCTGTTTAGTCCGTAAGTTAGATTATCGAAAAATATTGAATACTACTAGTCTTTTTTGTTTTATCAAATCAATAAAAAATGACGAATATAAAACCCGTCAAAGATCTTGGAGTGGGGGCTTGAAACGTCACTTGTGTCGTCAAAATGTACTATCATATGACGTTACACGAGATTTCGAAGCACTGTATCGTCTTCATTTTAAGTTTACGTGAAAAAAAACTTTTTAACAAAAAATAAAACCGACTTAAAAAAAAAGTCAAAAATAAATCAGTTTCTGAAGTCGGTGACTTTTGTTTGTTTGATTTCATTTTTTTTTGTCACCAACTTCAGAAACTGATTTATTTTTGACTTTTTTTTTTAAGTCGGTTTTATTTTTTGTTAAAAAGTTTTTATTTTTCACTTTTTAGTGGTTCACCTAATGTGGACAATGTAGTATTTTTTTTAAGTTTTGTAGATTTTTCAAAAACCGCTTGTCCGATTTCTATAAAAAAAATATGGGACCATTTGGGAAGTATACCCTTTCCAACAAAAAAAGAATTTTTCAAATCGGTTAGCAAGTGACGGAGTTATGCCCGAACAAACATAAAAAAAAAAAAAAAAAAAACAAACATCCGAATTGAGAACCTCCTTCTTTTTTTAGAAGTCGGTTAAAAAGAAAAAATACGTGTCCAATAATTTTTGGAAATCTATCTGACTGACTAATTAGTTTTTTTTTTGTCCGATCCCCTATTGTGATGAGGAGAAAGAAACGACTCGTATGACAATTTTGGAGTAGAGTAGCCATTGGCGCAGGAGCTATTTTAGTGCACAGGTGCACTCCAACACGACCGGAGAAAGACAGCCGCAGGGCCAACGTCTTAACGCACTTTCCGAGGCACGGGCGTATCATACCGTCAACTTCCAAACTCTGGGCTCAACTTGGTATGCTCCTGGCTTTTTTTTTGATAATTGGGACAAGCCCGCTACACTATTCCCAAACCACTGTAGCTCCTGTAAGCCAGAATCAACAGTGGCGACCACAAGAAAAGTGCCGAGACAATGAAGCCCGACGAAGTTCCAGAGAAACGATTGTAAAATCTTGGATCCCGAAATTAATCAGATGCTCCTGGCTTAGTGATCAATCATAACTTTGATCACACATACCTACGTAGATACTTCAAAAGAACGTGTCTCCCTAAACTTATACTATAAAATTACCCCATACCTCTAGGAAACTAATTACATAGAAGACTTAAGAGCTAATAAAGTAAGGACACGTGATATACGGACGAGCCGTTAATGGCTTCATGTGCTATAACTGTTAAAAGGAGGTTTTCAGTTAATTATTACTGGCCTTTATTTATTTTTGAATTCTTTTTTATTAGAATGATGTGTGTCACTGTCTGTATTGTCAATATATAATAAAACTATTAATATTCTTGCTGTATAAATATTCTTTAATTTTGATGATGGTAATTGAAGTTTCCCACCTCAATATGGTAGCAGAGCGTTCACGAATTTAAAGAATTATAACTATTATAAGTACCTACCTAACAAATACTAGTAGATTTTGATATTTCTGAAAAAATTCTTACGATCTCAAGATGTCGACAGCGACAAGCTGCAAAATCGATATTGGTCGTTTAGAAGGACAAGAAAATTGGTCAACGTGGCGATGTAAAGTTTTGTTGTTGCTGAGAGGTTCTCCTGGAGGCTTAGATGCTATAAATGGAAAAATAAAAGAGCCTGTTCAACCAGACACGACAGCATCTCCTGATGATTTTGCTAAGTATGAAAAGGAGCTACAAAGGTATAATGAAATAGACAGTGCAGCAATGTTAATTTTGATGGCCAATATGTCAGATGTTACTCTACAAAAAGTGATGAGGTTGAAGACAGCAAAAAAGGTCTGGGACGAACTACACACTTTATTTGACGGCACATCTGAAGACAAGAGCTACATTCTTTGCTACAGTTTCTTCGGATATCGTAAGGATTCTTCACATGACATGTCTATGCACATTTCAAAGCTGAAACAATTATGGCACGAATTAAAAGAAGAACTAAAGAAAGGTGAAGAAAAATGTGATCTTCCAGAAATTTTACTAATTTGTAAAATACTAGAAACACTACCTGATGAAAGTTACTTCTCTTTCAAGTCAAGTTGGATGCTAATGTCTAAAAAAGATAGAAACATCGACAATTTAACAGCTCAAATTTGCGCTTATGAAAGGTCACTCACAACCAAAGAAGGAAATACTGAGGCATTGATTGCTCAAAGCCATAAACATATTAAAGTCAAGAAGAAATGCGGCTATTGCGGAATATTTGGTCATAAAGTCAGAAAATGTCATAAGTGGATATCGGACGGTAAACCTCCTAAGCCACCTAAACCATCTACAAGTCAAATTCAAGATACGAATATGACAATTGCGCTGATGCAGGTTAAGACCAATGAAGCGGTCAATATTATTGAAGGAGATCTTGAAAATTGGTACGTGGACAATGGTGCAACAAGCCATGTTACTGGACGGAACGATATATTTTCAAGTTTTCAATACTTCAATAACAACCAAACGGTAACAACTGCTAATGGCTCTACAACACAAGCAATTGGTAAAGGTACAGTTGATTTGATAGCCGAAGTAAATGGTAGACAAGAGAAAATTAGACTATGTGATGTATGGTATGTACCAGAGATACGAAGAAATTTATTTTCTGTACTCGCTGCACAAGACAAATTGGAGAACAGTGTTTTCATATCGGAAAGAGAATCTTGTTTATTGAAAGTTAAAGATAAAATATATTTCATTGGCAAACGCGTCAAGAACGGAGGTCTCTACAAGCTGAATGCGCAAGCTATTAGAAACGTAACACCTGAATTGAACACTCTGTCAACAGAAAATATTTTACAACTTTATCATGAAAGATTAGCTCACCAGAACAAAAGACACGTTAAAGAAATTATTGCAAAAGAATTTGGTATTAAAGTCAAACTCGATTCTGAATTATGCACAGGATGTGTTTATGGGAAGGCACACAGACGTAAATTTGGAACTAGAGAAAGATCTAAAGCACCAGGCGAGATTATACACACTGATGTATGTGGTCCGTTTCCTAATTCATTCAAAAAGTTTCATTATTTTGTACTATTTAAAGATGACTACAGCAAATATCGTCAAGTTTACTTTATTAAGCATAAATACGAGGTCAAAGAAAAACTCGTGCAGATGATAAAAGAAACGAAGAATGCTGGACATGAGATAAAAACAATTCTAAGCGATAATGGTGGAGAGTTTAATAATGAGGCAGTTAGAAAAGTTTTGGAATCCAATGGTATTCTACAACGCTTAACAATGCCATATACGCCTGAACAAAATGGGTGTAGTGAAAGGGAGAACAGAACTCTCGTTGAAGCTGCTCGTACTATGATGTATGCACACGAAGAACTTCCACTTGCCTGTTGGTCAGAGCTTATCAATACTGCCGCTTATATTTTAAACAGAACTGGACCGACAACTGTAGAAGGAAAGTCACCATTTGAGTTATGGTTTGGTAAAAAGCCTGAAATCAAACATTTGAGAGTTATTGGAACAGAATGTTATGCTCATATTCCTAAACAAAGACGTACAAAATTGTCGAAGAAAACTCAAAAATGTATACTCATTGGATATGATGGTGATGATGGTTACCGGTTACTGAGTTACGAAAATGGTTCTGCAACATTAATCAGATCAAGAGATGTAACGTTTAATGAATCTATCATTAGATCAATTGGGTTAGAATCCGATGTCGATACAACAAAAGAAGAAAATTCTGCGACTGACATAGAGATTCACTTTCCAATGACGAATGAAAATCATCCAGTTTTTGATGCAAGGGAGGATGTATCACGTGATGAAGGTATAGCAAGTATGCCTCAAATCCCGAATGATGTTCCTATTCCCAGCTCTGGAGAAGACATTCAATCTACGTCAAATGATGTGAATGATATCCCTAATATAGAAGATGAATATTATGTTACACCAGAAGACTCTGATAATGAGCAAGCCTCTTCTGAAGAAACCCATAATACAAGAGTACTTCGAGACAGATCAGCTTTACGGATACCAGTGCGATTTGAAGACTATATTATGTCTGCTATTGTCAATGAGGGTGAGGAACCTAAGACATACAAGCAAGCATTAAAAAGTCTGCACAATGCAAAATGGCTAGAAGCAATGGAAAACGAGATGAAATCTCTTGAAGAGAACAATACTTGGATTTTAGTAGATCGACCAAAAGATCGTAAGCTAATTTCTTGTAAATGGCTCTTCAAAATCAAAACTAATGCTGACGGAAGCCTTGATAAGTATAAAGCTCGACTAGTAGCACGAGGTTACACTCAAGAAGAGGGTGTCGACTATTATGACACATTTAGCCCTGTTGCAAGAATGACGACAATCAGATCGATTCTGAGTATCGCTGCAAATGAAGGATTGACTCTATCTCAATTTGACGTAGTCACTGCCTTTTTGAATGGTTTGTTAGATGAAGATATTTATATGTCTCAACCAGAAGGCTTCAGTGATGGAACAAACAAAGTCTGTAAATTGAAGAGAAGTCTGTATGGTCTCAAACAATCACCTAGATGCTGGAACAAATGCATTGTTGATTATCTAAAAACGATTGAATTTAAGCAATGTGTTACTGATCCATGTTTATTCATAAGGAACAGAAGAGGAAATAAAATCATACTGGCACTATATGTGGATGACGGACTTATAGCTTCCACAAATCAAAAAGATGCTGTGGAGCTTATGGCAGAACTAAAACAAAAGTTCAAGATAACAACAAAGCCAGCTTCTCACTTTCTTGGTTTAGAAATTTACAAAGACAATGATGGTTCAATAAGTGTTTCACAAAAGCATTATGCTCAAAAGATTTTAGAACGCTTTGGTATGAGTGACTGTAAACCGGTCAGTACTCCAATTATTAAAGAAGAAGCACAACCAGATACGAAAAAGGATAACGACCATAAGTTTCCTTACAGAGAAGCTGTTGGTGCTCTGGCTTACCTAATGACAGGAACCAGACCAGACATTTCCTATGCTATAAGCGTCGTATCTAGATCACTTACTAATCCCTCAAGTCAAGATATTCATAAAGTCAAACGTATTCTTAGGTACATAAAAGGAACATTAGATTGTACTATTGTGTACAAGAAAGGATACAAACATGGCATTTTAGAATGTTTTAGTGACTCTGATCATGGTGGAGATAAAAACACAGGACGTTCAACATCTAGAATCATATGTATGTACGCAGGCGGAGTCATCTCATGGGCAAGCCGTAAACAATCATCAGTTGCTATCTCAAGCACGGAAGCTGAGCTTGTTGCAGCTAGCGAAGCAGCACGTGAAATCGTATGGCTGAAGAGATTGTTCAACGAAGTCACTAAACTAAATGAAACTCCTTCTCTTCAGATTGATAACGATGCAGCTATTAAGCTATCGCAAAACCCAGAGCTCCATCGTCGAACCAAGCACATTGCGATAAGACATTTTTATGTCAGAGAACTGGTCACTAATAATGAGCTAAAGGTAAAATATGTTCCAACAGAATACCAGTGTGCAGATATATTGACAAAGCCTGTTCATAAGCCCAGGTTGAAACAAATATCTAATATGATTGGCTTGATGGTGTATTAATTAACCAAAAAGGGAGGATGTTAAAAGGAGGTTTTCAGTTAATTATTACTGGCCTTTATTTATTTTTGAATTCTTTTTTATTAGAATGATGTGTGTCACTGTCTGTATTGTCAATATATAATAAAACTATTAATATTCTTGCTGTATAAATATTCTTTAATTTTGATGATGGTAATTGAAGTTTCCCACCTCAATAATAACTGGATAACTGCACCGTAATTGACATACTGCGGTTTGTTACTCTGTGGGAAAGCGGGGGGAAGAGAATAATACTCGTAAGTGTGACTATTTTTATGTGGAGCAGTGGCTAGCTGAAAAATCACTCTTCTATTATCTATTTTCTCTTTAAATAAAAGGAGAACTGACTGACTGACATATCAACGTACAGCCGAAACTACTGGGGCTAGGAATGTGAAATTTTGCACACGGCTTCCTTTTATAATGTAGGGGAGTACCTACTCAGAAGGGGTTTTTGAAAACCTTTTAACCTTTAAGGGGGTGAAAAGGGGGATGAAAGTTTGTATGGAAAATCGTCACTTTTGTAGTTGAACCGACATCCACGCGGGCGAAGCCGTGGGCAAAAGCTAGTATATTATAAAGGCGAAAGTTTGTGAGTGTGTGTGTGTAAGAGTAACAAACGTTACTCTTTCACGCATAATCTACTGAACGGATTTGGATAAAATTTGATACACAGATAGTTTATAACCTGGATTAACACATAGGTTAGCTTTTATCCCGATTTTATGTTCCCGTAGGATAATATTCGAGTTGTAGCGGTTGAAGCCGCTGGCAACAGCTAGTAAAATATATGTACGGACATCTGGTGCAGTTACGAACTCCAATATGTATGCATGAAGCAACTTTTAAAAGAAGACCCCTCCCGCACTGGGCGGAGCGGAAGGGGGGTGTCAGACTTTTACTGACTAAAACCCACCTGTGTTCTTTTTTAGCCCTATGTGTTCCAGGGCCGCGGTATCTCTTTCGTACAAGTCTCGCAGGCGTTAACTCTTGCGTTTGAGCTGGTTTGAGTTGGGCGTGGAACATTTAAACGCAGACGGACGGAGAGCTAGCCCATTAATCACCGTTCACAGGCCCGCACCTAAGGTGGCTGGAAACCACCACGTGGTGGCTGTAAAAAACTTACAGTTTTGCTGAATAAACCATTTTTGAGACTTTAACCTTGAACGAATTTCCAGGTATGTGATCGATGTGGACTTTCTTTTCAGCATTGATTTATAACGGTGTTCCAAACATTCGTACCCATTTTCTCGCTACTATTTTTGGACTAATTGGACTGGGCTATTAGTAGCGCCCGGGCCTTACAATCCCACCTTTCGGCAGTCAAAGTAAACATCAACAACAACTCAAAATTCAAAAACAATACACACTCAGGTATTCTTTCCACGTCAGTAAACAAAGTTACAGTATCTTTCTTTAGTAAACAGTCGTCCAAGGATGCCCCAACAGAAACCGTCCACCCGCGCGGTCGCCCCTAACGCAATTTGTTGCATGTACCACACCTCTGCTTACCCCTGTAAAGCGCGTCTGTTGAGCATGAGGTCCTGTTTGATTCCCAGGTCGGGCAAAATGTCATTGTTGGGATTTTACATCAAGATGTTTTCAGTAGCAGCAGTGGAAGTCTAAATTTATGCCCAAATTATGACAATAAGCTTCTTTCCATGGGACGAAAACATAATTTGTAAAATGTAGATGGAATGGATTACAGGCGTGATTTTGTTTATTGTACTCCACCTTTCCTCTGCCGAAGTAAATTTTATCAACAACAACACGAAGCCTAAAAACAAAGCACACTCAGTATTCCTTCCACGTCAGTAAACAAAGTCACAGTATCTTTCTTCAGTAAACAGTCGTCCAAGGATGCCCCAACTAGATTGCCGTCCATCCGCGCGTCGCGTGGCGGTCGCCCCTAACGCAATTTGTTCGTCTACGGCGAATTTGCATGTATATTGGCACACCTTCCATTTATACCTGCCTGATAAGGGGGGAGGGCCAAAATTCGGCTTTGAAACGTTTTCAGAAAATTTTTAGAAAGCTCTCTCGACGTAATTTTAAGGGTAAACGTCTGATAAAGGGAATGTTTTCAAGATTTCCAGAAGGTTTACTTGATTTTCTTGGAGTTTTATGGCTGGAAGATTTTGTTAGTTCTCTTAAAGTTTATCTAAAACTCGTTTCGTTTTGTCGTTTGGGTAAAGATGGCTTTTACTCGGTCGAGGCTAGATTTTGATAGAGCATTTTGATTGGATTGCGATTTCAATGCCTACTTTATATTTAAGTAGGTACCTAGGCACCTTTGTTTTTATTCATGTCACGTCTATTGCTAAGTAACTTCATTTCGAAGAGCACTTAAATTTATTTCTGTTTTCATTATAACCAGAGGACACAGGGGTTAAGGCGTTTCAACGCGTTACGCATTTACAAAATAATATTTCAATCATAGGTTAATTTTATCATTATCGCCGGCCCTATGTTTAATAGTCTAAGAACTCAGATCGACAGACTGGTCAGTGCATGAACGATACCCGCATGTTATTTTTATCAGATGCTGAATAATAATTATCAAACAGTATAAATCGACCAAGTGCGAGTCGGACTTTCGTACCATTATTAATATCAAGCAAAAAAAAAACGGCAAAATGAACATGTTTGTGTTATTTTATTCTGTTTTTAGTATTTGTTATTATAGCGGCAAAAGAAATACATCATCTGTAAGAATTTCAACTGTCTAGTTCTCACGGTTCATGAGATACAGCCTGACGGACTGACAGACGGACAAACGGACGAATTACACACGCTTTTCAGTAATAAGTCACCAGGCAACTTTTATACGTAAGGTAAGTAAGAGAACTCGGCTATCTTTTACCATAACCCATTTTATCCCCGTCACAATTTTTCCTCAAAATTAAAACTTAAACAACGAACAAAATAGACACTGTAGCACCAAATAAAACATAAAAAAACTCATTATTAGCCCAACTGAGCACATTACGACCCAATTAAGGGAATAATGACAATAATCAACGGGTCTGTAATGGCTGCCTGAAGTTCTGAACAGGGGAAGTTTAGCCACGGTGAGAATGGGAGCAGGGTACAATAGGGGTGGCTGACTGGAACTAATTTACTGAACAGGAGATTGGTAGGTACGACTAGTATTGTTGATTTATTTTGGGCAGAGATGCCGGTTTGACGTGCTGTGATGTGTTTGTGCATGATGTTCTATGGTGCCGTAGGTTTTATATTGTTGTTTGGAAGTTACAGGTCGAATATTTAATAGGTACAAACTGCATTACCGTCCCGTCAAACTTTGGGTGTAAAGGAAGAGAGAGAGTGCACACTATTATCACTAGTGCTACATAAACAAAGTCCTCCACCGTGGCTGTCTGTTTGTCTATTCGCGAAAAACTCAAAAACTAGGACACCGATTTTCATGCTTTTGGATAGAGTTTGAATTTTCCTGTGTCGGAGGCTATTCTCCGCTAAGTTTCGCTCCTGTGACCGAGAACAGTCTGAAGGTCTATCAATTATGTACTTCTATAACCAAAATTCCTCAATTATTCCAAAAATCTCTGTACACAGGTGTTTTAAAAATACCACAACAAATCTAATGGCAAAATTAACCGTCAGATAAATTGTGTAAATTCTCAAAGTAACGTGGGCTCAATTTTAATTATGTAGGGATGTTTCTACCCCCGGTCTACTGCCAGTAATGCCGAGTGTGTCCCTGCGAGCCGCGGTCAAAGGTGGTCGGCCTGGAATTTAGTGTTCGCTTCACACAACGGTGGCTGAAATACCTATATGGAAATTTATATGTGGATATTTTACAGATTTATTTTGGTGCTATTAAATAATGTAGATTTATTAAGCGTTTTTTTTTCATTCTCCTGTCGTTATTTGGAGAGAGGTCACGGTCGTGTTTCGCTTGAAACACGACCGTGACCTCACTACATTCCATGTGATTATTGATGAACATCCGTTATTATTTTGTAACCGAATTGTCATTACCAATACAGACCATTGTACTGAACAACCAGCAAGTGTTATTTGAGATACCCATCCTGACCAATCATCATCATCATCATCATGAAGAATACCCCTTACTCTGACATACTTAAGTGTCAGACTTTCAGGTCACTGACTACCTGTAACGACTGCCCGCCAACCAAAAACCATTTGAATGACATGATGTGTGTTTTCGAAAAAATATAAAATTGTGAAAGAGATCAATAACATCATCAGCAAACTGCGTGCACCGGTCTTCGCTACTAAACTTGGGTTCTGATGAGGTACGAAACACGTTTGATAACTCATTAGTTCTAGCCTGTGGCTCTCTTTGACGCGTCAGGTTTCTATGAACCAAGTAATTGTATGAAGATGGTAACTGGCCGCATTGTCACTATTATACGTACAGAAGCGTTACACGGAAATCAGCCGTGACGCTCTGAGGGTCTAAAATCACAATACGAAATGGTAAAATGGAAAATTCATAAAATGTTCACAGACGCAGTCCATTTTACTAACATTAACGCAACTACTTCAGCAGATCATAACATATTATGATCCTATTATGATCTGCTAAACTGGCCACTTTAGACCCCCTGGTTTGTAACAGCGATTGGTTGACTTTGGCGCTGCGGTTTAAGAATGCAGTCCCTTATGGTAGATCGTACGTAATATTTATGTGGCCGTGAGTTTTAGCTAAAGTGAGCTTTACCATAAATTTTGAGTAGATTTTTTGGTTGTAGATTGGTCCTACACTTTCATCAAAATCGTTTCAGTAACATAACGTCACACCTGTATTCATTCTGTATACATCACACCCGAAAGGTTCGCGCAGAGGTGTACCATATAGGTACCTCGTACAGTCACATTTCGCCAGTTCAAAGTCACATTTAATAGGTGGTGGAGCCTATTGCTCTCATCATCATCAGTCTATAATGTTCACTGCAGGGACTTAGGTCTCCTCTAGGAGAGGGATGGGCTTATAATCCACCACGCGGGCCCAGTGCGGGTTGGTAGATGTCGCATGTCTTCGAATTTTTTGTTTCTAAGACATGCCCGGTTTCTTCACGATGTTTTCATTCACGGTTTTGAGAGCAGCGGTGATGAAATAAATTACCTACGCAAAGTAATGCGCCTGCTTGAGTTCGAACCCATGACTGACTGTTCGTAAGTTGGGGCTGCCACGAACCCAAAAGCTCATGCTCAGCAGAAAAGCGAAAATGTATAAAAATGAGCATATATATTTATACAAGTAGGTATACTTATATATTATCAGTGTAGAATAGAAAGATCTTAAACTAACAGAAAGATGCTTTTATAGAAAACTCGCCCGGACCGAGTTCAGTAGAGTACGTTTCTTTTTGTTTCAGCAAACTCCAATTGAAACAATAAAATTGGAGTTTGTTCGTTAAAAACAATATTTCCCGAGGGTTAAAAAGTTTGTATTAATTTCAAACAGAAGTGTGAATCTTCGTTGTGTTTTGAAGTTCTTTTTATTCTTTTATTTAGCCCAAGATGTTATTATTTCTTTTGATCTTGCTTATGTATGTTATGCCTAATAACTTATTTAGTTAGATATCATCATTTGCCTAACCTTTTCCAATGTATGTTGGGGTCGGCTTCCACTCTAACTAGATGCTGCTGAAATATCCAGTTTCCATGGATCCCACAACCCAGTTAGTATAGCTCCCGACACGTAACTTGGCAAGGTTTCGAAATTCGAATTCAAAGTTCGCGCATCGTTTGTGGCACTTTGTGCCACAAAAAGTGGTCACTTTTATTGCTTGTCATTATTCTATGGTTATTGACATAATTTATTTTTAATAATGAAGTTAAAGAAAGGAGAAGACTTTGTGACCTTTGGTGTTATAAATAAAATATGCATTTAAAAGTATAACAAAATTTAAAACAACAAAAACTAAATTTAAAACAACAAGAAACTAAATTTAAAACAACTAACAAAAACTAAATATAAAACAACTAACAAAAACTAAATTTAAAACACAACGACAACTCAAATTCGCAACAAAAAGAAATAACAAAAACAACACAACTTTCGTGCACCGCAAGTGTAATCGGGAGCGAACGGAACGTATGCATTTGAATGCACCAATCGCATGCGCGGATGACGCTACCTCATACCCCGCGCCCCGCTTGACCGCCAAAGAGACCTAAAAATGACTTCTGCGCAACTAACGACTCTTGCCAAGTTACGTGCCGGGGACTATTACTAGGTAATACGATACCACTTGGCAAGACTGGTTGTCAGACTTTCGGGTCAATGACTACCTGTAACGACTGTCAAAGATCAACAGTTGACAGCTGGGACCAACAGCGTATCGAGCTTTGAAGCCGACTGCAACATAGTTGGGAAAAGGCTAGGCAGAGGAGCTGGTCGGCTGCGGGTTGTCCCGTCGGGGCTGCGGGTTGTTCGAAAGAGATCCCGCGGCCCCGGACAAAAAGGGTTAAGATGAAACATGGGTGGTTTTTAGTCAGTAGAAGTCTGACACTTCCTTCAGCTCCGCCCAGAGCAGGAGAAGTCATTTGATGATTTCGCACACTCCAAAAAAAAAGGGTTAGACTAGAAGTGTCCTTAAGAGTACGCACTTACGTGAGAGGGAGAGAACCTCTCGTCCCAGCCAGAGGCGCTCCGGGCGTCGGGAGCCACGTGATGGCTTCCGGCCACCGTAGACGCGGGCACGTGGACGGTGAGTAATGGGCTAGCTCGCCATCCGGTCGTCTTATGACAACAACAAACCGTGTCGACGGCGCGTTCGTGTTCCACTCGCGCCTCAAAGAGATGTCAGCAAAGAGAGGGCCCCTCTTTGCTGACATCTCTTTGAGGGCCGACGCCTGAGGCTGCTGATTATCGAAAGGGATAACGCGACCTCGGCACAAGGGCGAAGAAGGAACATGGCTGGTTTTTAGTCAGTAGAAGTCTGACACTCCCTTCCGCTCTGCCTAAGAGCAAGGGGGTTATTTGATGATTTTCCACCCACCAAAAAAAAACAAAAACAGTACGCACTTCAGTAATCAAGCTATACAAAACCAGTTTATGTAGATCTCTCATTGTTTGAAAACCTATACAAAGCGAAATCATATTGGAAATGTGTGTCCCCCATTAAATTCCATTATCTACGAGTATATACTCGTATTTTTAAACGCTCACGGAATCTTCAAGCCACTTTCCTCCAACGAAATTCGAATATTTTAATAGACACAGTCGTACATTTTGCCCCTGCAACCAGCTGAAAGTTGTCACAACGCAATTATTTCAGCAATTGCTGAAACTTTCAGGCAAAGTAAAACGAGCGAGCGTCCTTTATAATATTCGCAGGAAACTCTACTAACCACTGAGTCTGAATGTAACTGAATTCCCTTCAAGACGTAGATTTTGCATGATTCAATTACTTTATGAGTTAATGTAGGTGTCTACACTAAATATTAAAGAGGTATAACTTTGTTGGTAAGTTTGTATGTAGGGGGTAATCTCCAAAACTAATGATTATTGCTATAATTTATATTTATATCATTTATATATTAACCGAACTATCACAATATTTACTGAAGAAGTTCAGGGTAAATTGTTAGTGCTAGATCATCATCTGCCTAGCCTTTTCCCAACTATGTTGGGGTCGACTACCAGTCTATACGGATGCAGCTGAATACCATTATTGAAAATGGAGCAACTGTCTACAGATAGCGCGCGAGTTGAATGCATTCCACAGCACTACCGCATTACACTAGTGTGAATAGCACAGCACTACACTGCAGGCGCGTGAGGTGGGGCGTGCGGGATAGCGGGGGGAGATGCTCCCGCTCTTTACCTCAGACCCCGACTGCATTCAACTCGCGCGTTATCTGTATCTAACCTCCACAACCCAGTTAATACTGGGTAATACGATACCCTTTGCTAAGACAGGTTGTCAGACTTTCAGGTCACTGACAATCTGTAACGACTGCCAAAGATCTGATAGCAGCCGGGACCAACAGCTTTAAGCCTGCAATACATGTTGGCCGAGCTTAGACCAACGCGAGCCTAGACAAATTGACACAAGGCAAGCGCTACTGTCTAGACGTTCGGCAAGTTTGAAGGAAGCCAATGCATAGCGCTCGGACAAACATGTGAACACCATTGGCACGCCATTGGCCGAGCGCACGCGAGTGCCTTTGATTTGTGCAGAAAAATCGACACCGCTCCGAAGTGAGGCAAGTGATCGCGAGCGACTGCAACTTGTCACAAACTACGCCAAATGATCTCTATACACGTTGGCGCTCGTCTTTACTCAACTAACTAGGCGAGTGACACCGAGCGATGGCAAGACAAGGCAAATGTACCGTCTACATGTTGGTATTGGCCTTCACTCGTCAACGCTGGCGCTGACAAGAGCCAAATAGGCTTGTATTGAACAATTTTTTAGCCAAATCTATACAGTTTGACACGGCGGAAAAAATATATGTTAATCTTGAACATATTTCTGATAATTTCGTTGTTTTCAAAACACGTTTTTGAAAAGTTTTCTCAATACAAAAAAATGGTAAACTAACCTCTTAAAATGATCTTCCAACAAAAATATCTGTATTACTGATCAACGTACGTTGGTAAAATTTATAACAATAACGTACCATATTTAAATACAAAATTTGGTTGTTTTTAATTTTTGATTATTTAATAAATTATTTTGATGTAATTAATCTTATATGGTTTGTAAGAAGTTCGAGCGTTGCGTCATCGCGCTCTCTTTCTTACCTAAGCAATCCGACAGTGAGCGCTTAGGCGCGGTGCTAGACGGACGTATGTCACTTTGCGCCCCACTGACAGCTATCCGTTCATCTATAAATTATTATTGACCGCGTCACAATGTTAGTCCAGGATCCACGGTACATTTTTTCACTTGATTACTATCAAGCTAATTTTCCGTGAGCAGCTGCATTTTGATGAGACGCCAACATTACCCTATACGAAAACTCTCGATTGTGGTAGGTAATAGGGGCAGCAGGGATAAAATATATATTGATTATATATTATTATAATTATTTATTTGATGATTTTCAAAAATCTATTAAGGCGACATCACCTGCCCGCGACCTTGAGCGCGCGCTTAACTCATCGCCTAAACAAATAAGGTTGAAAATGGCGACGCGTTTGATGCTCGTGACTGCCAAAATGAACGATAGTTCGCAGATTTAATTTATTAAAAAAAAAAATACGCTGTAATGTTAAAATATTTTTACATATGTCTTTAGTTGATTAAATTTCCTTTCTGATAGTAAAAAAATAAATAACAGTTGTCACTCAAAATATTGAGCATTTCGAGACGAAAAAGTTTTTTCGTGTGATTTTTTTGTGATTTTGTGATTTTTTTTTTTCGAGGTTCTTGATTACTTTTAGAAAATATTTTTGCATAAGTCTTTTACCTATACATTTGACTATACACTGTATTTTTTTTGGAATTGTAATAAGTAGCAATACGGCTAACTCTGCGACGAAAAACAGGTCGTTTTTACGGTTCCCCCGTTGACTGCGTCTTAAGTACTAACTATTTTATTTTTATCTGATGATCATTATCTAAATCCAACATGTATTGATAACGAGCTCATCAAAAATTACTACAAACCAGCTGTTTTTTAGGGGTCCGTAGCCGAATGGCAAAAAACGGAACCCTTATAGATTCGTCATGTCTGTTTGTCCGTCTGTCCATCCGTATGTCACAGCCACTTCATTCGGAAACTATTGAGACTACACAGTTGAAACTCTACAAGTATTCTGTGAACCGCTTTACGATTTTTATACAAAAATAAAAAAAAGGATTTAGGGGGTCGCCCCATACATGGAACTGAAACTATATTTTTTTTTTATCAAACCTATACCTACGTGTGGGGTGTCTATAGACATTAGACAGGTCTTTAAAAATGACATTGAGGTTCCACAAACAATTTTTTCTCAAAGTCAATCGTTTGGAAGACAGACACTTCCAAATTTGTAAAATGGCGACCGGCCTCGCGGTCGCTTGCCTTCGGTATTGCCAACAATGACCAGCTTTTCAAGGCTGCTATCTCCTCTTTGCATTATGTGGCCGAAATAAGACAAAATACGCTGTAGGCAAACTGTTGACAATCGAGTCTTGATATCGAGTTGGTAAAGGATAGACACATTTGTGCGTTTGGCCGTCCATGGAATTCGGAGAATCCGCCTAAAACACCACATTTCGAATGCGTCTATCCTCTGTCTTACTCTTGTTTGGATTGTCCATGTCTTAACTTGTGGGGAAAAATGCTCCTTCCGAGAAGCCTGTGCCTGAAAAGGAACCGATCCAGGCTGATGATGGTTTCGTGACGGTGTTGAGGAGGAAGCGCCGTCAGCGAACCATCAAGAACCGCTGCGGCACGGCTCCATCGGAGCCCAATGTGCATATTCGTGCCGCAAAGCCGAACACTCCTTTGTACCTCTCCCGTCTACATTACACCACTACGACGGAGGACATCGTGGAGTACGTGCGCCAGAAGATCAAGTACGTGGCGAGAGTGCAGCTGCTCGAGTCGCGCCGCAACGTCAACTTTAAGGCGTTTGTGGTGCGAGTACCGACAACGACATGCTACCTGCACCTCGTCTTGGAAGAGGACTTTTGGCCGCAGGGGGTGGTGTTTCGACGCTTCCGCGGGCAAGTGCCACATGATCGCACAGTGACGTAGTGCAAGTGTAGTGATACTAATATAGTTTTAAGGTTTTGTTTACTAACACAAGCTGTCAATTATATCGTATGTATGTTAGTCTGTAAGGTATTTATCTATGGGCCAAAGTAGTCTGAAAATAAATAAATATTATTATTATTAACTCTATGGAGGAAAATCAGGAAAACTAGTGCTCTGACCAAACGGGCCTTCGTTTTAAAACTTATACCACGTTTTTCCCAGATGTTCCGGGGGCGTAATATAGCCATGGCTATCCGCCGTTTTATTTCTGTGACGCAGCTACCTTCATTACTTATATTGGAGCCCAGTTAATCGAAGCTGTCCACAGTATAGATGCCTTAGATGTTATAGGCGCCCGATAGCTTTCCCGCACGATCTACCACCATAAGCTTGGTTTTCTGCCTATTTATTGCAAACCCTACTTTGCCACTTTCCACTTCCAATCTGTGCCGTATCTCTTTCATGTTGCCAAATGAGGAACGAATGCAAGGAGAACGGTGTCATCAGTGTACCTCAGATTGGAAACCCACTTTCCACCAACAGTAAACCCCTTGTCCCAGCCCTAAAGAGTCTTGAATGATATTACTCTTCATACATATTGAAGAGCAGAGGTGAGAGGATGCATCCCTGCCTAACGCATTTGAACAGTCGGTGTCTATTTTGACGAAAGAGCGGTTGTTGATGTGTAGGTAGAGGCATCGGACTATGTCAATAAGATGTTGAGGCGTTCCCATGTCTTTAAGAACCCCCCACAGCTTGCCCCACTCCACGCAATCAAATGCTTTGGTATAATCTATGAAACATATCAATACAGGGCTGTTAAATTCCCGGCTTTTCTCTATAATTTGGCGAACGTTCAGGATTTGTTCCCGCGTGTCTTTGCCTTTAACAAAACCTGCTTGCTCTTCTGGAATTTGTGGCTCCAGAAAGTGTATTAGCCTGTTGTTTATGATGTACAGGAGTATTGATGGTGCGTGGAGTAAGTGCCAAACACTTAATATAATTTTTAGAATCTTGTAGGCAACTTGTAAAGAGTGGGTTTAATAGAAAATATCCAATCCCCAAAACCCAGTTAGTAAGTAATCATTTTTAATGACTTCGTTATCGATACATATTGGAAGGAAGGAAGGGGACTCTTTGATCAAACCATACATTTTGTAGGACAAATATTTTTTCAAATAATTTAGATAATTATCATCAGATTTAACAAAAAAAACCCAGCTGATGATTCTCAAAAGTGTTTGTACTTAACACTTTTGAGAATCATCAAACCAACATATTTTATCCCTGCTACCCCTATTACTTACCACAATCGAGAATTCGAGAGTTTCGTGCAGGAAATTGTTGGGCGTCTCGCCGTCTCATCAAAATTAGCTTGATAGTAATCAAGTGCAAAAATGGACCGCGGATCCTGGACTATTTGTTTCTTACTTGTTATTATGGCGCTAGGGTATCGGAAAAATTGTGGGCGTGTCCAAAAATACTGAAACATCAGATGTCAATAGCTATTGTCATCGTCTTGCTTTCCGAGGCACTGAGGAAACCCGGTATTTAACGGCAGTTCACCCATCCACAGACCAGCCTAGGCAAGCGCGGCTTAACCCAAAGATCGACCCGAGTGGCAGATATTATTAAGCCATGAACTAGTGCTAGATAAGAATCTAAAAAACAACATCACATTGTCCCTATATAATTTGACTAGATATGATTTGACTTGAATATTTTCATACAGTCTTAATTTTTCAGGACAAACGAAGCCTAATTTATTAAAAAAACATGTCGATGTTTACTGAATGCTTTCGGAATCCTTCAGGATAGTTAGTAGCATCACCTGAAATATAATTTACGGCCCCTTATAGAACCATGAAGCTATGAAACTATTTTCCGATATGAGGGTAGACAATAGGGGATCGGACTGACTCAAAAAAATTTGATTCTGTTTAGTCCGTCAGTTAGATTATCAAAAAATATTGGATACGTGTTTTTTTGTTTTATCAAATCAATAAAAATTGACGAAGCTTAGCGCGTCAAAGATCATGGAGTGGGGCTTGAAACGTCACTTGAAGGTACAAAATGTACTATCATATGACGTCACACGAGTTTTCGAAGCACTGTATCGTCTTCCTTTTTTGTTTACGTAAAAAAAGAAAAAATATGTGGTCAATATTTTTTGGAAATCTATGTGACGGACTAATTAGTTTTTTTTTGTCCGATCCCCTATTGGTTGGTTGAGACCGTTATGTGTTTTTAAGTGATGGTATGACTAATTTCGGGGCTGCGGGTTATTCGAAAGAGAGACATAAACGTCTAAGAAGGAACATGGGTAGTTTTTAGTCATTAGAAGTCTGACACTCCCTTTCGCTCTGCCCATGGCAAGAGCGGGAGGGGTTATTTGATGATTTAAAAACCTAAAAAAAATGGTATGACTAATGTTGATGTATAAAAAAATACCAATCGAATTGAGAACCTCCTCCTCTTTGGGAAGTGGGTTAAAAATGCAGGTGTCACACGGAACAAACTCGT
Source organism: Diarsia mendica (assembly GCA_949316265.1). Classification (NCBI taxonomy): domain Eukaryota; kingdom Metazoa; phylum Arthropoda; class Insecta; order Lepidoptera; family Noctuidae; genus Diarsia; species Diarsia mendica. The sequence continues at coordinate 13,537,897 of OX438903.1, read as the reverse complement.
ATGACCCACAGGTAGTTGTTCCAGGTCTGTTTGTTTGTGTGTATGAGTTTAAAAGTTAAAAAAACTCAAGAAAAAATCCAAATGTGTTTTAAAAAAATAAAGAAAGCAAGCGAAAAGAAGTTTACAAAAATAATAGTCACACGGAACAAAAACTCAAAGTATTTATTTCTATTGGACCATTACAGACACTTTTGAATTACAGAAAACAAAGAAAGTGAAGCTACAGTCACAGTCACAAGGCATAATAACTTGTGAAAGTACTTTAGTTGCCCATTCCAAAGCGTAGATCTGAAGATAAGAATGGTCCATGGACATAGAGAGATAAGAATAGCGACTTTTTTACTCTGTTTAAGAATCTATTAAGTACTAAACAGAACAATCAGGGGGTTTAAAATGACCACCTTAGCAGATTAGGATCTGAATTGCGTTAAAATTCGTAAAATGCTCACAGACGTAGTTACTGAATGGTCAATTTTACGAATTTTGACCATTTTATACCCCAGTTTCCCTTTTAAACTTAAAATGTATCATAATTAAACTGTGAGATCTCAGCTGACTCCTAGACAGGTCAAGGAAAAGCGAACACGAAATGGTGAGTTTTTAAGAAAAAAATGTACCAAACCATAACTAATTTACAGTTAATCTATGGTCAGTTTATGTTAGCCATTGTCATTAAAAGATACTCAATAGCCCCTCAGGTCAGGGGGCTGAACCGTCAAAGAAAGTAAAGCTAACTGCCGCACTCAGAGATATTTAATGATTACTTAAGCAGTCACATAGTTAAGAATCTTACTAAGTTATGGCTTAAGTAATCATTATAATATGTCCCTGAGTGCGGTAGTAAGTGATGGCACATTTACAGTTTAAAAGTGAAGACTTTGAAAAACCTAGCTAAGGATTAATTAATTTATTTTTCTGTGCTCTTTGTTTAACACTCTGAAGATCTTGTAATAATTTAGATACTAGTAGCCTACATAATTTAAGGTAGTTTTCTCTTAATATTTTCCTTTTGTACGTACAAATTCGTTTTGCATGCTGAGTTTACCTTTAAGTGATTGTGCACTATTGTTTATATGTTTTTACTTGTTTTTTATGCTTGTAACCAGTGTAACAGTTGTTGGTAAACAAAAAAAAAAAAAAAAAATGGCATATGTAATCATTATAATATGTCCCTGAGTGCGGTAGTAAGTGATGGCATAAGTAATCATTATAATATTATGTCCCTGAGTGCGGTAGTAAGTGATGGCTTATGTAATCATTATAATATCTCTGAGTACGGAAATTAGAATTGTAACTTTTGGCAGCTTTTCTAACTTCAAGCAGTTACTGTAGTACAGAATAAAAATCGTATCTTCGCTTTAAGGTGTTGATTTATTTATTTATTTCTATATACATCATCTGCGCAGCCTTTTCCCAGACTATGTTGAATGCTGAAAATGAATAGGTATGACTTAAGAGCGCGCAATATAGCCCAACGCGAGCGATTTCGTACCTCTCGCCCGCGCCCCCTCTTCAATAATACGCGGTGGCATGACGCCCGGCGCGGCAGCGCGGCGCACCGCGCACAGGCCGATTTTGTTCGAGTGAACTACTTATCAGCTGATTCGAGTAAGTAAAAAAAATAAGAATAATAATTAATAATAACATGTATTTATTTCTAATAAAAAACTATAAATTAGAGAAATATTTTACTACCCATGAGGTTGTCAGTTCGAATACGCTCAGTTTTTTCGACCACCGTTTTAACTGCTACAACAGCGTGTTTGTTAGAGGTATGGACTGCCATGCAACAGTCCCTGGATCAAATCCTATGTCTAGTTTTTATTTTTGTGTCATTGTATTTTCTTTTTATTCAAAGTACTGTGATGTAGATAATATTTATCAAATACTTTTTTGAATATTAAATAAAGTTACATTATAAATATTTTTTACAGGAAAAAGAAAGATATTTTCAATTAGAGTATCTACTAGACACCATAACTTGGCTTGTTTAGATTTGGGCAGACTAGTTGGCCGACTAATCTGCACATCCCTATAAAATAATTTTTATTTTATGGAAATGATGTTATTTTTTTAGGAGTAGGTATACCAAAAACATAGATCCTCGCCTCGAAAATGCAGAGACGAGGTGAGTATTGAAATGTAGTAGTAGGTAGGTAGTAGGTAGGTATTAGGGGTCGCAAACCGGGATCCCGGATACCGAAAATACCGGGATACCGGACCGAAAATGGTCCTTCACAATACCGGTATTGAATTTTAGAATACCGGGATTTACGATATTTTCGGTATTCATCACAGAACGATGCAAATCGCAAATCAGGGCACTTTTCCTGCACCGCCGCCACTTTTCCTGTACTAGTTCTAACGCGTTGCTGCAAGAAGAATGTTGATTATTACTATTATAATAGAATAATATGCTTGTTATATTATAATTTAAGATTTTACAGATTTAATTAAACGAAGAATATTGATTACTTAATTCATTTTTGTTTAATATGGCTTTCATTAGCGCAGGTAGCGATGTTGTAATTTCGATGGTAGGGAGATAAATCGTATTCTTTGTTAAAAAGTTGATTTTCTTTTAATTGCTGACTTCCCAAAAAGAAGGAGGTTTCTATATTCTACCGATTTTTGTCGCGATGTCGAGAGACACCGCCAAGGCCACACCGAGAGACCGCATTCTCCGTCGTGAGGGTTCTCACGCGTATGCTGGCATCCACCGTCGAGCGCTTCTTGCGGAACACCAATTTGGTTAATTCGGACCCATCCCCTCAAGGGGCTCGGCGAGGCGGTTTGCATTTATAATCAAAGAGCTTGCCCACCTCGTCGAGCAGCACAATGGGCCGGTATGCGGACGTCGAGTCCCAGCTTCTAGATGAGGACCACCTTCCCCGTCTTCCAATGAAGTAGAAATAGCCTCTTTCCAAGCATGCGCTTAAGAACCCCTCCAGTCGGGGCCGAAGAGCCTCCGAGGCCAAGACCCAGTCTTTGCCAGGCAACCCATCGGGTCCCGGGGCAGTATTTTTGGCTTTAAGCCTACGTACCGACACTCTCAGGTCTACCCCAGTCACCTCCTGAATGTCGTCATCGTCTCCTGAGTGGTCCGCTTCCAGCATCGCAGGGGGCGGAGCCATGCTGATGCTCCCCTCGCGAATCACCACGTCCTCCACGAGGTTAGGCCGGAGACTGCGTCAGCTGGGGGGGCCGGGTGCGGAGTTTATTCCGCAAATTCTTATAAGGGCGCCCTCACGGATCTCTGTTGAGAGTCTCCAGCATCACCTCGCGGGCCTGATCCCTGGCCCGCCGACGAGCCTCGAGGAAGGCGGTCTCCGCCGCTCTATTCCCTTCATACAGCTCCGCTTCAATGGCTTCAGCATTATTCCGCATTCGGAGGACGAATGCGGAGCCTGCGATGCCTGGCGTACAGGTGCCGCGCCACCACACTCTGCTCACGCAGGTGTGACAGCTCTCGCGACCACCAGTACACCTGACGCCGGGCACTTCCTGGCCGGACTCGGGGCATTGCCATGTCGCATATCTCAGACATGGCCTCCTGGAACCAACCCGCCTCGTCGTTGACGTCCGCAGGCCTGACCGGTAATGGCACCCAGGCCCGCACGATCGAGGCTTCTAGGAGGAGCTCCCGGTACAGCTGCTTCAGCTCCCATCGCGGAACACTCGGGGTCTGTGGGACCGGCGCGCTTGAGAACTGGGCAGAGACCTCAAACCGGATATACTGGTGGTCGGAGTAGGTCTCTACACCCTCCAGGACGCGCCAGTCAACGACACGCTGTGACAGAGCTGAGCTGGCTAACGAAATGTCCACCACCGACTCGCCCCGCGTCCGTACAGAACCCCGGTTCAGGAAAATAGATACTATCCTTACATAGTATAAAACAAAGTCACTTTTTTGTCTGTTTGTTTGTTTGTATGCTTAAATCTTTAAAACTACGCAACGGATTTTGATGCGGTTTTTTTTAATAGATAGAAGAGAGAGAGATTCAAGAGGAAGGTTTTAGTATATAATTTGAACGACATCCACGCGGGTGAAGCCGCGGGCATCAGCTAGTAAAAAATATAACGGAAAGAAAAACTAATAAAACAAATATAATTTCTATAAATGCCGAAAATACCGGGATCCCGGTATTGTCCTAGACTCAATACCGAAAATACCGGTTTCGGAAAGTGGTACCGGTATTGCGACCCCTAGTAGGTATAGTAGGTAGGTAGTAGGTAGGTAGTAGGTAGGTAGTAGGTAGGTAGTAGGTAGGTAGTAGGTAGGTAGTAGGTAGGTAGTAGGTAGGTAGTAGGTAGGTAGTAGGTAGGTAGTAGGTAGGTAGTAGGTAGGTATAGTAGGTAGGTAGGTAGTAGGTAGGTAGGTAGTAGGTAGGTAGTAGGTAGGTAGTAGGTAGGTAGTAGGTAGGTAGTAGGTAGGTAGTAGGTAGGTAGTAGGTAGGTAGTAGGTAGGTAGTAGGTAGGTAGTAGGTAGGTAGTAGGTAGGTAGTAGGTAGGTAGTAGGTAGGTAGTAGGTAGGTAGTAGGTAGGTAGTAGGTAGGTAGTAGGTAGGTAGTAGGTAGGTAGTAGGTAGGTAGTAGGTAGGTAGTAGGTAGGTAGTAGGTAGGTAGTAGGTAGGTAGTAGGTAGGTAGTAGGTAGGTAGTAGGTAGGTAGTAGGTAGGTAGTAGGTAGGTAGTAGGTAGGTAGTAGGTAGGTAGTAGGTAGGTAGTAGGTAGGTAGTAGGTAGGTAGTAGGTAGGTAGTAGGTAGGTAGTAGGTAGGTAGTAGGTAGGTAGTAGGTAGGTAGTAGGTAGGTAGTAGGTAGGTAGTAGGTAGGTAGTAGGTAGGTAGTAGGTAGGTAGTAGGTAGGTAGTAGGTAGGTAGTAGGTAGGTAGTAGGTAGGTAGTAGGTAGGTAGTAGGTAGGTAGTAGGTAGGTAGTAGGTAGGTAGTAGGTAGGTAGTAGGTAGGTAGTAGGTAGGTAGTAGGTAGGTAGTAGGTAGGTAGTAGGTAGGTAGTAGGTAGGTAGTAGGTAGGTAGTAGGTAGGTAGTAGGTAGGTAGTAGGTAGGTAGTAGGTAGGTAGTAGGTAGGTAGTAGGTAGGTAGTAGGTAGGTAGTAGGTAGGTAGTAGGTAGGTAGTAGGTAGGTAGTAGGTAGGTAGTAGGTAGGTAGTAGGTAGGTAGTAGGTAGGTAGTAGGTAGGTAGTAGGTAGGTAGTAGGTAGGTAGTAGGTAGGTAGTAGGTAGGTAGTAGGTAGGTAGTAGGTAGGTAGTAGGTAGGTAGTAGGTAGGTAGTAGGTAGGTAGTAGGTAGGTAGTAGGTAGGTAGTAGGTAGGTAGTAGGTAGGTAGTAGGTAGGTAGTAGGTAGGTAGTAGGTAGGTAGTAGGTAGGTAGTAGGTAGGTAGTAGGTAGGTAGTAGGTAGGTAGTAGGTAGGTAGTAGGTAGGTAGTAGGTAGGTAGTAGGTAGGTAGTAGGTAGGTAGTAGGTAGGTAGTAGGTAGGTAGTAGGTAGGTAGTAGGTAGGTAGTAGGTAGGTAGTAGGTAGGTAGTAGGTAGGTAGTAGGTAGGTAGTAGGTAGGTAGTAGGTAGGTAGTAGGTAGGTAGTAGGTAGGTAGTAGGTAGGTAGTAGGTAGGTAGTAGGTAGGTAGTAGGTAGGTAGTAGGTAGGTAGTAGGTAGGTAGTAGGTAGGTAGTAGGTAGGTAGTAGGTAGGTAGTAGGTAGGTAGTAGGTAGGTAGTAGGTAGTAGGTAGGTAGTAGGTAGGTAGTAGGTAGGTAGTAGGTAGGTAGTAGGTAGGTAGTAGGTAGGTAGTAGGTAGGTAGTAGGTAGGTAGTAGGTAGGTAGTAGGTAGGTAGTAGGTAGGTAGTAGGTAGGTAGTAGGTAGGTAGTAGGTAGGTAGTAGGTAGGTAGTAGGTAGGTAGTAGGTAGGTAGTAGGTAGGTAGTAGGTAGGTAGTAGGTAGGTAGTAGGTAGGTAGTAGGTAGGTAGTAGGTAGGTAGTAGGTAGGTAGTAGGTAGGTAGTAGGTAGGTAGTAGGTAGGTAGTAGGTAGTAGGAGGTAGTAGGAGGTAGGTAGTAGGTAGTAGGTAGGTAGGTAGTAGGTAGGTAGTAGGTAGGTAGTAGGTAGGTAGTAGGTAGGTAGTAGGTAGGTAGTAGGTAGGTAGTAGGTAGGTAGTAGGTAGGTAGTAGGTAGGTAGTAGGTAGGTAGTAGGTAGGTAGTAGGTAGGTAGTAGGTAGGTAGTAGGTAGGTAGTAGGTAGGTAGTAGGTAGGTAGTAGGTAGGTAGTAGGTAGGTAGTAGGTAGGTAGTAGGTAGGTAGTAGGTAGGTAGTAGGTAGGTAGTAGGTAGGTAGTAGGTAGGTAGTAGGTAGGTAGTAGGTAGGTAGTAGGTAGGTAGTAGGTAGGTAGTAGGTAGGTAGTAGGTAGGTAGTAGGTAGGTAGTAGGTAGGTAGTAGGTAGGTAGTAGGTAGGTAGTAGGTAGGTAGTAGGTAGGTAGTAGGTAGGTAGTAGGTAGGTAGTAGGTAGGTAGTAGGTAGGTAGTAGGTAGGTAGTAGGTAGGTAGTAGGTAGGTAGTAGGTAGGTAGTAGGTAGGTAGTAGGTAGGTAGTAGGTAGGTAGTAGGTAGGTAGTAGGTAGGTAGTAGGTAGGTCGTAGGTAGGTAGTAGGTAGGTAGTAGGTAGGTACCTTTCAAATGAGTCCAAACACGATGGTTCTATGTAGTGCCGACACCGAGATCCTATACCTACCTTCGGAGTCCATCATCAGGTGGGTGACATCATTAGTCACCAAGGTCTTCGTTCGACCTTCCAAATGAGTCCAAACACGATGGTTCTATGTAGTGCTGACACCGAGATCCTATAGGTACCTACCTACTAGTCCATCATCAGATAGGTGACATCATTGGTCACCAAGGTCTTCGTTCGACCTTCCAAATGAGTCCAAACACGATGGTTCTACGTAGTGCCGTCACCGAGATCCTATACCTACCTTCGGAGTCCATCATCAGGTGGGTGACATCATTAGTCAACAAGATCTCCGTTAGACCTTTCAAATGAGTCCAAACACGATGGTTCTATGTAGTGCCGACACCGAGATCCTATAGGTACCTACCTACTAGTCCATCATCAGATAGGTGACATCATTAGTCACCAAGGTCTTCGTTTGACCTTCCAAATGAGTCCAAACACGATGGTTCTACGTAGTGCCGTCACCGAGATCCTATACCTACCTTCGGAGTCTATCATCAGGTGGGTGACATCATTAGTCAACAAGATCTCCGTTAGACCTTTCAAATGAGTCCAAACACGATGGTTCTATGTAGTGCCGACACCGAGATCCTATACCTACCTTCGGAGTCCATCATCAGGTGGGTGACATCATTAGTCAACAAGATCTCCGTTAGACCTTTCAAATGAGTCCAAACACGATGGTTCTATGTAGTGCCGACACCGAGATCCTATACCTACCTTCGGAGTCCATCATCAGGTGGGTGACATCATTAGTCAACAAGATCTCCGTTAGACCTTTCAAATGAGTCCAAACACGATGGTTCTATGTAGTGCCGACACCGAGATCCTATACCTACCTTCGGAGTACATCATCAGGTGGGTGACATCATTAGTCACCAAGGTCTTCGTTCGACCTTCCAAATGAGTCCAAACACGATGGTTCTACGTAGTGCCGTCACCGAGATCCTATACCTACCTTCGGAGTCCATCATCAGGTGGGTGACATCATTAAAAAATAGGTATATAATATATTTACACAAAACGTTTTCAACTCCTTTTTACAGTAAATACTGTCCCTAAACTTTATTATAGGTACCTATATTGCCTACCAATAAACAAAATAATTGCGTAGAAAATAGTCCGCTGTCTGTGATGTCGCCAAACATAGGTCCGTCTCGCGACAGATGCCGAAGCAGACTGAAGAACAAATTGAAAAGGATAGCGCTATTGCTACCGCGTTCCAAACGTGAGACAGAAAGAATGTGCGCTCGCTTAGAATAAAATGACGTAAGCGCCAATCAAAGGAATGCTAATTACGAGAAAACCACGTAGAAAATTAAAAAAATTACTGTGCACGATTTGAGATAATATAGTTACCTATCTATTATGTAAAAATCGTCACTAAATTCCCTAAGGTTTCAGAGATCCAACTCTAAATAAGTTTAAAACGAGTTGTTTTAGTATTTTTTTTCTATCGAGGTTTTTTCATCCAATCGTGTTCTCGCTTGTACAGATTTAAAGATTATAAGTCCAAGCTCAGATCAAATAAAAAAAGGTAGATAGCGCACGTAGAGTAACAAAGTGACGCCATTTTTTCAACTATGTGTGAGTAAATGAAGTGTTGCCACTTTTTGAAAAAAAATCCCTTAAAATTGCGTAAGAATGAGTGATAAATATTTCAATGCAAAAATAAATGTTTTATATATTACAATAACATTATAAATATGTAGAAGGTGTGTAGGATCACTTTATAAATTGTCTCAATAGATAGTCCCGTTGTGGGGGTGTGAGTTGCGAAAAAAAAAACAATAAGGTTATGTAAAGAGTGTTTATTAAAAAAACGGCGTATGAAGAAACAACTAATGAAAATGCATACCCGCAAAACTAAAAAAGAAAATAAAAACGTTAAACCAGAAAGTAAGGCGTCTCCAAGACAGAAATAAATCTTTAAAGGGTATTTTAAGGCATCTCAAAGGTTGTTACACAAAACTGTTAGCGCATCTAGAAATGGTCTGAACAAACCACACTAGATGAGGATGGCTGCCATTGTGGGTCATTTCGACTCTGTCGAATAGCAGCTACCCATTCATCTCTTATTAAAATATTTGATGGCAACCTAAAACCAATAATATTTGATAGTACAAAATAGAAGATAAGTATAAAAAAATAACTCGAGAATGTAAAAAGAAACGAGTAAAAAAAAAACTATTTACATAAAATTAAGTGATTATAAAACAAAACAATAAAATAATTGTCCACTCTGTGTCTAATTATTTTACTATGACTTTGTTTACAATTTACTTACCCACATTTTTGGGCTATTACAAATACGAATTCCTGGCAACACTCTCCCGATACGTCATTTCGGGACATTGACATTATTTATGTCGAATAACCTCAAAATTGTGTTTGAATAAAATAAATAAAGATAGTTATAGAGTACTTACGTGTGAAATGATATTCCTTCAGACTTTTTGTTCACTTTAGAGTTGTTTTTACACCATTTAATTACACACGACGGCATTTTTTAGGCAAACTTACTGCACGACGACTCGTAAGATAATAACAAAAAATGAGCATAGTTTGATGCATGTGTGTGCGTGAGTGCATGTGTTTACTTGAATGAGCAGAGTTTTGTGGCTTCAGTATTAGCAATGGCCGTGCGTTATCTACCTTTTTTTATTTGATCTGAGAGTCCAAGTTTAATGGTGTCCAAATACCGAATTCTTAGGTCATATAGATACCGAGATCTAGATCGCCCAATATCACCAAAACAGCATAATACGAACTCTTAAGAAAAAGTTGAGTACCTAATGTAGATGAGTAAAGAGACGACCAATAATGAAACAATGTATGGACTGCTGTGACGAGTATTAAAGAAGTATGGAAGAAGAAGACATGCTGAGCCGACTTCAAATATATTAGGATAAGGGCTGCTCTCAAAACGGTGAAGGAAAACATTGTGAGGAAACCGGCATGTCTTAGAACCAAAAAATTCGAAGACATGTGACACCTACCAACCCGCACTGGGCCCGCTAGATGAAATTTATAGCCCATCCCTCTCCTAGAGAGTAGGCCTGAGTCCCTGCAGTGGGAACATTATAGGCTGATGATGAAGGGCAGGAGAATGATGATTATGGCCTCGGATGATACGTCCACCTACGATCTACCCGCGAAATTTTATATATTGAGTGTTAATACCTACATCTTCCATCGGAGTAAAAGGTTAGCGTACGGTATATTTATTTATTTATTTATTGACACACCAACGACTTATTCACTAAATCCTTACATTAAGTTATATTCTATTTAACAATTTTGCGGTGAATTCGTCACATAAAGGTGTGCACAGCACTTGTATAAAATCAATAATAAAAACTAGAGTGGAAATACATATATCAAAATTAAAATTTACATTGAATTTAAAATGTCAAGTACATAGTTAAATTAAATTAAAATACAGTAAATTAAAGATTATAAATAAACGTCAATTAAATTGAGATAGAAAATAATTATAAATTAAGACTTTATCAATGAGAAATACAGACACATTACATCAATTACAATTATTTTTGACAAAAGGTGTAGGTATACATCTAATACCTACACCTTTTGTCAAAAATACTGAAGCATAAGTGGGAAACATTATCAATAAAGACAGATTAGGAACACTCAAATTATTGAGTGTTCATACAAATAAACTCCTGAATAAACACGTCCGCAGAAAATATGTTTCCATTTAAAAAGGTCTTCAGGTTATTTTTACCCAAGGACAAACTATCTTTACCTAAACCTAAATATAATAATTCTGCCGTCGTAAGAAAAAGGGACACAACTAACATTTTGACAAAAAATGAGTTATATACATATTTGGAATCAGAAAAAAAAGGCGCATCTGCTCAATTTTTCGTAGAATTTTCTCATCAAGGAATTCGGAGATACAGTAGGCTCAAAAGGCACAAATTACACTAATATTCATGTTTTATAGAACGAAAAGGCACATTTATTAACCATTATATTGAAAAGGCACAAATACGTAGATGTGACTATTACTTCATACAGATTTTAACTAAAATCTACTTTGAAAAGGCACACTTAACATAAAGAACCAACATAACATAAAGAAAAGGCTCAAATGCCCAGATGTGCCCTGTCTACTTAATTAATGATCCATGCATGTCTCAATTAATTTACGTATAAAAGGCACAAATAACCAGTTGTGCCTTTTCTTTAAATTATTTAGGATTAGGGGTTAGGAAAAAAAGTCAGGGTTTGATTGAAACGCGCCAGTTGTGCCTGCGACGTCGAAGTGACTCTACGCTTGTCCTTATGGCTATTGAGTTCCTCAGGGGTCTGTTCTCTCCGCGACACTTTTCCTGCTGCACATCAATGGCCTCCTTGTTCCTGGCATTGTTGGGTACACAGATGACAGCACTGTCCTGGAGAGTTATACAACCAGCGCAAAAGCGATGAAGTACGTTCATTGAGAGAGGCCATGGTAGAGCGAACGAATTCAGCCTTAAGTCTTGTCTCCAAGTGGGGTAACGAGAATCTGGTTGATTTCAACGCCACCTAAACGCAATTGTGTCTATTCACCGCCAAAAGGAGTCCGTTTAATCTGGCCCCTACTTTCCGGAGTATGTCTGTACAAGTTACCGACAGTCTCGAGCTTCTTCAGCTGAACTTCGGCGCCTACATTGAGTCGAAAGCTCAAACTGCGGCAAAAAAGCTGGGTATCCTAAATAAGGTTGAGCGGTACATACTTCAACACAGCTTTCAGTATTACATAAAGCTCAAGTCCGGTCCCGATGCATGGAGTATTGCTGTCCCCTTTGGGATGGCTCAGCCAAATACCAACTTGCCACACTTGACTCTGTAGAGCGCAGAGCCAGGAGGCTAATTGGCAACGATAAGCTGTTTGCCAAGCTACATAGCCCCGCCGCAAAGTTGCATGTCTGTCGGTCTTCTACAGACTGTACTTCGGAGAGTGTGCGCAGGAGCTTCCACCATCCTTCTTCCATCGGGAGACTAGACGTACTGCAAGTTATCACCCATACCTTGCCGATGTTCCACACATTCGAACAAAGCACTTTGCTAATTCTTTTATTAAGCGCATGCGACCTGTGTGTTCCACCTGCGTCGGTTTTCCCAAGTTCATATAACCCCAATCTATTGTCGCGAGTAAACAGGCTTCTTCTGGGTGAGCTCGTTCCATCGTCGACCCCATCTCTGCCCTTTTTTTTTTTTTTTGGTGGGTGGAAAATCATCGAATGACCCCCCCCCCCCGCTCTTGGGCAGAGCGAAGGGGAGTATCAGACTTCTACTGACTAAAAACCGAACCCATGTTCCTACTTTGCCCTTGCGCCGAGGCCACGTAATCTAGTACAAAAATCCGCGGCCCCGACGGGACCTCATCTCTGCCCTTAGGGCAAGACAAAATAATAAAATAATAAAAAATAAAAATAAATTACGGGGACTTATAAGCTATTTCCTGTAAACGAACAATATTATAATTAGAATAAGCTCTAATAGAGTAGCTTAATAAAGGATATGTTTTATTATATAGTTTATTAATCTTTCTTCACATGATTATTTGTTTTTTTTTTATAGAAAACCTTAAGTCAATTTACATTATTCAAATTCAAATTCATTTATTTCAATCCATTAAGGATCATTAAATCATTTCATCATTATTACACATATTTGAATTAAAAATTACAATTATAAAATGTCAACCCAAAAAACAAAAATATAAAATAAAAATTTAAATCACAATAAGTACAACTAAATAAATAATATAAACTAAAACTCTAAAATTACAATGTCCACTAATACACCTGCCTCTGAGTCATTTGTTTGTTTGTCATTACATTAACCATGTAACAATGGTTAATGTACCGACAATCAAACCTGTTCGCAAATACGCTCAGGATGGTGTTGGAGGTAGCCCGGAGCCTGCGCCCCAGAGATGTGCACCGCTTCCGCATCGTCGTGAAGAAACAGTCGACACGGGCGTCGGCGAACATCCCCGAGGCGCTGCAGTGCCGGGGCAGCCCCAACAGCACCCTGAACGCATTATTATACTGAACACGGAGAGCGTTGTACTGCTTCTGGGTATACGACACCCACAGGCTTGCCGTGTACAGGGACGTACAAAACGCTCTGAAAAGAGTTATTTTGACGGACCCCGAGCAACGAACAAACCTGCGGGCGATCATATTGGCCCTCACAGACAACGCCCTCCGCTCCCTATCGATGTCTGCATCGTCCCTCAGGTCAGAGGTCACGATGTGCCCTAGATATTTAAAATGTTGAACTCTTCTTAGCTTGACACCGTTCAAACTAATAGGTGGAACAGAATCCGGGCAGCTCCGACCCCTGGCCTGAAAAACCATACATTCGCTTTTCTTTGCATTATAGAGCAAACCGTGATCAAGCGCGTAACGCTCGCAGATGCCCAGCAACCTGGACAAACCACACACCGAGGCGCTCAGCAGCACCATGTCGTCCGCATAACTAATATTGTTGACACAAACACCGTCAATATGGCAGCCGACACGCGTACTACTGAGCTCCTCTATCAGCGCGTTCATGTACAAGTTGAAGAGCTTTGGTGAGGTCAGTCCTCCCTGCCTCACCCCGCACTCCAACCTATACGGCTCCGACAGAGCATCTGACCATCGAACAACGTTGACCTGGTTAAGATACCAGTACTTGAAAATTTCTATCAGTTCGAGAGGCATTGAGATGTTACTTAATTTCTGCCATAAGATGTCATAACTAACCAGGTCGAACGCTTTCGAGAGGTCGAGAAAACAGGCATAAATAGGTGTGCTCCTATCGGAGTAGTACTTGACAGTTTGCTTCAAACACAAGATAGCTGACTCAGTAGACAGTCCCGGCTTAAAACCAAATTGGTTGTCATGCGTGTTTACATACCGGTCAAGCTGTGTATTAAGCAAACCGTCAAGAACCTTCGCAAGCACTGTGGCTAGTGAGATTGGCCTATAGTTGCTCGTGTCACTTAGGTCACCGGTTTTACTCTTCACAATTGGTACCACCACGGTCTCCATCATCTCTGCTGGTAAGTACGCATGTCCCACACAAAATGTATATAACATGGCCAGAACTCTGGGCAGATGGACACCGGCATGCTTTAAATGCTCAATGCTCAGGCTGTCATGGCCAGGAGACTTACCACGTGACATTGACTTTATAACTCCCCGAACATCCTTAGCTGTAAATCTAGTGTTTATCTCCTGTTCATGTGACCCATCCACACTGAACGACTGTGATGGTCCCAATGGTGATTTCACCATAAAGTGATCCTTAAATATGTCCGCAATAGATTTCGGTTCACTCACACCGTTAACGCTCACGGGTAAGCCCGGCCTATTATTAAGCCTGCTAGTGGTTTTCCAAAAATTACGAAAGTCATGTTTCGAATGGTGAGAAGCGAGGATATCCATTTTTATCTGTTCCCTATTATTTTGGCACCACTTTAGGCGTGATTTAAAGATTTTACGAGTCTCCCGCATCTCCTCCCAAACACGTCCTTTACTCGGTTTACCCCACCGTACCCATTCCATAAATTTACAACGAGCTACCCCGTGAGCGTCACGCACATGCTTGTTCCATCCGATCACTGGTTGTTTTCTCCTCGGTTTAACAATAGTATGACTCTCAGAGGCGGCCTGACACAATGCACTAACAACTTCCTGATACATACTGTCAATTATGCGCAAGTGGTCTCGGTTGTCACAACGTTTATCTACACAGTTAATAAATTCAGGCGGAAAATCAATTTCTTTTAAACTATCATTACATAAATTTCTAAATAAATCTATTTGTTCGGGGTTTCTCTCCCCCCATTTTATTTTATTACATTTAAAATTCTGAAGTATAGTCTTTGGTTTTACATTATTTATATTACACTTAATAATGAGTGGCAAGTGATCAGACCAAACCGGATCATACTTGACGTGTGTATCGACTATAGTTATAAAAGCCGACTCAGTAACAACACAGTGGTCTAACCATCTTAGCGCCCCATTAGCGTCACTTATAAAAGTATATGTGTCAGACAATAAACCTAACTTAATGATATCGGCACATTTCCAGTCCAAATCGTTACAAAAATTAGAAAGTTCATAATAAAATTGCTCACCCGGGTGGGCGTTGAAGTCACCGAGCATGTAAACACACTCAATACCTTCATTAGCCACTACTGCGCTCAGCGTTCCCAAACAATCCGTAAACTCGACTAAATTCACCGTGTTATCAGTCGGCATGTACACACTGAACACTAAGAATGACCTTTGCCCTATCACCACTTTAATCCCGCACACTCGAGTATTATCACATCGCACTACAGTAACATTATTAAAGATTTTCTTGTTCCATAACAACGCAACTCCACCCCACGGTCGTCCTGAGATCAACCCCTTTGAAGTGTCCATGGGCGATACACCTGTATAAGCGAAGTCATCATCTATGCAGCTCAGGAAATGAATATCGTGTGGCAGTAGCCAATGTTCTTGCAAGGCAATTATGTGGGATGTTTGACATAACTGCCGTACATCATCTACTGAGCGCTTCACATTCTTACAGTTGAAACTTGTAAAGTTGTAAAATTCCTCATTTGTCATATTTATTTTGTTTTTTGATCGGACACAGCGCAATTACCGTTCGTACTCCTCTGTCGAAAAGGTATAAATCGTCTAAATATGACTCCTTCTGGCCATAAATTACTGTCTAAGAACATAGGTAGCTTCTGCTCCGATACAAGAAACTTAAAAGCTTTATGACCCTTCTCCTGTTTTATAGTAATTTCTTCCAAAGTTATCATCTCCTTCGTCTTTCTGTATACATAGTTAATAATATCTATATCTGTCGAATCCATGTGAATCCTTGTTATAAATATCGGAACTTTTTTGTCGGCAGCTCTGAAGCCCCCCTCCATATCTCTCGAAATTCCGGATTTCCCATGATAACGGTAATTAAATTTCTTGCGCCTCGATACGGTTTTCCAGCCATCATTATCATTCAATTCAGATTGACCGACTGTGTTTGTGTTTATTTCGCTGAGGCAACCGGTTTTCACAGCTGTTGTTATGAAGTTATCGCCGCACTGGCCGGCCGACGCCGGCGTCACAGGTAGCGGTGACGTCACCTCGGCTAGCCGCTCCACACCGCTCGCCATCGCATTCTCGCCTTCATTCAAAACCGGTGACCGCTGTCTCGGCACAGCTGATTTTCGTGCATTTTGTTTTAGGTTTACCCTCACAATTTCTCGATATTCTAGTAAATTATCACCGGAACAGTTCTTCTGGTTCTCTACGGGCCTAATTAACGTGGAATTGTTTATAGTGGACTCGTTTATCTCATGCGAGAGACCAACAGGCCCACTATCATACAGCTGCCATGCTCCGCGCCTTACATTCACGTTCTGTGGAGACACAGTTGGTAACGAATCATTTCTCAACTGTATTAACTCAGACCTGCACTCACTCAGCTGTTCTTTTGTAACGTAGTTAGCTTTAACTGAGTCCAATTCACTTTGCACTTTCAATAGGTCTTTCAGTAATTTCGTACAATCAAGATGGTCAAACAGAATAGGAGGTAGTTTCTCCAGCTCGCGAGCCACAAAAATAGGGATAAGCTCGGGTTCAGTCGATTTAAAGAGGCTCAGCATATCAACTAGATCTCTTCCTTCCTTTCCCTTGTTCTTCCGATTGGTCTTAATTTTGTCCGTCGGAATAGATTCAAACAATAACGACTTAGCTTTTTTAATTTCTTCGCTCGTAAATGACGTTGAACATATTCGCACCAGCGTTTCCTCGTCTATTATCGATATTTTGTTCTGAATATAGGATAAAAGCACATTGATTACTATATTACACGAATTACACTTGATAATTTCCGACATTTTGACTATATTAATCAACACGGCACACGGAGTACGCTCACAGCGCCCGGCAACGAACGATGCGCGCGCGCGACTGAATTATAAAGGCGAAATTGCGCCTTTATAATACTGAATTATAAAGGCGCAATTAGACAAAATGTGCCCATTATTTTAGACTCAATAACCAATTTGCTGCAATATTAAAAAGAAAGGTCACATTTGGTTATTTATGCCTTTTCTTTGTAGTAAGTGGTATTTTACAAGTATTTTTTTTTTTAAGTTGAAAGGAATAATTTGAATTTATTTAATAACTACTTATATATAAAAACTAAAAAGTAAAAAAAAAAATAGTACTCACCTTCACTCATATATCATCAGTATTTTTTTTTCTTTTAAGCAATACATTTCCACACTATGAAGCAGAATATGGTAAAAACTTTAATCCCAATTATCTCAATTTTACCAAAATGCTAGTTGTGCCCCTCTCCCGTACGACGGCAGAATTATCGTCGTCAAATATTCTTCTTAACCATGATGTATTAATAATACACATTGTTTTATTTTCATCGTAATAAAAATGAAAAACCCCCATTGTGTTTTTACTCAAGGCTAAACTGTCTATTAATCTAAATACATTGTTACCAAAGTATTTCACTAAACCATGATTAATTAATGCACATAAATTGCAACATTTACTCAATGTTGTCACATAAAACATTAGTCTTTTTTTTTAAATGCCTAAAATCTAATTTATTTCAACCCAAGGCCAAACTATCAATAAATCTAAATAAATCGTTACAAAAATATTCTACTAAAACACGATTTATTATTTCATATAGCAGCATTTGCTCAGTGATACCACATCCATCGTTCCGTGTACGCCCAATCACAATGGATCGCGTATTTATGGCACGTCTGCTCTGTCAAACATTGTTGATTTATTGTGCTGGAGTTGATACGTGTGATATAGAACTATATAATAATAATGTATGTTACTTGTGAATCGTTTGAGGGGGCTACTTGTTTCTTACGGAAAGTTCGGGTGGAGAACTCATTCATTGCCTTAATTTAGTTAAATACCTCAAACTAATCCTACATTTTAAATGTGGGATTTGGGTACTACCCATTAAAATCAACCAAAACGAATGCTGAGAACAGATTTGAAATTAATTCGCACTAATTATCCGAAATCTTAATAGAAAACTAAAATATACTCGAATGCCCTATGCTATTTAAAAAAAATGAAAAAAAACAGATAAAATCTAGTAAAGAAATAGATACCCATCCTTTTTCTGAGATCTTTCATAAGCACAAAGCATGGCACGAGCCTTTAGTTAATAGTTTACAAAAATAAAATCATTCTAGACTCTGCAGAATGTCTCTTCTTTCATTTTGTTAACGTGTACTGCGTTTCATATAATAATATGCATTTAGCAACATCCCTTGGTGTTTCCTCGAACACTCGAAAACAAAAGAAAAGCGAAATGATTGCGTCGCATGTCGCATTGCACTCCAACACATGTGGGTCTCTTTGGTAAGAATCACATTACCCTCCTTTTAGGCTTCGCCGCAGTCGGGTAAACAAATTACGCTGCTTTAAAAAATCTGGAGAGCTAAATTCGTAGTTTTTGTTATACTTAAATATTATACAAGTACCTAAGTAGGTACATGATTTGTAAGATCCTTGGAGGAAACACTGAAGACAGAATGTTTACGATGCTTACTGTTTATTTTGCAGAGTTCCCGATATTTCGGCTGTGATTTCGGCGCTGTTGCAAGCACCATGGCCACAGATAAACTAAGCATTAAACGCCAGCATTAAGGCGACATCACCTGCCCGCGACCTTGAGCGCGCGCTTAACTCATCGCCTAAACAAATAAGGTTGAAAATGGCGACGCGTTTGATGCTCGTGACTGCCAAAATGAACGATAGTTCGCAGATTTAATTTATTAAAAAAAAAAATACGCTGTAATGTTAAAATATTTTTACATGTCTTTAGTTGGTTAAATTTCCTTTCTGATAGTAAAAAAATAAATAACAGTTGTCACTCAAAATATTGAGCATTTCGAGACGAAAAAGTTTTTTCGTGTGATTTTTTTGTGATTTTGTGATTTTTTTTTTTCGAGGTTCTTGATTACTTTTAGAAAATATTTTTGCATAAGTCTTTTACCTATACATTTGACTATACACTGTATTTTTTTTGGAATTGTAATAAGTAGCAATACGGCTAACTCTGCGACGAAAAACAGGTCGTTTTTACGGTTCCCCCGTTGACTGCGTCTTAAGTCCGCCTATGTACCACGTTTGTGCATGAAGTTTAAATAAATCTATACTACTATACTAATATTATAAAGAGGTAATTTGTGCATTTGTTAAATTGTAAGGGGTAATCTCGGGATCTACTGAACCGATTTTAAAAATTCTTTCACCAATGGAAAGCCACATTATTGCTGAGTGTCATAGGCATTTTTCCCTGTATTCCCACGGGAACGGGATCTACGCGGGTGAAACCGCGGGACGTCCGCTATAAGTAAATAATAAACTGAAGTTATTGCGGGTGGGTGTTTATGTGCAGACAAATCGGTCTACCCTCTTTCTTGTACATTTTTTACACAGTTTAACCACTTTGTGTGCTGTGCTTTTTTTAAACACACTGGCTACGAAGTGTTTAAACCACTGCCTTTTTTTTTAGGTAGAGAAATCATCCAATGACTCCTCCTGCTCTGGGCGGAGCGATAGGGAGTCAGACTTCTACTGACTAAAAACCACCAAGGTTCCTCTTAGCCCTTTGTGTCCGAGGCCGTATAATTATAGCACCCCTTATACAACGAATATAATTCGCAATCATTCATCTTCATCATCCCGTAGTTATTATCATAGCCCTCCTAATGATCGCTTCCTACATTGCTCAGAGAGGAAATAGCTCACCACTCTTGGCGCACGGATTGATGATAACACTTTATTGTTAATAGGAGAAGGAAGTCGGTTGTTGAATTGAAGGGAGAGTGTATGTCTTTGTACGTACACACGTGGACACATCAAGTTATAGGCTGGTTATAGGTACATGCCCAGTATAACCTGTCCTCGCTTTTTATTAACAATACGAAAATTTGATCTAGTAAATAAAATGCCCAGTAATAAATTATGGGTGCTAATTAAACCGGCTTCTTTTTAATAGCATTATTTGCATCAAAAAATCTAACTTGCCTTCTAAATTACTAAGTCAGCCACAATTAACGAGCATCTAAATAATACTATCTTAGCCACAAGTTATCTTTTTTAAAGCCACTCTAAATACAACTCAGCATCGTGATTATTTTTTAGCATCTAAATTTGTAACATGGATTCAAACAGTAAACTTCTAAAATATTAAAATATGGCATCAAAAAAATATTCAATTAGCTTCTAATTTATTAACTCAGTACGTTTAAATTATAACTCATGCCACATTAACTGAGCATCAAAATTTAATTAAAATTGTCATCAAATATTATATTATTTGGCATGTGACGATGCACAGCATCCTGTGAGAGGGCGTTGTATACTTCCCGTTAATTTTCAACCAATCACAGCTCTTTTAGTCACGTGTTTCCGGTAGTCACGTGGTCCCAGGTGGCGTGTTCGCTAATGGCGGACTTTTACCTCATAGCGTCGTTACTTCTCGAGCAAGCAACATCTAAGTTACAGTTTGCAGTTATTTTTAAACATTTGGAATCTATCTTATTTCAAAAAGAAGTGCTAAGTGTTAAATTAGCAATAAAATGAGTGAAAATCTTTTTTATTTCAACAAGAAGTGCTAAGTGTTATAAATTAGCAATAAAATTAGTGAAATTCTTATTTTATTTCAAAAAGAAGTGCTAAGTGTTATAAATTAGCAATAAAATGAGTGAAAATCAAATAAATAGTGCTATTACGAATAATAGTGATTCGGAACAAAAAGTGCAGGTAGGCGACGACTTGATGACCTTCATCGAGCCGTAAACGTCTGCTACAAAGAGTGATTCGAGCTCTTCGCAATCTGACTCTTCAGGTTGTGGTTCTGAGGTAAAGCAACGGAAATGCGGTAAGTCTTCAGACATTTCTAACCTTATGAAACAAGTGGCTGTACTAACGAACCTTTTAATGCAAAAAGTTGGTACATTCGTATCCGGCTCGACACCGAATACAGCGGCTTATGTGCTGGAACCAGTTCCTGGTTCTAGCTACGCATTATTCTAAGACTAATTTGAACCGCCCGCCGGCGGTTACTGTAGTGTATCAATAAATACCGACACGCCTTACTGGTGGGGCGGGCAGTGGTGGGGTGCGGTCGAGTGAGTCGTTGCACGGACCGCACACTCTCTACTGTTCGGCCGGGCGAGTAAGTCGTGCGCGTTCAAACCAAACTGTGTTGTTTTACTAAATCCCCTACGTACCTAACAACCTAATAGTGACCTGTACAAGTGGCGACCTTGCCAGGATACAAAATAAATAAGGTACGTGCCGAATTTAAATAACACTGAGTGTTAATAAAGTAACCAAGAGGTAAATCGGTAGCAAATCAGTTTCAATGTATATTCATGTTTTATAAATAATTATTTAGTTTTAAATTTAACCTTAAATTGCATTAAGGCAGTCCTTGAAAAAAAAAAGGATTATAATGTTTGTAGACTGCTATTAATATGTTGAACGTAGTCGTTACTTCAAAACGGAACTGATTTAGTTACATTGATTGGTACCTAAACATTCGTGTACTAATACTTACAACAAACGTCAATGACGAATGCTTTGATTATTGGCAGAAACAAATTGGAGTGTTGTTAGCATTGATTTATTGACTGGGCGGACTGCGTGATAAAATGACGCCTTGAACTCGGTCCCAAATAGGTCTTGACTAAACCGAAGTTTGAAAGAAAATTAAAATGAAAAATTAAAATTTAACATTTTTTTTATTAACATTTTAATGAAAGCTTTATTTAATTTCTTTATACCTCGATAATACCACGCCACGCCGCTTATACAAGGTTACGTTTACGAGCAGCCTGATTAGTTCTTAAGGATGGCGTTAGTGTTTCTCTGTATGGGGATCGCATCGAGCAAAATGTTCGGACGACCGTATCTTTAGTTTTTATATCAATGGTTGTTAATGCGGTGTGGTTGTGTGGTTGTGTCAATACTAAGTTATGCATTTTGCACATTATAACGATATTTTGGGTTCAAATTGAAGGCGGCTGTTATTTAATTATGATTGTAACGAAGTTAGACCATGATTCTTATTATACGGTGAGGCTCTTTATGGTTGACAATTATATTTGCGTTCTTGAGTAATCTTGGATACCAGTGATAGACATGCTGTTTATCCAAATTAACACTTTTAATCTGTCAATAATCAAAGTTAACATTGTTGTTAGAGGTAGTTTGCTTATGCAGACGGTACCTAAAGATCTCGTAGGTATAAATTTCGGTCCAAATGGACTGGGATGAAATACAATCAGATCAAGAGGTAGTTTCAATAATTTGGAACGGTACCTAAATGGTCTGGATTCATTAATTTGGAACAGTACCAAAATCAGTCCAAAAGTCCAAATGGATTGGGATGAAATACAATAAAATTGAAAGGTAGTTTCATTAATTTGGAACGGTACCTAAATGGTCTGGATTCATTAATTTGGAACAGTACCTACATGGTCTTGTATAAATAACAGTCCAAATGGATTGAGATGAAATACAATACCTACCTAAAATTAAAAGGTAGTTTCATTAATTTGGAACAGTACCTACATGGTCTTGTATAAATAACAGTCCAAATGGATTGGGATGAAATACAATACCTAAAATTAAAAGGTAGTTTCAGTAATTTGGAACGGTACCTAAATGATCTTGTATAAATAACAGTCCAAATGGATTGGATGAAATACAATAAAATTAAAAGGTAGTTTCATTAATTTGGAAAGTTACCTAAAGAGGTACTTCCATTAATTTGGAACGGTACCTAAAGAAGTAGTTCTATTAATTTGGAACGATACCTAAAGAGTTAGTTCTATTAATTTGGAACGGTACCTAAAGACGAAAGTTACATCGTCAGAGGTAGTTTGTTATCAAACGGTACCTAAATGAGCTTGTATAAATACTGGGATATAATACAATAAGATCAAGAGTTATTTCGATTAACTCGAAACGGTACCTAAAGAAGGAAATTACCCCTTCCATCCAGGTAGACCACAAGTATGTCGCACATACGACCTCAACAGTCGTTGGACTGTGTCGGTGACCTAGTTTCAGTTGGTTTACGTTGGGAAAAAAACGTGCACCAGAGTCAGACCTGACGGCTACCAAGTTACCACACTCAGGTGGCCTTAGGGCAATAGAGCTTTACTCTTACTCATGGGTCGGTTAACCCTTCCAGAAATATCAAATAATTTGGTATGTTATAATTATTTGCTTTTTTATCATCAGTCCAATTAACAAACTTATTAACAATCTTTCAGAGATTCTCCTAATAAGTACACAACCTCAAAAAAATATTCCTGATGCACATGTAGAAACTACTAAGAGGACCTTGTGGCTTAATAATATCTGCCACTCAGGTCGATCTTTAGGTTAAGCCACGCTTGCCTTGATTGGTCTGTGAATGGGTTGATCGCCCATTACATATCGTTTCCTCCGTGCCTCGGAAAGCACGTTAAGCTGTTGGTTCCGACTGCCATTTAGATCTTTGGCAGTCTTTACGGGTGGTCAGTGACCTGAAAGTCTGACAACCAGTCTTACCGGAGGGCACCGTATTACCTAGTATTAGCTGTCTTGTGGAGATCAAATAAGCAGTCTATGTAAAATACTGGTATTCAGCTGCATCCGGTTAGACTGGAAGCCGACCCCAACATAGTTGGGAAAAGGCTAGGCAGATGATGACTGGTAGAAACTACTAGTGGTAACAATTATGTATTTACTGTTGCTATCAACAAGCTCGATGAATATTTGCCCCCTAAACAAAGTCGTGTTTATAAGCGTCACTTGTTGAGGCTCATCAAATAATAAAGTGTGAGAAAATTTACAAGTTTCTGGTCAGACTTGGACATCTGAGCTTAAAAGTAAATTCATGTGTGCGTTGTAGTGGCAGTCATTCAACTGATACTAAAGTTGTCCAGCCCGAGATAAGAATTGTCTCAAGTGTGGGATTTTTGAATATTTTCAAAACAGTGTAAGACTAAGGCGCTGTGTTGAAATTGAGATGTAACGTCATTCTCAAAGACAATGGTGTCCTTGCTGAAAATCAAGTAATATCTAAAAAAAGGAGATTTATGGCCTACGTTAGTCTTAATACCTTAACCGTTCTAGGGTCTATTGACTCTAAACAATTGGTAACAGTTTTTGTAGAGCCAAAGCCAAATTTTATATTGTAAAAATGGGACTAGAAATTTGCTAGGGAAAGACACCGCCAAGTGCCAATGCAGTCTATGGTGTGTTCCCTAAAATTAAAGATGATCTAATTCATATTCTTATAGATAAATTAATTTAACCAGTTGCTCAGCTTTATCGAAGAGTATACCCTAACGGGACAGCGTTAGAGTATAAAATTAATAAAAATAAAAAGACCAAGAGTTTGTTGAGTTCGACACTATATATGCCCATCTGACTGGATCCCTCCATTGGTACCTGTTTGAAAAGCAGATTTACCATTATGAAGGTACAAATAGCAAATGTGAAAAGATAACAATGTTCTACTAAATGATGCAAAATGTGCATTAGAGTTCATCAAATTGGTTTCTCGGTCATCAGTTCATCACTTATCTTTGTTTAAGGACAATTTACTGTTGCGCGAAAATAAAATCGGATCATAAAGCGAGGTCAAATATTTTAGCAGCTGCTCAGAAGGTCACTCGAGCATAGTAGTCATGGAAATAATAATAATAAATTTATTTTTTCTCATTTATACACAATAATCATACAATGTCAAATGTCTACATAGAGACTGGGGTCTGTTTTAGGTAGAACCTGTATTACAGATCACCAGGCTAACCCTCCGTCGGACATTTCTCATAAGACATAATAATTATAATTAAATGAACAAAATTAAATGAGTATAAACAATTCAAATAAGTAAATACAAATGAATTAAATTAAATATAAATTAAATTACAAATAAATCAAATTACAAAAGGTCTAACTGCAAATAAAGTAAATTGCGAATAAATTAAATCAATTACATTTTCAATTAGAGATAGAATAAAAATTTTACAAATCACATAAAACATTATGAAAAAGGTAAAATAAAATAAAATTTAAATATATAAATAAGAGTAAAATGAGACTACGTTCCAAAGTGTAGTGGCCCAAAATGAACAGAGATGCTGAACATTATGTAAGAGCGTGTAACGGTTGCACTCTGGTTCCAGACTCTAGTTTAGAGATAAGCTGGCTTTTATTGTAGCTGGATTTTAATGTCAGGTTGTCTTTGCATAATACTTTAAAATGTGTTCCCGTGGAGTTTCTTGTCCATTCTTCTCCACGAAGACTAGGGACCTAGCGAATGGAATCGAGTTTGATGTAGTTGACAAGACCAAAAGAAATAAAATGAATAGTCTTGTCTTTTGTGCTTTTACTTCATGAACACGGTAATAACCAGTAATCATCCTGACACTCAAAGTTCATTAATTGTTGGATATACATGTACTCTTACATAGTCTTACATCTAGGTACTTACAGATGGACCTAGAGACAAAGTTAGTAAAATTGGAAGAGCAAAGGAATCTAGTAGAGAAATTGGTGGAAAAGTATAATATGTTAAAAATACAATAAACAAGGAAAACAAGTTGTCCACCTCATTCAAGGATGCGACACATACAGTGATTAATAAATAAAAGAGAGATGTCGAAATGGTAAATGGTGATAGTGGACAACAGTTACTTATAACATTTAGAAGTACATTTGGAGAGGGTTGAAGCAAAGTGGAAAGTTTGCACAAATGAGGATGATAAATCTTCAGGAAATAATGGCACTTTCGATAACAAAGTGTGTGACGAAAATTAATAAGTTAATTGTTTTACAGATCATTATTAAAAATATTTGATGATTGTTCTGTTATAAACTGTTTTGTATTGGATAGTACTTATACGAAATAATGTTATTTTTCCAATTTTGTAAAAGGTAGATGTAGTGTATCAATAAATACCGACACGCCTTACTGGTGGGGCGGGCAGTGGTGGGGTGCGGTCGAGTGAGTCGTTGCACGGACCGCACACTCTCTACTGTTCGGCCGGGCGAGTAAGTCGTGCGCGTTCAAACCAAACTGTGTTGTTTTACTAAATCCCCTACGTACCTAACAACCTAATAGTGACCTGTACAGTTACTAATAAATGTTTAGTGGAGTTTCGCGGTTAAAATTAGGCATTATTAATAGGTGCCTAAAGGACCCTAAAGTGCCTCGCTCTAATCCGGACCTCGTGAAGCGACTTGAAGCGTTACAAGCGTTCGGTGAGTAGCCATGGAAGGATGTGCGCTACGTGGACGCCTTGAGGATTCATAACACTTCACCTGGTTTTGTTGAGCTTGATATTACCTAACGATGAACTTCGACAGTTTGTTAAGAGTAAAGATCACGCGGCGAACTCCGAGAGATTGATAGCAGCCCTGTGTACCTAATGCTTTAATTTTACAACGCGAGTTACTGAATCAAAGCTTACAGAATTTCTTCTGATGCTTCACTAACAGCATCTTAAAATTTTTCGAATTTTATTTTCGATAAAATTTCGCAATCGTTTCTATCAATCTTTCTTTCAATAATTTCTACCCTCATTAAAATTTCACAAAATTAGTGAGGAAATCATGCAGCTCGTTTGCGGAAAATGAGCTGAATAATATAGAAAATCGCCGGGAGCGTATCCTAAGCGAAATTGCAAGTAAGAACCTTCGTGACGGTCTGCGTAAGATCCCTCCGAGTTCTAATTTTCATATAAAATTTCGGAATCATTTCTACCCTCATCAAAATTCCACAAAATTTGTGAGAAAATCATGCAGCTCGTTAACGGAAAACGAGCTGAATATATAGAAAATCGCCAGGAGCGTATCCTAAGCGAAATTTCAAATGAGAACCTGCGTGACAGTCTGCGTAAGTCTACCCCGAGTTCTGATTGCCTATTCGATGAAATTCAGCTGCGCGCTTACTTTCGTCAAAAGATTGAAATTCTAGAAGGGACAAGACCCCGGCCATGCAAAGTAACAAGAACAAAAGGACACCACTTTTACGGAGGCTGTCTCCGAGCGTATCGGAGGCAGTGTCAGACGCTTTGGGCTCCGAAGGCCCTTCTCGGAATCATCACGGGAATGCGTCTGCCATTTACCTCCAAACCACTACTGATTCATCCATCAGTACGAACTTTGCGTCAATTCAAAACAAGAACAGTTCTACAGAAGAAACATGGCAACTAAAATGCTTTTAATGTTATTTCGCTACAGTCTCCTAGAGCAGAGAAACCTCCTATTTGGGATCCAAGCGAACTGGTTGCCTCGATGCAGACGAACCCACCAAGTAACTATATTGATCAGGGTGATCATATCATTCTGTATCCCGTGTTTGGGTCAAAGACGGGCACTGCTGTGTTCGGGCAATCAGGCCGGAAACTATCTTGTTACGCTAACGTAAATATGTCCAGTTAGTTGGTTTAGAAAAGTTTTGGAATTAGGAAGACCGAGACGTACACCCAATTGTAATCATTCATTGTTTGTATCAATTCGAGGTCCCACAGACAGTGCATCACAAATTGGGATAGGTAATTGGATTAAAAGCTTACTTAAAGATGCAGTTATATCTGCATGACCTGGAAGTATGAGTTCACCGTGGCTTCCTTGAATTGGTACGAAAATGTCCCAATAGAAAATATTCTCTCTCGTGGCAATTGGCGTGGACCGAATACTTTTGCTAAATATTATTGTAAACAGTTAATAGGTACAGGATCTTACTTCGAGTAATCACTCGAATAATTTTGAACTGGTTTATGATGAAATCGATTGTCTCTGTCGTTGTTAAGTGATTCTTATTTTTTAGATTCTTACATTATCCTGAACTATTTTAAATGTAATAGAAATAAAAATATTTCCTAATTACCTACCTAAATTGAATTAGCTAGAAGCTGATTATTCTGATTCGTATAATGAATAGATGTTGCGGTGTTACCATGGTTTTATTTTTTCAGTAAATATTATCATATTCTCACATAGCGTCGTTGTGGTCACCAGGAGTTATAAACACGTCTCTCACAGGATGCTGTGCATCGTCACATGCCAAATAATAGTGCAAGTTTTACATAAAAATAAAACTTGTATTATTAAGCAGAGACGATGCACAGCATCCATTTAAGGTCTCCTGGTGAGAGACTTCTATGAGGTAAAAGTCCGCCATTAGCGAACACGCCACCTGGGACCACGTGACTACCGGAAACACGTGACTAAAAGAGCTGTGATTGGTTGAAAATTAACGGGAAGTATACAACGCCCTCTCACAGGATGCTGTGCATCGTCTCTGCTTAATAATACAAGTTTTATTTTTATGTAAAACTTGCACTATTATAGCCACTAATAGTATGTATAAACTCCTGTCGTGTCATTGAAAGGCTTAATTATAGAAGTTCAGAGTACTTAATGACCTAAATATTGAAGTTCAGAGTATCGAATGTCCTTTTTTTTTTTTTTGGTGGGTGGAAAATCATCGAATGACCCCCCCCGCTCTTGGGCAGAGCGAAGGGGAGTGTCAGACTTCTACTGACTAAAAACCGAACCCATGTTCCTTCTTTGCCCTTGCGCCGAGGCCACGTAATCTAGTACAAATACCGCGGCCCCGACGGGCAACAGAGTACTTAATGACCTAAATATTGAAGTTCAGAGTATCGAATGTCCTAAAGATCGATTTTATTTACATGTTGTGCTACAAAAGTTATCGACAGAATCGCTTCAGAACTTCATTTTTATCGGAAAACTAGACAATAAATTGTGAAAACATTTCTGCAAGCAACTCGGAAGTAGCGCTCGCCGGCCGCTGCCCCGGCACCGCTCGCTTCGCTCGCTCGGCTCGCGCGCGTTTGGTCACAGTTTTCACCTAACCTAACCTATTTCCCTCAGTTTACAATAACGAATCATACAATCTGCCTGTGACTAGTCAATTAGACAATGGTTAAAACATTTCTTTGACTAATAGGTATTCTTAACGTAAATATAATAATCTAAAGTGTATCAAAAGTTGACATTTCATATATAATATGCGTTGGCGCTCTCTGATTGGTGCAAATGACCGGTCGCTGTCGTCTCGCGCGCTCGCGCCAAATCTTTCTGTTGCTATTTTCTCGATAAAAGAATGTGATGTATTATTTTACATGCGAAGTTATAATAAATGATGTTGACTACGGTCGCTTCATTTATATTTTTTGAGGGCCTTGTGTTGAAGCTGTAAAATGTAAAATGGTGGTGAGATATAAATTCCGTGGCTGAGTTAGTAAATTAGGTGCCTATGTATAAATAACAAGGACAAGTTAATATAAATGTTGATCGTCACTTGATGCTTTCTATAGAATATTTAGTGGGCGTTGTAAAGAAGACGAATTAGTATATTAGAGGCTATATAATTTTCCCGTGGCTTAGTTATAAAATTAGAAGTTTGATTCTGTGGCCAATTAAAAAAACTGCGGCTCGATTAATTATTTCTCATAAATTATGACCTTATTTATTTTATTTTTGTTCCATTTTCCTTACAATATTTCGTAGAATTAAGCTAGGTACATATTTTTATTTATAGAAACTATTTCGTAAAGGTAAATCATCATCTCACTATCCAGTATTTTATTTAAATAAGTTAATCAGTACCTTACAGTCTGATAACTTTGTTTTGACTTATTTCTATGAATACCTACTTAGTAATTATTTATCGCAATAGCTTTCCTAAACAGAAGCTGTGGATATCAAAGGATATTCCGTACAAAAGCGAATAAATGGAAATATATAAAAGTGACAGGTTCACGCAGACGATCTAATGATAAATGATTTCGATTCAGACTACGTCACTGTGACAGATTTAAATCGGTTGGATTGGGGCCATGAGATCAGGGGGTCTAAAATGGTAACTTTAGCAGATAGGTAATAGTAGGATCATAATAAATGATGTAAAAGTACCCTTTTTTTATTATAAATGGGCTTGCTCTTGACTTCAATCTTGCCCCAAGGGCAGAGATGATGTCGACGATGGAACGAGCTTACCCAGTAGAAGCCTGTTTACTCGCGACTTAAACAGATTAGGGTTATAATATATGAACTCGGAAAAACCGACGCAGGCAGGGAATTCCACTCCTTGGCTGTGCGCATAATAAAGGACCCAGCAAAGCGCTTCGTTCGAATGTGTGGAATGTCGACTAGGTATCGGTGATAACCTGCAGTACGTCTAGTCTCCCGATGGAAGAAGGGAGATGGTGGGATCAGCTCGTGGAGCTCTTGCGCACACTCTCCGAAGTACAGTCTGTAGAAGACCGACAGACATGCGACTTTGCGACGGTGGGCCAGGCTATGTAGCTTGATAACCAGCTTATCGTCACCAATTAGCCTCCCCTCGAACAAGTACCCTTAATGAAGCCGAAGGGTACTTGTTCTCCTCATCACTGCGATAATTTTTTTTTCTACACCATGATGGGAACCCCCTAGTTACGGAGATATTGATATTATAATAGAGTAACTTTAGGTGACAGGCTTCTCCACAGCATCAGTATCAAAGCTTTGTTTCGAAAACTAGAAGGCAATACTAACATACATATTAAGTTAAATTATTACTGTTTGTGTTAGTAAATAGACCTATAAACTATTTCAGTACCTCACACTTAACTTGTCCGCTATATCACCGAGCGTTAATGTGGCACTTACCCGTGGAAGCGCCGTAACACACATCTTCAGCCAAAAGTCCTCTTCCAAGACGAGGTGTGGTAAGGTAGAAGTTGTGGTTTTATGAACATGTTCTATACTGCAGCAACGGCTGCGATATGTATCATCATCAGCCTATAATGTTCCCACTGCAGGGACTCGAGCCTCCTCTTTATTAGAGGGATGAGCTCTATGCGGGCCCAGTGCGTGTTGGTAGATGTCACATGTCTTCGATTTTTTTGGTTGTAAGACATGCCAGTTTCCTCACCATGTTTTTCTTCACCGCTACGAGAGCAATGGTGATGAAATAAATTACACAAAGTAATGCGCCTGCCTGGGGTTCGATCCCATGACTTACTGCCACCGCTGCGCTTATACTGCAGTCTGTATCTATTGATTCCTCATAAATGACTACTGTTACTGTACAGAAGCTCTGCAACACATCTTTACTAAATGTTGGCCGGTCGCCCACAACCTTCCAACTTCGTGGCCCCGTGTTCAGTGCCAACGTCAAATCCTGATTTCAATCCGATTAGCTGCTTTGATCGCGGTCCAATATTTTATGCCGATTCGTTCTTTTAAACATCGTTTTTCATTGAAATTGGCTTTGTGATGTTTGTACTTAATAGAAATTTACATAGCCATACTATACCTACTTACGGGAGTTCACGAAAGCTATTTCTTTATGTAGGTGTCCAATTTAGGTATTTGTGCAGGGTTGTTGGCAATAGGCTCGCCCCCTTACCTACTAATTAGGAGGGATTATGTTATGTTTTCAATGAATCATTTGCTCACGATTTGAATAGAGCAGGCTAACTAAAAGAAAAACATTTGCTTTCAAAAACAGTGTCGAATATTTTGATAGTCGTGAAAAAACTCGAGCAAAGTGCATTTAAATACTTGTTTAAATCTTTTTGTTTAATTGTTGGTTAGTTTTTATTAAATTAATGTGAAAGGGGTACATTCAGTGGTAAATGGATATATTACTGGTACTCCTCTATTTAGCCCTTTGGGCATGAATAAGCGTTATAGTATGATGTAATCTATTATTGTTGGTAAAGGATCAAGGGTGTTATAATAAAACATTAAAGTATCATTAAAATTAATATATTGAACTTTCCCATGTACAAAACCCCCTGCTTAAACATCTATAGATATTAATAATTTATTATTTGTAAATAAATTAGTTCAAATGCCTACCTATTCATAAAATATCCCTTTTATAATATTTCCCTTTATTACGATATAATTACTTTAAGTTAAAGTTACTTACTTGACCCCCTAAGTTCTACTTAGTGAATATTTGTTTGGTACTGGTGTCCTACGACGTCTATCTAACTAAATCTATCAGTTACTAAGTAAGTTATTAAATTTATTATAAAAATACGGCCATTTATTATTATTTATTTTTATACACAACAATAAATTAAAAACATTCATTTGATTATCCCTTACCCTAAATCAATTAATACACGAACATTAAATACTCTTAAAAAAATCTAATACAAAAAGTAAAAAAAAGTAAAAGGTTCGTAAATATAATTGTTCCTTTAATCTAGACTTGGACTTCCCTAGCGCTTTCAACAATGCCTGTCACAATATTTTCTGGAACCTTTCCTTTAGGTCCCTCATTGTCGACCACCGCCCTATTGATGATATTAGCACAATCCTTGTTCTCAATTATACTGACATGATTACCTTCGAGATAGTGCACAGTAACTGGAGATTCCGAGAACTTATCCAGACCATAATTTTCTTCAACCACGACGTAAGGTGGGTTTTCTTTAGGACGGAGAAGAATGATAGGAGACTGCAGTTTGGTGAAGGTCTTCGGATTGAAATTGAGGACAGTTTTGAGTCTGTCAAAGCCAGCTTTGGCAATGTTAGCGATGAACCTATCGGAGTACTTGCTCTGGACTGGCGAGGTCTTAATAGTGAGGGCGACCCTTTCTTCATATGGCTCAATTTCGTTGAGTTTGTCCATGAGGTCCTTGGTGACGTCATTGTTCGGTGCCACGATATCGACGGTGTGGCAGAGGAGGTTGTTCTGCAGTTGAAGGTCGTTCTTGAAGCTGATGGTCATGGTCAGGAGGGCGTAGAGGAAGTCGGGGGCGCCGTCCAAGCAGAATACTGTTCCCTTGAAACCTGGAAGGGGTAGGTGCGTTAGATTTGTCTCAAAAGAAGGTAATATTGAGTAAACGATGATAATGGATGGGCTTTGTAACTAGGTAAGTAAAAACTATAAGGCAAACGAGGAAAGAAAACAATTTGTAAATTGTTAGTAAAAGAGGTGTTACGTGCCTTGGCAATCAAGTGTCAGGTTGTCTGTTGATTAAAATAGGTATATTATAATTCACGACCGTAACAAACACGGTTTTACTGAGTTATAACCATCGAAATTATCAATACAACCCTCGAAGTTCATTTAATCACATTCAGTGACTTTTTTCATGAAATAGTCAACTAGACTTTTACAAGTTGCGGCTGACAGAGGAAAATAAAAGATAAAAACGTGCTACACCGACTCCAGGCAATATTATAAGAAAAAGGGCAGAAAAGTGATGAGACCATCTCTTTATGTAGTCGTAAGTATGTAGGTACCTAAGCTAAGAAAGTCATGTGAAAGGACTGCTTACCTTCCTTCTCCAGTCTGGAAGCCAACTCCAAGATGAGAAGAGACCCGTAACTGTACCCGAGCAGCCAGAATGGAGCACCTGGTGCCAGTCTTGAGATCACCGTCTGAAAGGAAATAGTAAATTAGTACCTATCACATATTCCACAAAAAAATTATCAATGGAATGGTTCGACGGGCAAATGGTAGATTTCCATTTTCTGGGTGCGTGCGTTACTCTTCCAGTATCAGTTCTCATAATTATATTGTTTCCATGAGAGTAAATTACCAATTTCAGCATGGTCTCGTTATATTTTTATTGAAGATAACAATGTTTTTAGAGAGTTCGAGGTTTTTGCACAAAGGAAAAAAAAACAGATTTGGGATTTGATATTGCGATTACTATTATATCTAGTTGTCGCCAAATATATTAATTTGACGGATACTTAACTATCGAAAAATTTTAAACTTAAAGTGCATTTGTCTGTATTTTTTGGGAAGTAAAAGGATAGTTTTTTATTAACTAGTTTTCACTCTCCATCAAGTACACCACCAGCCTGTAAACTAACCTATAAGGACCTAATAAAAAGCTCACCTGGTGCAGTCTATCAACCATCTGGTCCATCGTTTCATCACTATGCTCCACTCCAAGTTGCAGCACGCCGACCTTGATCTTCAGCCTCTTGCACAGCGGCTCCAGTACTGCCGCGCAACCTTCCAACCCTGGCAGCATGAACATGACGCGCTCCATCACGTGGATGGCTTCTTCACCCTGGGAGAAAAAGGTCACGTAACAAGTACTAAATCACTACATATTATTAAACAAGTCCTCCGCCACGTCTGTCTGTCTATAAAAAAAAAAAACAAAAAAAAAAACAAATACATATAATAACAATTTTAAAAAATATATAAAATATAAACTCTAAAAAATAAAATAAAAAATTTACTCTAAAACTTCTGCACCGATTTTCATGCTGTTTTCAGCAATCGATACAGTGGTTCTCGGGTGAAGGTTTTATTATTTAATTAACCGACATCCACGCGGGTGAAGCCGTGGGCATCAGCTAGTGTTACCTACAGGTGACTGCTCCGAAGTCACCTAAGTAACCGATTCCTGCCGGCTTCGCTTCTTCGTATACATTATAAATTATGATACATTGTACGAGTATAAAGAATCTGTTGTCTCTACTTTTAATATAAATTAGTGCCCTGTGAAAATATAATCCATCTTTTATATTTTTATATGTGTCCCTTCCCTATACCTACTTTGAGTTAATATATTAACACTGAGAAGATATTATTATAATCATCATCATCTGCCTAACCTTTTCCCAACTATATTGGGGTCGGTTCTCAGTCATGCAGCTGAGTATATACCAGTATTTCAAACTCATTTAATAATAATTTAAATCCATAGTACATTTTAACCAACATTTACACCAGTCTAACAAATTTTATGAATAATTCGAAATTCAAAACAAAGCATTTATACCTACTCGTACATAAAGAAGAACCAAAAGGATCTTCCCAAACTGGTTCTAACCAGAAAGTTGTTCTGAACTTGCACCCACGAGATGTATCACATTTATCACGAGTTCCAGAGCTCGATCCAGTTTCTTATTGAATGATCTATTAGAAAACTTTGCTTTACTCTGAGTGGAAAGTGTTGCAACTACCTATTGGAGAATAAGCAGCACCGATCGTTCGGAGTTTATTGTATTTCCTTGAGAAAATAAATTTTGCTGCGAATCTAAACTTGATTGTGGACTATTCGCTAGTATTGGAAACTTGGGAACTTCTACCTGCGAATTTAAAACTTAGAGCAAGGAATGCATTTTCTTTATCTCTTTTATTTGGAGCAAAACTTCGAAAAACAATGAATTGTGAAAAAACTAAGGTGGTTCTAGAGCGCCATCAACATTATTTTGTAGCACTTATTTCATATTTTGGCACTTGTTGCATGAGCATTTTTGCTACATGCATGCATATATCGACGATTTCATACTGCCTATAATGCTATGTCCATTATTATCATTAAATCTTACCTCAACTCCATCGCTGACCATAGTAGGCATGTACACGAGAGGTTCAGACACGGTGTTCTCGTCTCCGAAGTTTCTCATCAGCACCCTAAGACCGGCAGCACCCTCGATGTTGGCGGGACGAGACGCTGAGGTCGAGGCGGCGGCTTCACGCTGTGCTGTTAGTTCTACCAGTCTGGTGGAAGATGGAAGTCAATTAAGATCAAGTTTGTGTACCAGACTGCTCTCAAAACAGTGTAGTAAAAAAAACCCGACTGAAAAAACTGAAAAGCAAAAAACAAGCACATTTAAATTAAACAAAACTTGGAAGCAGGCGGGGTCCATTCTATTTTCATTTTTTCTCTTCATAATTTAATATTCAAATGAACCCCGCCTGCTTCCAAGTTTTGTTTAATTTAAATGTGCTTGTTTTTTGCTTTTCAGTTTTTTCAGTCGGGTTTTTTAGTTTTTTAACTACTTTTTTATTTCCAACTTTTTAGTTCTTTTGTGTTTGTTCTTTCGTTGGTCGCGTAAAATTCTTCGCAGATGATTTAACTTTTGTGATTGTTTATAGGATTTCTCACTTTGGATTTCTTTTAAACATATAAGTGTTATATATTTTTGTAATCTCCTTTTAAAACCCTTTATTTTGATACCCTACTCGATGGTACTGGAATTTTTTTTTTTGAACTCCGCGATTTGGCCCCCAAAATCCGCATTTTTTCTTTGTTTTTTAATTTTAATGTAGCCTATAACACTCGCGCCATCAAGACAAATGTAACGACGTATATTTCATTTAAATCGGTTCATCCGTTTATGGGTGAATTGCCCAAGCAAAAAAAATACACGGCAAACCTGAGAACGGTAGTGCAATGTGCTAATTTTTAATTTTATATATTTTTTCTCAACAGCGTAAGTACTTCTCTACCTTGACAAAAAAAAAAATTGATTTCTACCCATTAATATACGAAAAAAAAAATACAAAGTGTTATTCTATCATCACAGTGGCCTGTCCTGAACCCAATTCCGCTCATAAAATACCTTCCCCTGCAAATACATTCGTAATATGGATTTAAATCGATTTTGTAATCATTAAATTATAATACATTCGATCAAATAAAACTATTTTTGTTTGTTTATCTTCTTTCTCATGGATTTGACAGGCAGTTAACTTTTGTCTGGAAAAAAGTTATCATTTCAGAGGATAGTAAGTTTTAGTAGAATATCCATGTCAACATTGCGTTGTTACGCCCCCCTCACCTTTCCTCACTTCGGGTCAGTCCGGCTCAAGCTCTCGTCGCGAACGCACCGGTCCCAACGTCTTGCGGTTTCCCGCCAAAAAAGTAAGTTTATCATTTCAGTGATATGAGGACAAAAATAATTTCATTTCGGTGGCTGTTATAACTCGTGTTAGATTAGTATGCATAGTATATCATTTCGGTGGTAATTTTTATCATTTCGGTAGACACTTTTCATTTCAGTGGACTCTTAAAAATTCATCCTTAAATATATATGTAACTTTTGATGATATTTGATGTCCACTCACGCACAATGTTATAAAATAGGCTAAAGTTTTATTTGTCATTAAAAATATGTAGATAGCATTGAAATAAAAAAAATCCACCGAAATGACACATAAAAATCTCTTGTTGAAATTCACCCTTATGAGTTATGAGGGAACAAAGAAACGGACATACATACATACATACTTACATTATACATACATACACGTCAAACACATAACCCTCCTTTTGGGCTTCGCCGCAGTCGGGTAAATATAGCAAGTCCTATAACTGATAATTGAAAAACGTGGCCTTCACCAACACGCACTAGGTGGTTGATACCCGCATACTCCCTCTCATGAAGAGGTCTTTGTTCTAGCAGATTCCCAATGGTGGGACACAGGCCTCCTGACTGACAGGCTGATTTTGCATATGCTTAAGTACTGTAGATACCTTACCTTTTATGGTCATTGAGGAATTAACTTTGACAGGTAAAGGAATAGAAAACAAAACAATAAGGTCGAAATGACTATGAAAAGTTAAGAGGAAATGCGAGTGCTGTCTCTCTCTACTATCGCTGTCTCTCTCCGTCCTCCTGCCCACAAATTCGTGTGATAAGGACAACTGCAGAAAAAAGTTATAATTCGAGGTTTGGCTCTCGCCTATTTCCTCCTCCAATATTGAACCAATTTAAAAGATATTTTAGACAATGAATAAGGAGGATATATACTACGCCGCTATGTTTTTCTTTTTTCGTTAATAGTTGTCAAATTTGTACACTAGGACTCTGTTAACAGCGATCTAAACAAGCAATTTTGAGCATTTTTTTAAGGGTTCTAGTGCTTATAAAAATAATTTATCACCAAAAAGGAAAACATAGGGGCATAGAAATAGTTAATATTTATTACTCTGTAAAAAATCATTGCTCTAGGGTCATTAACCAAAAAGAAAACAGGCGAGAGCGTTTGTATGGAGAAAAGACCACTCGCATTTCCTCTTAAGACACATTTGTATAAGTAGGGTGGTATTCTACTCTTTGTTTGTTGCATTCAAGAGTTGTTTTTTAGAGTGAGAAATCATCCTGCGGAAGGGAGTGTCAGACTAAAACCATGGGTGTTCCTTCTTATCCCTTTGTGTCCGGGGCCACGGTATCTCTTTCGAACATCCCGCAGCCCTCTGCATTCAAGCCTCGTTCTACATTTTGGTGGGATTAAAACTAAATTTTGAAACTGCATAATATTTTTATTATCATTTATTTCCGCAAAGTTTAGACGTTTCTAGACTGGCTGAATGTAAAAGCGGAGAATCATTTATGACGATAAAACTTGTGAGAGATTTTGAAGTAAACTGGTAATAATCGAAATTCCGGTTGGTACGGTCTTAAGGATAAAAATTACTTTGTGTAAAAGCACAAGGCAGAGAGGGTGCAATCAAATGGAAAAATCTTGCCAATGAGCAAAATTCTTTATCGATTCGTTTTATGAGGTAAAAATTCCGGCCACCCAGTGTGGCTTAAAGGAATAAAAGCAGAAGGCGTACTAAGAACCTTCAAATAAAACGTGAAATAGATTTTAAGGGCCTGATGATGATAGAATTTGTATTTCCATCTATATATCGAATCTTGAGGATTTTTTTGGGGACAAGACCGTGACAACACTGTTCCCAAACTATTGCAACTTCTGAAAGCCAGAATCAATAGTGGCGACCATCAAGCGCCGAGACAATGAAGCTCGACGAAGTACTAGGCAAACAATTTACTTGAATTGGATTCACACAACGAAATTGATCAGAAAAGAATAGGAAAGAAGGAGTGGAGAAGTAGGAAAAACATTATTTATTAATTACCGACTCGAGTATAAGAAAACTATACTTACACGATAAACAAATCACGATATACGTTCAAGCTAAACTCATCTTAGCTCGAAATTGACCGGCTCGACCCGAATATGATTCAGAGATGGTAGATGCAAGCCGAATGAAATACAAATTTTAATACTTATGTGTAACGAATATATCCCAACCCGAACAAGATGGTAATAGGTACCCTTGACGTCCATCAGAAGATAAAAGGAAGATGAATTCGACGATAAGTCCTGTGATTGGCACATTGACGTTATAATTAGGCTCTTCCCAAATGATCCGACATGGCAGGTAATGATTAAAGATATAAGATCAAGCCAAGAACAATGGAGTCTAAAATAAAATCGAATATTGATAAAGTCAACCGAAATTATGTAGAAATCTGATCTTTCATTTAATTTGCGGGAAAAGTTTGTTATTCAGAGGTTTTTGTGAAATAGCGTTTTCCCGTGGCTTCGTCTGTTTGGAGATGGGAATAGGGGATCGGACTGAGTCAAAAAAATATGATTCTGTTTAGTCCGTCAGTTAGATTATCGAAAAATATTGGATACGTGTTTCTTGTTTTAACGAATTAATGAAAATTAACGAAGATAAAAAGCGTCGTGAGTACCTACGTCACTTGTGGGTAACGTTTTCGAGGAGTTCACGAGTTTTCAAAGCACTGTATCGTCTTCATTTTTTGTCAATTGTGAAAAAAGAAAAAAAAGGTGTTCAATATTTTTTGGAAATCTATCTGACGGACTAATTAGTATTTTTTTGTCCGATCCCCTATTTATTCTACGGAGTCGTGTTACTGGAATAAAAATAACATAACATAACGCCTGTAATCCCCGAAGGGTTTGACAGAGGTACCTAATAGTACACCCACATTTCGCCAGTTATGTTCAAGTTCCATGTAATAGGGGCTGAGCCTATTGCCACCAAACGGGGCACAAATCCACACTACGTGGCTGCTACTGACAAATTCCTGATGGAAAAACTAAATAACAGTTGCGACCCGAGAATCAAACCCAGTACCTCATGCTTTGTAGTTGCACTTGTGACCTTGTGATAAATACCCTTTAACCATCGATCACTAACCTTTAATCTAACACATGTTTAGATCGAGCGACCGGACTGTGACCTTAATTTCATCGCAATTCGATCAGTCGTTTACATGTGACAAGCAAACAGACACATCTTCACATTTATATAAGTATTAGTTAGAATCTCAGAAAATATGAACAAAATTGAAATATGACTCGACACACATATTTTGCGTAGCTTCGAGAGTTCTCTTTGTGAACGGAATAGCATATTGTATTAGTAAGAGGTTTGTATTATTTTCTTTAGCTAGTCTTTTTTTCTGAAACCTTGTTGGAAAAGCGAGCCGTTTCGAGCAGAAAATGTTTTTTCAAGTTTTTTTTATGGAGTGACACGCTAGCATTTTGATAGCTGACGAGTTATTTGCGAAAAAATAGAGAGACAGATTGTAAATTTTAAACTCTGTGCTGCAGCGCTACAATGTGCTATTAAGTTATGAAGTTATATTTTGATGCAGCTACGGGTTAATACAAACCGATGTGTAACGAATTTGGATACCGGATAGCCGGACATTGACAAATACTTCAGTTTGGAATGTTTCAATCCGGAGCCGTGGACGCATTTTGTCCGTAGGGTACCTGGTTCCATGCGGCCCTGGTTTAACTAATTCTTTAAAAAAAAACTTAATGCGTAAAAGACTATGTTCGTAACTTATAGTCGGAACTAACGCAGCAATTTTGTTTTTTAAACTTTTCACAAATGCTAAGACAAACTCGACCAACAGCTACCTCATTTTTTTCATTACTTGTAGAAAATTTTCATAAATATCCTCTGCCAAGGGGCGAGCGAGTGGTCCCTCAGACTCTAATTAACGAAAAACTGTCTCGTTGTTCCCTTTTCACACTTTTTTTTTTTTTTTTGGTGGGAAATCATCAAATGACCCCTCCCGCTCTGGGCAGAGCGGAAGGGAATGTCAGAGTTCTACTGACTAAAAACCACCCATGTTCCTACTTAGCCGTTTGTGTCGAGGCCGCGGTATCTCTTTCCAACAACCCACAGCCCCGACTTGCATCACTGCCCTTATTGCTAGAATACAACTGTTATAAAGCAAGAAATAGTATCATCAATAGCTTACCTAGCGAACGTCAAAGTCCTAATGTCCTGTGCCGTCAGGAAGATCTCGAACTCTCTCTCGAGGGTCTGTTTGATCTCCACGGCCATCATACTGTCCATACCCAGCTCAGCGAGGGACACCTGTTGGGAGACGGTCTTCAAGTCCTTGATACCTGGTGGAAGGAAGACGGGTATTGAAATTTTGGAGAATGATCATTTTGAAAATATCCCAAATAGAAAAATTGTGAAAAGAAAATCTAATAATGTCTCCAAAAAATCCTTGTATTATTAGTAGCCTATTGTAGCGTAAAAGCGTAAATCATGTTCCTTTGGCTCCTTAAGACTGTAAACAAATAGCAAGGATAACGTCATAACTTCATGGTTGGGACTGACATACGCATTGCGATTATAAATGTCCCTAAATAAATAAAGAAAAAAAAAACTTCATGGTATAAGTAATCCCCGAAGGATTAGGCAGAGAGAGAGGGGTAGAGAGAGGTATACATAATAGTATACCGACATTTCGCCAGTTATACATATTAAAGTTCCATGTAATAAAGGACAAATTGTTGCATTGTTTTAAAAAGGTTTCGCCATAGAACTGCAAATCAAAACTCTAAATTTGAGTGCCACATAAAATGAAATCACATTAGGCCTAATTACCTCAGCGATTTCCATTACTACGCATCCCTAAGTATCCCTTTGTGTATAATCAAGCTTAACTAAGTATTACCAATACTATCATATCAATGGAATTATTCACATGTAACTAATCTTACAACAGATTATATCCTGCCAATGGTTAGACCCAAAACCATATTGTTATCATTGTCTAATGATATGGCAAAGTTAACGGTAGTTGTAGTTAATTTAATTTTGAACTATTTGATTTAATGATTGAATTTGAAACTTCAGGATAGGATATAATTATGGCTCAAGGGATTGTGTTTCGTAAGATCGGTAGGTAAACAAACTGTGCCCCGAATAGGGCCACAGTTAAAAAACATTACCTTTCTATATGACTGCGGTGACGCCCGGAGGGTTATGTGTTTTTACCCTTAATTTTTAACCGAAGACAGAAAGAGTCTACTCACCATCTAAGCACGAAACCTGTAGTTTCGACCTAAGATACGGGCGTTTCCTAATCTATATCACTTACGGACATAAATTTAGTTAATTGCCCAAACTCAAAAATTATATTAACATGATTAGACAGTTGTCCATATACTCCAGGTGTGTTTTCAAAACTCAAGAAATCTAATATAATACGGAGTAGGGTTTTTATTTTTTATTTTTACGTTGCCCCACACTAGGAATTTCTCCTGTATCGTGGGTGCTTTTACAAACATTTAAACTCACATAAACAAACCAAACACCTAGACCCAACAAAAGGTCATTCCAAAGTGACTGAGTATTTTAGGACGGGCCTGTATCTTCGTAGACAGACTTATCGAGTAGCCTCCTGAATCCACAGCTCCCTAACAAAACGTAGACCAACTCACCCATGATCTGTGCCACAGCATCCACAATATTGCCACATCCGGAGCCGCCAGCCTTCTTCTCAGCCACGACGATGGAGGACACGATGGCTGCGTCCTGCTTCATGAACTTGTCGAGGGCAGACAGACAGGACGATATCCTCTGCTGCAAGGTTCCACCGATCTCGAGCTGGACGTCGTCGTCTTGCATGTCGGCTACGAGACCGACCTGGAAATAAGGTTGGATTAAATTCTTGACTTTAATAATACATTTTGGGATCATGGCTAAACAATCTGTCTAGCTTTTTCCCAACTATGTTGGGGACGATAGATGAGAAGATAATTATGTACGATGAGAGATTGATAGATGGCAACTAGCCACGACGTGAGGAGATCCAACCCCAATGCAGTAGCGCTGAGAAGACACCAACTAAGTCTGCAGACTTGAGGGTTTAAAAGTTTTAATTTATTCGGTCTTCAGTTACTACGGTACAGGCTCTAGTCCTGTCCTGCTCGTTTAGAGTGTAAAATTATTCACTGCTCATGCTGTAGGATAAGGCGGTAATTAATAATAGTGAGATGCCTTATATTGACCAAGGTTAATTTTCCCTACGCAGAGATAACCGCGCGTTTTCCACATAAAAGATTCATCAAACATTTATTTTTAAAAGAAACAACAAAATTATAGTTATATACTCACATCACCAACAGCTCCCCACTGCACGGCGAGGGCTGGTAGACCAAGCTTCTTCCTCCATTCGCAGATCCTCTCCATCACGGAGTTGGACAGACCGTAGTTGGTCTGACCAGCGTTACCGCGACCGCAGGATACGGATGAGAAGATCACGAAGTCCCTGAGTGAAGAAAAATATGACAAGAATGAATTTGGGATATTTTTAGAAGTCCAGAAGAAGACCTTAGAGATCAAGATACATGTTATCAGCGTTAAGGATGGTGTAACAGCTATTAAAGTATTAAGTTGAAATAAGCTACCCAAAAACCTTGTGGAAAAAAATCCTGTGCAGTCGTTGTAAAAATTAGAAACAGGTAATCAGGACCTATAAGTGCAATCGAAAACCTGGTGTTAGTAAAAGTCCCGTGAAAATCGGTCTAGTCGTTTCGGAGATAAGCCGGAACAAAAAGACAGAAAGGCAAAAATCTTTTGTTTTAAGTACCTACCGTAAATACTTTCAAATATGCATTCAGTATAAAGCTGTTATTTTGAAATTACAAACAGACACTTTAACATTTATTATTTATTTGTATGGAAGAAAGGAGAAATAGAAGTCTGTAAACTATAATATAACTACACCTAACCATCCTATTATTATACGACGGTAAGTTAGTTTATTTAGTAGTTAAATTACTGTATTATTTTATGACTGCTGATGAGTCATAATCCCAAAAACGGTAACAAAAACCAACGTATAAACTTCGTAAATGCGAACCTTTGTTTTTGTTTCCGCGAGGGATTAATAAATAAATTCTGGACACTATAATTGAACTCCCGGGGAGAAAGTTCACTCGTAAAACTTGTTCAATAATCTACTTCACCGAAATACTTCAATGTTGCTATCATTAAATAAATTTGAGAGCAGATTTTATTACGTAGGATAATATTTTATATCCCTTTGTTTCTCAGGAAAAAGTTTGTTTTTCGGAGAGAATTTGATATATATATATATAAGAATATTGGGTTCCAATACAATGTATTCCGTCTTACATGTTTCCCAATTACCGTTGACTTCTAAGAATTTTCTAATAAATGCTCTTTTCTCTGCTTGAACCTGCGAGGCAGGTATTTGAAGAAACTATTACTATCGCGCTGTGCCAGGCTCACCCATGTAGAGTGCGACTAACTACATATATTGGGGTAATGGGCAGTTAAATTATACCAGCGACTGTCTATCTGAACTCTACAACCCAATTAGTGCTGGATACAATACAAAAAAACTACTAAACAAAAAACATACCTATCGAATTGAGAACCTCCTCCTTTTGGGAAGTCGGTCAAAAATATTGACAAATACTTGTGTTATACTTTAGGTATACCTACTAACAAAAATATGGATCACTGTTGTCTAAATTGAATAAATAAATTAAAATTTAACTTACCAGTTTTACTGCTAGTATTTGTCAAATATAAAGGGTGTAAATCGTCCTTTTTTGTTTTGAACCATCTTTGGGAACCTTATAGTTACCGAGATTTCGGTGCTCGAAATCAGTTCCCTAGCAGCATTTTTTGTTGGCATTTAGTTGGGCCACATACCTCTGGTTAGTTGGCAAACGCATACAATTGGCGGGCAGTTTGCGGGTTGGGCCCAAAACTGATGGCCTACGTGGATTTGCCTACGAAGGCCCAACTTGCGATAGGGCCAACGTGCATTGCCCTACGAAGGCCCGAGGAAAACGTGTTATGGGTAGGCCCAACGACACATAATACATGTAGGCAAGCGGTTGTATGTTTGTTGGTTCTATAGCTGGTTTCATAGCGACGCGTCTCGCCAGCGCCGGCCGTACGCGTGTCGCTGAACATGAACTTTATCAGCTTCATAATAAGTTTGGTTTTT
The DNA here is from genome assembly GCA_949316265.1 of Diarsia mendica. Taxonomy (NCBI): domain Eukaryota; kingdom Metazoa; phylum Arthropoda; class Insecta; order Lepidoptera; family Noctuidae; genus Diarsia; species Diarsia mendica. Next base: position 13,493,233 of record OX438903.1, on the reverse strand, counting down.
GCGATGTTTTGAAAAACCAACCTTATTTTAAAGCCGATAAGGTTCATGTGCAGCGACGTGCGTGCGGCCGGCGCTGGCAAGACGCGTCGCTCTGAAACCAGCCCTAATAGGCCAACCCAGACGACGACATACAAAAGTCACCCACCAAACAGTCGTCTCTCTTTCTTTTGCACTTTGACGTGAGTACATGAGAGGACGTTGTGTCGTCTGCGTTGACCTATTATACTTTGTGTTAATTAACTGAAATTAAATTAAATACAAATTATGATAATTGAATATTTATTTATTGATAGGTACACTAAGTTATTGACAAAATGAAGACAAATTTTACACAATTTGGAGACGGTAGCTCTGCAGTAAAACACACCGTACCTACTATGATACATTGATAGAGTACCTACCTACTTTTACAAAGTTACACTTTGCAGCTAAGTTGTTGTCAAAGATTCGTTCAAGGATTCTTCTTGTGATAGGACCAGTTTTGTTCCCACCAATGTAGGTTATGTAGTTTATCTGCAACAAACACAACACAACCCATTAAAGTAAAACAAAAAATACATACAATGCCAGTAAGGATAAATTATAGACAATTTTTTGTTAGGTTATGTGCGAATTAACTTGAGACCGGGCCGATGATTCAATTTCAATTTATGTTGTGCAAAATGATGCGTCGTAGTATTTTTTTTAGCTAGAGATTTGCACGAGATTTATTAAGAACAAAATAAGATAGTATTTCATAAATAATAGCATCTTAGTCTCAGGTCTCAAGGTCGCACGGGTTCTAAGTAGATAAATACCTACATAAGAAAAACTTACCCATTTCGTAAAATAAACGTTTTACAGGACATAATGTCCATGTTATCTTAGTTGGAGCCTCGTTACTGCTAAGGCATTTGTTGAATATTATTGCAGTTTTAGGTATATGGAGGCCACATGCAATGCGTCTTCCGTGGCGTCATCCAGTTTTCACGCACCACACCGAGTTCCCCACCGTAACCATCTTCATCGTCAAATTCCACAACTTTAAACATTTTTATCACTGCCTGTCAGGCTAATATTTTATATATATAAATAAAACAAATACTCCGCAGCCGCAAGCGCACCCGGCACCGCACAAATGAAATAACAAACTGCAAAATGGCGGGCGGGTCGGGCGCCGAGTGCCGCCGCCCGCCCCCCGCGCACCCCGATACCACCCCGTAGGAGCAGCAAGTAACAGGGCCATTGAAGGGTATCTAAGTTGGACCGATGTTGTTATCATAACTTAAATCCCTACAAAAATCTCCCAACAGTAGGAATAGAAGCGGCAGGCCCGTCGTTAGTTGGCCCAATGTTGTTTTAATAACATAAATCCCTACAAAAATCACCCAACAGTAAGAATAGTAACGCAGGCCCGTCGTTGGCTCTTCGTAGGGCAAATAGTGCATGTTTAAGACAATGGGCCTATTTTAAGTTTGGGTTGGCGGAATAACTAACCGTCTGCCAATACATTCCCAACTGTTGGCGTATGGAAGCCAACGGCAATTGCTACTAGGGTTGGTCATAGACTTTGCCAAGCATCGTCTGCGTATCAAGAACTACAGGGTAACTTTCTAAAGTCTATTCCAATCTTTATTTTCAACAAATCATAACTTGATCCCACCTTAAAGTAAGCTGATTTTAAGAAGGCCAGAACTTATGAAGGTATCAAAAATGTCTATACTTGTAACAAACTGAACTTTATGTATGCAATTTTCCTCTTACCTCAAATTCGGACACATCTTCCTGGACAGTTTATCCAAATTCACGGTAGCCAGTGCCTTAGGTCCATACGAGGTCTTGTAGCTCTCAGACGTCTGGTTCTGGAAGATGCAGTCCTTCAGGATCACAGCCAGGTTGAAGATGGCATCCACAGGTCCCATCTTGATGGCCATTTCCAGCATTTGCTCGCAGCCAGACTCCGTGGTGATGTCATGCGTCGAGATTTGGACATCGGCACCGTATTGTGCCCACGCCCTGAAGGAAAAGAAGAAACGTTAATTTTTAAGTAATATTGGACCTTATTCTTTCGTTACTAAAAGCAAGACAGTTGCAATGTTGGTCTTGCAAATCGTGCGTACCACATTAGTCTTGCTTATGTACGGAAATCACCCTTAGTGCTTTCGTAATACAGATGAGCCTAAAGACAAACTGTTACAATATGCAGTTAACTGTTTAATTAAAAACCATTAAATTTGCACTTGGACACAAAAACGGCTTTTTCAAAACGCATATAAATGAAAAAGCATATTAGCTGTTATCCAAAATTTAAGTTAAAAAACCGTGAAACAATCGATCGAGACTTGTGAGAGAATGTCAACTTCTCAATCTTTGCACCAACAGACATTTGTATCATCAAAGTCCCGTCAGGGAAAGTAAAATTTACTAATTAGATTTTTTATTTATTCACAATTTTTTTCAAAATTTCTTAATACAACACTAGTCATAAAAATAATCACAAACCTTAGCCTCGAGGACTGGTATCCATTGGTGATTCCTCTGCGGGAAGTGAGGAGGATTTTCCTGGCTCCTCTCATGATGAGCCAATCAGCGAGTTCCAACCCGAAGCCTCCCAATCCTCCTACCACGACGTACACGTGTTCCTCGTGGCAGATGTACCTGTTTCATTGTATTGGTTAATAAGGAGTAAACATAAGTTCACGCCTGTAATCCCTGGGGGGTTAGACAGAGGTGTAGGTAACCATTAATACACCCACATTTCGCTAAGTTATGTTTAAGTACCATGTAATAGGGGGCGACCTTATTACCGGCCACGGCGGCCACCGATTCAGATTCCGTAGCTGAGATACTGAGAAATACCTTATGGAAAAATCAAACAGCACTTTCCCCACCAGGGAATCGAACCCGGGATCTCACGCACAGCAGCAGGGAACAGAATTTATTGAAAATCTCCAATGAATCCTCAGAATGATACAGAATGAGTATAAAATATGTCTTGTCTCAAATCAGAACTAACTGTTCTTCATCTTGTTTTTACCCGACTACGGCAAAGCCAAAAGGAAGGGTAATGATTTTGGCAGTATATGTAGGATGTATGGTTGTATGTATGTATCTTCCACCGTAGCGCCTAAACCACTGAACGGATTTTAATAAATGAGGTGTCAATAGATTCGTAAGAATAGCCCGGGTGACATAGCTTAGGCTATATAAAATTTTATAAATTCTTTTTATGACGGAATTTAAATGACAAAAACTTACCAAAAAATATTAAATTGAGATAATCATAACATGTTTGGTATCAAATGAAAGGTGTTGGCAAGCAAATTACAATATTATTATACTTTTAGTCAATAATATACGTTTAGATTGCGGTCAAACAGTTCTCGCGGTCTAGTCTGTGTTATTTACTCGTATAGGTAAATAACAAACCAATATTTTATTCGTAGTCGGGTTTTAGATTTTTAAACTTGTTTCAATACAATTTAATTACAAACTTGCACAAACGTTTACTATCAATGTCACTAAAAAGCCAAAAGATTCATGTAGCACTGTACAACTGTATCGGAGAAGAATGGATGAAAAAAATCGTTTTTTTTTAACTTCTTACCTAGGTACAGCGTCCATAGGTGTGACGACGGGTCTAATAGGACGGTTGCTGCGCTCTTCTTCACGGATCTTCACGATCACCTGCCAATCAAAAGAAAAATAATTATATAAAGCACTAAGACTTAGTTAAGTCTTGCATTATTGAAACACGCCTAAAACGGGTGCCAAATGTATATTTATTTATAACACAAAAATGGTTAAACTTATATTATATGTTCGTTAGAGACTTTCAACCATTTTTCCATTTTTCCCGAATTTTGAATAAGTCCTTTCGTGAAACGTGATGTTTCACTCAAAATATTTCATTCATTTTAAATATTAATGCGTAGCGTTATTTAGTTCGATGTACAGAATGCATGGTTGACAGCTATGGGAAACCGAAACGATCCCTGAAAATACCCAAAATGTAGATATTTTAAACGATCAATTTTTTTATTCAAAAGACTGAGAGAAGACATTTTGTTTTCAAAAGTTTCTAATTCAAAACTATGTACATTAGAAAATTACACCTTGGGAAGCTTGTAGGTAACTATAGCTTACCTTTCCAATATGTTTACCGGCGGCCATGTAACGGAAAGCGGTCTCCACCTCATCGGCTTTGAAGGTACAGTACGTCAGAGGTCTGACGGCTCCGTTCTCGATACCACTGAGGAGCAGGTCTTGCAGGCGCTACACAAAATGAGAGGGAATAAAGTAAACGTTTCTAGATTGAAGAATATTAAATAATGCTGTATGAAGACGTTGGGAAATTAATTGGTTCTTAAATAAGAAGGCCAAATGAAAAACTTAAAAAAGTAAATATTTCATCATGGCATCTTGCTCTTATGACAATGGATATCGGCGCAGCAGTCAAAGTATTTGAAAGAAGTATTAAAACATATCTTAATAGTCATTCTACTCTTTCGTTATTCCTCTGACTCTGTCACGAACATAGAAAGCAATGACCTCATAATGACCTATAAGTAAATATAGTAAATAAACAATTCTCAATTAGCAGTATTCAACAATTAGGGCCAATTTTTAGCATAACGTGGTATTTAGTTGCTGAAAGCCGACGTCTGACAAATCAGAAGATAAAAAGAAAACTATAAAAATGAATTTATTTTACACCAAATGATCCACCTGAAGAAATACATGAACATATTGGCAATACAAACCTTCCTGAAAGTGAAGGTCTGGTCGAAGATGTAATCTAACATAATGCCGTGGAAGGAGGTTTCCTTCAAGAAGAAGTACATTCCAATGGGCGTGTTGTTGCTGATGTCAAACTTTCCGATCTCGAGGAAGCGACCGCGGTAGGCCAAGCAGCGGACGGAGGCCTGTTACAGAAAAAAGCGAAACATAATGTTAGTTTGATTTCTGGAGCTATGGAAACATCTAAATTAATAAAACATCGGATGAATGTTAAAATGTTCAGTGAGTGTAACTTACCTATATGCATTGCAAAAAATATAAATTCGTCCCAAATTGTAAGAACTGTTTGAAAATTACTATTTTTAAACAGATCCGATCAGATCTGATGATTACAGGAAAACGGAATATTTACCATGAAAACTGTTTGTTTTGAGTTCTCGATATTTTGGCGCTGTTGAGTACCATGATCCGGATAAAATGAGGTTATTACGGGTTTGCGCGCTCAGAAATCAGTTTACTCACTTTAATAATATAATAATAATAAATTCATTTATTCAGGTAATTTTACACCCGTTGCCATGTCAATCATCATACACAAACATGAATAAAATATTAAAATTCAGATAAAAAATAATTATAAATTATTAAATTATGAATGATATTAAATTAAAAATAATAAAAACAACAATACACATAAACATACAATTAAAAGTCAACTTTACTTTGTTGTTCGTTTTTTGCGCTCGGTACTGCTATGGCTGCCACTCACAACTCGATTCTGTTCCCGGCAAACGAAACTCACTGCGTCCCGTTGCGATTTATTTTTATTTTACAAATATCGTGTTTTCAGTGTTACTGACCATGTCAGTATAAATACTTATAAGTTACCTGTAGTTTTTCGTCTGACAGCGAGTTGAGAACCATGTCGACTCCCTTGCCGTTGGTCTCGCGACGGATCATGTCCTCGAAGGAGGTGTCACGGGAGTTGCCGATGTGGCTGTCTGAAATATTATTACTCATTTAGTGTATTATGTATAATAATAATAATAATAATAATATTCCACAACTATCACACAACGCCATCTAGTTCCAAGCTAAGCAGAGCTTGTGTTATGGGTACTAGACAACTTATAAACATACTTATATATTTCTAAATACATACATATTAAAGATAAATAAATTACACCCAGACACAGAACAAATGATCGTGCTCATCACACAAACATTTGCCCTGGGTGGGAATCGAACCCACGACCTCCGGCATAGCAGTTCAGTGGCATAGTGGGTGGGAGTATATTAGTGTAGGGAACTGAATGTGTTCCTTGAGAATTGGAAACAAGTTGCGCAGTATTGTTCATTATTTTATCCTCTCTGTGTCCTTGATAATCTATGTTTGGTAAGTTGGTGATTTGATAATCAGACTTTGGTAAGTTGGTGATTTGGTACCTAATCAGACTTTGGTAAGTTGGTGATTTGCTAATTAGACTTTGGTAAGTTGGTGATTTGGTAATCTAGGTATGGTATGTTGGTGATTAGGTAAATTGGGTATGGTAAGATGGTGATTTAGTAATGTGGGTATGATGAATTGGGGACTAAGTAATCTGGGTATGGTAAGTAGTTGATAAAGTTGACAACAAAGAACCAACCTTTAAGTTGCGGGAACAGTTTCTTGATAAAGGCTCTCTTCTCAGCGGTACCAACGGTGGTGAAGACTTCGCAACCGTAATGAAGAGCCACATTGATGGCAGCCTGGCCCACTCCGCCTGAACCAGCGTGGATGAGGATACTCTCACCTCGTTGGATCTGGCCTACCATGACCTGGGGACAAGGAGGTTTTATTTAGTATAGAGGAAATAAAGTAATAGACATATTTAGGACCGAAAATTTTCTAAAAGGAAATTGAAAATAAAGAATACTTATGCAAGAATAGATTCGAATGATTTAATAGAATAAGAATTTTGCTTTTGGTGTGAGTTGTTGTACATTTATCGGAAGTAATCATATAGTTTTTTTCAGTTAAACTGAGGTGTGTTTATAGTACACCCACATTTTTACCCGACTACGGCAAAGCCAAAGGAGGGTTATGATTTTTACCAGTTACGTTTAAGTCCAACGACGAGCATATTGCCATCAACCGAGCACAAATCCAGGCTCCGTAACTGCTACTGAGAAATACCCGATAGAAAAACCCAATAACACTTTGCTCGACCCGGGAATCGAACCCAGAACCACATACTCCAGCAGTCGCGCTTATGACCACTAGGCCACTAACGCCCAAATACTCGAACGTCACTCAATTATAAGTAACCCTCAAAACTCCTGCTATCACTGTCACTCTGCGTTAAAGTAACAAAGACAGCACGAGATTTAAGTGCAACTTAAAATTGCGTGACGCTCGAGTTTTTTTTTTTTTTGAAAAAAACGTTGCCCCACACTAGGAATTTCTCCTGTATCGTGGGTGCGTTCACAAACATTTAAACTCACATACACAAATACCCAGACCCGGATTTGGGCGTAAGGCAGTCCTCCACGCCCTCTCTTTCCTTCTCTCTCTGGCTTTTTTTTAATGTCATTCAAGTGCGAAAAAAATCTTTGCTGGTATAACATTAACGACTTACAATAGAATAGTAGACAGTGCCGTAAGCGACGGGAACGCTGGCAGCCTCCTCGAAGGTCCACTCATCAGGGATGGCCCATAGCAAGGCCTTGTCTCCTTCAGCCAGGTTAGACATACCTCGGTTACGAATCATACCCATGACGCGGGAACCACTGTGGAAGAAATCGTTATTAAAGAGTTGAAGAGTATCAAAGTAGTTGAACTAAGATCTTAGTTTAAATAAGTTAATAACAAAAACTAAATGTGCATTTTTTATCAACTTAAGCAAATAATTAAATATTTAATTTTGACAACCTCAGTTGACAACCTTGTTATTTTCCGTAACCATAGCAAACTGCTTGAAAATTTTCGCTACGGAATTTCTGGATTCGCTCTCCACGCTCAAGGCCCGCGATAGAAGATAGCTTCTTAGTGTTCTATCTATGAAGTCTTATGGTTTTTTCATAAACTGGGCAATGTGTTCGACATCCACTTGATCATGAGTCATAATTAAGACTTTCACCTGAGCTGCTGCCTGCTATGCTTCTCTTTAGGCAATGTTGAAATGCCATTTGAAAATTAATTTTAGTTTTTATATTTCAAAAACGATTGCTTTTTAACGTTACAATATTTCCAAATATAAACAAGTTTTAAAATCCGTCGATATGCAAAAGAAAAGTGATACAATGTACACAATTGGGCTACGGGTAGTAACGTAATTAAGTATGGGACGACTTCTTTACTAATGTAACCCTAACTTAATCATGTTTTCCTTCTTCTACGCAATTCTTTTCTGATTAATTTTGTTGTGGGGTTCAAGAAAGTTAAATTATTTCTCTGGGACTTCGTCGAGCTTCATTGTCTCGGTGCTTTTTTGGTTGTCGTCATTGTTGATTCTACCTTTCAGAAGTTGCACTGATTTGGGATTAGTGTGGCTTGACCCAATTATTAGAAAAATCCTTAGCTTAAAACCATCTTAAACCACAAAATCTTCAATCTATACGTACTTGGGAGTCTTGCCGACAATCTCGAAGCCCTGCACGCACTCTTGCGCAAGTCGGCCGCGAGCCACGGCGTCCACTGTCACACGACCGGTGGCAGTCATGACGTCACGGAAGTTCAGGGCGGCGCAGTATACCTGATAGAGGCAGATTATTTACGTAAGTGCTTATGAAAGAAGAAATATTTAATGGTCGCAGATACTCGATGAGCATTCAAAATGACACAAAAAAAGCAATACACATACGACGCATAACAAATAAGAAATATTTTTCTATTTCGAAATACATTTCGCGGTACAACCACAATTTGACAGTCATGTTAGAAACTTAAATTAATTAATTTACACAGTACATCTCGCCTGAAATTTCCGAAAGATTAATGAAATCAATATTTACTTCCACATTTCACCAGCTATGTTTTCAAGCCTGATGTAATAGGAGCGAGCCTGTTAACAGAATCAGCCTCAGCCTCAAATGCATACTACAGTCTGTGCCCGGTTGTTACCATCAACCGGGCACAGACTGTAGTCTGCTATTGAGAAATTCCTATTGGAAAAACCCAATAATAGTTTGCCCGACCTGTGATTCGAACTCACCACTTCCATAAAAATACTGAAAGTCTTTGGCAGTCGGTAACTTTGTTAAGACTTCAAAAATAAAATTTTGTTTCCGTTCTTAAATGTCGGAGTTATGAGGTCACAGGTAAAAAGTGTGTGGAAGCATTAAGAAATAAAGAGGTAATAAAACAATACTTACATTAATAAGAACTTTTTCTGGGTCCTTGAAGTCATGGTCCTTCCTGATGGGACCTTCCAACCATCTCAGCGAAGACAGGTCTCCGATAGTAATAGTGTTGACATAGGCGTGGTTGGCACTGACCGTCTCCAAGTCACCCAGGAGAAGATGGCGGTAGGTACCCCATTGACCCTAGGATAAAGATAGAAGTAATTATAGAAGTTGGATTCGTAATAGTTAATAGGCTTTTTTTTGGAGAATACAGTGTGACTACTCTTGGCTAATTACAGGCTTAACGTGTAATTGGGTAGTTGACAAAAAAAGTAATTAGTCCGTCAGATAGATTTCCGAAAAACATTCGACACATTGTTTTTCTTTTTTCACGTTAACCAAGAGTGAAGACGATACAGTGCTTCGAAAACTCGTGTGACGTTACATTTTGAGTACATTTTTACGGGAAAGTGACGTCACAAGCACTCATGATCTTTGACGCGTTGTATCTTCGTCACTTTTTATTAATTTTATAAAAAAAAAACACGTACGTACCCATTCAATATTTTTCGATAATCTTACTGACGGACTAAACAAAATCATATTTTTTTAAGTCAGAAAAGCAGCTAATGGCGACAGTGCCTGAGGTCAGACAATATAACACTACATCTTTCTCGCATCAAGTAGCTACTTTAGACCCTTCTAACTCTTAGGCAAGAGCGCTAACTATGTAAAATCAGTACAATTACTTCAGAAAATTGGAGATATTTTGCCAGAGCCACGCTCCATTTTCATTCTCGAAAGTCTCGATTATAAAGCCATAATGCAAAACTGTCTCCATTAAATATCGATTCAACTCGATATGTTTGTAATTCAATTTATCACCTCGTTGGATTTTAATTAAGCCTGTTGTCACTTCGCTTCGTTATCCCATGAATGCAAATATCTCAGAAAATGAATGTGTATTTTATTGTCATGTCGTGTGGCACATCGGCTCAGGATATACGAGTATGACGTAATTTTATGTCAAGGGTTAACTTGTTCATCGTGTTGTAATATTTTTGATGGATGGACCTGTGTGTAGGATGATATTATGGCTAGAAAGGGCTTGAAGAAGTATATTGTCTTCTTCCATACGGTACTTATCTAACAAGAACAGAAGACAGACAAGACAAGAAATTGGGATAAGGACATGAGAATGATGATGATGATATTGAAATTATTTCCGTATTTATAGGTACTTACGTCTTGGTAAACATTCAGAGCCAAATCCTTATCAAGCTGCTCCTCATAGAACTCCAAGTCAGGGTTGAACGGAGGAGCAGACGGGTCAGAAATCAGAAGACCATACACGATCTCACCGCCAGGCTCCTTCCTCAGACAGTTAACCAATCCCAAAAGACCGTTGATAGGCTCATCTTGGGTGTAAAGGACCACTTTTTGACCTTCTTTGAGTTCCTCCTTGACTTTGTCGATCCAGCTGAAGCTTAGATCTGAGGCGAGGATTCTGACGAACTTGGCGGGACGGGCTCCAACGCGTTTGCGCAAGAGAACCAGGTATTCGACACCGGTATCCTGGATGGTGATAATGTCGTAGTTGTCGGAGTATTGCTTGGGGTCGGGACGTTCCCTTTCACGACTGATGAGGAAACATTTGTCGCGGAGTGTACCGGCTGCTTGTGTTAAGATCTGGTAGAAGGAATACAACGGTTAGGACATCTAGACTATATAATATAAAATATACTTTAGGTAAGGTTACTAAGGTAAAGGACTAACCACACGTTAAAGAAGAAAAAGTTCCTTTAAAAGCGAATCTAGGACGCATTCTAAAAGTTTAATTTATCGCAAATTTTGATTTTACTTTTTATTCTAGTCATGCATAGGTGGAGAACCTACAATATTTATAATGGAAATAGAACAATCAGATTACAGACACATGTAAACTTTTAGATCTCTGACATTATATCCATTTTGGGACACAGATAGTGATTTCTATCTGACTTATCCAATTCGAAAAATAAATCTAACTTTCAGACATAATTTCACTAACAATAAGTACTAAATTATAAGTTTTCTTACCTCAGGCCTTCCCAGAAGATTCGCACCAATGAACAGGATAGTATTACTCTCTCCAGTCACCTTCTTATTCTCAACAGTAATGTGTGGAGGCACTTCAATAGTTTCTTCTGAAATGATGAGCAGCTCAGCTTGTACCAAGGGCAGGTCCCCGAGCATCTCTCCAACAGTTTCCAGAATTGGTGTTAGGTCGTTCTTCTTGTACTCTTCATCGACTAACTCTATGCTTTTGACTTTGTATGTCTGCATGTTTTCGAGGACCAGTTGGATGTTGGCACGGAGAATGTCTTCGAGCTGGTTTGGGATAAAAGGTTTAGTATGTAGACTGATTTTAGTAGTTAATAATCATAACATAACGTCACGTCTTGTAATCCCCGAAGGGTTCGGCAGAGGTGTCTAACAAGTACACCTAATTTCGCCACTTTTGTTTCAAAGTCCGAAGTAATAGGAGGCGGGTTTTTCTAAGCCATCAACTGAGCACAAATCCATACTCCATGAATGATACTGACATATTCCTGATGAAAATACCTAATAACACTTTACACGAGACGGGAATCGAACCCATGACGTCATGCTCAGTAGTCGCCGTAGCAACTTATAAATCAACTAGACATTCGGTAGAAAAAATAACGTGCTTTTAAAAAAAAGGTAATTTTAATCAAAAACAAAACTAGCATTGTTCTACCCCAAATTGCAATGGCAAAGCCAATTGCATCATCTGCAACATCGTGACTGGCGAATGAAGTCACAAACGTGACTAAAGTTATAAAAATGGCGTCAGTCTGCAATGTTGCCATTATCGTTATCATGTAAACCAGTCTTGTCGCTGGGGTCTGTCATAGAGCTTTGTGATTGAAGACACCTTCAAAATGTTATTATTTCATTGGTGATCAATGATTTTTTAACAAGAACCATACATTCAATTTCCAAACCTAAAAGAACCAGACCGTTTACAATGTATTCCTTACCTTCATCTTAGACTTTCCGAAGTTGGGAATGAACTCATTCTTCTCAAGAACTGGTACTCCAAGAGGCAGCCTTCTGGTGATGGGGGTAGCGTGGAGACCACGGACTTCGACACCACCAGCCCTGAACAAAAATAATTGAAGTTAATACCTGGAGTTGGGCAGGACACCTAGCAAGTTGCAGTGATGACAAATTTGCTTTCAAGAACTGGCAAAAGAAATGTGGATCGTCCGGTGGCGATATGGGCAGAGGACATAGTTGCCATCGGTGGAAAAACCTGGATAGGGCTGGTACAGTACCGTGGCGAATAGCACAAGAAAAGAGAGGCCTTTACCGAGTGGTGGGTGAATTCAGGCTGTGGATGATGATGATCCGTTAACAATTAAAAACAAACTTTGATATCAAGGAAATAAGGTTGTAAGAAAGAAACGCTATTTCCGATTGAGACTATTTGTAAAATTGATCGTTTCCTGAAAGATGATTACTTACGAAACTTGTTTGAGGAAAGTTGGGATAAGTTATGTTTCGTCTAAGTAACTCGTACCGCTCATGCTCATATTTTCGTAATATCTGTATGAGTAGTTCCTATAAAATACCGTAATATTTCGAAGCATAGTTAGCTTGTTACATTCTAAAATCTACATATTTTGAAGTTTGTACAATGAATATGGTAGTCACGCCGTTGATAATTGGCTATAACTTTTTCTTAAATTAGATTAAGTCAATCAAACGACCTTTTGCTAGTTATTCCCATCTTTAAATCTTACCACGTCCTGCCTATAAATTCAGCGGTATCTCTGCGGCTTTGTTGAAACCGATCCTAACTAAATTACAAATGCTAAGTGTGTTTGTCGACCGTTTATATTGGCGCCCTAAATCTGTTGGTATTTGGCTAATAGTTAGCACAATTTAGTAGGTAAATGATGGTATTGACACAATACCTCCAGAGGTGATGGGTTGCCCATTGATTAACTATGTTAAGTGTGAGGGTACGGTCGTGTAGCCTGAATAATTTTGATTTAGAAGGGTACGCAACGAAGCGAAAACGGGTAACACGTATTCTGTATATAATTCTGAACCCACATAGAAATACTTTAAGATGTTGAACCTGCGCCTGGGTATCTAAAATGGCCACTTTAGCAGATCATCATATGAATTGCGTTAAAAAGCGTAAAATGATCCTTTAATAATAGTAACTGCGTCTGTGACCATTTTATGAATTTTAATGCAGTTATATTATTTTCCTATTATGATCTATTTTCCTAAATGTTCACATACGCAGTTACTATTATGAAAGCTCCATTTTACGCCTTTTAAAGCGATTCATATTATGATCTGCTAAAGTGGCCATTTTAGACTCCCTGATCTCGTTTCAGTCATTGCCGTTCCATCGGACTATGAGAGTGAAGGAACATAATGTGGGTGTGTGTCATACCGTCTGTCGTCACTGGCATACGAGTTTCACATCAAAAACATAAGCTTTAATCAAGAAATATTTCTTTGTCTAGGTTTGATACTCAGAAGTTAGGTCAAAGCCAAATTAAAGTAAACAATGGAAGACCTAGAAAACAAAGTTACGACTTTTAATCAAATTATAACTCAGGGAAGATCATACGACAGACAATGACAAAATCTTTTATTCTTTCAAGTTTCAAGCACCCTATTTTTCTTTTAAGTTTTCTTTTTTACGTAGGTCCCAAAGATTCCAATATTTGTTCTAGAAAATTGAGAAAATCCTTTAGGGAATAACTGAAAAACTATTTCTCGTGCTCAATGTATGAAGGGTGAAATTGGGGCGTGTACCAACATGGCTACATATTTAATTTTTCATCCCCTGAGAGTGGGGTCTGCGTGAACTGCTTGTAAACAATATGTACGTGATTGTAATTTTCAGGTAGGTTCTGTTTTTAAATAATAAAAAAAACTAGTTTGATCAACATTGCATTAGAGAAAAAAAATCTGTACAATATAGTATGGGTATTCTTATGTTTCTTTCTATCAAAGTTCGCCTGTGTGTATTTCACGACACCCACAATTATGCTTTGATGTGGTGTTTTTACTTTTTTTAATGGTATCACAGAGGTAGTTTAATAAATTATCGTTTCAACATACAGACAACTTTTCAGAAATTTACGATAGTAGTCCTAATGAGACATTGTGAAAAAAAAACTGTATTGTTCAATAATTAAATTTTGGTCGTATTAATATTTTTGGTTCTTCCAGGGCCCACATTAATTGCCCACCCAATATAGAGCCTACGTTCCAGTCTTAACAAGCAATAAAAAAAATACCAAATACCTATGTATGATACCAACACAACATATTTAACATGAGAATCAGTATCGTAAACAAAGAATACTAATAAGAGTTAATCTTGTGAATTCGTCCGTGAATTCCTGGCCACTATACTATATTGGAACCAATACATTGAACAGTCGATAATAAAGGGTTGATTAAATACTTAATTTATAAGGGTTGTCGCCAAGCGGAGGAGGTAATTACTCCGGCCCTGCAGTATGAAGGTATAATATAGAGCGCAGATAAAACTATACAAAAAAAAACAGGTTCTTCAGAAAGGACAGGTCCGTAGTACTCGTAACCGGCGTGTATGACCAGATGTATGAATGTGGACGAGGCAAAAGGAGTATGTAAGGATCGTAGCAAGTGGCGTTCTGTGGTTTCTACCTACCCCCATCGGAAAAGGGCGTGAGTTTATGTATGTATAAAGCTATACAATAATCTTTACTCTTTGTATCAGTACAAAGATTAGTTCGTTTAGGGTTTTCACACGGTGGCTTCTATAAAAACCACCGGGGCACCAAACGTCTACAAAACGGGGCACGGTAGGGGTTGGCCGCTTCATGGACTATGGAGAAGAACTGGCATGAAACGCCGTGGTTACTAACTCTTTTTAAAATGGTTTAGTTTTACAATATTTCCATTACAGCGTAAGAACATAGATATGGGGGGACAACGTAGGCCCGATAACAAGTCGTAGGATACCTCACAAAAAAACAAGAGAAAACTTGATAAAAATAAATTATGTTACGACCCAGCTTGGCAAACCCGGCTAGTCTAAAGACCCGAGTAGCTCTTATTAGGTACTAGCTGATGCCCGCGACTTCGTTCACGTGGAAATTTTGATGTCTGTTTTCCAGTGGTCCTATAGCGCAACTACTGAGCATGTGGTCTGGAGGCACGAACTCCTATTGATTGTTTTGTAAGCTCGCCCTATTCATACTTTAAGGTCAAGCCCTTGCAATTAATACTGTTCTTTGTAATTTCGTTTATTGTGAGATAAATTGGACTGTAATACAAATATCCCTGTTTAGTTTAACTCAATTTATTGTTACTCGACTACAGATTGGAGCTGCGGATTATGGGAATTGTTTGGTAATTTATTTTGGGAAAGATCATAAGTTATTGGTAAATAATTGAAGGATCAAGTGGGATAAAGAGGCTTTTTTATTTAATGCGATACGGGTTAGGCTTTAAAACTAAATCAAAAATATATCACGTTACTGATTCATGGACAATTACTGACACCAAGTATGGATAGTATAATATTGCTCTGAAGATCGTTTTTCTCGTTCCATGTGAGATACGTAAGTGTTTTGTTCTGAATGACACACTTTTACCCCATTTAATACGGCGATTCAAATCTTTGGATATGTTATGCTCACCGTTTTGTATAGTCGTAAGAATGTAACACGCGATGCATACTTGATCTTACGAAAGATAATAATGACAATTTGAAGAAAAAAAAAACAAATTTTCGTGTGAAGTCCATGAATCAAATAAACATCCGACTAGCTTTCATCCAATTATGTTGGGGTCAGTTTCCAATCGGATGCTGCTGAATACCTGTATTTCACATGAAGCGATTCCCTATCTGACCTCCAAAGATCAAATTAATAACCTAAAAGTGTGACACAAAAGATAAAATAAAACTAAAACTCTTACCTGATAACATCAACATCAGGATACACGCGAATTTCAAACGAATTCTTAGTAGAATCAGGGTTCATTTTGGAAATAGCATTGTAGTGCATTTTAGCATCGATGGAAAGCTTCTCAATCCTGGTGGGGACGAAGAGACCCCTGGTGTCCTGGCCAATGATCTTCATCTGGAGCATGCAGTCCATGAAGGTGACCCAGTTGTTGACCCAGGAGAGACGGCCGCGGGTACCTTCGACGTTGCAGCCCAGGACGCCACGGAAGAGGCCGCTGTTGAAAGAGTAGAGCATGATAAATTGAGGTTGGATACAGATTAAGCAAAATACTGTGATGATCAAATAACCTAAACAAACAGTAACCGCTTTTAAAGGTTTCGCTACAATCTAAAACTGACTGATAACTTTCAAATTGGCATACGCTTTAAGGTTATTGCTTTGCTGAGAGAATTTTATTTTGTCTAGGTCCTCTGGTTTCAACGCTATCCGCGTTGAATCTTCTGGATGAAACGTATCTGACCAGTGCTTGTGGCGTTGATTAGTCTATGTATAGCAGTCAAACGAAAAAATGAAACGGCGTCTGCCATTAGATTTTATCAATCTTCCCTTTCTCCATAGATCCCAATTTATTATTATCCAAATCGAATTACTTATAATGAGACACTGATTGACTAGAATTCAAATGATTAAAAGAAACATTTTAATGCAAATTTTTGTTCTAAAACCTTAAATAAGAATTAACAATGTCTTCAGTTTTAAACCACTCCGTCTTGGTTGTACATTAGTTAGTTAGCTCAAAGTTGATAAAGGTATTCTAATTCCCCTTTTCACTTATTAGGACACCTAAACAAATGCCTACATAAAAGTGTGTTCTTGGATTTTGTACACTCTACTCCGCGACTAAGGTTGGGATTCCTACAGCACGTACTATTATTATTCTGGCGTCAACTACTTAAAATGGGCATCAGTTAAGTTATTTATAACACTAGATACCTTTCTAGCTCCTAATTGGTAACTCAATATAACTTGAGAGATATTTCGTGTTTCTATTAAAATCAAGACAGACGCTGAAATATGTCTCGTGGTTTTCGTCAAGGTAGGTGCTTTTACAAGCACTTATTTCATTAAAGCAAATAATTTAGTAGTACATATAAACCTTACTAGTTTGTGCGACTTTAACAGACATAGGACATACTAATTTCTTTCTCTAGCTTACACCAGTGTGTTAGAGTTTGTATGCCGCTCAAGGGTATCTGACTTTGGCTTTGCACTACACTACTTGTTTATATCTATCAAGCATGCTTGGTTTTCTCACGATGTTTTTCGTCACTGAAACAAGTGAAAACAACAAAAGGAAAATGCACATGAATCTTAAAAGTCAGTGGTGCTTGTCTTTCTTTTTTGGACACTGGGAAATCATCAAATGGCTTCTCCCGCTCTGGGTGAAGTGGGGAGTGTCAGACTTCTACTGACTAAAAACCACACATGTTCCTTTGTGTACAACGTGCAGCCGAGGTGCGTGTCTTGGGTCCGATCTCGGAAGTTATGACTTGGCAGTACAACGGTCACACCACAAGCCTATCACTGTTTGCTGCTTGTTTAACGAGACACTTATTCGATACTCATGAATTTGTCGTTAATGTAACTAAAACTTTAAATACGTGTGTATAGAATTGAAAGTCCCATGATGCACGCTCATAATTATTTAAACTGTTGTGTTTACCTGTACTGGTATCCTCTAAGACGCAGTTCCTTGTAGAAGTCCTTGGTGAGCATGTGCTTAATGCCAGGGCCGGTGACTTCGGGTAAGTTCGGCAACACTCGGTAGTCCTGCCCGACGTTCTTCTTCGCGTAGATGCGACCAGTCACGATGGAGGCACCGCTTTCTACGATCTAGGGGAGAAGAGAAATCATTTAATATCACATGTAGTACAAACAGAAGACTTGGCGGGACCTTATAGAATTTAACCTTGCAATCAGTGATAACAATGATAGGTATACTAGCTATGCCCTACGTCCTTTGTCCGCGTGCAATTGTTATAAAAATGTTACAACTTCCTCATTTGAGTCGGATTTTGATAACAATTTTCAGGGTTTTAAAAGTAGCTTTAGTTATTCCCTTTAGCTACAGCTCTCTTCCAGTAAAAGTTCCATAAAAATTGGAACAGTCGTTTCGGAGATAAGCCAGAACAAACGGACAGAAAAACAAAAATGAATCGTTAATGTCTTCAATTTATGGGGATCCAAATAAAATATAAAACCTGCCGGATACTTAAGTTTACTAGAATTAAAATTTTAGAAGATGGTTACACAGTTCAACCATGCAAACAACACTTCTTCAAACCTCACCTCAAAGTTACCACTGCCCTTCTGAATCATGATGATGAACTCCAGGTTGCCTTCCTTGGGAATGTTGGTGGCTCTCTGGAAACGCACATTCTCGAAGACCACGGAAACCTCAGTGTAGAGCTCTCCCATCATCATACCGAGGGTTTCCCATACCAGGACCAGGTAGCCAGTGGCAGGGTATAGGTTACGGCCTTAGGAGAGAAAAAGGATAATTGTAAATATAAGTACTTTGATTTCTTACGATGTTGTTGAAAATTATAAATTGGAAACTACCGATGTCTGAATCAAATCTAGCATCTTGTATATTAGGATACATCCACAGGAAACTTCGGAAGCATCTCGGTACTGGTCGTTTCTATTATTAACCGACTTTAAAAAGGAGTAAAATTGATGCATGACAACTAGTATGAATGTTAAATATTGCATCCAAAATAGGAAAAACAAACATTTAAAAAAAAAAAAGAAAATCATTTTTTTTTTTTTTTTGGGAGTCCATTTTTATTGCAAGGAGTTTTTTTAGTTAGTATCTTTCTTCCGAAGCCTAAAAAAGTGTCTTTTATTTAATAAAAGCATCTATACTTACTGTCGACAACGTGTCCAATCATATATTCGCTGTCCTCATCAACGATGGACATCCTGACAGTTCTCTCACCAGACTTCATCTTCTCTTGAGCCTTGTATGATGTTACATACCTGGAGACAAAATGTTTGTTATAGTTTTTACACAGTATATTTAATACGCCTTTTTAACTTATGTTTTACTTTGAAAGCAGACATACAAAACTGCTATAGTTATTATATAGTTTATCAAAAACTCTGTCTCGCTATTCCACCTATGAGGCTGCTAATCCAGACTATCCTGTGGGTGCCTTTAGTGGAAAGCCACTGAATGAAATTTCCAAGATTTGGCATATAAAACCTTTACTAAGTGACAGCTTAAATAGCCATTAACGTCTCTGAGTACGACAGTAAGTGACAGCACGCTAAGGGCATCCCCTGCGGGGTACGAGTCTCGGTTTAGGGCGTCTGGGAAGGGCAGCAAAGGGTCAGACTGGATCTAAGTGAGTCTTTTTCCAGAATATTATTTACCTAAATTAATACTTACTACACAAAACTGCTTTCAATACTTTTTGGAGCCAACTATTTTCATTAAATTTTACTTTTATTTTCTTTTAAAATCTGTCGAAATGGCCGGTAAAACTTTGCTCAATTATAGCCGGTATGTTACCTATTTGTAGACAAATAAGTAAACAACATTATAAAACCGGCCAAGAACGTGTCGGGCCACGTTCAGTGTAAGGTTCCGTAGTTTCCCATCCGTCAAAATACGTGTTCCCACTTATGAGTTTAAAAGTGGGTATCCATTATGCAAAATGATTTTCCTAGAAAGTCCTAAGGTTCTACTTTTCAGATTTTATTCATATTTTCTAAACTTATGGTTCAAAAGTTAGAGGGGGGGGGGGGACACATTGTTTTTTACTTTTGGAGCGATTATTTCCGAAATTATTGACATTATCAAAAAAATATTTTAGTAAACCCCTATTCATTTTTAAATACCTTTCCAACAATATATCACACGTTAGGGTTGAAATTAAAAAAAAAATCACTTCCCACTTTACATATAGGGGGGCTACCATAGTAAAACATTTTTTTCCAATTTTTATTTTACCACTTTGTCGGCGTGATTGATACTCATATTGGTACCAAATTTCAGCTTTCTAGTGCTAACGGTCACAGAGATTAAGCGAGGACGGACAGACGGACAGACAGACATGGCGAAACTGTAAGGGTTCCTAGTTGACTTCGGAACCCTAAAAAGTAACTCGCAGCTATCAAAGAACCTTACATCTACCAACTTTAGATTAGCATTGTAGTGAAACTATACCAATCTATTCTCAACGCACAGCGATCCATTCTACATTCAAGCTCGCTATTGAATCCACAATTACTTTCAACAAGTGTTTGAGCTTCGTCTAGGACACAGATATAGATAGATATGAGTGGGGCCGGTGACATCACTTTCTGGTAAATAAAATGCCTAGACGTTGATAAGGGTGTATACATGGCTAGATAACACAAAGGCACCTACTTCGCGTGTAACGAGGTTACTGTCACAGCAAGTTAAATAGGGTAGTTGACAAAAAAACTAATTATTCCGACAGACAGATTTACAAAAAATATTGGACTCATAATTTTTCTTTTTGTGCGTAAACAAACAATCAAGACGATACAGTGCTTTGAAAACTCGTGTGATGTCATGATTTATGCCCGGTTTCTGAGGCACTTTAACTGTGGTTTATCTGTGGTTTATCTGTGGTTTATCTGTGGTTTATCTGTGGTTTATCTGTGGTTTATCTATGGTTTATCTGTGGTTTATCTGTGGTTTATCTATTCAAATGTACGCATATGAATAGATAAACCACAGATAAAGTGCCTCAGAAACCGGGCATTAGTAAAGCAAAAAATACGTATCCAATATTTTTCGATAGGTAATCTAACAGACGACCAATTAGAATCATATTGTTTTTAGTCAGGAAACATCACAAATCAAGAGCTTAATTCTAAGGATTTAAAGAATAAAATCGTAGTTTACTTTGTAAAGTAACTTGTTATATGTATGTAATTAGTGCCTAAGACGCCAGAGTAGGCAGTCAAATAATGATCGTGATACTTGCGTTATCTAGATCTAATATTTCTGTATCTTTGGTCTAGCTCTAGAGAAATTCAAGTCGTAAGCTATCCCTCGAGTGGATGTGTAGCTCTTGACGACTTGTAATGTAATAAGATATCTACATTATTTTGTTTGAGAAGATTCAAATTTGTAAATGTTTTCGAAAGAGTTTTTAGTTTTCTACAAAATTGGGTAAGGAATTCAGTCTCAGAATTCAGTATTCAGAATTCAGAATTCATGACTTCTTCATTAGGTAAAATAAAATTCTAGAAACTCGAATATTTTTTTGAAACACAAATATTTCATACACTTTTGTGTATGAAATATTTGTGTTTTAATTTATTTCTAAGTTACTTACTTACATCAATGTTACAAGACTAACACCCAAATACTCAAACGCTACTCAATTTTAAGTTGCACTTAAATCTCGTGCTGTCTTTGTTACTTTAACGCAGAGTGACAGAGATAGCACGAGTTTTGAGGGTTACTTATAATTGAGTGACGTTTGAGTATTTGGGCGTTACGCAGTTGAAGATGCAGGCTGTGGTAAAGAATCGAATGGATAAGACTCTAATCATGGTAAATAAAAATGGACATCTCTAATTGATGACGTGTTCAAATGGATACATTATTTTTATTCATAACATCAAGCTCTGTAATCCTAAAAGGCTAAGCAGTGGTGTACCTAACAGTACCCTTACAGTTGGCCAGTTATGTTTCAGCCCCATATAATTTGGGGCGAGCATATTGCCATCAACGGGCCACAATAACCAGCTCCGTGGCTGGTAATGAAAAAATCGTGTTCAGTTCGTAGCAGAAGTGCTTTGGCGAGAAAAGGCATCAGTTTTTTTATGTGTGAAAAATACCACTTTCTACCCATTAAACTACCTAACTTTTCAGCCCCACAAAATGCACCATTTTTAAACCCCAGTCTAACCGCATTGCAGCAATCGCAAGTTCATCAATCATAGCAAACGTACGGCTCGTACTCTTTGAAAAATAGCCGCTAACGTCCCGGTATATTGAAGTCGGTACAAAGTGGCCGCCATAGATCACACCCCAACGATTTGTTTGTGGCCGTGTGACGGATGGCCAGCGATTAATATGGCCGGGTCTTTATTGGAACTGAAGGTTTGGCTGCGTATAGCTAGTGGGTAAGCGGTTGGCAAGTATCAATGTTGGGAATAATTTGGACTGTTGACAGGTACCTACTATGTATAAAGTCTAGTCGAGCGAGTTTTTGGTCTAGTGGACGCAATTAATGGTCAGCATGAGCTCCTGGATTGCTGGGGAAAAGTGTTATAAGATTTTTTCATCAGGAATATTTTTCGGAAATTTGATTTTTCCCGGTTGATATTCTAGATCAGATATAGGCTCGTCCCCTGTTATTACTTGACTGCGGCGAAGCCCAAAAGGAGGGTTATGTAGGACATACATAACTGGTGAAATGTTGGTGTACTTGTTAATTAAATAATTACACCTCTACTGAATCCTTCGGGGATTACTGGTCGTAATATTATGTTCCAACCTAATATTCCTGACAAAATATATTTTTTTGTTTTGGGAAATCTCATAGATTTTGTATCTCTACAGTCTATCAAGTTGAAAATGAATGTTTATTATTTTGATGTTAATTTTACTCGAGGCACTCCAAAACGAGGGCTCAATGGTTTACTAAATTTTACGATTTGTCGTAAAATTAACTGCTAATAAAATATATTGAAATGGTCGGTTTTGTTTACCAAATAAAGATACGGAGTAATATTTGAGAATAGACATTTTTGGTTAAACCTTTTTCAATAACTTTTTAGATAGCTGGAAAGTGTTCAGTTCTGTTTAGGTTACTATAGTAACAGAGAACAAAGAGAGACAGCAGAGAGTCATGCAGTGCTGTTGGCTGCCCGGCTGCCCTAGGGATGTGCCTTAACAGGTGTTGCACAGAAAGGGCCCCGGACAGGTATTTTATGAGGAAACGGTGCTCCTCTCATGTGTAGCTTGTGACACCACACCGGGGTGGTTTCAGTTTTCAGTGTGGTAAAAAAATATCTCATCTCCATAGACCGATCGTATTTTAAAGCTAAATATAAAGGTGATACTGAGTTATGTGAATTTACTTACCAATCTTCACTATGTTCCCATTCGACGAGATGTGAAAGCATAGGCGTGCCCTGTGACACGGGGAACGGTACGTGAGGGTAGATGTTGGCCAGGTGTGGGTTCAGACCTGACTCGTACAGTCTGTGGAAAGAAACACAGCATTAGCATCGGTTTTTTTGGTAAATGGTGTCTGCAGAACTCCACAATTCAGACAAAAAACTGTAGTTAGTGTTTTTAGAGTCAGAATAATCAAATCTATCGATTTTATGCGGTTTTGGTCGTAAAGCGTTGAGTCAAATATTTTGGACATGGGCTAAGAGAGCCCATGTCCTCTGAGACTCACATCTTAGTGCACATTTATCTATGTGCATACTGCGCGCGAACAAAGGTTACTAGCTTTGCCGGTGCCGCAACTCAATACGCTGTACGCGACGTTTTGTGCGGCTCAAAATGTTCGCAGATACATTGAATGTGCTCTAGCGAAAATTTTACCACCAGACGTAATGACGTAAGTAGTCAGTAAAATCTTTACACATAGGTATATTGTGAGCATAACAAAGAAGGTCTGTTCCCTGAGGACAGAACATAAATTTTAAGGTAACTATAACATCTGCAAAATCAGCAATCCACTAACAAATAAAGTAAACCTAAACATTAAAAAAACAATAACCTTAATATATGATGTTCAAATTTGTATAAAATGCCTACTTCCTGCCCTAAAGAAATCTAAAAGAACAAATCACTTACTTTCCGAAAGCCGTGAACATAACTTGCACATTATCCTTGTGGTTCCTCTGTGTCAGGGCGATGTTGATGACGTCCTTCTTCAACGATCGGCGCAGGATTGCCTGCAGCAGGCCATGGGGGGCGATCTCGATGGTGATGGCGTTCGGATGGATCAGGCGAGCTGTCTCTTCGAAGAGGACTGGGCTCTGTTGGAGATAGGGAAGTGAGTTTTTGAAGTTGCCAAAATGAATAATGGTTTTGGCCGGGAGTTTAAAGTATAAATAAGAGCGTTTGGAGAACTAGAGAAAACTTTATTTACGAGAGAAAAAACATTATCTTTCAATCATTCTCCTGCCCTTATTGCGATTTATTTGGAGTCGGAGAAAAATGTCGTCTTCCTTAATTTTTGACCAAAAAAGAGAGGCGCTATAAGTTCGACGTGTCTGTGTGTCTGTGGCATGGTAACTCCTAAACAAATGGACTGATAAAGATGCGGTTTCTTGTTTGTTTGAAAACTGACGTGACGTACAGGCGTTACACGGTCGGGAGTTATTATTATTATTATTTAATTGTAATAATTAATATGTGAGTTGTCACCCTTTTCTAGCCATATTTTCTTCACACACTACATCTATCGCTTCTTTGAAACAAAATATAGCGTATAAAAAGAAAAGCCTTGGTTTTATAGCTAGAAATAAATATACTATCACGTAAACCCCCAAATGTTGAGCATGTCGCATTAAATAAGAAATAAAAGCAAACGTAGCAATTACTCGAGGTAGGTAATTAGATAGTGTACGGCCTCTATGTGTGTCCTAAATCTTTAAGAACTGCGGCAAGTCTAGACATTTATAATTGATTCTGGGTAAAAATATAACGGAGGTAAACGAAAAGTTGTATTTTTTTCTTTAAAGGTAGGTAAACATTATTTTAATAAAAAATAAATATTTTATTTAAAAATTCCTGTAAGTGGTTTTATTCCGCCTTTTTTTTTTTTGGAGGGTGGGAAATCAACAAATGACTCGTCTCGCTCTGGGCAGCGCGGTAGGGAGTGTCAGAATTCTACTGACTAAAAACCACTGATGTCCCTTCTTAGCCCTTTGTGCCGAGGCCGCGGTATCTCTTTTGTACAACTCGCAGCCCCGACGGGACTATAGTGCGCGCGGAACTAGTTGGCCGCTCCTTAGGTGGCGACAGAGGGGTGAGGGGGCGGGTTGCCTACAGCTCGCAATGCACAGGAGACTATAATTAGACAGTGATGACCAATCTCGAGATATCGTGAACAATAGTTGTTCAATTTATTGAAAAGAATACTTAAATAAAAAACAAAAACTTGCCTAAGGCGCGGTCAACTAGTTCCGCGCGCACTATAGTAGAAAAACTATTTTTCTTCTTTTTTTTAAATACACCAACAGGACAGACAGGAGTTAGACAGATAAAGACTTACCAGCAGATTATTGGTGTGGTATTCAGCGGAAGATAGGGCAGCCTTGGGATCCTTCCATTGAGCTTGGGGCAGGGAGGTGGACACCCACTTGTCTGAGCGGGGCTTGGGGTCCTTGATGACCTGCCTCAGGTATTTCAGCAGGGTTGGGCCTAGAAACAACGTCCAAATTTAAAAAGACATCTTCATCTATCCAAGAAGTAGAATTGTTCCTTGACTGAGAGGTAAGTACTGCATTTTGTAAGAATTAGCAGTATTTTTTTCAGGTTCATAATGATGATGATTTTTATTCTATAATGATGATTTTTATTTTATAACTAGCTTTTGCCAGCGGCTTCGCCCGCGTGAAAATGTCGATTTTCCATACAAACTTTCATCCCCTATTTAACTCCCTTAGGGGTTGAATTTCGAAAAATCCTTCCTTAATCCTTGTCTACATTATAAAGGGAACCTCTGTGCAAAATTTCAGCTTTCTAGGTCCAAGGGTTTGGGCTGGGCGTTGATGAGTCAGTCAGTCAGTCAGTCAGTCAGGACTTCTCTCTTTATTTATTAGATGATGATGCGCTGAATACGTGGTTACCATGTGTGACGTGCGTCGATGTCCCGTCCACCCTGTATACGTTCAATGCGTGGAGGACACTTATGTCCAGCAGTGGATGTTTTTCACCAGATAACTTTGATGACTATGATAGGTACCTACTCTGCCTGATCTCATTCAAACTGTAAATTTCCGTGACCCAGATTTAAAACAGCAAATATTTGAAACATTTTCAAAACTTTCTTATTTGTAATTGAACTTACCGTTTTAGATCAACAAATTAGTGGAAAAGATGATAAACAAAAGTTTTAACTTTTATTAGCGGAAGTCTTGGTCTTACAAATAAGTAAGTTTATTTCTTAGAATTATTCATCTTTACTTAAAGATCTTGTATATTTCCGGGAAATATAAATACACATCAAAAAAACTTATTGACAGCTGAGTGTGAGAATTTGGGTCAGGAATGGGATAGATGCTAACAAGTTTTAATTAATAAAATTAACGTACTAATTCTAAGTCTGAATGTGCTCCTTACAAACTATAATCAATAATGGCATTCCAACTACTGAGTAGCTTAGTGGTTTGGGAATAGTGTGAAATAAAAAATAGGTAAAAAAACTTTTTAAGTTAAACGGTTTTATGTTAAACATACATTGCAATGTTTAAGATAAATGTACTAAAAACCAAAAAATAATAAAATAGAAAACCGTGGGGCACGTCAATTGTCTACAAATTATCGACTTAATTATTATTATTATGATTTTAATCAACGATTGTAGACAATTGACGTGCCCCACGGTTTTCTATTTTATTATTTTTTGGTTTTTAGTACATTTATCTTAAACATTGCAATGTATGTTTAACATAAAACCGTTTAACTTAAAAAGTTTTTTTACCTATTTTTTATTTTCTAGTTTTTAGTTTTTATTTCGCATTCTGTTTAAAGGGGCCGCCATCTTGGATTTTAATTTTATATAGTATATTGTATTATACTGGTTGAGCACTTTCATTTGATACCCATATTGATGGGATCGATAAAACCTACGTTATTCGCCATTTTGTAGCGGCCGCCATCTTGTATTTAATTTTTTTATAGTATATTGTATTCTGCTTGTTGAGCCCTTTCATTTGATACCCATATTGATGGGATTGATAAAACCTACGTTATCCGCCATTTTGTAGCGGCCGCCATCTTGGATTTCAATTTTTTATAGTATATTGTATTCTGCTTGTTGAGCCCTTTCATTTGATACCCATATTGATGGGATTAATAAAACATAAATAAATTATCCGCCATTTTGTAGCGGCCGCCATCTTGGATTTCAATTTTTTATAGTATATTGTATTCTACTTGTTGAGCCCTTTCATTTGATACCCATATTGATGGGATTAATAAAACATAAATTATCCGCCATTTTGTAGCGGCGGCCATCTTGAATTTATAATGATAATGAATAAACATAATTGTATTGTCACCAAAATCCAATGTGTATACCAAATTTCAGATTAATCGGTTGACTGGAAGTGGGTGAAATTTGAATGACTAAATTTGATCCAAGAATAAATAATAAAACAAACTGGGTGAGCTAAATAAAACCGTTTAATAAAAAAAGCAATAGTCTTCTCGAAGATATTATTTGCTGCCGAAATATTATAATATATAATATTTCGGCAGCATATAATATAATATCCCGGAAGGTTTAGGCAGAGGTTAGGTTGCACTTAGGTACACAATATATTTCCCTAGATATGTTTGAATAACATGTAAGTAATGGTGGCGAACCTATTGCCATCAACTAAGCATATTATTGTGGCGCTCTCCTATCATGAAATCAACCCCAGAACCTCACACTCAACAGTATCACTTGCGACCACCAGACCATCGAGGCCATTGATCGAGTGATACAAAGTAAAGTTATCAAAACTATCTTACCAGCTTCGGAGATATAACGGGAATGGTAAGCGATGTTGGAGCAAGGGACCTCCTTCGCGAAGATGCCTTGAGCGCTGAGCTTGGCAACGAAGCTCTTCATGATGTCGGCGGGTCCTGAGATGGTGCTGGAATCCGGGCCGTTGTGGCAAGCCACCTCAATCTCAGGGGGGCACATGGTTTTGATCTGGACGAAAAAAAACAATTTTATGTGATGCAAGCCTAGAATCGAGTATATAACAAAGTAACACATAAACAACACACAAGTAACAAAGAATAATTTAGTGAAGTTTTTTTTTGTTAATTTATCATCTGAAAATAAATTAGAGCGTGTTATCGTAAACAGGTGTTAACTACAAACACCTTGACTGAAAAAGTGCCTGAAAGTCTTTAACATGGTCATCTCATTACGATAATTATCGTTAACACTGAACACGATCACGAGAATGGCAAACAGATCACGAGTTTATCCGTGATCATGGAGCTTGTAACAACACCGAAATATCGAGAGCTCCAAGCTAATAGCCCATTTTCAGTGTTGATGATAATATTTTAAAGTCTCTTGATAATTTGGAGACATAATTTAGTTGTTCAAACAAAATTATGGCAGTAAACAATTACCTGACTGTATCCAAGACCGATGGCGGCCATGGATCCCTTGATGAACGGCGTCTCGATGGAGGCGAGACCCCTGCTGTAAGCTGACAGGATCATCTCCTCGGCAGTGAAGCAACCATCGGCGTACGCGCAACCTAGCTCGCCGACGCTGTGACCTGATGAGGAATTTCATTTAAATGTTGACACAGAAATTAGATGCATTGTATGTGGTGTTTTTGATACAAATATGTGACTAAAGTCAATAACAAAAGGAACAAATCTTATCACTATAAGTAGCTTTTCAAGACAACCTTTGGTGGTGATTTTATGGAAAGAGAAGAAAAATACAGCAGGATATCTTGGCGGTTTCATTTACATAGGTAAAATATAAATAGTACTAGCTACCCACCCAGCGTCACGCGTAAGCGTGTATACTACAAATATAAACCTCCATCTTGAATTACTTTTATCTATTGCTGAAAACTGCATTAAAATGCGTTGCGTAAGTGTACAAAGGGGGAGTGACTTTGTTTTATACTATGCTAAGATATTATACAAAGGACATTTTGACTTTTCTTAATAGTTCACAGTGAAACTTGAAAACATAAATTATCATGAGGGAACTTAAACAAACAAAAAATAAAGGCTTATACTTCGCAAAGCTACAATGTAAAAAATAACGCAATTTTTACCCCTGAAAAGCATATCTATATAATAGCAACGTGACATTTTAGAATTGAGAATCCCTAGACATTTTTGTTCATTTTCGAGTCCGACACAAACAAACAATGTAATGTAACTATTTGTTGAAACAAAACCACTATAAATTATGAGAGCTCTCGACGAGAAAGTTTTATTTACTGGAAAATAAAACGCTAACGAAAATGTCCTACATTTTATTACATCTAAAATTATCAACTAAAAGGTATTCTATGAAAGGTTAAATCTTTTGAAGAATGATAATATAGGCAATATTGTGAAAAAAAAATACAAAAAAGAATGGATAGAATAAAACACAATAAATATAAAAAAAAACCGGCCAAGAGCGTGTCGGGCCACGCTCAGTGTAGGGTTCCGTAGTTTCCCGTCCATCACAATAAGTGTTCCCACATATGAGTTTAAAAGTAGGTAGGTATCCAATAGGTTCGCGCTCCAGCAGCGCTACAAAAATGCTTGCATATACGATTATACTACAAACAGTCCAGAAATTATTTTGTACAACTTTTTGTCTTTTTTTGTACAAAAACTGTTGTTTCCATCCAAGTTCAAAATGATTTTCCTAGAAAGTCCTTATAAAGTTCTACTTTTCAGATTTTTTTCATATTTTCTGAACTTATGGTTCAAAAGTTAGAGGGGGGGCGACACATTGTTTTTTACTTTTGGAGCGATTATTTCCGAAATTATTGACATTATCAAAAAATGATTTTAGTAAACCCCTATTCATTTTTAAATACCTTTCCAACAATATATCACACGTTAGGGTTGAAATTTAAAAAAAAAATCACTTCCCACTTTACATTACTACGCGCGTTATTTTATAACTAACTGCTGTCATTTGCAATCTTAATGTTCAGTTTATTGATTATTTAATTCTGTAAGTACCTATACGAACATGTGTCAATATTATGAATTGCTTTACTTTGATCCTATTATTATTATTATTATTTTTTTATTGATTAAAATTGCATTGATTTAAATTTGACGGATTGTAAGTTGATTGATTTTGATTTTTATGATTTTGATTTGATTGGCTGTAATTTGTTTGATTGTAATTTGATTGGTTTAATTTGGTTGATTTTAATTTTATTGATTTTAGTTTTATTGATCTTATTTTTTATCAGTATTCCTTAATTTATCTTTTTATTTCTGTACCATTTGTGATCACTACTCTTATAATTAATTGTTACCTTGTCTTGCTGTGCTGTGTCACGCTGATCAGTCGTCTACTCAATCTGCCTTTAAGGCGCGGCTAAAGGGGCACCGTAAAAACGACCTGTTTTTCGTCGCAGAGTTAGCCGTATTGCTACTTATTACAATTCCAAAAAAAAATACAGTGTATAGTCAAATGTATAGGTAAAAGACTTATGCAAAAATATTTTCTAAAAGTAATCAAGAACCTCGAAAAAAAAAATCACAAAATCACAAAAAAATCACACGAAAAAACTTTTTCGTCTCGAAATGCTCAATATTTTGAGTGACAACTGTTATTTTTTTTTTTACTATCAGAAAGGAAATTTAACCAACTAAAGACATATGTAAAAATATTTTAACATTACAGCGTATTTTTTTTTTAAATAAATTAAATCTGCGAACTATCGTTGATTTTGGCAGTCACGAGCATCAAACGCATCGCCATTTTCAACCTTATTTGTTTAGGCGATGAGTTAAACGCGCGCTCAAGGTCGCGGGCAGCTAATGTCGCCTTAATCTCTATATTGGGCCACCAAGATACAGGCTGTGCCTAGTTTGGGGCCCACGGCTACTTCTACTAATGTGCTGTTTTATCAATGCTCTTTCTTATTGTTTTATTTTATGTATGTTCTCTAACTTGTGTGTGTCAATAAATTGATTTATTATTTATTATTCATTAGGGGAGCCCCCCTGTAAAGTGGGAAGTGATTTTTTTTAAAAACCTAATAAAACATTTTTTCCAATTTTTATTTTACCACTTTGTCGGCGTGATTGATACACCATATTGGTACCAAATTTCAGCTTTCTAGTGCTAACGGTCACAGAGATTAAGCGAGGACGGACAGACGGACGGACACACAGACATGGCGAAACTACCCTAGTAGCATTTTTTGTTGGCATTTAGTTGGGCCACATCAGAGGTATGTGGCCCAACTAAATGCCAACAAAAATGTATGTGGCCCAACTAAATGCCAACAAATGCCAACAAAAATGCTACTAGGGTATAACGGTTCCTAGTTGACTACGGAACCCTAAAAAACATAATAAGTATAGCCAGTGCTCTGCATTTCATAAAATAAGGGGATAAAAGGGGACCCATAACACAGGTTACATTTGCTTTACCCAAATTTAAACAAGGCAGACAATCTTGGTATTCAGCTGAACTCTAGTCCTAGACTGAAGACTGAATTCAGCCGAATACCAGTAGTTTACATGGAACAACTGCCTATCTGACCTCCATAGTGTTGATATTTAGTCTATTTTATTATGCAAAAATTAATCTTTGATTTTCTTTATAATGGCAACACAGTCACTAACGTCACGTAACGTCAAACACAACGTTTCCTATAAAAGGGACGGTTGCCTTTACTCGAGCTCTCACTTCTATCTAAACTGTGCTAGGAGGCAGTTGCTATAACCTTCCTTGTGGGTATTTTTATATTGAATAAAATAATAAACGAGTCGAAGTATTTAAATTCAAATTCAAATTGCTGCTGTTTTCTTGACACCCATTTCCAATACATAGCCCAGTAATTGGGTAAAACGCTAACTAAGGGTACTAGACTGTAGAAAAAAGCATACAAATCCAACTCACCAATGATGTAATCAGGTTCAACTCCAATAGTCTTCAAGACATCGGTAAGACCGATCTGCACGGCCGCGATACCGATGAACGAGTTCAGAATGTTGTCGTAGATCTTGGGGTCCGGGTCTGTGATGATCTTCGTCAGGTTCACGCCCTTGGGTGCTAGGGCTCTGTGGCATCTGGGTAAGAAATAGAGGAGATAGTGAATTTATTTGGCAGGTAAGGTGCTGATTGATGAAATGGCGAGAAATAGAGAAGTAGGGAAGGAGAAGACATTGTGTTACGACCCCAAATGAATTGAGATAGGGCAAGAGAATTATGATGATGAGATTATTCTTCTTAAATAAGGATGTGAGGTAATTTATTGTTCCTATTTATTGAAATCAAAAACAGCAAGAATAGGTAACTATAACGACAAAAATAAAAGTTAAAAGTTAAAAATGTTTAAAAAAAAAGCAAAATTAAAAATTTTGAAAAGTCCCACGACTGCTAAAAAATAATTGAAAAAAGGATAAAATAACATAAAACACCCACCTTAAAAAAACCCAAGAATATCCGTCGGGGGCTGCCATTAAATGAACTAGTTTTGCAATGTTCAGCTCCCGACGGACATTCTTGAGTTTTTTTAAGGTGGGTGTTTTATGTTATTTTATCCTTTTTTCAATTATTTTTTAGCAGTCGTGGGACTTTTCTAAATTTTTAATTTTGCTTTTTATTTTAAAAAAATTTAAACTTTTTACTTTTATTTTTTTATCTAAGAACATGCGCCAATCAAACCTAAACCCATAACTGAAAACTGAATCAAAATCGGACTTGTAGTTTTGGAGAAAAATAGCAACTTTGATTTGCACAAAAAATGTTTGCTGCAGCGCCCCCTGGTGAGTTGTCACCGTAACACCTATCTAAGAACATGCACCAATCAAACCTGAACCCGTAACTGTAAACTGCATCAAAATCGGACTAGTAGTTTTGGAGAAAAATGGCAACATGTATTTGCACAAACACACAAACAAACAAACAAACAACCTCTCACCCCAAACGCATATACCGTCTCCGTTCCGTCGTGGGTAAAAAGCACATTTTTTTATATAAATCAAATAAAAAAAAACTACTATATTTGAACGATTAAATCGTTGTGAGCGACACAATAGCCTTCTGCACTCGCTTCAGAAACACAATTTCCTTCATAAGTAATTGCTTAATTCTACGCTCAAACAACTAGGTATTCCTTCGTTTCAATTGTTAGCATACTCTAGTAAGTCCTAAAAGCGAACCAATGGAAGTTATTTGATTATATTTAACGGATTAGTGAGCGCAGATAGTAATTGCACTTAATTGCATTGCACAGAGAAGCTTATCGTTTGATCATACACGATATGGCTTCATGGGAACGTTGTACATGTAATGAAAAACCTGTTCAAAGATATGGACATACCTAGATAACGCAAGTATCATCACTACATAATTATATTACAAAGTCCTCAACCGCGTCTGTCTGTCTGTTCGCAATAAACTCAAAAACTACTGCACCGATTTTCATGCACCAATGGATAGAGTGGTCCTTGAGGAAAGTTTTAGTATATAATTTGTCAAGTTTTTGTTGCGGGAATGGCATCAAAATTTCATGATTACTTTTGGTCGCAATAACCGACATCCACGCGGGCGAAGTCGTGGCCGTTAGCTAGTATTTTTTGACTACCTGCTGCTGCTATGATGTCATAAACACTATTAAATTACTCTCCAAACAAGTTACTACCTAAGTATACAAAATAGACTTTGTTTTTCTTTCAAATATCTAGAATTAAGTTCTTGATTTGTAACGGTATGTGAAGTTGTTGTTTTGAACAAATTAGCTTGCTGTGACAGTAAAACCACCAACGAATCACCAATACAACCGTCGTCGTGTATTTAAAGAAAGAAAAAGTATTTATTGGTCTCACACAGGACCAGAAATTATTAAAAAAATGTATTGGTGATTTTAATCAGTAAAGTCACATTTGTTACATTTTATTTATGACATACAACCAGACACTGACCGAAAAATTGCAAAACCGTAAGAAAATTCGAATTTGCGCGCTACCTTGTCGCATTCACCTTATGCCGCCCATCACGCGAACTAGGCGCTTTTGCGTTATCTAGATATTCCTATGTCTGTGATCCTGTCAAATTCAGTATAATATTTCACGTTAGCTCTTTTTATGCTATACTCATTTGAAGTTACCTTCTTGTTAACAAGTTGTGACAGGTTTTAGCTTACATGCACGGTGTTCTATCCACGTTCTTATGACGCCATATCGTGGTTAAAAGCTTTACATAGGTAACTTTTCTCTTCATAGAAAATGTTATTAATTATAGGGTTGTGAAGAACAGAATGTAAAGTGATTCTTCCGCCGTAGAGAAAGAAAGAGAAGGATATTCCAACTTGTACACACGGTTACACATCAAGCTATACAAAACCAGTTAATCTTGGCCTCACTTTACTAGATCTTTTCGCACAATGAACGATCAGATTATACTGGTTTTGTATAGCTTGATGTGTAGCCGTGTGTACTATGTTGCTGAAGTACATTTTGTAGTGTCTCTTCACTTTGGTGTTATCAAATTCATAATAAAATTATCCTGCTAGCTTGAATAAATAGTGTAGATGAAACTTTAACAAGACTTTAATTAGACAACCGCTATTACCTACTTACTAACGTTTTATAACATTTGACCAGGCCATCAAAAAACACTTGTAGGATCCCGATTTCAATACAAAAAAAAAATTGTTTTCTTCGATGTTAGCCATTAAAGCCAAAGGAGGATTACAAATAGTGAATTGTGGCTGAAACTGTAGCTTTCTTATAAGTACAATATGAAAGCTACAGTCTCAGCCACAAGTTTTACCTGCTATGACTATTTAAAAGTGCTTGTAACTGGTCTATTTGAAACAAATACTTACTTTGATTATGAGTTGGACCTAACGAGAACGAGCAAAAGAGAAGTATGGGAACAGAAGACATGCTGCGTCGACACCAAATGTATTGGGATAGGGGCAAGATAATGATTGTGAGTTCGACTTACTTTTCGATAGCAGCAGCGAAGACCGGGATCCTCATCAGCTCCTTGGCCATACCAGCCCACTGGGAGCCCATGCCGGAGTACACGAACCACACTGGGCGACGTACTCCTGAGAAGTACTGGATCTCACGCGCCTGAGACACAGCCTTTGTAGGAGTGGACGCTGGAAAGAAAAAAGAGGTTATCATTCAGTTCAATATTTGACAGAAGTGTGCGAGCCATTGGAATTGTCAAGCAGTTTTCAACCTTGTGCTGAGCAGTTATTAATGTCAGCAGGGTGGTAAAAAGTGATCGAGTGAAATGTCAAGCGGTTTTGAACCATGAGCAGTGCAATTCTTTGTGTCAATTTGATCTCTCCTGCACTTAGCTGCTTTGTAAACTGTTGTGATATGGCTCCGGGTCTTGTAAGGTCTTCCGTCAAAGTACCTATAGGTACTTTTGGTACAGAATAATATTGGACACAGAGAAAATCGGATTTATCTTGTTATTAAATAAGTTTTCAAACTTTTAAACCATCCAACCTTTGTCAAACAATTAGTAAGAAAGACTGATAGGTACTTCAAGATCATATTATTAATATTTTATTAGACGTCAAACAACTTCAGTTGGAACAAACGGCTTTTTAATTTGAAAATTGAATGTGAAAGGATAGTCCATTCTTTGTTGTGTGACTTAATTTTGCAGACATTAAAACAATATTATGTTGTGTTTAAAGATGCAATCTCAAAGGCAGCTCAAGGAATGATGTCACAATAAAGAGAGCTTAGACTAAAATGACTGCTATCAGCGAAATCGATTATAATGGGATACCTACTTCAGTGCGACAAACGTATCATCGAATATCGTTTCTTCGAAAACCTTCATCGATATCACTATACTGCGATGCTTTGTTAAATCGAAGTCTTGTTACTGCGATGTTTCATTACATCGAAAAACTGTACTGCGAACGATTTTACTTCGTGAGTATCATACTGCGAAGCCTTGGTTAATCGAGGTCTTGTTACTGAGATGTTCTGTTACAAGACTTAGGAAAACTTACATTGATTGATTACAAGTACATTGATTTTCAAAACATCTCAGTAACAAGACCTCGATTAAACAAGGCTTCGCAGTATGATACTCGTAATACTTTCGGAGATAAGGGGGCGGGGGATCCTATAAGGGTTCCGTTTATTTCCTTTTGAGGTACGGAACCCTAAAAACATAACGTTATGAAATACGAATTCGTCTAAGCTCTCTCTCCAATTCCAAAGGCAGAAACACCCAGAACAGTCTCCAAAACTTACCCAGCAAACTATATCCTCTAACAACGTGTCCTTGGATATCATCATCATGGATAGCGTGAAGCAGACGCACCAGCTCAGCGTCCACCGTCCTGGACTCCAGGTCATCCAATATCCTGGCTACTGCTGACTCCGTGCGCCCTGACACGCAGACCAGACGGGGAAGGTCGTCGGCTGGTATGCCGTTGTTGACCTGGTGGTGGAAAATTAGGGTTAAGTAGAACTATGATGTGAATGGAGCAGGTTATCATCTGCCTAGCCTTTGCCCAACTACATTGGGGTTTGCTTCCAGTCTAACTGGATGTCGCTGGATACCAGTATTTTACATGGAGCGACTGCCTTGATTGTCTGATATTATTATGCCACAAGTCCTTTATATTCTATATTATTATACTTGATTATATGATGTTATTGGAGCATGTCTGACCCTATAATTAAGCATAGGTATGGCTAGAGTGGTACGTACTGCGGGCTTAGCATGACCACCGAAGAAACGGGTTATGGCGACGGAAGAATAGACAAAATGTCAGATTGTAGCAAGGTTTCATGTCAAATAGGGTAGTTGACAAAAAAAATCTAATTAGTCCGTCAGATAGATTTCCAAAAAATATTGGACACGTATTTTTTCTTTTTAAACGTAAACCAAAAATGAAGACTATACAGTGCTTCGAAAACTCATGTGACGTCACATCGCACTACATTGTTTTACCACGTAGTAACGTCAAAAGCCCCCTCTCCTGATCTTTGACGCGTTTTATCTTCGTCAATTTTTATTAATTTGAAAAAAACAAAAAACACGTATCCAATATTTTTCGTTAATCTAACTGACGGACTAAACGGAATCATAATTTTTAGACCCAGGAGTGCCCAGGACACATCCCTATTCTGTGGAAAAATCTTTGTATACGTATTCTTGGTAGAATAGAGATAGAATGTAGACAAATTCCCTCTTGTCACCTCTGCAATTTGGTTTTCGATCGGGCAGGTCCACTGATGACGCTGTCCATGAACTCACTAACCATATTGTTACTAATATTGACAGTAATATGAAGTGTGTAACAGTATTTCTCGACTTGGCCAAGGCCTTCGACACGGTTCCTATTCCATTGCTATTGCAAAAACTGGAGAGAATAGGAGTAAGAGGTCTTCCATTGCAACTGCTTAAGGATTACTTAAGTTGTCGGAAGCAACGAGTGAAAATAGACAACTGGATAAGTGATGAACTCTGTATTCATTATGGCGTTCCACAGGGCAGTGTTCTGGGTCCCAGTCTTTTCCTTGTCTATATTAATGACTTGCTTCAACTTCATCTTAAACACGGAAAACTAATATCTTTTGCCGATGATACTGCGCTATTTTTCAGTGGTAAAAACTGGGTAGAAGTTTTCCAAAGTGCTCAACAGGGTTTCAATGAGGTTTGTCAATGGCTTAACACTAAATTTGTCAAAAACCAAATATGTTGCCTTCGCACCCAGGAGAAATCTTCTTCCACCTACAACTCTCAGCATCACGGCTCACACTTGTTCTTTGTCCAATTCCTCATGCCTCTGTTCACCCCTTCAAAATACGGACGTCATTAGATATCTCGGAGTGTATATAGATCAAACACTAACTTTTAAGCCTCACATAGACACTCTAGTTACTAGGATTCGTAAGCTAATCTACATTTTAAAGACTTTAAGACATGTTGCTGATCTTAGAACTATCAAAATGGTTTACTTGGCACTCTGTCAGTCTGTTGCAAATTATTGCATAACATCTTGGGGAGGGGCAGGCAAAGTTCACCTTCTGGAGGTTGAAAGAGCACAACGAAATTGTCCTCAAGGTAGGAGCTGGACTTCCTTTTCGTTACCCGACTACTGATCTTTATAAACGTTGGGATGTTCTTACAGTCAGGCAGAGTTTCATTCTTTCCATCGTGTTCAAAAAACACAAAGAAATAGTACATGACCCCAACCTTAATAAAAATAAACGTAGGAAGGGTAATGTCTGTCCCACAAGTTTTTTCCACACTATTCTCTCCCAAAGATTTTATTGTTTTCTTGGAGGATATTTATATAATAAAATCAACACAACACACACAATTTATCCACTACTGAGACCAGTCTGTAAATTGACTGTTGGTAAATGGTTGAAAACTCTTGATTATCAGGCAACTGAAAATCTATTGATTCCAATCCGCTAAACTTCTATTTTGTACACACACTATTTCAAACATTTAACTCACACATGTATAATGCCCGACTTGAGTTATTAAAATTGGTTCTTTTCTTTTTCATAATTCTGTTTATATATAAGGTCCCATTTAAATAGGTGGACAAATTTTAACACAGCGTTCAGTACGTCTAATCAAACATATCCAAGTAAAAAAAACACTGATTAAAGTGAGTTTTTTGTACGTAAAATATTGGGCAACTAACACTTTTAGTGTATTTTCGCTACCTGTTTTATTTTTTTGTAGGTATCTGATGCGTTTCTCTAATTTTCTTTTTTTACCATTGTCCTTATTTTGGTGGTCTGAATGATTCCTAAAATTTTGTCCACCTATTTTAATGGGACCTTATATAATGAACAACATTCTGTACCTAGTTTTTAAGTAAAATCATCACGCATTAGTTATTAAGTTTAGTAATCTAAATTAGTTTTATATCTGAAATTCTTGGGGGCCTGGTGACCCGTAACACAGGTATTGTATGCCTATTTCGGGCACCAGTCTCTCACAAATGTTTACCCTGTGTTTAGATTATATAATTACTGT
Source organism: Diarsia mendica (assembly GCA_949316265.1). NCBI lineage: Eukaryota > Metazoa > Arthropoda > Insecta > Lepidoptera > Noctuidae > Diarsia > Diarsia mendica. The sequence continues at coordinate 13,454,247 of OX438903.1, read as the reverse complement.
TCACTGTAACGTTTGTGATGAGAAAATAAACTTTTTTTTTTTTTATTATTTATTTAATGGCCATGCTACGGGGGCTGGTTGAATAAATCTAAGTTATCAATATGAGATGAAGTTAAAGAAGATGATAATTATATGATTAGTTGATATTGAAAAAAACCAATAACATTTTACACGACCCGGGTTTCGAAACCATGAGGATCTCATGCTATATAAGCAGAGTCTGGATTTGTGCCGGCCTGTTGGCTCATAACACAACTAACAAAACTGTGGGTGTACTAAGGACCTCTGCCTAACCCTTCGGTGATTATAGACGTGATGTTATGTTTAGATTAAATATCCATTAATAAAGCGGAAATCCGAACAACCTTCCCAGAAAATAAAGATACCAAACAAAAACTTTATTAAATGAATTCACCGAAATGATCGAACAAATTGATTGTCAGATTCCAATAATAACATTTTAGAAACTCATTTTATTTGATGTTTCATCAATGAAAACAATAGGCGGACATAATCAACAAATTGGAAATCAGGTCGGTTAGAACTTTGAAAAGTTTGCGAATTCGATGAAAACGGGCGTTTAGGATCAATTTACATTGACGCGGAACAGAAAGGAAATTATTATTTATTGTTTTTTTGTTGTTGTTTCGCTGCTTCGTTGCTCTAGTTGTTGCAAGCACAATGAGGTCCTGTGTTCGATTCTCGGGTTGGGAAAATTGTTACAGTCCCTAGTTTACTAAGAAAGAAAGATACGACATGGTGTGGTAATAAATGGGTCCGAACTATTCCCAACACGTCATCACTGCTCTCAAAATGGCGATGGAAAATATTGTGAGGCAATGGGCATGTGTCAGTTCTAATTCTAATTATCCAGAAAAGTATCGTGCATTTTCGAGAATTTTTACAGCAATAAACTCAGAGGCAGTTAGTATGTACTCGTAACACAAGTTAATTATGAAAATCAATTGGTAGGTACGCCAATAAACATTTTCTTAAAAAAAAACCGGAAATTCTGTTACGCGACAATGAAAATTGAACCTTATAGACTTGATGGAATTAATAATTGTGGCTTCAAAGAGAGATTGATACCAGTTTGACCGACAAGAACAATTTGTTTTAGATAAATAATAACTACGTCGATTAATACACTGGGTAATGGCTTTGTTGTGTTTTTGGACTACAATACTTTATCTTTCATTTTATTTGAATATATACCTATTTATTATAGAGTTATGGAGGAGCTCGTGGCTTAATAAGAACTGCCACTCGGGTCGATATAGGTAAAGCTGTGCTTGCCTAGGTCGGTCTGTGGATGGGTGACCGCCCGACATACCGAGTTTCCTCCGTGCCTCGGAAAGCACGTTAAGCTGTTTGTCCCGGCTGCCATACATATAGATCTTTGGCAGTCGTTACAGGTAGTCAGTGACCTGAAATTCTGACATCCAGTCTTACCAAAGGGTATCGTTTACCTAGTATTAACTGGGTTGTGGAGGTCAGATAGGCAGTCGCTTCATGTAAAATACTGGTATTCAGCTGCATCCGATTAGACTGGAAGCCGACCCCAATAAAAGAAGAAAGGAGAAAAGGCTAGGCAGATGATGATATTATTATATACCTATTTATTATAGTGCCTCGTTGGTATAGTACCTGACTGCCTCGTTGGTATAGTACCTGACTGCCTCGTTGGTATAGTACCTGACTGCCTCGTTGGTATAGTACCTGACTGCCTCGTTGGTATAGTACCTGACTGCCTCGTTGGTATAGTACCTGACTGCCTCGTTGGTATAGTACCTTGCCTCGTTGGTATAGTACCTGACTGCCTCGTTGGTATAGTACCTGACTGGCTCGTTGGTATAGTACCTTGCCTCGTTGGTATAGTATCTGACTGCCTCGTTGGTATAGTACCTGACTGCCTCGTTGGTATAGTACCTGACTGGCTCGTTGGTATAGTACCTGACTGGCTCGTTGGTATAGTACCTGACTGCCTCGTTGGTATAGTACCTGACTGCCTCGTTGGTATAGTACCTGACTGGCTCGTTGGTATAGTACCTTGCCTCGTTGGTATAGTACCTGACTGCCTCGTTGGTATAGTACCTGACTGCCTCGTTGGTATAGTACCTTGCCTCGTTGGTATAGTATCTGACTGCCTCGTTGGTATAGTACCTGACTGCCTCGTTGGTATAGTACCTGACTGGCTCGTTGGTATAGTACCTGACTGGCTCGTTGGTCTAGTGGTCAAACGCGACTGCTGTGCATAAGGACCTGTTTTCGATTTCCAGGTCGGGCAATGTGTTACTGGGGTTTTCTATCAGGAATTCCTCAGTGGCAGCCATTGACTCTGGATTTGCACGCGGTTGATGGCAATAGGCTCGCCCCATTCATGGGACTTAATCATAACAGACTGGCGAAGTGTGGGTGTACTAATTAATGGGTACATCTCTGTCTAGCCCTTCGGAGATTACTGGCGTGATGTTACGTTATGTAATGAATGTATATTGGGGTGTATAAAGTGGAAAATTAGAACAATGAACCCAGAAATAATGATACCAAAAAAGTAGAATTTTGAATGAATTTACTGAAATGTTTGAACAATTTTTCTGCTGCGGGAATCGCACGATGTTATGTACTCGTATAACAGAACTCATTTTCATCCATTATCTTTTAAAAATAGCTAAACCAATGCCAGTTACCTTCCCCATTTCATCAGATACTCCTTACCTCCTGTCGGGAGATCTAAACGGTCACTAAACTAAACCTCACCAAAGAGATACCGCAGCCCCGGACACAAAGGGCTAAGAAGGAACATGGGTGGCTTTTAGTCAGTAGAAGACTGACACTCCCATTCACTCTGCCCAGAGCGGGGGAGTCATTTGATTCTTTCCCAACATCCTAAAAAAAACTTACCTTGACTCTCGCGACATCCTTCAACAGCGCATGAGCGTTAGCTCCTCCAAACCCAAAGCTGTTGACTCCAGACATGCCCCTGGACCAAGGAGTCTTGTCGGTGACCACCTGGAGCCTCTTCGCGGCTAAGGCTTCTACTCCTTCTCTGGCCTGGTGGAAGTTCAAGTTGGGGGGCAGGTAGCCCGTGCTGTAGGCTATGCACATCTGAAAAGAGAGGTTATGTTAGCACTTGTTTTATGATTGTCGATAGGGTCGCTCCCTTCAGGAGGCGGGAATAGGGTTGTTTTGAGGATTAGCCGCAATTTTGACCGTATTGCGATTCCCGCGATCATAATAATCACGAGGTGTCCTTAATCGGTCATAGTCAAATTTAAACTAGACGCTAGACAGTAAAATTGTTTCTCTGGGCCTTCGTCGAACTTCATTGTCTTTGCGTTTTTCTAAAGGTCACTATTGTTGATTCTGGCTTTCCGGAGTTGTAGTGATTTGGGAATAATGTGACGGGGTTGTCCCAATAAAAAAAGCGACACCATAATTAATAATGGTAACTATTTTGGAAAAAATATACAGAAAATGCCAATCTGAACTGTTTGAACGTTTATTTTTATTTAAATCTCCAAGAAAATAAACTTCTGAACATTTCTAAACTTTAACATGCATTAGAGGTCACACGCCCGCGGTGGCTCATGACGTCATCTGGTTTAATTGGCGGAGATGATGTATCTCTACTCCATATTGCTTGTGTTAATTAAAGGCCTAAGCAGGCTAGATGTACCACGTATGTCTCTTGTTTAAATACCTACGTATTTAGACAAGAGACGACGCCGTTGAGACATTTGACTGGCATGTTTAATTTGCAAATGAACTACAAATAGCCGGCCGTACCGTTTCGAAATAATAAGTAAGTATAAGTAAGTTTGAGGTCTTCTGTTACAGGTATTTTCATACTCAAAAGAAGGCCTCTACAATGTATCTGTTGTAACCTGTTGATAACGAAATAAACTTATTGCTTATTAGATAATATTACTAGTAAGTAAGAAAGAGATTTTAAGTAAGTGGTATATGAGACTTCAGTAGTTTTTTTTTACAGTGGCTGCAAACTGCGAATTCCTGAAACTCACATTCACAAACAGTCAGACCCAGAACGCGCGACACGTAGCGCACCACCAATCGCTCACTGGTGATATCATGAGTGAAGTACTGTTTGTAATTTCTGCCCTTTTTTCTACATTGAGCAAACTATTTTGCAATGTCCGTAGTAAATCTTCTAATCAATCTTTGCTCTTCGCATAGATTTGCCAAAGCTACGAAATTCTTTCAGAAGAATTAAATACTTATTCCATAATTTCTCAACAAACCAAACAATTTCGATCTCCCCACTCATTGTAACTTCGTACACAACTGTCCTACATTCAAACACGATAAGACTGTACAGACATACATTCGAGAAGACATTCTCATAAATTATGAAGTAACTTCGAAGCAAGATAACATTAATTACCTACGAACACGACAGTTTTCTCAGGATTGAGGGCATTCACTGAATACCTTCCTCCGTAGGGAATCAGACACTGCAGGTAGGAGGACGGTAATCCTCAGGGCCTCTTAACAGAATTAACTCTGGTAGCTGATAATTACTTATTCGGATTAAAAGTTGTAGGAGCTACGATGGAAATTAAATTAAATTGTGGAAGGAATTTAGTATTTTTTTTTTCTTATATTTCCGTCTTTGTACTTAATCAGTTTACAAGGGGATTGCAATTATCAAAATGCTAAATTATCAAGTATTTATAGCAATGTATAATTTAGGTTCAATATATAAAAAATTGCGCCAAGACGGGCATTTATTTTTTTTACAATATTTTGAATACAATTCCGCGAAAATCTGCTTTGTAGCGAATAAACTCAAAACCAACTAAACCAATTTCAAAAAAAAATTCACCATGAGTATGCTACATTATCCCATACAACATAGGCTACATTTATTACAAGTTTACAAAATAAATGTCCACTATGCGCAGCCTAGACGACTTATATATTATAAAAGTTAAGAGTTAAGCACGAAAGTGAATAAATAAATATTTACCTTAGCAATGGAACAGAGACCCGAGGCAGGCTCGCTGTGTCCCAGGTTGGACTTGATGGAGCCGATCCAGAGAGGATCCTTGCGGCCAGTGCAGAACACCTCGTCGATGGCTAGAAGCTCCTCAGGGTCACCGACACGGGTACCTGGTGGAAGGACATCAAGATTAGGACTTGTAGGCGATTATGAAGAGGTTCTAAGAGGGTCCTAATGGCTGCGAGTTGTTAACTGCGGGTTGTTTGAAAGAGATACCGCGGCCCCGGACACAAAGGGCTAAGAAGGATAACATGGGTGGTTTTTATTCAGTGGAAGTCTGACACTCTCATCCACTCCACCCAGGGCGGGAGGAGACATTTTATGATTTCCCACCCTCATTGAAGGTCGTAATACAAGATTAAGTAAAATAAGTCCTTTCAACGTTCGAAAGCAGTATGCCTACCATTTGTTAAGGTTTCTGTACTGAAAATGTTAACATGGAAATACCTAATTTTACATTCAATAAAATGTAATTGGCGAAATGTGAATGACTATTAAGTAATAGTAGCATTAGCCTGTGACTGCGTCCGCGTGGAATAGTTTCTTTGAAAATCATTTTCAATGTATGCTACAATTAGTCTTCTCCGTCCAGAATAACCAAATTGACAATGTTAGATTTTCTTTTCAATCTTCTTTCAATTAACCCGAAAATCTAGATTGTACTTAGACTTCAATCTAATCTAATTTTCAAAACTGCCCACTATTTGACTTACAAAAGGCAAACTCTATCACCAGCCATTAACAATTCAAAAGGCTTCAATACAGGTTAGCTACAGCGTCGCTTTCCAAGCTTTTCCGATTGTATCGTTGCCAAAAGTTAGCGAGAGAACGAATGAACGACTGAACGCAAATGCGCTCTTGACCTAACCCTTTAGTTGCAAACCCTGGCTTCAAAATGTACGATTTTCCGTACTTCAAGCGCCAAAGCCTATTATGGCGTAGTTTTAGAAAGGGTTTTCGAAAGGTTTTTGGTTCTTTGGAAGAGGAGCTGAATATAGTTTGGTAAGCAGAAGGAGCAAGCAATAACAGTGCCAAAACACTACCACCGTTTTAGATGAAACGTTTTTTTTTTATGTTGGGAAATCATCAAAATATGACTCCTTCCCCGCTCTGGGCAGAGCGGTAGGGAATGTCAGACGTGTACTGACTAAAAACCACCCATGTTCCTTCTTAGCCCTTTGTGTCGAGGCTGCGGTACTTATCTCTTTCTAACAATCCGCAGCCCCGACGGGTTCAGATTAAACCTTGTTCTAGGACATAACCGCCTCGTTGGTCACAAGTGCGACTATATTATTATACTGTGCATGAGGTCGTGGGTTCGATTTTCAGGTCGGCAAAGAGCTATTGGGTTTTTCTATCAGGAATTTCTCAGTAGCAGCTACGGAGTCTGAATTTGTGCCCGGTTGAGTTATTCCGGTCTGATCCCCTAAAACTGATACCCTAGGGGATCCGTTTTATTATAAATTATTATCTATTCCGGTCTGATCCCCCGTAAAAGAATCGGATACCCTGACTAATTTTTAGGACAGTCAGCAACAAAATATTTGTACAGGTTCTATTAAATAAAAAAAAAAGAATAGGTAGTAAAGTCCCACAAACTACCAGGAGAACAGAAGTAGGAAGTAGGTATTGGAAATTGGAATCTTGAAAAATCAAATCTATATTATGCCTATATAGTAAAGTCCCACAAACTACCAGGAGAACAGAAATAGGAAGGAGGTATTGGAATCTTCAAATCAAATCTATATTATGCCTATATAGTAAAGTCCCACAAACTCCCAGGAGCACAGAAGTAGGAAGGAGGTATTGGAAATTGGAATCTTCAAATCAAATCTATAAATAAGGTTTTTAAAAGGAGATTACAAAAATATATGCCACTTATGTGTGACTTATATGCAATGGTGACACTTAATAATTCACCATCCTGGCCTCCTGGTAGTTTGTGGGACTTTACTGTCCTGGTTTCCTATCTCCAACAAAAAAGTACATGGTTTTAGAAAGAAATAATATAGATTTGATATAAAGATTCCTATACCTCCTTCCTACGTCTGTTCTCCTGGTAGTTTGTGGGACTTTACTGTCCTGGTTTCCTATCTCCAACAAAAAAAAGTGCATGGTTTTAAAAAGAAATAATATAGATTTGATTTAAAGATTCCAATACAGGAGGTATTCTCCCTCCTCCTTCTGTTCTCCTGGTAGTTTGTGGGATGATCGTACAATTGTAAGTTATAGAAATAAAAACTGATTATTTTTTCATTAACAACTGTTTTTCGGTTGACTGTACTTCACTTGTACTTGTGTCAAAAAGGGGATCAGAATGGAATGATAAATTACAGGGGATCAGAAAGGAATAAACAAAAGAAAAATATTGGCAGTGGATCGGTTTGGGGGATCAGACCGGAACAACTCGCCCGGTTGATGGCATTGGGGTCGCCCCCTATATTACATGAAACTTAAACATAACTGACGAAGTGTGGGTGTACAATACGTACAGTTGATGGGAATGGTTATATCGAAATCTCAAAATAAAGCCACTTTTACAAATACATCAAAGTCGAGTCATAAAATCAATTATTCCTAATTTCACTCAGAGAGCATGGGCAAGCCATCCCTAAAGAAAATAATTACTCTTAAAATGTCTCTCTGTCAGTCTTAATTTTTGTCATGGGACGGACTACCCTCTGTTCCTACCCTAATTTAAAAAGCAGGGGAATGTATCGACGCATTAACTTTGCTAATTTTCTTAATTTCAAAGTGCGTCGGCACTCAATCTAATTGAATATAATTAATTAATTATGTAATTAATTTAATTGAAAGAGCATGGAAGTGAGTACGACGAACGATCAATGAGCTGATATTACATTATTTGAGCTCTAAAGAGCTCGTAAAAGGTGTTTGAACTCATTAACTGATGAGAGTTATTTTGCTCGCTCTCAGTTCTTACAATATTAATTATGTTTGTAATATTTTGTAAGTACCTAAAATCATTGTTTGGAACTCATTCACGCAAAACTAATGAATATATTCGCTTTTTTGTGAAAACATTACGCAGTAAATAAATATACATGACATATAATTTGTAAGAGGAACTAAAACAAGTCTTGGTCGGATTCTCATAACGTTCCTGAAATAATTTCGTATGATATACTTTTTTTTTTTTTTGGTGGGTGGAAAATCATCAAATGACCCCCCTCCGCTCTTGGGCAGGGCGAAGGGGAGTGTCAGACTTCTACTGACTAAAAACCGAAGCCATGTTCCTTCTTTGCCCTTGCGCCGAGGCCACGTCATCTAGTACAAAAATCCGCGGCCCCGACGGGTCGTATGATATACTGAATTCATCCTATCAGTCTGAAGAGGGATGTCCCTTACAACCTGTATAAGTAAATACATACAAATAATTATTACTTAAACATATCGTCATTCATTTTGAATTGCCTGCATTCCCCGAAGGGACAGACAAAGGACAGGGACAATTAATAAGGCACAAATCTATATATATATAATATAGACTACAGATAATCTAGATATTAGCCTAGAATTTACATCTCCAAATAATATACTAAAGACGGAAGAAAAAATCGCGCGTATGTACACACGGCGTCACATCAAGCTATACTTGTATAGATTTCCCGTACAATAAGAGCTACACTTGTTTTGTATTTTTATCTTGATTACACAGCAGGTGTTTGCTTCCAAAAAACTTACGGCACGTCCTAAAAACGCACTGGCTCATACCAAACCACACGCGATCGTGTGACGTCACGAAGACCAAATCCTTAGGATTTTTTTTTTAAATTCTTTTATTAACTAAAAGGGGTTTTTATTTTATCCACATGGATATGCCAACCCCATCGTACCTTATGAATTAAATATAAGCATATATTGGTCAATAACTATGTAGTAGAAAGAGAATCACTGATTCGACATCTTCACCAAGCTACACAACCTCTTTGCAATTGCTGATTTAAATAACCACTCTCAAGACTCCTACAAAATAACTATTGCAGCCCAAAATCTCCAACTCCGAATATTTAAGAGAAAGTTTAGGGACAAACGTTTGCGCACGCTTCAAGTTATGGCACATTTGAATGAAGGCACGTCTCACGCTTGGCCAACTCTCGGCCAGTCTGGGTGTAACCGTTTTGTCCGTTGTTTGTCAAAGTTGAGGGTGCGACCGATAAATATCTAGAGGAACGTTGGCTTGTAATACTACTGACTGTTGTACTTGCTTGGGTATGCGAAATTTTGAATCTAATGGCAGGGGAATTTAGTCATTACAAGCTTTACTGAGCTTTACGATACCTACCCAAAACTTTAAATTTTTCATTTATCTAAGTAAATAGCTTTAATTTTTAAAGGAAAGTATTATTATGTATCACTGACTATTTACAATAGTGTTTACCCACTGTTACAGTCTCACAAATAAACTACACAATTCAAGGTGACAATCCTAGTCTTATCTTCGCTTATCTCAATTCATTTGACGTCGGCGCAGAATGTCTTCTTCGGAGATACTTCTCTATCATCGTCTCATTTAACACCTCCTTCCTTGCCATAATTTTATTATCATCCTTTACACAGCCCATACATCGACTATCCTAGTCTTATATTGCTCACTTAGTAACCATAATTCAGACACCCCACCCTTTATATCGTGACAACAAGGAGGTAGCATCTATTTCAGTAGCACACCAAATGTTTTAGCAATCAAAATGGTCTAAAAGCTTGTAAAACTTTCCTTTTATATTCTAGAGTGGGCGACATTTTTGTCGTAAAAGTGTTTTATTTCGGTATTTCAGAATGTTTCACGTTAAAATATTATGTTTCCTGCAGCGGTTCTGTTTTTGGTTTAGAAAAATGTGGTCTGGTACTAGGTAGATATTTATTTTAAATGTTCATGAATATGGTGATATTTTTGGAAAGTTATTATAACGAATTTCTAGTTACTATGGTGTTGGAAGTACGTTAATTTATTTCGATGGAATGTGATTAAATAAAACTATTTATAAAAAGGTAAACTGAATAGAACGACGCGACGCGCGTTTGGATCTTGGACAATTTTGTAGAAAAACTTTGACAAGCAAAACATTACAGTGAACGTATACTACGTACCATCGCATGCAATAATGCATGGACAGTTCAGAAAAAATACCGTGTGAAGCAAGAAATGACGCCACCTGGCGTAAATAAGTACTCGATTAGCAACATTGATTATATTGTTGATGCTACACTAACTAGAGGGCGCTCACGCTGTATAAAATGTTTATGTAGTTTCTTTTTTCTGTTTATACATTCAAATAATTTATAATGAATTATTTCTATTATATTAATTTATTCCTAACTATGTAATATGTTTGTTTAAATTGAATATTATTATCATTTTAAATAACTATCTGATTTTAATTATCTGTTTTAGTTTTCAAACATGAGGGTAGGTTGAATATGAATTCATAAATAAATTAGTAGGTAGTAGAAATAATTAGATTGAAGATTTATGAGTTATGACTAAGCTCAATTGATTGTTCGCTAAGTTTGTTTCGATTACCTCATTCGAGTGTGTTTAGCTCAGTTTTATTTTAATTTGGGTGAATTAACTTATTTCATCAAAATTGGTACGCGTTGTAATGTTGTTTTCCTTACAAGAGCTCAAATAACTGATTTGCAAAAACTTACCGACACTCGAAACTTGTCGACTTATCTTATTGTTAACGTAAGTAGTTTTGATTTCAAAATTTATACAAAGAAAAAAAAAATGTTTGAGTTACGACTATACTACTTAATAAATAATCATTATTGCGTATTATATATTTCTGTTATATTGTTGCAGAGAAAAACAGTTGTTCTATTGGTACGAAGATTTGAAGACGAGGGTTCTTTGCAACACCATCAAAGAACTAGTAGACCACGGCTCATAAACACATTATAGCGTCAAGTCGTGTTATGAGAGTATGAGGAAAATGGATTCCTGCCGATGACCGACTATGCTGCTTCTTAAGACTCAAGTGTTGACAATGCCCGTCGTGCTCTTAAAAGTGAAGAGCTGCATTATAGGAGGCATGTTGTGGAACCCTGGCCCACAGAAAACTATAAAAGGGCAAGATTACAGTTCACTTTGGATCATGTTAACTTTGATTTGAGTAATGTTTTTTCATCTTTACAGATGAAAAAACTTTTAAGTCCAGTAAACACGGACGCTTAAGTTTGTGGTGCCGAAATAATACGTGATAAACAAGTGGATAGGTAGTGTCCAATATGCTGGTCATATTACAGTGAACGTGTGGGGATAGATAAGTGTTGCCGATCCAGGATTTATATTTCATGATACTTAAGGAAGTCGGTTAAAAATAATATTACTTAACGTTAGTACTTATTATTTATATTAACTGGACACTCGGTTTATTATAACCTATTACATGACCTACGTATTTTAATTAAGTAACTAAAAAAAGTCAAACAACAATTTTTATTTTTTATTTTTTTTTTACATTACATAAGAACCTTTTCGTATGTTTTTGTGCATTTGTAAAGCTGTTATCCTACCTATTTAATTCATTTAACTTTTCACTTTTGTGATAAAATAATCCGGTCTCCTGTTTGTCTTTGTTGAGGTTACAAAAGCTTCAATCCTCTTTCCGATTTTGGAAACGAATACTTAAGCTATGGCCTCAATAAGAAGTTTTATATAATAAAATAATGTTGATCGATAATAAATGTCTGTTTTTTGAATAATAAACTGTAGGAAATAAACCTCTAAAATTTGTGTGATAGTGTCTTTTTGTTGGTCTCCGTTCATCCCTGTTGATATCTGACTACTAACTCGAATATTATATTTTTGAATGCTATGCGCACTTATTAGCTAAATGAAAACATTCCCTATGGTTTCTTTTGTTTTTTTTTATCATTTAACTAATCACTTAATCCAACCTAATACGTGTTTCCTAACTTCTTACTTACCTAACCTAATCCCAAGTTAAAGTCCATTTTTTTTCTATATCTCAACAGAATATATATTACATTTAGTTAGGACTAAGTTATAAAAATCTACCTCCTTTTTATTTCACCTACAGGTGACACCGGGTAATCCGGATATTGTCATTGCGGAAAGTAAAAACTTTAAATGTTTAATTTCTTATTATTATTTAAGTAGGAATTACAAATAAAATTGCTGTGAGGTATAAACAGAAATAAAACTTATGCCACCTACAAGTGACACTGGGGATTGAAGAGTTGAATATTACAGTTGGGCAGAAACCAAACGCCATCTATTAATTATTTTCGAAAATTTGATTTCTACCTTCACAGAAAAATAGACCCTAAGGTATCCATGCACTTGTGTGGGCGACTGTACTTAAAATGACTGAAGCCTTTTGAAGGGCGAAATCATTGTAAAAACATGAAAAAAATGATGTTGGTGGAATACATAACTTCCTCCTTTTTTAGGAGTTCGTTAAAATCTGTAAGCGACGCGTTTTTTTTTAACCTTATATTTTTGACTCATTTTCCGGTATGAGTGCATCCCTTTCTAACGAATATAATACACTGCGACGAGTACCATTTCGTCAGACACACTTAACCGGGAAAGTATAGCCCGGTTAGTAGCACCTTAAAACTAATTACAAAACTGAAAACACAAAATGGACCCCACGTTGTTGAGGTTTTGCTTCCTAAGGACTCTTTAATGAGGTCCAGTGCAAATATAAAAAGAGAGAGAACAAACAAAACTTAATTGTTAACACTCGAGATTCTATGTACTTTGTACCTGTTCGCCGCCATTTTAGTTTTTCATGAGGTAAATATAAGTTTCAGGGATCCAGGAAGTGTAAGTGGTTTGGATAACTTTTTGAATGGGCATTTTGGGTTTGTTGCTACTTGGAAAAGGTTACTTGTTGAGAGGGTACTTTTTGAGAATTTTACTGGGTTATTTTTTTGATTTTCTTGTTTTATAACTCACTATGTCATGAGTGTATAATCAATAACAGTTTAATTGGTTATAAAAAAGCTACCAATTTATTTAATTGCGTTTTAAAGGTAGCCGCGTTTCTGCGCAAGCCTTCGGGAGTTAATGTGTGATGTTATGTAATTTAAGTGAATAAAACTATTGCAGCTGATTTCAAGACTGGTCTTATCACCATATATCACCTACATAAGAACATTTTGTAAACTAACTAATTATAATTGCTTAAAACGAGTATTAACAAATCGTTCAAAAAACCGATACACTCAGTTCAAAATAAATAAAACAAAAGCAAAGCGCGAGTAATTAAGAACTTTTGCATTCGACACGAAACTCATAATCGTTGTTCCCAACTTCTCTTTAAAAGTCCGATTAAAATTAATTTCAATTCTCTGCATAGCAAACGTCACAAAAGGTTTACAACCCCGCTTTGTATTGTAAACAATAGTTCATTTTAATTTCATCTCGAGTGCCCTTAACTATGCTTCTCTCTGGCGAAAGTTTTTTCTATGTTTTTCATTTTTCTCTTAGGAAATTTTCTTGCTATAAAGTTAATGTGCTGTTTTTAGGGTTCCGTATTATTAAGGCTCCGCTGTTTGTCTGTCCGTCTGTATATCACAGAGTTGTATCTTTTGAACCTTAATATAGGATAGACGATTGACATTTTCACAGAGTGTGTTTCACAATAACCAACCAAGCAGAACGCTCTTAACTTGCACGTCTATAAACATCGTTCTCTCATAATTAAATGTATAATCTCAACGTGAATGATGTAACCAATATTTTGTTACAATACTTTTATTAAAAGAATGTCCTTGCACATTCTCTTTCCATAGAAATCGACGCTTTGGAATTGACAACCACAGCACTTCGTTTTCACGTTTATCTGACATTCAAAAGTGCCTGTAATGAAGTGTAATGGTCTAATTGAAATGATTGTTTAACATTTTTTTGTTTACTTAGTTATTAAGAAAAACGTAGAGTGAAAATGTACGGTGTCACGGAACTCTTTGAATGCGAGTCCGACTCGCATTGACCCGTTTTTCTCTTGTAAAGTTTTCTCGCCAAGTTAATGTGCCATTCTTTTTAAAAGTGCAGATGCTTGAAAGTTTACTGAAATACTGGAATTGTGACTAATAAGGTGTTAAGGTGTGAGGTCGTTGGAAAATATACGAGACAGCTAGTCTGTCTCGTTGGAGTTCACATGGACACTGGTGTTCGCTTGAGTTAATTTTATTTTAGAAGGTTTTGAGTTTTATTTCTTGAGAACTTGTCTGTAGAACGTTTTGTTTACTAACGCACTAGCTTTTGCCCGCGGCTTCACCCGCGTGTCGGAAATATCAAAAATGTCGATTTTCTATACATAGATACTTTCATTCCCTATTTCACCCCTTAATTTTGAAACATCCTTCCTTATGCTTGCTTGCTCCGGATGCTTACGTCATAAGAGGTCTAATTCGTGTCCAAAATTTTAAGTTTCTAGTCCTAAGTGTTTGGCTTGTGAGTGGATCCTCAGTCAGTCAGCTTTGCCTTTTATATATTATACTAGCTTTTGCCAGCGGCTTCGCCCGCGTGAAAATGTCGATTTTCCATACAAACTTTCATCCCCTATTTAACTCCCTTAGGGGTTCAATTTCGAAAAATCCTTCCTTATTCCTTGTCTACATTATAAAGGGAACCTCTGTGCAAAATTTCAGCTTTCTAGGTCCAAGGGTTTGGGCTGGGCATTGATGAGTCAGTCAGTCAGTCAGTCAGTCAGTCAGTCAGTCAGTCAGGACTTCTCTCTTTATTTATTAGATATATAGATAGATGGACAGAGAGGTAATGATAGGTAATGATAGTGTCAATGGTATTATCTGCAATAATCTGCATCAAGAAGTCTTCTTGATCTCATGTATTTGTTTCTCCAACGATACCATCTAACGCTAGTTAATAAGCTCTACCGAGTTCACGGAGGATTTGCAACATTTCACCCTTAGGCTTTCGCCATAAGGTTTAAAACTGGTTGACCATCACTAAACTTGGTAGTACATTTCCTATGTACATTTCACTTTCATGATAACCTCACAAACATCACGCCTGTATTTCACCTAAGGCTAAAACAGAGGCGTACCTATATAATATACACATGACATTTCACCAGTTATGTTTAGATCCCATGAAATAAAGGGCGAGCCTATTGCCATTAATCGGACAGAATTTAGACCCCGCTGCTACTGAAAATTTTTAATAAAAAAAACAAAAACCATTTTTTATGCGAATCTTGGAATCGAAACTATTGCTAAGCAGAGTTTGCAATTACTATACCAATGAGCCAGTCATCGGTTACATCACAGGATTCAGGCAATAAATTGAATTCCATGAAATCCTTAATAAATAATTAGGTAAGGTCAGAGTTTAGATCGGCGACGGATAAAGGTCAAAGGTCCAGTCCTGTCCGGTGGAATCACTGAGGTCTACCGCTCTTAACCCGGGTATATTAGGTAGGTAGTTACGTTGGACCCATTGTTGGACCGATAGTAATAATGATAAACTGACAGGCTGAAGTTAAGGCATAAAGATGGGACTGGTCGAAAACAATCACCAAAAAATATTTAGTTTATGGATTCTTGTTTTTAATTTTTGCCTAAAAACTGCGCTCCAAACTTTCTATTTCTCGGCTCCATAGCAACCTCGCCGTCGAGTGTGAATTTCGCCTCGATTGTATTAAAAAGTTTACCAAGTTAAACCGATATTGGGAGTGCGCTAGAAAGATCCTTATAGGTACCTAGGTATAGCTATAATAGCGCTAAAATAAAATATCATCTGCCTAGCCTTTTCCCAATTATTAAGTCGGGGTCAGCTTCCAGTCTAACCGTATGCAGCTGAATACCAGTATTTTACATGGAGCGACTGCCTATCTGACCTCCACAACCCAGTTAATACTAGGTAATACGATACCTTGCTAAGACTGGTTGTCAGACTTTCAGGTCACTGTCTACCTGTAACGACTGCCAAACATATATATTTGGCAGCCGGGACCAACAGTTTAACGTGCTTTCCGAGGCACGGAGGAAAACTCGGTATGTTACGGATGGTCACCCATCCACAGACCAACCTAGGCAAGCGGGGCTTAACCTAAAGATCGACCCGAGTGGCAGTTATTATTAAGCCACGACTCCACGAGCTCCTCGAGCTACAAAGATAAAATAAAATAAATAAATAATAACGTATTTTCTGCTGATATATCTGGTATAATAAGAATAATAAGGGTCTTACCTGTGCCATGAGCCTCAACGAACTCCAAGATGGACGGAGGGATGGAGCACTCCTCGTAGAACTCGCTGAGGAGCAGCTTCTGGATGTGCCCGGCCGGGTAAGTGATACCCTGCTCTTTGTAGCCGTCGCAGTTGGTCTTAGCGTGGAGTAGCTGGGCGTATACCCTGGTGGAAGGAATTCATGTCGAGTTAATTAACGGTAAACCTTGCCGTATTAGAGGGGGAATTCTTTATTCTGAGATGTAATGAGTGCCTAAATGTGAACTGATATAATTGCCAAAAAGTACTTTTTAGGTTTCAACTTTAATAGGCAAAACGGAACCTCTATATAATATTTTTTCTCTGTCCGTCACAGATGTTTTTATAACTTTATACGGAAAATATATTCAATGTAAATCTATCTACCTTAAATCAAAATAATACTCGATCATCTAACAGTAGGTAAATCATAATAGGTACGTCTAGGAACATGGGAAGTCCTATATCCAACGATCACCACAAATACCAAGGCTTCAAAGCCTCAAGAAGTATCAATTACAATAGATGGTCAAATGTCAAGGTATTCTTACCTTCTGGAGTCCTTAGCCTTCTGTAAGAAGACGACTACGATGGCTTCTGACCGAGCATACCCGTTGGCGCTGTTGTCGAAACTCTTGCATCTGCCGTCCGGTGATAACACTCCCAATCTAGAAGAATAAAGAAGGTAAGTCAAGAGTTGCTATGTCATAAACGAGGAATGAGACGTCACGGTCATTCTATAGAAAAGAACCAGCCACGAATTTTATAGGAAAACTTAAAAAAATCATAAGGAAAGTATACTTCGTCAGTATTCGAGCTCTGACATATGAAGACATAAATAAATTAGTTCTCCAAAGTTATTGCCCTTGCTATTATTTCATTAAAATATAGTCGCTACAATTCTTTACGGATAACAATAGAATATAGATATTGAGAGGAAAAATTAGCTTACTGTTAACAAAGTATGACAGAAATAACGAGTCTTTGGTCAACTGGCTGGACCCACGAGATCAGTCGAACAAATCACATTTTATTTTATTTTTTCATTGTTTTATTGTGGGTCCGGTTGCAAGCGAGTTCAGTTGACCAATGACTCAACACGCATCAGAAATTCAACCTTACTTACTACGACAGAAATAAACAGACAGTCATTAACAAAAAGATACTTTAAATATATGCAATTCTGTAATAATTAGCTGTTATTATACTTACAAGCACTAGAAAAACTGAAAAATCACGACATGGAAAACCACAACTTCCATTTTCTCCGCACCCAGCAGAATATCACGACATGTATTAATAAATAATGTCGTTCTACCCTCGTTTGCGCTAAAAACTACATTAAAGTTACTTCCTAAGCAAAGAGTGCATTACAGGGACTTTTCCGGTCACTCTGTGACTTTTAAATGTAATTTTCACGTGGCGAAAATGTAAGTATCTAACTAGGTAAATAGCTCATTTTATAAAGAAGAGTATATAATTTATTTTTGCCCATGTGATTTAGTTTCAAACTTCTTTGCGTTTTTTGGGCTGCATATTACACCACCACAAGCAAAGTTTTCTAACTTTGACAATTCGTACGTTACTACTTTTACTAAATTGATAATTTCAACTTGTTTAAAGATAGATATCTCCTTGTGTAAGTTTCCAAAGAAAACAAAAGCTTTTCAGCCTTTTTTCAGCAATTCTCTGATTGTATCAGAGTTGATATTTCATCTATATTTACTTCTTTCCTTACCTGGAGAACTGCAGAGATACGTAAGGATGGAGACAAAGGTTGGAGCCTCCAACGATGGCAGAGTCACAGTGGCCGTCACGGATAGCCCTGAAGGCGTGCTCCAAGGCGTAGAGGGAACTGGAGCAGGCTGAGTCCACGGTGTAGGAGGGGCCGGTTACTCCCAACCAGTAGGAGATACGGTTGGCTAACATGGCACGGGAACATCTGAAAAAGAAACGAGGTTGAGATTTTTGATATTTCGCGATTATTTTTATTAATTTAATGATAATCATCTAACTTTTGCAGGTGAAGGGCAGATCATTTTGGCGATGAGTCGCCAAATGAAATGCCCTTCTGATCTGTCTAGCCTTTTCCCAATAATGTTGGGGTTGGCTACCAGTTTATCTGGATGCAGTTGATTACCAGTATTTTACATGGAGACTACCTATCTGACCACTACAACCCAGTTAGTCCTTGACTAATTCGTAAAACCTGTTGTCAGAATTTCGAGGCTCTAGCTGACTACCTGTAAAGACTGTCAAAGATCTACAAAATAAATGAAAGCAGAAAACTCGGCAGTAATGAACGGTCACCCGTCCACAGATCCACCTTGGCATGCTCTGCTTAACCTTGCCGGGTGACTACTATTTTTTAACAAAAATACTATTGGATAGTTTTATTTTCGACTAGCTATTGCCAGCGGCTTCGCCCGCGTGAAAATGACGATTTTCCATACAAACTTTCATCCCCTATTTAACTCCCTTTCGGGTTGAATTTCGAAAAATCCTTCCTTATTCCTTGTCTACATAATAAAGGGAACCTCTGTGCAAAACTTCAGCTTTCTAGGTCCAAGGGTTTTTGCTGGGTGTTGATGAGTCAGTCAGTCAGTCAGTCAATCAGTCAGTCAGTCAGTCAGTCAATCAGTCAGTCAGTCAGTCAGGACTTCTCTCTTTATTTATATAGATTCGTAAATCGACATAATATTATCGTACTTCACGTTTGCACTGCATGCTCAAGTTCACCTCAGTCCTCAGTAAATTCCACCAAATATATTATTATTGAAACTATCCGCTCCTCAGTAACCACGTCAGGCAATAACGCGGGTGGCTCTGATCTCAATATTGCGTATGAAGCAACTCCTCGTCGTTTTGCTATTAATATCCTTAATATTAAACATACTCCTGACAGTTATAATTAAAAAGGGTGGATTACGAACGTGGTAGTTAATAAATGTTTAATCAGACTCGTTTTTGAAACTCTGTCTTGTCTTTAGAGATGAGAACTTGTCACAGTTTAAGTCATTGTGATTAATATTATGGTAACTGGGCGATCAAAGTCTGGCAGAAATAGACAAAATGACAAAACTAACTTTCCCAAATATGATCTACCTAGATTGTTTTTTTCGCCCCCGTAAACCTTAGGGGTGCCACTTTTTCGCTCACAATTAACAAGTCGAAGGAAATGATTTTTAAGCCCCTTGTAATAGGGGGTGAGCCTATTGCCATCAACGAGGCACAAACCCAGATTCGTGGTTGCTACTCACTAATTCCTGATGGAAAACCCAAAAAAAAAAAAAAAAATAATAATAATAATAATTTATTTTTTGTTTTTTATTTAATCTGTTCAATAAAAATATAGTAAAACAGTCCTAAAAGTATCCCCTGATACTGAAATATATATGTACTTCCGGCGTTCCCTGCTGACTGGGTCATATTTATCACGGCAAGAACTCACTCACAATTTATTGAAGATTGCGCTGATCATACGAACGAAGGGGAATCGATTCGCCATGGGGTATTATAATGTCATAATCTTCTTTCTTTATAGACGTTTTAGTACATGGAGTAGCAATAAAAAAATATCTTATTAAAAAAAAAACTTTCTTTCTTCTGTTCAACACCATAGAGTTTTATTTTTATTTATTGGTCGCACATTTTGTATTGCGTCATAGTGAGCTTTCATCCGATTTATCGTTTAGAAGGGGTGAATTTTCTAAAATATATCTGTAATGATCACTTTCATAAAATTATTACCCATGTTCCTAATATGTCTGTCTCAGATTAAATTAAAGATCTTAGAACTGCAAGCTCATTGCAGATGTATCTAGATTTAGCTTATTACAAAACAAACACAAAACGCTAGTACAAAAGGACATAACAAAATGCCCGTTATAAAATAAGTACTTATGACAAGTTTTAAACGCTTTTGAAGGCGTGAAGCAATTGTAATAATGAACGTTTGAACAGAGTTGCGGCGCAAAGTTGCATTTAATCGCTTTATGCCTTTGCGATTATGTTGAAATGAATTTAATGGCTGTGGGCGAACATTTTAATAGTTCGGATGAGTTTTAGAGAGAACGGGGATTATCGGATGAGTTTATTTTGGCAGTTAAGTGAGGATAATAGCCGAGTACGGCTCGAAGAATGAGATTGAATATCGTAAATGATGTAACCAAGATTTTGTAAGACTATTTTGATTTATTTTTGTCTAACAGAAGTTGGCACTAATCTTACTAATTTGTAATCACGTTCTGGAAAACAGCTCTAAATATTCGATTCAAATTGCAATATAGGCTATTATGCGAGCGAAAATACGTGCTACTAAGACTAGACTGGACTAGCTAGGCTTGCTTAGGTCTCATATCTGAGAAAATTTGTTATCTCTATTTTCAACCAAGTAGAACTAGGTAATATGTATATATCGCTCGATAATTAAAAGTACCAGTACCTGTAATATAATACAAATTAATTTCCGTTTTGATTATGATAAGCAAATTGTTATCTTAAGAGGAAATGCGAGTGCTGTCTCTTACTACTATCGCTGTCTCTCTCCGTCCTCCTGCCCTCAAATTCGTGCGATAAGGACAACTATAGAAAAAAGTTAGAATTCGAGGTTTGGCTCTCGCCTATTTCCTCCTCCAATATTGAACCAATTTAAAAGATATTTTAGACAATGAATAAGGAGGTTATATACTACGCCGCTATGTTTTTCTTTTTTCGTTAATAGTTGTCAAATTTGTACACTAGGACTCTGTTAACAGCGATCTAAACAAGCAATTTTGAGCATTTTTTGAGGGTTCTAGTGCTTATAAAAATAATTTATCACCAAAAAGGAAAACATAGGGGCATAGAAATAGTTAATATTTATTATTCTGTAAAAAACCATTGCTCTAGGGTCATTAACCAAAAAGAAAACAGGCGAGAGCGTTTGTATGGAGAAAAGACCACTCGCGTTTCCTCTTAATCGTTATAAGTAAATTGTATGGAATACCTACATCGTGGATGACCTAACCTTTCAACCTCCACTTTATAGCTGCAGATATAAGTCTATAATATCATTTACCTGAATATAATAGGGAATAGGTTACCGACGTAGCCCGAAGAATCGCCAGACTTAAGTGGCAATGGGCAGGGCACATTGCTCGCAGAACGGATGGCCGATGGGGCCGAAAAGTTCTGGAATGGCGACCGCGAACCGGAAGACGTTGCGCTGGAAGGCCTCCCACTAGGTGGACCGATGACCTGGTCAAGGTTGCAGGAAACCGCTGGATGAGAGACGCACGGGACCGGTCAATGTGGCGACGCCTGGGGGAGGCCTATGTTCAGCAGTGGACGTCTTTTGGCTGAAATGATGATGATGAATAGGGAATACTTACCCAGTGATACCGAAGCCGTTGACCTGCATCTTTTCGTAGAACCATGTCTTCTCTGACTCTGAGAAGCAAGCACCCACGAACACACCGGTCTTTGTGTCGCGAAGTTCTTTAGGATTCACACCTGGAGACAAAAATATTATTTAAAAAACTATACGAATATTATTAATAGGTTCAGAAGGGTTCTTATGTTTAATACAAAATTACACCTGTAATTCTTGAGGGTTAGGCAGCGGTTGTACCTTAATTAGTCGGATATCCTTCGTTTAATTTTTCAAGTTTATAAGGATGCCAGATACTCCTAAAGATACAATCTAGATTTATTTTTGTACTAAAATCTCTTAAAATAAATCTTCATTCTACAAAAACAGAAGAATTTATTTGGGTTACATTCTTCTAAATTTTTATCCTAAAAAAACTATTATAAATAACAGTTTTTCTTCTCGTGGAAAAATCTCGAATCTCATCTCTCGAAATCTTATAAATAATCTGTACTATTCTTTAAGGTCCCATTAAAATAGGTGGACAATTTTTAATACAGCGTTCAGGGTCTAACCAAACAAAAAAAAACATTAAATAAAATGTTTTTTTTTTTACTTAAAATAATAAATTGCCGGCACTTTTTCTTATTATTTTTTTTACCATCGTCCTTATTTTGGTGGTATGAATGATTTCTGAAATTTTGTCCACCTATTTTAATGGGACCTTATATTATATCCGTATATTAAGTAGATAATGGCATCCAAACTTCTCATTTGACATTTCAGTCAATATTCCATCAGAAGGATTATTGAATACTTCGGAGTATTTCGTATTAATGCGTATCTTCCCTCCTGAATTATTCAACAGAGCTGTCATGTGGTAATCTATTTATGTCGCTTCAGTCTCCGAAATATTTGGAGTGAAATCTTGAGATACGTGTTTTTAGAGACCCTTGAAATCCGTTAGTAGTATTTTTTGCTTCAAATAATTAAATGTTTCCGCTATTACGTGGAATAGCAGCAAGCATTTCAAAGGCTCTTTATAAAGTCGCAGAATAAACTGTAGGCAAATAGCCTTTAAGTTTTTTACTTTAGGAGCTGTACTTGTAGAGCTGGGGACATCAAATAAGACGCAGTCAAAAGACAAGCACTTAGCTACGTTCCAATTGGTTAAGTACACCCAGACTTAGAATAAATAGTTGTTATGCAAACAAACTACCACCTAATGAACAAATCGTCTCGGTAGTTAAAAGGATTCTATATACTGCTTTAATTCTTTCGGCCATATTAATTTGAGCTTTATTGGCGCCCAGTGTGGGACTGATTTGTTGGGCGCCAAAAGCATGTTACCTAAGGAACTTCGCGTTTTATCTAATCGGAATCACCTGAAATCTGACAGTGACAGGTCACAAGACCGGCGGCGTTCGCTGTCGACCGTTTCCATAGTTTAACCTGGTCTGTGTGGTTTCTACTGTGGTTGTAGGCACTTAATACGTGACATCTCTAAGATTACATAGTAACCAAAATGTTATCGCTGTGGGCTTTTTTGGAAAAAGCTTTATACGCTAACATGGGGGGTGCGGGGAATTTACCATGAAATGGAAGAACTGTCTAAACAGCTCTTTCCAGGCTTCTAAAAGCCTGGAGCGGTGATTCAAAGCCTTGCTATGTGAATCGGCGGTTTGTGGACTGTAATAAAATTTATGTGGCAGCATACATATATTTTGAAGGAGGCAATTTTTTGGTATGGAGAAACAGGAACAATGGAAAGACACAGGATGCAGCGCCTTACCTTTTTGCAGAAGTCTGGAGTCGCCTTCCTGCTGTAAGGGCCTTGCACTTTCTTGATGTAGGTACAGGTTAACCACGCGGCAGCCAGCGTGTTTCCACAGTTAAGGGATCCCTTCCCGTTTGCAGCACTTCAAATCACTGTAGCTTGATAGTTAGGTGGATCTAAACTGAATTATAGACCCGAAAACTCTGAATTTATCACGAAATCTAGATTTATTTGCGGTAAAGCCCTGGAGAGGTGCTTTCGCGGCGGCGGAGTTAGACGAACCTCTTTTTCAACATGGCGTCGGATACGCTCAATCTTCTTCCAGCCTTGTATTGCTGTTTCGCTCTGACCTATGGTAGACGCTGCAGGAATGAATAGGAAGGAAGGAAGTGATGGGAAACTACCGCCACATTCTAATAAAAGTTAAATACATTTACCCTTCTTTTGGGTTAGTCGGGTAAAAAAGATTTGAAGTATGTAGCTTTGGATGAAGCGATGTATATGGCGACAACATTCTCCCGACCTTAAAGGGTTGCCTTTAACGACGTATACCCTAACATATACAAATATACTATTATATAACTAAGCGATAAGATCTGATCCAGACAGAGTCAGGTTTTGATAATCCATTCGCGGGATTGTCTGCTCTAAAAGGAGTCAGAGAATTTAACTTAAATACCTATTTGTAATAAACCTATCACTAAGCTAACCTAAAGTATGAGAGTTGTACTCTCACTGACTCGGTAAAAGGCACACACGGACCACTGGGCGGACCAGGCTACCTTTAGACGTTCTAACGGTAAGAGAGCGCGTTGTGCCATCCTTCGAGGTATGAACAGCCTCCACCACAGCCAGAGGCCAAGCAAATGGTGGAGCATTATCGACAATCAATATAACTACTGATCCCAGTGGGATCGGAGTAGATGGAGTATTTCACTTGGATCTAGATTGCAATTGATGCAAATATTCTACCCGCCATCGCTGCCAGAAAGACTGTACCATTTTTTGCAAGAGAGAATGTCTGTCCAGCAAACTAACGTTCTCTACTTGGGGAGCTGGCAGAGAGCAGAGGGGCGCAGTATTGAGAAAATGAGCGGGCGTGAGAGCCGATGGCTCTGAAGGGTCGCTACTCATAGCGGTCAGCGGACGCGAATTTACAAGTGCCTCGATTTGCGTTAGCACCGTCAACAGCTCTTCATACGATAATATTTGTTGCCCGATAATCCTGAACAGATGAGATTTTACCACCTTTACCATGCTCTCCCAGCAACCTCCCATATGAGGCGATTGGGGCGTTATGCGTTTCATCTCTATGCGACTTTCTGAAAGCTCATATTCAAGATGCGCGCGATGCTCATCGAGGAACTTGTAAATTCGCGTCCGCTGACCGCTATGAGTAGCGACCCTTCAGAGCCATCGGCTCTCACGCCCGCTCATTTTCTCAATACTGCGCCCCTCTGCTCTCTGCCAGCTCCCCAAGTAGAGAACGTTAGTTTGCTGGACAGACATTCTCTCTTGCAAAAAATGGCCCACCGTCGCAAAGTCGCATGTCTGTCGGTCTTCTACAGGCTGTACTTCGGGGAGTGTGCGCAAGAGCTCCACGAGCTGATCCCACCATCTCCCTTCTTCCATCGGGAGACTAGACGTACTGCAGGGTACCACCGATACCTAGTCGACATTCCACACATTCGAACGAAGCGCTTTGCTGGGTCCTTTATTATGCGCACAGCCAAGGAGTGGAATTCCCTGCCTGCGTCGGTTTTTCCGAGTTCATATAACCCTAATCTGTTTAAGTCGCGAGTAAACAGGCTTCTACTGGGTAAGCTCGTTCCATCGTCGACATCATCTATGCCCTTAGGGCAAGATTGAAGTCAAGAGCAAGCCCATTTATAATAAAAAAAAAAAAAAAAAAAAACCCGACGAACCTTAAATTTCTTGACTACCAAAGAAATCTACGTGATCGTGTCTACTTCTGAAGTTTTATTATCAAATTTAAATGCTTGGGGCCCGTCGCAAAGGCAATATTGAGTTTTAATTACTCTGTGGACTGAAACTTTTAATGGATGGAAAAGATAACGGAACGCTTGCCCGTCTGGTTTGCGAAATGACAGTCACAATTGCTTTATTGTGACTTAAGATAAGAATTCTTTATTCGAAAAATAATTGTCCGTAAAGTACGGACAATTATTTTTGGTGATGGTGCTCTCTTGATGAAAAGTGATGAGTAACTTCATATCTTCGTTGTTCAGAACATTTTTGGAAGGTATGGGGAATTCATTGCTAAGTCTAGTATATTCAAATCGCAAATGACGTTCCGTAGCGGTTTTATAAAATGGCATAACGAAGACAAAATTAACGTGAGGTTGTCTTTTCACTTCAAAAATAATTTTCTTGTAGGTACAATTTATAACTAAGAGACACTTTTGTAAAGAAATAATCTTACATAAAGCTTCATTCATATGCAATGTGCCATAAAGAATCTGGTTGCCATCTCTGTCAAACGAATTCGTATTCGTAGAAAGAAGCAAAGAATGACAAAAGGCTGTATGCTTTTGAAGAATTTCGGGCCTAATTGGGGCATGGAGTTAATGAGATTCTGTGTTACTTTGAATATTACCTACCTACACTTCAAAAGTATGTAAGATCTCGAAACACGAGAAAAAAAACGATCAAAATAAACCAAAATCAGAAATCAAAATAAACCAGAAATCTTTTAAAGTTTTTAACTATCTTTAATATTACCACGAAAAGCCAACATTCTCAGGCGTCACTTAATGAAACATTAGTTCATTGAACAATTCAATACATGTTATGTAGTTCATTGTGTAAACTGTTACACGCCGCGGTGCCACCCTGTTCAACTGACTGGAGTTTAACCCAACTTTTAAGTTTCTCGTATAGGCGCAAGTCTATTGATGGGACATTTAAAAGGCAAACCGAAATCTTTGTGGCACGTTTGTGGGACAAAATGTGGACGATTCTTGGTATTTAAGAAACAAAATATTTTCTTTTCAGTATCTTAAGAAAAAATCTAAGCATTGGTTTAGATACATATATGGGGCTGAGTATTAACTCAAAATTTACGATTATTAATCTAAAAATACAGTTTTACTAAAAACATGATTGTGATGCGATGTGTGTGTGTATGTGTGTGTGTGGTTTTCGTGGTTCTATATATTGATTAGAAAACTTAAAATCGCTCTCCTTAAATAGGCTTTTTTGAGTTAATAGTGTTCATCTGGACCAACGATATGTGGGAATGAGTTTTAAGTAATAAAACTAATTTATTAAGAGGTTGTGGGCCACGAATAGAAAATATAAACATTTTTTATTGATTTATTAAAATCGTTGCTCTAGACTAGACATTTCTCTTCTAGCGTGGGTGGGTGCGTTTACGAGCATTTAAAGTCACATATATACACAAACTGACAGACCTGGATCCCTGGATCTGTTTCCTGCGGGAATTGAACTAGCTGCAGCGCAGCAGTCAATCGCATAGCCACTGTGTTGTCAAAAGATAGTTCAACTAAAACTACTCACTCTTTTTCCATCTTTATATAAATCAAAGTAAATAAAGAAGGTGCTGCCAGTATATTGCGTGGTCTGCTGCTTATGATTAAAGTTGTAATTGGCTCGGAAAACTTCGGCGGCTAATTGAAACTAAGTTGAGTCGAGACAAGTTCGCGAACAGCGCTAAGTGTTGTGGAAATTATGAGGTAGCATCTGTACTTAGGGAAGTGTTACACGATATTGGTTAGGATGTGAAAAAGATAAATTCTGAAATCGTGAGAAAACGCGACAAAAACAATAAAAAAACACGCTTTAGAGGGACGTCATTCATTTCTCATCTTTCTCAGCAAACCTTTTTATTTTATACCCATATCATGGGAGTACACGTCCGCCATTTTTTGAAGATCATTATTTTGATTTTAGAATGACGTTACTTAGCTAACCATGCACGCACTGCCATCTAAACTAAACATAATGCAAAATTTTAGCTCAATTGGAAACCAGAAACTGTGAAAGAATTAAGTACATTTAATAACTCTAAATCTAGTCACTAGAACTAGAATTGTTGAACTAAAGAGAATAAATATTCATGACACTTATATTATATTCAAAGATCTAATAAACTTTTTTTGATAACATTGATAAAAATATAAAGGTTGGGCACACAAAAATGTCTTCAAGACAAAACCACCGACCCATTCCAACCATTCACATTTTAACAAAACTAATTTAAGTTAATACTCGTATCGACGCTCGACGCCTAAATCTATAAAAAATATCTGTTCAATATCGAGAGTAAAATTTCATGTTATCCATTTTAAATAGTCGAAGAACGCCAGGTGCAAGGATCCTCAATATTTTTCATTTTGAACCCCTGAAATAGCACTTTAAGAATCTAAGAAGCGATAAAAAGTTCTTAAAATGGCTCTCGTAGCCGATTTAATTCATCCGAGTGGTTTGACTTGAGATGTAGACAAATTGGACTCATTGGCGCCAAAGAAAGGTAGTCATCGATTGAAATGCCTACATTGTGGGTAGTGAATGGAGGACGCTGTAAGACCGAAATGAATAATGATTGATTTTTAACCGACTTCAAAACAGTTCACAACGTATATGCAAAATTTCAGGATCAGGATCAGTTCAGTGGTTTATATGAGAAAAAGTAATAAAATTAGTGTCACATTTATAATATTAGTTTCGAATATATTTATGTCTTTTATTCTGAACAAAATGAAAATTTTTTGGAGACTTTTTCCAGGCTAGTTTTGACACGAGAACTAAAAACAGGAAATTCATTGGAATTCTGAATTGTATTTGAATTAAGCAATCAATCAAGGTGGCAACTAACAATGAAAATTAAAATATTACGAAACAATTATTGTGCAAAAGGAAATCACCTAAAAAAGTTAATCAACCTCTGGGTAACAAACATTAGGATAAAGAAGTTGAATAATTGATCAGATCAGTAAAATGCCGCTTGGAAATAAAAAGACATAAAGTGAGTATTAAAATTAGTAAGACTATGACTAAAAGCATCTCACATTATAAGGTGTCAAAGGGATTCACGAAGCCGTCAACCAAGTATTCTGTAATTCAAATTAAGTAACTTTTTTTTAATTAAAATCACACGTATGGTGCAGATTAAAAAAAAACACGCCTGATTTTTTGAACTCATGTGTGTGTTGTATTATTATCACGTGCTTCGATGATGGAAAACAATTTGAGGAGACCATCATGTCTAGATATATAAGCATGTGATGTGGTATGAAAACTCTGACACTTGGTTAGGAGGCACTAATCACAAGATAAACAAGAACATATTGGTTTAGAATATTTTTTACGGCTATAAAAGATTCCTATTTTTTGTTCGTAACGGTGTAAGAGACGGAACTTTTAAAATTTAACCAGAATCAATGTTACTGATTGCAAGGGTGAGGGGAGGGTTGCTAAAATGTTCCGTTTTCCATCCGGCTGATCTCTCCCTAAGACGCCATTCTTTAATCTTAACTTACTGTATATAGGATCCCCCATAAAACGGCTAACAAATTGGTTAATAAGTTACAAATTCTATTACCAAATCCTGGCACATGTTTTTTATATATCTTAAGCTTAAGATACGGAAATGTTATCATCATTATTTTGGCTTGTTTTCCGGTCCAACATTTTGTAGACGATTTTATTATGCGTAGTTGTTATTCGTTTTTCTTGGCAACAATAAGCTTTTCCACTTTCGTTCCGTAGATTGGTATTACAGAAAATACTATTTATGTTACAGAGAAAGGCTTTGAACTTTCAAAAACGAAATATTGGAGAGGACAGAACATTGTTGGTTTTTTTACTCACACCTCTTGTTCATTTGGTAGCGTATATTTTGTGCGGATCTATCATAATATCCTCCGAAAATAAGGAATATTCGACAGGAGCTCCAGTTTTTGTATTCTCAAAATTCCAACCATCAGTGGCAGTAAAGAGAAATTTATACCCCCTTTATGAAAACCCAATACTGCTCTCATTAGCCGAAGCAATACCTCTTTTTGCATTTGACTGCTTGAAGTATATCTCGTTGCAAACGATTTAACCAACTGCCCGTATCTTTGATACTACACTAGAAACAACAAGTGAAATATGCTTGTCTTATTTTAACATGCTTTCCGAGGCACGGAGGAAACTCGTTATATAACACAGCACATCAAGCTTCTACAATCAGTCAAAATTTTATAATATTATTATGAAGAAACTCTCTCCATTCAAACGGTTGACAACCAACCGTCGGGCGAGGCTATATAAACCGAGCGCGCCCTACCACTCGTCCATTTTGTTCGAGGATTCCACCGAGACCACATCGCTCCTATCGTAACCTGTATTTTGCTTACTTATTCTCTTGTGTCATTTCTTGTTATTTTTGTGTGCCATTTTTATGTTATAAATCTGTTTGTGTAATTGATAATTTATAAAACTAATTAAAGTTAGGTTATTTTGTGCCTGTCGTTTTTTTTTTATTATAAAATTGAGGCTGCCGCTTAAATCAGAAGTGGGATAGGCTCCATAGTCTATCCTAGCTCTGGTCATCAGCAGACAGATTGGTTTTATAATTTAAAAATGGCTGAGAGGTCTTCAGCCCGCGGTAGAGGTAGGAATAGGCGCGATCAGAATGTAGATGATGGAGGGCTCCAACAAACACTGGGAGCTATCCTTACGCGTCTCAATGCGTTAGAGAATAGCCACATACCCTCCACGAGTACCGAAACATCCGATGCGCATTCCATTGTGGTGCCTAGCACTGTTGCTATGCCACCACCGCAGTCTCCGCTAGCGGAACCCGCATCGCACCTCAGTACAACTGGGGAGTCGCTTGCGAGTAATTCATCTATGGACGCCACTGATCGCCTCATAGGAGCTTTGAGTGTGTTGTCTAAGGTCAGATCTAAACATTATTATATTTCCAACTTCGACCCTAGTTTACATGATATCGATTCTTGGTGCGAGGAAGTAGAACGGGCGCGTAGTATTAATGATTGGGATGACAATGAGTGTTTAGCTAGAATTTCTCACTGTTTAAAGGGGGATGCTCGCGCTTGGCTCAGCGAATGGGTCACTAACGACCGTTCGTGGACCAATTTTAAAATTGAATTTAAACCGTTGTGTTCACGAAGAATCGACATAGCTAATATTCTTTATGATGTCATGAGTACCAACTCCGACAATTATTCTACGTACGCTGAATACGCCAGACGCTCCATCTTGCGTCTTAATATTGTTAAGGGGTTAAGTGAGGAGTTGACAGTCGCGATTGTAATACGGGGAATAACTGACGCGCAGGTACGTGCCGCTGCAACCAATGCTAAGCTTTTGCCTAAAGATCTTGTAGATTTCTTTTCTATTTATACGAAACCTAACTCTAAATCGAGTGTTAGTTCCGTGAAACCTCAAAGCAACACTAGACCGTTCGACAAAAACACACGAAAGCGACCTGCCAATAATAGTAAAAGTGATACTAAGTGTTATTCGTGCCAGTCGACCGGTCATATACAGCGTTATTGTCCAAAGCAGTCAAAAACAAACGAATCAAAGTCGAGTGAACCGTGTTCGTTTTGTAAAAAACCGGGTCATGACGTAACAACTTGTTTCGCTAAACAACGCTCCGACGGGGACAAGAAAAATGTTAATTATTGTCACGAGCTAAAAGGCGTTTCAACTGACAGTGATGTCACAACCGCGGTTATACAGGGCATACCTATAGACGTGTTGATAGATAGTGGCTCACGCGTGTCGTTAATATCCGAACTTGTACTTAAACATTTTAGATGTGCACAAGTACCCACATATCAAGTATTACGTGGTATAGGCGGTCAAAACTTTGAGTCTAGTACCCGCGTTACTTTAATTATAGAATTTAGCGATATTTCGTTGGAAGTCGATTTGTTTGTTGTTCCGCAAACATGTATGAATGTGCCAGTGCTAATAGGGACTGACGTGTTAAACCGGGACGGTGTGACGTATATACGTGGTAACAATCAACAACGGATTATGCGAATTCCTAGTAATAGCGATCAAAATGTATTCCTCGTTAACTCAAATGATCAGTTTTTAATTAACACGCCGCTGTTAGGTACTGATCGTGAAAAATTATTATCTGTTGTCAATGAGTTTAAGCAATTTTTTATAGTCGGTACTGCTTTAACCACGGTTACAACCGGTAGTATGCAGATTCGGTTAACGAATGACACGCCTGTCTGTTATCGGCCCTATAGGCTTTCAATTGAGGAAAAATTAAAAGT
Organism: Diarsia mendica; assembly: GCA_949316265.1. Taxonomy (NCBI): domain Eukaryota; kingdom Metazoa; phylum Arthropoda; class Insecta; order Lepidoptera; family Noctuidae; genus Diarsia; species Diarsia mendica. The sequence goes on along the minus strand of OX438903.1, from coordinate 13,422,580 downwards.
CCGTGAGATTGTCAAAGATTTGCTAATTAAAGGTATTATTCGCGAATCTGAGTCACCATATGCAAGTCCGATAATTCTTGTAAAGAAAAAAGACGGCAATGATCGTATGTGCGTGGACTATCGGGCGTTAAATGCCATTACTGTTAAGGATCGTTATCCATTGCCCCTAATAGAAGACCATATCGACCGGCTTGGTAAAAGTAAATACTTCAGCTGTATCGACATGGCTTCAGGTTTTCACCAGGTGATTCTTGATAGCGGTTCTGTTCACATGACTGCCTTTGTGACCCCGGAAGGTCACTTTGAATACCTTAAGATGCCATTTGGTCTTGCGAACGCGCCAGTAGTTTACCAACGAATCATCACTAAGACTCTGAAATCGCTAATTGAGTCCGGTAAAACATTAGTTTACGTTGATGACGTTTTAGTACTAGCGTCAACCATAGACGAAGCTATACAAAACCTACGCGAAGTCTTATGTACGCTAACGTCAGCAGGGTTTTCTATTAACCTAAAGAAAAGTACGTTTGTGGCGACAGAAGTTGAATATTTAGGTCGCACTATATCTGAAGGTCAGGTTAGGCCGAGTCAACAAAAAATTCAAGTATTGATTGACTCTCCTGTGCCCACAAACGTTAGACAGGTTCGACAATTACTTGGCCTGGCTGGATATTTCCGTCGGTACATACCAGGATATGCCTCTAAGACTGCGCCAATAGCTAGCTTGACGCGGAATAATGTTAACTTTCATTGGGGTGCGGAACAAGAAAAAGCTCGAAAGTTCCTTATTGACGCTTTAACTAATGAACCGGTACTTGCTATCTTTGACCCAGTCTTACCAACAGAGTTGCATACCGATGCGAGCTCGATAGGTTACGGCGCAGTACTCATTCAAGTACATGAAAATAGTATGAGGCGGGTCGTGGCCTATTTTAGTAAAACCACCCAAGGAGCCGAACCGCGATACCATTCATACGAGCTCGAGACGCTCGCAGTCATTAAAGCCTTACAACATTTTAGGCATTATTTATTAGGTATCACGTTCAAAATTGTCACTGATTGCAACGCGCTCAAATTAACAGAACGTAAGAAAGATCTTCTACCACGGGTCGCGCGTTGGTGGATTTACATGCAGGATTTCCACTTTACGATTGAGTATAGAAAAGGCGTAATGATGCAACACGCAGATTATCTGAGTAGAAATCCTGTCGATGTTCGTCAAATCACCAGACCGAGAAACTGGGCTCAGATTGCTCAATCAGCGGACGAGGAAACTCGTACGTTGATTGACAAAATAAATAATAACGAATTAGACTCATCTCGTTATGTTGTTCGTAACGAACTTCTTTACTACAAGTATACCCCTACTGGGGCTGAGCCAAGGCTACTGTGCTATATCCCTAAGGGGCACAGGTTGAGCCTCCTACGTATTTTTCATGACCAGCATGAACATATATGCGCCGATAAAACCATTGATCTCATTCAGCGCCATTTTTGGTTCCCTGGTCTGTCTACTTTTGTTAAAAAATATATTGGTCACTGTTTAGTATGCCTATCATCCAAAAGAGTCCCTAGGGCTCCTCACTATCCGATTTCCTCATGGCACAAGCCTGATACTCCATTTAGTACTGTGCACATGGACGTACTGGGTCCTCTCCCTGTCTCAAATGATAATAAATATGTTTTGCTTATTGTGGATGCCTACTCTAAGTATTGCCTATTTTACGCCATAAAAAGGCAAGATTCTGAAGAACTGAAACGAGTAGTATCTAATGCTATCTCTCTTTTTGGTACCCCTAAGCTTATTGTGTGTGATAGAGGACGTATGTTTGAGAGTGCGAGTTTTCAGGGTTGGGTTTCTGATTTGGGTAGTGAAATTCATTTTATAACACCTGAAATGCACGGTGAGAATGGTCAGGTGGAGCGCTACTGTCGTACTTTACTTAACATGTTACGAATTGAAGCCGATAAACGTGACAATAAGTGGTCCGAATCACTGTGGAAAATGCAGCTTGTAATCAACTGCACTAAACAAAAAAGTACCCAAATCTCGCCACTACAGTTGTTGATTGGCATCGAGGCAATGACCCCGGTCATAAGATCACTTGTTCGCGAGGTTGCATTAGATAATACCCACCATAATCGCGAGAGCTTGAGGGAATTGCAGAGGCAACGCACTAGCGAATTGCTAGACCAAAATAGACGTAAACAAGATGATTACGTAAACAAAAATCGTAAGGTCGTACGTGTATTTAAACACGACGACTATGTGTTTGTTATAAAAACCTCTCAAGTTACAGGCAAACTGGACTCAGGAATGCGAGGACCGTATCGTGTGACAAAGGTCTTGCCCCACGGTCGGTATGAGCTGCAGTTGTTAGGCGGCTCATATGGTAAAGTCACTCAGGCTGCCGCCGAGCATATGGTTGCATGGCGAGGAGAGTGGACCCCTGAGTCATGTGCTATGTTTTTTGATGGTAAGTAGACTTTATGTAACTCTTAAAGCTTTATGTATTGATCTACTTGTGTGTGGCATTGAGATGTGTCTCTGCCGGGATATGCTAACTGGGTGCCTCTATCCATGTGTGTGTGTGGCATTGAGGAGCGTAGCTCTGCCGGGACATGCTAACTGGGTGCCTCTGTCCGTGTAATGTTGTGTGGCATTGAGATGTGTCTCTGCCGGGATATGCTAACTGGGTGCCTCTATCCATGTGTGTGTGGCATTGAGGAGCGTAGCTCTGCCGGGACATGCTAACTGGGTGCCTCTGTCCATGTAATGTTGTGTGGCATTGAGATGTGTCTCTGCCGGGATATGCTAACTGGGTGCCTCTATCCATGTGTGTGTGGCATTGAGGAGCGTAGCTCTGCCGGGACATGCTAACTGGGTGCCTCTGTCCGATGATGATTAAATAAGACAAATCTGAGATTGTCTTTGGATATACGAATGGTGTATATCCTGTTGGTTAACTTGTAAGAATGATACTCACATTGTGTTTTATCTAATTTTCAGATGAAGATGGTATGGAAGCTGGTGCCTCTACTAGCACGCCTAGAAGTACCTGCCAAGAAGCTGCTGAAGCCAGCCATGGGGTTCCCGAGTCTGAAGTCATTCCGAGTCCATTTGCCGAGCGTCGCGACGGTGCTGAGCTACTCGCACAGGGTGAGGTCGAGGACGACCACACGTCAGGAGAGGCCGTATTATGAAGAAACTCTCTCCATTCAAACGGTTGACAACCAACCGTCGGGCGAGGCTATATAAACCGAGCGCGCCCTACCACTCGTCCATTTTGTTCGAGGATTCCACCGAGACCACATCGCTCCTATCGTAACCTGTATTTTGCTTACTTATTCTCTTGTGTCATTTCTTGTTATTTTTGTGTGCCATTTTTATGTTATAAATCTGTTTGTGTAATTGATAATTTATAAAACTAATTAAAGTTAGGTTATTTTGTGCCTGTCGTTTTTTTTTTATTATAAAATTGAGGCTGCCGCTTAAAATATATTAACAACTTTCAAAAATAAACTTTAAGTTTTTAAGTTTAAGATTTTGACAATTTGGGTTCTGTCGTCTATATTTAAGCAATTTTTACAATTTCGCGACTATATTTAAGCAATTTTTACAATTTCTCTGTTTTCTTGAAACATAGATAATATTGTTTAATTAGATTTGTATATGGTTACGTCTGTTTGGATTAAGGAAAGAAAACAAACAAGTAAAAAGACTTACCAGCATCAATAACAGCTTCATAAGCCTTTTCTAGAATGATCCTGCACATGGGATCCATGGTGTGGGCCTGCTTATAGTGGACACCGAAGAAGGACGCGTCGAATTTGTTGACATTGTTGATCTTGCCGGTTCGCTGGGGGATCTCGGGGTGAGCCAGCTTCCAACGACGAGCGTCTCCGGAGATTAAGTCCACCTGGTCATGAGAAATAACAAATTATTTAAATTTAAGATAGAAGATGTATGTAAGAAAAATGGACTCTTCTCGAAGTAATGCATTTTGTTTGCAGGGAAACGACTTGTTTTTGGGTCTACAATTACAGTTACAGTTGGACTTAATGTAACGAATTTCAAACATTGTACTGATGTACGTAATAGTACAGAGCTCATAGCGATATTTGAAGTACCTAAAGTTATAGTAATAAAAATTGCAACTTCATTAATTTGTGAAAAAGTTGGAACTTTGACCTCCAGTATTCGAATCTAGAAGGTTCCCACGCATGGAACAAAAATATTGACGCAAAGACGGGGAGAACAAGCTACTTCTATAAGGTTTATTACAATCGTAAGTTGTAAACCTTAGTATTTAATTAAAATTATCAGTTTGAATAGACAAGAAAGAGGCCTTACTATGGTATATTAACAGGCTGTTCTATTATAAGACAAATTGTCTGTAACAGACACAAACAAGAAAGTTAAGAGTGAAACTGTAACTTTGGATAACATTAATTAATTTAATTTCCTGTTTTCGCTTCCGTGTCTTGTATTATTTAGGTGACCGCCGAAATCAAAGGCACGTGGAATTTCTGACACGTAATTTTGGGAATATATGCAGGTAATTTTATGGTTAGGAAAGAGTTCATAAGACCGTGTCACTGACTCTGGCAGAGCCACCATCAGGGATTTTCATTTTGAAAACACAAAAAAATTGTCGCTAATTAGTCGAAATTTGTCGCCAAATATCAGAATTTGTCGGTCACTGGTTCAAAAGATATAAGGGTTTATAGGTGGCCGATCTGGAGAGAGTCTCCCCAGCAGGGCCACATTTATATCTCAAAAACTAGGGCACCTAGCAAATATCTCTTTTCTCCCATAATTTGTCGCCAATTAGTCGGAATCAGTCGCCAAATATCAGAGTTTGTCGGTCACTGGTTCAAAAGATACAAGGGTTTATAGGTGGCCGATCTGGAGAGAGTCTCCCCAGCAGGGCCACATTTATATCTCAAAAACTAGGACACCTAGCGAAGATGTGTTTTCTCCCATATTTTGTCGCCAATTAGTCGCAATTTGTCGCCAAGTCACAGATTTAATCGGATCTTAGTTTAGGAGATATAATGAGTTCAATTAGTAAGGTATAGTCCAAGAGCTAGGTCGAAGAGTTCACGAAAAATACGAAGAAAAAAATATTTCTATTAATATGTGTAATATACTTCTAGTTTTATCGGTCTAAAGTCTTTAGAAATGTCCGAGAGAGATAAATTCTCAATTTAATTCATGTTTTTATGTTTTAAATTACTAGGTTAGAGTGGCTTAAACTTCTTTGAAAACATTAAACCTTGCTCTTGGTCTATTTGGTGAAAGATGTACAGTCGCATGCAACTGTTTTACCACTTTACAACCGTGAACACTTTTACCCGTGACGTACAGCAGGTGACACCCTCGTTATATCTCGCTCGTTTCTCCGTTTTTGTATTTTCGGAATACCTAGAGATAACAACACTCGAGTTCGTAACTATTCATAATAAGTTCCACTTTAATTAAACTGGCTGACTTCAACTTACGTGACGGGCAACTCGTTCGAAGCAGCTCATCTGTACACGCGCATCTATCTCTTTCTTACTTACCGTAAATGAAACGGAGCGCAGCGATCTATCTGCCAGCGACTAAGTGGTAAGTGCACATTGTGTTAGATAAATAATTACATAATTATATGTATTGTAGATTTGTTTATAGGTAATGAATACAGCTTTCCTATGGTGGGTTGAAATTATAGAATAAGTTTACATTTATTTAATTCGAAACAAACATTCCTCCATAAGACGTCATAGATACTGTCTAGAAACTACATAAAGTATTTTGTACTCGCTTGTACCACTGTATGGGGAAATTGAATTCTTTAATATCTTTTTAATTACACACCGACTAAATCTGTAACTTTGCGACAAATTGCGACTAATTGGCGACAAAATATGGGAGAAAACACATCTTCGCTAGGTGTCCTAGTTTTTGAGATATAAATGTGGCCCTGCTGGGGAGACTCTCTCCAGATCGGCCACCTATAAAATCTTGTATCTTTTGAACCAGTGACCGACAAACTCTGATATTTGGCGACTGATTCCGACTAATTGGCGACAAATTATGGGAGAAAAGAGATATTTGCTAGGTGCCCTAGTTTTTGAGATATAAATGTGGCCCTGCTGGGGAGACTCTCTCCAGATCGGCCACCTATAAACCCTTATATCTTTTGAACCAGTGACCGACAAATTCTGATATTTGGCGACAAATTTCGACTAATTAGCGACAATTTTTTTGTGTTTTCAAAATGAAAATCCCTGATGGTGGCTCTGCCAGAGTCAGTGACACCATAAGACCTCCTGACCGTTTTCGGTCACGGTGACCAATCTTAGCGGAGATAAGCAGGAGATGGGACAAGCCCGCCACACTATTTCCATACCACTGTAACTCCTGTTAGCCAGAATCAACAGTGGCGATCACAAGAAAAACGCCAAGACAATGAAGCTCGACAAAGTCCCAGAGAAACGATTAAACTGTCCTAAATCCCGCAACGAAATTAACCAGAAAAGAATAGCGGAGGAGTTGGAGTTATTATTATAGTGCACAAGATTACCGACCGTGTGCAGTCTCTGTTACTTTCCTCTCATAGTCCAATGGGACACTAATCCAACACTACTGAAGAGGGATCAGGCGCATAGCCATCGGCATAACGTGCTTTCCGAAACTCGGTGGAATCATGATAATGTACTGACCTTATTAAAAAGGTTTTCCTGCAGGTGTATGACGGAGTCCGAGTCAGGGAAGTAGCCGGACACTCCTGTGATGAGGACTTCGTCTCCGGGCGGGGGGTGCGACAGTCGGTGGCCCGACGTCAGTCTGTCCTCCGCTATTGTTGTCGGCGCCATCTTGAAAAAAAGAATATAGGTTAGAGAAGCGAAGTAGAATACCTGTAAGGTTTTTTGGGAATCATAACATCTATCAACCGCTGTCCCGAGGCTATCATCATCATCATTGCAGCCGAAAACCTTCACTGCTGGACATAAAGGCCTCCCCCAAGTGTCACCACATTGACCGGTGATGGTATGCGAGCATCCAGGGGATCCCCGCATGCTTCACCAGGTCATCGGTTCACCTAGTGGGAGGCCTTCCAACGCAACGTCTTCCGGATCGCGGTCACCATCGGTCCTATCAGCCATCCGTTCCGCGAGCTATGGTAGAATGGGAAAACCAAAGATCGCGAAAGGCACAGATTTGTATCAAATTTCGCGATCTGTGGTTTCTCAGGCAGAACCTTTATGGTCAAAAAAAGTAAGATTATGTGTGTTTGTGCACCGCCCTATGCTGTTTTCATTGTATGACACAAACAAATCTCCCATCACAGAGTAAAGTAAATACGCCTCTCATTTGCCAGCAAAATCAATTAATTCGACCTTTCCAACCATTTATTTTGTACCTGTATTTTTTTAAGCCAACGAAATTGCTATTGCAAATTCCACTACGTACGCGTACGTCAACGGACCTCGTTTTAATGAATTAACTTGTTAATTTAAGTTTAAACTTGCACTGTGAACCGCTTCATTTAAATATTGGCTCGACTTTGAATAATTTCGAGCGACACATTAATATTAATTTTCTTTACAGTGCCGTGTACCGTAACGTTTTAATTTTATGTGCGAAAATATGGTTGAACAGATAATTTTGTTTGTTTAAGAAAATTAATTGACATTGTTACTTACGAAAATGTTTACTAACAATATTGCTTTATTTTTTTAATGAAAGCTACATAACATTCTGACCTGACCTACACTAACCTGAAAAACCGGCCAAGAGCGTATCGGGCCACGCTCAGTGTAGGGTTCCGTAGTGATAATTATTTTTTTTGTTTGAAAAAAGATACGTTCAGGATAATAAAATATGTAAACGAAGTTAAAATAAATGCTTGCATATACGATTGTACTACAAACTTAGTCCAGAAATTATTTTGTACAACTTTTTGTCTTTTTTGTACAAAAACTGTTTTCATCCAAGTTTAAAATGATTTTCCTAGTCCTTCTAAAGTCCTACTTTTCAGTTTTTTTTCATATTTTCTAAACTTATGGTTCAAAAGTTAGAGGGACACATTGTTTTTTACTTTTGAAGCGATTATTATACCGAAACTATTGACATTATCAAGAAATGATTTTAGTAAACCCCTATTCATTTTTAAATAGGTACCTTTCTAACAATTTATCACACGTTAGACTTGAAATTAAAAAAAAAGTCACTTCCCACTTTACATATAGGGGGGCTACCCTAATAAAACATTTTTTTTCAATTTTTATTTTACCACTTTGTCGACGTGATTGATATTGGTACCAAATTTCAGCTTTCTAGTGCTAACGGTCACAGAGATTAAGCGAGGACGGACAGACGGACAGACAGACATGGCGAAACACCTTATATATATATATATATATATATATAAGGGTTCCTAGTTGACTACGGAACCCTAAAAAGGATATAAGGTGTCTAGGTTCCCGTCGGGGCTGTGGATTGGTCACAAAGATACCGCGGCCTCGACATGAAGGGCTAAGAAGGAACATGGGTGGTTTTTAGTCAGTAGAAGTCTGACACTCCCTTTCGGTCTGCCCAAGACCGGGAGGGGATATTTGATGATATTCCACCCAACACAAAAAAGGTCTAGGTTCCCATTCTGCCTACTATGTATGTGTGAATAAAGGTTTATAAATAAATGGTGATATACTTAGACCGGCTCGTAGAGGAGAGCAGATTTTTATCACAATTATAACAGAGTTTCGAATCATTGTAATACGGCTATTTTTACATGTCACTTCTTTTGTGATTGAGAATTCTTGATAGCATACATAACGAATGAACTGACATCATCGCACAAGATAGAGAGGTTCGGAAGGAGAAAGGGGAGGCCTTTGCTCAGCAGTAGGACGTCATGACAGGCAAAGAAAAAAAGTTGGAGATTCTGTATCTACTTGGATTATAAATAAATTGAACTCAGCGATCATTGTGTCGATAATATTTTCAGCCAATGGCTTAATCAAGAGATCAGCTGGATCAAGGATATAGAAAGTGGTACTCCTGGACAGGGCTCGTATTGTTAAGATATGGTTAAGAGGTTCGAATCCTTTCTCTGTAGCCCAGACCGCCGGCGTAACTTGGACCCTGTTCCCGATACCGGTGGGCTACATTTTTTTAAAATATTTTAATAGTTTTTTTTTAAGTAAGTAGTAATTATTAAAAAAATGTGCAAAATTTGTTGATAAATAAATAAAGAAAATAATGCCTAATCAAACTTTCCTAAAAAGCTGCTGAATGAAACTAGATAGATAAAAGATTATACAAGTATATAACTATCTTATCATCTTTATCCTAAGCGGGCAATATATCTTTTCATCGCTTTCCTCTTCATTTGATTGTTTTTGTTCGTACTAACATTTATTATTTTCGTGGATTGCGAAATGAGCATTTTACCCTATCCGGAGGCTATGCGAACAAATCTGTGGGTAGATTAAGTGCTTATGCTTACACAAAGTATAAGTAGGTAGGTTTATTAATTTTTATGAGTTCTGTTTTGCGAGATATTTGGGCAGTTTGTGGCTAAATAATAACAACCACTCGGGTCGATTTATGGCATAAAAACTCTTGTTTTTTGATTAAGAGTTGCACCACTTTATATTCCTAGGTTTTTATTTTTTGCAAAATATTTAGGACTTTTTTATAGGTTTGTTTATATTTTCGAGCGTATGGCACTCGTGGGCAGCAGCTGAAAATCAGCGTCAGGTGGTGCACTTTGTGTTGCCATCTGGCATTATGCTGCATATGGGTGACCAGGACCACCCATTATATACCAAGCTTTTTCCGTGCCTCGGAAAGCATGTTAAAGCCTTTGGTCCCGGCTGTCATTTGAAGATATATGACACTCGTTACAGGTAGTCAGTGGCCCTAAAGGCTGACAACCAGTTGTGGCAACTAGCGACATCTATCGCAACACCTGCGTACTAACAAACGATCGACAGAAGTTCCTACCAGGGATGTTGCGGATGCCGATTTTTTGACATCCGCGGATGCGGATGCGGATGCGGAGTTTTGAAGGCTCACATCCGCGGATGCGGATGCGGATGCGAATGTTTAAGATATTATATAAATGAAGTAAAAAAAAAAAAATGATTAAAACATTCCCTAGATTAGGTACTTTGTGTCGGTGGTGACATTGTTAATTAACTTTATCTTTTAAACTAGTTAGGTAATCTATCAATAACGGGAACCAAGCTGAAAAATAAAGAATTTTGTTATAATTATAATAAACTTTACCTACAATAAAACGTATTATCGGTGTAATATAATGGAATTGACCTGAAAATTTAAATTTGAATAAGCTGAGCTTAGGACTAAAGTAGTCTTAGATTAGTGTAACTAATATAAAGTTTTCCCATAAACAATTATTTACACACATTGATCACTGTATCACAATCACAACTCACGACAACACTCGAAATATCAATCTATACCTACGTTATGTAATCTACAGCGCAAACAAACACGTAATGACTTATTTACCTACAAGAAACAAATAATGCACCACAACAAACGCGCCGGATCTTGTCACCATTTTCTTCGCTCCCATTGGTCATTGTCATTTGTCACATGCGAAACGGCACGCGCCTGTCGCCGGCCTCGCCCAATTTCTTTCTTGCCGCAACTTGTATGACATTCGCATCCGCATGAATATCCGCATTGATTAATGCGGATGCGAATGCGGATGCGGATGTTCAAATCTATGCGGAAGCTCCGCATTTGCGGATGCGGATTCGAATATTCGCAACATCCCTGGTTCCTACATCGCGCTATCAACATTATCCGCGACATAAGCCTATATAGGAGTTCCCGACTTACAACTGTCGGGCAGTTAGCCCGCCGGACACAACACCCGTCCGGTCGGAGGATCCTCCCTTTTTAATGGGGGATGAGGAGCTTTACACCCTGTTCCTCATACCCCCCCAAACAGTCTTAAGTACCAAGAGGTATCATTTTATACCCAATACTAATTGAGTTGTTGAGGTCATTTAGGCAGTCGCTCCATGTAAAATACTGGTATTCAGCTGCGACAGGTTAGAGTGGAAGCCGACCTCGACATATTTGGGAAAAGGCAGGCAAATGACATATTTTCACTCAATTTTTAGTGTTTAGTTTATTTGAGCTCTATCTCCTTTATTTTATTTACGAATAGCTGAAGCCCATGGCTTCGAACGCATGGATGTCGGTTACCGCAACAAAATATAATCATGAAATTTTGATTCCGTTCCCGCAGCTCATGGGACCCATCCCAGGGATAAATTATATACTGAAACTCTATCCATGGGTGACAACAGTATGAAAATCCGTGCAGAAGTTTTCGAGTATATCGCGAACAATCAGACAGACAGACGCGGCAGACGACTTTGTTTTATAATATGTAGTGATAATTTTAAAAAAACTTGACCCCACAACACAAAACCTTCGCAAAAAACCGTAAAATGCATAAACAAAATCGTAAGTAAACATTTTATTATTTTCGATCCACTGTTTTCATTTAGTTAAAGTGTGCCAGACACTCCGCAATCACGTGTGTCCCTGGTCACCTCACGTTCAATATTCATGAAAGAACTACATTCTACCCGTCTGCCTAAGTAGGTATTGTGCCTGACAATGGCAACTAACCCCATGTCAACGCTATACCTGAATATTGACGACTACCTTCAAAATATATACATTTTAATTGAATTTCTGTATTGTTTCGCTTTTAATATTGAATTGTAGATGGCTGGTTGTTTTTGTGGTCTATTTTTGATTTATTTATGTTTGTTTTTTGAAATATTTGAAGACATGTGGCGCCTACCAACCCGCACAGGGCCTGCGTGGTGGATTATAGTCTATTCCTTCACATAGAGAGCAGGCCTGTGGGCCAGCAGTGAGAACATTAGAGGCTGCGTAGCCAATTAGTTTTGAATCCCATGTAACAAATAATAGGGGATCGGACCAAAAAAAAACTAATTAGTCCGTCAGATAGATTTCCAAAAAATATTGACCACATATTTTTTATTTTTTCACGAAAACAAAAAATGATACAGTGCTTCGAAAACTCGTGTGACGTCATATAGTACATTTTGTACCTTCAAGTGACGTTTCAAGCCTCACTCCATGATCTTTGATGCGCTATAGCTTCGTCAATTTTTATTGATTTGATAAAACAAAAAACACGTTTCCAATATTTTTCGATATAATCTAACTGACGGACTAAACAGAATCATGTTTTTTTGAGTCAGTCCGATCCCCTATTGGGAGTGAGTCCCGTGTAATAGGTAGCGAGCCTATTGCAATCAATTCAGCTTCTGTGGCTGCTACAGAGAGATCCCTGATGGAAAACCCCAGTAACACTTTAATCTGACCCAAGAATCGAACCGAGCACCTCATACACAACAGCCGCGCTTGCGATCTCTCGACCAACGAGGCAGTCGTTACCAACCCTTCGGCAAAAATTATCTCGTTCTTGTGTAAGATATTTTTCTCAAAAACAACAACATGAAAAGGTAGGTACCTACATCTCTGCTCATCCCAAAATAGAATCTACCGGGATGTTACCTCAATCGATTTATGAGAGCAGATTGACTTGATGAAGCCTTTCATCGAGAGCTCTTTACGTTAAATTAAGTTGTGCGATGACAAAGGGTAGGTTGGCGTAAACCACTTAAGTACTTCTAATAGCACTGAATTTTGCCATCAGAAGAGAAAGTATCATAAAGTCATTATTCCATTTTATTTCAGACGATAATGCCAGATGGCTTTATAAAATGTTTTTAGCTACTTTGCCTTTTATTTAGTTAAAAATAGAAAGTTTCATCTTGTTATGATATTCTTAAGATTTTTAGGACCTACATCGCATATCCTCCCACTAGGTGGACCGATGACCTGGTGAAGGTTGCGGGGATCCGCTGGATGCGAGACGCACGGGACCGGTCAATGTGGCGACACTTAGGGGAGGCCTATGTCCAGCAATGGACGTCTTTCGGCTGAAATGATGATGATGATGACATCGCATATAGGTTTGCTTTCATCACCATCTTTCATCATCTTTACAAACTATGTTGTGGTTGGCTTCCAGTCTATTCAGATACACCTGAATACCAGTTTTTAATATGGAGCGACTGCTTACCTGACCTTGTGGAGGCAAGGGTATTATGATAGACTAGCTTTTGCCAGCGGCTTCGCCCGCGTGAAAATGACGATTTTCCATACTAACTTTCATCCTCTATTTAACTCCCTTAGGGGTTGAATTTCAAAACCTTATTCCTTGTCTACATTATAAAGGGAACCTCTGTGCAAAATTTCAGCTTTCTTAGTTCAAGGGTTTGGGCTGGACGTTGATGAGTCAGTCAGTCAGTAGTCAGGACTTCTCTTTTTATTTATACAGAAGATAGATAGGTAGATAGAAGATAGATTCCCTTTGGTAAGAGTGGTTGTCGTCTAAAATAAATAATATTTAATTATTTATTTAATTATATTTAAACCAGAACATGGGTCAAATGTATCTTTTTTATTATTATTACATAGTTAGAGGGAGCTCGCAGAACGGACGGCCAGAAAGTTCTAGAGTGGCGACCGCAAACCGGAAGACGTTGCGTAGGAAGGCCTCCCACTAGGTGGACCAATGACCTGTTGAAGGTTGCGTGGATCCTCTGGATGCGAGACGCACGGGACCGGTCAATGTGACACCTGGGGGAGGCCTATGTCCAGCAGTGGACGTCTTTTGGCTGAGATGATAATGATGAGTTAGAGGTAAAACTAATTAAGGCATTAAAAAGAGGCATGCGCATTCTGTGTAAGAATTACATTTTCATTTCGGGTTACTAACTACCTGTACCGACTGCCAAAGACCTCCAAATGACAACCAACACAACAGTAAGTACCTACAACTACTCAATCTATCATCATCATCATCAGCCTATAATGTTCCCACTGCAGGGACTCAGGCCTCCTCTCTAGGAGAGGGATGGGCTATAATAATCTACCACGCGGGCCCAGTGCGGATTGGTAGATGTCACATGTCTTCGATTTTTTTGGTTCTAAGACATGCCGGTTTCAATCTATACATAGGTATACCTACAATTAAAGTCCGTTTCCAGTTCTAGTAAACGACTAACTATTTCTTCCCACAGAATCTGTACAAGGATACATCTAAATATATGTAGAGAAATCTAGCTATCCATGTAAATTCACAAAACCGATAAATCCTTTCGTAGTAAGAAGATTGATTTTCCAGGTGTTTTATTCAGTTCGAAATACCTAAGATATATTACTTGAATAAAATAGAAACATCCTTGGTTAGGTGCACAGAAAACTTTCTGAGATATTCTCAGTGGTGTTAGCAGATTTACTAAGGATAGGTATATGGAAACTGAGACTTATGTAAAACATTAGGTAATCAGATTAGGAAGGCAGAGTTTGATCAATTTTAGATTTGTGTACTTAAGCCAAGTCTCGTTTCTTCTGTGCTCGTGAATACGTTTTTGACTTGCTATATGGTTACACGTGGTTGAGAGGTGAAATTGTTTATTTTATTAGGAACTTGGTGCAGTGGTGGCCCAGCGGTGGTAGCGACTTACGAACAGGAAGAAGTGGATTCGAACATAGGCAGGCCATACGCCTGCCTAATAGGTTCTTTGTGTATATTATTTCTTCACCACTGCTCTCAAAACGGTGAAGGAAAACATTGTTACAACCCACCATTTCTTAGAACCGAGGATATGTGACATCTATCAGAGCCCGCGTAATGGATTATAGCCCATCCCTCTCCTAGAGAGGAGGCCTGAGTCCCTGCAGTGGCTGATGATGATTGTGTCGGAAACGGTCTCAGACCAAGAAAAAAAGAAAGACGACGCGCCGCGAACACCAACAGTGAAGCCACAAAACCACACGCCTCTAGCAAGTAAACATACAAGCTCACGCACACACCTACACTAAAACCACACGCATTTCTCCTAGTACGTCACGACTTCACGAGACATTGTCTACACACATAGATAAAAAGTTGGCTTCACTTTTGATGTTCGTGGCGCGTCGTCTTCCTTTTTTTGTTGGTCTGAGGGAACGGTATGAAGGAAAAATAACTAAATGATAGCGTTATTTATAAGACAAAGGCAGGAAGATGAAGTTAGTTTTGTTTATTTAATCGTTTACAATACTAATTAATTATGTATTTAATCAGTTTTAAATAAACGTTGAATTCTAGGTATCTTCACAATGAAATTACATCGTCAATTTTCGATTTGTTACCACATTAGACGATAGAATCGGTAAACAACATTTATTATTCAAACCAAATGCAAATAGGGACCGACGTAATTGACCCCGGGGTGACTGATTGTGAGTGATTCTACATTCAATCAAATTCACGGTAAGCGAGGCTTTTTCAGTCAGGTATTTTAATCAATTCTTGATGTAGTATAGGTAGTTTGGTGTATTCTAGAATTATAAGGTTCATTACGCGCCTTGAATAGAATTCGAATTTGAAAGATCTGCTTGAATAAGAGTATCATTGCTTTGGAGAAGAATGCAATAAAGTACCTTAATTCTTTTATTTTTAAACTTTGAAATGTTTTTCGTTTAGAATCGTTTTAGGCATACATAACATACACATTTTTCATGCATTTTTTCCATTTGCGTGTTAATATGCATGATATGCACTTGCAAGTTTAATTCTGTTAGTATAATTTGAATCGAACGTAGACAAGAGCTTGATTATTGTTAATTATAGATATAAGTACTAATTTTATAACAAGGTAAAATTTGACTTTTCCGGAACTAAACATCTAATTCTAAAATATACTTTACTGATAGAAAGATACAATACTCGTGGGTGCGATAGGCTATTAGATACATTTATATTTATACTAGCTTTTGCCCGCGACTTCGTTCGCGTGGAATAGTGACTTCCGGCAGATTTTTGGTTTATCTCGCGGAAAAAAAAAAAACTATCCTATGTCCTTTCTCAAGTTCCAAACTATGTCTGTACCAAATTTCACACAAATCGGTTCAGTAGTTTAGGCGTGAAGCAAAGACAGACAGACAGACAGAGTTACTTTCGCATTTATAATATTAGTTAGGATCATGCATATTATCCGAGCTATCAAAATTAGTCGTTGGCGAAGTGCTAGTACCCGACCATCCGTCCTTATCTCCGAAACTACTGAGCCTAAAATTTTGAATAACCTATAAGATTTCTCTCAATTTCTACTACAACGGTACGGAACCATGGACGTGCAAGTTCGACTTGGAGATGCCTAGAACTTTCCAGCTGTTGGGACACACATCTCCTTTATACGCGAGACAGTGGCCAGTATAGCCATCATCCACCACGTGGACAATGTACGATACTGAATGTCACGTTTCTTCCATGATCTCGAACGTTCTTTGCTTTTGAGAGCAATGTTATTGAAATATATAATGGGTACGGACCCGTGCTTCACCCAGACTGTACACCTGGGTAAAGCACGGGAGCTTAGGGTGGGGTCTTTGAGTCCCGTACTCCAACTGAGATCGCAATAGATCGATCATGTGGAGATACCTCCACCTCTAGATATGGCTAACTCAAGGATTCCCAAAGTGTGCGCCGCGGCACCCATGTACATCGCAGAGAGTAATGCACTAGATCCACCAGAATTAAGAACAAGAGAGTCATATTCAATCGAGATTCACGGGTTTCGGTTAAGTGCATTTTTCTGTATATCTGCCCAAATAAACGTCAAACTTTAAGATAAAAAGCACTTCAATTTTCATTATCTTTGCAACATTTTATTTATTATGTGAAGCTGTACTTTCAACTGTCGCTGTAATTAGGAGCAATTATTACTCAAAGATCAATGTGGAGCTTTAAATTAGAGTAGCGGTGCCAAGTCTTAACAATCACGCTTTGAAAACATGTGTGGAGATCACCTTTCACACATTTACGGTTACTTGAACTTGCGTGTGAATAGGTATATCAAAATTCATCTTCATATTTTGGATAATTATTATATTTTTTTGCCTACCTATCTATCTTGTTTTATCCTTCCCTATTTCGATTAGCTAGGCCGCCGAGACAAAATATTAAACCTAGAAGTACGCTTCGAATTGAAAAAGTTTGGGAACCCTTCACTAACTAATAGGTTCACAGGTTCCTTTCGAGGTATTCCCAATCAAATCACTAGTACTATAGATCAAGACCAAGATTCTAAAAACAGTAAACACTCCATTATTGAAGGACAGCACTTCATCAACAAAATCTAACTATCACCCATAGAACTTCAAAGTACTCAATTCACTTTTCAAAAATCCTAAAAACAACTGAAATCCACTCACCTTTCTATTTTCGTTTTTGAAATATATGAAAATTCACAGCCTGGAATCGAACTAGGGACGTGGACACCGGCAGCCGACAACCACTCGTCTGGACTCAGTGACGATCGCGTTGTAGTATTTAAAACAATTAATATAAAAAATATATGTACAGGATGTTCACTAAAGAGGGAACAGTTTTTGTTGAGTTATATACTCTTTTGGTACAAAATAGTTTTTTTATCTTGATTGGATAGCCTGGTCTTGCGTGTTAATTAAAGCATAGAATGCTTTGATTTTTAAACAATATCATTTTTAATTTAAAAATTACATGTGTTACGTATGACAATGAAATTCTGACGGATTTTTTAAATTTGTTTACCGACTATATTTTCTTTGTAAAAGATATTTTAAAACGACCAGGGGCCGTATTTTTGAATCAATAGAATTCCAAATCGTGTACGAAATCGCAGAATTCATCACGTCATTTCCGTCATTTCTACTGGTAGAATATCGGAAACGAGTGGGTCGGACCACTCGTTGCAAAATTCACGGGTATGAATATTCAAAAATAGCGATTTCGTACGGATTCGCATACGAATTCTGCGATTTCGTACACGATTTGGAATTCTATTGATTCAAAAATACGGCCCCAGTCTTCTATTTTATCGTGTGGCTAACTTAGTATCTAATTTGGTATCAGAGTTTTTTTATACCGCCAATGGTCCTCTGTCTTGGCTCTACATGCAGTCAAGAAATATTTCACATGTGCATTTTTATATTTCACAAAATTGGTCCCGTACGAGTCCAAAAGGCCACTATCTCAAAATTTATGACAAACGTTACACCGCTGGTATTCTCATTACTGTCTGATCTAAACTAATATTGATTTAATAAGAACCAGTTAAAGTTTACCAAACAGTTTCGCATCTCTTAGTTAATTCCGTGATCCGTCGAAACATCAACTTAACACCGATCAACATAACAGAGGCTTAAAACTTTAATACAACTTAAGTTCTGTTAAGTTTCAATAATCCAACTGAATTTTCTGTTGTCACGTATTTCCTACTAACTTGAAGCTTAAAATGTCACAGTGCAATCTATGCTCGGCTGACATTTTAAGATATTTCATCTTCCTAGTATTTTCGAACTATGCTGGGGTCGGTTTTCCGTCTAACCAATTACGACGGAGTATTTTCGATGGAATTTCGATAAAGGGTAAGTTATCTGTTACAGTTATGTGATAAATTCGTTATTGATTATGATATGATACCACTAGTAAACTTAAACTTGTGGTGAGTAGGTACTTAAGATCTCAAAAATCTGTCATACCTATCACCGTCGCATTACTGCCATACTACATCATTACTACTACAAACTACTTCACGAAGACGTCAAACAAGCATTCTGTCCATCAAACTGATTAATTCTAAGCAAAAATTATTGCTGGGACATGCCTTTTTTTGTGGTCACCTATGTATCACATTTTGCGAATATACTTAATGTAACGTTCTCAATACGTTGTTATACGTACATTGAATAGTAGGAGTATCACGGGAATATAAAGTAAAATATAAAAAAATATTATTTAAAAAAAAGGTTGCAAAAACGTTGGGACTTGGACCCCCAATATCTCCGCAATTAGAAGGTTCAGGTATTGTCAAAAAAAATATCGCAATGACAGGAAGAATTTAAGTGCTTTTGGGCTTCGTAAATGGTACTTTACACCTATTATGAGCTAAGTGCAACACGGGAATATGACTAAAATAAAATATGGTTCTGAATGAATTTTATAGAACACGTTGAAGATATTATTACTAGACTCTTATAAACTTTTAGAAACCATGAAGGGTTGTGAACAACAGTGAGACACCAATTTTTTTGTTCACAATATCGCATAATATATTTTATATCAAATTATACTATCTCTCTGAACAATACAAGATAGCGTGTGCAGGTAAATTCACTACAATATTCTGAGGAAATTCGTCAAATTAAATTCAAACGTACAATGGCTCTTTATAGTGAAGGATTGTTCTGTCGCCTGCAGGCATCGCCAAATAATAATTAGTACTTCAATTAAACTATTCATACGAAAGCGTATTCCTCCATCGTTCTGCATTGTTTGCAGAGATATTGGGAATCTCAATGGTTTCAACAATTAATTAAAACTTTCGAATTCCATACATATGTGTCATACTTAAAAAAAGAGTTGTCAATATCGATGCATTCTAAATTTAAAACTTATCAGTCATTTTATGTTTCTAAAAACCAATTTTTAAAATCAGCCTGTATAAGAGTTACGTTACTTTGGTCATTTAACGTCACGTCGTAGTTCAGTTTTGATTCAGTACTTTTACAAAATGTCCAGAATATCCTTGATAGTGCGCCAGTAATGACCGTGGCGCTATTACTACGTAGTTTTAGGAAGTTGTGAAATCTAGTCGTAAAGTTGTACAGACGTGGCGCACATCAACTTAATACAATATCTGTCAGATTCTTTATTAGATTTTCATTATTTCTTTACATTTAGCGGAATAGAATTTATGTATTAGGTTTCAGGTTGATTAGGAAAAGCTGACACTTTTTTGGGTAACTTGATGTGCTGGCATTTGGACCAAAGTTTTGAATACTTATGTACTTATATAAATATGAAAAAAAAATCAGTATGTCAGATTTTTTTTTTTAAACAAAGATTTGTGCAATGCCAGTATTTTTATGATAAAGAAATGACGACGACATTTCTAAAAAAAATGACGACATTAAAGTTGATACAAACTTTTTTTTTTTTTTTTTTTTCGATATGGCATCTCGCAGTTCAGTCTAGGAGACTGGCTTCTGCTTAACCGGTCAATTCCCTGTGGATGCCTTGAGTCTAAGGCCTCCAGCCAGGGGCAAATATCTTATAAACTAAGTGACTAATCGCTAAGGGCACCCTCTGTAGGGTACGGACCTCGGCTTAGGACGTCACTGGTGGTTTCTATCTCAAACACCATTTTTATTTAACAATCTAATATTAACCTTATTTTCTATTTAAATATTAGGTTAATAAATTATGTCATGTTATTATTCTTACAAAAACACAGTGATTAAAGCCACTTACCCCAACTCAACAGTCAGACCATTTCTCCAACTGCCGTATTTCCAACTTGCACGGCAACAATTACGGCATTATAGCGGCTTTGTTTGTTAATTTAATGTTTTCAGTCCGTTTCGAAGCATCCCCTGACCTGCCACTTCAAATTACCATAAACGTTGAACTAGTGGCTTGTGAATACACTAATAATAATAAACTAAGCTAGTAATAATACTATCTATTATAAAATGACGTTTCTGCTGTTGCAATATTCACTTTTTATTTGGCAAACGTACATAATATTATACTCAGCTTTGTCCTCGAGATTGATAGACGGCATAAGAGATTACATGTAGTAGACATACGGTGTCGCCATCTGCACTGTGTTTGAGAGTTTTTTTTTCTTTTTTCTCCGTCCGTCAACCCCAGCCAGCGAACTTCATTACACATTCAGTGCTTTGCCATAACGTGCACTTTCTTTAAAAAAAATATAATTTTGTGTCGTGCACGCGGTTCGTTCTAACCATGGTTAAACGTTCTCGAATAGTGGAAGAGAATTATAAAGCTATTGCAAATACATTCAAAAAGTTAGAGCGTAAACTAATGAGTGCTCGACGCAGAGATCGACATAGGTTAACAGGGAGGCGATTATCATCGTCATCATCGTCAGACTCATCGTCGTCTTCTTCATCAAGTTCTACATCATCGCGCTCACGTTCAAGGTCAAGATCACCAAGGTGTGGTACAGCGGCGCCGCCGCAGCCCGAGCGTCTATGCATTGAAGGTAAAAAATTACATCTACCCACATGCTTTACGAACATATTCTCACATATAAACTAGTGCTGCGGGCAATCTATGGGATTGTCACTTCGCTAAAACGTGACTATTGAACCAGGTCAAACAGGACGAGTGCAATGCGGGCATTTTTTGGGAATGTCACTTTGCGATATTATATGGTACTGCGAGCAGTCTGTGAGACTGTTACTTTACTGTTGTACTACCTACCTAAATTCGGTAGATTTAGGATTATGTATACAAAAAGATTCTACTCCGTCTCTGAGAAAGCTCAGTTTGAAAGAACAATTGAAAATCTGCGTAGTATAGGAGTCATCGCAGAATGTAAAGCGCTGAGCAATTCATGTCTTTGACTGGCTGTGTTTGACTGGCCTGTTGGTCTAGTGGTTAGTGACCCTAACTGCTATGCCGGAGGTCGTGGGTTCGATTCCCACCCAGGACAAATGTTTGTGTGATGAGCACGATCATTTGTTCTGTGTCTGGGTGTAATTTATCTATAATATGTATGTATTTAGAAATATATAAGTATGTTTATCAGTTGTCTAGTACCCATAACACAAGCTCTGCTTAGCTTGGGACTAGATGGCGTTGTGTGATAGTTGTGGAATATTATTATTATGTCCCCTATATTTTTAGTTCCAAAATCAAACGGCAAATCAAGATTTATATTAAATCTAAAGGCATTAAATAAGTTTATTGATACAACACATTTTAAGCTAGAAGACCTACGTACGGTAATTAAACTTATTTCTAAGGATTGCTTTATGAGTACAATTTTATTGATCTACTAGCTGATGCCCGCGACTTCGTTCACGTGGAAATTTTGATGTGTGACTGTCTCGTTGATCGAGTGGTCTCAAGTGCAACTACTGAGGATGAGGTCCGGGGTTTGATTGCAAAGTGTTTTCGCAGTAGAGGCCACGGAGCGTGGTTTTCGTGCTCGGTCGAAGGCAATATTATATCTATAGACATCAAACGCCCCCTATTACATCGCGCTTGAACATTACTGGCGAAATGTGGGTTTAGGATTAGGTACACCACTGCCTAACTCTTTCGGGATTAAGGCGTAATGTTGTTTTATATGTGAGACCTGACGGCTTGATCAAAATGTGATGATGTGGGTAATGATTACAAAAGGTGTCCTTATGAGCGCTGTCATGTGAGCGGCAGCGGCTTGAATCAAAATGAAATGGAGTTGAGACGACGATGGCTCAAAATGTACAAACAAATTCCTTGTTCCTTGGTGATAGCACAACCACTCTTCGTCCATATATTAACCTCTCAAATTAGGAAAACCGTGCATGGTAAGTTCATCTTCTGTTGGCACTGGATGTGAAAACTCTTTGGCAAGTGGAATTTTCGCATCTTCATCTATTTCCAGGCGACTCTCTCCTGATTCAAGCCGCTTATTTGCAAAGGCATCTGTTCCATGGCCAGTCGCAGATTTTTGGTGATGTTGCAAGTTGGGGTAAGATTCAGCGGCAATTCGTAAGCGGAAAGTGCAATCTGGTCATTGTTAAGCAAAGTTGCAGCAATGCCCGATGCAGCCACAGCGATAAGACGGCATGGTTAGCGGAGTGCCTCGGCGTTTGACTGTGGCGCTGCATGTCCTGTATTCGATTTCCACACTGAACAAATAAAATTTACGTCGTGGGTCTTATCTAATTTTAATTAGGTTTTTAAAAGTTTTTACAGCTGTTTTTCTTACTGTGAACCGGTCAATTTGTATTTGTTGACTATTCACGACAAATATTAACACCGCAATTCTGAAAATGGTGTGTCAAATGAACAATGCCATCTGTCGAAGACGAAGTTAAACTGGAAACAAACACACACTATAGGGCTTAGGCGATGTAGTTTCCTGCACGAATGGCACGCGGAGGCACTACACTGGGGCCCTGGGGGGTAACTCCGCTGCCGCGGCATATTGCCGCTTGGCGGATAGACCCCCGGTGTGATTTCATGGCGACATGGAGAGAGCGACTGTCGCAACCCCGTGCAGGGCATGCACAGTGGTGGTAAATCCCCTCTTTGAGGAGTGGCTTGAGAGCCGTCACGGTGCCCTCACCTTCCGTCTGGCTCAGGTCCTCACTGGACACGGTTATTTCGTGAGGTACCTGAATCGAATCAGGCGGAACGAAACGCCCGGATGCTACCATTGCAAGAATCAGCCGGAGGACACGGTGGAGGTCTGCCCCGCTTGGGCGAAGCCCCGGTTGGGTTGAGCCCCGTCGTGTTCTCTTAGCGGCGATCGGCGGCAGCGACCTCTCGCGTCCTGCCCTGGTTCAAGCCATGGTGCGGGGTGAGAGGGAATGGGACGCGGTCGCCTCCTTCGGCGAAGCAGTGATGCTAGGAAGGAGGTGGCGTAATGTGAGAAAGAGAACCTCTCGTCCCAGCCGCAACAGGAGACGCTCCGGGCGTCGGGGGCCATGTGATGGCTTCCGGCCATCTACTCTGTATTGATTTGAAAACCATATAGCATCAAAATAAAAACAAATACCTGGAACTTACAAAAAGTATAAACCGATTGGGGATCGAACTCGCGAACTTGTTTAACATTTTTGGAAATCTTTCAAAATTATAAAAAATCGCAAAAAGTGGATACTGACTGTGATTTGAAATTGCGTACCTTTATTTACAGCTAAGTCTCTGTACCGTTAGGCCACGTACACCAGTCACAAATAGTTTGAAATAGACCTTCTATTTTAATTTACGTATAGTATGACAGTTGACAGTTCGATTGTGATTCGATACCAGAAATTTGAAATGACGTAAGAGACTTAAGCTTTCTCTTGGATTCGCAACACTCGCACCAGGCGCCTAAAGTAAAAAATTGCACAGCACGCTCGATGTCCCCATGATGCGTTATTTCGTATTTCCAGTATCAAGCTGTAAAACAGTTGAGGATTATGTATAATACAATACTGCTCACCCCCTTAAGTTATTATGGGGATAATATAATTATAGCCCTTGTGTTATTCCAGACTATAATCTACCTCTGTGCCAAATTTTATCCAGATCCGATCAGCCGTTCTGGCGTGAAAGAGCGCGAGTAAGAGCCCAGCCTCTTGGAGTTCCACATCAGCTGTTCCAGATCTTCAATTTTTATACGTCAACAGAGAGTGCTTATCAGACTGAACAACTCTTGCTAAGACGTCATTGCTATATTTGTTATAGTGTAGCTGGGCTCTTGGAGTTCCACATGAGGTGTTCCAGATCTTCAAATGTATTCTCTTAGCAGAAAATGCTCATCACGCGGAACAATTTTTGCTATGGTACCATTTTCGTATCTCTTATAGTTTAGCTGGTCTGTTGAGGTTCTGCATCAGGTGTTCAAGTTTTCAAGATAAATTATAGCCTATATGTTGCACAGACTTAATACCTATACAACAAAAAAAAAAAACATTCAAATCCGTCGAGTAGTTCCGAAGATTAGCGTGTACAAACAAACAGACAAACAGACAAACAGACAAACAGACAGATTTTTTTTTTTGGATTCGTGCTCTACTACTGCTTCTAAACCCCCCTCAATTATTATTTTTTTAATATATTCAATGTACAGACACAGTTTTTTTACTGTTTTATTATATGTATATAGAAAAGACGCATATTTTCTTATCCGAATTCATGATAATTTTAAAAAGTACCTTCGCTTTGAATTTGAAAATAGACGGTACGAATTTAATGTCTTACCCTTTGGACTGAATACTGCTCCTTTGGTTTTCACGAAGATCATGAAACCAGTGATCGGTTTACTTAGATCTTGCGATCATTTATCGACTATTTATTTTGATGATACCTTACTTATTTCAAACTCTTTCGATTCATGCCTGAACAACTTAACGGACACTTCTGAAAGCTCTTGGGTTCTTAATAAATACTGAAAAAAGTATTCTTACCCCTCATAATACTTGTAAATTCTTAGGTTTCATTATAGACTCACAACGTTTACGCTACCTATAGAAAAACGGGAAAAAATAAAAATTGAATCTTGTTTTAGATCGTTGTAAAGTCAGGGAATTCGCAAGGTTATTGGGTTTGCTAACCTCTGCATGCCCAGCCGTTGAATACGGCTGGCTCTATAATAAGGAACTTGAGCGTTGTAAATTTCTGAACATAAAAGACGATGTTAAATATATGAGTATTCCACAGTCTTTTATGCCAGAACTCGAATGGTGGGCTCAGGCAATGTAAAGTCCCATTAATAAAATAAAAACAAATAACTTTAGTTTAATAACTTTAGTTTAGTGAGGAACGTAATATAGTAGTATTTGCGTCATATATTAGCCCGACAGATAACGATATCGCAGATGCAGAATCGTGACGTGTCCACCCGGATATAGAGTGGGAATTGTCACATGCCGCATTTCATAAAATCGTACGAAATTATGGTGTTCCAGAAATAGACCTATTTGCCAGTAGAGTCAATAAAAAATGCTCAAAATACGCATCTTGGCACAAATACCCTGACGCGTATGTTATAGATGCATTCACTATCTCGTGGTCTGATTAATTTGTTTTTTTTATAGTTTCCCCCAATAGCTATCATACTAAAGGCATTAAGAAAAATTGTCAATGATAAGGCCGGGCATTATGATAGTACCGATGTGGCCCACGCAACCGTGGTACCCATTATTTAACAGTTTACTCATAACTGAACCTCTCATATTCCATTCAAGTAAAAACTTAATTATTTCTCATTCCAGCAATCGGAAGGTGCATCAGAAAATTACCCTGGTTGTCGGAATATTATCAGGACGTCATTTCTGAAAAGAAATATACCACCAGATTCTATACCTCTCATGACAGCCTCACTGTCGGAGAACTCACTGAAGCAATATGATTCATGCCTCAAAAAGTGGTTTAAATTCTGTAAAATAAACAATGTTCCAAATGTCATAACCTAACCTAACAAAATTGTACAATTCAGGTGCTCAATACTTATGGAACATTAAATAGTTGTAGATCAGCTCTCGCCCTGATTCTTGGCTAAGAATTAGGTAAAGATGACTGTATTAAACGGTTGTTTAAAGGAATTTTTAGATTGCGACCTCCACTACCTGAGTACAACATTACTTGGGACACATCTATAGTCCTTAACTTTATAGCTAACTGGTACCCAAATGAGACACTTAACTTAGAGAAAATATCTAAGCAATTAATAACTTTGCTTGCCTTGGCAACCGCACATAGAGTCCAGATATTTTCTAAAATTAATATAAAAAATGTAGAAGTACTTATTTAATAACGAAATTCGAATTAAAACTCCAAACTTAATAAAAACGTCCCGATTAAGATCATCACAACCAATATTAATACTGACTTTTTTCCGGGAACGGCCAGAAATATGCCCTGCTCTTGCATTGCAATCTTATATTTCAATAACAAGATCTATATGAAGAAGTGATAACCTCTTTGTAAGTATAAATATAAACCGTATAATTCTACGTTATGTAGTAGTGGAATTGATGTGACCATATTTACTGCACATAGCACTAGACACGCCTCTACTTCTAAGGCACATCAACTTGGAGTAAGCTTAGACGGAATCCGAAAAACAGCAGTATGGAGCGATAACTCTAAAACATTTGGTTTTTATAATAAGACTAGCTGACCCGGCAAACGTTGTTTTGCCAAATAATTCCCTATTAAAAAAATAGAAAAAAAAAAGAAAAATAGATGTTGGCCGATTCTCATAGATACCGGATAAGCACAAAAAAATCCATCAAAATCGGTCAAGCCGTTTCGGAGGAGTATGGCAACGAAAACTGTGACACAAGAATTTTATATATTAGAAGATTATAACTGATGTGAGTGATGATTCCTTTGCTAGAAATATTTTGTTAAATACTGATTGATGATCACAAATTATTTTTCTTTAAGAATTATGAGCTGAAAATAACTAAATTTAGCTTTTTGTGTTGAAGGAAATAAATGATCCTCGTTTTTTCTACAAAACTGTTTAATTATTGTTGATATTTTCATGATGGAACTTTCAACATCTACATGTAATCTCTTATGCTAATCTCGAGGACAAAGCTGAGTATAATTAATGACTAAACGAACTTACCAAGTGAAGTTCGATCATAATTATACGAGGGCTTTGTGTCAAATCTTAATTTGTTCATTAAAGTAACAAGACAACTGCGCAGGATTGCATCGTGAGTTTCTACGTCACGACGTCGTATCGTGCATTGACACGTTACGACGTCGGTCGTAGATTTCCACGACGCGACGTCGTATCGTGAAACGACGCCGCATCGTTGTACGACGCGACGTCGTAGTGTGGGAGCCCGAAGAGATTAGCATCCCACTAGGTACTCTGAAGTAAATGAAGTTCGCTGGCTGGGGTTGCCGGACGGAGAAAAAAAAACAAAAAGACTGTCTAAACTTGTAACTGCTGCACTCATAATGACTGCTTAAGCCATCACTTAGTAAAGATTCTGACAGTTTAGTGAAGGTTTTATGTGTAAAATCTTTACTAAAGTCCATTTCACGAAAGAAGTCCCGCAGACGCAGCGCTGTATTCGCGCGACATAATGTTGCTATCGACTTCTTGCGTGAAATGGACTCTAGGTGACGGCTTAAGTAATCATTATCTCTGAGTACCGCAGTTAGTACTAATATACATCAAATCCCATCGAATGCCTATTTCATGAAAACCTATACATTAAATTAAATAGATATTCTATCCAATGGATGGCCGATGGAGCTGAAAAGCATAATTGAATTTTGGACTGTAATAGTTTGATCACGTGAGGTCACAACGACATAACAAGCCAATCACGTGCAAAATCCAACGACTGACGTTGACATTTGACATTACTATTGAATCGTTGACATTGCATAATTATGTAAGCGTTCAAACCGCAGGAAGTGAATAAGGGACTTGGTTTATAGAACCTGTGGTTTCATTCTGGGAAATTTAATCTGTGTACCAGATATTTAAAGTCCCAAAAAGCAGTACTAATTCCAGATCTTAAAATAATTCACATAATATCATCTCGCATTAAATCCTCGAGGGTTTGGCAGAGATGAACCGAGCAGTGCACTCGAATTTCGCCAGTATGTTTAAGACCCATGTAGGGACGCGGTAGGTATTGGGGATGAATATCGTACTATGTATGTTCGTTCATCGTGTACTTTAGGTACACCTCTGCCCTTTGGGAATTACAGGCGGTATGTCATGTAACAGGCAACAAACAATATTTTATGAAATCTTGGTATCAGACTTACAGATTAGATATTGATCTCAAATAAATCTATATGAATAAAAGGAGAAGCCCTGACTGGCTGACTCATCAACGCCCAGGCCAAACCCTTGGACTTAAAAAGCTGAAATTTTGCACAGAGTTTCCCTATAAACCTAATGTAGACAAGGAATAAGGAAGGATTTTTCGAAATTCAACCCCTAAGGGAGTTAAATAAGGATGAAAGTTTGTATGGAAAATCGTCATTTTCACGCGGGCGAAGCCGCTGGCAAAAGCTAGTAACTTTATAATTATTTTGACTCTGTTAAAATTGCAACCATTCAGACCATCATACTTTTGCAGTAAACTGAGCAAAATCCCGAACTGTGAACGCCTAAAATATATAAAATAATATAATAATAATTCTAGGGATACAAACCACAAAGTAATAACTTAATAATGCATTACCAAATCACCTGTTTTAGTATCACATAAGTATAAGTTTTGTCATCAAAGTAAAGTTGCTAACTTGTAATAGTTTGGTTCCGAAACAAAGTTCCTAACTTAGTTACGAGTCCTAAGTTAGTAAGCACCTGCTTTGAAAGATTATGCGTTACTATATATTATATGGTAACGTAGTTTAGGAAACTTTACTTCTAGGATTATGATTTATTTGAAGGTTTAAAACCAACACATCTAAAGAGCAACTTAAAAAATGACCTAAACAAAACTTTTCGTAATTAAAGACATTAACCCATTAGAGGTCACTGTACTTGATTGAGTACAGCCATATCCGTAAGGGTAAATTACAAATATCGTAAAGTTAATGAGGGTATTTTTGTTATTTTACTTCATTATAACACTGTCCAACTATATTGATAAACTATCACTTTGCCCACGGCTTCGCCCGCGTGGATGTCGGTTCAACTACAAAAGTGACGATTTTCCATACAAAATTTCATCCCCCTTTTCACCCCCTTAAAGGTTAAATTTCCAAAAACCCCTTCTTAGTGCTCCCCTACATTATAATAGGAAGCCGTGTGCAAAATTTCACATTCCTAAACACAAGTAATAAGATTTTCCGTACAAACTTTCATCCCCCTTTTCACCCCCTTAAAGGTTAAATTTCCAAAAACCCCTTCTTAGTGCTCCCCTACATTATAATAGGAAGCCGTGTGCAAAATTTCACATTCCTAAACACAAGTAATAAGATTTTTCATACAAACTTTCATCGCCCTTTTCACCCCCTTAAAGGTTAAATTTCCAAAAAACCCTTCTTAGTGCTCCCCTACATTATAATAGGAAGCCGTGTGCAAAATTTCACATTCCTAAACACAAGTAATAAGATTTTCCATATAAACTTTCATCCCCCTTTTCACCCCCTTAAAGACTAAATTTCCAAAACCCCTTCTTAGTGCTCCCCTACTTTATAATAGGAAGCCGTGTGCAAATTTTCACATGCCTAAACACAAGTAATAAGATTTTCCATGCAAACTTTCATCCCCCTTTTCACCCCCTTAAAGTTTAAATTTCCAAAAACCCCTTCTTAGTGCTCCCCTACATTATAATAGGAAGCCGTGTGCAAAATTTCACATTCCTAAACACAAGTAATAAGATTTTCCATACAAACTTTCATCCCCCTTTTCACCCCCTTAAAGGTTAAATTTCCAAAAACCCCTTCTAAGTGCTCCCCTACATTATAATAGGAAGCCGTGTGCAAAATTTCACATTCCTAAACACAAGTAATAAGATTTTCCATACAAACTTTCATCCCCCTTTTCACCCCCTTAAAGGTTAAATTTCCAAAAACCCCTTCTTAGTGCTCCCCTACATTATAATAGGAAGCAAAATTTCACATTTCTAGCCCCAGTAGTTTCGGCTGTACGTTGATATGTCACCCAGTCAGTTATCCTTTTATATATATAGATAATACACGGGTAGTGTAACTTTTTTTGATAAAAAGTGTCTGTTGAAGTTTTGTTACCGAAACACTGTGGAGGTAAGTAAATGATTTTTGATTTTATAAAATAATTATTGCCTAGAAGTTGTTATTTCATTTTGCTTGTATAAAACACATGTCAGAGTAAGTTATAAAGAACAATATAATTGATTATTTATTACTAAAATAAAACTAAGGTAATTTAAATGTTACTGTACTCGGTTGAGTACAGTGACAACATAATAAAATAACTGTTGTTTTCTTTCAGATTCCTTGCAATGAAGAAGCAGCAATTTACACTGCGAAGGAGCTATAAGGGGTTTGAAGAAGCTATTGAAGCTATTTTACATGATGAATGTGACTTGGCTTTTTTTTGGTGGTGGGGAATCATCAAATAACCCCTCCCGCTCTGGGCAGAGCGAAAGGGAGTGTCGGACTTCTACTGACTTAAAACCACCCGTGTTCCTTCTTAGCCCTTTGTGTCGAGGCCGCGGTATCTCTTTCAAACAACCCGCAGCCCCGACCGGCGTCGGCCCTTGCAGGCCCCTTCCATGTTGATGTTCTTTGAAGCGCGCGTGGAACACGAACACGCCGTCGACACGGCCTGTCGTCGTCATAAGACGGACGGACGGCGAGCAAGCCCATTACTCATCGTCCACAGATCCGCGTCTACGGTGGCTGGAAGCCATCACGTGGCCCCTGACCCCCACCTCCTTCACTAGCACCACTGCTTCGCAGAAGGAGGCGATGGCGTCCCATTCCTCCTCGCCCCAGACCATGGCTTGCACCTGGGCCGGACGCGAGAGGTCGCCGCCGTCGATCGACGCTACGAGAACACGGCAGGGCTCCGCCCATGCGGGGCGGACCTCCACGGTGTGCTCCACCGTGTCCTCCGGCCGATCCTCACAATGGTGGCATCCGGGCGTTTCTTCCCGCCTGATTTGGTGCAGGTACCTCCCGAAACAACCGTGTCCGGTGAGAACCTGCGTCAGACGGAAGGTGAGGGCACCGTGATGCCTCTCAAGCCACTCCCCCCCTGGAGCCCCTGGAGCCCTGGAACATCTGGAGTCAAAAAGAAGGCGACTAGATTCTACCCGCCAATCCACTTCAGATTCGAGCCCAATTTGGCGAAAGAAAATTGCTTCAGGCCGATCAATAGTCGAAGCCTGCCTCAAGATGAAGTTGGACATTATCCTATAAAAATTAAAAAAAAACAGCTGCGATGTGTCCTTTGTCATTCAAGAGTGCGCTGGTAATGTAAAAAAAGCCATAAAACACTTTGTGTTGAAAAAGCTTGTTTTGAAAATTTTCATACTTAGGCGGTCAGTGTACTCAATTAAGTACACCCCTGTAACTTCATGAAAACTGTAATTTTGTTTTTTTTTCTTGTATTTTGTCTTTATGTATTCTTATTTCAACACGAAAATAAAGAAAATTTATAAAATATATTTGGTACTTTTTGTTTGACCTCTAATGGGTTAAAGAAAACATGACTATTAATAAGGCAAAAGATAAGGACAAAATAAGAATAGAAAAATAAAAAAATGCAGCTAAAAACAACCCAAAAAGGCATATCATCAACAATTCAACCGACAGCCGTCCACTGCAGGACATAGATAGACCTCATCTAAGTGTCGTCACATTAACCGGTACAGTGCGTGAGTGCGTCCAGCCAACTATATGTTTTGCCATTTGGCGTACAGTGGGTCTTCAAAGACAATAAAATCTCAGAGGACCCACTAGTAGGTCTTGGGAGACACATCAGTATTCGGAGACCCACCGGTGGGTCCTTGAAGACGAAGCCAAAAAAGCATGCTTTACAAAATGGAGATGGATAGGATCTATCTATCTATTATAAAATAGAGTACAAATGAGAAATGGACATAAATAATAAAAGAGTGCTATCCTAGGAATTGGAAAAAAGCAAAGGTCATCAAACAAAACAATGAGAAGATAACCTCAAAAAGTGGGTGGTGGGTGGTTAGAGTGGACGACAACATCGTCCACTCTAGACCACCCACTTTTTTGAGGTCATCTTCTGGAGAGTCAGGTAGACACGGAAAATCTGGGGGAGGTCTTTGTCTAAGATAGTGTAATACTGATGTAGGTAATAGAAATACAATATAATGTACATGAAAAGTATTAAATGCTTTTTAAGGCAATCTAATGTCATAGAAAAAACTGGCCAAATGCGATTCAGATGCGCCCATGCAAGATCCTTATTCATATCTCAGTGACAACCTCAAGCAATGGCATATTTACTAATTTTGCCTTAGACATTATAACAATAGGAGTTCGTGGCGTATAATAGCTGTGTGGCCTAATAACTCGGGTCTGTCTTAAGGTTAAGCCGCGCTTGCCTAGGTTGGTCTGTGGATGGGACCACCTATTACATACCGAATTTCTTCCATACTTTAGAAAGACGGGAAGAATAGATCTATGCCCCTATTACTTGTTTTTATTTTAAAAACTTTTCAATTTTCTTTGGTAGTCATCTGATTACGTAGGTAAAAACGGGGTATTTTTTTAGGTTTTTGGTAAGTCATATTTATTTTTGTAATAAATTTTTTGAAAAAAAAAAATTACAGGGGCATGCCTTCAATAGACCTGGATTTTTATAAATAAAAACGATTACTCTAGAGGCATTATCCAGGAAGAGAATAGGGGAATACATTTGTATGGAAAAATGCAGCCCGTCTACGCTCTTAAGCTGTTGGTCCCGGCTGAGATATGTAGATGTTTGGCAGTCGTTACAGGTAGTCAGTGACCTCAAAGTCTAACAACCAGTCTATATGTCTGACATTTAAATAACCGATATATTCCAGACACTCTTTAGTAGTTATAAACCCCAATTAGTGCAATGACACTGACTGAAATGCTACTAATTAATTAAATAAATCTTTAGAAGAAAAACTGTCTGCCTCAAATCGCAAAATTGATTTATTTTTAAATGATTTGTTCTTCTAATTGCTTCTAAACTTCTAAATAATAACATTGACCAAAAGCCCTACTCTTGCGCATAGGTCTTTTTCTTTTGATTTTTCCATCGGGAATATCATAATAGTTTCTTTGTGCCCGGATGTTGGCAATAGGCTCACCCCCTGTTAAATATAACTGGCAAAATTTTAATGTGTACTAATGGGTATACTTCTGCCTAATCCTTCGGGGCTAACAGGGGATAAACTGAAATGTCATCATCATCATCATCATCATTTCAGCCGAAAGACGTCCACTGCTGGACATAGGCCTCCCCTAAGTGTCGCCACATTGACCGGTCCCGTGCGTCTCGCATCCAGCGGATCCCCGCAACCTTCACCAGGTCATGGTCAACTGAAATGTAATAGCTTGAAATAATATATTTCAAACAGTCTCGCCTCGTCTTGATTTGAGTGAAATCTGAGCATTACTGCGGTACTCAGCTATAATGAATGATTACTTTAAGCCGTCACTTAGTAAAGATTTGACATACTTTTGTATGACAAAACTGTCACAACCTTTACTAAGTGATGGCCTGAGTAATCATTAAAGCTCTCTGAGTGCGGCAGAGTCAAATTATACAATCATCATCATCATCATCAGCCTATTGCAATCCACTGCTGGATATAGGCATCTTTAATCTTACGCCACTCAACTCGATTTTCGGCAACTCTCATCCAGTTGTTACCAGCCACTCTGCGAAGATCATCGCTCCACCGAGCCTGCGGGCGTCCCACCTTACGCTTGCCGATTCGCGGTCTCCACTCAAGAACACGTCTACTCCAACGGTCATCGGTTCTGCGACTAATATGGCCGGCCCACTGCCACTTCAGCTTACTTATTCTGTGAGCTATGTCCACAACTCTTGTCCTCTGTCGGATCACCTCATTTCGGATGCGATCTCTGAGAGAGACCCCTAGCATAGCTCGCTCCATAGCTCGCTGAACGACTTTAAATTTATGGACCAACCGTATCGTTAGTGTCCACGTTTCAGCCCCGTATGGCAGGACGCACTGGTTGAAGACCTTAGTCTTTAGGCTCTGTGGAATGCGTGTCGAGAAGACCCGACACCAACTTCAAAATATCGATCAGTGGAATATTTCACAACGTTATTCAACTAAGGACTATTCCTTACCTACTATAACCGTCGCCTCATAATACGTATATCAACGATAAAGTTTTATGTTAATTTATGTACGTTTAGTATTTGGTAGTCAAATACATACATTGTCTATATTGGTTGACAGCTGCATTTCGTTTGAGTGAGGATCCTCAATTGTTTTGCATGGAGTTCGTTGCCATGATAAGTATTGATGGATCACTTTCATGATCAAATTCACGTTCTTATCATCATCTGCCTAGGGTTTTCGGTTCCAGTCTAACCGGATTCAGCTGAATACCAGTATTTTACATTGAGTGTCTGACTATATGAGCTCCACAATCCAGTCAGCACAAGATAAAACGATATCCCTTGCTTAGATTGATTGGCAGACTTTCGGGCCATTGACTACTTGTAGGTACAGTCACGCTTGTTATATTTACCTATTTATACGTAATTATACATTTATATAATTATAGATTCAGGAACCGTACTAAAAACAATTGCTCCACAGGTTGCACGTGCATAATGTTTGGCAATAGCTTATTAAAGTGTGAGTTTGACGTCACGTGAGTATCGCGTAAGCCTGTGATAATACATATTTCCCCTTACCAACAATACACTGCGCGTACCATGAGATTTAATAGAATTGTAGGTATATTTTCTTGATTATCAGCTGTATTAGGATGCAGAATTTTAGTCCCCAGATTATATGAGAGTTCACTTAAACAAAATACAATATTGTAACTTATTTGATTTCAAATGCAAAGTCAAGACTGTAAGTATAAACTTCAGCGGGAGAGGCTAAAAGGTGTTTAATTAAATATGCTTAATTAACAAAATACGAAGGTCACGTGTTCGTTCGCACTAAGAGAAGAAAACGGTCGGTGCTACAAACGTCCAGACACAATTCTGTCTGATATCTTTATTTTTTTTAATGCGATCAAAAAAAGAAAGTTGACCGTCACGGACTGCCCGGTAGATGTGAATCTCTATTACGACGGCACGGTTGGCACAGTGGCTCATGCCATCGACTGTTGCGCTAGTTGCGTTACCGAATTCTATTTTTAAACGGTTTTTTTGAGTCAGTCCGATCCCCTATTGGCATAATGTAAATGTACTATTAGGTACAATCGACTCTGCCTCACCCTTCGCGGACTGCAGGACTGCAGGAGTATGTTATATTAGGTATGTAATTCTGGCTTAAAACCCACACTTATAAAACTCGCCGTCTAATCCACCCAGTGCGTCACCACAACGACATAGTCGCAGCAGCATTTTCTCTTCATCTCACACGGTTCACCGCTAGGAGCTAATTTATGGTCTTTCATAAAAGCTGTCGTTTTACGAAGGTGTGAAACACCCTCGTTGTTGAACGCTAATGTCTGAATATTAATATTGTAATGTGGTGAATTTGTATGCTTTAGAGTACTTTAATTAATGATCCTTATGTGGTATCGGTGGCTGAAAAGTTGTGTGGCAATCGGTTCTCGTGGTATGAACTACTTATGTGTGATGCGGAGGAAAGAAGAAAATGTCGTAAAGAAAGTTTTGAATATAAATGTGGACTAAGATAAGAGTAGAGGAAAGATTGACGTTATAGTAGGCCACCTGTTGTGTTCTCGTAGTTTATTTACCACTAACCTGAAAAAATGTTCTTCAGGGAAATTATTCTAACCTCATTTCTTTTCTAAATGGTGGCCTGAAATTGTCAGGCAGCCTGTTTTCTGGATCGTTTAAGACTCCCGAAACTAGCGCCAACCACATCTTATTTTTTTGATTAAGACGATTTTTATCTTAAATCCGTAATTCTCTTAATTGATCAAGTCTAGAATCATGAAAAGTGATTTTAAAAATACTACATTTTTCTAATTTGATTTGATTTTAGAGTAAAAGAAATAAGATGTGGGTGGCGCTTCACTCAAGGTCGCTGGCATTTAGTGTCGAGAGAGAAATGTCAGTAACATTAAATCAGCAAGGGTCGACGCTTGACGGGGCTGCGGGTTGTTCGAAAGAGATACCGCGACTTTGGACACAAAGGGCTAAGAACATGGGTGTGGTTTTTAACCGACTTCAAAAAAAGGAGGAGGTTATCAATTCGACTGTATTTTTTTTATTTTTTTATGTTTGTTCGCTCATAACTTGCGACTGGGTGAACTGATTTTCTTGATTATTTTTTCATTTGAAAGCTGGTGCTTCCCGTGTGGTCCCATTGTCACCATTTCAATATCTGATGATGGGATCTTGTAGAAATCGGGGGAACTCTTCAATAAATAACAGCAGATTAACCGCGATTGTTGCTATAGCATATCTAAGCATTGTTTACGCCATCACACAACATAATATCACGCCTGTACTCACTACAAAGGTGATGAAGAACTTCGGAGATAGGCAACGGAACTCCTCAATTAATGATAGCAAATGGACTGGGATTGCTGAAATCTCATGACTGTCTATTGACCAGTTCATAACATAACATCACGCCGGTACGTTGTGAAGGGGTAAGCACATGTGAACCACTAAAAAGTGAAAAATAAAAACTTTTTTACAAAAAATAAAACCGACTTCGACAAAAATAAAACACAAAAAAGTGAAAAATAAAAATCAGCTTCAGAAGTCGGTGGCAAAAACATGAAATCAAACAAACAAAAGTCACCGACTTCAGAAGCTGATTTTTATTTTTCACTTTTTTGTGTTTTATTTTTTTAGTCAGAAGGAGTCATTTGATGATTAACCAACATTACATAAAAAAGGCAAGGTCTAATCATTGAAAAGCCGATTCAGTAACTACTAATCAACCTTTACTTCCTTATCACTATTCGCGTGTAGCTACAAATCTATTAAACAAAGTAATTAATTGATTCTTCTATTTCTAACCAAAACATGTTGACGTCGAAATAGCGAACCTTGTGTGCTATATTTTATTTAAATTACGACAGTTCTGAAGTACTTACCTTGATAGGTACTTACTAATTCAATGTTCTTGATTTATCGATAAAAAGAAAGGTGTACACGGACTACCGTGGCCTCGACACAAAGGACTTAGAAGGAACATGGTGATTTTTAATCAGTAGAAGTCTGACACTCTCTTCCGCTCCACCCAGTGCGGGTACTCAGTACCAACTGGAGTCACTCCATATATAAACTAGAAGTTGACCCCAACATAGTTGAGAAAAATCTAGGCAGATGATGATAGTAATTCAAAATGAAACCTGCAGTTCCATATACTATAGCTAATTATGGTAGAGTTTTTTTTGCTAATCGTCGTCGGTTTCTCTTCCATTCTATTCTATTATTGTTTACTGTAAATCTGTCATACCCTTTGAGGAATACAGCATGATGTTATGTTATATGTCTATGCAATAACAGGTAAATTCGGACGGGTTTATATGTCCAGCACTAATACGTTCGGCAGAGATGATTGATCAAATCGGCTTGAACTAGTTTCGAATCAACAGTCCCGCATAATACGTTTACGTTCGCAATGCTCTTCATTTTGTGAATTTCATAACATAGCATCACGCCTGTAATCCCCGAAGGACAGGCCAGATTTGGCAGTTATGTTTAAGTCCCATGTGGTGCGTGCGAGCCTATTAGTCCTATTACCATCAACCGGATATAAATCCTGACTCCTAGGCTGCTAGTGAGAACTTCCTGATGGAAAAACTCAGTAATACTTTGCTTGACCCGAGAATCAAACTCAGAACCTCATTCTTAGCAGTCACGCTTGTGACCACTCGGCCAACGAGGCATTCTTCTTATTTTGACTAATGGTTTATTTTGGCCGTTATTTTAACAAAATAATTGAATTAACATGTAGGTAGTTTAAAATGTAGGTACAGGTCATTGGCGTCGTCTAGCAGTGCTAGTCTAGTGGCGTTACGTGTGACCATTGCTGCACTGGCACTAAGTCATAGGTCTCAAGCCGGCTTTTGACTATGGGATGTACTTAATGTAATATATATTACATCTTGAGATGTAATACTCAAGAGGTTAAGACTCAAGAGGGAACACGACAAAACCGAATTGGACAAGAATAGCAACAATAATAAAAAGCTTTGGGAAGTTATCAAAACCATAACCAATACTAATAAAACTAAATCAGGCTCCTCCAATCTTCTCGGTGAGTTTCCTCTAGCTTCTGTGAACCAGGCAAATGATTACTTTGTAAATGTAGGCAGTTCCCTGGCAAAAGGGCTTCTTAACTCAGCCATAGCACAAAATCCAACTAACTTTCCCTCCTTAAATCACCCTAATAATGCTTCGTTTGTATTATTAGATACAGACGAAAATGAGATATTGACACTCATCAATGGCTTAAAACTTACAAGTGCAGTTGGACATGATGGCATATCTAACCGTCTACTTAAGGCCATTAAATATGTAATTGTTCACCCACTTTGCCAAGTGTTCAATGCTTGCCTTGCGCAGGGTGTCTTTCCAGACATTCTTAAAAAAGCCATTGTTGTTCCAATTTTTAAATCCGGTGATAAACACATCGTTTGTAACTACAGGCCTATTGCTTTATTACCAGCTCTTTCAAAGATACTGGAAAGAATAATTAATAGCAGACTCGTTGGGTATCTTGAAAGCAATAGTTTAATATCCTCTTCTCAATTCGGTTTCCGCTCTGGCAGGTCAACGGAGGATGCAGTGCATAAACTTACGGACTATGTTGTTAGGACACTTGATAATGGCAATAAAGCACTTGGCATCTTCTTAGACCTTGCCAAGGCGTTCGACACAGTGCCCATCCCGCGACTACTTACTAAATTGGAACGACTAGGAATAAGAGGTTTGCAGCTCAAATTATTTCAGGATTATCTAAGCGGTCGTAAGCAATGCCTGAAAGTAGACTCTTACATTAGCACAGATCTTCCTATTTCTTTTGGTGTTCCACAGGGTTCAGTGCTGGGACCCACACTCTTCTTAATATATTTAAACGACCTTTGTGGATTACAATTGGATCAGGGCATTATCATATCCTACGCTGACGATACAGTTTTGTTGTTCTCTGCTGATACGTGGGAAAAAACATTTACTCTGGCACAGAATGGCTTTGACAAGGTGTCTGATTGGCTAAAACAACATATTCTTACCCTAAACGCAGAAAAAACAATGTACATGCCATTCTTCATCAGAAATACTAATAAACCTCCCGCACAACTAACCCTAACATCACACTCAGCTGATACTCACACATCAAACGGTAGTACTAGTAGCTGTAATTGTCATATCCTCAGGAAATCCGAGGTGAAATATTTAGGCATTATTCTGGATTCATGTTTGAATTTCAACGCACATATATCGCTGCTTCAGACTAGGCTAAGAAAATTAATATATGTCTTTAAGAACTTACGTCATGTGGCTAACATTGATATATTAAAAAAAGTTTATAAGGCATTATGCCAATCTATTCTCACCTATTGCATTACTTGTTGGGGTGGAGCTTCCAAAACCACTCTTCTTCCGCTAGAAATAGCACAACGGGCAGTCCTAAAAGTTAGCTCTTTTCGACCCATGTATTACTCTACACATCTATTATACCAATCCTGGAAATTACCTACTGTCCGCCAACATTTCATCATAACAACAATCCTCAAACAACACACTTTTACACCTTTAGACCAGAGTATTTTGCTTAAAAGACGTCACAATGCCGTAGCACCACGATCCATACAATCTAAACATTCATTTACACATAGGTTCTTCTGTTTCTGCGGTCCGTTCCTTTACAACAATCTCAATACCACCCTCAACATCTACACACTAAATAAACAAGAATGTAAAACCAAACTACTAGATTTTCTGCTTAAATGCGATTACCAAACAACTGAGGATCTCCTAAAAACTTTAAGATAGATTAAAAAAAAAAAAATACCTACTAAGCAAAAATAAAACTCAACACCTGTGCGAACACAGACTATACACACAATACAACACACATACCTACAACATAATGCACTCCAACACACACACGCACCCACAACTCACACACACACAACAAAACACTTCCAACTCCAACCACTTCACAATAAAAGACACACACACACACACAAATCACACAACAAATTGACTTTTTGTAAACTTTTTTTCTTTTTCTCTTTTTAATTCCTGTGCATGAAAAACGATTATACTAAAATGTCATACAACATTGTTAATACCGTTCATAACTCTGGGAAGAGAACTGTGACCTGAAATACAGGCTCGGCCTAGCTCAGGCGCAGTTGCTCATATTTATTCTTTGTACCTAATTCTAACTGCTTCTTAATTATGATCAATATGTTACATTTTTAAGGTGAAATAAAACTTATTATTATTATTATTATATAATATTTTATCGCTCGCCATACATTTTGTACGTGACCGTTCACACTGTGCTATAATGTATATTACATCCCATAGTCAAAAGGCGGCTTCATGTACGAACCCAAGACACGCACCTCTGATTTTTCGTATTTTTTCATTTAATAATAATAATATTCCACAATTATCACACAACGCCATCTAGTCCCAAGCTAAGCAGAGCTTGTGTTATGGGTACTAGACAACTGATAAACATACGTATATATTTCTAAATACATACATATTATAGATAAACTAGTGACCCGCCCCGGCTTCGCACGGGTACAAAAAAGGTATTAAAACCTTCCTCTTGAATCACTCTATCTATTAAAAAAAACCGCATCAAAATCCGTTGCGTAGTTTTAAAGATTTAAGCATACAGACAAACAAACAAATAAACAAACAAACAGACGCGACTTTGTTTTATACTATGTAATGTAAGGATTACACCCAGACACAGAACAAATGATCGTGCTCATCACACAAACATTTGTCCTGGGTGGGAATCGAACCCACGACCTCCGGCATAGCAGTTAGGGTCACTAACCACTAGACCAACAGGCCAGTCGTAATATTGTATAATTACGTATCACTTGCTTCGGTGATGGAAATCAGCTTGCCTGAGAGATATTTCTCGACAAAGAGCAGCATATGAGTGGCATAAAAACTCTGAAACCAGGTTCAAACCACGAAATACATAGGTACCTACTTAGTATAATAATATAAAGAGTCTTATGTAATTCGGGTGCAATTTGCGTCACAAATCATGTTACGTTGACATTGGGTGGTAAATTCTATGACGACACTTCACAATACCTACATATTACAAACAATAATATTATATTAAAATCAGTTAAAACTAAGCCATTTTGTTATCGATTTTATAACACATCGTGTTATTTCTGTTAGTTCTTTGAATTAGGATAACATTTTCGTGAATTTTTAACAGTCGCCAATTACCCCCTCCACGCGGCCGTAACGCTCTATACAGGTGACAGAAAAAAAAATCCTAATACCCCCATAGAAGTCTAAATACTTAGAAGTCTCATTTGAAAAAATATGCTGGTGGAATACAATCATAACCTCTTCCTATTTTAGAAGTCGGTTAAAAATCGTAACCTTTTTACAACGTAAAAACACTAGAAATTCAAAGTCGTTTTAAACCAATTAGCTTCAAAGAACAATTTGTAACCTTCTAAAACATGACCAACATTTTCCGAAGCAGAAGCAGCACCTATTAAGAAAAAACCAAATTCAATTAAAGTAAACATTAATTGGAAAACCATTAATTAGTATCCACCGGGCGACGGGTGTAATTGAATAATCGGAAAAAGTCGAACGGCGCTTGGGG
This sequence comes from Diarsia mendica, assembly GCA_949316265.1. NCBI lineage: Eukaryota > Metazoa > Arthropoda > Insecta > Lepidoptera > Noctuidae > Diarsia > Diarsia mendica. Next base: position 13,380,486 of record OX438903.1, on the reverse strand, counting down.
GCGCCACCGTCGAACAGAACCCAGCGTCTTCGAGGGAGTAATGAGCAGACGGGACAAGGAGCTACGAAAAGGAATTTAAGGCGCAGATACGAGGGACACCGTAAAAACGACCTGTTTTTCGTTGCAGAGTTAGTTAGCTACTTATTACAATTCCAAAAAAAAATACAGTGTATAGTCAAATGTATAGGTAAAAGAATTATGCAAAAATATTTTCTAAAATTAATCAAGAACATCGAAAAAAAAATCACAAAATCACAAAAAAATCACACGAAAAAACTTTTTCGTCTCGAAATGCTCAATATTTTGAGCGATAACTGTTATTTTTTTTTACTATCAGAAAGGAAATTTAACCAACTAAAGACATGTAAAAATATTTTAATATTACAGCGTATTTTTTTTTTATACTTAAATTAAATCTGCGAACTACTATCGTTCATATTGGCAGTCACGAGAATCAAACGCATCCCCATTTTCAACCTTATTTGTTTAGGCGATGAGTTAAACGCGTGCTCAAGGGCGCGGGCAGTTAATGTCGCCTTAACCAACTTACAGTCGAAGAGTTTTTCCTACTTTCCCGTTGGGGCTGCGGGTTGTTCACAAGATACCGCGGCCTCGACATAAAAGGCTAAGAAGGAACATGGGTGGTTTTTACTCAGTAGTAATCTGACACTCCCTTTCACTCTGCCCAAGAGCGGGAGGAGTTATTTGATGATTCCCCCCCCCCCCCATAGGGGGTTTTTCTTACTCCTCCGCTATTCTTTTCTGATTAATTTCGTTGCGGGTCACTCTGATTCTGGCTTACAGGAGTTACAGTGGTTTAGAAATAGTGTGGCGGGCTTGTTCCATTACAGTCGAAGGGCTTAGATGCAGTGTTGGGTAGCTTCTTCAAGGCAGTCCAAGACATTCACTTACTAATCTGAGCGTATCGATTTTAAAAAGTTCAGATGTGTTTAACCCAAAACTCAGCAAACTCCGTGCACAGATGCAAAAAAAAGCAAAATTAAAAATTTTGAAAAATCCCACGACGGTTGAAAATTAATTGAAAAAACCGGCCAAGAGCGTGTCGGGCCACGCTCAGTGTAGGGTTCCGTAGTAATAATTCTTTTTTTGTTTGAAATACGGGCCAATGAAACTTGACCTCTGGATTGTATAGGCGCTCATACGATTCAGGGACCAAATTATATTGGTTAACTGCAGTTTCCATCTGTTGTTTCCATCCAAGTTCAAAATAATTTTCCTAGAAAGTCCTTATAAAGTTCTACTTTTCAGATTTTTTTCGTATTTTCTAAACTTATGGTTCAAAAGTTAGAGGGGGGGGGACGCTTTGTTTTTTACTTTTGGAGTGATTATTTCCGAAATTATTGACATTATCAAAAAATGATTTTAGTAAACCCCTATTCATTTTTAAATACCTTTCCAACAATATATCACACGTTAGGGTTAAAATTAAAAAAAAAATCACTTCCCACTTTACATATAGGGGGGCTACCCTAATAAAACATTTTTTTCCAATTTTTATTTTAGCACTTTGTCGGCGTGATTGATACACATATTGGTACCAAATTTCAGCTTTCTAGTGCTAACGGTCACAGAGATTAAGCGAGGACGGACAGACGGACAGACAGACAGACAGACATGGCGAAACTATAAGGGTTCCTAGTTGACTACGGAACCCTAAAAAAGGATAAAATAACATAAAACACCCGCCTTAAAAAAACCCAAGAATGTCCGTCGGGGGCTGCCATTAAATGAACTAGTTTTGCAATGTTCAGCTCCCGGCGGACATTCTTGGGTTTTTTTAAGGCGGGTGTTTTATGTTATTTTATCCTTTTTTCAATTAATTTTTAACCGTCGTGGGATTTTTCAAAATTTTTAATTTTGCTTTTTATTTTAAACTTTTTACTTTTATTTTTATTTTTTTATTTAAGAACATGCACCAATCAAACCTTAACCCTTTAAATCTGAAAACTGAATCAAAATCGGACTTGTAGTTTTGGAGAAAAATGGCAACATGGATTTGCACAAACACGCAAACAAACAAACAACCTCTCACCCCAAACGCATATACCGTCTCCGTTCCGTCGTGGGTAAAACAATATAGGTATATACCTAATGATGATATAATGACATAATGATGATTTATAATGTTATACTTAATAATGAATGATGACTTTCACCGCATACTCCACCAGGTAGAGTATGCGTTGCAAGATGGAAGTTAGGCTATTGTCTGTGGGGAGACACCGCATACGCACTTGAGGTCTAAGCCGTTCATGAACCCCAATCACTAATAAACAAAGACCTTTCCGATGCAGTCAACACACCAAAGCGGCCAACATGTGTGTCAATTTTACACGAAATTTGCCGACAACTTGCCATACCACCGATACGCTGCCGCGCTGCGGCGGCAGCTTTGATGTGTACGCTTCATAAGCATCACTACTCAATTACTCCGATCTTTACAGACCTACCGGTGAAATTAATTGGTGATTTCCAAGACCGGATCCAATTTAGGGGATCACATCGGAATGTAATAATTATGTAACACAGGATTATGTGTATTGCAAGTAATTGGAGGTTTTCGAACGATAATACTGGCACTACCATGAATATTGACCGTTTTTTTTTCAATACTAGCAGTTAACCCCCGACTTTGCCGGCAAAATTTGTGATACCTACTTAGCTCGGTTAATATGCATGATAATATAAATCAAAATACCAAGTCACTAATATAATTTGTAGCCATAGCACCCACGAATAATATATGTCTCTTTTTTAGAAGTGGGTGTTTCGTTCCGGAGTTTACCACTTACATACAAACTTACAAAGAAATACCTCTTTGTAATACATTTATAGTATAGAAAAAAGATTTGAAGAAAAAACGTCTTGCGCCGACCCGATGTAGAATGGGGCAAATGGCAGAAAGATGATGAATAAGCGGCAACTCTTACGTAGGCAATAGATTAAAAAAGGCTGAATACCTTTAGTGTGAATACAAGAATTCAGAAATCCTTTACTAGTTCCGGTCCAAGTCATGGATGCGTGAGAGGGAATACCCGGTGCGTGACTTCGTCGGACCAATTAAATCCTCGTCAGAACGTCGCCTCGTACGTGAGTGCCCGAAATCCGCTCGTATCAATCCTATCCCACTCGTCCACGTACCAATGGTTACTTTCTCGACAAATGAAGCTCGGGCGAAGATCACTTTGGTTTGGACACGATCTAATATAAACGAATAATATAACCTGACTTTAGATGGAAACAACTGAAAGTTTGCCCAGCTGTGGGATGATGCAGGCTAAAGTATCAGTAACATAACCTGGATGGCGTAAGAGGTGACGTGATAGGCCCGAGTTTAAGGGCTCGCATGCACCCAGTACTTAGAGTACTGCCTTTGCCATGTCTTTATGTATTTGAAACATGCATATTTGTTAAAAATAACTATAATTTATTTGAAAAAAGCAGTTACAAAATAAATAGTAGAACACGACACAAAGACAAATTGAAATTACCTCAAATAAAGTTAATGCTATATAGAAGAAATATTTACTGCATGGCAATTATTATGTATAACCATTTGCCAAATAACATTCAAGATTTGCCACTGTCGCTGTTCAAAAGGTCATCGTTTAGATTATTATTAGAGAAAAATTATTATAGTGTAAAAGAATATTTAGAGGATAAATCATTAGCATCATAATAAATAAACATTTTTGATTTGATTTGACCTCTCATGTATGAGGTTGTGGGACAAGTACCAATGTGACCTTTTCATCATAATATGTACGGTCGAACAAGCTAATAAGTATACAGCCAGCTAACTTGTATTAACTTTTAAGATATACAGATACATTTAGCATACAGCGGCTTAGGATACAGCATTTGACATCAGTCGCTTAATGCGAAACACTTGATAAAACAAAATTACAATCAATATTTTCAGTGTTACAGAATTATAAAGATCTCTACCCTGTATACTTATTAGATTGTTCGACTGTACTTTGAAAGTTTATCTTGGATATTAAAAAGATCGGTGAAGAAAAATGTCGTGAGAAAATATGAACTTGTAATTAATTTATCTCTGAAATCGCCATCCGTGGTGAACAATATTTGAAAATAGACCTTTGCCCAGTAATAGGCTAGTACAGTACCCGGCGATAAATATTGCACATCGACCTTTGGTAAGAGACAATCGGCTAATTTCGGCTTCGTAGAGCGTTATCTCTGTCGCACACTACCTATGTGACGGATTGTGACGTTTTGTCAGTCGTTGTTCAAGTGCGATAGAGTGCGGTCGCGTCCAACTCAAAATATATACTAAGAGTTGTTAACACCCCCAAATTTTAATAATTTTATTAAAGTTGTACTATGGCATCTTTAGGAAAAAGAGGGAAACCTTTACGAGGTCAGTCACGACTTACGAGAAATGATCTACAATGTTTATAAATATTTTGTAAAAAAAATGAAGATGAAAATGTAAGTTGTTATTTTAAGAAGGTTCAAGAGCGAGTTGCAAATGCCACTGGAATTTCAAGAAGAACTTTGAACAATATTTTAAACGAAGTCAGTACTGAAACACATTCTACTGAAATTAAGTTCAGCTCTCCAAAAAAAGGGAGACCAAAAAAGCAATTTCGTTTGGATATGGACGATTTTGATTATGATGTTGTTCGAAGAATGGTGTATGATTTTCACTTACGATTTAATGAACTGCCAACAATAAAATCATTAAAAGCTAAATTATCTGAAGCTATTAATTACAATGGGTCTGAAAAGACGTTGAGAAAAATACTTCACGAGAAGGGATTTCGGTTCACTAAAATGGAAGATAATCGAAAAGTTCTAATGGAAAAGCACGGTGTAAGTCTCAAACGAATGGAATACCACGATAAAATACGCAAATTTCGCGAATCAGGAAAAAATATCGTCTACATGGATGAGTCTTACATACATACCTACATCCCACACTAAAGGGAAATCTTGGAGTGATGATAAGAAAAAAGGAGTAAAAAAAAATATACCGATCGAATTGAGAACCTCCTCCTTTTTGGGAAGTCGGTTAAAAAAGCCAATTTCAAAAGGTCAATGTTTGATAATAGTTCATGCGGGAAATGAAAAAGGCTTTGTACCCGGTGCCATTTTAATGTATAAATCCACGGACACTACAGGTGACTATCACAATGAAATGAATAACGATAACTACGAAAAATGGCTAGTTAATCAATTAATCCCAAATATACCCAGTGATTCTGTTCTAGTCATCGACAACGCACCCTATCACAATAAATATGTTGAAAGACCCCCCAACTCAAACACCATTAAACAGGAAATGATCAACTGGTTAAACAGACACGAAATTTTAGTTGATCCAAAATTAACAAAAACCCAGATTTACGCTATTATATGTAAGCACAAAGAGAGATATACAGAGTTTTCCGTGGACAAAGTACTTGCTGAACATGGGCACACTGTGTTGCGATTGCCACCATATCATCCGGATTTTAATCCAATTGAAAATATATGGTCTCAACTGAAAGGCTATGTAGCCTCTAGAAATGTGGGTATGAATTTAACTACAGTAAAAACTGACTGAAAAAGTAAACATGATTGGGACTGAAGATTGGAAAAAGGTTTGCGATCATGCAATCAAATGTGAGAACGAATATATACAGCATTCAACATGGTTTAGACAATTACACTGATAGACTAGTGATAAATACGGCTGACAGCCTGACAGTGACAGTGATATTGACCTCTTTGAGAGCACAGATAGTGAATTGGAAATAATTGAGAATTAGAATTATTATTATTTCTAATGGTGTTTATTTTGTACACTACAGCTGTAATTTTCCAAAATAATTAAATACATAAACATAATGTGAACATGTTTTTTTTTATTTTATTTTACCCCAACATAAAGTCATCACATAAAGAAAAATTGGTGTCTTATAAATAAAGAATAAAAATAATTATCAAAAGAAGCAAATCATAATTGTTTTAACAGCTCCTAATAGATACCGGACTGTTTGAATTTCGTGCGACAGAGATAACGCTCTACGAAGCCGAAATTAGCCGATTGTCTTTTACCAAAGGTCGATGTGCAATATTTATCGCCGGGTACTGTATTATTATTACCCGACTGCGGCGAAGTCCAAAAGGAGGGTTATGTGTGTTCGACGTGCGTGTATGTATGTATGTATGTATGTAAGTAGGTAATAAATGTATATATGTCCGTTTCTTTGTTCCCTCATAACTCATAAACGGATGAACCGATTTGAATGAAATATACGTCGTTAGATTCGTCTTGATGGCGCGAGTGTTATAGGGATTAAAATTAAAAAAAAAAACAAAGAAAAATTGCTGATTTTGGGGGCCAAATCGCGGAGTTCTAAAATTTTTTTTAGATATCACGTTAGAATGAGATGATCGTTCAATAAAATGCAAGCTGACACTTTTATCCACACACTGTTCTTTATTCAAACAATCTAGATAAGCGATATCAAGAACGTTAAGTATGGCAGAAACTCTGATAATAAAAACAACATCTCTCATTTCATTGAAATAAAACGCCCTCTCCATATTTCTGAGCTCCTGGTGCCGACGTAAAATATTAGCAGCCGTCGACTCGGCAGCGTCTATTGAACTAATACAGTTCCACACAGACAGCCATTTGCTGAGCCAGTTCGCTACAAATTGTAATTGTCACCCGCTTCTATTTCTGTTTTACGAGGGTAACTGTTTCTTTCTTTCTTTGGGGTTGCTGTGATTTATCCTAGTAGTAGAGGGTGTTGTAGGGATTAAGCCACCTTCTTTTTATTGTCTATCAGTCTTTAGCAGTGGATGCTCCTGGAGATTATTTTATAACTAGATTAGATAATTTAATAGAGATGGATAGTAGGTAGGTAAAGATCATAGCAGACTGATGGCGTTCTGCGGTTTTTGCCTACCCCCATAGGAAAAGGACGTGAGTTTATGTAGGTATGTATGTAATCACTCTGAGTCGTCTATAGATATGGGCGTTAGAAAAGCTCAGTTCATTGGCATGGCATCGCACTTGCAAAGAAAATGTGGGTGGATTGTGTGAGGGAAGGAAATAAAAAGCATGAGTTGATATTTCTTATGGGTGACAGGGCATGAATCCAGGCTCTTTTTAAAGTTACAAACAAACACTTTAATTTAATTTTTAAGGGAATTTTGAAACGCGTTGTTGACTCTTGCTGTGACCCAAGGTCTGGTTTTTGCCTTGATCAGAGATTAATTGTATTGCCTGCCATACAACGTGGCAACGCCGGCCGCCAGTCTCTTGGGCACATTACCAGCTGACAGCGTTGAGGATGGGAATATGCCGATCTGTCACCCCGCTTTGTCCCCTTAGGGTGACGGATAGGAAAAAAAAGTTTGATCTGTCCCCCTGTTTGCAATGAGGGGACAGTTCGAACTTTATTCACTCCTTAACGGTTTCATCGGTTCCCCTATTGGTGATACGGGGATGGATGAAACTTATTTATTCCTGTTTGTCCCCCACAATATTTAATATATTAATTCTTAATAGTAATGCCACACATAAGACTAGTGGTTTAGGTTTATAATCGTCTGTTTTTAAATAAGTTACAAATATTTCTTTTGTTTTTGTATCGATCTGTCACAGTCCCATAAATCACGTAGTAGGTATTCCAGCTATAATAAGTATAACAATTAGTCCTCTGATTTGACTGAGATTTTTGCTGACCTTTTATAGTTTGTTGCTAGTATAGTTTTCTTGTTTTAAATTATATATTTTGTTGATATATTTATTATATTTAAATTTAATATTCACGTGCTGCAAGGTCGTCACCCAGCAAGTTCATTACGATTGAATATATCAAAACCAATAGAAATAGTATAACATTAATTCAATCCATTACGTACATACATACTTACGTAGGTCTAGGTATAGAAATGTTACCCAGTCTGAATTAATATACGTTAATTTTAATTTAAAAACTTACATTTGGACAGTTATGCTTTTGTCCCATGATGGTCCCATGTAACAGGGCATGAGCCTAATCCCTCATGGCAATGGCATGACGCTGAATTTGTGCCTGTTTGGTGGCAATAGGCTCACCCCGCTGCTATTACAACATAACTGGCGAAAGACTAGTGTATTATTAGATGCACCTCCACCTAACCCCTCGGGAATTACAAGCGTGACGTTATGTTTATGTTATGATAGTAACAGGCTCGTCCCTTGGGAGAAACTGGCGTGAATGTAAGTGCTACAATTCACCTCTGCTAGCCCTTTGGTGTAAATAGGCCTGATGTTGTTTGAGTAACACTGGCAAAAATGTGGGTCCACATTTTGCAAAGCTGGAGCCCTAAGACAGCTAGACGGGGTCGCGGCAGACTGAGGAGAATATGGTGGGACGCCTTGGATGGCTTTTAGGGGATCGGACAAAAAAAAACGAATTAGTCCGTCAGATAGATTTCCAAAAATGATTGGACACGTATTTTTTCTTTTTTCACGTAAACTTAAAATGAAGACGATACAGTGCTTCGAAAACTCATGTGACGTCATATGATAGTACATTTTGACGACACAAGTGACGTTTCAAGCCCCACTCCAAGATCTTTGACGCGTTTTATCTTCGTCATTTTATTGATTTGATAAAACAAAAAACACGTATTCAATATTTTTCGATTAATCTAACTTACGGACTAAACATAATCATATTATTTTGACCCAGTCCGATCCCCTATTGGCGAGAAGAGCGTAGCATCGAGAAAAGTGGAAGGAATATAGGGAGAAGACCTTCGCCCAGGAGTGAGACAGTTCAGGCTAACAAAAAAACAAGAAATACATTAACATTACATAGCATCACGGTTGTAATCACCGAAGGGTAAAAAAGGTGTACCTAGTACAACGACATTTCACTAGTTATGTTTGTCCTACGCAAAAGGGGCCAGCCTATTGACATCAACCGTGCACTAATGCATACTTCGTGGCTGCTACTGAGAAATTCCTGGTGGAAAAACCTAAAAACACTTTGCCCGACCTAGTAATCGAACCTAGGATCTCATCCACAGCAGTCAGCTTGAGCTTGAACGACGCAGTCAAAACGGAAATAACACTGGAAAAAGCCACAAATAGCAACCTTATTATAAATCCAAAAGAGCAACTTCCTCACCATTTACTCACAAACCACGCCAGTCTCACTCAGACGAAGTCACATTATACAAGCTATACGAGACTCAAGCTATACACCCATAGAGCTGTAAGAATAATGTGACACTCGGCGTTAGGGCTGCGAATAATTCAATAACGAGCTGCTTGCTTTGCAAACATACCTGTGACTGCGGATGTAGGTCTAGGAGTGTTTAGAGGGTACGGAAATATTACAAAAGTATTAAATCTGACCACTACCGAGCCTGCCTCTTTGGTCTTGTTTTGGTGGGTGGGAAATTATTAATTACTAGCTTTTGCCAGCGGCTTCGCCCGCGTGAAAATGACGATATTCCATACAAACTTTCATCCCCTATTTAACTACCTCAGGGGTTGAATTTCGAAAAATCCTTCCTTATTCCTTGTCTACATTATAAAGGGAACCTCTGTGCAAAATTTCAGCTTTCTAGGTCCAAGGGTTTGGGCTGGGCGTTGATGAGTCAGTCAGTCAGTCAGTCAGTCAGGACTTCTCTTTTTATTTATTAGATATCACCAACTTCCAAACTCCGGGCTACTACTGGGAAATTTCTATTGAAAAACCCAATAGCACTTTTTGGCCGACCCGGGAATCGAACCCAGGACCTCACGCTCTGCAGTCGCGCTTGCGACCACTAGACCAACGAGGCAGGCAGCAATAGTAAGAGTACACTAGTTATGTCAGAGGCAAGCCTATTGCTATGAACCGGGCAAAATGGTATAAGTAGTGCACAAGAGTGTTCGCTAACACACGTTGATATGATAGGCCGATAGAACGGCAATCCGACTTGACAGGGGAGAAACCTGGAGCGAACAAGTTTTACATGCTTTCTTAAGCAAGTCGATAAATAATACAAAGGTAAAACGAAACTATCCAATCGGCCCCCTCTATTTAATCCAGCTCTACGATCGTCTAAACCACAGTGCGCACAGTATGTCAATTCTAGTTCCTTAATGATGGTCTCACTCTCGGCTATACGTTTGCGCTAGCTTTCATCCTACGCTATTCATAGCACTTACCTTCTAAAGGTGGGTAGTATCATGAGTTGCTAGTTAAAAAAATAATTTACGAGTAAAAATTACGTAGATTTTTTTTTACTTTTATTTAAAAGGCGTGCCAGCATGGGCGGTCGTGTATGGCTAAATTTGTATGAACATAGACGTAGCAAAAGATGTATGTAAGGATCATACCGCCGGATACCGTTCTGTAGTTGCCTGTTAGGTCTATTTGGCGCAGCCGTTAGACGTTATATTGAGTGTTCTTGTGGCATTTGCCAAATAAACATGATTGTTTTCTTTTCTTTGTAGTATCTTTTTTTTCCCGTGAAAAAAATATCTAAGTTTCTGTTGGCACGTATGCCACATAGTCGGTCTGTGTCATACGGATCATGTTTTAATGTCCACAATAGGGTATGTTTACTGACTAAAAAAAATATGATTCTAATTAGTCCGTCTGTTAGATTATCGAAAAATATTGGATACGTATTTTTTGTTTTATCTAATCAATAAAAATTGACGAAGATAAAACGCGTCAAAGATTTGAGTGGGAGGTTGTGACGTCACTGCTCGCTAAGAAATGTCACACGAATGTCTTAGAATATGACGTCACACGAGTTTTCAAAGCACGGTATCGTCTTCATTGTTTGTTTACGTGAAAAAAGAAAAATATGTGTCCAATATTTTTTGGAAATCTATCTGACGGACTAATTAGATTTTTTTAGTTAACATCCCTATTATCTCAGAAACTATAAAATAATTTTGAGGAGTCTTTGCTTGAAAAGTAATCCGCAAATTGTTTCTCAGTCAAGTTAAGTCAATGTAAGCCATATCGTAGCAGAAGATGATACGTACTAGTAACGCTCTGGATTTCACATCCTCGTTATTTCCAAGATCCAAAATAAATACACTGAAATCTATCTGCATTAAAATAAAGTAAAACGTAGCAACAAGAAAATTCATATTCCCAACCATCTCCACTATTTTCCACTAGTAGAGGGTCCCCTTACAAATAACGGAAGCGCAAATTACTCCAATTCGTTTATCTCGACGCAGAACAAGCGGTTGAGACGTGCCGCAGAATTTACTCAATGGAGCTTAAGGGTAGCGCCTTTCCGGGACGCCGGAAAAAAAACGAGAGGGTGCAGAATAGTGAAGGAATGGAAATTGTGTGGTTCTATGATAGTGTCTGTTTTAATTTAGTACTCACTTTCTTGGCAATTAGGTGGGAATTTATAATGCAGGTCGTCTTGGTAACGTTAGAATCAGTAATGTAAACGAAAATACTTTTTGGACTCGCGTGTGTACCTACAATCTCGATTCCTTTGTGCCTCGGAAAGCTCGACAAGCCCCGGCTGTTATTTGTAAATAATCTGTTATTTCCCAACACGGTTGGGAAAAGGCTAGGTAGATGATGATAGGATGATGTGCAGCAAATTTTAGAAGTGATTGTGTGGATCATTCCCACTAGTTCTACTGCACAGTACGATAGAACTAGTGGGAACTTTTTTTAATTTTTTTTCCCACTAAGTAGTTCTACGATTCAATGTCGTACGAAATTGTAGAACTAATGGGAACGAAAAGTCAATGGATTTTTTCGTTCCCACTAGTTCTACGATAAAGTGTGTTACAAAATCGTAAAAGCAGCGGGACTCAAGTTTCTCATTCGTTCTATCACACAGTTTAGGGTACGACTACGGGACAAACTACCAGGAGATTATTTAACTAGTGGGAACGAAAAAACCCATTGAATTTTCGTCCCCATTAGTTCTACGATTTCGTACCATATTGAATCGTAGAACTAGTGGGAAAAAGAAACTAGTTCGCATAAGAATATAATTGTTACCATATATTTTGAGATAATAATTTCTCATCATTTTTCTGAAGCATAGAAGTCATCTGCTCTCCTTTCAACTATGTATTACTTTCAAAAGTCTCGGAGTACATACGGACGGACAGACATACGGACAGAACGAATCTATTTGGGTTCCGTTTATGGCCATTTAGCAAATGAAACCCCAAAGTTGCGATCGTTATTCCATGACAAAAGACAAAATCACTCTCAAATATTATTTTTAGGTTGAGCTTTTTTTGTACTCCGAAGCATCAATATGTAAATATTGCTTTCATAGTTTACAAAGAAAAATTAAATACAGCTGACTTCATGTATTTAGGCCATAATTTAAAAAAATCGTTTCTAAAGGTTTTGTGTTGTGAATATTAAACATACTCGTAGCACAGGCATCTCATTATTCCGACAACATGTCACCACAACTGTAAACTGCACCACGTAGAAGAGGCAGCTCGCTAGTTTGCATACAAAAATGGTCTTTATTTTCGACAAATGTAACCCCCTTATAATAACTGTACGTGATATGCCACGAGATACAACACTTACGTATAATAATATGTAATTCACTCTAGCTAAGGCCCGCGACCTTCGTTTACAGAAACTATTTAAAAAAAATTACTTACCTAAAGTTACAATAATAATAACAATCATGATTCGAAAGACTTGTGTTTTATTCGGAAACAGTACTCTATTTCAGGTTAAAACGTAATCCAATTTCTGTACACTGTGCTTGGACTGACTGGACAGGTCCACTAAAATCTGTGTGGTTTTTTCTTCAGAGGTCCATCTCAGACACTAATCTGCATGGGATACCTACTTCACTGCGACAAACGTTTCATCGAGTATCGTTTCTTCGAAAACCATTCACCGATATCACTATACTGCGATGCTTTATTAAACCGAAGACTTGTTACTGCGATGTTTCATTACATCGAAAATCTGTACTGCGAACGATTTTATTTCGTGAATATCATACTGCGAAGTCTTGTTTAATCGAGGTCTTGTTACTGAGATGTTCTGTTATTTAGGAAAACTTACATTGATTGATACAAGTACATTGATTTTGTTTTCCAAAACAGCACCATTTTTTTTTACATTTCTTTTAAGCGCCTGTACAAATTATGAAAGCAATTGCGAGTTTTGTTATAGCTATAGCAAAATCAATATTTTTCGATAATCTAACTTACGGACTAAACAGAATCATATTATTTTGACCCAGTCCGATCCCCTATTGCCTATTACCAGTAGGTATTACCCCGCCGTGCCTCGGAAAAGGATAACTTTAATCCGTTAATATCGGCTGTCATTTATAGGTCTTGGAGGTAGTTACTGACGGGTAAGCATTCGGAAGCACGAAAGTCTTCTTCTTAGTGAGTGTGTGTGTGTTTGTTAGTTTAGTTTCTTACCAAGGGGTATCGCGTTACCCAGTCAATTATATTGTGGAGATAAGAAAGTCAGTGCTCCATTATCATCATCATCATCAGCCTATAATGTTCCCACTGCAGGGACTCAAGCCTTCTCTCTAGGAGAGGGATGGGCTCTAATCCACACCGCCGGGTCCAGTGCGGGTTGGTAAAACGCTCTAAATAAAATGCTGATATTCAGCTGCATTCGGTTAGACTGGAAGCCGACCCCAGCAAAATTGAAAAAAGGCACAACCAAAAGACAAGAAGACATCAAAATGATATTCATTTTCAACATTGCTTTCAGGAAAGCAGACAAAGGTACATTTATAATCCCAAATCGTCTTACTAAGTAAGGTAAGAAGAGAAACGACATTAACAATGAGGGTTCTGCGATATACTAATTCCCTGGTACTTAGTTTAAGAGCCTGTTAATTACGCTAGCGTGTTTTTCCTTGTGTTTTAAGGGCTGGCATCTGTTTCTTAAATCTAGAGATGTTTGGGAACCTTACACGACTTGTGAATAGCCTTTTTCTCAACTGAATGAATGAATAAAACCTTTATAATTCAGACATTTAGAAATTCTCGCTTTATCTACACTTATACCTACTCAGAATAAGATGAATTGCTTGAAACACAGGATCAACTAGTTCAGGCAAAAATTATGAGTGAACTTGATATAAGTCTATATTTAAGAAAAACTGTATTTATACCAGTTATAAATTTATTTATTTTTTATTTTAGAATCTAATCGATGTCCGTTTGTCACGTGATGTAACTTCCCACCATTTTCTTTTACCGTGTGCAATTAATTCTTCCCTCTACCCATCCTCTACCGCTATTATTTCATCTTCCCATCTTCTAAATTGGCGTCTCGTTTCCTCATTATTAATTTCGGTAACATGTCATCACGGTTTGTACATTAATAATTTCCTCTTACCTCCTCTTACTAAAAGGGCAGGTCATACCCTGCCTTTTTGCATAATTCAATTACCGTCATCGCCTTTATCTTGCCTCGTCATCTCATCGGACTCTTCCTTTCTTGCCATATAATATCATCCTTTACCAAGTCTATTCATCGTTTCTTTGGTCTTTCTCTATTCTATTTATACACACTTTTATTTTCTTTATTCACACTCAAAAGTTTCATCACGATTTCAGTTACCAAATCTATTTTAATTTAAATTACAAAGCACTTCAAAACTCGAGCATCAGAAGACCCCAAAAACGAATCAGCTACCCGCAAACCTCATCATAAGCCCCATTGATTTTCCAGCCGGCAACAGGACAAACTATTCACCTACATCTGTAAACACATGCAGGGGACCCATTTAATGAAGACCCCTAGCGACCTTCCATAATTAAAACCGAGGGTGCCCACAGAGAAAATTATTTATTGAAATTGCGGTGTTGGTAAACATAAATGTAGATTGTGTAAGTACCTACAGAGACCCTAGGTACCTACCTAGGTATCAATAGTTCAGACAGGCAGGGCATTGGACCTTGTTCCTGATGTCGATAAGCCATCTATTTTTTTTGTAATGTGTTTCATACCTACATTTGTTTTTAAATGAAACTTTGTTTCAAAAGACTTTTTTTCTCCAGATTTAACGCTACAAACAAATCTATCAATAATACAAAAGTTAGTCAACTAAGGAATCATATTTATTAACTAATTTAATACCTACATAAAATGACAAAATAATTTACGGTTCAGAGTTCACGAGAATCGGTTGTACGTACTTCAAATTGTAGTAAGTAAACACACATACATTCCCTATGAAGTGTACCACTGTAACAAGGAAAACAGAAAATTTAAATCGATTCCGGTCATTAGTACGGACTTAATGACAGTGACGGAGAATGGCAGGCGCATCAGTGGAAGGTAACATCAATTGACCTAGACTTTTTTTTTGGAGGATGTGAAATCATCAAATGACTCCGAGAACGGTAGGGAGTGTCAGACTTCTACTGACTAAAAACCACCCAGGTTTCTTCTTAGCCCTTTGTGTCGAGGACGCAGTATCTCTTTCTAACAACCCACAGGTGACCTACAGACTTCACAGTCTTCCCAAATCGGTGATGTTATGAGCCCGCAGCAAGGACAATATGCAAAACGTCCCGGAAATGTACCGAGTCATTGTGTATCATATTGTCATATTGTATTGTATTGTGTTGTTGTCATATTGTATTAATTGTAATTTCAAATAATGTGTTAGATTAATAAAAACAAATCACAAAAACTATCTTCAGCCTACATGATACACACAGAACTCGGAATAAATCGCGACCCTCCTACATTATATGAATTGAAATATTTGTATAGCCTACAGATTATAGTTGTTCAAGGTCTGGGCATGTGTATGTGAGTTTAAATGTTTGTAGTACCACCCACGATACCTACAGGAGAAATTCCTAGTTCGCAACGTTTCTAACAAAAAAAAACTAAAACTGATAAATAAATGAGAAAAAAAATATAAATCAGTATTTGAACCTCAAAATGTTGAAACAGTCCTCCAAAACGCCCGTCCATCGTAAGCTATATGATTATACCACTCTCAAATCGGGGTGACCGAAAAAACATCGTGAGGAAATCGACATGTAGGTACTGGAACCAAAATATTGAAAACATATGGCGTCCCAGCCCATTCTATCCCACAGAGAGGCCTATGTCCCATCATTGGAAACACTAAAGGCTGATTATGGTCATTCTTATGCATCAAATATAGATTAGAACCTTACCGAACCAACATCACTCCTAAGATTAAGACATAAAGAGAATTAAGAAAAATTAAAAACCCTGCAATATTATTGCCTATTGGAAAGCCAATTTGGGGAGCCTATTACCATCAACTAGAGAAATTTTTGAATATTAATATTCTGCATATAAAGATTGAATACATAAAATTCAAAATAAAGGAAGACTTGGCAGGGTGTAGTAGGGTAATGTAAATGCAGACACGAGCTGAGCAGCCAACCATACCCTGCTGGAAGGCGCACGTTTTGCTGAATCGCAACTCGGGTTTGCCGGGTCGGCGTCGCTACCCTAATATTTTAGCGAAATTAAAATAGCTAATGCACCTTCCAGGAATTTTGCTACAAAATATTAGTTAGATAAAGTTTGCTTTAGCTATATTTTATTGCATTTGATTTTACGAAGCGGTTAAGTCCTATACCCGTTTTCACTGTCATAATAATAAATCCAACAGTGCGATGATTCTATAATAGGTGCAAAACGACTATTCACGAAACCGACAAGCACTTGTTCTACGCTTGTCATACATATTGTCTTCGAATTGTTGGTTCTAAGACACCGGTTTCCTCCCGATGTTTTCTTTCATCGCTTATCAAATATTTCCCACTAGTATTCCGGATAAATTTTATATGGAAATGAAGTTCTCTAGGTCTAAAACCGTACGCTCGCTACGCTCGCTCACAATGTGTCAATGTCATGGCTTACCTGATCCCAACAAAGTAACTACGCCCATAACACACGCATTACTCAGTAGAAAATTTCTTTTATCTGGAAGAATTGACTTGCTTGCCTCTGTAAACAAATAGATAAGAAAATAATTAGTTTATACATAAAATACAACGTCTAAATCACGGCTGGTCCCAGGTGATAAGGGACAAAAAAATCCTGGAAGGGCTTGGGTGAAACCTTTGCCCAGCGGGACACCCTATGCTAACTAAAAAAGTGAATTTCTACGGTAAATAATTATACAAATAAATAAGTTTTAAAACAGCACCTTTATAGCTAGACTGGCCTTTAGGATATTAAAGTTCACCTTTAAACCTTTAACCTACACTTTAGGAAAACCTAAAGTCAATCATAAGGCTCAAGATTTAATTTGAACTGAAGTGTGCTTCACGGTGTCATAAAATGATAAAAACCACAATAACAAAAAAACAGTGAAGAAAAGTTTTCAAGTAGTTTAAGATTTCAAGATTTTCATTCAAACGTTTTAGGTACTTCTGGGGTAAGGTGTAACTTTTCGCCATATTTTAAAGAGATTCGCAAAGTGCCGTAGGTAAGCCGGTTTGCTGAAATCTCTAGTAAAAGCTTGAGGAATGGTCAGAGGTGTAAAGTTCTCGAGATACTCATTGCTCCATTTTATGGGTACTTTATTCTGCTTCCCTAGTAACAACTAGATAAAGAGAAAAAGAAAAAGTAGTAGAAAAGTAGGAGAGGACAGACATGTAGCCTTAGAACACTCAGGGATAAAGTAGCTTCCCGTTAGTAAAATAATGTTCAGAATTGGATCATTCAATTTGACAGCACGGTTAGCGCTGTGGCTGAGCGATTGGACTGCTGCGCTGTGTGTTGCGGGTTCGATTCCCGCACAGAACAAATATTTGTATGGCCTACAGATAGTTGTTCCGGGTCTGGGTATTTGTGTATGTCAGTTATGTTTGTAAACGCACCCACGATACAGGAAAAATTACTAGTGTGGGGCAATGAATTAAAAAAAAATAGTTCCTAAGGTTGCCTAACGGAATAAACTAACGTTCAAGCCAATGTTACATAATTAAAATATATTAGTTTTGAAGTAAAGATAAATAAAACTTACCTGTTTCTATAACCATTAACGCGAAATGAATCTTCATAATAGACAACACAAATATGTAGACCCAAAGAAGTGTTGATATTAGTAAGTAAGACTGGAAACAAACATGAGGTTATAAAATATTACGAAACGCTAAAACGCTATCGGTTGCTTTACGGTGCCGAGTATCAATCCAATCATCTATAATTTTGGAGGGGGTTAGGAAATCATCAAATAATCCCGCTCTGGGCAGAGCGGAAGGGAGTGTCAGACTTCTACTGACTAAAAACCACCCATGTTCCTTCTTAGCCCTTTGTGTCGAGACCGCGGTATCTCTTTCGAACAACCCGCAGCCCCGACGGGCGTCCAGATAACCCTCAAACTCAAAGCATATATTTCAATTAGCATTACAGGCACATTTGAATGTCAGAAAAACAAAAAATAAAACGAAGCTACAGTCACATTCAAAACACACTGGGCATCATAACTTGTGAAAGTACTGTAGTTGCCCGTTTCAAACCGTAAATATCTACGGCAAAGAATGGGCAAAAAAGTTCCATGGACACTCTTTAAATCAATATATTGTTATTGTAGAGCAGCGTTGCCCAGTGGCGTGAGTCGTGGGTTCTATTACAAGCAGGCGCATTAATATAGGTAATTTATTTTCATCACCACTCTCAAAACGGTGAAGGAAAACATCGTGACGAAACCTGCATGTCTTAGAACCAAAAACTTCGAAGACATATGTGACATCTACCAATCCGCACTGGGCCCGCGTGGTGGATTATAGCCCATCCCTCTCCTAGAGAGGAGGCCTGAGCCCCTGCAGTGGGAACATTATAGGCTGATGATGATGATAATTGTTAGAAAATCTTGGTTACATCATTCATGTTGAGATCGTCTTCTCATGCAATGCTTCAGTGTCCACATTTAGGACTGAGCATGGGCTAGCTTTGCGTAACAGCAGGGCTATTGCGTATCTTTTTGAATGTCAGTGGCTATCATAGTGTCCATCATTGTGATTAACTGTCAAATGGATAAGGTTCGGTATACTAAACTAACCATTTAACAGTTAATTGATGGACACTATGATAGCCACTGACATTTAAAAAAAAACGACGCTGAAAAAGTATGAAACAAGATTTTCAGGATACATACATACATACATACAAACATACATACATTACATAGCCAGTCAAAATCATAACCCTCCTTTGGCTTTGCCGTAGTCGGGTAAAAAGATACGCATTAGCCCTGCTGATGAGCTTCAGAACTGGCTTGATATTCAGTTGCAAGATCAGGGGGTCTATAATAAAGTGGCAACTTCAGCAGACCATCTTAGAAAATTAATATGAATTTCTTTAACATTTGTAAAATGGACCATTTATAATACTTAGTAACTGCGTCTGAGACCATTAATTTTTGAATTTTAGATCTCCTGACCAATACATGGGTCATATTCAAAATATTATAATGAGATACTACTGACTAGACTTTCATAAACAAACAGATTAAAATAAATGTTTATTTGAGCTTAAATAAAAAAAAACACAAACCACACATTGCGTAGGTTCCGGTACTTGCAAGTATGTAATGTCCACGGTAAACTAAAAAAATAATAATTTAACTATAGCTTTTACACTTAAGTTTAAAAAAATACGTTTTTATTTTCTTCCTTTTCTAAACTTCCTGTCTCTAGACTAATATCTTTTTTTGTTACATATAAAAAAAAAATACAAATAGGTACCTACTTAATACAAAAATATATTGATTGATATGATTTTTTTGTGACAATCAAATATTATTCTTCTTACAATTATTTTGAATATGACCCACAAGCGAACTAACTAATAGGAAAAATTAAATAAAAACGTATAAGACAGTTATAAATAAATTCAAGTCAAACACTTTGGAACGTCAATCTTTAAATAGAAGAAATAGAAGAAAATGGAATTACCCAATAAATGAATAAATAGTTTATAATGTAGAAGTAGCAGTGGCAGTCCAGAGTTATAGCCACGACTTACAAATTGTAGGTTGCGAGATTGTGGCTAAGACTCTAAGAAGAAGACTAGAAGTTCTTGTATAGAGGAGGCCTGTTTCCCAGCAGTGGGAAATTACAGGCTGATTATGCATAAATAATAAAGCTACAAGAAGACTTACCCCCAAAAACTTCCTGTTATCCATCCTCATTGATGCCAGTAGCAATATTCCATTGACCACAAGAAGGACCAGACCGCAACAAGACATTAAGCTTATCACTGAAAGATTAGTTAAATCATCTTGTTTTAGAATGGCAACACAAATCAGCACCCTTTTTTTTTTTGGATGGTGGGAAATCATCAAATGACTCCTCCCCAGCCCCCCTATTGCGTATCTTTTTAACGTCAGTGGCTATCAGAAATGTCCATAGATTAACTGTAAATTGGTTATGGTTTGGTATACCTATTTTTTTCTTAAAAACTCACCATTTGACAGTTATTTGATACTAGGCATTATAAGTTATCCACTGTCATTAAAAGATAGGTACACAATAGCCCTGCTGAGCGGGAGTAGAAGTGAGTGTCAAATTTCTACTGACTAAAAACCACTCATGTTCCTTCTTAGCCCTTTGTGTCCGGGCCCGCATATCGTTTTCTAACAACCCGCAGCCCCGGTAGGCGTCTGCTCCCCTGCAATGTTGCTGATATATCTTTGAGGCGCACGTGGAACACGAACACGCCATCGACAGCCTGACAGTGACCTACCAACTGCTAAAAACCTATCAATTTTGGCCACCTCAGCGCTAATAGTAAACACTGCAAATTTTTGAGCACAAACAGTTGTACCAATTTTATACGAAAGAAAAAGAATAAACACTTACGCCTAGTATTCTCAGTCGCATACATTTTGTCGTAATCAAAAGCAAGAATTAGAAGAAATATTATCATTATCGAACCAACGATTATTTCGCTAAATGCAATCATCTCGACCACGGGACGAAGTCGACCCACAAGCCCCTGTTTCTGGTTGTGTCCATTCCCTGGGTCGCCAGCGTTCTCGTTTTGATTTGGCTCTTTTAGTTTTCTTATTTGATATGGCATGTAAGTGTATAACGATTGTTCAAAGACGTCGTTGAATCTTGATGGTTTCGACATTTTGGTTTCTTACTTGGAGTATAATCCGAAAACAGTAATACTTTGGTAGCAATTTTAATTGTCTTTACTAGTTTTCACCGTTGTCACAATGTTGTCACTTTTTTTTCCTGAATTACGCTGTCAATATGCGAATACACCTTTAAGGTGGTCTATTTATTAGGGCGCAACTTTTTGGTCTCATTTTTGATGCGCGCCTGAGTAACAAAAATATAATTAAAAACAAAAACGCTTCCCGTGACCCAAGGACTGACCTTGACCAATGGCTAAGTTTTGCCCTACAACGTAACAATGCCACCAGGCTCTTGGGCACTTTACGAGCTGACAGCGTTGAAGAGGAGTTTTTTTGATTCCCGTTGTTATTTTATTCATTACTAGCTGATGCCCGCGGCTTCACCCGCGTGGATGTCGTTCAAATTATATACTAAAACCTTCCTCTTGAATCACTCTATCTATTAAAAAAAACCGCATCAAAATCCGTTGCGTAGTTTTAAAGATTTAAGCATACAGACAAACAAACACACAGACACGACTTTGTTTTATACTATGTAAGGATGTAAGGACTCCAAAAAAACTAAAACACTATTGAGATTTAATTTTTAATTCTACAAATTATACACACCGTAGACACTGGTGTGCTCAAACAATCAAACAAATATCAACATTACCGTTCAACAAATATCATTTCAAAATTAATTCCCATCGCTACGAATGAACTCAAAAGTGCGTCTACATTAGAAACACCGACTGAACTCCCCCATTTTCTACCCGTAAAGCATGAAAACCTACATCCACCCACCCATCCATCCATACATCCATACATACATTAACATTCACATTGGGCACCTCAAGCGTACGTAATCCAGCGGTGCAGTCAGCTCCATTAAATTAAATACTTAATGAGACTCCACATCGTGATACCACCGAGTCGAAATAAGTACAGAAGTTTCAGGACAAGAAAAAAAGCAATTCTGTAAAAACAAAACCAAAAAAAATCACTATTATTGATACCACCATGTTTACTTTTGCCATTTTGTTTGTTTATTAATAGTGTTAGAGACCACATCATCAGTTAAAAACTTAAAAATATCCCCACCACCGAAACTGTATTTTTATGACCATTTATCATTTAACTAACCCATCCCAATGTCTGTTTAATAAGTACTAACATAGGTTTTAAGAATATTGTTACTAAACCAATGAGTCTTAGTTGTCTAAATAAATAAAAGATTATTATTAAACTCCCATTTCGTTCCCTTCAAAATGGTTGAGTTGAATGGTGCTGATTCATACGTCATGCTCGTGAACGGGCGCTGTCTGTGGAGACTGGTCATATCTTAGTTGATATGGTTATTATTCTTAGGATTTATTAATTATAGGTATCTTTTTACTCCGGACGCTCTTAACTTGCACGTCTTGTTACATAGTTCTCACATAATATACCATCTCAACATGAATGATATAATGTACCAAGATTTTGTAACAAATTCTGATTTAAAAGAGTGTCCATGGAGTTTCTTGCCCGTTCTTCTTCATGAGATCTACGTTAGGGAACTGGCAACTACAGTATTACTTTCACAAGTTATTATGCCTTATGACTGTAGCTTTGTTTTATGAATTGTTTTTCTGACATTCAAAAGTGCCTGTAATGGTTTTATTAAAATAAATGCTTTGAGTTTGAGTGTCAAAGACTACAATTAAAACGTTCCAGTGGCTTAATTTCTGTTCATAACGGGGGCGAAGCCAATATGAGCCAAAATCACCAATGTAATTATGAATTAGCACTATGAAAACGGCACAGGCACTGCGTTTTTCAAAAATTAAATTATGATGGTGTGGTGAACTGTGTTGTAACCTAAACCTGCATTTGACCCAAATCTTAAATCGGCTCGAGTATTCCTTCTGGATTCATTTTGCAATGACCTGTGAAATAGTAGTTACTTGCCAACTTAACTCCGTACTTAAATATTGAGTTATAATACGTGTGAGTGGTTCTTTTCTTTATTACTCTAAGCAATTTATTTAATGAGAAAACTTATAATACAACTTTGTTCACTTATAGTATAAGTGAACAAAGTTATATCATAGAAATGTGATTAATTTGAGCGATTAATATGAGTATTGTTCAAAAAAGACTTAGGTAGAGTTGTGCCTATAGTTCACCCAAATCTATTCATGTAATAGATAATCCACCTTCTGTAAATAGCGATGGCAAAACGTCAATAGTGACATCTATACCTCTACGACTGTAAAAAAAAATAACAAAATTGATCTTTACCGACTGCCTCGTTGGTCTAGTGGACGCAAGCGTGACTACTGTGCATAAGGTTCTGATGGGTTCGAATCCGGCTCGGGCAAATTGTTACTGCGTTTCTTCATCAGGAATTTCTCAGTATCAGCCACGGAGTCAGGATTCGTGCCCGGTGTATGGCAACAGGCTGAAGGCTCGCTTGTTGTTAAATAGGACAAACATAACTGGCGAAACGTGAATGTACTATTAGGTACACCTATGGCAACCCTTCGCGGATTACAGGCGTGATGATATGCTATGGTCTTTATCTACGCTCTGCCATAAGAAATCTCATAACACCGAAGTCAGGTTTATTAAAAAATCTCATAAGCCAACATTTTAAGACAAAATGGCTTAAGCCTCCTCTTACCGATAAGCCTACCAAAATTAGATTTTCCACCATGTTTTTTTTTTTAATTTACCAAAAAATGCTCGCCAATTTAACATTATAAGTCCAATTATGTCTCCAAAGTTTACCGAGATTTCAATCTATCTAAAAAAGTCGATTGTCCTTCACCCAGCTCTCGTTAGCGGTAGACAATGGGATACATCGTTGACTAAATTGATCTTCAGCTTGACTTCGACCCCAAAAATGTTGATGATTTGACGGTTTTTGAGATTCACTGATAAATTTTGAGATGAATCTATTCTTGTCCCTACTACAAGGCATCACTGTGCCGAAAATGCTACCATAATAGGTATAGGTTTCGATCCAAGATCCCAGAGCCCCCAGATACTACTTTTTTTCTCAGAAATAAATTGTATGGGTAGTGTTAGTATGTACTTTGCCTGTATGCCTACCTGCTAGCTTGGCAGAGTGACCAGTTGTCAGGTAGGGTCAGCATCAGAAGTAGCTGAACATTTCGGAATTTTAATTCTTTTATGTACAGGACTCTAGCTATTATTTTTAATGTTTCAGAAGATTATTTGTTAAAATAGTCCTTATACTCCAATAACATGTAGTAACGAGTAATATCTAACAGGTTTTTATTAAAAAAACAGCTTCGAAACTTTGAGTAATGTTAATATACTTCTGATGCTGACCATACCGGGTGCTAAAGGCAGGTAATAAAAGTAATACTCATTTTACTTTCATTCTCAGTCTGGATTTTTATTTATGATATTCAGGGGACTCTTTCAGGACTTTTTGTAAGTACCAGACCACAGATGACAGAAACAACAGGAGATATGCCCTTTAGCCGAAAATGTATGGGGACCTTGTCGTCAGTTCACACACGCAGAGCAGTAAAAACAATAGATATACGCATTCGCAAACACATCCGCATTTCTTAAAACATTACGTACTACACAATCAATTATAAACCTTATCCCTTCAGTCACAGCGTGTATTTACCATGCACCGCACAATTTACTTAATACATTTTGTTTTACTTCAACGCTAGTGATTGACTAAATCGAAAAGTTATCGATTCTTCTATTTATTATTATATTGTAATAAAGTTCTTTTGGGGTCCTGAAAATAATATATTATAAATAAAAAACAATATGTCCAGAAATCATTCAAAATAAAAAAAGGTCATTTATTCAAAACAGGTTGATTAAAAAAATATATATATTGATTTGTGTCTGTAGTAAATCGTAATATTAACTTACACCACAGATGTGTTGCAACAGATTTTGACGTTCGAAAAGTGCTGATTATAAGCAGCACTTTTTTCTGTCTGTTAGTTTAAGTCCCTTAGGGGTTGAATTTAAAAAAATAAATCCTTCATTATTCCTTGTCTACATTATAAAGGGAACCTCTGTGCAAAATTTCAGCTTTCTAGGTCCAAGGGTTTGGGCTGGGCGTTGATGAGTCAGTCAGTCAATCAGTCAGTCAGTCAGGACTTCTCTTTTTATTTAAGTATAAGATAGATAACTCGAGCAACCAATGAATACTATTTATTCAGTCAATATTAAGCAATAAAAAGCACTTTCTATTTTCAGTATTGCTTGCAAAAATAAGAAAGCGTGATAATAATATAAACGTTGTTATTAGTACCTACCTAGATTTATAATTTGTTGTGTTAAACTAAAAATAAATTTATATTTTATTAGTAAATACATAGTACAGAATATTGGTTTTTCTTATCTCCATTTACGGCAACGCTCAGTAACGCCATAAAATACGCCTTATACTGCAGTAACAATTGTGTAGAGTAATTAATTGTATAATGCATAGTATGTATAATCATTCGTAGGTACGTATAGGTACGCAGAATCATCGTATAAAATATCGACAACTACAAACATCACAATTAGACATCTCTAGCTCACAAAGACTGACAGCAGCAGCTTTTCGAAAATATTGTGTGAGTGAGAGCATCAGTAAAACACCTATCCATTGCGCTATTAGATCAGCCGATTCACTGGTCGATTTGTACTAAACAAGCAATGGTTTTTGTTCCTAATGAAAACAATTGATTTGGTTTTTCATCATGTTTCTCGTACCATGAAGTAATGTTGTAATGAATTTAATATGAAAAACATTATTTTTGTAGTAAGTACTTACGTGTGAAATGAGATACCATCTTTCGTGTAATTCACAATACAGCTATTATTTTTACAAACATTCACTGAACAACGCGGCATTTTGTAAAAAATCACGAGCAGTGAAGACGTCGCAAGTTGACATTCGACTTATTATTGAAAGTGGCTTATGGCCCCGTCGTGGCCACATGAGTTCGCATGTACCACGCCTCCTTGCCATATCTCCTGTTGTTTCTGTCATCTGTGTACCAGACTAATCAGAGAGGCCGATCATCTCCCCAGGCACACATTAAGTGTCGCTCTATGTTTGGTTGAGTGCAAGCGTGATAATAGGGTCATAACTCCGTCATTTTTTTTTACGATTTTCAACTTTTTTTATTCGACAGAGTATACTCCAAACAGTACTTGATTCTGAGTACTATTAATGTGCCAAAAACCCTTGCTCCAAAACTAGTAAGTATTGCCTTAACAGACTATCAAACGGAAAGTTTGGCGGCGTTACATCTGATCAGAAACTTATAATAGCTCAAGTTAGTTCACTTATAATAGTTCTACTTACCCGCCGCTGTTGCACCGCAGCTCGCAGCAGGTAACTTGCAGACGCTACTTATTATCAGTTATTTGTTAGTTAGGTACCAACTACTCGTAACAACTAGATTGAGATCTTGTCTCGTCTTTGTCGATGTTTGTTGCAATTGCCAACCTGTTTTATGGAGAATCGACGAAAAGTTCACGATATTCGGGCAGTCTCGGGAATAATTTTGCTTCCCATAAGGGATGGGTACTCCAAATTGGAGCAGTAGGGAGTAAACCCCCTTCGATACGTTTCATCTTGCAAACATAAAAACAATACCTCTTTAGAATATTAATGTGGATAAATAAATACCTGAGATCTTAGTTTTTTTCTTCCATTTTCCTCTGTCAATAGAACGTTACGTTATCATTTCCACATTTTTCCCTTTCATCATTCTCGAGACGTAGGTCAATGGTGAAAAAGAAACGTGTAATAGAGTGAGATCTGGAGAGCGGGTGGGGGCATGGCACAATTACGTCACAAATTAGGGTTATAGTTTTTTTTTACATATTTGGAACGAGAATCGAATACTGAATACCCTCCTTCAATAAGTCCCTTGTCCAACCTAACATACTAAAAGTATAACATGACTAGCTGTTGCCAGCGGCTTCACCCGCTACAACTCGAAATTTATCCTACGGGAAGATAAAATCGGAATAAAAACTATCCTATGTGTTAATCCAGGTTATAAACTATCTGTTTACCAAATTTTATCCAAATACGTTCAGTAGTTTTTACGTGAAGAAATAACAAACATACACACACACTCACAAACTTTCGCATTTATAATATTAGTAGGAAGCAGGATATTATCAGAAAGTTTACACAACTACAATGTAAACTCTACCCTGCGCCAATCTCGTTCAATATAATATACCATGTAGCTGAAGCTTCATCTTACTCTTGAAACTATAATAAATGATTTATTTTAAAAATTGTGATGAACTTTGAACAACTTTTAGCGGTGGTAAAAGGTTTCCAGTGAATATATAATATTGCCCGATTATTAATAATGTAAATCGAATTACTCGTGCTGAAAACCTTATGAAAATGTTTCGGGAGGTTAATGTTTTTTTCCTCATCAATATTGTTGTTTTTTCCATACCGTTGCACAGAGTAGAAACAATGCGAATTTATAATATGTATTTAGGTGGCGCCTATTGTTAGTGACAGCAGCGCGCAGCGGTGGCCCAGTGGTGGCAGCCCCGACTTACGAACAGTAAGTCCTGGGTTCGAACCCAGGCAGGCGCATTACTTTGTGTAAGTTATTTCATCACCACTGCTCTCAAAATGGTGAAGAAAAACATCGTGAAGAAACCGGTCTGTTTTGGAACCAAAACATTCGAAGAAATGTGACATCTACCAATCCACACTGGGCCGCGTGGTAGTATAGCCCATCCTTCTCCTAGAGAGGAGGTCTGAGTCCCTGCAGTGGGAGCATTACAGGCTGATGATGATCATTTTTACAAGTGTTTATTATTCTTTTCCTTTTCGAGGTGATAAATTAAAATGTTATCCGACCAGCAGGGCTATTGCGTATCTTTTAATGACAGTGGATAACTTATAATGTCTATCAAATAACTGTCAAATGGTGAGTTTTTAAGAAAAAAATGTACCAAACCATAGGTAACCAATTTACTGTTAATCTATGGACATTTCTGATAGCCACTGACGTTTAAAAGATACGCAATAGGGGGGCTGGACAGTTCTGTCGTTTGCTTAATTTAGGTTCTTCAAACGGGATTGTGGTAGTTGGTGTTCATACAAGGTGCGTTGGCATAGCGTTCAATGAAACCTGCCGCATTATTAAAAGGGATGCTTAAAACCCTCCTCTCTTACGATGCTTTTGGGAGCCCGTGATCTATAATTGACGGGCATAGCTCAACTAGCGGGCATAGCTTACCCTTTTCAATACGAATGTATTGAAAAGGGTAAACTGTGTGCTTACTCTCGAATATAATTCCGATAGATCGACATTGGAATTGTCAGTCAAACGTCAGCAATTGGCTGGACTCACTGAGACTAGCCAATCCCTGACGTTTAACTCAACCAACTGACGTTTGACCAATGTCGATCTATCGGAATTATATTCCAGAGTAAGCACTCAGGAAACAGACAATAGTTATCATTTAACAGTACCGTAATGATTACATTTCAGAGTCAGAAGTCCTATGGAATCGGTCCACGGGTTTACCCTTCATCCGATTCAGCGTGTCCCTTGCCTTACACTAAAGGTTAGTCTAGATAAGCAGACCAAAACCAACAGAGCCAGAGCAAATAAATACCTCCTACGTTGACGGGTGAGTTGCTTTTCCCAAAAAAGGGTGGGCCCAGTGGAAGTATAATTAGATTCTCACTGCTCCTCGACGAAAATGTGCGAGGTAGCACCGGTGTGGTTATAGTCAGTTTTGGTCAATACGAGTATGATTGGACCCCTCTGCAGGGTGGATGACATCTATTGATCATTTCCACAACAAGAAACAAAAATAAAAGTGTGGAGAGTTCTTCTTAGTAGTAGTCGTTTACTCTTGACAGAATGGTCGTGGTCATGCTCACAACTGTAGCTACCTTTGCGATCCTTCCCCACCAGTCTCTCTTGGCCGCATGGCGAGCACATTCTGCCAGAAGGATCTTGGTGACGGATTTAATGTAGTAAAATAAACCAGTTTTATCTAAAAAAATGTAATAAACAAAATCACAGTTTAAATAATATATTCCTCAATATTGTCTTGTATCCAGGGCAAGAACTTCGCGACGTCAGTGAAGATGACATAATGCTTGGGGTCGCAGGACGACGTGCCTTGGGTGGCCACGGCGAGGGAGACCACTCCACGGAGGTACCAGTTGTCTCCTTTCTGGAACACCATGCCGCC
Organism: Diarsia mendica; assembly: GCA_949316265.1. NCBI lineage: Eukaryota > Metazoa > Arthropoda > Insecta > Lepidoptera > Noctuidae > Diarsia > Diarsia mendica. The sequence continues at coordinate 13,351,152 of OX438903.1, read as the reverse complement.
TCCGCTGTCGCCGTTGCAAGCTGATTCACCTGCAAGTAAGGAAAAAAGGTGAATATTAACAAAATCGCCTGTCAATGCAACTTTCTGGAGCCCTGACACAAGCAGAAGGTGTTGCGGCAGACCTCGTAGAAGATGGCGGGACGAGGTTAACAAGACCAACAACCAGTCCACATTAATCCTTTTTTTTTTTGGGAGATATGGAAATCCTTAAATGACTCCTCCCGCTCCAGCAGAGCGGTTGGGAGTGCCAGACTTCTGCTGACTTGAAAAACCACCCATGTTCCTTCTTAGCCCTTTGTGCCGAGGCCGCGGTATCTCTTTCGAACAACCAACTGCCCGATAGGCGTCGGCCGTCGAACACGAACGCGGCGGCGACACGGCCTGTCGTCGTCATACGACGGACGGACGGTGAGCTAGCCTATTATTCACCGTCCACAGGCCCGGTCACCGTAGGCGCCTACGGTGACCGGAAGCCATCACGTGGCCCCCGACGACGCCCGGAGCGTCTCCCGCGGCGCTGGAAGACATGGGAGGAGGCCTATTTATTGGGAGGAGGTTTATTTATTCCATACTTCTCTACTACTCATCATCTCATTAGACACCTCCTTTCTTGCCATGTCATTCTTTACACACTATAAAACAAAGTCCTCCGCCGCGTATGTCTGTCTCTCTGTCTGTTCGCGATAAACCTACATAGTACCTTATCATGCACACACATATTAATATACACACAAAGGGCTAAACTGTTTTACGTTCGTTACGTCACCAGCTCAGGGCCAGTTGAAAACCAGCGTCGGGCACTAGCTGCTCGGCAGTTTGCTGAACTGGTCCTATTTGGCGCAGCCGTGAGATGCACACACGCTTTTATTTTGTTTTGTTATTTTTTCTTTTCAATTTCTTTTTTATTTTTATTGTTTGTTGTGTGCACTTGTGGCATGTACTAAATAAATATGTTTTCTTTCTTTCTTTTCTTTATAAACGCAAAAACTACTTCACCAATTTTCATGCTGTTTTCACCAATGAATAGAGTCCTCCAGGAAGGTTTTAGTATATTATTTGACCAACATCCACGCGGGCAAAGCCGCGGGCATCAGCTAATCTATACTAATATTATAAAGAGGTAAAGTTTGTGTGTATATTTGTTAAATTGTAAGGGGTAATCTCGGGATCTACTGGACCAATCTTAAAAATTCTTTCACCAATAGAAAGCCACATTATTGCTGAGTGTCATAGGATAAATAAAAAACCGAAAAATAAAAAGGCTTTTACGTGGTAGTCCGTTTTGCAAAGTGAATCGGAGAAAAATCCAAAGCATCGGAGGGCGCGGGATGGTTTCGGGTTTAATTCGGTTCGCGTTCGTGCTCGCTTCGGGAGAAAGGGGCGTGGCCTTTTACATCTGATCTGAGAGGTAGGTACCCGCGCGGCTCAGTCGCGGGGTCGGCTCCTTACGCAGCGGACGTCCCCGAAATTGAATTTTTCGAAACGTAATTAGCACACTTTCGACTAATTAGGCCCAACGAAGTGGGCACGGGTCAGCTAGTTATTTATAAAAACAGTCGAAAAACATCGTGAGAACGGATAAAATCTTTACCTCGAACACAGTATACGTAAAACAGTAGGCCAACTAAGCTGTGCCCATGGCCCACAAACGTCGTGTTACACTGCGCTCTAGATAATCTGTGGCACTAGGTAGGTTGCAGCTAATGTATTTGCACTCCCGTTCACGGCTCCCGTATAAATCATTTATACCATGTAGGTACAGAGTGTGGTTTCAGATCACTGTATGTAACTAAACAAGATCTTGGAAGCTTAATGGTGTTTCATTTTAATGTTTCTTAGATAACTTGGGATGGCTCTCTGTGATTGAAGGTCTTCATAATCTGCCTATCCTTATCCTAACTATGTTGGGGCTGCCTTCCAGTGCAATAAATAATGTACATCTATTGTTCGTTTCTTCTGAGACAAAATCGCCGATAGTTAGTCGTTTTCTCGCCCGCGGTCGGACCACTGCCTTAGACTGGTTGTCAGAATTTTGGGTCACTGACTACTTGTAACGACTGTCAAAGATCCACAAAAAGACAGCCGAGACCAACGTCTTGACGTGACCCGAGCGGGCAGTTATCATTTAGCCATTCTCAGAACGAATACTTGTAAACAAAGGTTCAGACATCTGAAATCGAGGTCACAGTTTGACTGTATGGAGTTTAGCAGTTTTTTTTTCAGAAAAAGGACTAGGTATTACCTAAAATCCTATGGTCATCATCATCACCTTCCTGCCCTTATCCCGTTCTATTTAAAATTGGCGCAACCCGTTTATCTTTTTCCATTTTCCCTGTTAAACGGTTCCTTTCTCTTTCATATTTATTTTATGGTATATCTATCTATATAACAATCTATGGTAATAACGGTAAACTTACGATCCCTATACCCAGCGCAGTACGTCTTGTCAGAGGTAAATGTTCTGAAGAAGTCTATGTAAGAACTGATACAGGTTTCTTGGTCTACCACCGCCATTTGCCGTTGAGTCAGGTCTTCTTTAGCTACTCCTGTGGTCTCGTAGCCCCAGCCTACAATCTGAAAAAGAAACAGAGTTAATTGTCAATGAAAAGAGAGGATGTGGATGAAGTTTAGCACACAGATAGTTTATAACCTGGATTAGTACATATAATACTTTTTTATCCCCATAGTATGATCCCGTGACTTGACTAAAAAAATCTGCGCATGCTTAACACTCTCACCAATTTCTTTGAGGGCCTACCTAGAAAAAGTGTCGTCCTATGAGCAATAAAAATGATTTCAAAATAAAATATATGTATATACTGGGGAAAGGGACAACGATTCCCAAACGTTTAACACAAATACAATTACGGTAGATCATTATGACCATGATTCCCCCACAATTTGAAAAGAAACAGTTGTTTCTTAAAAAAACTGCAACTTACAGTTACGGAAAAAAGACGCTTTGGTCTTAACCAAAACGATAAAAATAAATGAACTGTACTACAAAATGTAAGTTTTTAATAAATAATAATTAAAATTAGCTGGCCTTTGCCCAGCACTGGGACAAAAAAGGCAAATCAATGATTAGGTAAGTACATACTGAACCCGTCTTCCCAACGACGCTTTCGAGCCCCGTTTCATGTTCTGGCCAGAGGCAGACAGGCTGGATCCTCTCCGAGAAGGAGATGGTGTCCTTGAGCTCCAAGATCGCCAGGTTTGATTTGAAGGTCTTGGCATCAAACTCTGGGTATCGCAGGATTCTGTTCACCTGGAATAATGAAAGATTTGTATTAGAAACTGGTTTTATTCCCCGTATGTCCGTCATTCTGTTTTTCAGTGGGTCTACTTATTATTGGCCGATAATATAATAGGTAGACGAAATACGTACCTAAACAGACGGAATATGTAAATATGCCAAAGATCGGTACCTACATGGCAATCGGGACTAACGGCTTTACGTGCTTTCCGTGGCACATAGGAAACTGGTTATGTAATAGGTGATCACCCACCCATCCACGGACCAACCTAGGCATGCGTGGCTTAACCGGAAGATCGATCCGAGGGGCTGTTATTATTTAGATACAAGCTCCTATTCTATTCACGACAAAATCCTTATGAGCTCGAACCTAGAACAATAAGTAGTCATCATCTTCCCGCCCATATCCCATTTTTTTGGCGCAACACATTTTCTTCTACCATTCTTCCCTGTCAAGGAAGAAAGGAGTCAATTCCACCGTGACTTCTAGTCACGGTGGAATTGACTCCTTTCTTTTTCATATTGACAATTTTGTTTTTTTTTTATATTATTCTTCACACAATCCATCCATCTTTTCTTTGGCCTTCCTCTCCCTCTCCATTCAATAATATTTATATCCATCTCTTTTTTACTCACATGTGTTTATCCCTCCTCATCACATGACCATACCAAGAAAGAGACTTCCTTTCAATTTTTCTGTAACAGGCGCCACTGTTACCACCTCAAAAAAATAACTGTTTGTCAAAAACGTCAATAACAAACACTAAAACAATGGGGCGACCCGAAAGGTTAGGAGTTAAGATCAATCACCCTATAATTAGTAATGTACACGACTAAGGTACTCTCAATCAATTAACCGTTTGACCTTTGAACCGGGTTTGACTCCCGTTTGATGCTGACAAAGGGTGCTAATCCATTTTGAGTAAATCAGATTTGAGAGGGATACGGTAGCGAGGTAGGTTGAACAGTAATGTAACTTCAAATAGCGCAGTGATATTTCACAAAAAATCTCGTAGTATTGTGAATCCTCAATCATTATCATCATCACTGCAGGAACTCCGACCTCCTCTCTGGGGAGGGATAGGCTATAATCCACCACGCGGGCCCAGTGCGGGTTGGTAGATAGTGATTTGGCCCTGTTCCCTCTTATATGTAAATCAGATTTGAGTAGATTGCGATAGCATGGTGGAGTTTGAACAGTTAGGTAACTTCAAATAGCATAGTGGTATTTCACAAAAATATTCTTAGTATTGTCACTTTTAATAAGACATCCAAAAACACGCCTGTAATCCCCGAAGGAGTAAGTAGAGATGTACATAATAGTATACACAAGACAGTTGGTATACCAATAAATAAAATTCAAGTGCTGCATGTATGATAAAACATCATCTCCGGTTTCGTAGGCGCCTGAAGGCATAATCATCAGCAAAAGGATTGTATGAAAGAAAAATGCACCCGTGCGAAGCCGTGGCGGGCTGTTAGTATTAAATAAATTAATCGGTCCAAAATAAAAACATGTATGTAATGTATTAAAAGGCCGTCTAGTAAAATTAACTGAACGCATAAAAAACACCACACTGCGCTCCAGAACTCAAATTGCCTACTTATCTAAGCTTATAAAGCTGCGAGACTGAAATGGGCAGTCCCATTTCAGTCTCGCAGCTTTATAAGCAGGCCATGTCAGCCGGATGCCGCCGCAGCTGTGGGCCCGAATATCGCAGGACTGGAGCCCTGACACAGCTAGACGGGGTCGCGGTAGACCGAGGAGAAGATGGCGGGACGCCTTGGATGGCTTTCTGACCAACTGGCGAGAAGAAGCACACCATCGGAAGAAGTGGAAAGAATGGGGGGAGGCCTTTGCTCGGGAGTGGGACAATAACGGCTAAATAATAAAAAAAAAAAAGTTTTAAAAGGAACTTCTCCAAAATTCACTTTCATAACTAACTGAAAACCGGCCTCAGAAGCTGGCGACTACCAGAGAACTATGGTAGACGAAGACATACTGCGCCGACCCTTAGGCCAAGAAGGCCGAAGCAAGGAAACCTGTTTAGGTGGAGATTCCTCGATGACTTTGCCCTAGAGTGCAAATCTGGTGTTGTCCCACAAATTATGGTACCTACACTTGATAACGTATCCTGCCTAACCTGAAAGTGTCAAAGTCGTCACTAAATCTTGGAGTGAGTCAATTTGAATAGTCATCGACACACTATGGAAAATGATGAACTTTAAAAAAACATAAAAACATGTACTTACAAACTTAACTTGCACTCCATCCACAGAGTTCCTAAGGTTGTGTTTCCCCAGGTAGACCGTCAGGGTGTTCTTGTTGACGGCTTTTGAGGAAGACTTTCTGGTGACGCAGTGGGCTGCCGTGATGACGTGACGCTTGGACACCAGGGTACCACCGCAAACGTATCTGAAGTTTACTGAAGTCTGGGAAAGAAGAAGAGTATGGAATATGGATATAAGGAAACAAGAAAAAGAAACGTTTGTTCGAAAGAACTGGAAATCATTATAAATTATCAGTTATAATGTTCCCACTGTGTTGGAGGACGACATTAGTAAAGTCGCTGGACCGGACTGGATTTATGTCGCCAGAGACAAGACAAATGGAAATCTTTGGAGGAGGCGTTCACCTGAGAGGGGTCCATGCATGTAAAAATTAAAATAAAATAATAAATTTAATAAATTATTATTTGATTAATAAGAAGAATTAATTAATCTTAAAAATAATAATAATTTACCTTTTTATAGAATTTATAATTTACCTATAATGATTTTTTGATTATTGCAATTTTAGATACATTTTATCTGAACTGATTTAAATAATAATAATCAATACAAGCATGTGATTTAAGATTCAATATTGTATAATTATTTTGTAAATGCATGGAATAAAATGCTTTTTTATTTTATATATTTATTTTATTAATGTTCCCACTGCTGGGACACAAACCTGTCTCACTCTTCTTCTTCGAAATTTGGATTACATGAACCGACGCCATCTTGAACATATGAAATGCTGTCAATTCCAAATGAAAAACACTATGTACCGGTACATGCATCAGCTACCCTGTATGGTTTATTTGCAAATACATTGACTGTGTCTTACTTCACATAATATTTATTAGAAACAATCATATATTAATACAATAAAAACGATGACCAATGGTCGCAACCTGGTGAAGGTTGCGGGGATTCGCAGGATGGATGATGGATTACCCACCCACTTGACGAGTTGTGACGTATGGGACTGGTAAAGTTCGTGGGAAATCATCAAATGACACCTCCCGCTCTGGGCAGAGCGGCAAGGAGAGTCAGACTTCTACTGACTAAAAACCACCCAGTGGGTACAGTGGGCGGAAGCCTTCACGTAACCCGCGACGCCCAGAGCGTCTCCCGCAGTGGTCCCGTAGTAAGTAAGTAAGTAAGTAATATTTATTTCTAGGACAAGAAGTTCTCTCCCTCTCACATTCCACCACCTCCTTCTCTAGCATGGCACTTGGGGCTTGTGGCCAGCTGTGGGCGTCTTTCAACTGAAATGATGATAAGGAAAAGTAGCTACTAACCTGTTGCTGGTAGAGTGCAACTTGCCATGGCCACTGTCCTTCCAACGTGCTCGAGTCGCGCAGGTTTATTCCTTTGTTTAGTAACACCCTCCCGCATTTGGGCTGGAAATAACAAAAGGTACTTCGTCTTAATACAACATAACAGACTATCACTCCTGTAGTACCTGAAGAGTAAGGTAAGTAAGGTAGTAGTAAGGAGGTGTACCTTTTTTTTTTGGTGGGTGGAATATCATCGAATAACGCCCCCGCTCTTGGGCAGAGCGAAGGGGAGTGTCAGACTTCTACTGACTAAAAACCAAACCCATGTTCCTTCTTCGCCCTTGTGCCGAGGCCGCGTTATGCCTTACGATAATCCGCAGCCCCGACTGGCGTCGGCCCTTGCTAAGAGATGTCAGCAACATGGAAGGGGCCCCCTTCCATGTTTCTGACATCTCTTTGAGGCGCGCGTGGAAAACGAACGCGCCGTCGACACGGTCTGTTGCCGTCATGACGACGCGCGACGGCCGGACGGCGAGCTAGCCCGTTACTAACCGTCCACAGGCCCGCGTCTACGGTGGCCGGAACCCATCACGTGGCCCCCGACGCCCGGAGCGTCTCCCGCGGCGGCTGGGATCACCTGAGACGACGGCGTCCCATTCCTCTTCGCCCCGGACCATAGCTTGCACCAGGGCCGGACGCGAGAGGTCGCCGCCACCAATCGCCACTACGACAACACGGCGGGGCTCTGCCCAAGCAGGGCACACCTCCACAGTGTGCTCCACCGTGTCCTCCAGTTGATCCTCGTAGTGGTAGCATCCGGGCGTTTCTTCCCGCCTGATTCGGTAGGTACAGGTACCTCCCAAAACAAGGTAGCGGTGTACCTCTTGTACATACACATTTCGCCAGTTATATTTAAGTCCATGTAATAGGGGGCGACCCTATTGCCATCAACCAGGCACAAAATTTCTAAACTTCGTGGCTACTACTGAGAAATTCTTGATAGAAAAATTATTTTCCTATTAAGTATGATATATTTTCCTAAATGGTCACAGACGCAGTTTCTATTATGAAAGGTCCATTTATATAGGACTAGAAGTCAACTCCCATTGTGTCTAGAAGACCTTTAGATAAAAAACTAGGCTGTTTAAGTGATGATTAAACTTATTATTAAATTGATCGCGGGTGAAAACCAAAAACCAGAAATTATTGTTGCATAACAATAGATGTTTTTGTTTAAAACTTGTTTTATATTATTTGCATTTTATATTAGACGGACTTTACCGATTGCGAATACCGGTATTGGGGTTTACCTATCACGAACAAGGTATGGTCAAACTTGTTATTGCATTATCAGTTTATCACCCTTTTTTTTTTTTTGGTGGGTGGAAAATTATCGAATAACCCCCTGCCCCCCCCCCCCCCGCTCTTGGGCAGAGTGAAGGGGAGTGTCAGACTTCTACTGACTAAAAACCAAACCCATGTTCCTACTTCGCCCTTGTGTCGGAGCCGCGTTAAATCAGTTTATCACCTTGTGTCTGTTTGATATCATCTATTTATGTATGGAACAGTTAACTACTGTAGTTAACGATATCCCGATTCATATGAAAACAAAGCATGCCATTTTTTTTCACGCTACTTCCACCAAAGGATATAATGGTTCTCGAGGATGGTTTTAGTACATATGTTTTTTTTTAATTCAACTCATAATGGATTTAAATAGGGGATGAAAGTTTGTTGGGATATATATAGGTAATTTGGGGCAAAGCATAGGGCAAGCAAAGGGAGGATCCTCCGACCGGACGGGCAGTTAGCCCGCCGGACACAACACCCGTCCGGTCGGAGGATCCTCCCTTTTCAACGGGGGATGAGGAACTTTACACCCTGTTCCTCATACCCCCCAGCAAGTATTATCTAAGTGATAAGTGAAGTGATAGCCTTTTATTATCACGGATCTATTTCTTACTTTTCGATAAATACGAGTTTTAACACCTTTCTATTTCTGCAGAACTATTAGCATTTTAGCAAAGACTTGCTACATACTAAGCTCAAAAATATTAAATTATGTAGTAGAATAACATTTAATTTGCATCAAAAACATAAAAGGAAGTATCTCACGATATGACGTCGTCTTGCAGTGGCATTGAAATATACGATAAATGTTATGAAGATGTAATTTTACAATGTTTTGTACTGATTTATGACGTCATAGTAGGTAATCAAAATATGGTCATACTTGGATAAATAATTATCTAGATAGATCATATCTGTGGTTCACACAATAATTATGAACTACACAGATCTATTGCATAAAAATCCAAAAATCTTAGCTTTTGAATTTTCTAAGAATCCTCCTACATAATGTGAGACTTAACATTTTCTATTTATTTCTTTTGTGCTATATGTTTAATTTAAAAAATATATCCAGATGTCACATGTTTCCGAATTTTTTGGTTCTAGCACATAGCGGTTTCCTCACGATGTTTTCCTTCACCGTTTTGAGAGCAGCGGTGATGAAATAAATTACAAAAAGTAATGCGCCTGCCTGGGTTCGAATCCACGACTTATTGATCGTAAGTTGGGGCCGCCACCACTGGACCACCGACGCTCACCAGACCTATTACTACTGGGCAATCACGACTAACGTTAAACTAACTTTTTTTCTTCAAACTGATGTAATAATATTTTTTGTAACATACCCCGACTTCAGCCTTAGGTTCATGGCTGGGTATGTAGAATACAGGTAATCCTCCACCGTAGTAGTCGTCTTGTCTGAAAACATTTCAATAAATTATACAAGGCTCGTTATAGAATAGGGTATGGTGTCTTAGGCGCAGGCCACACATAAATGGCGTCGGGCGCGGGCGGTTTTCTGTACACGGAATGTCGTGGCTCGAGCGTGGATATGACGCGCCGCGCGCGTATCCTACATTGCGCTTTATTAACCGACTTCTAAAAAAGAAGGAGGTTCTCAATTCGGATGTTTGTATTTTTTTTTTTTTTTTTTTTTTTTATTATGCACTTGCAGGTATAAATTTGAATGACCTCGCCCGACGCCATTTATGTGTGGCCCGCGCCATATATGTATGTGGAAAAACAATATCAGCTCGACGTATTTTGGTGGTTTTTATAGACACACGGTGTTTTTTAGTTTACACTGCAGCACTATTAAAGACTAGGTTACGCCCGCGACTTCGCCCGTGTGGAGTTCAGTTAGTTTCCCACGGGATCGTACTACCGGAATTAAAAGTAAGCTATGTGTTAATCCAGAATATCAACTAACCTTACTAACCATGCAAATTTTTATCTAAATCCGGTCCGTAGTTTTTACTCTTAAAGTAGAAATCATTCATCCTCACAAACTATCGCATATAATATTAGTAAAAAATTAGGAGGAGTTCGTGGCACAATAATATCCGCCACACAGGTTGCTCTTTAGATTAAGCCGCACTTGCCTACGTTGGTCTGTGGATGGGTGACCAGCCACTAAATACCGAGTTTCCTCCGTGCCTTGAAAAGCATGTGAAGCTGTTGGCCCGGCTGCTTTATACAGATCTATGACAGTCGTTACAGGCCTATCTTACCAGAGGGTATCGTATTACCTAGTATTAACTGGGTTGTGGATGTCAGATAGGCAGTGGCTCCATGTAAAATACTAGTATCCAGCAGCATCTGGTAAGACTAAGATCGAATCCAACTATATTGGAAAAAGGCTAATTTAGGATGAAAATTAGTAGGATTCAACTCTTACTTGTCAGTGTCAAATTGTTCAATCTTAGTAGGGGCTGGTGCTGGTGGTAGAGTAGTTTTCCGGTAATCATCATAAAATACGGCGCTTACATCTAAGGGTCTTGGTCCGCCATCATTTGCGACACTGTAAGCAAGACATTAGCATGATACACGTCTAGAATTTTATTTATTTATTTATTTTCTCCATCTTACGACTATCTTTGCAGAGTATACCCTAATGTGATAATGTACACAATATCATTGAAATTGTAAAATTATCCATTATTGGTTAATCAGAGCTCCCCATAGAACACCCTAAATCTAAAGTAATAGGGAGCGAGCCTATTTCCATCGACGGAGCACAAATCCAAACTCCTGGTAGGACCCCATAACACCCGACCCGGAAACCAAACTCAGGACCTCATCAGCAGTCGCACTTGTGATCACTATAGTCATAAAATCAGTATTTGCATGTCTTTCCATGAAATTAGTATCACGTCAGTTTACAGCCTTCCCACAGCTGGGACACATCCCTCCTCTCACAGAGAACAAGTGGCCCAATCACCATCTTGGTCCCAGGATCTAAGGATGGCTTTGGGGAATGCCAGTATTCTTACGATATTTCTTTTGAGAGAAGAATTAAGAATACTCCCCCACAAAAAATTGTATCATCAGTTAATTAAAAAAAGCGGTTTCGAAGTAAAATTGATCATAAAAGGTACTCACTATCCTGAAGACTCAAAGCCTGGTTGGGCAACAATCTGATAACTGTCTCCGGACCAACTTTGGACATTACCTTCCACTGGTTCATTTGCAGGTCTGAACACAGGCTTACTTGGCTGCCTTTCGTTTTCGTAGTATGAGTCAACAGCTGGTCTAGCCGGTTGAATATTCGGGGATCCAGGTCCACTATAAGGTTGAGGTATTTTTTGTACATTACTATTTGCATCGTATCTATTACCAGATATTGTCTGCCTGTCTTCCGGTCTAACGTATATTGGAGTATCTTTAGGTTTGTCAACATTTTGTGTCGATTCTACAGGCTTGACTGATACCTTTGCATAAGGTTCGTTCTGCAGCCCTTGGTTTCCCGACCACAGTGCTGCTGTTGTGGTATTATCAGTCGGAATTTTTGACCAATATTTTGTTGGTCCTACTTGCTTTACTACAATTTCTGCAATAATTGGTGTAGTATCTTTAAGGCTAACACTTTGGTTGACCTTTACATTGGCTGAAACCAGAGGGTTTACTGTTGTTTGTTCTGTAGTTTCTTTCCTTATCGGATATCTATTTACAGATGAAGTTTGCTGATTATTTTGTCCTTGTGATTGACCTTGGGAGTTCGCGGTTGTGTTTCTGTTTGCTGCTTCTGAGTAAGACCAATTTTGTACCACTGCAGTCTGTTCCGTAGTAATGCGCGTCGGGCTTTCAGTTCGTCTTTGTGACCGACCTTGAGTTGTTGGTCTTTCTGTGGACCAAACTGGGGCGCTCGTAGTAGAAGTCGTTCGTTGCCAAGATTGGGTTTTCTGTGTGGTACGTGTGCTCTCTGTTCTTAGCGTCCAATATCGGGGCGCTAATGTTGTCTTTGTTGTCGGTGCCGGTGTTGTTTGAGTCCTAAACAGAGCATTTGCTGTTGTCTGTGGCTTCTCCGTTTGATACCAATATTGTGAAGTCGTTTGTTGTTTGTTATAATTTCCTAAAGTCGTACCTGTGGGTCTAGCAGTCGTTCTGGAAGTCGTGTCTGGTCGGAATTCTTCATAGCTAACGGCCTTATTTGGATCTATTCTTTCAACTACTTGAGGTGTTTCAATTTGACAAATCTCCTTCCCGTTAAACCTTATGAACTTTAGCTTTGGAATGGTATCATTTTCTTTATATTGGACAAAGAACCGCACCCCGAGCGGTTCCTCTGGAGGAATCGTCATCTGTGTATTTTCTATTTTAAAATCTTTATTATCGTTAGTCGTTACCTCGCCTATCCAGTTCTGAAAGAATAACAAAAATGTCTACACCTTGTAATTGGCAAAAGAAGATTTGACGACCCATTAAATATTTTTCGGAAAATAAAATGCAATGCAAATCTACGCTTTTTTTTTTTAATGGGATAAGCCTGCCACACTATTCCCAAACCATTGTAACTCCTGTTAGCCAGAATCAACAGTGGCGACCACAAGAAAAGCGCCGAGACAATGAAGCTCGACGAAGTCCCAGAGAAGCGATTTAACTGTCTTGGATCCCGCAACGAAATTAATCAGAAAAGAATAGCGGAGGACTAAGAAAAAACATAACTTCCACTTCCCTCCATATCAGCAGGAGACAAAACAGAACAAATCTACGCTTATAATAACAAAGTAAAGTTTGATGTAAAGTTGGTTGATCTTCACAACTAGTCCGATTCCGACATTTCTGTAATGGGAAGCAACATGATCCCCAACTCTTATTACTTTTATTACGTTGCCATGTGATAATTTCAGAACATAACGCGAGCGAAGCTACAAACAAAAACTAGTAAGATAATGAAGAGGAATAAACTTACCCCAAGGATGTTAGCCTTGTTGTCTAGCACGATATCTAACCACAGAGCATATAACGTGGTGTCAGTTGTCAAGTTGACGATCCCATACCACTTGTTCGGTTCCCCCGTCAAAGGTTCGTATGAAAACACACTGGGACATGGCGATACGAACTCCGATATCTGCACACTCTGGCCAGAAGATGGAGCAGCCAGCATAAGAGCCAGGACAGAGCTCAAAGCTCTAATCTGCAATGCATTATAACTATCAACTTCATAATCACTGAAGGAAGGAATGTGAGTGAGCGGTGGGTCTTCGAGAATCATTGTACGCTTCAGTAGCCTGAAAACAACTGCCGGCGGGTTTTGCAGTTCTCTACGTTAAATAGCTTAATTGGTATTGTTCTTCTATAATGCCTTTTTGGCAGACAATGATGTAACGATCGAAAACTACAATAGGTTTCTAATTATCATTTCAATGTTCACTCAAATGGATGTTTTTGGTATTATTACCCGAAACTGTAAACATGATTTGAGCTAGATGATTTCATTTCGTGAGTCAATGGTGCAGCAGGTTGCTTAAGGTCAATTGAAATTATAATAATAATAATAATATTCCACAACTATCACACAACGCCATCTAGTCCCAAGCTAAGCAGAGCTTGTGTTATGGGTACTAGACAACTGATAAACATACTTAAATATTTCTAAATACATACATATTATAGATAAATTACACCCAGACACAGAACAAATGATCGTGCTCATCACACAAACATTTGTCCTGGGTGGGAATCGAACCCACGACCTCCGGCATAGCAGTTAGGGTCACTAACCACTAGACCAACAGGCCAGTCAGTAAATTATTTATTAGGTTATTTATTTATTTATTGAAGCAGCGGTGGCCCAGAGGTGGCCGTCCCGACTTACGAACAGTAGGTCGTGGGTTCGAACCCAGGCAGGCACATTACTTTGTGTAATTTATTTCATCACCGCTGCTCTCAAAACGGTGAAGGAAAACGTCGTGAGGAAACCGGCATGTCTTTGAACCAAAAAATTCGAAGACATGCGACATCTACCAATCCGCACTGGGCCCGCGTGGTAGATTATAGCCCATTCCCTCTCAAAGAGAGGAGGCCTGAGTCCCTGCAGTGGCAACATTAATAGGCTGTTGATGATAGGTTGATCGCATATTGGACCGAATAACGCAAGACTTCGGGTAGTTTCATTAGGTAACTGCCTTTTAATGTGTACAAAATTATAATGATGTTAAAAACTTATTTCTGCAAGACTTTACTAACAGAAAATCTTTTTTTACTTATTTGTTAGGGATCATGTTTATCAATCTACTCGTATGTTTTATAATAATAATATGGTGTATTGATTTAATTAATAAACATGATTCTTTAATGATTACTAATTGAAGAATGGAAAAACCATGATTCCTAAATAGCAACACTGCAACAAGAGGCTAATAAAAAAATTGTTTTCTCAAATAAACTTCCTCCTAAGTTTGACATCACGATCTTTATGAATTTCGACGAACTTGTATCGAAACAAAACAATAAAAAATTCTTAGCAACAAACCGGTCCACCATCGATTTGATCACCAATTCACCTAAGACATTAGAATCACCACACTTTATCACAAAATACATCACCATCTTTAAACGTACTTATATCATCACTAGATTATCACTTTAAATTAATTCCATCCTTACCATGTTTAATATTCTAAATTTAAATTAAATAAAAAAGGAACTGTTTGTTGTATTTTTAAACACATTCGGCGCCCGCGCCTTATTTCGCAAGAATGACACTTTTAAAAAGGAATAATATTATAAAATTCAAGTTTCGAACGAAAAGGAAGAGAGGAAAACATCCTTATGTGCGAAAGAGACAAAAACGTACATTATTGATGAAGAAAAAGAGACGCATATATGTTGTGATTTATTTAATGGACGAAGATGCAAACCAGTTAGTACATAATCTAATCGTAGCAGAGGTTATGGAATATTAATAAAGTTTTTTAGTCTTGTTTTGCATCATTTAATTCTATGGTGAGCTAACAAACAAATATCAAGAATGCCGAATACGTCATCTACGTCTACGTTTCATTCAAATCAGATATTTGTAACGAGAAGATTTAAAAGCCACCAGGGTGCGGGAAAGTCTTGAAAGTCGATTGTGTTCGATTCCCGGGTCGGCAAAGTGTTATTGGGTTACAGTAGGGAAGATAATTTAAAAATAGAAAAATAATATGGGGGCTAAGGGGGAACCCTGTGGGGCACCAGAAGTCATGCGATAGTTGTTGGTAGAGCAAAAACTATTGAACAAAACCAACTATTACAGCAAGGGAATAATCATGAAAGCCACCTGCACTGAATAACCACTGCCTGCTTGATAGAGGAAATAGCCTAATTATTGATGAAGCATATTATTATTTCTGTTTATATTTTAGATTACATGTGTATCTACATCTTCATCACATGAGTGAAAGCTTTGACTGAAACATCATTCACTGCTGTAGATTCAAGACCACTAAACGCAACTTTTCAATCATGTTGTCTTAGAGGTGGCTGGGTCATCCCGTCTTCATCTTCGTCATGTCGATTCAACTGGTTTTTAGATTCTGAATGTTCAGTCACTTGATCTTCAAAGTCTTAAAGTACTGGGTTCCTAAAAGTAAGAGTTTTAACATAAAATACACATTAACAACATAAGTTCAAAAGTTAGTACAAAAAACACAATCAAACAACTAAACAAACTGCTTAACTAAACACAATATTAACAAACTGAAAAAGAAAAAAACAAATATCCTAAAGTAAGTAACCTAACAATAAACATGGCAGCGAAAAATTCTGCTACATCGCTGGCGGCTCTTAATCCAGAGAAATAATAAAACAAGGTTTCGTAATAGATCAAAATGTAAAGATGATAGGATTTTTCTGAGAAATAGATTGCGCAAGTCGTAACTTCGGCGGACCAAAATAAAAGTAGGCGCCTAACTCTTGCAAATGTTTACAACGAACCGTCATTCCAAGACTGCACATTTATTATTTGTTGTTTGTTTTTACAGAATAGGTAGTTTAGTCTGAACTTAAGTTGTTTCTTCATTTTAAAAGCTGTACATTCTGAAATAACCAAGTTTTATTCTATGGAAGTCTTCAAAGCCTCTTCAGTCAGCCTCGTCGTTCGTCAGTCGTAGGTTCGAATGTAAACCAAAGTTGGCACTTTACTTTGTGTACTTTATTTTATTAACGTCAATACCAGTACTGCTCCTTGCTAAATAATAACAGCACTCGGGTCGATCTTCAGGTTAAGCAACGCTTACCTGAGTTGGTTCGTGGTTGGGTGACCATTGATTACCGAGTTTCTTCGTTGGTACCGGCTGATAATTTTGGATCTTTGACAGTCGTTACAGGTAGTCACTGGCCTGAAAGTCTAAGAACTAGTCTTTCCAAAGAGTTATTAGGATCAACTGAGTTGTTGAGGTCAGATAGGCAGTCTCTCCATGGAAAATACTGGTATTCAGCTGCATCTGGTTAGACCAGGGGGTCTAAAACGGCCACTTTGGCAGATCATAATATGAATTGCGTTAAAAAATCGTAAAATGGACCTTTCATAATAGTAACTGCTTCTGTGCCTATTTAGGAAAATAGATCATAATAGGAAAATAATATGAATTGCATTAAAATTCGTAAAATGGTCACAGACGCAGTTACTATTAATAAAGGATCATTTTACGCTTTTTAACGCAATTCATATGATGATCTGCTAAAGTGGCCGTTTTAGATACCCAGAAGCCGCACCCAACATACTTGGGAAAATGCTAGGTAAATGATGAACGTCAACACCACTACTTCCGAAATTGTGGAGGAAAATATCGGTAGGAAAACAACTTTCATCACAAATGTCTTCGAGTTTCCCGTAATTCGATGACTACCACCGAGATACAGTCAACCGACCTTACTCTTTTTCACAAAGAGGAAGGACGTTCCCCGTTCTCTCTGTGTCGCAGCTGTAGCAGTAACAGTTAGTTCCGTAATAAGAAATTAGCATCCAGTAGCTAGCCATTCAGTTCCATCAACATATCAGCCCGGAATCACTCACTGCTGGGTATAAGGCCTCCCCTTTCTTCCGCCACATATCCCGATCCTGTCCGTCTCTTATTCAGCCCCAACCTTCAATAAATTAACAAAAAAATGTAGCAGGCTGATAATTTATAATTTAATTCTCAATCCCTCAAACTAAGTCAAAGATTTCACAGAGAAATTATAATTTACCTTCAAAAGTGAAATACTTCAATACGGTACCTTAGTTTACGCGTTGGGAGGTATTCCGCTCAAATTTATTACAAAAGTTTTGAGTATTGTTCTTCAAAGGAAAAACGGCTACGA
This sequence comes from Diarsia mendica, assembly GCA_949316265.1. Classification (NCBI taxonomy): domain Eukaryota; kingdom Metazoa; phylum Arthropoda; class Insecta; order Lepidoptera; family Noctuidae; genus Diarsia; species Diarsia mendica. The sequence continues at coordinate 13,333,710 of OX438903.1, read as the reverse complement.
TTTTTTTAATACTTTATATTTGCGCATAGCAAGAACTTGGTAGAGAGCAAGTGGTATGAGTTCGCTGAGATTATTATTAAGTTTTTATATTTTTTTAAACGTTGACCCACACTTTGAATTTCTCCTGTATCGTGAGTGCGTTCACAAACATAATTATAAACTCACATAAACAAATACCCAGACCCGAAACAACTATCTATAGGCCATAAAAATATTTGTTCCGTGCGGGGATCGAACCCGCGACACACAGCGCAGTCAAATTGCAGTTAAACCCCGTCATAACTTGGACGGGAGACCATTCTTTGACATGTGACAAGAATGTAATTTTATGTAATGGATTCTTTGATAATATTCTCTTACAAACTATTGTATGGAATCTGTGAAACAGTAGTGTTGCTGGGGAGATTAACACACATCCTAGGAAGCGTCGAAGGTCGAAAAGTTCTGACTATCAACCTTATTTAAAAAAAAAATAAGACGTTTATTTCGGACGTACCTAGGTAGTCCATAAACTGTTAGTAACACAAAAACCTTACAAAACTATTGTAATAAATATAAAGTTGATGTACTAGCGTCTAGTCTATACCTTAACAACGGTAATGGCATTAATTCATCAGCATCAAATTGCTCTAAATACGCCTGAAATTATCTACACTTTGGCTCTCTAGTAATCAGTAGCTGCACTTACAACTGACCAATGGCTCACTCCAACTGATTGATACATTCATCAATACAACCACATATTACTTAACTACCTGCTCTCAATAGGTCAGCTGTCCACTGCTACGCAAAATATTGTTCGAGAGGTTTCCAACAATAGCTCGGCTTTTCATTTAGCCACCACAGGGTCAGTTGGTGTATTCCGTGAAATAGGTAATACTAGACCTTATTTGCAACAATTTTGACTCCGTTAACTTGAGGTCCAAACTGGGTTGTTTCTGAGATATCGAACATTTATGTAAAGATTTTTTTTAATTTTCCATCTCTCTACCATAATCTGCTGATTGTGAGAAATCTAGGTACGCCGTTCAGGATGTTAAACTGATATTTTACTGATAGCTCATGAACGAATAAACTCATTGATAACCTCCTCCTTTTTCGAAGTCGGTTAAAAACAATTTTCCTTTAAAGTAGGTACCCTTTGGCAAAAAGACAAGGTCTGAAATTTTCCTGAAACTGTCCTTGATTTTCGAGGCAGGTTTCGCACAATAAATGTATGACACTTCTAGTGCATAATACAGGACCAACTTTCTTGTCTTATTAGCTTTTTAAAATGGTACCACAGTACTCTTTTAGTAAGTAAATGACCAAAAAACAAGGGTTGTTCCTGAGAAAATTAAAATACTACCTTATTTTAATTTTGGGTACTAAAATTATCTCGATGCATATCTTCCTTGTCACAGATTTTCTAGTTATCACTAAACTACGATAAATAATATGTAAGTTCATAGAAAGCTACTGCTGAACCTACGTAAGGTTAGCAGTAGCTTTCTATGGAGTAGCCCCTTTAAACTACTACCTATACTCAACAAGCCCTCATTAGTAGAATAGATTTTTGCCACAGTTATAGACGGATAATGATAGAACATTAATCCATAAAGAAAACATTAATTAATTATTTTTTCCAATGAGCGTATATTCCACGATAGAAACAATTTTTCCTAAGTATTGGAATATTTTAACATAATTGCCATCAGCTGGTTTCAGCCTAATTTGAGGGCTCATTGCATTTTACGACGATGGATCTTAACTTTTATGGCTTTATAGCTACAGGGTTCATAATTGAATGTCTTGCAGGTAGTGTATCGTTAATTTGTACTGATGTCTTCACCAATTCTCAAGTATGGTTATGCTGCACTTGTCACGGTTTCATGTCTTACCATTCTTTATAGGTACGATATACTGTCGTGGTAGGAGTTAAAAGAAGACTGGGTCAAAAAAAGCGTCATTTAAAGTAACTATTGCCGTCAGGCTGCGTCATGCCTGTCCCTGTAGAGTGCGATAGGTCCAGAAGCATCTCAAACCGATTAGGTATACCTAAAATTTTACGTGATAGACTTTTCGTATTTCTCTTTTCTCCTTAAACCTGAACCGATTGCAATTCTCAAATCTCCTCTTTGAAACCACAGCTAATCAGTAAACGGGCTTTCTACTGCTACAGGGGCATCCGAAATAAGTCCCTAATTTTAGGCAATACGCGTCCATTCGACCCGCGTGATTAGAAATGTGGGTCAAATACGGGTCAATTCCAATCAACAGATGTAGGGCCAAAATTCAAAATGTGGGCTTAAATTTCGACCCATGTCAGAAATGAAACGGTTGAATGAATTTTAGCGTAAGTGCTGTTATGGTTGAAGAGTTAATAACGGTGGGATTTGTTACTGTAATAATGTAAACAGGGGTATTTATACAAGTGGAATTCCGTGGTAGATACTGAATTTGGTAGTAGTTATGATAGTTTTTCTGTTACAGTCAAAATAAAGTCATTATTCAAATTAGGCCGATAAATCAGCACTTTTTGACAAGAGATCAAACGCCAACTCTTCGACATTTCCTAATGTTTTCGCTGGGAAGAAGAAGTGTTGGAGAACCAATAAATCTGTCTGCTAGGTACAACCAGATTCTATATAAAATAGTGTAAGATAATAATTTATGTAAGTAATACGATTTAATTAATAAGGACTGTTTTTTAAATCGTAGGTACCCGAAATATGAATGTGCATTCTTAAAAGTTAATAATGTTCATTTTTTGTGCACTCAGCAGTGGTGATTGCGACCATTTAAGACCAACGGGGCAGTCTGGGTAGTGATGAATCATCATCATCATCATTTCAGCCGAAACACGTCCACTGCTCGCCCAAGTGTCGCAACATTGACCGGTCCCGTGCGTCTCGCATCCGGTGGATCTCCGCAATCTTCTCTCGGTCATCGGTAATCGTAGGAATGGATGCCGCATTTAAACCCAAATTAACAAATAATCAACTTACCGATCAAAACGTCGAAGCAGGTACCCTTGCATCATTATCATCATCAGCCTTAAATTTTCCCACTGCAGGTACTAAGGCCTCCTCTCTAGAAGAGGGATGGGCTATAATCGACCACGCGGGCCCAGTGCGGATTGGTAGATCATGTCACATGTCTTCGATTTTTTTGGTTTATAGACATGCCGGTTTCCTCACGATGTTTTCCTTCACCGTTTTGAGAGCATTGGTAATGAAATAAATTACACAAAGTAATGCGCCTGACTGACTGGGTTCGAACTCAATGATCGTAAGTCGGGGCCGCCACCACTGGGCCACCACTGCTCTGCGGTACACCGTCAATCAAACAATATTAACTTAACAAAGGCATGTCAATTATTATTACTCACACGTATTTCATTCACGCTAATTATTGCTCATGTTGTTTTGGAAGGTACATCGATATTATTAATATCCATTGTCCCTGTACTTTGGCATTTTGGTTGTAAACTAATTGAGGCAAAGGAGTGTCCTGGACACTAGAAAACATAAATATAACATCACGCCTGTAATCTCAGAAGGCCATAATTATAGCATAGGCAGAGGTGTAGGTCCATCCACATTTCACAGTTATGTTATAATATGTTCTAACTCTGCAGTAAGAGATATTTAATGATTACTCAGGCCCTCACTTAGTATAGGTTTTGACAGTTTATTCATAAAAAAGTATGTCAAATCTTTACTAAGTGACGGCTTAAGTCATCATCATTAAATATCTCTGAGGACCACAGTTAGTGTTAAGTAGGTATACGATACATTCTGCAAACAGAATTATTCTGCATCAAAAATGATTGCCTGGCATGATGCCAGCGAAGTGTAAACACGTAGTTGTGCCTCATTAAGACTCAAACTGGCGCACATAATATGGCACTCGTCAATAGCGCAGCAATTATGAAGTATTATCCAAAAATATTAACCGTGCAATAGTTTATATGCAACATATCAGCCTATCGGCCTATCGGCTAAAAAAGAGTGTCCGTGGAGTTTCTTGCCCGTTCTTCTTCATGAGATCTACGTTAGGGAACTGGCAACTACAGTACTTTCACAAGTTATTATGCCTTGTGATTGTGACTGTAGCGTAGGAGTGCAATGCGTCGTTTCGGGAGTTGCTGCGTCAGACTGCGCGGCGCCGGATGTTAACAGAGCGGAGTGGTGTGGGTGCGCGGGGCTCCGGGTCGCGGGGCGGTGGTTGCGCGTTGCGGCGTGCATTCGTTGTTCCGTGATTCGGAGTCTCGTGAATTTGTTGTTGCGGTGTGCGTCGCTGCGTGCTTTCGTGCTCGCAGTGTTCGTTGTTGCGGGCATTCGGTGGCGTGTGGTTTGGCGTGGTGGCTTTCGGAATGACGTTTGCACTCGTAGTTTCGTTCGTTTTTTTTTTTTCTGATATTCAAAAGTGCCTGTAATGGCTTAATTGAAATAAATGCTTTGAGTTTGAGTTCGGCGGGTCTGCTGACCTCCACAACTTAGTTACTGGGTAAGACTGGTTGGTATACTTTCGAGCCTCAAACTACCTGTAACGACTGTAAGGATCAGTCGTGTCTGCTGTAGTGCTTTCCTAAGCACGCAGGAAACTCTGTATGGTAGCATACAGTTTCTTGCGAGCTTACCAGACCATACCTACATAAGTATGGCCACCAAAAAAGACCAACCTTGGAAAGTGCAGTGCTACAAAACATTGTTTTCGTAGCAGAAAAAACAATATTTTTTGTAGAAAAACTAGTTTATAAACATGAACTCATTCTCATTCTTACTTTGACCTCTTAAAGTGTGCATCATTCTTATTTTAGAGTTTGTCATGAAATTACCCCCTTTATGTAACTGATATACGAGATAAAGTGGAATGACTGATGTGGCTTAGAACAGAACAAATCTACGTCCATGTTATTCTTTATCCATTAGCTTGATTAAATTATTACATAGCTCTTCTCTCTGCTCCTTTATGTCACATCGCAATAAAAATCAAAGTGTCAAATTAACAAAATAAGTGCGTTCACAAAATATTTATTAAAACACTGTATTTAAAAACAATAATAATTATTTAAAAAAAAAAAGAAATGGTATTGTGTGTCTCACAGCTGCGCCAAACAGGTCCACTTCAGCAAACTGCCGAGCAGCTAGTACGTCGCTGATTATCAACTGGTCCTGAGATGGTGACATGTCACCATCACATCACCATCTCTATATACGTCGATGTTAAGGTATGTAAGTTCAACCACAGGATCAAAAATCGAAAACAGTATCAGTAATCCATGGCAAGAATTTAGCTAAATCTGTGTATAAGACGTAATGAAATGTGTCGCATCGCTTTCTGCCGTGTCCTGGTAAAGCTAGGGACGCGATTCCTCGCAGGTACCAGGTAGAACCAATCTTGAAGACCATGCCGCTGCCGGCACTCGCACACGTTGATGTTTCTAGAAAAAGGAAGAACGAGTCATCTGAATCTTCATCGGTGAGGTTAAAAACGAAATTCTAACTAAAAGACTGTGCTATGCAGGATGTGTGCAAAGAGCGGAATTTTGGAAGCCTCGTTGGTCAAGTGGTCGCAAGTGTGACCGATTTACATAAGATCCTGGCTTCGATTCCTAGGACGGGTAAAATGTTATTGAAGTGTACCATCTGGAATTCCTCAGTAGCAGCCACGGAGTTTGGATTTGGGCCCGTTAATGTTAATGGCTCGTTGACTCATGATGAAATCCTTCACAGCCCAATAAGGTATTGCTCTTACGGTAAAAGATTATTCCAACATTACAACTAAATGTAGCTGAGTTTTGTGAATGGCATTTTATTATTAGGTTAAAAAACTAAAACCCAACTATTGAAAAATCACACTCTAAAAGATATGATACCTACGTGAAACGTGAACACGAATGCGTGTGTGTGTATATACATACACACGTATGGGTGTGTGTAAGTGAGTGCGTGTGAATTTATTATTTGTTTGAAAACAGTCTGGAAGAGTAAGCGTGTGTGCGTTGGTGGCCCTTTCACCATGTATAAGCTTTAAATCTCTATCTTAGGTACCGTTTCTATTTCCAGCGCAGTACGTGAATTCTGAAGTAAACAGCGAAAATTTTTCGGAAGACTCGTTGCACGTCGTTAGATTCACCACGAGCACGTCCTCCTGAGTTAGGTCTTCCATTAACTCGTTTGTGTCTTCATAACGCCAGCTTAGCAACTGAAAATCGACAGAAAACTGGTTTAACCTCCGGTAGAGAATGAAAGACAAATAATAGAAGAGAGGAGGAGAGTTTGGCAGAAGTATTACCGACATCTCACCAGTTATATTTAGGGGCCAGCTTATTGCCGTCGGGCAAAAATTAAAATGCAGTGGCTGGTACTAGAACTGCTTACGTATATCTAGATATTATGTATTCCTCACTCTCAGCAGTCGCTGCTGACGACCAGTACCTAGATCAACGCGGCAGTAACCCCGGGTTTTACCATCAAACCAAGAAACTTACAAGATGGTGAAAACACTCAGTACTGAGGGAAATTAACAGAAAAAGGAAACGGTTCTAGTCAACGGTGAATATGGTCGCGTTAGCATGTCTAAAGAACCATTTTAGAAAGAAGAAGATCAAACACCATTTATTATTTCCAAAGTTTGAGGATATCCACAGGACCAGCCAGAACATAAGACTTAGACAGATTAAAAGCATTCCCACAAAAAAAAATAGCAATAATTACATATTTGACTTTGCCACTACCGGTGTCGATGATAACTTGCTTTGTCTATAGATGCCCCCTGCAGTTTTACCAAGGTGGCTCAGCCGGTTTGATTATTTTGAGACTTATAAACTTATAAAGCCTGTACTGTGCCTTTAGCACACGAGTTTTAGACAGTAAAAATACTGAGTGAAATATAATGTTTCCACTATATTTACGCCGCTTGAGGTTCTCTGCAGCAGAAACGGCTGCGCGAACAGCACGATGAGCTTGGAAGATGTGATGGCGCAAGAGTATCTCCACACTAAAAGCCTACCCATCTTCCAAGGAAACAAACACATGCCGTCCATCATTTTGCCACGTCGCATGCCAAGCCCTTAAATTGGGCTCTAAAACAACTAGAACGCCGAAGGCGACAACAGCTCGTAGTATGATGTCGTTAACGTGTACGTGTCACGCAAAACGTCGTTCGCTTCAGCTGCATGACAAGCTTTGGTGCCCTAGACTGGTAACAGCTTCACCACAGTAATAGCGATGAGGGGAACAGCAAGGCGTTTAAGAGCAGCATTAGCATCTACATAGAATTGAGTAACGATATAGTAAGTACAATAAAACTGTTAGAAAGTCAATACATACTAATCCCTTTTTCCCAACTATGTTATTCACATCTGTGTAGTGTTTTGGCCACAGACAGGCCGGTTTGATCCAGTCGGTGTATTTCAGAGGCCGGTGCAGTTCCAGAATCGCTGCATTATGGCTGTTCGTGGAAGCCTTGTAGAGCGGGTTTACTATGATTGTATCCACCTGAAAATTTTGAATGAATTCTTAGGATAGCATAGACTTTGCATGAGCAAAAGGTGATAGAAGGGTTTGAATATATTTTCACGAGGATTGGATTCAGCTATGCACGTTGGGAGATACTATGCTGATTTATCTACTAGTGCAACTATTAGAAATAGTGATCATCGTAATCGCGAAAAATCGGTCGACGTATTTGGGTCGAGTAGGTGTTGAAATTTTGTATTTTCCATCTGATAAGTAGTTTCGAAAACATCAAGACAGATAGACCAGGGTTGTGGGTACCTTGTGACCCCGTCTACCGGCGACTTCTGCCTTATGATGGCTTTAATTTATTTTGACGGCTTCTCAAGAGAAAGCAGCGAGGAAATATCAATGAAATACTTACATACCTAACCTGCACTCCTTCGTGGGCGTCCCAAATGTTGTGCAACCCCAGGAAGACCGACAGGGTGTCGAGTCGAACGACATGTTCGGTAGACTTCTTGGTGACGCAGTGAGCTGCCGTGATGACGTGTCGAGCTGACACCAAGGTACCTCCGCAGATGTACGAATGACTCCCATTCTGGAAACAAGAGATGTAATTTGTAAGCTGGTTTAGAAAGTAGTTCTATATTTTTTTTTTAATAACACGGTTATATTGTGGAAGGAATGATGTGAAAGAAATGAGAATGATGTTGGCGTGACAGTTCAGGAAGGAGAATAGAAGAAGAAAACTTTTTGCACTGATACCAACTAGAATGAGGCAAAGGCTGCGGGTTGTTTGAAAGAGATACCCCAGGAAAGGGCCAAGAACGCACATGGGTGGTATTTAGTCAGTAGCAGTCTGACACTCCCTTCTGCTCCGCCCAGAGCAGGAGTAATTTGATGAGTTCCCAACCACCAAAAAAAGAAGAAGGGCCGGAAGATGACGACGTAGTCAAAAGTTCAGCAAATCAAGTAACCGAATTACCGTATACTCTTTCTTACCTCGTTACGGTAAAGAGCGATCTGCCACGGCCATTGATGTTGCAATATGGATTTACCATCCTGATTCCTTGTTTTTGCCACCGCTGTACCGCATTGAGGCTGGAAGATCAATAAAATATCAATCAATATAATAACTATTAGAAACCTATACGAAATAATTAGTTTTTGTGCGGTTTTCATTCATTCAAAATGTCTTTGGGATAGTTATTTGTGTCATCGTTCCGCCAATCGCCAACCAAAGAACCCCAAGGAAGTAGAAATTGCTTTGAACGATTACGGGCTGCATGAAATCAATTCCTGACCGAGCATTCTAACCCAGGCCACAGCTAGCATGGCATGGCAATTTCATTCCTACCGTATGGAACACATGGCAGGAAAGGTTTTGCAAGCACAGCATACAAAAATTAAAAAAAAAGTAAAAAGTTTAAAATAAAAAGCAAAATTAAAAATTTTGAAAAAACCCACGACAGTTAAAAATTAATTGAAAAAAGAATAAAATAACATAAAACACCCACCTTAAAAAAAACCCAAGAATGTCCGTCGGGGGCTGCCATTAAATGAACTAGTTTTGCAATGTTCAGCACCCGACGGACATTCTTACTGGCCGCTGGACGGCAACTCACCAGGGGGCGCTGCAGCCCCCTGGTGAGTTGTCACCGTAACACCTACCTAAGAACATGCACCAATCAAACCCGAAACCATAACTGAAAACTGCATCAAAATCGGACTAGTAGTTTTGGAGAAAAATGGCAACATGTGTTTGGACAAACACACAAACAAACAAACAAACAACCTCTCACCCCAAACGCATATACCGTCTAAGTTCCGTCGTGGGTAAAAAGACACCAAATTGTTGGGGATGGACCCAAATTGTTTAAATAATTAAATGTCGGAAAATATTGCATTTGCTGCGGAAGATTCTCTGGCAGGCTTGAACCACCCACTGCTGAGTTAAGTCTGGCTGCCTTTTGTGCTGTGACCCACTGGTATGCGCGTCTTAACCAGGTTTTAATATCAGCGCGAAATCACCCACTGTTGGGTATAGGCCACTCCTCTCTGCATTGTGCGTCCCTCATCCATCCGTTTCCCAACCATCTAGGCATACAGTTTTAAGGCGGGGTTGCAGTACTTTTTAAGATTTTTGAACCTTTGAAAATCGAACTAAATAGGAGTTTTTTAATAAATAAAAATCATTACATAAAAATTGAACATACTTTCAAGTAAATCGTAAAGATAGAAACGCGATTTAGAATGATCGGCTCGATCATTTTTTTTATCAAACATGACTCTAAATCACAATTTAAAACGTGTAGGTACTGCTAAGACATTTCATCATGAATTTATATGAAAGTTATATTCAGTAGATGGAACTTTTTATTCTGAAGTAAATGTTGAAAACATATTGTATAATTTCTTTATCATTTTTCTCCAAGAAGAAAAAACAGTCAAAATTGAGGCATTATATCGCTTGCGCGGCAGGGCGGGGATTGAGGTCGTGCGTTCATAAAAACTAAGTACTACAACCTCGCCTTAAGTCTGCCAACATTTCTTCAACCGTCTCTCGGTTTCAGTGCAAGAGGAAAAGAATAGTGTATGTAATAACAAATGAATGGCTCACCTTTCCGTCAAAGCCTATCGGGTTGGTAGTTTTTCGGCTTGTTAATAGCCGTAAGGTGATATCGACACTCCTATCCACGGGCCAAGGCCTGCCACTGAAGTAAAAAAGTTGGCAAGATGTTAGTGTAATTCCATAATACAATACAAATATACATATTTGGTGCTTCCAAAAATGTATTATGGGATAAGGAATCAATTGGCACTGAAACTCCAAGAAAATACGATATAGATAGATAGAGTACCATTAAATTATACACCATAATTGTAAAAAAGCAAGAGGGATGAATCGCATGATACCAAAGCCATGACAGTGCCTACAGCTCTGGTGCGCTGAGTTGATTGAGAAGTGATATTGATGAATGGAAACCTTGTTTTTTCTGTTCTGTGAATGGAAAGGACGACAAAGACCAAAGAAAAGGTGGATAAAAACTGTGAAGAACATGAGGTTAGAATTTAAAAAAGAAATTGCGTCGACCTCAATTAACACGGTTTAAGGGCAGGACTATAAAGATGAATATAGTAGGACAGCTCACATTGTTACACACTACTGTTATACATATATGAACTCACTTAATTTTAATCCCCGTACCTAGTTTGATCCTTAGAAACAGGCTTGTTCTTGCCCTCTGCAGTACCTACAGCCGCTGCTGTACAGATATCCAATCCATTCAATCTTATACTCAGCAGCTTCGGTCGTAGCTTTCCATATTGTACAAAAAACTTCACCCGTAAGGGTTCACCAGGGTTGATCCGAAGGGAGGTGTTCTGAATTTTATAGTTCTTGTTGTCACGAGTGGAGACCTCTCCCAGCCAGTTCTGTAAGAAACGGAATGTTGATATCTAGACTTGATATCAAACAAACAAACTCTTCAGCGCTACTGAAGAGTTTGTTTGGTTGAACGCGCTAATCTCAGAAAGTACTAATTGGAATTGAAAAAATATTTTTGTGTTGGATGGTCCATTTATGGAAGGTTTTAGGCTATATTTTGTGATACAGACGAAGTTGCGCGGGTCAGCTAGTATATAATAAGACCACTGGTGTCAAAGGTTAAATTAATTTATTTTCGGAAAGGCTGAACAAATAAAATGACATCATCATTCATTTCAGCCAAAAGACGTCCACTGCTGGACATAGGTAGGCGAATAAAATGTTGAGGAAGGAAAATATACCTAGTGAACCCGGTTCCACCTCACACGGTATTTTCTACTAATTTTCCCAACCATGTTGGAGTCGGCTTACAGTCTAACAGGCTACAGCTGAATACCAGTATTTCACATGGAACGACTTCCTACCGGAGTTCCACAACCCAGTTAGTACTGGGCAATATGTTCGTCCTAGGTAAGACAGGTTGTCACACTTTCGGGCCATATCAGCTGTTACAACGGCCAAAGACAAACAAATGACAGCCGGGACCATGTGCTTTCGAAGCCTCGGAAGAAACTCTGTATGTACTCTCTGTATGTATGTGTGTGGTGGTCACCCATCCACAGACCAACCTCATCATCATCATCATCATTTCAGCCAAAAGACGTCCACTGCTGGACATAGGCCTCCCCCAGGCGTCGCCACATTGACCGGTCCCGTGCGTCTCTCATCCAGCGGGTTCCTGCAACCTTGACCAGGTCATCGGTCCACCTAGTGGGAGGCCTTCCAACGCAACGTCTTCCGGTTCGCGGTCGCCATTCCAGAACAGTTAGTACTGGAGCCTTTTTGGCCTCGCACAGGTTTTCTCTTTTTTAATTCTTTTTTGTAGTTCCTGTGCTTGTCCCAAATAAATATTTTTCTTTCTTTTTCTTTAATTAATTTATTTTCGGAAAGGCGGAACAAATAAAAGGCAATATGTTCACCCTAGGTAAGACTGGTTGTCATACTTTCGGGCCACTGTAACTGTTACAACGACCAAAGACAAACAAATGACAGCCAGCCGGGACCAACGGCTTAATGTGCTTTCTAAGCCTCGGAAGAAACTCTGTATGCATGTGTGTGGTGGTCACCCATCCACAGACCTACCTAGGCAAGCGTTATTATCTAGCGTCTGTACATGCCGGGACCAACGGTTTAATGTGCTTTCTAAGCCTCGGAAGAAACTCTGTATGTATGTGTGTGGTGGTCACCCATCCACAGACCAACCTACGCAAGCGTTATTATCTAGCGTCTGTACATGCCGGGACCAACGGCTTAATGTGCTTTCTAAGCCTTGGAAGTAACTCAGGTAACTCTGTATGTATGTGTGTGGTGGTCACCCATCCACAGACCAACCTACGCAAGCGTTATTATCTAGCGTCTGTACATGTCTAAGCTATCATCATCATCATCAGCCTATAATGTTCCCACTGCATGGACTCAGGCCTCCTCTCTAGGAGAGGGATGGGCTTATAATCCACCACGCGGGCTCAGTGCGGATTGGCAGATGTCACATGTCTTCGAATATACGTGAGCATTCATTTACTTGATTTAATCGCTCATGTGTCGCAGGTCGCGTCGCGGCCTAATGTAGCCTCAGCCTAAGACATGCCGGTTTCCTCACGATGTTTTCCTTCACCGTTTTGAAATAAATTACACAAAGTAATGCGCCTGCCTGGGTTCGAACCCACGACCTACTGTTCGTAAGTCGGGACCGACACCACTGGGCCACCGCTGCTCCTCAGCTAAGCTATGTCTCTCTCTAAAATCTCATCATCTCATCAGGCGTGTCGCTAGTTCCAAAGACGTCGATATTCAAAATTTTGTTTTTCCAATCAGTAAGTTAAATATTTTGTACATCGCCGCTTACTAGAGTACATTTGGGGGGCACGCGTTACGTTTATAAGACGACAATAAAAAAACATGTGGCTAAACCGGATGAATTTAAAGAAGGAAAAATCTTATTTACGCAGTGCGAGTACTTTAATAATAACATAGAGATGCTAATTGTAAGTTAATTGACCTATGGTATTGCTGTAACAACGCTATTACAAGTTTTTTTATTAAAATTACTTTAATAGTCTTTGTCAGGGTTGTAACTAGCTAACGAAGTCTGTGTAGATCATTGATTTAACCGAGCATTAAATGTGAAAATTGTGTAAAGGTGGCTCTAATACCTTCTTGCTGTAGGTCATTTTAAATGTACATCAAGCACAGGTCCAGTCCTACATGGAGTATTGCAGCCACTTATGGAATGGCTCAGAAAAATACCAGCTTGTTGCACTTGACTCGATGGCGACGAGACGTTGTTCCTGTCGATCTTCTGCAGCAGTCTGTAGAAGACCAACAACGCCTCGTCGGAACAACGACGCCTCGTCGGAACAACGTCTCGTCGCCAGCGAGTCGAGTCAAGTGCAGTTACTTCGGAGAGTGTGTACCGGAGCTCCACGACCTGATCTCACTATCACCCTTAAACTACCGGACTAGTAGACGCCACAGAATACCAGTTTTTCTGCGGCTATACCCGCATGTGGGTCAGAAATTATACCAAGAGGTTCGTATTTCACAATGAAATCCGTTCAGTCATTTCTATATCAAAAACTAACAAAACAAATTTTCATAAAAAAAACTTACCCCAAGAAACTCGGCCGTGTTATCAAGCACAATATTAAGCCACAGCGAGTGCAGAGGGCTGTCAGTGGACAAGTAGACCACTCCGTACCACCGGTTGGGTTCGGAGTCGGGTGGCTCGTAACTGAACACGCCAGGACATGGCGATATGAGCGGAGACTCGGAGTCCAGCTCCAGTGAGGGTGCGGCTAATACCGCTAGCAACATGCACCGGACTAGGATCTGTTATAATAATAATTATTATTATTATTATTATCATAATTATTCGATTTGATCTGTTATGTTGCTACATATTTAGTTCTGCATAATACATGTAGTTCAATGCATACGTAACCGTCCAAACCCCGATTTCAGGCTAAAATACTCATCACAAAATAACGATCATAGAGCAAAACGTTTAAATAGGTTAGAACTTTCACCAACGCGCGAGCCGAGCGAGCGTAGCGAACAGTGTGGCGGCAGCAGCCGGCGAGCGCTTAATCCGAGTTGGGTGCAGTGTTATTGTTTTGTTTAGTTTCGTGTATATTCTGACGCTGACAAAGGTTTGACCCAGGACAAACTAGTTTCACCTGAAATCGGATTTGGCCGGTGACATGCGTATGGCTTACGCATAATATTATAAATGCACTGAATTATTGACTCTTAGAAAAACTTTTGGAAGGAAATCTGTTAAAAAGTGAACACACTCGGCTTCTCAACAGTCGAAATAGTAGCGTAGAAAGGTTACTAATAATAACACTCACCTCTAACATTTTTATCAACGTAAAATGATATCACAATTCTTCCATTTTCAGAATCACTTACACGGTTCAATTTCACATAAATACATGATTTCACAATGCCCTTATGTAGTTTGTTGTAAGTATAGTTATTTTTTTTTATTTTATTGTAGTGTTTTTAATTGTAACAAGTAGGAGCGACGATCTTCGCAGGGTGACAGGAAGTAACTGGATAAGATTTTCTGAGAATTCAGTTGAGTTGCGTGCGATTGAGGAGGCCTATGTCCAGCACTGGACTAAAATAGGCTGATGGTGATATAGTTAGTTTATTAAATATGTTTGACACACTGATTACACCGTTCTTGTTGTCACAGTTCTTACCATAATCAAAAAGATTTACTTATAACTTTTTCCCGTGAATTTGTTCACAATTTTAACAAACATTGCTACGATTTTTGATTTCCATAGGCGACGTTTGCCCCGCGCGCGCTTTGCTAAATGACAAACAGAACATGGCGGTAATCTTAGATGTCAAGGTATACCAGTTATGAGGAAACGAGAATTTTAATAAACTGCTCCGTATCTAATTATAAATTCAACGGGTGACGTAACGCGAAGTGATTTGATGATGATTAATCTTATTTAGGTACCTCCTTTGATAATTTAAACGTTACATGGAGAGCAGTGGTGGAGCCTTATAATTGATAACGGCCCGGACTTATGAGTTGCAGGTGGCGGGTTCGAACCCACGCAGGTGCATGTATTTGTATAATTTTCTTCATCGCCACTGCTCTTAAAACACTGAACGAAAGCATAGTGAGGAAAAAGTTAAGAGGAAATGCGAGTGGTCTTTTCTCCATACAAACGCTCTCGCCTGTTTTCTTTTTGGTTAATGACCCTAGAGCAATGATTTTTTACAGAATAATAAATATTAACTATTTCTATGCCCCTATGTTTTCCTTTTTGGGGGATAAATTATTTTTATCAGCACTAGAACCCTCAAAAAATGCTCAAAATTGCTTGTTTAGATCGCTGTTAACAGAGTCCTAGTGTACCGAAAAAAGAAAAACATAGCGGCGTAGTATAGTATAACCTCCTTATTCATTGTCTAAAATATCTTTTAAATTGGTTCAATATTGGAGGAGGAAATAGGCGAGAGCCAAACCTCGAATTATAACTTTTTTCTGTACTTGTCCTTATCGCACGAATTTGAGGGCAGGAGGACGGAGAGAGACAGCGATAGTGGAGAGAGACAGCACTCGCATTTCCTCTTAACAGCTTGCACATCGTGACTGCGACAAGCAGGTGATTGCAGTAGATGGTGAGGTTGGCCAGCTATAAGACGTCCACGACTGGAGTAAGGCCTTCCCCATAGAACGCCATAACGAACGGCAACCGGCCGCTTGCATCCATCGGTTGCCGCGACTCTCACGATGCCGTCGGTCCACAACCATGCCACAAACCAAATACATACTGCTTTTCTAACCAGCAGATTATGATAATCAATTATGTGAAAAAAATTCCTCCTTTCACATTCAGCATTACAACATTCTTAAATATCTACAATACAACTCTATATATTTCTTCTTCCGCAACAGATTTCATCTTCTTTGTGATAGCTCGGCTAATATAATGGACATGATATTAATATGATGTATTATTGATGGCCTTTTTAGCCGACCTTTGCCCAAATTATTATAATAATAATACTACAAAAGTTAATAAAAATATAGAATCCAATCATGATTCGAAAGACACGTGGCGCCATCTTTTATTTATCATAAGAATGTTATTATTGTTTTTTTAGGGAACAGTACTAAACTTTTTTCGGGATTTGGTACTCTGTATGTCCGTTTCTACCTGACAACATATATGCACAGGATCATCGGTTCAGTGGCAGGCCAATAGTCTTCTCAATTCTTGGTAAGTCCCAACCAGCTCCGAGACCACCCAAAGCCTTATTTGATGTCAAAATTCAAATTTTCATTAACGTCAACCTTTTCCCAACTATGTTGGGGTCGGCTTCCAGTCTAACCGGAAGCAGTTGAATATACTATTTAACATGGAGTGACTGTCTATAATAGTCTATATAGTCTATCTGACATCCAAAACCCATGCAGCTAATACTGGGTATACTTCTAGGCAAATAACTTGACCCAAAATGGCGTCGTTCTGCGCAGGTTCTCTGCTTGATTTGTATGGGACGTCTAAAAAACGACTACTGCGCAGGTTCAAGTTATATGCCGCGTGGTATAATACCTTTGGTAACGACTGGTGTTCACCCATCTACAGTCCAACCCAGGCAAGCACGGCTTAACCTGAAGAGGGACCCGAACGGCTGTTATTATTACCAATAATAAACAGCTTCTGTACTTACCTTTCGTGCGAAAATATGACGTTTGGCATTCTTCAAATAAACAAGAATCTTTTTATGGTTCGCTCAAACCGGTACGGACGAGTATAGGACGCCGCTGAGAGAGTACAGTGTGTACTTACTGAATCATGTGTCAGTAAACGGAGTCCCGGTTGGTAAGCCGGTTCGGTTCAGCTAACACCGGTAGTTACCTAGGTACCTTGTTTATTGCAATATCTATCGACTTTCCACTCATTTGAGGATAAACAGCAGAGTGTATACGATCTACAACCTTATGATACATCGATAAAGATAGTTTTTCACCGCCATAAAAAGAGAGTAGGTTCTTAAGCCGACGCGTGTCTTAAAAGTGTAAATGAATGCATTGTGTGTGTTTCGTATGTGTGGCGACTAAGAACTAGTAAATAAACGCAAGTATCATCACTTCATGACGTCATTCTTGAATGTATTAAAAACAAGTTGTATAGATTTCAAATCCTCAATTTGACTGCGAATATTATAGCCATGATTTCCTCTTTTGTCATTCTAAGAGACTCCGGTGCGGGTGACGATCGACGCCGCACGATTAAAATTTGATATTTGATGTGAAAAAACCTTTACGAATGGAAGTTTTTACGAAAACTAAGTGATTTTCGTTGAAAATGGTAAGGATATTGATGAAAATTTGTGTTTTTAGTGATATTATTTAAAGTGTGAAGTTATGTTTGTGTGTGAAGTGTTGTGTAGGTGGATATAATAGGTATGTGGTGATTAGTTTTATCCTTGTATGGCATATTTTAGACGTAGCCTTTAACACTAACGGCAAGGTCGTACTATTAATATCCTTCAAAGAATTGATAATGTTTCATTTCCTTAAAAGTATGTAGGTACTTATGTGTTAAAAGTGGGTATATCTAATGCCATTTTGTATGCAAACAACGTTCATTAACCTTAGAAGAATTTAGCGAAGATTACGAATCTATACTAATATTATAAAGCTGAAGAGTTTGTTTGTTTGTTTGATTGTTTGTTTGTTTGTTTGTTTGAACGCGGTAAACTCAGGAACTACTGATTGGAATTGAAAAATTCTTTTTGTGTTGGATAGTCCATTTATCGAGGAAGGCTTTAGGCTATATAACATCACGCTACGGCTAATAGGAGCGGAGCATAAATGAAGAATGTTTCAAGAACGGGAAAAGGTTTTTCCTTTTTGAGAGCTTCCGCTGCGTGCGCTGCGAAAACGGTTTAAGTTACGCAAATATCACGTATGAAAGAATTTTTTCTCTTTAAAAGTTCTAAAAAAAAGACCGCTACAGCATATGTCTATCTTTTAAGATTGACTCACTGTAACCCTTTTTTACTATTAAAATGTTAGGTTAAAAATAATTATTTTTGCGAAGCTTATTTAACCCTTATGGTATTAATCTATATCTAAATAAATGTGTTTGTTAGAATGGAAATTTAATATAGAATATTTATGCCCTTTACTCTATACAGTTTAAACAAATATCTCAGAAGATATCGCAATGTAAAAATATCCACGCGGCAAAATAATTCGCGCGTCGCAATGTAGGTACGGGGGATTCTGGCTGGCCTCCGGGAAATTCAAATTCAAAATATTTACTGCATCATAATGTTTACAAGTAGTGTAGGTACAGGGTGTTATTGTATATTTAACAGTAAGAGATATATAATAATTCTCACTTTAAGATAATCTAAGCTAATCTAAACCATCTAAACTAATATTATATAAGGTCCCATTAAAATAGGTGGACAAATTTTAACACAGGGTTCAGTACGTCTAACTAAATATATCCAAGTAAAAGAAACACTGATTAAAGTGATTTTTTTTTACATAAAATGTTGGGTAACTAAAACTTTTAGTGTATTTTCGATAGCTGATTTATTTTTTTGTAAGTATCTGATGCGTGTTTCTTACTTTATTTTTTTACCATTGTCCTTATTTTGGTGGTCTGAATGATGTCTAAAATTTTGTCCACATAATTTAATGGGACCTTATATAGAGGAAAGATAAGATTTTTTGTTAGTTACGATTTAGCTTAATTTATGTTGATTAGTCGATTTATCGAGAAAGGTTATATAAGCTATTTTTATTTGACGCAGACGAAGTTACGTGGGTCAGCTAGTCACACATAAAATGTCAATTGATCTGAGACAACAAAGAAAAAAACAACTGAATTGAGAGCCTTCACTTTTTTAAGATGGTTAAAATGACTGCTAATTTCATAATTTTTCATAATTTATGCTACGAAACATATTACTATGAAAGCGATCGTTTTGAAATCACATGAGATTCGGAAAGGGGTTGGGGTTCAAAAAACATCACTAATCATTACAATAGGAGGGGATGGGATAATACGACAGTAAGGGCCAGTTTCACCGGTTACGGATAAAGTGTCAGATAGTTATCTGACAGTTATCTGACAGATAATGCTATCAAAAGTTGTAGTTTATCTGGCAGATAAGTTCCGGATAGGCTATCAGGGACTTATCAGCAAGTGGTGAAACCGGCCCTAAGTATAATAGTAGCGTTTTACCTTCAAATAAAACGCTTGTTGTGTCCGGAGACTCATTCGGGGTCATTAAACAATATTTGAGTCTAGCATCTTCCGTTTCCGTGTCACATCTATACAGGTATATGCAACTATCGCCTTTTTGACAACAAGTTGATGACGTATTTCCGCTTTCGTTCACCAGGTGGCCGCAGCGCGCCAAATCGTTCATTGTGGCCTCAAAAACCTAAAAACTTGAGAACCAATAAAAACCAGGCAGGCTTTAAAATTATGACCCCGAATGAGTCTCCGGACACAACAAGCGTTTTATTTGAAGGTAAAACGCTACTATTGTGTCCTTCGGCCTCATTCGGGGTCATTAAACAATATTTGAGGCTTTGTTTGTTATCGCCTGGTGAACGGGACGCCAATGTGTTATAATTTTATAAAAGAAATTAGATCAGAGAGCAAAAATTTTTTACATTACAACATTTACTAAATACATTGCTATCGAATATTAAAATAATTATCTTTTGAAATAACTGATATGTAAGACAAGACTACTAAACCGAATAAACTGAATGTATACGTACCATATCATCTCTTTGTTATCTTACCATAATCATGTAACATTTATCATTCCTTCATACCTCATTGAATATAAATAAAAACGTACCTATTTCATTGAATCAAAAATAACCAATTAATTGGCTGCAAAAGGTAAATCAAGGAGCTTCTCTGTGCTGAAAACACTTCCCTCCTGTAAAATTTTTTAAAAGTATAACTCCAATTAGCTCGTACCATTTTTTCGTCCAGACGTTCGTTATCCAAACAAAATCGGGAGGCAACCGCAAAACAAAAATCTCCTTTAAAATTCACTTACCCCAACCAGCCAATATAGTCTACGTACCTGGCTTAACTTTTCAACATACTGTAATAAATAATAATTTAGCTCTATCAAAGCAACCGACGCGGTTTTACAATGTTTACAAACCTTTTAAGCCAAACTATACTAGGTCAAACGCCGCATTTTCAACATTACCTAATATTCTCCAACCCGATAACGTGTGTTTTCAACTCTATTCTCACCTATCGATACATTTAACGGGCCAGTTAGCGATGTAAAATCGCGCCCTCAACATGACAACATAACTGAACTGCACTTTTACTCTTGAAATGTCGAATACGATGTTTGATTTTGAAGAGGTCTACTGCCCGACTAACCTACGAAAGACTGGATCAAAGACAGTGTGTGGACACTTCTTAGATTGCTGCAACGCTAATATAATCTATGCTTAATTATACTGACCTCGATCTTTCTATTACTTATTGAACAGAAACAATTTATGAAGGATAAAGGTCAGAAAAAATCTTGAACCACCAAATTAACCCTCACTGCTCTACTGGCCCATAGAATTATAGATATTCAAAGTTTACGACCTCCAACTTTGTTTTAGCAGAAACTTGTTCTTCAGACCAGTCACCTAAGGATTCAGAACACCCCCACATTACCAACTACTAAGACCAAGTCTTCACTCGAAGTGGTGGCTGCCAGGTCCTTGTATCCACTAGCACTACGATAATTTGTGAACGGAGTTGTGGTGGCTCTGGTTTTTAAGACTGCTCTCCAGAATGCTCGGGACCACCTCGGAACAACTATCAAGAATAAACCTGGAGCCTGATTGAAATCCATCAGGAGAAGTACCTTTGGTAACACAGAAAGATTGTAAACACCAAACCGTTTTAAAAGAGTAACCATGGGGTTTCTTGCTGGTTCTATAGGATACGCCCAACCAGAACCGTGCACCTCTTTGTCGACGTATAACAAGGCCCATGTAGGCCTACGTGAAATAAAATATTTTGATTTTGAAGTAACTCGAAGGAGGAAAGACCCAAGCCAGACGAAAACCTATTTGAATGCGCTTGTTGATCTAGATTCTAGAGTGACCTACCAAGGCACTACGTGAGCCGAGCTGGAACAAAAAGATCAATCTCGGGAACACCTCACTTTGCAAGGACAATGCTTGTGAATTCAGGGAGCAGATAATATCCCTGTAACGTCGAATGACGCGATAGACCAGCTGCAACATTTTTGTGCCTGTCGAGTATGTGATGGGGGTTAACATGAATGTCCTACTTCTCAAATGAAATATTCGTTATATTAACTCCATCAGAATCCTCGACTTGCTTCCACTACATATCCTTTCTCTCGTACGCCATCACCATCTTGTCGTCGCACTGCAGTAGGAGAGATGTGCGACTCAGAGACGAAGCAAATTCTAACTAATATTTTGGAATAGTTTCTTCCAATTGACCGATAAATGTAGACCATTCAACTCGCCCCCCCCAAAACCTGGATAGGCTGCAACCGAGGTTTTGTCCACATTAACTTGTTGTGGATGAAGTCAGGATCTTTCTAGACCGTAAATTTTCAACCAATTCATTCCTTTCGGGCCTGATCAGGCTAGAGGTAAGTCGACTGAAATGGCAATTTTTCAGGACCAGGTTGCAATAAGCCAGTAGGTGGCATAATTCAAAAAATGGAAAGGAATCATGGAAATATTGCACAAGAACAGCAAAATTCCAAACCCCTATAAAACTCTGTATTTGTGGAAGAGACGCATTCCACCGGCGGCGGAACAATTTCGCCAAAATTATTTATATGCTCTGGATTTAGTTTTCTAATAGTTTTTAGTTTATCTTGCTGCGCCCTAACAGGGTCATGTACGAGTACTCACTAGTTTTAAGCCTAGCGTGTAACTATGCTGTGTACATTGTGCATTAAATAAATAAATATTTGACCAACTTATAAAATGTACCTACTTGCAATACACACCTTCCCAAACGTAATGTATGGGAGCATAGGTTTTATGAAAATCATAATAATAATTTACTATGGATCCCGGATCCTGGAGCGTTTTATAAGTGCCTGTGCTGCAGAGAGATAATTATCGAGAAAAACTCGTATGCCTAGATCCATGAAAATCACGGTGGTCCAGTTGGTCAGTGATGCAAATACTTTGGGCGCTGTCGCCAGGCCAATTGCGAACATGTCATTTGCAGTAACCGATTTCGATACAATAGGCGGAGAAAACAGCATTGTACAGAACCAACATTTACCCCAGACGAAAACCTATTTGGTTGTAGGACTTCTATGCTGGCCCGAGGTCCTTTTCAATCCTTGTCCTGAATAAAATCGGGAACCCGATTTTCCAAAATCATACTTAACTTGCTTTGATCAACTAGTTGTTTAAAACAACAAATTAAAAATGGGACGGCGTCCGTCACCTTTAACAATAAAAATACATTTACTCTAAAACTCTCAACATAATTATTTTGAATGGCTGTGCCGGAAATGATAAAGATTTCAAAATTCCACCTGCCTTGCGGGCCTAGAGGCGGTTTATTTTGAAATATAATACATCACCTACCTTGGCGGGACCAGAGGCGGTTAATTTTAAAAAAGAATACGTCACCTGCCTTGGCAGGACTAGAGGCGGTTTCTTTAATAATATAATACATCACCTGCCTTGGTGGGACCAGAGGCGGTTACTTTTAAAAAAGAATACGTCACCTGCCTTGGCAGGACCAGAGGCGGTTACTTTTATAATATAATTCGTCACCTGCCTTGGCGGGACCAGAGGCGAGGTGTTACTTTTAAAATGGAATACGATAATCTTTCACTATTTTATTAATGGTTTTGTAGGCAACCTCCTCCCAAATTCCTGATCCAAATCAGTACTTTAATTTAATTTACCCGAGCCCTTGCCTCGTGTTTCATTGTTTTGATTGAGGACGAAAATAAATCTAGGGCTATTAAACGGGCATTGCCTGATAATTATAAAAAGTTTCTACACTCTGAGGAGGAAGAAATCTTTGATTCATCGTCAGTGCGAGAGCGCGACTGGACGGTTGATATCCACTAGGTTCAGGGTACGCCGCCTGAGAGCTAGGGCTTTTAAAAAAAAAAAAAAAAAGTCGCCATTATACTTAACAAATTCACTTTTCTTTAACCATTTCTTGGATAACTTATCCCTTAATTACCTAATGAATACTTTGTTCAATTAGATATATATCGCAGCACAACCAGCAGAAAAAACCTCTTAACTATATTCCTAATTACTCTGGATCCATACTACTAATCTCCTTTGCCCCATCAACAATCTGTCGGAAACCCTGTTGCATAGCCGCGT
The DNA here is from genome assembly GCA_949316265.1 of Diarsia mendica. Lineage (NCBI taxonomy): Eukaryota > Metazoa > Arthropoda > Insecta > Lepidoptera > Noctuidae > Diarsia > Diarsia mendica. The sequence goes on along the minus strand of OX438903.1, from coordinate 13,310,330 downwards.
TTTGCGTGGTTAATGGCAGAGTTACAGAGCCAAGAAATTTATACGCGGTATAAATAAAATAAATGATTCCAGTTGTCATTATTGAAATATTACTAAACAATAACAAAATCAAATGATTGAACCGGTGCAGGATCTATGACGGTTCCGACAACCTTTTCTGGTTGCTCCTAAGCCATATCCAAATTATACTTAACAAATTCACTAAAAATCCAGAATAAGTACATGTACAACATTGTGAGGGTAGCTTAAAAATTTTCAGACCACTGACCTGTTTCGCAAGCTATTTTACCTTGCTTTGCCCTCGGAGACACTTACTTCTCCTCTATTTACTCGCTCTCTTCCTCTTACTGGATGTAATAACCTGTTCAACCTCTGAAGCCGACGCTGATGATTCAGAGAAACTTGAGGAACTCGACGAATCCGATGACGAAACCGAATCTTTTACGACGACTACGCGTCTGTATTCTATCCCACGGATAGACCGCCATGTTAAAAACAACTTAATTTAACACTACATTTTTAAATTTTTAAACTGTGCATATACCTAACGCTTACAGCGTGTAAAAATAAAATAAAATTAATATTTAATATTATAAAATATTTTCTCAATAATCGAACGTTAACAACGTTAACTTTTAAAAGATGTGAACCGTCCGAAAATCAGGACGCCAATGAACGATTTGGCGCGCTGCGGCCACCTGGTGAACGAAAGCGGAAATACGTCATCAACTTGTTGTCAAAAAGGCGATAGTTGCATATACCTGTATAGATGTGACACGGAAACGGAAGATGCTAGACTCAAATATTGTTTAATGACCCCGAATGAGGCCGAAGGACACAACGTATATTTTTTCTTGAACGAAAAAAAATGTTTTATTATATTTGTCACATGGTACCTAAATATTTTTTACCAATTCATCATCTGCCTAACCTTTTCTCAATTATGTTGGTGTCGCCTTCTAGTCTCACCTGATACAGCTGAATCCCGGTATTTTACACTAGCTTTAGCCAGCGGCTTCGCCCGCGTGAAAATGAAGATTTTCCATACAAAATTTCATCCCGTATTTAACTCCCTTAGGGTTTGAATTTCGAAAAATCCTTCCTAATTCCTTGTCTACATTATAAAGAGAACCTCTGTGCCAAATTTCAGCTTTCTAGATCCAAGGGTTTGGGCTGGGCGTTGATGAGTCAGTCAGTCAGTCAGTCAGGACTTATCTTTTTATTTACCCCCTTTTTTTTCTCTCTTTTTCTTTTCTTTTTTTTTCTTTTTTTTTCTCTTTTTTTATTTACTTCTTTTTTTTTATTTACTTTTTTTTTTTTTCTTTTTTTTTATAGATAGATGGAGCGTCTGCATATCCGACCTCCGCAACCCAGTTAGTACTCGGTCCCCTTTGGTAAGACAGGTTGACGGACTTTCGGGCCACTGACCACCTGTAATGACTGTCAAAGATGTATAAATGATAACCGAGAACAACAACTTAACGTGCTTTCTGAGACCCGAAGGAAACTTAGTATAATATTGGCGGTCATCAATCCACAGACCGACCTACGCAAGCACGGCTTAACCAAAAGATTTTTTTACCAATAATGATTTAAAACACGTTTTTCTTTATATTAACAGATATCTAAAGATTCTAAAAGTATCTTATTGTTTCAATAGTAAAAAATACACGGGAAGGAGTAACCTAAAAGTGGCCTTAAAATAACCACGTAATTAAAATCCGGCCCCACAGGTAAAAAAATGGAAAAATTTGTACTAAATGCTTGTTCTTGGTGTTGTTGTTGCACATTTGTGTCTATGAATCAATGTTTCGTCTCTAACAAATTTTAATAATTGACACGCTACAAAAAAATATATCGTATCAATTATCGTTATTATCGTATTCGACGTTGATTAGTTCCATATAAAAATATGGAACTAATCGCCGATGAAATAAAATCTCCTTTATAAATATACTAGCTGATGCCCGCGGCTTTGCCCGCGTGGACGTCGAAACTTGACAAATTATATACTAAAAACCTTCCTCGAGAACCACTATCCATTGGTGAAAACCGCATGAAAATCGGTACGGTAGTTTTTGAGTTTATCGGGAACAGAAAGATAGACAGACGCGGCGGAGGACTTTGTTTTATGATAATAGTTATGTTGTAGTGACTCTAGTACAGAACTTCAGACTACTTAATTTCGTGTTTTCTTCTTTACTCGACAGATCGCAGCCCTGTGCCTGTTCCTAGTAGTTCTAGCAGCACCTACCCTGGAGCAGAATGCCGAAGACCCCTCGCCATGTCCCAACGTGTTCATGTACGGCCCGAGCAGGGCGAAGCCCGGCCGCTGGTACGGAGTGGTCACCTTGTCCACAGAAATCACCCTCCACTCGCTGTGGCTCAATGTTGTACTTGATAACGAAGCCTGGGTGCTTGGGGTAAGTTTATTTAAAGAAAACCTCCATTTATTTCAATTAGACTTTTATAGGCACTTTTGAATGTCGGAAAAACAAAAAAAGTGAAGCTACATTCACAGTCTTATGTGTAACTAGCTGACCCGTGCCTACTTCGATGGGCATAATTAATCGAAAGTGTGCTAATTACGTTTCGAAAAATTCAATTTCGGGGACGTCCGCTGCGTAAGGAGCCGACCACGCGACTGAGCCGCGCGGGTACCTACCTCTCAGATCAGATGTAAAAGGCCACGCCCCTTTCTCCCGAAGCGAGCACGAACGCGAACCGAATTAAACCCGAAACCATCCCGCGCCCTCCACTGCTTTGGATTTTTCTCCGATTCACTTTGCAAAACGGACTACCACGTAAAAGCCTTTTTATTTTTCGGTTTTTTATATAGCCTATGACACTCAGCAATAATGTGGCTTTATAATGGTGAAAGAATTTTTAAAATCGGTTCAGTAGATCCCGAGATTACCCCTTACAATTTAACAAATAAGTATACAAACAAACTTTACCTCTTTATAATATGTATAGATAACTTGTGAAGTTACTGTAGTTGCCCCTGTTGTTTCTGTTATCTATGAGTTGCCCATTACAAAGCGTAGACCTAATGGAGAAGAATAAGCAAAGATTCACGGCAACTTGCCAGCGATATCAAACTCTGTCCACAGTTACTGTTAGCCGGTCCCACTGCTGGGCAAAAGCCTCCCCCATGTTCATCAAGTCTTTCGATCCAGGTCAATATAGACCACTGGTCATTGGTACTGTCCTGTCATTTCCTGAGAGCTCGACCCCGTCCCACTCTGGCTGTATCAGGGCTCCACAACATGATTATTTTCGCGACCACCAATCCAGAACATGGATATAACCATGTTCTGGATTGGAGTATACTCAAACTTCGGTAATTGTTATTTATTTATTTAATGTTCTAGCTCACATAATGTACAGGCAACCATTCAATTCATTGTTAGATTAAAAACTAATTTTGACAAAAGCGTGTTAGTAATGCTTAATTTACGATTAAGTATTGGTTTTTGTAGTTCCTGTCTACTTCTCTAAGAAAAAAGCGTGAGTTGAAGTATGTATGTATCTATGGTAGTAAATACGAGGATTAAAACTAAGAAACCTCGTAAAAATCTATCATCATCATCAGCCATAAGACGTCCACTACTGGACAAAGGCCTCCCCTATAGAACGCGGATGCAAACGGCAGCCTGCCGCCGGTTGCCCGCGACTCTCACGATGGTGGGATGCCTACCAACGCTGCGTCTTCCGGTTCGTGGTCGCCACTCGAAACTCTTCCTTTCCTATTGGTTGTCGGTTCTTCGAGCGATGTGACCTGCCCATTCCTACTTCATTCAACTTGCATATTCTGAGAACTATGTCGGTGACCCTGGTTCTTCTGCGAATTTCCACGTTTTTTATTTTCAATTTACAAATCTATAGTAAAACAAAATTCTATTCTAATTTTCCTTCCTGTTGTTTCAGAACTCAATAGGAAATGTCACCTCGCACGACAACAAAAATTTTCAAATTGAGAGCCCAGGAATGAAGATAATCCCTGGCGTCGCCGAAATACTGTATTTCTACGTGCAATACAACCCTGCAAGCGTCACCCCCAGGCTTCTGGCGATAAGACTGAATGGAAAGGAAATCTGCAACTTTATCTTAGGTCCAGATAAGAAGCCGTTGTATGTATTTATTTCAAAAGTTTTTTGTTTTTAAACGAATTGCTCTCACACTGAATTTCACTGAAAATCCGAGAATTATGTCAGAATCAGATGTGTTGTCATAGTCGAGAATCGAGACTAATCTGTTTTATTTCTTCATGATTGAATGTGCTAAGAAGTGATCTGCGTCGTTGATGGAGTGGTCTCAAGTGCGACTGCTAATCATGAGTTACTGGATTCGAATTCCGTGCCGGTCAAAATGTTATTGGGTTATACCATCACGTATTTCTCCATAACTCACACTTTAGAGATTTGTGTGTTCGAAAATAGACTCACCCTCTATTACATGGGACTATGAATATAACTAGCAGAATGTGCGCGTACTATCTGGTACACGCCTGCCTAAGCCTTCAGGAATACAGGCGTGATGCTTACTTTGGTTGATCTTTATGTGCATTCATTTATATTAAAAGCTACCAAAACCGTCGTAGGCGCAGCAGTGTTACCGCCTGCCAAAAGACAGTGAATGTTAGCTTTTCAAATACTATAATTTGCTCACCTAAATTGACCCTTTTTTATTTATTAAATTTTTTTGGAGACTGGGAAATCATCAAATGACTCCTCCTGCTCTGGGCGGAGCGGAAGGGAGTGTCAGACTTACACTGACTGAAAACCACCCATGTTCCCTCTGCCTGCATGGCATGTGCCTTTTGTGTCCGGGACCGCAGTATTTCTTTCAAACAACTCCTAACTTCTTGACCCATTTTTTTCATTTTAGTATTCCTCCAAACAAGGACGTCAGTAATAATAATAATAAACCTGCCACTGCAGTATCACTAACACAGAACCAAGGAAATACTAATACCATAAATTCTCAAGGACAGGTAAGCTTCTTGTTCCATATTTCTGTTATGAGTGCAAAAAAACATCTTCGACAACATGTACCAGTATAAAAAACATGAAGTCATGTGACATCCACCAACCAGTACTGGACCCGCTTGGTGGGAAACGGCACTCTGCCTCATAGAGAGCAGTATCACTATCACTACATTTTATTTTTTATTTTAGTGTATCTCATGTTTACTTTGTTAACTTTTAATTTTTTGTCAATACGATCAAGTCCTGTGTGAAATCAATAAATACTTTTTCTTTCTTTTTCTTTCTTTCTTTCTTATAAAACAATATCCTCCTCCGCGTCTGTCTGTTTGTCTATTCGCCATAAACTCACAAACTACTGTACCGTTTTTCATGCTGTTTTCACCAATGGATAGAATGGTTCTCGAGGAAGGTTTTAGTATATAATTTGATGCGGGCGAAGCCGCAAGCATCAGCTATTTTTTTCCAAAATCAAAATTTATTTATTATTTATTTATTTTCTCCATCTTACGACTATCTTTACAGAGTAAAAATATTTTATTTCACATAGGCCTAAATGGGCACTTGTAAAAAGGCGACAAAAAGGCACAGTAGTAATAAACACTGTTTTTTTTATTTCAGGCTCAATGCGGTAAGGTGGAGAACAGTGCGTATACGGGAGAACAATGGCCGTGGCAGATCGCTCTCTACAAAGTACATGACACAGTGTGTTAAATGTTATTCAAAATATTTTTTAAATAATTAATTTGGAACGCTGCACGCTGCCCAGCCGAGTCGGATTCGAGCAACGGTCGGGAAGTTGCGTGGTATCTTCTCGTACAACTTACCACAGTGTCCCAAGACGAAAGTCTATGACCAGTGTTTGTTGCCACTGTTGCCAGTGATTACATACGGCACCGAATCGTGGTCGCTGACAATGGGCCTCATGAGAAAGCTCAAAGTCACCCAAAGGGCAAGGGAGAGTGATATGCTCGGAGTCTCTTAGTGGAATCGCATCAGAAATGAGACATTCGCAAGATAACCAAGGTTACCGACATAGCCCGAAGAAGTTCTGGTGGGAAGTGGCGACTGCGAACCGTAAAACGTTGCGTTGGGAGGCCTCCCACTAGGTGGACCGATGAGCTGGTGAAGGTTGCGGGGACCCGCTGGATGCGAGTCGCACGGGATCGGCCAATGTGGCGACACCTGGGGGAGGTCTATGTCCAGCAGTGGACGTCTTTTGGCTGAAATGATGACGATGAATGATGAGTTAATTTCACTTTATTAGGCTTGGATGCAGGATGCAGCGCCCTCCAGCTGGAACGTTACACAGAGAACATTCCTAGGTGTAACGTTCCAGCAAATAAAGATTTTGGAATTCAGATGAATAGTTTCGAAGATACTCTAACTCCAAGCTTACAAACTTTATAATATTAGTTTAAATACCAGCTAACAATTCCATTCACCGTTTCTAGAACGAAGATAACAAGTACATCTGTGGAGGTACCTTGGTGTCAGCTCGACACGTCATCACAGCAGCTCACTGCGTCACCAGGAAGTCCACCAAGCGTGTCGTCAACCTGCATACCCTGACGGTCTACCTGGGGAAGCAGAACCTTAGGACCACGGTCGATGGAGTGCAGATTGGTTTTGTAAGTATCTCTTCAATTCGATGGTGACATCATCACCTGGTTAGCCTTTTTCCAGTATCATTGGAGCCGGCTTCCAGTGTAACTGGATGCAGCTGAAGATTTATTTTATTGCTAATAGAGATATTGGACCTATTCAGCCCAGTAACGGCGTAACAAACGCGCTTCTAAGAAAAGCTGTTACGACTTATCGACACCATCATCCACAGTCATCTCCCATTACTGCAAAGATCCAGCTTTTGTGCCAGCCTTATCCAGGGAATTTCTGCAATGGCAACAATATCGTCTACCCATCTCACCCTTTGTTTGTTGTTTTTTTTTTTTAAACGTCACACTAGAAATTTCTCCAGTATCGTGGGTGCGTTCACAAACATTAAAACTCACATACACAAACACCCGTGCCGTCAACCCACTTTAACCCTTGTCTTTTTCACAACCAGTTGTTAACTGTGTTACTTCCAGGTGAAAGAAATAACAGTTCATCCGGACTATAACCCGAGCAGCTTCAGCAGTGATGTGGCAATTTTGGAACTAAACCCAATGAGCTACACCGAGTGGGTTCGACCTGCTTGTCTCTGGCCGAAGACCGACACAGATCTGAAGAGAGTTGTTGGGAAGGAGGGAACGGTATGTGTTAATTGTGTGATGCTCCTTAACTTTTGAGGTATACACTTCGCTCGGCCTGTTCGTTGCTCATGGCCTAGCCGACTGCGAAGAAGCCCAAAATGACCTTTCTGTAGGTATGTCCATTTCTTTGTTCCCTGTAACTCCTAAACGGATAAACCGATTTGAATAAATTATATACGTCGTTAGATTCATCATGGTGGCACGTGGACCACAATTAGATAATAAGTTTATTTTAATAAAAAAGGGCAGGCATGGCCTTCAGCCTAGCCGTCATGGCCACAGAAGTTCTTTCGACTACCTATGACAAAGAGAAAATAAACATTATAATAGTATGAAGCTCTGATTAACCTACTTGGTATGGAAGCGGACATCCTCCATAGAAATGTGACATCAATAAATTTTGCCGATTTCACAAACATACGGTAAACTATTAATTGAGACATTGAGAGCTATTCCCAATAAGTGCTGCAGTTCTGCTTAGATAAAAAAAATAGCAGAGGGTACATTGCTCCAGTGACGTCATCTTTTCCAAGTTATGTCGTGGTCACTTCATAATCTTACTGGATACAGTTGAATGTCAGTATTTTACATAGAGCAACTGCCTATCTCCCGAGGTTTTATTAATCACCTCAACTTTCCTTTGTACTTCCAGTTGGTGGGCTGGGTTTTCGACGATGGAGGCCAAGTGTTGAACGATCTAGTTCAGGAGAAGACTTCGATAGTTAGCCAGGAGAGATGCATCGGGTCATACAACAGTTTCTTCAGCCGATATACTTCAGATTACACCTACTGCGCTGGGAATAGAAAAGGTAAGAAGATAGGTGCCTATGGAATTCATGTCCGTTTGCACCAACATTAGAAAACCCTCTCGTAATGTAAATAAAAGCGCACTGTTTTGGACTACACCTAAGTAAGGAGGTCACTTAAAGCCTAATTTTAATATAATAAGTGAATAATAGATAAATAGAAACCATAATGATATAAAAATATTTCATAGTAACGGAGGTCTACTAGCAACAACCCGAATAAGTCCTGTGCCCGTAGCATGGCGATTCTATCTCTATTCTACCAAGAATAGACAAGGTTTTTCCATACAATTTGACATGAAACCTTGCTACAATCTGTCATTTTGTCGATTCTTCCGTCGACAAAACCCGTTTCTTCGGTGGTCATGCTAAGCTGGCTGGAGAACGTGCGGTTTCTTTTCGTATTTGATGATAGGGGCAGTCGGGGGTGCGCGAAAATGTACCTATATGTTCCACATGGTAATAGTAAGAACAGTCAGTTTTTAGTCGGTGAGACTCCGACATAGCCCTCCACTTGCCCCAGACGGTGGGTATCCATTAGGATTTTCCGAATAGGATGTGCCACAAGTAGAAGAGTTGGCTGAAGTTTTTTAACCGTCATTGGGCCACACTATCACTCATATTCTAAAGGTTTCTCCTCTACTTCTAGAAGTATCCACGTGTCCCAGCGCTGGTAGCGGCATGGTGTTCCTGAATGGCAACGCCTGGTACCTCCGAGGTCTGGTCTCCTTGTCTGTGCCAAAGCTAAACGCGTTTCAATGCGACCCGAAACATTACACCATATTTACAGACTTAGCCAAGTTTTTGCCTTGGATTAGTAGCACAACAAGGATTTAAATCGTACATTCTCCAAAAAATCTAGATTTTTGTTGTCAATGAGATTTGAATAGTATTGTCTCGCTCACTCATTCATACTTCACATCGTCTTAAATATTTTAGAACACGAATTTAGTGTGCTAAGAGCACATCTATGATTTAAATCTATGTAGTATTTAATGTGATTTTTGATCTTGTGATGCAAATGAACTGTTATTTTAACCCTGTATTTATATTACCGGCCAAATCACTGTGATCGTTATTCTGATTGAAATAAAGTAGATGTTGGTTTGTAGCTGTCAACGGCAAAATAATTTTATTTTATTTTAGTTTATTTATATTTAAATCTTATTTAATAAATATTTTTACATACAGGAGATTGCCTTTATTTTGAAGTAATACGTCACTGTTGCGATAAGTCGGCCATAGAAAGACAGCTGTTCCATTATTTTTATGGGTCCATATATTTTTTGTATAGAAAAGCATTTTCTTTACATATCTCAGATTATCTCTTGAAAGATTAATTGTTCTTTTAGAAGTTCTTTTACCTGCCACATCCGGATTGAATTTTTTTTCAGTGTTCTTCGTGTTGAGGCGGAATTCACAACTGAGCTGCAGGCGTAGTTGTTGTGGAACTTGAAACTGCAGTAACAAATTCCCACGTGTTTTAAATTAAAAAATTAAAAAAAAAAACTATAATTATTTCATATAGGTACCTAAGGCTGTTTAGCGTGCCCGTCGGGGCCGCGGTATTTTGTACTGGATTACGTGGCCTCGGCGCAAGGGCAAAGAAGGAACATGGGTTCGGTTTTTAGTCAGTAGAAGTCTGACACTCCCCTTCGCTCTGCCCAAGAGCGGGGGGGGTCATTCGATGATTTTCCACCCACCAAAAAAAAAAAAAAAAAAAGGCTGTTTAGCGTTTTGGCATTGACTGAGTGGTGGCCAAGGTTGGGTCATAGAAACCAGGGCCGTCCTAAAGCTCGTTGGGTTGACGACATCGTCAAAGTCGCGGGAAACACCTGGATGAAAGACGCACAGGATCGGCACTATGGCGGAAAAAGGGGAGGCTATACCCAGCAGTGGGTGAATCCGGGCTGATACGACGATGAGGATGTATTGAAAAGCGTCGTTTGATACACGTAGACATTTCTTACTTCAGTTCTCGGCCCCATAATTATCAACCTCGCCGCTCTGGCTCGGTTGAATTCCGCCACAATGCAATAACAAAGTTTCCCCACTTATATCAAAATGTACCACCTCGGGTTTTATACGATGGTCCTCAAATAAAGTTAATTCATGCAAACCCTGATAACCTCGCAATAATTAAAAAGTAAGCAAATGTTGCTCGTAGCGGCTAATTAAGCCATAATGGGCTTCATAAAGTGGGTTCAGCGCCCAGAGCCCGGATAAAAAGTATGAAAACCCCTATGTAACCGGATTGGAGCAACTTTTTTAACCGGACGACTGGAGTCTATTAAAGTTCGGCACTGCCAGCTTTATTCCCAAATCTATTTAGTTAGGTAGATATCTACAGGCTGAAGCAAACTAGAATTTTTGGCCTTTGATAGGCTCGTCAACAGTTTTTTTTTGGTGCAGACACATCAAACTGCAAACTGACAAATTTTGTAAAATTTTGCTTCAGTGACAAAGTAAATCTATTAAAGTTTTGATTCAAATGATAGCGCATGTATTTCTCGAGTGCAACGGCGGCGTCACCCAGATCTGCAAGGAACCTTTTGGAACACCAAGATCCCTTTGCTTCATCCGTTGGTTGGGATAACGGCCCCCTTGGGCCACTTACAATGGTCCACTTTAATGACTAACCGCCGCAATCAGAGAGCTTTAATGATTAGGTACTTAACCCAGCACTTAGTAAAAATTTTGACACTTTACTGAAGGTTTTGTACTATGTCAAATGTTTACTAAGTAGCGGCTTAAGTAATCTTCAAACGTCTCTGAATGGAGAAGCCTTAACAAATTATCCTCTTTTCTTACTTTAGAACTAAACAGCTGTTAATTCAAAATAGCAGTATATTCTAGTTCTAAATAAACACAACAGACTGCTCCAGTTTAGAATTCAGCTCGTGTCCGTGTAAACGTATGAAGTAATAAACTAACTTCTATTAACTGACCGCGTGCCAGATGTTTTAGTTATTATTTTACATGTGTGTTTTACAAGGTTTTGCTATATTAATTTATTGAAGTTTTAACTTGTTTAACCGCTACGAGTGGCGGCAGCTTACCATTCCACCGTACGGGAGTAGAATTCTGGACTTAGCGTTTGCGATTACGAAACCAATGGGACAGTTATTATGGGTGTCAAAACGTAATCTCCTTTTTTTGGGCAGTCGTGTAAAAAGATCCTTCACAAAACCCGAAAGTCACCTTTTTCCCGAATTTGCGACTTTTTTTTTAACTAACTACTACTTTTCAAATACAATTTTTCGAACACAGTTACTGTTATATTTTACTTTAAACACTTTCACGACCCCTTTACTTACCTATATTTTTGTATGGTGGGAAATCATCAAATAACTCCTCCCGCTCTGGGCGGAGCGAAACGGACTGTCAGACTTCTACTGACTAAAAACAACCCATGTTCTTTCTTAGCACTTTGTGTCCGGGGCCGCGGTATCTCTTTCGATCAACCCGCAACCCCTTCACGGCCCCTGAACTACTCAACGCATCGAATAGCATGTTTTGAGTGTTTTACAATGATACCGTCAAACTACAATTTTCTCCACTTCAAATCAAAAAGTTACAAACTAACTGCTCAATATAAACTGCCATCTCGCATTTTGCAGCCAAGATACTACGGGAAAATCTCATTTACATGGAAAGAATTTAACACGTCTTTCGATTCTTTGATACCTCATCTTTTTTACACGTCGAGCACACACATTCAAATGTTTTATAAGCACTGGATTATCACAAATGCTTAAATAAAATGCCCGCTTATGGATGCAAAATGCTTAGACGGCAACGCTCATAATAACGGTCTTTACGCTTTATTTTTTGGAGGGTGGGAAATCGTCAATGACTCCTCCCTACCTGGGCAGAGCGGTAGGGAGTGTCAGACTTCTACTGACTAAGAACCACCCATATTCCTTCTTAGCCCTTTGTGTATAGATCGCGGTATCTCTTTCGAACAATCCGCAGCCCTGACGGGACGGTCTTTACACCTCGCACACGACCTCATGCGATGTTACCACAGACCTGCGACTACGCGTCTTTCGTCAAACAACACGCGTAGTGTGTTTCACTTATTTCCTTCATCATATAATAATACTACAAAAGGTTCCTTATTCAGAAAAGCCGTGACATAATTCCTTTACTACAAATAAATTACTGTAGTACATACAGCTTAGAGCGTTTACTACAATCTGTTACAGAAACTTTTGAGCCGCTTTCAAGCGCTGCCGTCGTGTTTATGACGTCATAAAGTAGGGTAGAAGCACGTGTTGGCGGCCACCCGCTTTTTATAGCGATAGTTTCCATTCTATGAGTACTTGTGAAAATGTTTTTATAGTACGCCAAATGATAAGGACATTATTTTAGCGATATATGGCTTATGTGTTGAGGAAAGACTTTTATTATTCTGTAAGAAAAAATAACCTTTTTTTGTGATATTTATGATTTTCGTAAAGAGTGTCATGATCTGCACATCCGTCGGTAGCAAAATCGAATGTTTATAGATAAACTTTCGGGACTATGTTGCTAGTTTAACTCGAAAGATACTGAGCAGACAACATAATTTACAAAGTGTAGATGCTGAACGACGAAATATTACCGATGGGCTCCAGCCAAATAAACAGTCGGCTTCGTTGTTCAACAAATACTGTCGAATCAAATGTACACCTAAAATAAAAGGTATTTGTTGTATTGTTATGGTATTTCGTATGTATGCTACAAACAACAGTCAACAATAGAATACAAATAATATACGCACTAGCACTATACCTTTTCTCCAACTTTCGTTGTAAGCGAAAACTCAAGTAAAAATCTGATAATAATAGCTGCGTTTATCAATAAAAGAAAATAGGGGATTATAAGGGTTAGGGTACAAAGGGCAGTCACAAATCTTTATCGGTGGACCTTATTGTGATTTATGGGAAGACTGCCGAGTGCGTGTGCTTCTACCCTATAAGTATAGGATTAGTTGGAGAAAATACCTTTTAATTTACGTACTATTGGTGTTCGTTAGCAGATTGCTTTTTAGTTGAAGTATTGTAACTTTCAGTGGGTACAGCCTAAATACCTCCCTCAGTTTTGTAATTTATTTTTCTGATGTGAAATGTAAAATTTTGCGATTTAAATAAATATAACAATTTACTTTAAACTTTGCCCCTGACTAGGAATTTCTCCTGTATCGTGGGTGCGTTTATAAACATTTAAACTCGCATACACAAAAACACCCAGCCTAGACCCGAAAAAACTATCATCTGTAGGCCATACAAATATTTGTTCCGTGCGGGGATCGAACCAGCGACACGCAGCGCAGCAGTCTAATCGCTTAGCCACTGCGCCAACCGTGCCGTCCGATTTAATTTTATAATGCAAATCAACATTTCCCTAAAATCTAACTAACTTTTAAAACGTACAGCTTATTCTTATTTCTTACACAGTGGTTACTTATATATTAATAAAAAAAGGTTACATAATACTACCCTCACGGATCTGGCAGGGTTTTCTTTAACATAAATAATTGTTTTATTTTCTATCTGACAAGGTAACACGGAATAAAAAAAAAACGTGTTGCGCCGACCCCAAATAGAATGAAGGCCAGGACCTGAAGATGATGATGATGATGATTGTTTTTTCTATCTCCTTTTTTTTATCAAAAACTTACGTGAACTGAGTAAGTAACAAAACAAGTGAGTTACCTTTATAAAAGCCCTTAGTTATTCCACAATATTGTTTTGCCGAAAACGTAGCCAATTTCGTTTTTCGTTTACAAAACGAAATCCTTCTTCGGAAACTATTCGACGCTTTTGCTTGAATAAAAGAACCTTGTAACAAAATCAAAACCAAAGGGAATTATTTAGTTTTCTCACGGCTCGAAAGGTACAATACTGACTACTAAGTGATAAGGTACATAAATGAAAAAACTAGTGTAGGTACCTATACCTATTTACTAGTACCTATGGGTGTCAAGAAAACAGCAGCAATTTGAATTTGAATTTAAATACTTTGACTCGTTTATATTCAAATATAAAAATACCCACAAGGAAGGTTATAGTAACTGCCTCCTAGCACAGTTTAGATAGAAGTGAGAGCATAGACTATATTATAATATATATTAGTGAGAGTGCGACTAAGGGCGCCTTCAAATTAGCCGCAAAGAGCCGCGCGGTGGCAGCGTGGCTGCAGCGCTGCAGCCGCGCTGTTTTGTTAATCCATATAAATAAAGCACGCGCGACTGCAGCGCTACATCCGCGCTGCGGGTGTGCGGTTTTAAATCCGCGATTTTTATATGGATTAACAAAGCAGCGCGGCAGCAGCGCTGCAGCCGCGCTGCCACCGCGCGGCTCTTTGCGGCTAATTTGAAGGCGCCCTAAAGGCAACCGTCCTTTTTATAAGAAACGTTGAGTTTGACGTTACGTGACGTTAGTGACTAGTATAAAGAAAATCAAAGATTAATTTTTGCATAATAAAATCGGCTAAATATCAACAGTAGTAAGTACGTAATTACATGTTAGGTACACCTCTGCCTAATCATTCAGGTATAACAAGTCGTGATGTTATGCTAAGTGAAGTTATGATGTCTTTTTTTTTCGTCGTCTGGAAATCATCAAGTGACTCCTCCCGCTCTGGGTGAACGGCCAGACTTCTACTGACTAAAAACACCCATGTTTCTTCTTAGCCCTTGTGCCGAGGCTGCGGTATCTCTTTCGAACAACTCGCAGCCCCGACGGGCAATTTATGAAGTCCTATTTTGAAATTCAAATTTTATGTCATTGGCTTTAAAGTAGTGAAATGATATGAGTGTAAACAATTTTACTAACAGTTCTCAAAGTGTATCCTTACATTTTGCATTATACCCTTTTAATAGAAAAAGTCATTAAAATAATTTCGTATCTAATAAACTGAAATCAAAACTCATTAATTTAATGTTTCATTTCCCATTAAGACTCCTTCACCCCATTTCGGCCGAAATTCTCTTTTTATAGTGTTCATAAAATAAAACAGGCAGCGGTATAAAAATCCCATTTAATATAATTATTAATTTAGAATTCTTCGTCAAGCGAATGGTGGAAGACGAAGGCACGACGAATGCCGAAAGCCGAAGCTGTGCCGAAGTCATACGCATTCGTTTTCGTGCAGCAAGATGGCTCGACGAACGTATCGGAAATGGTAAAAACTGAACACCACCCCGATGGAGAAGAAGTATAAGACTGAAACAAAATTATTCTTCAAACTTATAATTTTACTTAAAAACTGTGAAGACGGACGGTGCTACAGAGACCGGCCCGGAAAGAGGAGGCGATATGATCTGGACACGTCCGCAAGGGATGGTTCGAGGGGGCACGTGAAAGAGCATGACACATCATCGAATCATGTCATTAATGTGGTTCTATTTTAAAAGCTTTTACTCAAAATTGCACTGTATGTTTTTAATATGTACCCATGAAAGTATGTTCGGGCGGATTCTTTCACCTTAATTTTGAAGCAGATACCTATTGAGCTGATCTTTTTTATTTTTATTTGAGAAAAAATGTCCAATATAACAGATAAATCCAATCTTTTGCAGAATTGTAAGAAACACGCAGTTCTCAATTCTATAACAACCTCACCGCTACGGCTCTGTAGTTAATTCCGCTTTGAATGCAATAACGAAAATCCCTACTACCTACCTACCTACTACTTATGTCAAAATGTACTATTAATTATTTGATTTGTGTTATAAATACGTTCGGTAATTCAATAAGGTGATTAAAAATAACTTAGATAAAACTCACCAGCTCCAAGGAACGTAACTAGTCCACTTACACACGCCAAGTTTGCAAGTCTATGCTGCTCGTCTTTTATTTTAGGGGCTGAAAAATAATATCAATAATTTTAATAATGTATTTTAGTTAGTTACACCCAAGTTGTCAATTAATAGACAGCAGCAGAAACGGGTTAATCGAAAGGACCAAACTACAGATTGTAGAAAGATTTCATATCGAGTTTTATTGAAAGAGCTTTGTCTATTCTTGGTAGAAAAAATATAGAATCGCCATGCTACGCGGGCTGGGATAAATAACATGGGATCGTTTACACGCAAACATGCTACGCACGTAGCCATAGCCTGGTGACGTCATTGATTGACGCGTAGCAAGTATGACGTAGCCCACGTAGCCCGCGTAGCACCGCTACGCAGACGTAGCACCGCTACGCAGACGTAGCACCGCTACGCAGACGTAGCAGTTCTACACAGCTTCTTTTATGGTTCGGTCAGGTACGAATCAATAATAATAATAATATTCCACAACTATCACACAACGCCATCTAGTCCCAAGCTAAGCAGAGCTTGTGTTATGGGTACTAGACAACTGATAAACATACTTATATATTTCTAAATACATACATATTATAGATAAATTACACCCAGACACAGAACAAATGATCGTGCTCATCACACAAACATTTGTCCTGGGTGGGAATCGAACCCACGACCTCCGGCATAGCAGTTAGGGTCACTAACCACTAGACCAACAGGCCAGTCAAATGGACTGGATGTGCACACCGGACACTGTTTGACAATACCTCTATACGGGATATTTCAGTTATAATGTGTTGGATCCATATTCGACGTCCACTTATAAATCAAGCAATAAAACAACCATGTATTTACTAGAAGAGAATTTCTATTTAATATGATTGTGATGAATACTGTAAACGACTATAATCATTTCAAGTGGAAATAAGATTTAACAGTGCTGAAAAACTTTTTTCCATCTTGTTTTTTTTTTTTTTATGGAAGGACTATTAAAGTAAAGGTAAGGTAGGTAATAAAAATATGAGGGCCGGGTTAGGTTTTCAGCACCTTAGTATTTATATAGGTTTCTGACTGATTTTTACTTTATATCTACAGTACTAACATTTCAACAACCACAAGATTAGACCATTCAAGTATGTCGTAAGAACTTGTTTTTCCCGTATTTCATCGAAACGCAGGTCTTGGATCCGATTCCCGGGCCGGGCAAATTGTTATTGGGGTAGTCCATCAGGAATGTCTCAGTAGGAGCCACGAAATCTGGTTTTGTGTCCGTTTCATGACAATAGGCTTGCTCGCCCCCTATCATATTGGACTTAAACATAACTGGCGAAATGTCGGTGAACTATAATAAGGTTGTTATGTATTACAGTCATGTAAAACATAAATGGCAAATGTAAGAGTATTTTAACTACACCACTGCCTAACTCTCCGGGGATACAGGCACAATGTTACGTTGAGTAAAAAAAGAAAATTGAACCAACTGCGGTATTCCAAAGTAAAGGCACTTACACACACACAGAAAATGCCTCTTCACATAAAATACAAACATTCTAACACATTTTTGTCAGAATCCTGTCTGTTTCATACGACGGGGACTCTTACATTTACATTAGGTCGGAGGAGCCCCGCCGTTTGTTCCACATACTCAATTACATATTGGAATCGAATAGGGAACCAATACCATAAAATAGTACAGAAGGTTGGCGACACACACTGTGAGAAAACGCACGCACGCGTTCATACGCTTCACATACAGCGACTCCGCGACTGCCGTTTGGTTCAGCTAGTCCATGAGGTCATCGTACGAAGAGCTCTTCAAAGAAGATCAAAGAGAATCATGGACATCGACAACAAGATAGTCTGTCTGTCGTCTATACAAGTGGTCGATGACGAAGCTTAGCTTAGAACCATTGAAGTGCTTGATTGACGAATGAAGGACGAAATTTTCAAAAATCATATATTCTTATAGCCAGAAATCTAACCCATTGAAATCACCCTGTTATTACACCATTCGAAACGTGTCACTGTGCAAGTGCTCGTTTACGGAGACGCGGGATGTCGCGCGGCGCGTGCAGAAGGCTCGTCTCGTGTTTTTTTTATTAATTTACTGAGAGACGGGTCCACCGAAACAAATGCTGCATTTTAAACTAACGAGAGAAAAATTGCTTCTTGTAAAATCGACGTTTGAAATCGTTAACTTTTTCATACATCGCCCTGTGTTTGAAATAAAAACGCAGCACGCGCCGCGCGACGCCCCGCCTACGCCTGTACATAAACATGCACTTAGGGCACTCAGTAGCAACCTTCGTGCTCATTCCGAAACACGAAAATTACCGAAGCATTTACTTTTTCTGGTTTAACAGTATATCTGTGTGCACTTTTCTCGACTAGCATGTCGGTCAAAATATTTAATAAAATACCTAAAGTAATTAGAGAAGTACCAATTAATTATTTCAAAAGAAAACTAAAGAAATGGCTCCGTAACAACGTTTTCTATACAATTAATGAGTTTTTGACATATAAGCCCATTTCTACTCGTTAACTAACATAAGTTCCTATTTTATTTTATTGATGTTCTTTGATGTTTTGTTATTTGTTTTTGTTAGGTATTTTTTTATTTTATTAGTTGTGGTTTTTGTTTTTCAAATTTTATGACTTTTATTCATTTAAATTCCCAGAATATGATTGATAATAATGATATTTGAATATTCTTAAATGTTTTATGTAACAAGGTAATACCTAAGTGTACTAGGTGCTACCCGTGTACTAGGTGTTTTAATTTAATTTTAAGTTTGCATGCTGAATGTAGTAGGCGAAATATGTGAAACCTTTTATATTTAAGACCTTAATTGTACCATATTTCATGCAAATAAAGAATCTTGAATCTTGACTGCCTCAGTTAGTCCTGCTCTGCATGAGGCCCAGGATCACTGCCCGGTTGATGGCAATAGGCTCGCCCCCTATTACAACATGGGAACTAAACATAAGTGACGAAAAGTGGGTAAATCTCCGCTTAACCCTTCGGGGATTAAATGCATTATATTATGTTATGTGTGTGCGTTTGTTTTCAGTCGCAAAATGGAGCGGACCTTCTGAAGGTACCAAGCGGGTACAATCGAATACATAGTGAATTTATGTAAATAGTCAATGCTATGTAAAGCGAATGTTTTGCGAAGGCCGCAATGAACGGTTCAGTAATGTAGAACGTTTATGAGGAGGGATGTGAGACGGAGATCCTCAACCTTCTTTTTTGACGTTTTAACGGCTGTATTCCTCTGAACTTCAAAAAAGATCTGTATAACTTCATTTTGATGTAGCAAATCTTTGACTTTGACTTATGAAGAAGTCATTCAAACCGTTCTGGAGGATTTAATATTTTTATTTAACGTTTAATGATCATCATCATCATCATCAACAGCCTATTAATGTTCCCACTGCTGGGACACAGGCCTCCTCTCTTTGAGAGGGAATGGGCTGTAATTTACCACGCGGGCCCAGTGCGGATTGGTAGGAGTCACATGTCTTCAATTTTTTTGGTTTTAAGACATGACGGTTTCCTCACGATGTTTTCCTTCACCGTTTTGAGAGCAGCGGTGATGAAATAAATTACTCAAAGTAATGTGGCTGCGTGGTTTCGATCCCACGACCTACTGTTCGTAAGTCGGGGCCGCCACCACTAGGCCACCGCTGGCCGCTGCTCTTCAACTCACCCCAAAGCATATTCCTACTTAGGTATAGATGCCAAAAGATCAACCACAATCTGACAAATTTTTATAATCGATAATCAATATTATTACTGTTTACTTTACTTAGGTTCAAGGTGATGCGCTGGATTCTGTACCATGAGAAGCACAGTGCAGTCACTGTGCTTCTCGTAGACAGAATCCTGTTTATCCTGAAAACCTTTTTTCGGGTCAAACGTGCTAGCAGTTTGAGCACCACTTTGTAAATAAACACTAGTTTTCTAAGAGTAAATATTTTTGGTGCTCTACAGTCACAATCTACCGAATTGTTTCCAATATCTGACTCTCCTAATATAAAATCAAGAAGTTTTAAAATTAATTAAACAACAATAAATACTGATTTGATTGCTGTTGGAAGACCTCTCTTTTTGCATTGAGTTAAAAAGAACACTGCCCCTTATTTCTCACATATAGCTGATCTGATGTGTTATGATCAAGAATACCAATAAGATTGTGTAGTGTTACTTACCGTCATTAAACCGGACACAGGCTCTTGCAATCTTGGTGACCGCTAGTGCGAATAGTAATTTCCACACAATAGCAGCAACGAAGAGGTATACCTGGTTGTAGAAGAAATGTAATGAACAATATTATCTGCTAGCGCCCTCTAAAGTATGTAAGTCTTAAATCTCATAGTAAAGCGAATCTCGTCAGGAGACCTAGCAAATGTAGGGCACGCCACGATAGTGGCGGTAAGTCCCCTCTTTGAGGAGTGGCTAGAGAGGAGCCACGGCGCCCTCACCTTCCGTCTGACGCAGGTCCTCACCGGACACGGATGTTTTGGGAGGTACCTGCACTGAATCAGGCGGGAGGAAACGCCCGGATGCTTCCACTGCGAGGATCGACCGGAGGACACGGTGGAGCACACTGTGGAGGTGTGCCCTGCTTGGGCGGAGCCCCGCCGTGTTCTCGTAGCGGCGATCGGCGGCGGTGACCTCTCGCGTCCGGCCCTGGTGCAAGTCATGGTCCGGGGCGAGGAGGAATGGGACGCCGTCGCCTCCTTCTGCGAAGCAGTGATGCTAGCGAAGGAGGTGGCGGAACGAGAGAGGGAGCGATCCTCTCAACGTCCCAGCCGCCGCGGAAGGCGCGGAAGGCGCTCCGGGCGTCGGGGGCCACGTGATGGCTTCCGGCCACCGTAGACGCGGGCCTGTGGACGGTGAGTAATGGGCTAGCTCGCCGTCCGGCCGTCGTCATGACGGCAACAGACCGTGTCGGCGGCGCGTTCGTGTTCCACGCGCGCCTCAAAGAGATGTCAGCAAGGAGGGGCCCGCAAGGGCCGACGCCCGTCGGGGCCGCGGTATTTTGTACTAGATTACGTGGCCTCGGCGCAAGGGCAAAGAAGGAACATGGGTTCGGTTTTTAGTCAGTAGAAGTCTGACACTCCCCTTCGCTCTGCCCAAGAGCGGGGGGAGTCATTCGATGATTTTCCACCCACCAAAAAAAAAAAAAAAAGACCTAGCAAATGTGGTTAAGTGGTCCAATAGTGATCAGGTTGAGGAGGTTACTCAAGTACGGAGGTACCCTGGAGTGCGGCCGGCAGTGAAGGAGTATCGTATTAGTACTAATCGGGTTGTTGGGGGGTAAAACAAGCAGTCGCTCCATGTAAAATATACTGGTATTCAGCTGAAGCCGTCTCTAGCTAAGTTAGGAAAAGGCTAGGTAGATGACGATGTCGTAGAGCACAGCACACAAGTCCAATTTGTCATAGAAGACCAACAAGCAAGCCAAGTTCAGCTTTAAGTTTTACCAGCATCGCCCTGCAGTTTTCCGTCAAGGTGACCAGGATGAGCAACGCCCCTGCGCCGGTGATGCCACTCAGCACGATGCCTGTCGCCAAACTGATTACTGCAAGAAAATTAAGAAGCTATAGACATTAGTCCTACTGTTTTGCTGAGACAGTGTCGCCGAGGGATGACGTGTCGGGATAGGAATGAGATTCGCCTGCTGACGGACGTCAACCTCCCTCGCATCAGCTACCTTAGACATTGTCTGAATCAAATGAGATTTACGTTGCAAATGGAATTACGTTGTGAAGTTGGGAGGAGTTCAGTTTATATACTTCTTCTAAGCGTGTCGATGACAACCTAAATTGTGTCGGCCCAGAACTGAGATACTGCAGTTTGGCGTTTTCGGTAGCGTCCTTTACATCCTGTAGTGAACCAAAAAACACGACTTACAGTACTCGATATTAAGAGCCTCATCGTTTGTGGAACAGCACCATACCCATACTAATAATATTACAAAGAGGAAAAGTTTGGATGTAGGATAATCTTCGGAATTATTGATGGCATTCCGAAAGTTCTATATCTCTATTGTAGTAATCGCCATGGTAGAATTTGCGACCATTATGGCACGGCGGTGAAGTGGCTGGATCAAATTAACACGACATGATATTTTCTCATACAGTTCACGACATTGTGTAAGTAAGAGTTTAGCTCCATTACGGACCAAGATTAGTTTCGACTTTAATTCGACTTTTTTGTGATTTGGAGATCATCAATCTCCCACTCTGGGCAGAGCGGTAGGGAGCGTCAGACATCTACTAACTAAAAATCACCCATGTTTCTTCTTAGCCGTTGACCCGTTGTGCCGAGGCCGCGGTATCTCTTCCGAATAACCCGCAGCCCCGACGAGATCGACTTTAATTCTACTTACACTGGGAACTTTGCGTCTGGTGCATCTCATCATACTGTACGCCATGCGACAGTATCAGAGTTAACAGGATAGACCCAACGAGGACTTGACAGAAGGCTATCAAGAGGACTCCTGGGAACAGGTTGCAGATCCCGCAGCAGCTCTCAAAGTGACATCCTGGCTTGTGGATTGCGAAGTGTAGGGGAACCTGGGAATTGAAAAGGCTATATAAAATGAAACGCTCATCATCTTCTTACTAGCCTTTATCCATACAATTTGGAGTCGCCTTCTTGAATTTTAAAGCCTTTTTTTGGTGGGGTGGGAAATCATCAAATGAGGAGGAGGAGGAGTGTCAGACATACTGACCAAAAACGAAACATGTTCCTTCTTCGCCCTTTGTGTCGAGTCTTATAGTTCATTCTTAAGATGCTGCAGGTCTTCATTGCTACTATACTTTCTGTCTCGTAAAAGACCAACGGCTCCAGTTGAAAACCCCAAATGCACAGAATAAAACTCAGGTAGACTTTATACGTAGATAATTTTGTTTTCTGGTGACCCAGATTAAGCGACCGAAACCCTAAACAGCCAGACTTAGAAGCACTGCTTATAAGTATATGCTATACAATAGTTTTTTCCATGCGGGAACATTGATATAATAAAACCCTAGATGCACAGTCTCGAACAAAACAAACAGTCTACTATGTAGTTACACACACCTACTATGTAGTTATCGTCACTATAAACATATTTTTTTTGGCAAATTCAACCTTACGCAGATTCCTTTTACAATGCAGTTATAAAAAGCAATATGAAAAGTATTTTGTACGACCGTGCAGAGACGCGAGCGACGCGAGACTATTTGAAATGAGTTCATTGTGAACTCATTTTAAGCGGACGGTTTTGAGACGCGGAGTGTGTATCTTGGGTTTTATTATATCAATGTGCGGGAATCAAACCTGAGCAGGCAACACAGTAGCAAATTGCTTAGGCACTGCGTCAGCCGTGCCATGAAATTACCAGAAAATATTTGTCTAACATTGCACGAAGCACAATATGTAGTTCGAATTTCGTTTCCACCTGCAGTCGGAGCCAAAAGAATGCTGAATACGTCTTGTTGCTTAAGGTACGCTACAATTCACCCAACATTTGTGCGGTGCCAGCTTTGCATACTGTGGTGTTCCCGTATTCAATGCAGGGCTTTTGAACGCTGCTACCACACTACTTTGCTCCTTTGGCTTTACTTTTGCAAGTTAGGGAATGAAAAGACACAATACTTTGACTTCAAAGTTTGTTAAAGAAAGCTTTGTGGTGTGCTCGAATTGAAACCGGGTCTCAATCAAAAAAGGTTGGTTGTATATCTTAATATATCGTCTTTTGCACAGTTCAAGTACCTATCATTTCTTTGTTCTTCTTCTATAATAGACATCCAACCTCATCTTCCTACCCTTGTCCCGTTATTCCTACGTTATTTGGGGTTGGCGCTGCATGTTTTTTCGTCCATTTTCTCTCTGTCAATCGTCACGCTATCGTTTCCTCTATTTTTCTTCATTATTATTATTCCTCACACAATACACATTTCTTTACCATTTTTTTTAGGAGTTGGATGTAATGAGACTTTTTCATTTTCTATTTCATAACTTTGAACTTTTTGTTCAGATTATTTTTCAAGAAGCCTATCCCAGCCTTCTTGAATAATAATGAGTGGGATTCGCAAGGCGTTAGCCCACCTACCCATCAAATTACATTTCACAAGTGTGTTATAAACACAGCTGCAGAATGCAAGTGGGCTCCCTATCATCTGATGGGCTAAGCAACTGGCCTGATCGAGAAGAGATCAGGCGTAGGAACGACGGCTTTTACGAGCTTTTCAAGCCACGAGGGTAGCATCAAACTCCTCAACTTTCAAAGTCCAGGCTGCTACTGAGAAATAAGGTTATGTATTATCAAAGTACGGTACCTGTAATCCTGTTGTACTCCTACTAGTACTCCTCGGCTTTTCACTCGATTTCGTATAGTCATCTATAGTACTTTTTGGCATTTTGTAAACAATAAACGTTTATAAAAATACTATTGGCACTTCATTGACAATGACGTCTGATACATAACTTTTTAAATCAACGCCTACTGAATTCTTTGAAAAGTGCAGTCTACCATGTTCGAACCAAAGAGTAAAATACATACTTTCATACCAAACGGATGTTTTAACATCAATAATTTTACTAGCAATCAAACAGCCAAATTGAAAACCAATCTACAGAAGATCGAGAGAGAACCATAACAAACGAAGACGGCCTACACTCGGCACAAGATGGGACAAGACCTTCCATTGATGGCCACATCGTTATGATAATGAATGTAACAATTAGTAATGAAGATGAATGGTGAGAGTGTCTGAGGAAAAAAGAGTAAATGACGTGACGAACGACTGACAGGAAGAATGTAAGAAAAAATCGTGTTGCAACGACCCCAAAAAAAATAGGACAAGCCATCATGATCCTCCTGGGATCATGGTGGCTTTAATCAGATTCTATAATTCTCACCTAGGTGCACAAAATAAGCACTCCCTTTGACTAAAATCCAAGACCATTCACCCGGTTCATTCAATTATCTACCATCTGGTCAATTTCCGCAACTATTGCACAAATTAAGCTTCTGCTAAACAGCAATTGAATAAAGTTGTATCTCGTATAATGTGTATCTCGGATATATGAGTATATGAATAGAGTGGGGCAAATATTGGTAGTGTGTCAGCGAAACGGTTGCCGAACTGCAGGTAAACACCAGTTAGAACCGAGGCTTTGTTGAGCTGGTAGGTGAACCCTGATTTTAGAAGTACTAGGATAACAGACAAATATAAATTATACCAATTATTATCAACTGCCTCGTTAGATAAGTATCAGCATATTAGGAAAAATAAATATTGTCATCGGAACCAAACACGTGTGCAAAATTTCAGCTCAATCGGTTCAGGGGAACTGGTTTGAAATTATGTTGCAAGATTTGATCAATACGGGATGTATTGGTCAAATCTAGCAACAAAAAAATAAACCAACACGGCAAGTTAAACAAAAACTTATAATAATAACTAAAAACGGACTATACAATAATGTAAATGTCAAATCTCCTTTCTTTGGTATTGTTCGTCGTATAGCAGAGCTCCAAATAGTTATAATAAGTTGAGCAACACGATCTGGCAAATGCTAGATAGGTTCAATCAAATCTGTGTGGTTCTTTCTTGAAAAGACCATCTCGGACATAATTAGTACAACTGCATTCTGCATAGTGCTCATGTGAGTTGACCTAGATTATGTCTGGACCTTTGAAATGACCTTGACCTGACCTGACCTTGAAAATTATTAAATGACTCCTCCTGCTCTGGGCAGAGTGGTAGGGAGTGTCAGACTTCTACTGACTAAAAACCACCCATGTTCCTTCTTAGCCCTTTGCGTCGAGGCCGCGGTATCTCTTTCACCCGCACAACCCGCAGCCCTGACGGGATGTTTGGACCTTAAAAGAAACTGGCGTCTCCGAGTTTGTTTCAGCTGGTTTTTCCAAAATAAACATGATTAATCAAATAGAATTGCACGAAACAGACATTACTGTCCGTTTCGCATTTTGTTCACTTAATATTTAACTTAACTTTAGATTTAATTTTACTACGCCCTCAGCTAAGTCGATGAATAACAGTCAGCCTGCGAAATGATAATCGGGATTGTACTCCAGAAAACTAAAACGCTGGTCACAGAGTATCATTTCAATTTCGTGGAGGTGCATTGTACGACTGTTCTCGATTGTGAACGTTGTTAGTTCACGGTTATACGGAAACGATACATCGGCAATGTAACTAGATTTTAGAATAATGCTGGCTCTTCTACTAGTATAATATATGTTTTTATTTATGTTCTGAATAATAATTTCAGAATTCAGTGAACGATGGATGAATTGTGATGGGTGGGAACTCAAGAAAACGTGTGGCACCGACCCCGAATAGAATGGACATGGGCTGAAGATGATGAAGATTACTCTCTTCAACGGAAACTTGAAAGTCAGGTTAATAGACGCAAAAGTTAGTTTACGACGCAAAATAAGTTATACAACGCACGAAAACGCCCGAACACACGAGCTAGGCGTTCAGCTGACACACTGTGACTGTGAAGAAATACACCACAAGGCTTCTTCTTCTTAAATTATCGAGTGGCCAGTAAGGTCTACCGACCCCACACACCCTAGTGCATGTTTATTATACCGATGGTCGGGAGAACTTTCTTCTGATTAATTTAATCATACATTCTTACTGGATGGCGAATTCTCATATCATCCAACACGATGGTGGTAATAAATTTACCATCAGGCATCTATCTGCTTCTTCACCCCGCAACAACACACAAAAACCTACTTAGAATACGTCAATACGCAAACAATCTGAGACTCAGACATCTTACACTCTACTTTTCCTAAAACAGTAGACTGACTCCCAAACATTTAAACAAGATAAGCTGACCAGGCAAGCGACTGAACCCAGCTTCAGAAGTGATCTATCGCAAATTTGCGAAGGGCATACGTCCCGGCTGTCTGCAAAGGACCACTGTTTTCCACCGATAAGGTTTATTAGCTGTCAAAAGGGAAATTGACTAAGATACGGAGTCAAACTCGTGAGACAAATTACTTTGAAGCGGTCCGTCACGAAGTAGGTAAATAGACGCAGTAGATCAATTTCATCACCTTTGGCCACGAGCTAGACAATTGAAAGACACACGTGTAGCAATAGTGACTGTGAACAAATACAATAAAATTAATATCAGGCCACCAGTCACTGGGCGACTGAGTCTCAATGTAGCGGAGGAAATTTTATACCCTCCCGGAATGACGCTCGCAGGTTAAGCTGGCCGGATCTATTCAGGGGCAGCGGAAGTCGCGTTAGATCGTGCTGCCTCCCAATGCAAGTGTGCGAGGGAACATCGGTGTGGTTTTAGCCAGTACGAGTATGATATATCCCTCCGCTGTCCCCAGGGCGAAGGGCATCCATAAGGGTTTTCCACCGCGGAACAAAAAGGCTACCAGTCACAGTAACGCGGCTATGAGTCTCGTGCGATTGTTTGACGTGACCTGGTACTCGAGAGACGGAAACAAGTAATAACATAGATAGAGCAAGGCAAGTCGTTCACCCGAGTTCGTGAACGGGCCATAAGACGCTTACAGATCATATAACGTGTTATAAAACACAAGTTATAAGACATGTAACTTCTTCTTATCGTGTGGGTAGTAAGGTCTAACGACCCCAGAAACCCTAGTGTCAGAGGCGGTTTAGAAACATGTAACTTAATCTGTACGCACCTTCACGTTTGAAATATCACATCTTTGTAGAGTGGGGTTTGTTTTTTCAGCGTTGTAAGAAGTCGACCTTCTGTTCCTATTCTGTTTTGTGATTGAGTGCTGAATATTTATGGTTGACCCGGCTTGTTTGGGTTGCTGCTTCAGGACGTTATGCTGGTCAGGGGTTCTGAAGTGTTGATGCTATAATTGTTATGTTACGGAAGAGAGATGGTGATCGTGTGTCTTATCAGGGTGTAACAATATAATAAATGCAAGACCTCTTGTTGACTAATGACTAAAGGGCAGGCTTAAATTATTAAAACCATAATCAAAGTTGTAAGATACTTACCGATTAACCAATTATCTTGGACCACTGAACTCACCTCTTTACAAAGATTTTGTTTCAGACTCATAGACCATTTAACACTGGATACTTTTAAGAAAATTGTATCCAAAGATCAGTCTGGATACAGGACAAGGAAAACTCCGTCTTATCTCTTTCACATATAGTTCCAAATGAATTGTTTCCAAGAGTGACGATGATAAAACTCTTTGTAGTTCGAAACAATAGAGAATAGGTTCTATTTCTTGTGAGATAAGGTTCTGTATCGTTTTGTGTTTTGTTCAAGCTCGTGGTTGCTAATCGGTCTGATCAGACGCTTTCCATCCGTCTCAGAATGTCGATGGAAGATTAGCAGCGTCGGATTAGTGTTGTGACCTACGATATAATTATATTAAAAAGTATCGATAGTATAATGGTTGGTTATTTGTGATAGAATATCATGCCTGTAATTCCAGAGGAGTTAGGAGTTACCTTCCTAATAGTACACTCACATACTGGGCCTGTTTCAGTAACTTTGATTAAATTTCCTTTAACTTTGCAGGTTTTTTCATACAAATTCTGTTCTATTTTTAAATAAGTACATTCACTTAGTAGTGGCTATTCGGACATAGTATAATAGGCCCTTAGAGTCCTTCCTAAAGGTCCTTACTCAAATCTACTTAATAATGTTCTTTTACAAATAACTTTACATCACAAAATAACGATTGGCTAACTAGAATTTTGGCACCAGCTATGAATTTTCATTTCTCGTTTTTCTCCGACTCAGCAAAACCTTAAATTCAAATTCTTTTAGCAACACTAAATACTAAACCCTCTCCCGCTAAACCATGTACGCGGAATCCATTGTTGTATGTATTTGACACTTTGACAGGACGAACGAAAATGCAATTTTCACGAATTCCTGTAGTTTCACCGCGTTGCCCGAAGACTCGCGATTTAGCTGTCAAGTTATCATACTGTGGCTTAGTTTTACGGTTTTACGCTTGTCTGGGTGGCAGATAGGTTTTATTTTGATTTTGTTGTGTAAAAATTGAGGCTTGCAAAAGTTTCGACTCTTTTTGATAGTGTCTTGTTTTAAGTGAATATCCGACAGGCCAGTTTTTTGTTTAGGGATTATGATCTCTTAGTGACGTTCTAAAGCGAGTCTTACTAAAACCAACAATCAGCATTAACAAACCCGTTTACCAAGAAAAAATAGAATAGAATAGAATATGTATCAAAATACGTAAATACACGTTTGTGTGTGTAAATACGTAGGGTATTGGTGTTATTTAATAAAATATCATCATCATTCTCTCGCCCTTATCCCAATTCATTTGGGGTCAGCACAGCATGACTTCTTCTTCCTTACTTTTTTGTTACTCGTCATCTCATCTCAAAATATATCGATCTCAGAATATATCGATATGTTAATCAGCCCATCTCTATCGACAGATAACACTCGCAAAGCCTTTCGGTACAGTTAAGCGAGGTAATTCTGTTGCGAAATAACTCCTTATTGGCGGAAAATGGAGAAATGCAGACACAGGAATATGTTCTTACCAATGCTGCGATTTTTCCATATATATTTTGAGATTTATTTCCTTGTACGAGAGTTGATGAAAGAATCATTATATAATAATGATGATAGAAGTATGCCATCACCTTGAAAATCAAAGCCGCACTGCCGCGATTAAATGACGCCAGTAAGTAATCCCCGAAGGGTTAGGCAGAGGCGTGCCTAATCACCCATCGTCCCATGTAATAAGGGGCGAGCCTATTGCCATCAACCGGGAACAGATCCAGAGTCCGTGGCTGTTAAGGCTTAATCTTCGGAAGTTCTGATCCGATTCTAGGATAATTTCGGACTATAAGGCGAACAAGGCTCCGGGCAAAAGCTAATGACGAAAGTATCATAAGCAGTTCAAGCAAGTGGTGTGAAAAGTTAGGTATACAGACAAATGTCATAAAGAATTTTTTTGCAAAATAACGCCTGTTTGATACCAGTACTTTATTAAAACTAAATGGCACGTCTAGTTATGTGATATTAATGATTTCCCATGGGGGCTCACAGTTTTCCTGCTGCGGGCCATATTTTTTCTGTTTATTTGATTATGTTACGTATTATTTGTTGGTCATTCTTTTATTTTGTTACTCGTGTGTGGAAGATAGATTCGTTTTTATTGAAGTGAAAACTTCTTTAGCGGCGTTGAGCACTTTGGGAAATTGTTCTGTGATGGGTATAAAATCTTAAACTCGCGTCAGGATACGTGACCACGTGACCCTGATCGAAAATTCGTCAGGACACGTGACCACGTGACCCTGATCGAAAAAGCGTAAGACGGATGGAGAGTGTAGACAGCTATCCCCTCTCTACGGCGCGGCGAAAATGTATGCCTGGGCCTACTGTTTCGTTTAGGCAGCGCAGGGCGCTTAATAATAATAATAATTATTATTATTAATAATATAATTAATAAT
Source organism: Diarsia mendica (assembly GCA_949316265.1). NCBI lineage: Eukaryota > Metazoa > Arthropoda > Insecta > Lepidoptera > Noctuidae > Diarsia > Diarsia mendica. The sequence goes on along the minus strand of OX438903.1, from coordinate 13,279,993 downwards.
AATAAAATTATTAATAATAATAATATAATTAATAATAATAATAATAATATAATTAATAATAATAATAATAAATAATAATAATAATAATAATAATGATGACAGCTGTCAAAATTGAAACAGCTATATCTCGGAAACTATCGACCTTAGACTAGTTGTGTGTAGGGACAATTGATAGGTCTCAATGAGATCTACATTTCGGATGACAGCTGTCAAAATTGAAACGGCTATATCTCGGAAACTATCGACCTTAGACTAGTTGTGTGTAGGGACAAGTGATAGGTCTCAATGAGATCTACATTTCGGATGACAGCTGTCAAAATTGAAACAGCTATATCTCGGAAACTATCGACCTTAGACTAGTTGTGTGTAGGGACAAGTGATAGGTCTCAATGAGATCTACATTTCGGATGACAGCTGTCAAAATTGAAACGGCTATATCTCGGAAACTATCGACCTAAGACTAGTTGTGTGTAGGGACAAGTGATAGGTCTCAATGAGATCTACATTTCGGATGACAGCTGTCAAAATTGAAACGGCTATATCTCGGAAACTATCGACCTTAGACTAGTTGTGTGTAGGGACAAGTGATAGGTCTCAATGAGATCTACATTTCAGATGACAGCTGTCAAAATTGAAACGGCTATATCTCGGAAACTATCGACCTTAGACTAGTTGTGTGTAGGGACAAGTGATAGGTCTCAATGAGATCTACATTTCGGATGACAGCTGTCAAAATTGAAACAGCTATATCTCGGAAACTATCGACCTTAGACTAGTTGTGTGTAGGGACAATTGATAGGTCTCAATGAGATCTACATTTCGGATGACAGCTGTCAAAATTGAAACAGCTATATCTCGGAAACTATCGACCTTAGACTAGTTGTGTGTAGGGACAATTGATAGGTCTCAATGAGATCTACATTTCGGATGACAGCTGTCAAAATTGAAACGGCTATATCTCGGAAACTATCGACCTTAGACTAGTTGTGTGTAGGGACAAGTGATAGGTCTCAATGAGATCTACATTTCAGATGACAGCTGTCAAAATTGAAACGGCTATATCTCGGAAACTATCGACCTTAGACTAGTTGTGTGTAGGGACAAGTGATAGGTCTCAATGAGATCTACATTTCGGATGACAGCTGTCAAAATTGAAACAGCTATATCTCGGAAACTATCGACCTTAGACTAGTTGTGTGTAGGGACAAGTGATAGGTCTCAATGAGATCTACATTTCGGATGACAGCTGTCAAAATTGAAACGGCTATATCTCGGAAACTATCGACCTAAGACTAGTTGTGTGTAGGGACAAGTGATAGGTCTCAATGAGATCTACATTTCGGATGACAGCTGTCAAAATTGAAACGGCTATATCTCGGAAACTATCGACCATATACTAGTTGTGTGTAGGGACAAGTGATAGGTCTCAATGAGATCTACATTTCAGATGACAGCTGTCAAAATTGAAACGGCTATATCTCGGAAACTATCGACCTTAGACTAGTTGTGTGTAGGGACAAGTGATAGGTCTCAATGAGATCTACATTTCGGATGACAGCTGTCAAAATTGAAACGGCTATATCTCGGAAACTATCGACCTAAGACTAGTTGTGTGTAGGGACAAGTGATAGGTCTCAATGAGATCTACATTTCGGATGACAGCTGTCAAAATTGAAACGGCTATATCTCGGAAACTATCGACCTTAGACTAGTTGTGTGTAGGGACAAGTGATAGGTCTCAATGAGATCTACATTTCAGATGACAGCTGTCAAAATTGAAACGGCTATATCTCGGAAACTATCGACCTTAGACTAGTTGTGTGTAGGGACAAGTGATAGGTCTCAATGAGATCTACATTTCGGATGACAGCTGTCAAAATTGAAACAGCTATATCTCGGAAACTATCGACCTTAGACTAGTTGTGTGTAGGGACAATTGATAGGTCTCAATGAGATCTACATTTCGGATGACAGCTGTCAAAATTGAAACAGCTATATCTCGGAAACTATCGACCTTAGACTAGTTGTGTGTAGGGACAATTGATAGGTCTCAATGAGATCTACATTTCGGATGACAGCTGTCAAAATTGAAACGGCTATATCTCGGAAACTATCGACCTTAGACTAGTTGTGTGTAGGGACAAGTGATAGGTCTCAATGAGATCTACATTTCAGATGACAGCTGTCAAAATTGAAACGGCTATATCTCGGAAACTATCGACCTTAGACTAGTTGTGTGTAGGGACAAGTGATAGGTCTCAATGAGATCTACATTTCGGATGATAGCTGTCAAAATTGAAACAGCTATATCTCGGAAACTATCGACCTTAGACTAGTTGTGTGTAGGGACAAGTGATAGGTCTCAATGAGATCTACATTTCGGATGACAGCTGTCAAAATTGAAACGGCTATATCTCGGAAACTATCGACCTAAGACTAGTTGTGTGTAGGGACAAGTGATAGGTCTCAATGAGATCTACATTTCGGATGACAGCTGTCAAAATTGAAACGGCTATATCTCGGAAACTATCGACCATATACTAGTTGTGTGTAGGGACAAGTGATAGGTCTCAATGAGATCTACATTTCAGATGACAGCTGTCAAAATTGAAACGGCTATATCTCGGAAACTATCGACCTTAGACTAGTTGTGTGTAGGGACAAGTGATAGGTCTCAATGAGATCTACATTTCGGATGACAGCTGTCAAAATTGAAACAGCTATATCTCGGAAACTATCGACCTTAGACTAGTTGTGTGTAGGGACAAGTGATAGATCTCAATGAGATCTACATTTCGGATGACAGCTGTCAAAATTGAAACGGCTATATCTCGGAAACTATCGATCTTAGACTAGTCGTGTGGGAGTTGGACATTTTGACCCTGAACGTTAACGATGTCGACTGTACAGTCAATAAAATACAAAAATAATTTATTTTGAACTAGACTGTACAATGTTTTTATGATGCTTAATCGGAGGCATGGGAAAAAATATTCCCGCTCCTCCTACCAATCGGAGTTCCGATCGGAGGACAGGGAAAGACAAAATAAATGGGTTAGCATAGTTATGGCGGAATAATTGAATTTTTAAATAATGAATTTGGTTTAACTATGTCGAATGATCGCAATCTTAGCACAACGAAATACAAAACTACTATTGATGCGGTCTTTATTAGACATTTAAATAGGTTCGAATCAAAACTGTTCGTTTCTTACTTCAGCTACCATAAACCTATCGTATCAGTTTTAGAGATTGGCGATGATAGTTCTGGTAATGATGATGGTGAAAAAGTCGTTGAAATTATGGATGAAAGTTGATTTTTCGGAGAGATAAACTTTTTAATGTAAAATAATTGTAATAGTTTTAAAGTGTTAAATTTTTAATGTAATATAAATTGTCATGTTTGTGTACGATAGCGCAATAAATCAATATTGTATTCTACCACATAAATGATAGTACTTTTATACTGTTAAAGCAATTGGTGCAAAATTATTCCCTAACCATTCCAAAATATCAAACATGCTCAACGTTAATAATCAAGTTTTCACTTCTGCCGGCACTCCCGGAGTGCAACCCGTCTTTTTTTTTTACTTTTTTATGTCTGAGTGTGCACACTGGTTAGGACACAAAAATCTATATCTATACTAATATTATAAAGAGGTAAAGTTTGTGTATTTGTTAAATTGTAAGGGGTAATCTCGGGATCTACTGAACCGATTTTAAAAATTCTTTCACCAACAGAAAGCCACATTATTGCTGAGTGTCATAGACTACTTTTTATCCCTGTATTCCCACGGGAACGGGATCTACGCGGGTGAAACCGCGGCACGTCCGCTAGTGTTGTATAAAACGAATTGTGTGAAAATAATTTATATCAAAGCAATACTCTCGTTCAGAAGGCAAATACTAACACGCGGTTGTATCCAAACCATCATCTGCCTAACTTTATCCCTATTATATTAGAGTCGGCTTCCCGTCTAACCGGATGCAGCTGACCTCCACAGCCCAGTTACTATACTGAGTAAAAAGTAAAAGTAAATCTTTATTAAATCGTTGTTACAATAAATTCTTAATCTAACCTAACGTTAATAATAAATGTAACAGTTATAATTAAACATGGTTATGAAACAGAGGTCCCCAAACTAGGCTGTGCCTGTATCTTGGGGCCAGAGTTGCGTTAATTTTAAATTAATAGGTAGGTACTTATTATCTACGAACAAAAAAAATAAAATGACATTTGAATAGTATAAAAGTTTAAATTAAAAAAGTAAAGTGAAAAGTTTATTGATAATATATTTAATACTGGTTGTCAGACCTCTACAGACGAACCAAAGCAAGATCGGCCCGAGTTACTGTTATTACTAAGCAGCTAAGCCACGAGCTCTCCGAGCGAATCAAAATTAAAAATACCAATATTTGACTTGTTTACGTTTAGGAAACATTCTCTAGAAACGTGCAACAAGTCGTTCATAAGTTTTTTGGTACGCACCAAAAGGTATCCAACCAGTTGTTGTACGGGAGCGTATGATATTATATCGCCTGAGTCCCTGCAGTGGGAACATTACAGCATTAATAATACTTAATTTACGTAGGTCTGCCGCTGTTTGATCATTGTAAAAAAAATATTTCAATATGTTTTCAAATTTTTTTATAAAAAAAAAGCCTTTTAGGCGGAAGAATAAATAATTATGTACGAAAAAAGAGAGACTTTTAGGGATCTTTTTTTTTTTAATTATAAATGGGCTTGCTCTTGACTTCAATCTTGCCCTAAGGGCAGAGATGATGTCGACGATGGAACGAGCTTACCCAGAAGAAGCCTGTTTACTCGCGACATAAACAGATTAGGGTTATATGAACTCGGAAAAACCGACGCATGCAGGGAATTCCACTCCTTGGCTGTGCGCATAATAAAGGACCCAGCAAAGCGCTTCGTTCGAATGTGTGGAATGTCGACTAGGTATCGGTGATACCCTGCAGTACGTCTAGTCTCCCGATGGAAGAAGGGAGATGGTGGGATCAGCTCGTGGAGCTCTTGCGCACATCTTCGCAGGTAGTGTTCTGTAGTTTCTGCTAGTCTCCATAAGGAGGAGGCGTGAGTTTATGTATGTAGGTAAATGAACGTATGTTTTGATAAACGATAAGAAGAATCGTTATAGTTGAAACAAACAAGATTTTTTCTTGTTCTGACTAAAATTCTTACGTCACTATAAACCTGGTCGATATCTAATTATTTACAAAATACCTACCATAAACTGATAATGATAACTACCTAATATGTTTTTTATTGCCTTTTCTATATGAGATGACGTATGTCTAATTAATGTAACAGGTTCTAGAAACATATAGAAAATATTATCGTTGACGTACGAAATATACAGGGTGTGTGAAAGGTCCCATCACGCAGCCGTTAGTCAAGCATTCTGACATCAAAATAAACAACGCTTTTTTTTTTTGGTGGGAATTCATCAAATGACTTATCCAGCTCTAGGTAGAGAGTGTCAGACTTCTACGGACGAAAAACTACCCATATTCCTTCTTAGCCCATGTGCCCAGGCCGCGGTATCTCTTTTGAACAGCAGCCCCGACGGGAAACTATGTAATACTCCGCAAGAATATTTGCTGGGAAACTACTTTTGACGTGTGAAAAAATCATGGTTTACGGTAACGCTCAATGTAAAATATTATGCTGATGAATGCATTAAATAATTTGGCCTGCTTAGCTTTCCAACATTATATTTTCAAAATAGCAAATACCTTTTTTTATTCAGTGGTGGAAAATCCTCATGAATATCGTCCGCCCTGCGGCGAGCGGATGGTTCTGTCAGACTCTGACTTTCAAAAATCACCGCTGGGTCCTGGGTGTTCCCTTCCCACACTTGCTCCGGGGATAATTAATCTAGTGTGCCTTTCACGATCTCCGGCTAGTGCCGGCTTGCTTCTGCGAGCCTCCTTAAGCTCACGGGGAAGTGGGGTGTAAACACCCCTCCCCCGGCCACATATAAAAACCCTGGTGTAGCAAATAGTTGGTATTTAAACAGACAAGTCTTGTGTTGTTTGCTTCGATCAATCGAGACAAAATCTTCTAAAGCGTCACGTCTCCGAAATAATAAGCCAATCAGGTTTTCTCCGATGACACAAATCATTTCGGACTTGGTCAAAGAATTGGCTAGAAACTGATAACTTTAATTACTTTTTTATTGACCTTTCAATTAATTATTAGTATCATTTGACCAGTTCTTCGGAACTTGATAAGGTTTTTCTGTTTTCCACTACGTATGTGGTCTAGGTTCAATTACCTATTACACGAAAACTTGGATTTCGTAGGAAACCCAAAATTCCCAAAATTTCTATACTTCATTGGATATGATAATGTTATTGAATGGAATTTAACGAGAACCACGTTAATATTATATCGTAATACTGTAGGTATAGTTATGAAGGGTCTGTGGTTAAGACCTCAGGGGATCTAAAATTCCGTCGGGGCTGCGGGTTGTTCGATAGAGATACCGCGGCCTCGACACAAAAAGCTAAAAAGGAACATGTGGTGGTTTTTAGTCAGTAGAAGTCTGACACTCCTGCTCAGAGCGGGAGGAGCCATTTGATGATTTCCCACCCTCCAAAAAAGGAGATCTACAATTGCCTCTTCAGCAGAATTATAGCTCTCTTGCCTCTTGAGCTATTGAAAGGAGAGAGAGGATACACAATGTTAAGAGTTTTAAGTCGAAAGAAACGAAAATACACACACTACACAGTAAGTCCTGGTAGTATTGTAGCTTTGCCTATAGTTAAAAGCAAGCAGACTTCAATCAATAAACGCCAGCAGTCAACCACGTACAAAGGCCTCTTCCAATTTGAGCCGCAGCATCCTTCGTTCAGTCAACTATTGTTAGTAGATAATTGCTTTATCATACGGAATATGTGAACAGTGTGGAATAGACCATCGTCCATGTAGATAGGTGACTTTGCTCGGCTCTGCCGTTCTGATAAAATCATCTACCTACTACAAATTTAGTCATGAAACTTCAGAAGCATGGACAGATCGAAATGTTCCGTTCCGAAGGCGAAGACTCATGAACATCAGTCCGGCTTGGAAGAGACATTGACGATAAGAACCGTTACCACGTATTTAGTACATCATTCTGAACCCTGGGGGTGTTTATGGACCCCCCCTCCTCCATTAACCCATGAGTTATTTTAAATAAAATCAACTGTTACATTCAACATACATTTTGGCTGTGTTTTTTTGACTATTTTTTAACCAACGAAAATTCTCTATGTTGGCGTCTCCACATAGAATTATTTTGTTCAAAATGATGTACTAAATTCGTGGAAACCGTTTTATCGTCGGTGTCCCTTTCACCGAGTTTCAACAGAACAAACGATAGCTACATTTGTTCGTTCGACTAAAATATCCAAGACCAAATTATCAGCACACGACGAACACGGAGACAGTCAGACACAACAAAACCACAGACAGACACAGTCACAGACAGTACAAATTGCAGTGCACAGCATCGTCACCTCGTTTTAACTGCTAACTACTGATTTCGAGTCGGCGAAGCGAGCTAATACTACCCTGTGGTAAGCCAAAAAGGGATAACTCAACAATTCTGTGTTTCACGCAGTGCGAAAATACAGACCGTGTATTATTGCTGTTTTTTTTAATATTCGCATAAAGATTTGGATGAGTCCATCGGATGGAATCATAGAGCGCAGAAATACACTGTCTAGTTTTGTCAGGAGACGTTCAAAAACAAAACAAAAGATCAACATATCAACAGAATAAACGATAGTAACGTTTGTTCATCCCAACAAATTCTACAACCCAGAGAACCCTACATCATGGAACTGTCAATGGTACTAGTGACAACGAACCGATTCAACAACGAACACCTATCTAGTCAGAGAGTCAACAAAACCGCAGACGGTCAGACAGTACAAATTGCTGTGCAGCATCACCTCTCTTTAGCTTGTAACTGTTCCTTCTAAGCCCCTTGTGTCCGAGGTCACGGTATCTCTTTCGAACAACCTCCAGCCCATATCGATACACCTTGGTAAGACTATCGGGCTCCTGAAGACTCATAACAACTGCCGATGATCTACGAGTAGCTACCAGTATCAAGCTTCACATGCTTTCCGAGGCACGAAGTGGTCGTGGTATAGTATGATGGAAGATCACCGATCCACAAAACGACCACAGCAAACGAAGATTAACATTCGGTCAGCCCGTATCGCCGTAGTTTTTTAACCACAAGTCCCTATTAAAATGTTTGAAGCTGTCAGTTGCAAAAAAACAGTATTTTGCAATTTTTTGAGATACTGCTTTTTGGCTTACGAGGCTGCAATACTAGGCTTAAGCCTCCCGCAGACGAGGTAACGCCGAGCAACTGTTTAAATTTTTATTTTTGTCGCCGACAGACTTAATTCGCTTAACGTTTGCGAGTGGTGAGCTTGGTAATTATACTTGTTAAATTAAAAGAGGTGACTGTGTGAATGTCGAGATTTTTGCAGGCGAGATTTTGTAGAAAGGTTTGTGATTTTTTGTGTGATTCTGTTTCTTTACGTAGCTTTTGGAACTTTAGGTCTGCCTGTAGTTAGTTATAACAGGTGTTAAACTGTTAATGTGTGCTTCATTGTCTCGGAACTTTTCTGGTGGTCGCCACTGTTTATTCTGGCTTTCAGAAGTTGCAGTGGTTTGAGAATAATTTGGCGGGCTTGCCCCAAAAAAGAAATGATGTCAAATGACACTCACCGAAGTATAAATTATAGGTTGATAGGTACTAGACTTTGTGAACCTTCTAGTTACAGAGATACTCGAGGTCTTTGTTCCAACAATTTTAGACACCGAAGAAGAGCCGTGCCCTAACAAACTTTTTAGCTCAATGTTTCTTGGTTTGATGTACAGAATGCTTGAATGGTGGGTCTTTTACACCCCGAATAACAGACTATCACGGTGTGTGACTTCATTAAATCTCGAACCACGTCTTTTTCGGTGAAATAAAACTGCTTTTTATTGGCGCAGCTTTTCTACAGTTCACATGTCTTAACTTTAACCTACACAAGGCGAATTATTGTCGGTAAACAAAGCTGCGTTCGTAGATAGGACCTATGGTCCTCATGAGACTTGTAAATATTGACAGCAGCAATATCGCTACTCTAACCAGGAAGACAGTGCAGTTAAGTAATAGGCACTTCGTTATGTAGCTGATGCCCACGGCTTTGCCCGCGTGAATATTGATCAAATTATAAACTAAAACCTTAATCGAGAACCATTCTATCCATTGACGAAAACGGCATGAAAATTAGTGAAGTAGTTTTTGAGTTTATCGCGAACAGACAGACAGACGCGGCGGAGGTCTTTATTTTATAATAAACTAGTGGACCTGGCAGACGTCGTCCTGCTCGGACAGCAGCGCCACCTACCGGGTCCAATTGTAAATCTAAACCATTCTCGAAACCACTTGAACACATACAAAAAGTTTCATCAAAATCGGTCCAGCCGTTTAGGAGGAGTTCAGTGACATACACACTCACAGAAGAATTATATATATAACTAGTGACCCGCCCCGGCTTCGCACGGGTGCAAAAAAGGTATTAAAACCTTCCTCTTGAATCACTCTATCTATTAAAAAAAACCGCATCAAAATCCGTTGCGTAGTTTTAAAGATTTAAGCATACAGACAAACAAACAAATAAACAAACAAACAAACAGACGCGACTTTGTTTTATACTATGTAAGGAAGATATGTTGTAGTGATTGACTAAGGCAGTATCAGAGACCAACAATTTATTATGCTACGATGTACCTGGACGCCAGCACATATTAAGCTAGTACAATCTGTCGAATTTCATAAAGAGATTTCCAACTTTATCACTAAACTATTAGGCCCAAAGTTGATTGGGAAAATTTGACCGTTTCGAATAGCTGTGCAGTGCTTGGCGTCTGTACCATACGCAAATTGAGTGTCGTTTTTCTTTCTCTGAACACATTTATATTTATATAATGGTACTAACCATTGTATAAATTTTGTGGAAGCATTTAGCCTTTATTAAGCAAACGATGTGCTTGATCTCCTACAAACAATTTCCAATAGCATTGGTAAACAATAGACCTGTCATGCCCCATTCCAAATTACCTCCCCGCATAACTGTAATTAGTTATGCGGGATGGTAATCGGAATAGGGCATCATGAATTCCTAATCCGAAGTCCCAAAACACAACCTCTAAAAATAAACTTCCAGGTTCCTGTATTACAACCCCACGTATCCGGAGTGCATACCAACTCTTCATTCACTCCGCTAATGTGTCCCTTTGCGACCGCCGTCACACCGTCACCTGTCAGTGGGCGGGGGTGATTAGACTCTTGTCACCCTTGCACCTTTCAACCTGTTTCCACACGTTACCATGACAACCGTGCTCCATTACCTCTTTACCTCATTTCCCTGTCTATTGTCTATGCCACACTTTAGTGGTGGCCATTTTGAATGATGCATCTTGTTGCAAGTTTTTTTTTCATTGCTTTTTTTTTGTAAAGGTCATTGCGTTTAATGGGAACGCCTGAAAGGGAACGCGGCGTTAAAAAAGTGGTTGTTTTAAAGAAGGTCTAAAGCGGTTTGACTGCTTCGTTTTTCTAGTTTTCGCAATCGCGACTGCTGTGCTCCTTCTTAGTGCATGTTTACGTACAGGCGGGGCGTCGCGCGGCGCGTGCTGCGTTTATAATTCAAACACGTCATGACGATGTATGAAAAAGTTTAGGATTTCAAACTACGATTTTACGAAAAGCGATTTTTCGCTCGTTAGTTTAAAATGCAGCGTTTGTTGCGGTGGACCCGTCTCTCAGTAAATTAATAAAAAAGTACGAGACGAGCCTTCTGCTCGCGCCGCGCGACGCCCCGCGCCTCCGTAAACGAGCCCTTAGCCCTTTGTGTCGAGGCCGCAGTATCTCTTTTTTCGAACAACCCGCAACCCCGACGGGGTGCATGAGGTCCTGGGTTCGATTAATATTGGGTGTTTTATCAGGAATTTCTTAGTAACAACCATGGAGTCTGGATTTGTGCACGGTTGAAGGCAATTTTCTCGCCACCGATTATCTTCATGGGATTTGAATCTAACTGGCAAAATGCGGGTGTACAGTCGAACAAGCTAATAAGTATACAGTCAGCTAACTTACATTTACTTTTAAAATTATACAGATACATTTAGAGACTGATGTGAAATGATACAGCGTTTGAAATCAGTCGCTTAATGCGAAACGATTTATAAAACAAAATTGCAATCAATATTTTCAGTGTACTAGAACTATAAAGATCTCTACCTGACTTATTAGCTTGTTCGACTGTACTATAACAGACGTGAAATTTTGTTATGTTTATAGCGATAATTACATAAACACAAGAAATAATGACTAGGTACCTACGTGCAAACATTAATGATTTATTAATGACTAAAAAAGACTTTTGATCAATTTTCCTTATTCTGTGCAATTGTGTTTTAATAATAATTTTAATTAATACGTATTAATAATGTATACGGACTATTATTAAGAACCTATATGGAAATATATAATTTGAAATATAATACCTTCTATCTCATTTACCTTTTAAGCTAGAACAGCATCTAGTCCTGTCGGTTCATCTGGTCGAATTGATCTCAAAAACTGCTAATCATGACTGCGTCCGCCATTTTAATACTCTCATCATCTGCCTAGCCTTTTCCCAACTATATTGGGGTCGGCTTCCAGTCTAACCGGATGCAGCTGAATACCAGTATTTTACATGAAGCTACTGCCTATCTGACCTCCACAACCCAGTTAATACTAGGTAATACGATACCCTTTGGTAAGACTGGATGTCAGAATTTCAGGTCACTGACTACCTGTAACGACTGCCAAAGATCTATATATATGGCAGCCGGGACCAACAGCTTAACGTGCTTCCGAGGCACGGAGGAAACTCGGTATGTCGGGCGGTCACCCATCCACAGACCGACCTAGGCAAGCACAGCTTTACCTAAAGATCGACCCGAGTGGCAGTTCTTATTAAGCCACGAGCTCCGCCATTTTAATACTCTCCTTGCCAATAATGATGACTCAGTAGGTTTAAAAAACTGTTGAACACAGAATTATAGCTGTTTTACCTCTAAAATCGAAGTAGTTTGAAGGTTTTCGCGATAAAATCCGATTCCGGAGTTACCTGCCCTTAACGACGAATCAATTCCCATGACCTATGGCCATGGCCCTCAGCTGTTGAGTCTTCGTAGACATAATGATACTGAGAGGTATTGATGCGTGAGACCCATCCAATACTTGACCGTGGCTATGTTGCTTAACCTCGAGCCGTCAAAGCGGCTATTTCCTAGCCACGAGTAAGCAGAATGTGTTTGTATAAGTAAACGAATGCAGTTTATATAACGCAGTTTCCGCTTGAATACACAAGTATATTTGGTTTTTTTTTCAGCAATTGTCGGCTATTTTGTTTTGTATTTTGTACAAGATTTCAATATTCTTATTTACCCATAAAACAACGTTGTAAACATACTGCATTTACTCATTAATTCCTCAATTTTGATGATCATTGCTAACTGGTTTGCTTGCGCGCACCCTCACTAAGCGACAAACCGATCAACATACGCTCGTCTCTTTCAGACCATGGGTCAAAATCCTCTGTCTCACTCTCTTGGCTATCGTAAACTTGACCTCTAAGATTATTGCTATGATTTTCTTTTGTCATTCTTAAAGATACCGGCGCGAATGGCGCTCGTCGCCAATTAAAAAAAAACATTTTTTTGTGTGAAAATCCATACAAATAGTCGTTTTTAATAAGCACCGGGAAAATTCCTATAAAAATGGTAAGAATAGTGATACAAAAATATGGTGTTGAGTGTTCAATGGTCGTGCAATTATGTTGATCTGTGTTATCTATACTAATATTATAAAGCTGAAGAGTTTGTTTGTTTGTTTGTTTGTTTGTTTGTTTGTTTGTTTGAACGCGATAAACTCTGGAACTACTGGTTGGATTTGAAAAATTCTTTTTGTGTTGGATAGTTCATTTATCGAGGAAGGTTATAGGCTATATAACATCACGCTACTACCAATAGGAGCGGAGCATAAATGAGAAATGTTGCAAAAACGGGAAAAGAACATTCCTTTCTGAGAGCTTCCGTTGCGTGCGCTGCGAAAACGGTTTAAGTTACGAGAATATCATGAATGAAGTAATTATTCGTCTTTAAAAGTTCTAAAAAAAAGTCCGCGACAGCATCTGTCTATCTTTTAAGATTGACTCACTGTAACCATTTTTTACTATTAAAATGTAAGGTCTAAAAGAATTATTTTTTGCGAAGCTTATTTAACCCATATGGTATTAATCTATATCTAAATAAATGTGTTCGTTAGAACGGAAATTTAATATAGAATATTTGTGCTCTTTACTTTATACAGTTTAAACAAATATCTTAGAAGATATCGCAATGTAAAAATACCCGCGCGGAAAAATAATTACGCGGGTTGTGTCGCAATGTAGGTACGGGGGATTCTGGCTGGCCTCCGGGAAATTCAAATTCAAAATATTAACTGCGTCATAATGTTTACAAGTACAGGGTGGTATCGTATATTTAACAGTAAGAGATACCTATAGTACTTCTCACTTTAATATAAATCTCAACTAATCTAAACCATCTAAACTAATTTTATTATTATTGGAAAGATAAGGTTTTTCGTTTGTTACGATTTAGCTTAATTTATGTTGGATAGTCGATTTATCGAGAAAGGTTATACGCTATATTTATGTGACGCAGACGAAGTTGCATGGGTCAACTATCTATACTAATATTATAAAGCTGAAGAGTTTGTTTGTTTGTTTGTTTGTTTGTTTGTTTGTTTGTTTGTTTGTTTGTTTGAACGCGATAAACTCTGGAACTACTGGTTCGATTTGAAAAATTCTTTTTGTGTTGGATAGTTCATTTATCGAGGAAGGTTATAGGCTATATAACATCACGCTACTACCAATAGGAGCGGAGCATAAATGAGAAATGTTGCAAAAACGGGAAAAGAACATTCCTTTCTGAGAGCTTCCGTTGCGTACGCTGCGAAAACGGTTTAAGTTACGAGAATATCATGTATGAAGTAATTATTTGTCTTTAAAAGGTCTAAAAAAAGTCCGCGACAGCATCTGTCTATCTTTTAAGATTGACTCACTGTAACCATTTTTTACTATTAAAATGTTAGGTTAACAAGAATTATTTTTTGCGAAGCTTATTTAACCCATAAGGTATTAATCTATATCTAAATAAATATGTTCATTAGAACGGAAATTTAATATAGAATATTTGTGCTCTTTACTATAAACAGTTGGCCTCCGGGAAATTCAAATTCAAACAAAATAATGTTTACAAGTACAGGGTGTTATCGACATCGTATATTTAACAGTAAGAGATATTTATAGTAATTCTCATTTTAGTATAACCTTAACTAATATTATAAAGAGGAAAGATAAAAATTTTTGTTTGTTACGATTTAACTTAATAATTTTGGTTGGATAGTTGATTTATCGAGGAAAGTTATAAGTTATAATTATATAGAGACGCAGACAAAGTTGCGTGGGTCAGCTAGTTTATAATTAAAAACGTGGAGGAAGTTTTTTAAGTGATATGTCGAATGTCATACGTGTTGTGATCAAAATGGTGGTGAACCGGTTTGTAATTCGTTGGAGGTAGCGTTTTTATTATTTAATCCACTCGAGTCTTAACCGGAGACTTTCAGGATTCTTTTCAAAGAATTCTCTCCAAAGAGTTTGTAGCCAAAAAAGTACTTTCACGGCATACTTTGAGTTCGAACAAACTTTTGGAGGACCGAAAACGGTAAACTGGAATGTAATCACGAAGGCCAGTAGGTTGCCTAGTTTAAATGTGGAACATACAATTTAAACTAAGAACTTTTAATGGACCTCTTTGTCAGAAACAATCAGAGACTAACTTCATATAACTTAGCCGTTTTCTCGTAACTACGACTAAACAACATTTTAATTTAGGTTTCTAGATTTATAATTTGCTGCCCAACTGTATTTTTGAACATTCTAAAGTGTCTGTACTTAAATAGGTACTGGAAAAACCAAAGATTTACCCAGATAAATAATTAATGTTCAGGCAATCTTGATTGTTCAAGTTCTTCATTTATGTTCACAGTCTTGAAGCAATTATTAATTGTATCGTTAGATCTAGGTATTGAAATGGCTAAGTTGAATGCGATGAGCTCTGAGAAGGTATAAATAGGATTAAGATTTTAAAAAAAAACTAATGTGAGACAGAATAATTCAACAGAGATCCATGTTATGATTTACATAAATTCAAATCATCTTCACAAAAAAATAAAACCACTCTTGACGTCATTAGTTCCCCACTTTTTACCCAAATTTCTTGTTTATCAAACTATAACTTGCCCATACGAAAAACTTAACGACTCCTAGGTATTTCAAGCGACTAGAAGTTTGTGTTTCCATCACCTAATTCCTAATCAAAAAGAAAGCTCGTTTCATATTCGGAACATCTACAATATTGACATTGTTTATTTTTCAATAAGCTAGCTAAAGTCCATTATATTTATAGTCCTTTCACAACTAATTTACCGCTACCTATTAATTTGTCTAACCTGACGTCGTTTAATTTTCTACAGGGGCCTCATTCAGCAGGGCTATTGGGTACCTATCTATTAAATGTCAGTGGCTATCATAGTGTCCATCGATTAACTGTCAAATGGTTATGGTTTGGTATACTAATCTAACCATTAGCCCTGGGCCCCGAGTCTGCTATTCAATAGTGTCAGAATGGTCGATCATTGATCTCATAATTGTTGATGACAAGCCAAAAAGTACCTTATGCCTGTCGACTTAAGGTACTTTTTGGCTTGTCGTAAATCAACCATTATGAGATCAATGATCGACCATTCTGACACTATTGAATAGCAGACTCGGGGCCCTGCAGGTTAGCCAACATAAGAGCTAGCTGAAAGGACTGTATTACTAGTCGTCACAGGAACAAAAAAACAAAACACAACGATTAGATTTGAATCTGGAACTTAGCAGCCTATTTGTATCGGCTACTTATCAACAAGAAGGATTGAGGAAAAGGTTTAATTCGCTGCTTGCTTACACCGAAACAAGAATTTATTTATGGAGGCACTCAGAAAACGCTGGCTTTTGGGTCAAGATGCCTGATATTCCGGTCGAGATATTGCGGTGTTTACGCGAAAAAGATTATTCGTTAAAGGTTCCGTGTTTATACTCGGGATCGAAAATGGCCACTTGAGCAGATCATAATAGGATCATAATATGAATTGCGTTAAAATTCGTAAAATGCTCACAGTTACTATTATGAATAGTTCGATTTACGAATTTTAATGCAATTCTTATTACAGTGAAACTTGGTTAATTGGGACCTGGATAAGTGAGAAACCTCTATAACTGGAATGCATGCTGAGGTCCCAACACTTTGTCCTGGATATCTGAGACACGGGTAAGTGGGATACCTCTATTTAAGTGAGACAAATTTTCAGGTCCCTTGAGGTCTCACTTAACCAGGTTTCACTGTAATATAATCTGCTAAAGTGGGCATTTTAGACCCCAAGTTCTGTTTCTCAAGGAATACTGAGTAAAGTCAAGCTATGACAGTTTCATAATAACTTGGAATAACGCCAGAAATAACAAGAATACAATGATGGATTTAGGTTTAAAATGAACAATGTGCATACTAGAACGGGACCTGATATTTGTGCATTCCTCGTGCTCATGCTGTAATAATGTTTACCAACTCCCTTGTGAAAAAAAACACAGATAATGTCTTGGTGTGAATAACAAGATTGAAATAAATTATCAGTGACGTAAATAAAATAATATCCAGCTACCGGCCTAAAGTTCATGTTAACAATCAAATAGGAAATGTTTATAATAACACAATATCATATCATCACGCCTGTTTTATTCGAACGGTTAGGCAGAGTTGTACCTAATAGTACACCAAAATTTTACCAATTATGTTTGTGTCCCATGTATTAGGCGCGAGCCTATTGCCATCAATCGGGCTACACAAGAAATTGCTTTTGTTATGTTAATTGTTTAATACGCATGATGTTTGCAACCTACACGTCATTTGCTTGAGGTTAGGAGTGAATGACGCTATGTCAGACATGTGTCACTTTGTGCATGTTTACGTACAGGCGGGGCGTCGCGCGGCGCGTGCTGCGTTTTTAATTAAAACACACATGGCGATGTATGAAAAAGTTAACGATTTTCTCGCTCGTTACTTTAAAATGCCGCGTTTGTTGCGGTGGACCCTTCTCTCAGTTAATTAATAAAAAAGCACGAGACGAGCCTTCTGCACGCGCCGTGCAACGCCCCGCGTCTCCGTAAACGAGCCCTAACTGTCAAATAGGTTAACTGTCTAACTGACCACAGGAATTGAATGACTTTTCAAATACTTCAATTGCACCACAAGGTCCTAAACATAGGCAATCGATTTGAAAGTGTTTAATTTTCCTAAAAAGATAAAATTAACATCATCTGCCTATTGCGATCAGCTTTCAGTCTTACCAGATGGCAGATACAGCTGAATACCAGTATTTTACATGATGGAGCGACTGCTTATCTGACATTCATATAACCCAGTTAGTACCGGGTAATACGACAGGTACAGACGGCTACACATCAAGCTATACATTTCCAGTTTACGCTGATCTCGCACTGTACGGAAATCCTATACAATGCGAGACCATTTTATACTGGAAATGTATAGCTTGATGTGTAGCCGTGTGTACCCTTTGATTGGAGACATTTGAGTAGGTAATCATTCTCTCAAATTCTAGTCAATGAAAGATATAGGAACCCAGTAAACATGGTAACTTTATAACTTATCTTAATTCCCGTAGCAACCAATTAATAAATTCAGCCAATCGAGTTAGTTCCACTTCATAGAATCCTGTAATTGCGTCAAACATGTTTACCCAATTATTTATGTTTTCAAACGAGCTATTTTAAAACATCGCTGTATATTCCAGAGCTTGTGGATTTATAATACCGCACTGATTGTTGCTAAGCAACGGTTACCGGGCTCGCTCCAGGGATTGGTGACCAATAATTATACACAGTGATCTCTGCGTATCTTGGGGAAACACGTTGCCGTTTTTCCCGGCTGTCATTGGACATCGTTGACAGTTGTTTCGGTCAATCACATAGATCAGTCAGCTACTCGGAAGGCTGACAACCAGTCTAAGGCCCAGATTCAGAGACCACACTTTGCCTTTACTTTGACGGAAAGATCTACTTCAAGCTGTTCTTTACTTAGTAAAGGCGAAGTAGTCGATAATCATGACTTTGGCCTCAAAGTAAACTTTGCATTAGTATGCGTTTAAATAATGTAGTGCTTCGTGTTAAACTAATTTCCTACGAAAGAAAAGTGTAGTAAAGTTGTAGTAAAGTCAAAGTGTGGTCTCTGAATCTGGGCCTGAGAGGTATCGTGTGAGTCAGATAAGCAGACACTCCACATTAGAACATAGATAATGATATTCAGCTACATCCAACAGCTGACTCCTAATTAATAGTGTTTTTTAAACAACGTTTCTCCCTACACTAGGACTTCCCCTGTATCGTAAGTGTCGTTTACAAACATTTAAACTCACACAAACACTTACCTGGAACATCTACCTGCAGGCTATACAAGTTGGTTTTCCGTGCGGTAATCGAACTCGCAACACGAAGCACCTACCGTGCCGGCCAAAACCAGGTGATGTTGATAAATATATATTACTAGCTGTTGCCAGCGGCTTCGCCCGCTACAACTCAGAAATTATACCACGAGAAGATAAAATCGAGATAAAAACTATCCTATGTGTTAATCCAGGGTGTCGGCTAACTCCATGCCAAATTTTATTAAAATCGCTCCAGCCGTTTAGACGTGAAGAAGTAACAAACATACACACTCACAAACTTTAGCCTTTACAATATTAGTGTGATATTGGACCTACATCTCTGTCTATCCTACTAAGTACAGTGTGAAAATCCACGTGGAGCGTAGTCTCGTTAATCAATGGGCAAGTAACTTTGAGGAATTTAATGACAATCGCACATAAACAATGACAGGTAATAATTAATCATTATGAACTTAGATTATCATCATTTTCTCGGAATTGTAGTTTTTCCTCAACAATCACAACCAATAACTGGTTGGTTCCAATATTTAAAACAATTTGTTGTGCTGCTCTAATGCTCTTTCGTGTGCTCTTAAGTGGCTAGCATTTCCAACTTTGTCCGAAAAACTACAAGCACAAAGTGGACATGTCAGAAGTCAGAACACCATTGACGACATTATAAGGTATAGCTGTAGGTGGTGTAGCTTTAAGGTCATCGCGCTTTTGATCTAAGCGTTATTTGATTTTTCCAGCGGACATTTATTTATCACTCCATAGGGAGTCTGTCTGTATCTGTGCCTGGTTGATGGCAATAGATTCGTCCCGTTACATGGGGTGAAGGGTTAGCCCTTCGGGGATTACAGGCGTGATGTTATGTTGATAATAAATATTCATAAGGTTATGATATTCCCACAGCTGGGACGCAACGCGAGCTGATTGCTGTTTGGTCGATTCCAACACATTTCTTTACGATTTTTTTGTTCACACTTTTTAAAACTGTGATGATGAGCATGTGTTGAGAAAGTTAGAATTCTCTTTTTTTGGGGGTTTAGGAAATTATCAAATAACCCCTCCCGCTCTAGGCAGAGCGACCCGCAGCCCAGAACAGAACACACCACCATAGAACAGTTTATACAGTGACTTTCTTAACTTATCCTTTGAATCATTGCTCCGTTACCCGTAGCAGTATTATTAGGATATAGGGCTACGCAACGCTACGCAGTTACGATTCTGTTGCTACAAGGACCTGACGCATGACCATTGACAAAAAGTGTTAGGCCCGGTATCCACCAAAGCAGACTAACAGAGCTAGAGGAGATGTGCAAAATTCGACCAATCACAGGAAGGACGAAAGATTGGTTTTTAACTAATGTGATTGACCGATTTCCGCACATCTCTCGTCTCCGCTCCCCTCCGCTTTGGTGGAAACTTTGGGCCTTAGTGTATCGCCTCTTTTAACCGCTAATGACTTGAAATTCTTCCGTCGACATAAAGCAAATATTAAAATCGAAATGAAATAATTAAAATATGTTATTGAAATCACCGTGATTTGAGGTAAAAACAAGCTAAATTCCATGTTGATTCAGGTTATAATATAGTCATTGTATTTTTTGTATCTTTATATGCGTTCAGCCTACCATATCATAACATGTTTACGCAGATCGGATTTACTAATTACAAACGCAATTAAAGTATTATTATAGCCATGATATTGTTTCAAGTTCATAGGATAAGGTAAATCCCCGTTCTCTTAAATCTTTTTCAATTTAAGTTACTATGTTTCTCTCAGATCCAGCCTGTTCTTTAGCAGCCCTTCCCAGTAACGCCCTAAGCTGCGGTCCGTACCACACAAGGGGTGCCTTTAGCGAGCTGTCATTTAATCTTTAAGTTTTTACGCCCTGGATACCCTTTTTTTCATTTTGGGGGGTGGGAAATCATCAAATAACCCGTCCCGCTCTTGGGCAGAGCAAAAGGGAGTGTCAGACTTCTACTGACTAAAAACCACCCATGTTTCTTCTTAGCCCTTTATGTCGAGGCCGCGGTATCTTGTGAACAATCCGCAGCCCCGACGGGACCGCTTAGACCTCTAGACCCTTACTGCTCTGCCCTGGCTAAGTGGCTACCCTCAAGGCATCACCTGGATTTGTCCGGTTAAGCAAAAACCAGCCTTATAGTTTGACCTGCGAGATGCCATGCAGAAAAAAAAATGTGTCTTCTGCAATAAAAAGAATTGTTGTTTTCGGCCATTTTTATAGCAACTAGATACAAATCGTTTTATGATTTGAGCTTTATCTCTAAAGGTCAAATCTCGCTTTCAAAACTTATCAAAATCCAGTTTCCGGTAATTTTTTATATCTTTGTCTAGTCTCAGGAATAGCTTAAATCTGTGACATTACTGAAGGTTTTTAACATCGTGTTCTAAACAATATTAAAATTCTTCAGTATCCAAATCCATAATGAATCAATGAACAAGAAGTTTAGTAAATGTTTTATTTCGGAAAAAATATTTAAAATATTTTCAAATAACTTGTAATGTCATGAATTTCCGCTAAGTAACTTCTATAACTTTAATTCAGAACTTTATTTTTAACTTTATTCAGAATTCTAGAACTTTACTTTAGAATAAGGGCTCGTTTACGGAGACGCGGGGCGTCGCGCGGCGCGCGGCGCGTGCAGAAGGCTCGTCTCGTGTTTTTTTATTAATTTACTGAGAGATGAGTTCACCGCAACAAACGCTGCATTTTAAAGTAACAAGCGAAAAATCACTTCTCATAAAATCGACGTTTGAAATCGTTAACTTTTTCATACATCGCCATGCGTTTGAATTAAAAACGCAGCACGCGCCGCGTGACGACCCGCCTCGCCTGTACGTAAACATGCACTCAGTCTACGAGTTTTAAGATGGATATTTAGCTTAAAAAAATACTTGTTCCATCTTTACTTAAGTACATACACCGTTACATTGACATAATTGGCTGCAAATAAGTACTGCTCGGGT
Organism: Diarsia mendica; assembly: GCA_949316265.1. Taxonomy (NCBI): domain Eukaryota; kingdom Metazoa; phylum Arthropoda; class Insecta; order Lepidoptera; family Noctuidae; genus Diarsia; species Diarsia mendica. The sequence goes on along the minus strand of OX438903.1, from coordinate 13,258,324 downwards.
GGTTGCTTGCAGTAACCGGTTAACATAAACAGGGTGCTCACAAACCTTTATTGTGACGACTACTTTTAATAAGTCCTCTTACCGGTATTCTATTTATGCTCTATGCAATTTATTGCTGTTTTATAACTTAAAATTTCATAGTTTCAAGCTTGATGGTGTAGAAATACTATTATTATAGATACGCCTATATTATCCCACTGCAGAGCAAAAGTCTGCTTTTCTTTCTTCCACTATTCACGATCATCAAAAGACAACAGATTACGAGGCATTTTTATTTAAAATCAAAGCTACAAAAAATACATGATAATACTGTACGAGTATGTACGTCAAAACAACAACGATATCATTTAATTAGGTAAGTCATTTAATTAACTTATCACTTAGTTAGAATAACGTTTGTTAAAAAAAGTAACCGAACATCGAAAGTCAGTGGCACAGAAGTCAATGAAACAAACAAAAGTCACCGACTTCCGAAAAGTTAATTTAATTTCTTGATTTTAGAGCTTTTTTTTTGAAGGTTGGTTATTTTTCTTGCAAACAGGTTTTGATTTCACTCTTTTTACACGACTGCCCCAAAAAAAAGAGTGTTATTAATCTCACACAAATCCTTGTCAAGTATCAATTTATATAACTAGAACATATTCTAAGACTAACAATAATTATTATACACATAGGAAAAAGTAATAAATAACTCATAAAGTACCGAAGTAAAGTTTATAAAATCCCCTCGAGCTTTCTCTATCAAAAGGAAAAAGAATAAAAACTTTTTAACAAAAAATAAAACCGACTTCAAAAAAAAAACACAAAAAAGTGAAAAATAAACTTTAGAAGAAAAACCTTCTCTGAAGTCGGTGACTTTTGTTTGTTTGATTTCATTTTTTTGCCACCGACTTCAGAGACTGGTTTTTCTTCTAAAGTTTATTTTTCACTTTGTGTTTTTTTTTTGAAGTCGGTTTTATCTTTGTTAAAAAGTTTTTATTTCTCACTTTTTAGTGGTTCACATGTTCATGGGTCAATGTGGACAATGTAGCTTTTTTTTGAGTTTTGTTGATTTTTCAAAAACCACTTGTCCGATTTCGAAAAAAAAAATATGGGACCATTTCGGAAGTATACCCTTTCCAACAAAGAAAGAATTTTTCAAATCGGTTAGCAAGTGACGGAGTTATGCCCGAACAAACATAAAAAAAAAAAAAAAAAATACAAACATCCGAATTGAGAACCTCCTTCTTTTTTAGAAGTCGGTTAAAAACAAAAAAGACGACCTTCACATTTTATAGAAGTCAAATAAAAAAATAAAACCGCAAACACTTACCTACATCAGCAAAGAAAAAAATGTCACTCCCGATAAATAAAATTAATTAATTATTAAATAAATACCACATTGATAGGAAATACTTCGAAATTAACATTTAAATTAACATTTTTTTTCTATTTACATCTGGTTGCTAGCTACTTACTTAGTTCAAGATTCAATAAAAAGTTTATAATAAGAACAAGTTTTATACATCTTGCTACAAATCAGGTTTCATACTATAAAAACGAGTTTACAAGTTATTGCAACAGCTAAAAGAAGACCAAGCTTGCAAAAATGCTAACAAGTAACAGTGTTGACCCGGATTCGGCTATATCAGACTCAAAACTTCCATATGGTTTTATAGTCGGCAAACCCGTTAAAAGTTGGTCGATGAACCTTTAAATACGATGGAGCTGAACTTAGTGCACAAGATACAGGTACCTACGCTTGTGAAAGGCCCAATACTACAACGGGTCCTTTTAGCCGATCGTTATAAATGTTGCAGTCAAAACTCTTAATCACTCAAAACTACTTTTGACTGGTTTCAGTCAAAACGCTTCTTGCGTTAAAACGCATAAAAACATAACAAACCTAATAAGTTTCCTAACGACATATTTTAAGTTATTATAATTTAGTGGAGAAATAAAACAGAAACTAACCTAATAATTTGTTATTTATAATAGTTTTGACCGTTCAAAAGTACTTACTTTTGACTAGTCAAAAGTAGTTTTAACTGATTAACAGTTTTGACTGTGACATAAACACAAACAATCAGTATCGAATCGATTCTTTACGAAAGATTAAATACTTAGCTGATTTTTTTTACTTTTATTTCATGAATAAATGAAATCATAAAAACTGTCAGCAAAAGATTGAAAAATTAAAAATCAAATAAGAACATAAAAAGAAAAAAAATCAAACACACGAATAGAGAACCTCCTCCTTTTTGGAAATGACCTATTAAAATAAAATATTTATCAAAAGGAACAAAACATACTGAATCCAAATCAACCCTGCCATAGTATAGCTTTTGTAATTTTATGAAAACCAAACATCAAGATACCTACTCTACTCTACTCATTTGACCCCAAATCTCAAGAAAGGGGTGAAATCAGAGGGTTATTGAATTTGCCAAGTACCCGTTATATTACTTTACTCTATACTGCCAACTAACACGAGGACTGTTTTGTGGTGAATTAACCGGGTGACTATGTTATATCCTGTTAACGGGAACACTGGTAACATTACTAATTGTGTGAGTTGATGTTCTCTTGTACTGTTGCCAAATGTCGGAAGTTTTGAAATGTGTCAGATTTGAGCGGGAATTATTATATTTTCGTAAAAGTTTTTTAATTTCGTATATTTTAGATATAATTTGTCATTCGTAGATCATTGAACCTAAAATTTTAGGTACTGTCTTACCCAATAACTGGGTTGCGGAGGTCAGTCAGATAAGTACCTAGTACCAACCAAAAACCTGAAACCTGAAAGTCGACCTCAACTTAATTGGAATAGTCTTCAGACAAATGATGTTACCGTTCAATACTTACCAAGAAGTAGTAAACATTGAGTGATATTTAGTTACTCTTTCTACTTATAACTATATTTAAGTATTTCAATTTTAATAATTTAGAAAAAATCGTCGTAAAACAAACGACGCCTGTGTAGCTGCATATTACGAGTATGGTTAATTTGTCACTACAATATCATCTCGATTGCAACAAGGCTATAATTATAATATAGGTAGGTACCTACTCGTACTATAATATAATATTATCCATTATTCATATACACTTGATACTATATTAACCGTTATCAAGTAAACGTATATAAGATGGTTGCATATTATGTTCATATAATGTTCCCACGTATAGCCAGTTTTCTTCACACTTTCTTGGTATCCAAGAAGTGGCTATAGTACTTAGATGTATAGCCACATGATATATATTTGTAATAAATGAAGATTTACTGTTGGTCCTTAGTGTTAACCTGTTTAACAATGCAAAATTCTAGGAAATAATAAGATCTTAGTATGTATGTTTATTTTATATGGATATGTTTAGTTCTTAATTTTAATTAAAATCTTGTTGTTTTCTCTACACACTGTGTCTACATTTCTAATCAAACTTTCCTCTCGCAGGTCTGCTGGAAGAAATTTCTTTTGAAATAAGCAGTACCTTTGTGCTCTTCTATTTGTTATGTTTTTATCCTTTTTTTGTATTTTGTGTGTGCATAAATAAATAAATAAATCTATGTGAAATGTGATTGTAGCAAATCGCACTGGGCCTTCGTGGAGGATGACAGCCTTTTCCCCTCCCTCACTTAGTGAAGACACTTATTGGAGCAGTGGGAATATTGTAGGCTGACTATGTAGGCTGACTATGTATGTGACTATGTATGTGACTATGTATGTGACTATGTATGTGACTATGTATGTGACTATGTATGTGACTATGTATGTGACTATGTATGTGACTATGTATGTGACTATGTATGTGACTATGTATGTGACTATGTATGTGACTATGTATGTGACTATGTATGTGACTATGTATGTGACTATGTATGTGACTATGTATGTGACTATGTATGTGACTATGTATGTGACTATGTATGTGACTATGTATGTGACTATGTATGTGACTATGTATGTGACTATGTATGTGACTATGTATGTGACTATGTATGTGACTATGTATGTGACTATGTATGTGTGACTATGAATGCCATATTCTCCGTTGAGGTACAGTGTTATTGAGTTTTTCCATCAGGGATTTCTCAGTAACAGCCACGGAATCTGGATTTGTGGGCCATTAAAGAGCTTGAGCATTCTCAGATACAATAAAGCTATCATCGTAAATTAAACAAATGAAATATAAACATAAAATTATTCAAAACAAAACGTTATACCTCTGCCTAACCCTTCTGAAATCACAGGCGTGATGTTATGTTGTGTTATATCGCAATCCTTTTGCCGATATGACAGTTTTCATAACTGATCTCATGTTATAAGTTGCTATTAGCCACATCGCCGGCATTCTCGTTAAGTCAACCAGTTTTCTAAATATATCGCAAAGTGAACGTACTTAGGTACTTGAACTTGGGCATCTTGCCATCTTCTGCAATGTTTTATGTTCGATATTTTTCTCTAGGAATACTTGATACTATGAACGCAATATGTGTGTAATAATTCCACTATTGAACTAATGTTTTAGTCAAATTAAAATACTGAAAACAAAACGCAAGGAACGTAAAAAAGCAAAAAAGGAAGGAGACAAAAGAATAAAATCATTCTTCCTCCAAAAATCCAAATGTCAATCAAGTTAATTCAATCAACAAAAATATGGGAAAAGGCTAAGCAGATTCTCCCAGTTTCTGACTGCCTTTTTTTCCACAGATAATTCCACTATGCACGTTCCTGGCATTGCTAGCAGTACCCACACTGGAGCAGGACTCCGGATCCACGCCCCTATCACCATGCCCCAACGTCTTCCAGTATGAGCCACCTGGGTCAGAGAATGGGCGGTGGTATGGAGTGGTCAACCTGTCCACTGACAGCACCCTTCACTCGCTGTGGCTCAATATTGTGCTGGATAACAAGGCTGATATTCTTGGGGTAAGTTTCATCCATACTTATATTACATTTATGAAGGTAACTCTCGTTCAGATAAGCAGTCGCTCCGATACTGACATTACATCTGCATCCGGTCAGACAGGAAGCCCAACCCAACGTAGGTCGGAAAAGGCAAGGCTGGTAATGACGAAAATAACTGTCTTTGTCAGTTTTTCTGCCTTTGTCACCAAGCCAGCTGAAAGGTTTTATTCACAAGGAGACCATGCTAGCTTTCGACATAGGATAGGATACACAACCATTTCTGCCCTCCACGCCATTTCTTCCATCCCTTCTTCCCTTCGTAAATATGATATTAAAAGGGGCTCTCCGTCCTCAATTTATAAGATTTATGGTATTAAAATAACCCATAATAATTATGCCCTTCTTCTGCATTTGAATCAAACATTAATGTAGTTTTTTCTCATAAGTAGGTTAAAATCGTCTTCTAGTTCACCCAGACGCAGTTGAATGTCAGTACTTTGGCACGCCTACAATTTGACCTCTACCTATAATGTCCAACTAAATTGCTAGTTTTTACACATTCAGTAGGTATATTACAAATGTCCAAAATGTATTACGAATTTGCGACAGGCATCTTGAAAAAACATAATTAATCGTTGTATGGAGTCGGGATAGTAACCAAAGCTATATTATGACCTCAAAATATTTTATTATATGTCTTCACAATATTCTGTCTGCAGTTTCAACTTTTTGAATCGTTTTCCTTCTTTGATATCCAGTTTAGCAAGATATGTGCAACATTTTATTTTCAAAAAATTTTAATGTAAGTATGCCAAAACTGCATTTTTTTATTCAATCGTTCGAGGCTCAAAAACATGGAATAAAACGATGCTATACGTCATACATTTTTGATGCATGCCAAAGGTGGAATCGAATATTTGTGTGTTTGCTCATTACAGATAGAATAGCAATAGAATACCTTATAATATGACATAAAATGCCATTGTGAGTGTAGGCTTGCAGCCTACACTCGCAATGGCTGTTTCAAAACTAGCGATAATAATGATAGCTGTAAGTTTAATAGAAATAGTCTTAAACCCTCCCATCTCTTTCAGAACTGGGTAGGAGATGTATCCACACAAGACAACAAGGACTTCAAAATTGAGAACGCAGACATGCAGATCAATCCTGGTCCCGCTACAGCAGTGCGCTTCTTCGTGCAGTACAACCCTCTGAACCAGACCCCGAGACTACTAACCATAAGGCTGAATGGCAGGGAGATCTGCAATGCTAACACACCACAGCCCGCCGTCAACCGAAATGATATCGTCGAAAGCGGTAATAGAAGGCCTACTCAGAGGCCAGAGACCCAGAGACCTAACTTCGGAATTGAAACGAAGCCCATAAGGGAACCATCCAGAGAGTCTATCAGTCCGGTTTTCGAAAGACCTTCAGGCAGCGTCAACAATGCAGCTCTAAATATGTAAGTAAACTTTACATAACTTTGAAATAAAAAAATTAAACAATATCTAAGCGATAGCTAAAATAAATGTATCGCTCGCTCGTAGCTCGATTTATACGATTGTAAATGTGAAGATGTGGTAAATACAATGAAGATTTAAAATTATCTGTTAAACAATGTGTTGTTTTAACAGATAATTTTAATCCTCTATTTTGGCTTCACCGCAGTCGGGTAATAAATCATCATCATCATCAATGTGGCGACACTTAGGGGAGGCCTATGTCCAGCAGTGAACGTCTTTCGGCTGAAATGGGTAATAAATAAAATTCATAAAATATTAAAAATTATAGACGTCACGTACCAGTGTTTATTAAATTACATAATTAAAAAACAGAGATATATAACTGCCTGCTTTAACTTTCAGAAAGAAAAAATATTAATATGACCATCTATAAACTAATAAAAAAATAATAACAAACATGAACAACAAAAATCCGGTTTTAGCGTTATTCATGGATAGGTATGACGAAGACTTCGATTTTGTACATCACAGAATAGCAAAAAAAAGCAAGCAAACAGAGCTAAACAGAAATGACATCACAACCGAAATAAATTCATCATGGCGTCCACCAGTGTAGGTAGCAGTCGTAATGAGCAATTGATGACAACAATCATTAATAATATCCAGTCCTATCTGCCACTGTCGTATGTCGTACAAATTACATCGTACCGCATGCTTGGTGATTAATTGCTCCCTTTTATCATGGAAAAAACGAAAAACAATCAGTTACGTCAAATTGATAATGAAACCACTCATAATTGCACCGAACTGGTGCAATAATTAGAATAAAATAACTAGGTACTGGGTTATAGTTTACTTCTAATTGTATCTATTATCATCCGAAGCTTGCCCAAGATTTTTTTTAATTCATTTCTTTCAAGAATATTTAATGTAAATATTTTATTTATTTTGGTAATGTGATTTGATACCCTACGCTCATTTCGGATTGGACAAAGTTATTTAAACAACTATCTGATAGTATCTTAAATCTTATTGTGACAAATACATTAACAATTATTGAGTCCCTTGAGTACAGCAGTCATTGTGCCGATTGTCGTGCCAGCCAATGGCATAATAGCCAATAGCGTCGAGTCGTCGACCAACACCTGAGGAGGCTCTCGCTTTGCACCTGTATCATATCAAGGACTTGATTCAGAAGGCCGCACTTCGGGACACACGGTGACACGGTGCGGCGCGTATTGTTAGTAGGTTCCTCTCTCAAGGGCCCTAACCATCGGTAACTTGGACCTTGTTAAATATACATAACTAGTGACCCGCCCCGGCTTCGCACGGGTGCAAAAAAGGTATTAAAACCTTCCTCTTGAATCACTCTATCTATTAAAAAAACCCGCATCAAAATCCGTTGCGTAGTTTTAAAGATTTAAGCATACAAAGGGACATAGGGACAGAGAAAGCGACTTTGTTTTATACTATGTAGTGATATTGTTTACATTTGTAAAAATATGTGTTAATAAAGCCTCCTTTTGAGCTTCGTCGCAGTCGGGTAATTAATAAACGGATTATAATAATTCTTCTGATTGTATGTGTTTGTTATAGCCCAAGCGGTGACCCCCAGAACGATAGGGACAGGGACAATGGATATCGGCCGCTGACCACCATACGACCAGGAGCGTCGAGGCCGCAGCCATCAGTAAGGCAAGTACCATTTCTTTATCTTAGCTTTTTTATTCCCCACGTCCTTTTTTTATTTCATAGAAAAGGTGCTGGTATAGTGAACTCATCTAACTACAGCCCTATGATACCGCTCAAACCAAATATCACCGAATTAGGCGACTCACAGAATTAGATGAGTTCACCCTATAGCTAGTTTCGAACATAAGATAGCTCGTAGTATAATAAATAAGGGATAGCTAGTCACTCCATGTAAAACACTGGTATTCAGCTGCATCCGGTTAGACCGACCGGTTAGCCGACCCCAACTTAGTTGGGAAAAGGCTAGGGAGATGATTATAGCTAGTTCCGAACATCGTTTTTGATTGAAAATCTGGTGTCGTTTGATATTTCAACAAAAAAAAAAAGCTATTACGTCATTGGATTGGTCTAGTGGTCGCAAGTGCAACTGAGGAGGACTGGGTTTCGATTACCAGGCCAGGCGGAGTATTACTGGGTTTGTTCTATTGAGGAACTTTGAAATCAGACATAAGCAGAGTTGAAAACTTCGTGTATAAATCACTACATAGTATAAAACAAAGTCGCTTTCTCTGTCCCTATGTCCCTTTGTATGCTTAAATCTTTAAAACTACGCAACGGATTTTGATGCGGTTTTTTTTTAATAGATAGAGTGATTCAAGAGGAAGGTTTTAATACCTTTTTTGCACCCGTGCGAAGCCGGGGCGGGTCACTAGTATAGTAATAAGATCAAATCTATTTAAGGTCGAATTAGCTGTCAAAAATATTGTTAAATGATTTCATTCAGATTTATCATTCCACGTAACCTATTTTTTATAAAGTATTATTTTAAAATATTACAAGACTAGTGTTACCTATGCTTTTTTTATGTTTGACTGTTCAAAACCACTTACTGAGTTACTAACGAGTTCATTGCCGGTTGATCACTTTTAGACTTTATGACTTAGTGACTGAGGGTAAAAATTAATAGACTGACAGTTAACTTGGCACTACGCACTACGACAAATCGAGCTATACAAAACCAAGTTAAGCTTTCCTGTGGAGGTCAGGATCAGCTTGATTTGTTGCCGTGTGAACTTAGCGAAGTTCGCGTCGTTGAATTTTAGACCAAATAATTAGGTATTTTTGTTATCGATCTTTTTTACTGCCCCAAAAAAAAGAGTGTTATGTTTTTTTAAATAAAATTTTGTATTTTCAGTGATTCTGATGACTACTGGTCGGGACCTGCTTATATACATTTACCTAGTAAATCACCTAACTCTAACAGCCCTGGTGGGCAGGTGAGTCTTTCTATCTTTCCGCTTTTTTCTTCCTTTTCCGAGAGAAAACTTTATGTGAACTGACTGAAAACTTTGGATTGAACTTGGAAATTATTACAAAAAAAATTAAGAAATTGAATTAAAAAGGTGTCTTACAGACACCCTTTCAAATAGAATATATTTATAAACGTTTAAATTATAAAATATATTTGCATTCGCAAAATTAACGGCAAGTGAAAAAGGTTTAATTTCCTAAGTGATCGGGAAATGCCTCAAAAACACTGCAAAATTATGTCGTTTTTTTTTTTTTTTGGTCTAGTCCCAAGAGAAATAATACAAGTAATGATTTACGCACGGTGACCAATCAAGATATACACAACCAGTTTATATGGATCTTTCATTGTATTGAAAATTCATATAAAGCGAGGCCGTGTTATATAATGCATAGCTTGAAGTGAAGCCGTCTGTAGGTACAGTCAAGAAAAAAATGTGGGGCAACCTGAGGTTGGCATAATACGGCTTATGTCCGCATACATATCACTATGATAATTTGAAAAGAAAGAAGGATGTTTGAAATTTCGCTCCGAGAAGCTAAATCATCATGATAGCAAAATTATCTCTTTAGTTTAGCAAAATGCGGAATTGGAGTTGACAACGCAAAAAGTTTAAAGTTTTAATACACCCAATAATTAAAAATCTTTAATATCTATAGGTACCTACTAAATCCTTTTTTTCCAAAAATACTTTTTAATAACAGTTTTGACTCGTGTATGTTTGACAGGGATTAGAGGAGCTCTTGGCTTAATGAGAACTGCCACTCGGGTCGATCTTTAGGTAAAGCTGTGCTTGCCAAGGTCGGTATGTGGATGGGTGACCGCCCGACATACCGAGTTTCCTCCGTGCCTCGGAAAGCACGTTAAGCTGTTGGTCCCGGCTGCCATATATATATAGATCTTTGGCAGTCGTTACAGGTAGTCAGTGACCTGAAATTCTGACATCCAGTCTTACCAAAGGGTATCGTATTACCTAGTATTTACTGGGTTGTGGAGGTCAGATAGGCAGTCGCTCCATGTAAAATACAGGTATTCAGCTGCATCCGGTTAGACTGAAAGCCGACCCCAATATAGTTGGGAAAAGGCTAGGCAGATGATGATGTTTGACAGGGATTCCCATGAACTTAATAAGGTATTATTTAAAAATGTCTCGCCGCAGCCTATTAAACAAATTATCCTTAATTCTACGAGTATTAGCATACTGGACGTGGTCGAGTGAGTCAGGTTCGATATTTAAATTACACTTGAACTGTCAAATGACGTCACAAAGAAGAGTTGTCTAGAAAGTTACCTACGATTTATATGATGTACCATAATAATAACTTAGATAACATTTTAATAAATGAAAGCTATAGGATATTGTTTATTACAATCATCAATCAATGTAAAAATATCTAAAATCTTAAAATCAAAAGAAAACAAGATAGAAACAAAAGGTTTAATTACTTTAAAAAAAAAATTGCTTCATAAAAACTCGTCCCAAATTGTTTTATTAAAATTATTCAACATCTCTTGTAGCAATCGTAGTAAATGTCAAAAGGTCACCGCCCGGTGATGTTGGTAAATCTCATTATCGAACTAGCGTCCTCATTTGGTCACGAAGACAGATAAATAAGGGTCTGAATTGGGCTCAATGCTTTCGTTTCCATTTCATCGGAAACGACTAACTGAAAAAGTTGAGTTATGTCTTCTAAGAATCGTAGAATTTTATCAGTTTTCCTGAAAGTTTTTCCCAGAAAAAAATATAAAGAAAATACCTGCAGAACATACATACTCGTCGACACTAGTGCGTCTATAACGAAATCATTATTTTTATCGAATAACATAGCAACGCGAAAACATCCGGGTTCGAACTAAAAACAAAACCCATTTTTAGCTTCACGTTAATTGTGTAAAATCACATTACTTCGTGACCTTCAAACATTTCTTGCAACGAAAGACTTTCATACAACATTCTTTATTTTGTTTGTGTCTAGATTCAGACAAAGCATGTGCGTATAACATGTTTTGTCGTATCCGTATCGTAATTTGTAGGTTTTCTAGAAAAATCCGGAATGTGTTTTGTTTAACGACAATTTCTGTGAAGGTGTTGAAGGACATTTTATGTTTAAATTTTAACATAAGTAATTATTTTTATAGTGAAGGGAATGAGAATATTGTGTCACATTTTGTGCTATAATTAGGTACTAATAGGTGATGATCTAGGCTCATTTCGGATTGGTCGGATAACGCAAATTGTAAACCAAATTGGAAAGCCATTCAGGAGACCTTTGCCCAGTTGTGGGACAGAATATGCTAATATCCAAAAGGTACCTACTAATAATACGGGAAAAACGCAAGGTACTAATAAATAGACACCAACCAAGCTTTTCGTGGTTATAAAAGACAATGGGCAAAAATGTATGAAAGATAGATACGTACCTAGATAGTGTAGATTAGATACACACCAATAAAACAGAAGCTGAGTGGGTAGGTCAAATAAATCAATTGTGCATTTTCTTTAGGTAGATAGGACATCAATAATAAAAAAATAATGAAATCTATCATAATTATTTTAGACGTATACCTACACAAAAAATAGCCTCTACAAAACAACTATTGTCTCAATGCGCTGTTCTCATCGTATTTTATGTTCTATGCGGTATTAGATTAGAGGTATTTAATTCAATTTTGGTTGAATATACCTAATCACGTTGCGTTCTGTAAATTGACAGCGTCAAATGTAGCGGTCAAATATTTCGCTATTTTTTTTTTTTAATGGGCTTGCTCTTGACTTCAATCTTGCCCTAAGGGCAGAGATGATGTCGACGATGGAACGAGCTTACCCAGAAGAAGCAGGGGCGTATTTACCCTAGGGCCATCCGGGCCATGGCCCGGGGCGCCAGAAAGCCAGGGGCGGCGTAGCCGCCCGGCCGCCCCTGGCCGATTGCATTTTGTTTTGATTTTGGCACCATTCTTTCCACTTTTACTTCTCACCTTTTTTATATTTTCTTAACAATTTCAATTCAAAATTAACATAACAAAACCAGGCGGCAACGTCAGGTCATGGTTTTCAGATCGGATAATTGCAAAACTATTGACTACTTACTTTGTAAAAATAAGGACAACCAAGCAAATGCGTATTTTCCTCGCCGCCGCCGCCGTCTTGGGGCGGTTTTTCGTACCTACTAGTCTTATGTATATTCCAGTCTGCCGTATGCCGCCCCAAAAATCAAGTGAACAAGCATTATCCTTCTAATCTGCCGCCTACCGTTTGCTATTCACAGTAAAAAGACAATCTAACCTATCTGGAACGCTAAAATTTTCTTGCTCGCTACGCTCGCATTGTAGTAACATTGGGATCAGTGTATATTTTTTTTAATGATAAAAAGAAAATCAGTTACTTTTCCGAGCCAGGGAGCAAAAATTTTCGAGCTCGCTTCGCTCGCTTTTGCATTTTCCCTCGAGTCTAATTCGTAATTAATCTGATTTGGCAAAAAAAATTTGAGCTCGTTCGCCTTTTTTTGTGAATTTTCGGAACGGCAAACCCTAACACACTATTAGCTATAATAATATTGACAAATATAAGCAAAAAAAAAAAAATCAAAAAAATTATTTGACTTTCAAAAATAAAACCCGAAGTGTAACATTTTATATACTTAATTAAAAAAGTATTTTGACTTTTGCTAGTTTTCTTTGCTAATGATGAAAAGGAGGGGGCGGCCAAATTAGGGTGGCCCCTCGGCGGCAAAAACGCACGCCACTACACTGGGGTCAACACAGACGTTGTTGAGGTCGTTTTCAGGTTTTCGTTGATTTATTAGTTACCTACTCGTTTGTAGCAAATAAAAGAGAATGCTTTTCAAATTTTTCTTGACTTCTGGGGCGGCAAAAGTTATTGGCCCGGGCGCCAAATTTCAAAATACGCCCCTGAGAAGAAGCCTGTTTACTCGCGACTTAAACAGATTAGGGTTATATGAACTCGGAAAAAACGACGCAGGCAGGGAATTCCACTCCTTGGCTGTGTTATGCAATTATTTAACATCTGACAACCAGTCTTACCAATTCTAATTGGGTTGTGGAGGTCAGATAGGCAATACCTCTGTGTAAATTACTGGTATTCAGCTGCATCCGGTCAGACTGTGTTGAGAACAGGCTAGGCAAATAATGATAATACAGGTATTAAGTTATCAGAGTTCAGCTGGAACTATCATGAATTTTGTATTTGTACGGATTTCCTATTAAACTAATTGACACGGAAGGATATAACAAAATTGCTGATTCTAATGGGTAACTACCCAACCACACCCAACGATCATCGTAAGTACTTTTAAATCTTTTCAGTTTAATAATTAAATAATAGATATCTAAAAGTGGTGCCTCCAACTAAGTATACCTAATTATTTCCTATAAAAAAACGCTAAAAAATATAATAATATAATAAATTTGAGAAGACGCACCTTTGCAGAGCTAGATATCAAAAGGTAATTTTTTTTTTTTTTATATAGTTACAGTCAAGGATAGGTTAGCCACCTTTATAGTAAATCACTTTTTTACCGACACAATGAAACAAATGACAGTCTGAAGAAATGATATAAGCCGCCTCCCCGTCGATCAGAACCAGGCCCGCGTCGGTGGTGCGTTGTGTTCCACTGAGCCTTAATGAGACCAATGTCAGCATATTGGACGGGGCTCGCTAGGGCCATTGCCTGCCAGGGTTGCGACTTTTGTCACCGGAGCCCTGAAACGCAAAAGACATTAGGAGGAGCACGGATAGGTTTTAGTCAATAAGAGTCTGACACTCCCTTCTGCTGTGCCCAGAGCGAGATTGCGTAGAGATTTTATGATTTCCTACCCTAAAAAAAAGGGAAAGGAAATAATGTGTTAGAGACGACATCAAGAAAATTGATGTCAATTTTTATAAGACGTGCCTCATCATCATCATCATCATCAGCCTATAATGTTCCCACTGCAGGGACTCAGGCCTCCTCTCTAGGAGAGGGATGGGCTATAATCCACCACGCGGGCCCAGTGCGGATTAATAGATAATAATAATAATAATAATAATAATATTCCACAACTAGAGATGTCACATGTCTTCAAATTTTTTGGTTCTAAGACATGCCGGTTTCCTCACGATGTTTTCCTTCACCGTTTTGAGACCAGTGGTGATGAAATAAATTACACAATGTGCCTGACTGGGATTCGAACCCACGACTCACTGTTCGTAAGTCGGGGCCGCCACCACTGGGCCACCACTGCTCCCTAAGACGTGCCTGGCTATAGTATAATCCATTTGTTTCTTTATATTAAATCAATTCACTTATACCTATGTTTAATGCGAGTTTTCGTAGTCTCAACACTGTATTAATATACATATTTTGTTTATGTATCTACATACATAATTGCCTAGTAAATAACGTATAGGTAAGCACTGGACCGTTGCAAATCATCATCTCAGACCGTCAGTGAGTTAACCTGTTTTAACATCAAGCGTTCTATAGCCATGAGGTTTTCTCACGTTTTACTCAATTAAATAATTACTTTTAAATAATGTTTTAGAAGTTTTTGTATCGTACGATTCTTATGTGTCAAGTTTTTGTCCAAAACGCAATCTAAGTACATATGTTAGTGTGTAGCTCATTTGTCATTAGTCACCTGATGACATATTTCGACGAAATATAAAGAAAAAACTTAATTTTCCATCAAACATTTAATAATGAGAGCTAGTTTTGTCCAAACGATATCCAAATTACTTGAATTTCTAATTTAAATTATCGCATAAATAAATTGGCTGACGTGTCAAAGTCACCCGGTAATTTATCATTTACTAACTTTTCTATGAAATATCAAAATCAAAACATTTATTTCAAGTAGGCCCAGTTACAGGCACTTTTGAATAGTGGAACAAATACTAAATAAACTAATAAGCTAAAGTCCCAGTGACAAAGCATAATAACTGTGAGAGTAGAGTACTGTAGTTGACCAATCCAAAGCGTTGGTCTCATGAGAAGAAGGGCAAGAAACTCCATGGACACTCTTTTTATTTTAATCATAATATTGTTTCAAAACTTTGGTTACATGATTCATGTTGAGATGGTATATTATGTGAGGACGATGTAGCAAGATGTACCTATATATAAGTGTCCACAGTAAAGTAAAAAACGACGATTCAAAAATAAAATAATAATTCAAACAATCCGTGACAGGTATAACTGGCTGGTAGGTACATCACTAGTTCTCCACCTAAACTAGTGAATCTTATAAGATACTACAATATTCATAGGCTGATAGCCTATCTAATAACTTATGCTATTATAAGGCACTGGTGTATTCCTGCCACTATATCTAATATTAATAACTAAGGTATTCATTTATTTTTTGTGTTATAAATTGATAGTTTCGAAGCTAGTCTGTCATTAGTAGCGGTCGCTACACAAGTATTGCCTTTAAGTCTTGAAGATCAAACTAAACCTGCATAATATCATTATATTTATTTGGGATCTTCAAAAACGAAACAAAAATATTACGTCATATAAATAAAGGACGACCATAAGTATTAGGTAGGTGTTCCTTCACTTATAAAATCATCTGATCAAAGGATAATGGGCAAAATAGTTCCACCTTCAAAAACAAAACGACCAGACGATTGCAGTAGAATGGTTGGGTTTTGAATGGTGGTTTAACCATGTAATTTATTTATGTTTTTTTTTTATCAAACCCGCGTAATCCAGTTGTATGTACCCAATAAATAAACAGCAACCACATGTAAGAGTCATTGATATTTATGGATAAACAATAAATTTTCCAAACTAAGCAAAAAAAACAAAATGGTGTTTCTGTAAAGCCCCGAGAGGCCGAGATTTTCTAGTTTTTAAGTTCGTATTAACTTAAATCCGGTTTCTGG
Source organism: Diarsia mendica (assembly GCA_949316265.1). Taxonomy (NCBI): domain Eukaryota; kingdom Metazoa; phylum Arthropoda; class Insecta; order Lepidoptera; family Noctuidae; genus Diarsia; species Diarsia mendica. Next base: position 13,242,085 of record OX438903.1, on the reverse strand, counting down.
TCAAAGATATGTTGTTATGAACCTAAACCAGCGGATGCTTAGGTAGGTATAAAATTAAATATAATGTAATACAAAGTTATCAAAGATTCTTCAGTTCACATCAAACAGTCAAACTATTTATATTGCGAATGCAAATATATCCTCGGCTTTGGTTATTTAAAACAATAGTCATCTGTGACAAAGACATCTAAAAATCTTGCAGGATTTCTAAGCATGATGATAATTTTCGAAGCAAGACAGCATGAATGAATTCTGGCCTAGTCATTTTTGTTCTGCCGGGTAATTACGTAACCTTCTATAAACCTATTTGACAATTCAACAACATTCATTGCGTTATTGACGTGGTCGTACACACGGCGACAGATCAAACTATACATTTCTCGTATAACCTGATCTAGCTTTGTAAAGGTATAAATTGGTTTGTACAATTTGATTGCTGCCGTGCGTCACTATGCGTTTTTAAACTTATAAAAGCAATGGATCAGTATAGTTTCTTCAAACTCTCTTGAATTGTCAAAAAATAATGTGTCAGGCAATTGATTGGGGTGCTGGTCATTTTTATCCCTATGTCTATTTCAGCCAAAGTTACCATTAGCATTAAATATTCATGATATTTTGTATGTATTTTCAGAAGTTTTCTTTCGCCTAATCTCTTATGAATTGAGATAAGAATCTTTTGCTTATTTATTCTTTTTTGCACTTGTAGAAAGTAAAGAAAACACGTCCCATAGATAGTCAATAACTGATAGAGCATGCTCTGTATCACCTACTCATACTTCACTATAACCTTTCACTTAAACGCCTCCATATATTATGCTAATGACCTAGACAAGTGGCTATAGCTTTCAAATCGTTGCATATTTCTACAAAGGCTTTGAACTGGCAAACACTGAAATGCTTGTAGGTATTTAGCATTTGCCTCCGTGGTCGAGTTTAGGCGTTTGCTTTGTGACCCGGTGGTCGTGGTTTCGATTCCTAGGGAAGCATACTTTGTAAAGTTGTTTCCAGTTTCGCTAGGACATTGCATGCTTGAACCACTTGATTTTCTGATAAAAAGATGATTCCGTGCTTCGGAAGGCACGTATATGTATAAGCCGGTGCCAAATGGCGGTCGTCAAACCATGTCAGAGTCCCTTGAGGCGGTTTAGTGGGTTTTCGTTAGACCTTACTGCCCAAACGATAAGATGAAGAATGGCATAGGCATATCAGTGGCTTTGAATGCCGTTTTGTCCATGCCCGCTGTTCAATATAAAATAAGTTAACAGTGCGTAGTTGAAGGTGTGGCTGAAGAACAGGTTTTCAAGTTATTTATGATTTTTCAAAAATCAGCTACTAACCAAAGTAACAGGAAAATTAAAAACTTGTTCGAATGTCATTTTTGCATTTAAGTAAAAGGTTATCTGAAAGATTTACTAACATTACAAAAAATGTTAGCTAATAATTTAGATTTAAATCATGATAATTTTTTTTTTTCAAATTACATGTTTATATTGAGGTAAAAGGTCAACTAAATTATTAACACTTTAAATAAATAATTCTTCCTGGTTTCACTAATTCCTGTATTTAGTTAGGTACCCATAGATACCTAAAACTTAACATAATTTTCAATTTCATAACAAGTTTTAAATTAATTGAACATTTTGTGGTCGATAGTTAATGTTTTGCGTTGAATTGACAATTTATTGTGGTCTGGATATCCCATCTTGATGGAAATCGTGTTCTGATTCCATTGTGTATGGAAAATAAATATACATCAATGATTGTTATCGCACTAATGAGATACGTATAGTGTGGTTGTGAAACCAATAATTAATAAGCTATTGCAAAACACATTAAAATAATTGTCATGTAGAAAACCGTCCTAGGTACCTATTCAGTTTATTGAATTTTAAAAGCTTAAGCTAAACTTGTTGAGTTACTTTTAGAAACGTTATTTTAGAAAAATATAATCAACATAAATAAATAAGATTGCAAAGCTAACATCTTTTTTTTTCTAATAAAGATCATAGTAAAACAATGATGCAATATTCGTATTACTCATTTATGTTGTAATTTCACTGACCACAATTTAAACAAGAATTGTCGACCACAAAATATTATTGCACCCTGTAGAATAGTAGAAAAAAAAAACATTACTAATACCAGCCAATCGTTTGCGACCACTGGCTGTAATTGTTTTCTTAATTTTGCAGTCTCAGTCTCAATGCGGAAAGGTCGTATTAAACCCCATACCGCTGGTGGTGAATGGTACCCCCACTTTGGAAGGACAGTGGCCGTGGCACATCGCTCTCTATCAAACTCAGGTAAGAGTATGTAAGACCGTTTTGTTGCTTTCCAGATTTCCTGCGTGCCTCATTTGGTATTAACACACAGGTTACAAAAAGTAGAAAACCGTTTTACGTCCATCACATCACTATCTCAGGACCAGTTGAAAACCAGCGTCGGAAACTAACAGCTCTACTTTTACGAAAAGCCATGATGAGTTAAAATTCGATGTGTCCCTTGAAAATGTACCTAGGTAGCCATTTTCAAGGGATACATACATGCATCGAATTTCATATTTCAATTTTTACATTGAATCTGTATTGCTTTGCATTTTTAAGGTTTTTCATCTGCAACACTAAAAACTCCCAGTATTGTAAGATATCTTAGACTCGACGAATTTGTTATATTTTTACCCATCCTCCTTTTTGTGACGCACAAAACCATAAAAGCATTGCATGCAGCTAATCAACAGGAGACCTCTTAATTACAGACTGTGGACAACAAATATATCTGCGGAGGTACCCTGGTGACCCACAGACACGTCATCACGGCAGCCCATTGCGTTACCAGGAAGTCCTCGCAGCGCCTCGTCGACCAGAACACCCTGACCGTCTACCTGGGGAAGCACAACCTTAGGAACTCCGTCGATGGAGTGCAGATTAGATTTGTAAGTAATACTTTGATTTTTTCACATAAAGTTAGGTGTTTATTAGCACGGGTTAAGTGACGTTAAGTGTCCTTTTTAGGGTTCCGTAGTCAACTAGGAACCCAGAGTTTCGCCATGTCTGTCTGTCCGGCTCAATCTCTGTGACCGTTAGCACTTGAAAGCTGGTTACCAATATGTGTATCAATCACGCCGACAGTGATAAAATGAAAATTGGAAAAAAATGTTTTATTAGGGTAGGGGTTGGGGTAAAAAAAAAATCACTTCCCACTTTACGTATAGAGGGGGGGGGGCTCAGTGATTTTTTTTTAATGTCAACCCTAACGTGTGATATATTGTTGGAATGGTATTTAAAAATGAATAGGGGTATACTAAAATCATTTTATGATAATGTCAGTGTCGGAAATAATCGCTCCAAAAGTAAAAAACAATGTGTGTCCCCCCCCCCCCCCCTCTAACTTTTAAAGCAAAATTTAGAAAATATGAATAAAATCTGAAAAGTAGAACTTTATAAGGACTTTCTAGGAAAATAATTTTGAACTTGGTTGGAAACAGAAAGACAAAAAGTTTTACAAAATAATTTCTGGACTAAGTTTGTAGTATAATCGTATAATTATGCAAGCATTTTTTTAACTTCGTTTAGAACGTATCTTTTATCAAACAAAAAAAGAATTATTACTACGGAACCCTACACTGAGCGTGGCCCGACACGCTCTTGGCCGGTTTTTTTCAATTTGCTGCGGACTGTGCATCATCAACCTCATCATGTTCCTGCGCTAATCCCAGCTTGTCTATTTGGGGTCGGCGCAACGTGTTTTCTTCTTCCATTCTTCCCTGTTAGACGAATGAAAGTAAATATAATTCTTAAGCCGGTTTTTTTGCAAAAATATTGTTGTTTGTTTAGTAAAAAAAACAGTACTTGTTCCAACTAAACCTCTATGTACATCAATTTGACAAGAAAGTTTGAAATCTTATGAATTAATTTGTCCCCGAATTCTATTTTGCTGCATAAAAATGTACCAAACAACTTTTATCCATCGTTCTTTAAAATAAAAGAACTGCTAGCCCGTAGGCTGAAAAATAAACACAGTTAAAGAAACTTGGTCCAAGACGAGTCTTCTTCATCTATGAACTCTATTCCCACTACAAAAGTTTTATGACTCACTAATGAGCTCTCATAAACTTTGAGCTCAACATTCAGCTCAACATTCATAGCTTTTATTTGTTCGTTAAGCCACTTGAGAAACTCCACAACTGCGCTATTGGGTTCTCGCTTCCTTTTTCTGCGAAAATCTTTTAATTAAAAGATTTTAATTGGTAAACAATGAGTTTTGCTAACACTTTGAAACAATTAAGCATATTTTATTTAATAAGAAGTCCACAAAAACAAACACACAAATGCAAATATTTATGCTTTAGCAAACGGAAAAAGAAAATGCATCCGCTAACGATATTTTTATTTCACTTAAAGATCACATTATGGTATTATTCTACTTTAGATTGGCCATAAATAAGTACTTATACCCAATTTCTGAATTGAGAATTTAAAGATCAACCTCTACTTTAGCATAACTTAGGGCGATTGAGTACCTATCTACAACAAAATCCGATTCGCTATTATTTTTGCAGAAAACCGAATGCAAAAATAAGAGTTGACAAACACAAGAGTGATCTACGAATTCTCTCTAAAAATAATTTTAAATTCTCATTGAAAGTTTACGAATTATTTTAAACAATTGCGAGTCCTCCAATACGATTTGTGCTCAAATAAATTAGCACCCCTTTGTCTGATCGGCCGTTGAATTACAAAACAGGATCAGAAATCAACAAGATTAATTAACTGAGGGCGAGAACTTTGGCCGTGTCTATTGCTTAATTTACAACTGATCGATTTTGGATGCTTCTCCTTTGATAGCCCTGGTTTCGTTGGCCGCGGAATAATTTATGCAGGCAATGGTTTACTAGATTTTTTTAAACCTACAATGCTTTTTATCGGTAACTTCCTGTAACACCCTTCGAGTTGTGAGTTTTATTGAAGTTTTATTGTGTTTACATTGTATCAATCTTGGAAACTAGTAATTATGCGAGTATAATAAATAACTTATATTTTCCTGTTACATTATCCGAATTCGATTTTGAAAAAACACAATCGAAAAATGATAAATTGGACGAGATTTGGAAAATTGCTAAATCGTATTATTCGTATTCACTTCAAGACCGTAATCCGTGCCAGAGCCCACGACGGCCAGACCTTCGTTATTTTATAAAAGCTGAAAGTTGGTCTGTGCATGACCCCTATACAGGTAAGAACGACCACCGAATATAGAGTTTGGGCTGTGGTGCCTTTGGCAGTTAGCGGGTAGTAAAGGTGTATAAAATAGTACCTTATTTTCGTTAAAGTATAAAGCTCAAGTTTTTGATATTGTCTTCGGCTAAACTTAAGAAACCTCGTCTTCCATTGCCGGACACTTCTGACGGTTCCAACCCCCTGCCAGACACCCCTAAAATTAAGATTGTTCACGCATGATGTTGAGGCTGTGCTGATTGCTATAAAAAACCGCAGGCGTTCTATTCTTTGGGGAACCTACCTGCATTCACGTCATGCGTCATGACTCAAAATTAGCTCATCATCTTCGGACAGCCAATGTAGCACCAATGGGAGATAAGTCTAAGATTACTTAGTACTAGATTCTCGATTTTTTCACGAGGAACGTTAGCAGTTAGCTTCTCCTTTATTACTAACCACATTCAAATCTCAGCCTTGTTCTGTGTAGCTTAATTTTAAATCCTTAAATTATTGAACCTATTCTTTTCTATTTTACCAAGTTACTAACTTCTTATTGCAATAAACCATTTTATGTTGGAGAAACTATGAAGGCTCATTTTGAAATTCAGAACCACAAATTGAACGGCGACGGCGACACGGTTGGCGCAGTGGCTAAGCGATTGGACTGCTGCGCTCGGTGTCGCGGGTTCGATCCCCGCACGGAACAAGTATTTGTATTGCCTACAGATAGTTGTTTCGGGTCTGGGCGTGTTAGAGTATGTGATTTTCAATGTTTGTAAACGCACCCACGATACAGGAGAAATTCCTAGTGTGGGGCAACGTTTTTTTAAGAAAAAAAAAATATTATACTTTTATTGTAGTACAAAAGCTGATTTTATATAAGTTGCCCTAAAGTTGGCCCTATAAAAATATGTTACCGGACAGTTTCAATGGTTTTTACATCTTGTCAGACACCTTGAAAGTTCGCCACAGCCACTTTATTCTATAACTATTAGGACTACACAATTTAAACTAGTTAAGTAGATGTATTCTGTGAACCAATTTACGATTCTTATACAAAACCAAAAATATGTAAAAGATTAAGGGGGATTTTTTTAATCAAACCTATACATGTGGGGTGTCTATAGATAGGTCTTTAAAAATGACATTGTGGTCTCTGAAACCATTTTTCCTCAAAGTCAATCGTTTGAAAGATAGACACTTACAAAGTGGTAAAGTGTGTCTGGCAGGGGGTTGGAACCGTCAGAAGTGTCCGGCAATGGAAGACGAGGTTTCTTAAGTTTAGCCGAAGACAATATCAAAAAATTGAGCTTTATACTTTAACGAAAATAAGGTACTATTTTATACACCTTTACTACCCGATACCTGCCAAAGGCACCACAGCCCAAACTCAATATTCGGTGGTCGTTCTTACCTGTATAGGGGTCATGCACAGACCAACTTTCAGCTTTTATAAAATAACGAAGGTCTGGCTGTCGTGGGCTCTAAGGCTATCATGCGTCTGTCTGTCAGTTATTTTTTAAAACCTTCACGTAAGTCTAATGACCTTGAAAGTAGAAATAACAACAATGCAAAAATACTCAGACATTCAATAAATAGAATGCTACTTAGAAGGTATTTTTTAAAACAAGCATCTTGTAGCAAACTAACTAAGGAAACGATCGGTCTTAAGCTTAGGACATTAATTAAAATAACTAATAAAAACAAAATGGCGACTGTTCACTCTTTTTGGCGCCAACAGAATGAAAATGGCGGAACAAAAATACACAATAATTACAGAGAATGAGTGACACTAGCTCGGATGCTGAATGTCATATTAGTGACAATTACGAACCCCTGTGCCATGTTCCGCGTTTACGTCCAATCCTGAGTTGAATATTGATGGTAGTAGCTACCTATATGTGGGCTGGGATTTCATTTCGTTGTCTAGCGAAATTGTCGTTGAAATTGTATGTTTTTTTTAAATTGTACAATTTGGTAACGTGGGTCCGTTTGTGGCTCTAGAAATTACTGCTAACCTTATTTTTATGCATTTCCAGGTGAAAGAAATCTATGTAAACCCGAACTACAACGCCAGCACCTTCAGCCGTGACGTCGCCATCTTGGAGCTACGTGAACCCGTCACGTACTCCGACTATGTCAGGCCTGCCTGTCTCTGGCCTGACAACGAGACTGACCTCAAGAATGTCATCGGGAAGAAGGGATCGGTATGTATTTTTTCATTATATTCTTTTTTTTCGCAGGATAAGGAACGGTAAAAGAAATTCTGGATTAGAAGGTGAATTTTTAATAGTACCTACATTGTTACCTTAGGGGTAAAAGGAACTTATTTAGGCCCCGAGACGGGGTTTGGCGCCTGAGCGCAGCGAGGGCGCTAATAGTTCGAGGGACTAAACAAGTCTTTAACCCGAGGTAAACACTGTGCTTTTCATTACGAATACAAGGAAAGTTGATGGGAATAGGCTTGCGCCCAATTACCTAAATCGAAAGAATGAAGAAAGAAAAGGTACCTATTTATTGGTTTCACAAAGGACAAAAAAAATGACAAAAAAAATAAAATAGTAAACATATGAGAAACACTTAGATCGGTTAAATCTAATCGGTGGATGGCAATAGTCTTGGTCCTAATTACATCGGTTGGCAAATTGGTGGATGGCAATAGGTTGATCCTAATTACATCGGTTGATGGCAATAGGCTTGCTCCTAATTAGATTAGTTGATGGCAATAGGCGCACTCCTTATTACATCGGTTGATAGCAATAGGCTTGCTCCTAATTAAATTGTTTGATGACAATAGGCTTGCCCCCAATTACATCAGTTGATGGCAATAGATCGACTTGCTCCTAATTAAATTGGTTGATGGCAATAGGTTTGCTCCCAATTACCTAAACCGGTTGATGGCAATAGGCTTGCTCCTAACTGCATTGGTTTATGCCAATAAGCTTGCCCCTAATAACATCGGTTGATGGTAATACGCTTGCCCCCAATTACATCAGTTGATGGTAATAGGCTTGCTCCTAATTAGGTACATTTGTTGATGGCAATAGGCTTGCACCTAATCACATCAGTTGGTGGCAATAGGCTTGCTCCCAATTACATCAGTTGATGGCAATGGGCTTGCTCCTAATTACATTTGTTGGTGGCAATAGGCTTGCACCTAATCACATCAGTTGATGGCAATAGATCGACTTGCTCCTAATTAAATTGTTTGATAGCAATAGGTTTGCTCCCAATTACCTAAACCGGTTGATGGCAATAGGCTTGCTTCTAACTACATTGGTTGATGCCAAAAGGCTTGCCCCTAATAACATCGGTTGATGGTAATAGGCTTGCCCCCAATTACATCAGTTGATGGTAATAGGCTTGCTCCTAATTACATAGGTTGATGGCAATAGGCTTGGTCTCAATTACATAAGTTGATGGCAATGGGCTTGCTCCTAATTACATTTTTGATGGCAATAGGCTTGCACCTAATCACATCAGTTGGTGGCAATAGGCTTGCTACCAATTACATCAGTTGATGGCAATAGGCTTGCTCCTAATTACATTGGTTGATGGCATGCTTGCTTCCAATTACATCAAATAATTTGACAGCTGTCAGTAGAAAGCGATTCTCCCTAGGGCTGAAAAGTAGTACTTTCAACCCGCTCCGCAGGCATGATATGACCTACTTTCGGAGTATGAGTAGTGAAAAACATATTACCTATGCTATTTGAAGGACCAATAGACCGATTTTACCAACGTTCGTTTATTCGAGGAATAAAATTGAACAGTATTTCCATACTAAAACTGCACCAAAATTAAACAAAAACCAGCTAATTCATTGCAAAATGAATCTAACTTTGGTTTAACTGCACCAAACACGAACCACAGATAATTAAAGTCAGACAGCAAACAGATCTATGGTTCGGGCGGTCAATTAGCAACTTTATGGATGGCGCGGGCAAAGGCAGCGCGTCCATTCCGCCCGGCAGGCGGCAACTCGCTGCGAATGCAGTTTTGTCCGAACACCGTAATTATCCAACGCTTTGCAGCTGCCATGAACATTCAATTAGTGCCCGCCATATTGCCCGCTCTCTTAATTAGCTGAAAGAGAACGTGTAAATAATTGTTCAGATGATTCTGAAAAATAGACTATGGAAATACCTTGTTTATATGAATGGATGTTTTTTTTGTTTATTTTAACAAAACCTCTTTTCCCCCTTCTAACTATTGAACTATGAATAAGAAAACCTTTACCTACATTAGGTACGCAGATTACGCAAGTCATCTATTGGCAGTATAAAAAAAACCGGCCAAGTGCATGTCAGACCACGCACAATGTAGGGTTCCGTAGTTGCCCATCAAAATTATATGTGAACTTAATAAACTGATTGACCACCCTGCCTACCTGCCACCGAACGGTGATTTTTATTGTAAAAATAAAACAAACTTACATTTGCTGTTTTGAGACCTGCGCGACATTATTCATAGGAAAATATTTCATTTTTTTTTTTTAAACGTTGCCCCACACTAGGAATTTCTCCTGTATCGTGGGTGCATTCACAAACATTTAAACTCACATACACAAATACCCAGACCCGGAACAACTATCTGTAGGTCTTACAAATATTTGTTCCGTGCGGGGATCGAACCCGCGACATGCAGCGCGGCAGTCCATTGCTTGAGCAACTGCGCCAGCAAAAGTACCTTTACATTTTATAAATTGGTCGATTATTACTCGTAAACTTGTAAAGCCTACTTAGCTGTGATAGTTTTCCTTTTATTTTCGTTATATTTTATGTTGATTATTATGCTACTACCATGATTTTTATCACACGCCCAAAAACAACCCTTAAAATAACTAAAAAAATGTGTATTATACACATCTGCATACCCCCTCAGAGGTGGTTTAGGTTGGAACACTTGAGTATAATTTTCAGTTTAAAGCTTAATATTTCACAAACGAGTCCCTTAATCGAAAAACTGTTTGCGCAAACTCGCAATATTTTTTAAAGACCTATCCAACGACATCCATAACAATGGACTTCGCGAAGAAAAAAATCATCCCACTTTAATGTGTACCTACTGGATGTTTTAAAATTAAAATACTAGATTAATTGAAATATTTATTGGAGCGAAAACAACATGAACATAACAAGTCAAGAAGTAACAACCACAGACAACACATTTATTTTTTTAAAATCTAGGATACCATAAATCACCTTCCCCATAAGATTTTTAAAACAACAATTATATATCTTCCCCAGTATTAATTTCTTAGTTTACAAATTTAAAATTTGTCTAGGTTTAACCTGTCTACCACTACGAGTAACAATTATTTTCTGACCGTGATTAGGAATTTTAGGTGAAGGTTTAGACCCAGAAATTGTTGAATTGTTATGATTATTTGAACAATCATTTCTTATCTCTATATTCTCATCAAATAAAAAACTATTATTACAATAAGTGGTATTCTTAGTAAATGATTTTTTTATGTTTACAATGTTTCTTCTTATTAAATTAGTCTGTCCCTCTCCCTGAATCCAATATGATCTTGGTTCTTTACTCTTTGAAACAATTTTCCCTTTTTTCCAATTCTTATCTTTATTATTATTAAAAACCACATAATCTCCTATCTTAAACTCTTGTTCCTTCCTTTTAATGAACAGATCATGTTGTATTTTATTCACAGATTGTCTCAACAATAACAACTTATGAACATGAGTTTCAACTTTTGGTTGTAACAGTTCTGAGCTAGTTGGGATAAGAGTGCGAACTCTTCTGCTATTAAGAATTTGTGAAGGGGAAACATCCAGACCCGACAATGGAGTATTATTATATGACATTAGATAATCCCTATAATCCACCTTATCATAATGAGCTTTCTTAATTATATTTTTGCCAATATGAACTGCTTTCTCTGCCATGCCGTTGCTTTTTGGGTAATGGGGACTACTAGTGGTTAATGAAATATCCTTACTTTTATAATATGTATGACATTCAAACGAATTGAACGGATTATTATCAGACACAATTTCTTGTGGATAACCAAATCTCGTGAAAACTTCTTGGAAAGCATCAATGATAGATTTGGAAGTTTTATCAGATAATGGTCTTATTTCCAACCAGTGGGAAAAATAGTCCACAATAACCAGAAAATATTTGCCTGCAAATTCAAGTATGTCTGTCCCAACCTTAGCAAATCTTAATTGAGGTATTTTATGTGGCAACATGGTATCTCTGGGATTTGCTGGACGAAATTTCTCACACGTGCGACATTTTAATACAAAATCATTGATGTCTTTAGACATTCCAGGCCAAAAGAATAATTGCCTAGCCTTATTTATAGATTTGGAAATTCCTGGATGACTGTGATGAACTAAGTCAAGAACATATGGCCTCAAAGATTTAGGTACAATAATTTTATTTTCATAAAATGCCAAATCAGACTCAAAGTAAATATTGTCTTTAATTTTAAAATATTCATTAACTTCTTTCGAAATTTTGTTTTGATCAGGCCATCCATTACAACAATATAATTTTAGTAAGCTCAAACATTGATCCGAGTTGGTTTCTTTTATAAAAATAGACTTTTTTTCAGTGGACATCGGCAAATGTACTGAAACAGTGTGTACCATACTTAACATGTCACTGTCAGTTTCGGTAACATTTAGACAATTCCGTGACAACATATCCGCAAAGTGTAATAATTTACCCGGAACATAATAGACATTCATGTTGTACATTAACAATTTTAACCTAAGGCGTTTCAACCTTGGCGAACCTATTTTGCATATAGGCTTTAACATAATTGAGACAATCGGTTTATGATCAGTTTGAACATCTACATGTGAACCATAAATGTACCTGTGGAATTTCTTTACCGCAAAACAAATCGAAAGCAATTCTTTTTCAGTCTGGCTATAGTTAAGCTCAGTTTCATTCATAGTTCTTGAACCACAAGATACCAATCTCAAAATATTTTTCTCATCTTTTTGAAAAAGACAACAGCCCAAACCACTTTTGGAGGCATCACATTGTAAGACTATTTTCTTACTTGTGTCAAAAGGTGTCAATGCAGGTGCTAGGCATATTTGTCTTTTAAGCTCTGCAAATGCAAGCCTATGTGCAGGCAACCAAATAAACTCAGTGTTCTTTTTGAGTAACTTGCACAGAGGTGCCATTAAACTAGCCATATTTGTGACATACCTTCTGACATAATTAAATGAACCCAATATTTGTCTAAGCTCATCTTTATTTTGAGGTTCTTTTAAACTCAAAAGTGACTGAACTCTGTCTTTGTCAAGTGACATGCCGTTTTCATTAAATACTTGACCTACATATTTAACTTCACTTTTTTTATATTGAAATTTATTTTTGTTGAACACAATTCCTAGTTCTTTTGCCTTTTTAATTACACTTGACAAGGCAAGGTCATGTTCCTCAACTGATGATCCCATAACTAAGATATCATCTGCCCATACTACCACATTGTTTATCTCACCAAAATGTTGTTCGAGAACATCTTGGAAGAGTTCCGGAGCATTCATGAGACCAAAAGGTAAGACAAGATATCTATATACCCCGAAAGTAGTAGCAAAACAGCACTTCCAAGATGCTTCTTCAGTAAGCAACAGATGATGGAAACCTTCAGTGAGATCCAACACAGAAAATATATTTTTATCTTTGAGTTTAAGATTTAAATCATCAAGTGTAGGTAAAACTTTTGGTTTTTTTACAATATACTTATTTAAGTCAGATGGATCGAGGCACAGTCTTACCCGCCCATCCGGCTTCTCGACAATAACAATTCGGTTAACACAAGCATTTTCATTAATTTTATCCACTTTAACAATAGCTTTTCTTTCCTCTAACCTCTTTAATTCACACTTCAACGGATCCTGTAAACAAGTGGGCAATCTAGCTGCTGGATGACAAATTTGTTCATCAAAAGATTTGGTAGGTATATCAATTTTACCCGGCAACCTGCCTATGCCCTCAAAAACTACAATATTTAGTTTCACAAAATTATTTTTTTCAAGGTCAGAGTTTGTGTCACAGCTGTGCACGCGCTTCACTAAATTTAAAGCTACACAGCCAGGTAGCCCAAGCAACATGGTATTACAATTTACAATCACAAAATTTTCATGACATTCATAAGTTTTGTATCTACATGACATATTTACAATGCCTAATGGCTCAACTTTTTCTCCTGCAAAAGATTCAATTTTTAAATTTGTTGACTGTAATTTAAATTTATTACTTTTATTAATTTTCTCAAAAACTTGTTTGGGCATAACACTTATATCTGCACCAGTGTCTAATTTACATTTTATCACTTGACTTTCAATAGAAATATTTTCAGTCCACTCATTTGCTTTGTTTACATCGGATTTGACCACCCCACAAAATAAACTTTCATTAGAATCTGACACATTTAACTCACGAACTTTAGGGTCCTTCTTAACTTTACAACTCACTGCAAAGTGGTTTAAAAGTCCACATTTGGCACATTGCTTTCCATAGGCAGGACACTCTCGCGGCCCATGATGTTTTTGACAACGACGACAATCAAATTTATCTGTGTTTTTATTCACAGTTTTATTCTTCATGCTATCTCTAGCCGAACCCTTTCTAAATTTCACAGCATCCACATCGAGGGTGGGATTCATTTCCTTGACTTGTGTGCGACTAACTTCACTTGCACGACAGATGTCTGCAACTTTATCCACAGTGAGACCCTCACGTCGTAATAGACTTTCTTGGAGACTCTTGTCTGCAATGCCCTGTATAATTCTGTCTCTTAGCAGTTGGTCTTCTAGGCTTTCTGAGGATGTTTCACTATAATTACACGTGCTGATGAGTTGTCTAAGATGGGTGAAAAAAATTTCAAACGATTCTCCCGGAGCCTGTTTTCTTTCATTAAATTTATACCTTTCAAAGGTTTCATTGCATTTAGGCTGCACATACTTCTCAATAGCCACAATGACTTTGTCAAATTCTTCAAAATCTGTTTTCGTCAATTTGAAGGTTAGAATAATTTTTGTGCTCTCCGGCCCCATCATGTTCCTAAGCAATGAGAGCTTAACTCGGTCTGATGCTTCATCTTGGCCAATTCCTATTAGATAATCATTAAAAAGGCATTTCCAAAACCGCCATTCCGATGCTGCAGTTGGCGACCTCAAGTCAAAATTCGGTGGCAGTTTAACTGGATTGCTATCCATGTTAAGAACACTTTTCAAACTTTATACTTGTTGAATACTTACAATTTACATTGGCTGCGCCATGTTTTAAAATTAAAATACTAGATTAAATGAAATATTTATTGGAGCGAAAACAACATGAACATAACAAGTCAAGAAGTAACAACCACAGACAACACATTTATTTTTTTTAAATCTAGGATACCATAAATCACTGGAGTTTTTTTTTTCCTTTTTTTCCCACTGCTGGGCAAAGGCCTCTCCCATAGTCTTCCACTCTTCTCTCCGTGCGCTTTTCTCCGGCCAATCTCGCGCAAAAGCCTCTGTCGTCAAGCCAGCGTTTTCTAGGCTTCCCTCGGCGACGACGCCCGTCTTCTGGCACCCACTGCATGACGACTCTAGCCCATCGGTCCTGGTGCATTCTGCAGACATGTCCCGCCCAATCCCACTTTAACCCAGCAGTTTTGTTGCCCACATCAGCGATTCCGGTTTTTGAGCGTATTGTGGTATTTCCATGATACTACGTTTCATCGCTCTTCGGCAAACCTTGATTTTGGACTTTTGTGACTCGGTCAGTGACCAAGTTTGAGCACCGTAGGTCATTATATATACCATAAAAAAAAGAGAATGTGGCACTCGGAGACTGCCGCGGTAAAGCTATTGCATAGCATTTTTTATCAATTATTTAATTTGACAACCTCAGTTGACAACCTTGTTATTTTCCGTAACCATAGCAACCTGTTTGAAATTTTCGTTACGGAATTCGCTCTCCACGCTCAAGGCCCGCGATAGAAGCTATGCAATAGCTTAAAAATATTTTCAATATTTTACTTTAGCACTTTGTCGGCGTAACTCATTTGTATACTTAGTCATACCAAATTACAGCTTTCTACTAGTACCTAGGTACTAAGAGTCCGGAAGGACAGACAGACAGACGGACATGGCGAAACTATAAGGGTTCCATATTGACTATGGAACCCTAAAAAAATTGAAAAATTGAATTGCTTCAAACCCGTAATTCCCGTACAAACATATGCGGGTTTGGTGCAGATGTATTTTTTGGTAGGTGGTTTATGATGACTGTAGCAGCGAGTGAATCCAAAATGCCTTCACTGAGATTTGGATTTACATTTACTGTTGAGAATTTCGTAATGAAGAACACAATACCTATGTAACACTACTCAACCTTAGAATCGAACGCATCAGAAATATTGCTGAGCAATCACTCTAAGATGATGCAAGCACCTACACTTGCTGATATGGAGAGAAGTGGAAATTATATTTCCCATACTCCTCCGCTATTCTTTTTTGATTACTTTCATTGCGGGATCCAAGGCAGTTAAATTATTTATCTGAGACTTCACTGTCTTGGCGCTTTTCTGGTGGTCGCCACAGCGCCACTGCTGATTGTGGAAAGTAGTGTGGCAGGTTTGTCCTAATTATATAAAAACCACGACTTACAAATTCTTAACGAGCCTATTTATTTCGGTATTCCAGGTCGTTGGTTGGGGTTTCGACATCACTGGCGTAGCGACTGAAGAGTTAAGCATGGTAGAAATGCCAGTCGTAAGCCAGGAGACCTGCATCAGATCCTACAGCGAGTTCTTCGTGAGATTCACTTCGGATTACACCTACTGCGCCGGCGCTAGAGACGGTGAGAACTACCTTTATAACTATGACATTAAGTGTTAGTATTGTGTAAATATTATCTATCTATATAGTACCTTCCTACCTATTAACAATCCTCATGTGGATCTGTATCCATACTGTCTTGTTCGTTTTTAGCCTTGCATTTCGCTAAACCAGCTTTTCGGGAAAAGCTTATTCCCCTTTAGCTTTTCCTTAAAAGCTGGTGCAGGATAAGGCTAGTTGTTGATGGTAGTAATGGTCGAAACCTATAGGTATATTAGGTAACAGTCAAGTCCTAAAATCGTTAACAATATCAACTCGTGAAAAGCCAATGACCAAAATAAAATTTAAGACCACTTTTCGCTCTTACCTACGCCCCGACACAATCGTTTAGAATGTCAATAAGCCCGAATAAACAGACAGACATACAAAATTATAGACTAGTGGACAAAATGGGCATACAATTTTATATATGGGCATATATTTTTGTTGGAACTAAACTAGTTTTATATGAACTTCGTATTTTATAAAGAATAGTTAACGTACTTATTTAGTGAAAATAGTAGTAGTAAGTATATAGTCATTTGGGGCGAAAAATGGGGGTCACTTGGAAAGTTTTCCGGGAGTTTTGGATTTGTGTAATTTTATAGATTTTGATGTGTTCTTTTCGAATTTCAACATACCCACCTCGTATATTTGCCACTCGCGCCGCCATCTTGGAAAAATAGCGTCTAAAAGTAGTTTTTTGATAATATCTCCTTTCCGATTCATTCTACGATAAAAACATAAAGAACAAAATTAAAATGTTTATCGTAACATGAGTTAGAACGGCGGTATTCTCAAACAACTGTTTTTAAGCGCCAGTTTTCCAATATGGCGGCGCTAGCGGCAAAGATCGTATCTTTGCCGCTAGCAAAGTGGCAAAGTGAAAATTCGAAAAAAGCACGTCGAAATCTATAAACTCCCAAATTTTCAAAACTCCTGGAAAACCTTCCAGGTAAAACGACCAAATGAATGGACTATGGAGTGTTACCTAGTTAGCTTAATAAAATGCTTGTTGCTTTCAGGAGACTCCAACGGCAAAAACGGCCTTATTGAAAGTATGTTTACTTGTTTAGTTAAATTAGTTTGTTTTATAATTTATTATTATAATTATGTAGTATGCTGCTAACTAGGTATCGGTAGCACGAAAGCTTTAGCACCTTATGCTTAGATACTAAACCTTT
This sequence comes from Diarsia mendica, assembly GCA_949316265.1. Taxonomy (NCBI): domain Eukaryota; kingdom Metazoa; phylum Arthropoda; class Insecta; order Lepidoptera; family Noctuidae; genus Diarsia; species Diarsia mendica. The sequence goes on along the minus strand of OX438903.1, from coordinate 13,224,829 downwards.
AAAAATATTTAGACTTATTTGCGCACAATCACCTTTTTTACCCACCAGTAGGCTTAGACAGGCACACTCCCTTCTAATGTACTAAAATGATTAACTAATGAAATAATACGATTAGGTAGGTACCTAACTACCTACTGACAAATGCTTGCACTGACTAGACAGGACAAATCAGTGTGGTTCTTTCTCCAAAAGACATCATCATTATCATTAGTCTATTATTCTATATATATTATTATTATATATTTATATATATAAAAGGATAACTGACTGGGTGACATATCAACGTACAGCCGAAACTACTGGGGCTAGGAATGTGAAATTTTGCACACGGCTTCCTATTATAATGTAGGGGAGCACTAAGAAGGGGTTTTTGGAAATTTAACCTTTAAGGGGGTGAAAACGGGGATGAAAGTTTGTATGGAAAATCTTATTACTTGTGTTTAGGAATGTAAAATTTTGCACACGGCTTCCTATTATAATGTAGGGAAGCACTAAGAAGGGGTTTCTGGAAATTTAACCTTTAAGGGGGTGAAAAGGGGGATGAAAGTTTGTATGGAAAATCTTATTACTTGTGTTTAGGAATGTGAAATTTTGCACACGGCTTCCTATTATAATGTAGGGGAGCACTAAGAAGGGGTTTTTTGGAAATTTAACCTTTAAGGGGGTGAAAAGGGGATGAAAGTTTGTATGGAAAATCTTATTACTTGTGTTTAGGAATGTAAAATTTTGCACACGGCTTCCTATTATAATGTAGGGGAGCACTAAGAAGGGGTTTTTGGAAATTTAACCTTTAAGGGGGTGAAAAGGGGGATGAAAGTTTGTATGGAAAATCTTATTACTTGTGTTTAGGAATGTGAAATTTTGCACACGGCTTCCTATTATAATGTAGGGGAGCACTAAGAAGGGGTTTTTGGAAATTTAACCTTTAAGGGGGTGAAAAGGGGGATGAAAGTTTGTATGGAAAATCTTATTACTTGTGTTTTGAAATTTTGCACACGGCTTCCTATTATAATGTAGCCATGTAGGGGAGCACTAAGAAGGGGTTTTTGGAAATTTAACCTTTAAGGGGGTGAAAAGGGGGATGAAAGTTTGTATGGAAAATCTATTACTTACTTGTGTTTAGGAATGTGAAATTTTGCACACGGCTTCCTATTATAATGTAGGGGAGCACTAAGAAGGGGTTTTTGGAAATTTAACCTTTAAGGGGGTGAAAAGGGGGATGAAAGTTTGTATGGAAAATCTTATTACTTGTGTTTAGGAATGTGAAATTTTGCACACGGCTTCCTATTATAATGTAGGGGAGCACTAAGAAGGGGTTTTTGGAAATTTAACCTTTAAGGGGGTGAAAAGGGGGATGAAAGTTTGTATGGAAAATCTATTACTTACTTGTGTTTAGGAATGTGAAATTTTGCACACGGCTTCCTATTATAATGTAGGGGAGCACTAAGAAGGGGTTTTTGGAAATTTAACCTTTAAGGGGGTGAAAAGGGGGATGAAAGTTTGTATGGAAAATCGTCACTTTTGTAGTTGAACCGACATCCACGCGGGCGAAGCCGTGGGCAAAGTGCTAGTCAGCCTATAATGTACCCACTGCAGGGACTCAGGCCTCCTTTCTAGGAGGGATGGGCTCTATAATCCACCACGCGTGCCCAGTACGGGTTGGTTGATGTCGAACGTCTTTGATTTTTTTGGTTCTAAGACATGCCGGTTTCCCCGTTTTGAGAGTAGTGGTGATGAAATAAACTACCCCGCCTGGGTTTGAACCCACGACCTACTGTTCGTAGGTCGGGGCCGCAACTACTGGGCCGCCAGTGCTCTCAACTCTTCTCATGTTACCCAAATCAATTAAATCTAGAAAGTGAAGACAAAAACTTATCAAATTTTCCAGGTACCTCAGTCTGCAATGGTGACAGCGGCGGCGGCATGGTCTTCCGGATGAACGGCATCTATTACCTCCGAGGTCTGGTCTCCTTGTCAGTAGCCAGGTCGAACGAATACCGCTGCGATCCTACCCACTACGTTATATTCACAGACTTAGCCAAATTCTTGCCTTGGATCCATGCTACTGTTTCTGATTTTTGATTTTGTGATGTTATTAAAGACTAATTTTGTTGAATGAGGAGGATAAGTATTTAAGTTTTTTTACCCGACTGCGGAGCCCGAAAAGGGGGTTATGAAAGGGTAAAAATATACCTATCTCTGACGATAATGCAATTCATATATAAAGGATGGTACAATATTAGTACCTACCTAAAGGTACCTACTTATTTCAAAGAATGAGCTTAAACAGCCTTCTCTACACAATCGAAATCAAGGGATTATTCCACTCGATCTAAATCAAGTCGCATAAGTCGATTGCTGGAACTGCCTTATCAAGTGCCTAGTAGGTACATGAACTTACCTGTATTGGTTATAAATATTAGGTAGTTTTACACCTGAAATTTTGCTCAATTGTTGATGTAAAGAAAAATCGTTCCAATGATTTACTATAACTTCATTGGGTTGGATAAATATAATAAGAGATTTAAGTAAATCCTCGTAATAATAAAATTAGTCTTTGAAATAATGATCCGCCATTTTGATAAGGCAGCCATTTTGTTTTTAATATTAGGTTATTCAAGTATTTCCCTAATTGCAAATTAATGATTGCAGAACGAGACGTAGTAAGTTTTTAATACGAATAAGTTTTTTTTATAGAGAATAAGGCGGTACAACTAATAAGTATATAGATTGGAAGAGATCGAATGTAGGTACATATTAGTTATGTAGGTACTTATGAATACCTGGCAAAATGCAATGCAGCAGTTTTCCCTGATAAACAAATATTAACACTGCGGTTCTTAAAATAAGTCGGAAATAATACGATATACCTACTCTTGATACTCTCTCTTACCACCTAATGTAAGTTTATTTATTCTCGTCTTTATTTCATTTCATGCAAGGTTGCTAATAATTGTCTAGCAAGGAAAACCGTGCTCCTCTGAGTCTGTGAATGTCGTTTACGTCTTTTTATCTCAAACATGTCGATATGGAAATCCGGTTACTGAGAACTCTAGATCAACGCATGGTTAGCATGATCCAAAACTATACCTACTCCGGTTTAAAATAACTCGAAAAACGGGGCATGAGTCATCAGAAATCATGTTTCGAGATTCGTTTATGCGTACCTTTGTGAGATTTAATTAAATATGAAATTTCTTGTGTATTAATAAAAACGTTGACCGTTATGTGTAAGGATACTGACGGTTCTCCAATTTTCACCCTTATCGTATTAGTTATAAGGCTGGAAAGTGGTGAACAGCTAGCCTCCGCTATGGTGCCTTAATTATTGTATGCTACAAGCAGTTTAGGTAAAAATTCAAAGTTCAGCCAAATCTCTTATTATACCATGACTGTAATGCTAGAAACAAAATGTTGGACGCGTTCTAAGTTGGGACTGACAATCTGCTCGGATATTTCAAAGACCATTGGGTAACCATGACGTCAGTAATAAGTACCTAGTAGGTAGTTAGTGTCATTCTAGTGCGGCAGCTATACAGGGGTAGGTAACAAAAAATAAGTTTAAAACAATTCTGCTTTAATACGTCATGGTAGGCCACATGCAGTGATACAAGGATCTAGGGGTCCAAAATGCCCACTTTAGCAGATCCCCTCATAATAGTAAAAACTGCGTCTGTGACCATTTTACGAATTTTAACGGAATTTATATTATTTTCCATTGTGGCCATTTTAGACCCCCGGTTAGCGCTCGAATGAAGTTGAAATGGGGTTGGTGAAAACTTGAAAAAATATTTTTATTAAAAATTATAAGAAAAAAAACAAAATGGCTCGTTAGTACCAAATTTGGCCACTCGCCCAAAGACCCTTGTACACGCGCTATTGTGAGCTAGATTTTAATATTTTTTCTGCATCTTTGGACTTATTATTACTGACAAGAAGTCAGCAGTTATAGCTCTCTTTACTTCCGTCCATCAGCCACTACTGAAAATCGTATCCGACATTTTGTTTCGAGCTTTAGTAGTGTTTTATTATATTTTTTTACAAATGTATTAGTAACTAAGTAGTAATGAAAAATTGACATCTGGACTTATAGATTTTTTATACTGAAAGACATTAAAAATATTTATTTAAAAGTGATATACTACGAACAAATAATCGAATATCAAATATAAAACTTTCCAACGTATTATAGTAGATTATTGCATCGAGCACAAAGTAATTTATTATTGCACCGAGTGCCTGATTTAGAGCCTGAGCGTTAGCGAGGGCTCTAATCTAACAGGCACGAGGGCAATATAAATTACTACTTAAGGCGAGGTGCATAATCTACTTTTCTTTCAACTATTACACAAAGGAATAGTAGATAAAAGAAACTCATATCAAACAGTTAAAAGATTTTCTATACTTAACACTGTCGTCTTCATTTAGAATGTTTTCCGGAGTTAATGTGTCGCTAAATGATTCCATTTTAATTCGAAGCCGAAGCACTCAAAATCAGATAGTATCACACTTTATCGTTTCCAAAAATATTGTCAAGCAAAATTAACAAAGTTCCCCAAAAGTTCCCGCCAAATTACTTTTTTAAATTTCTTTCATTTTATAGTAACTAGTTAGCAACAATCATTTTTTAAATTTGGAACAAGTAGTAGGATAGAAACGAATAATACTTATGTAAAAAAAAAAGTATTGATATCGGCTGGCTGAATAGAGCTAATCCATTGAGATTGGCATCGGTGCGATTAAAAAAAATAAACTGTGCAATAATGAAATTTCATACATTTTTATTGCTCTAGAGCACTAAAGACTCGCTTTGTGCTGAGTTTTTAGTGTGATTATGATGAAATTAAAGCATAGTTGGAAGAAATAGTAGATTATTGCATCGAGCACAAAGTAATTAATTATTGCACCGAGTGCCTGATTTAGAGCCTGAGCGTTAGCGAGGGCTCTAATCTAACAGGCACGAGGGCAATATAAATTACTTAAGGCGAGGTGCATAATCTGCTTTTCTTTCAACTATTACATATAGGAATAGTATAATTAATAGATAAAAGAAACTCATATCAAAACAGTTAAAAGATTTTCTATAACACTGTCGGCTTCATTTAGAATGTTTTCCGGAGTTAATGTGTCGCTAAATGATTCCATTTTAATTCGAAGCCGAAGCACTCAAAATCAGATAGTATCACACTTTATCGTTTCCAAAAATATTTTCAAGCAAAATTAACAAAGTTCCCGCCAAATCACTTTTTTTAATTTCTTTCATTTTAAGTAGTTAGCAGCAATCATTTTTTAAATTAGGAACAAGTAGGATAGAACTAAACGAATAATACGTACGTAAAATAGTACATTTTGATACAAGTGCGGAAAGTTTGTTATTGCATTCGAGGCAGATTGAACACCCGAGCCGTATGGCGAGGGTGTTCATGGGGTCGAGAAATGCAATAACAAATTCCCACGTGTATCAAACGACGTTTTTCAATACACTTTCAAAGAAATTAACTAAAAACGTTATGTGTTTTTGTCAACAAATTTGATGAGACTATGATTTAATTTACTTTTTTTCCGCGGTTTGATTTCGCCAGGTTGAAAAAGAAGCACAGGTATAAAGCCGCCAAACAGCCTCACAGGAAAAATATAAAATTCAAATATTTTTTAATTAAGAACACAAACAAATGTTTACTTGTTCATAAAAGTAAATAATTGTTTAAAATATTTACGTTTATTAGTAGTATTATTTTTACAAACACAATTTACGCTGTAAAGACGCAGATCAAAATGACGAGATTAAAAAAAAACACGCCTGCTCTATAATAGTCAGTGGTGTTTTTTTTTAATTTCTTATGTTTTAATCGAATTACCGCTGCTCTATGATTACAGTATTCTTATTACCGCACGCGTGCGAAATATGATGCATGTCGAACCTAATCGTAGTGCAATAAGAGCTAGTTTTCGAGGAAGTGTATTGAAAAAAAAGTATTGATATCGGCTGGCTGAATAGAGCTAATCCATTGAGATTGGCACCGGTGCGATTAAAAAAAATAAACTGTGCAATAATGAAATTTCATACATTTTTATTGCTCTAGAGCATTAAAGACTCGCTTTGTGCTGAGTTTTTAGTGTGATTGTGATGAAATTAAAGCATAGTTGGAAGAAAAAGTATTTTATTTAACACCTTTCTACATAGAACACAAACCAAGCATAGCCGTCTTTTAGTAAATATATTTTTTTATTTTTTTTATTGTTTATTAAATAAAGAACAAAACAAAAAATAAACAGAAACATCACAAAAACCTCAATAGGTTTGTCCGGATGTTGAAACACTTAAAAGCTATCTTATTACTAATGAAGGTAAACATAGATAATTTATCGTTCACACATATTTTACAACAAAATGGGAGGTAGTTAGTAAATAATAACTAACAAAGATCAAAACAACACGGCACGGGTCGGACATCGCGTCGATGCTATTAACTAAGTGAATAAAATTTAAACAGGATGATGCATTTTCAAAGAGTATCAAAGTATTGTTTGTATTTAATTTTGTAATTATTATTTGTTATTTCTGATTGTACTTTTGTTGGAACGTCATTAATTAGAGTAGGTATTAAATAAGCGACGGTTCGCTTCCCGTAATAGTTCTTATATCTCGGTACTACCAGTTTTGATTGGGCTGCCAATCTTGTTCCAATGGTATGATTGAATTTAATTTGCAGTTCCTTGTTTGTAAACTGTTCTATTAATAACCACTTTTGTATTTTAGTGTGAACTGGCAAGATTCTACAATGTTTAAAGAAACCTGTTACGTCATCACCATCAGACAGTGTTTTTCTTATTTTATTTGGTATAATTATTTTTAGTAAACGAAGTTGTAGGTTGTAAATTTTATCTATATAAGTTTTAAAAGTCCTTCCATAGCTAGTAATTCCATATGAAATTATTGACTCCGCGAGTGCATTATAAAGGTTAAGTAATATTTTAAAAGGTACTTTGTATTTAATTATTGCGAATTTGGCTAGCATGGCTCGCAGTTTATCACATATTGAGTCAATGTGATAGCCCCAGTTAAATCTGTCGTCAACGTGTAAACCCAGATATTTGTAGTTGGTAACTTGCTCCAATGGTTCACATTTGCAACCAAGGCTAGATAATTGCATTTTATCAACTTTGGAGCAGCGGTGGGGTTCGAACCCAGGCAAGCGCATTACTTTGTGTAATTTATTTCATAACCGCTGCTCTCAAAACGGTGAAGGAAAACATCGTGAGGAAACCGGCATGTCTTAGAACCAAAAAATTTGGAAGACATGTGACATCTGCCAATCCGCACTGGGCCCGCGTGGTGGATTATAGCCCATCCCTCTCCTAGAGAGGAGGTCTGAGTCCCTGCAGTGGGAACATTATAGGCTGATGATGATGATGATGATCAACTTTGTGCAAACATTGGTGAGTGTGCGCAATTATTTTAACTGGCTTGTCTGAGTTGAGTAAGTGATTAGAACGAACGTGGATAGTCTTAGTTTTACCAGCATTAAGCACTAGTCCAGCATCATGAGACCACTTACACAAATTATTAAAATCATTTTGAATTGCTTGTTCAGCCCTAGATAAGTCTTTATCAGCTGCTACGAGACAGGTGTCATCCGCGTATTGATAGACAGAGCAATTGTTTATAACATTCTCCATGTCATTGACGTAAGCCAAATAATGCAGGGGTCCCATAACTGAGCCTTGTGCTGTTCCCGTAGCTACTGCAGCTACGTCACTAAGTTCATTGCTGACCTTTACACGGCAAGTTCTATTTTTTAGGTAATCTTTAGGTACACCAGTTTAATATTGGGCCTCGAACCCCCGTATTGTCAAGCTTATTAATAAGTGTATCATGCCTAAGAGTATCAAACGCTTTACTAAAGTCAATGAATAACAGAATAACATGTTTTTTATCATTAAGGTGATGGTTTATTTCATCAGTGAATTTAGAAAGCAGCATTGATGTTAATTTATTAGGTTGAAAGCCATACTGAGAACAAGATAAGACATCGTTTTCAATGTAAAAATTCTGAATTTGCTGACACACATATTTTTCGACTACCTTGTCTATTACTGGTAATATTGTAATGGGCCTGTAACTGTCATAGTTACTATGAGATCCATTTTTATAAATTGGTCGCACAATACCCGATTTTAATTCTTGAGGATATTCTCCAACTTGTATACTAGTGCTTATTAGCTTAACTATGACCTTAGCTATCTTATCACTTACCACCTTCACATCTATACATCGAATGCCATCCGCACCAGCTGACTTATTAACATTGAGATTTTTTATAATAGTTAAAATATTACGAGCGGTAGGTTTTTTAAATAGCATGGATTTGTTGATTGGATACATATATTCTGATTCAGGGATTAGTTTTATGTTGCATTTAGGTAATATTTTATTAACGTTTTCGCTAAATCCCTTACTAAAATTATTAGCTATCGTATTTATACTTAAATTATTTTTCTTAAATGCTTTGATTATTGCTTCGTCTACTGATTTACAAATTCGACCAGATAGAGTAGGTATTTAATATGTCCCACATTTTCTTTTTATTCATTTTATTTTCATTGATTAGGTTAAAGTAATATTGGTTTCTAGTTTTGTCTATAAGTTTTTTAGTTTTATTTCTTTGTTTATTAAATTGTAATCTAAGTATTTTATTATTTACATCTTGTTTCCACTGACTGAAAAGTAAATCACTTTTATGACACATATTATTAATTTTACTGTTTATCCATAACTCTTTATTCCTTTTGCTGTTGGTATTAATTATTTTTGAATACTTTGATTGGTCATAACAATAATCAAAACTATTTTTAACCGACTTCTAAAAAAAGAAGGAGGTTCTCAATTCGGATGTTTGTTTGTTTTTTTTTTTTTTTTATGTTTGTTCGGGCATAACTCCGTTACTTGCTAACCGATTTGAAAAATTCTTTTTTTGTTGGAAAGGGTGTACTTCCCAAATGGTCCCATAATTTTTTTATCGAAATCGGACAAGCGGTTTTTGAAAAATCAACAAAACTCAAAAAAAATACTACATTGTCCACATTAGGTGAACCACTAAAAAGTGAAAAATAAAAACTTTTTAACAAAAAATAAAACCGACTTCAAAAAAAAAGTCAAAAATAAATCAGTTTCTGAAGTCGGTGACAAAAAAATGAAATCAAACAAACAAAAGTCACCGACTTCAGAAACTGATTTATTTTTGACTTTTTTTTTGAAGTCGGTTTTATTTTTTGTTAAAAAGTTTTTATTAATATAATTATATATATCTAAAGGGCATTGCATACTATCAACTAAACTCCAATCTATGACGTCCAACTTTTGTTTCAACTTATTGTAATCAAATAATTCTTTTACTTTTACAACATCCTGTACAGCGTTTTTAGAACCCCCTCCAATGCAAGACAACACGATCATACGATGGTCTGCCCAAACCGCGCCGAGCGCTGCCGAGTAAAGGTCTAACGAGCGCGATCTTACAAAAATATGATCAATACAACTACGCGTGACAATATCATTTCGTTTTTCGACTCTTGTATAGTCCGAAATTCCGCTCGTTAGGCCACACTCAGCCAGACAACTTATGTAGTAATCCCGAATGTTATCATTCAATCATTCAATTTTAAATCAATGTTAACATCCCCCAACAAGTATAGATCTTTTTTTTTTTTTTTTTGGTGAGTGGAAAATCATCGAATGACCCCCCCCGCTCTTGGGCAGAGCGAAGGGGAGTGTCAGACTTCTACTGACTAAAAACCGAACCCATGTTCCTTCTTTGCCCTTGCGCCGAGGCCACGTAATCTAGTACTAAATACCGCGGCCCCGACGGGAATACCGCGGCCCCGACGGGAATACCGCGGCCCCGACGGGAACAAGTATAGATCTGAGTGTTTGAAGGTGTCCTTACATAATAGTTCTTTTAGCTCTCTGATAAACAAGTGCTTACTATCTTTCGGAGGTCTATAGACTGTGCAGATTGATGCCGTGTAGTGATATGATGTAGTCAAGCTTCCAATTATGCATTCGCAGTGTTTTAGTGAAATATTATCAATGATTTGAAAGTTGTTGGTACATTTAACATACATCACAATGCCACCACCTCTGCGCTGCTCGCGTAACTTATGATACATTTCATAGCCATTTATATTGAAGAATTGAATGAGATTACTGTTTTTAGAAATACCTACCTCTGTTAAAATAATAACATCAATATTAATTTTAGAAGAACCAATGAATTGAAGGACTAGAGAAAAATTTTTAACAATCGAGCGAATGTTAATATGGACAATATTTAGTTTTTGTTTACAATTTGGCAGGTGATTACTAAACTCGTTAATGGTTGAACAATCAAGGAATTCAGATATTTCCGGTGAAGAAACCGACGTGATCACTGAGTCTAACTACTATCGACAATTATTTCCCTGCACCGTCAATTTATCAATATCACTCGCGTTCCTTATAACAATCGGTTTATCGTTTTCGATTTTACGTACGTTTCCTTCAACGTTTGTTTAGCTTGCCATAGTAGTGACTTATTCGCTTTTGTAAGAGCGTATCGAAACAAAACTTTTGACTTGGCTAATTCAGGACTGACCTCAGGGACTACATCTTGAACAACAATTGGTTCCTTCCGCGCTGTACCTACGTATCCACTGATCCACCTGCTCTTCCTGTTGCAGCATCACCTGAATAGCTCCCTCTTTACCATTTCTGCCTTTAAGTCTTTTGATCGTTGTTGTTACTTGGCGTTTCTCAATGTTAAGCTTCGAGGCTATTTTAGTTAAAACGATGCCCAGGTTCTCGTTCCCATTATCAGGAATACCAGTGATCTCCAGTACATTTGCCAGTGTTTCTTGTTCAACATTCCTGATGTGTTGTTCCAATGCATCAATTTTTAATTCCAAGTGTGTGTTTTGATTCGTGAGGTATGTGTTTTTCTTTTCCATGTCTTTAACTTTCTCTGCAAGAATTTCCAGTGTAGAATTTACAGCATTCATTCTTAAGCAACAGGTGCTAAGCGACTCATTCACTGAAGCCAGTTCTTTCTGAAATCATGACTACCTACATTATACAGGGTGGTGCCGACAATACGACAATAAATGAAACCACTGGTAGTTCTAGTTCATAGGAACATTTTTAAAGTATCAAATAAATCTTATCAACGAAATAAAAAAATCTAAAAAACTAAATAGCATAAAACTGTAAACGAAATACAATACAATTTACAAACAAAATAATATTGGTTTACTAACCTTAGGAATAATTTGCACCGGTTAACGTGTGGAAAGAAAAGAATTTGGCAAAGAAATTTAGGTAGGTTGGGTTGGAGCCGACGATACGACAACGATTTCGGTGTTAGGATTTATTTGATAGTTTAAAAATGTTCCTATGAACTAGAACTACCAGTGGTTTCATTTATTGTCGTATCATCGGCACCACTCTGTTTAAAAAAATCGTGTGTAAAAAAAAAAGGATGTAATTTTTTTTTTTGACTGACGTGTTGGTCTCGTCGTAAAGCACGCCTGTTGAGCATGTCTCCAGGGTTCGATTCCCTGGTCGGACAGTGTTATTGGGTTGTCAGGAATTTCTTAGTAGCAGCTACGGAGGTTAACATTACGCCCGGTTGATGGCAATAGGCTCGCCCCTAATAAATGTTATTGTGACGAAATGTGGGTGTACTATTAGGTATATATACTTCTGCTTAACTCTTCGGGGATTACAAGTGTGTGGTATGGTATACTTATAGGTATGTGTAAATTAATAGTACATTATGATATAAGTGCGGTAAGTTGAAAATTACAGCCGAGGCGATATTGCTAGCCCGAGCCGTAGGCGAGGGCTACAAGAGAGCAGAGGCTGTAATTATCAAAGCGCACGTATGTCATACGACGTTTTATAACACATTTGCGAGGAAATAAATAAAACTCGGACCTTCTTAAACGAATAAATCTTTGTTTTAAATGTTTATTTTTTAAATTTTATCTCCCAAAGTTAATTTTATTCATAAAATATTGACCACTTTTCTGACATAAAAACTTTTTGATTTGCTTTCTTTGCTTTTTTTTTCTTAAGATTTAAAAAAGTACCGTTGGTTTTAGACGGAGCATGATAAACCGTACGTGTTACCTTATTAGAAAGAAACTCGTGCGTTTTACTTTACGATTACGCACAAGTACGTAATGACATACATTACGATATTGAAATTGGTGAAATAAGAGGCCCTTTACGAGCAAATGTGTTATAAAATAATGTAGGTACTTATACTGACTGAAATAAACTAAAATATAAAACACAAATAAAACAAAAGATTTGAGTTATAACATTTATAATGTTACAAATAGAGGAAACTCTTGTAGAAATAAACAAACTCAATGCAACGTAATAAAAAAATCATAATTAGGTACAAAAAAAATACACAAATTTACAAAAAAAAAATGTACTTACGTTACATACGAGAAAATACATACATTAGATGTTTATTCAATCAATCAATGTGACGATATCAATTTATATTATTTCATTGAAACAAAGATTAAAAACTGACGTGGTCACGTCACTAGCATTATCATTAAAAACTCAACTCTCTCTGAATTTTAAACAAATAGTAAATATTCCATTTTTAGTATTACTAAGCCTATATTTTTCCTAGAATATGTTGGAGTCGATTTCTAATCGGATGCATTTGACTACTATAACCAGTAGAACATCAGGGCCACTGGCTTTACAATACCCAGATCGACCGGGTCTTAATATAATCTCAGGGCCAATATCGGTATAAAAGCAATTTATACTCCAAACTTAAAATTGTACACAATGTTGAAAATTGGTTGACATTTTACTTTTTATCTAAAATGGTAAGGTAGCTTGGTCCATGTGCTGTACTTTTATTGATAAATTCTTAGGAGAAGATCATAATTCGAAAGAAGAGCGGTATCCTTCTCTCTCATTTTATTTCATCGTACGGACAGAGAAAGATAGACTGATATATCCCATCGCCACATTGAGTGAAGAATAAGAAAAGTTTAAGACTAAATGAAATGAAAATATTAAAAGTTATTTAACATAACAAAATAAACTAAAGTTTACGAGACGACAACGAAACGTTTACTCGTCAAAAAATATGAGAAAACCAAACAAAGCATCTTCGAGACAAAGTCGTAAAAATAATATTCAATTAATGAAAAAATAATTGTCAGTTTTTTTTTACGTGGAAGCAAACGGTTTTGTTAATTATGTTTATTTTGCAAATAGGTTCACTAAGGATAAAACACCATTTAAAAACTAGATCAAGCCGGTGTTTCGCTACCGACTACTCTGGGAAAAAACAGCTAAAACAAACTTCGAGGTCATACCTCTTGTCAAGGTTATATACTTGTCCGAGTTCAAAAATTCAAAGTTCCCGTTAACTTAATTGGCAGATCATTTCATACAAATTCTGTTCCACGACAACGTGGAATAAGCCCTTACTACCGCAAACATCAAGCGCAACTAGTTCTTTGACAGTTATTGTTGCTCCCTCTGGTTGGACTATGGCTTCACATTTGTTTTAGACAAGTCAAAAGTGCATGTAACTGAATAACTATCTTCTTATGAAGAAGAATAACTATGAAAGTATAACTATGACCTCAGAGTTGGAATCGGTTTTTTTTACCGACCTCAAAAAAGGAGGAGGGTGACAATTCGACTCAATGCCTTTTGTTGTATGTTACTTATATAACTCTCCTCATAACTCAGTCATTAAATGAACCGATTTGAAAAACTATTTATAAAAAAAAACAACCAACTTCCAAAAAAAAAAAGAATAAAAGTCTAAAATAAGCCGGTTGTTTTTTTTTGCAAAAAGTTTTCTCTTTGACTCTTTTTAGTTGAATCGTCATGAATCAATTTTACGAACTCTTTCTGGGCTTTTTATGGAACCAATCGGGAAGCATATCCTTTCATAATTATGAAATAGTATATTTCATTATAAGTGCGGAAAGCCTGTCATTGCAACGAGTTCCGACAAATGTCTAGCCGAGCCGAGGCACAGCCGACGGCGAGGGTAGACAGTCGGAACAAGTTGCAATGACGGTTCCGCACGTGTACTGAACAACTATTTTTAATACAGTTGCGAAAAAATGAAGCAATTTAATAAAATAATAAAACCGTAATTAAACTCGCAAAGAACATTTTTGAAAATGGCGCTTAACGTAAAAGAATCGCAGAGATTTTTTTTTTCTTTACCTATTCTGGGTAGGCAAAGGGAACTATGCCCATACAGCCAAGTCTTCAGTAGATTTTTTTTATTGATATGAAATAAAATAAAATTTAATGAGATGAAATGGAATGAAACCTTTAACTCATTGAATCAAATAATTAAATCTGATATTGAAACAAATTAGTAGCTTCTTTAGAAATATTTGCATAAATCATAAAAACTTCTATGATTTTATTTAGTAAATACTTCGTGGTTGTTTTTTTTTTTAATGGACATTATTTTGACAGTTGGGAAAGAGAACGCACGAGTTCGGGAAAGGTAAAGAAAAAGCACGAGTACGTAATAGCCCACATCCCGAACGCTATACGTCCCTGCAATACGCCACTTTTTGAGCAACTGTATTAAAAAATGCTTTTTATAAGTCCTCGACAGCCGGTGGAACTTCGTGGAACACTTACGACGTTTGGTGGGGAGAGGGCTGGGGCTGCCTTAAAGTGGCTCTTGCCCAATCTGGGGTGGCCAAACGCCTCCTGCCGGAGGCTCTATGCGGGGATCGTGAGGTCCATGGCCCTTTACGGGGCCCCGGTGTGGGCACGTTCTACCTCAACGCGCCCCAAAAGGTGGTAGCCGTAAGACTGGTCCGGGGGTACCGCACGATCTCCGGCGAGGCGGCGAGCCTCCTTGCCGGATTGCCGCCATGGGATCTGAAGGCAATAGTCCTCGCGCGCCTGCATGAATGGCGCACGGAGGTGCTACACAGGGGGGGGTAACTCCGTTGCCGCGGCAAACGCGACGGACTTCCAATGCGATTTCATGGCGAAATGGAGCGAGCGACTGTCGCAACCCAGTGCAGGTAACGATAGTGGTGATGTCCTTCTTTGAGGAGTGGCTAGAGAGGCACCACGGCGCCCTCACCTTCCGTCTGACGCAGGTCCTCCCCGGACACGGTTGTTTTAGGGGGTGCCTGCACTGTATCAGGCGGGAGGAAACGCCCGGATGATACCATTGTATCATCCGGGCGTTTCCTCCCGCCTGGTACAGTCGCCTCCACCGTGTTCTCGTAGCGGCGATTGGTGGCGGCGACCTCTCACGCCCGGCCCTGGTGCAAGCCATAGTCCGGGGCGAGAGGGAATGGGACGCCGTCGCCTCCTTCTGCGAAGCAGTGATGCCCAGCGAAGGAGGTGGCAGAACGTGAGAGACTCTCTCTCGAACCTCTCGTCCCAGTCACCGCGGGAGACGCTCCGAGTGTCGGGGGCCACGTGATGGCTTCCGGCCACCGTAGGCGCCTGTGGACGGTGAGTTTAGGGGGTAGCTCGCCGTCCGTCCGTCTTATACCGAGACAGGCCATGTCAAACGGCGCGTTTGTGTTCCACGCGCGCCTCAAAGATATGAAGAGGAGAAGGCAAGGGCCGACGCCCGTCGGGGCTGCGGGTAGTTCAAAAGAGATACCGCGGCTTCGACACAAGGGGCTAAGAAGGAAAATGGGTGGATTTTAGCCCAGCTCGAGGAGTCATTTGATGATATCCCAAGCCCGAAAAAAAAAACATAGATATACTTAAGTTATTTAATAAAATCAAAGTGTTTTGGCAAAAATCGAGTAACTAGTTCATTAACAGTTATTGTGGCTTCTGGTTACAGTTCATCTTCAAATTTTTGTGTTTGACAAGTCAATAGTGCCTACCACGGGAACTTTTATTTCAATAAATGCTTGAATTAACTTACATAACAAAAGCTTTAAAAACACTTTCTGACCTTGCCTTTTGCAAAACAATTAAGCTAAAAAAATATAAGACCTATATCCGATTTTTATGAAATTTTGCAGCCGTTCTACATGCGCCGGAGGTTTCTGTAAAAAAAAATAGAAAAAAAAAACGTTACATCGCTACCGGGCACAGCTTGTAAGCTATAAGAGATAGCTTATCGTTGCTTCCAAGTAAAAAAACAACGGACTAATAAAATGCACAAGCCCATTACAGATTCTGAAATTCCATCGCAAGTTATAAAATCTCTAGTACAGCTGCACATGGATCTTTTGACGCGTGGCTGTAATTGGAACTAACACCGTCATGTTGTTTCCTCAATACATTTCAAAACATGTTCACCAACAGCGGTCACAGTCAACGTCATTGAAGCCAAAAGTCCTGGCAGCACTCACGATTCGTTTTTTATTTAAAATCTAAATGTTATGCCGCGTATGCATTGTAAAACAAAGTTGGGCAACTTTGAAACGGTTCCCGCAACACAAAAACATGTTGCTGAACAATGTTTGCAACTTTGTGCCACACACAATGAAAAGGAAACTTTACAGCAATGCCTTTAAAACTCATGTTCTTTAAAAATATTTCACACACATACATACACACACACACACATTACTTCTCTATTTACAATTCGTAACCAGATTAAATGGTCTATATGATACCGTAGACTTAAAAAATAATGCAATTATCGACTTTGGTTTAAGAACAAACGACTTCTTTACTTTTCCGTAACTACTTAATTATATTAGGAACTGTTAAATTAATCTATAACACTATTTTATGTTGTGGATGTCGAAGAATATCAATCACTAGCGAAAAACCGATGGTATTGGTATTTCTCTAAGTACTACAATTATAAATGTTTACTACTTATAAATCTTCGTCTTGAATCATTCTATCTATTGCTGAAAACTGCATTAAAATCCGTTGCGAAGTTTAAAAGATCTAAGCGTACAAACAGCGGGAGCGAATTTGTTTTATACTATGTAAAGATTCAGAAGAAGATGCAACACTTGACCAAACTCTTTAAAACTCTATGGATCAAATTCCAGTTGAAATTATAGGATTTTTAAATTGGATTCCGTTTGCGTAAAAGAGCACCTTATTGCATTTTGTTACGACTTACTTTTCTTTATCAGAAACCTCTTCCAAAGGATGGTAACGACCGTCTCAAGAAACAGCCTCATAAGTGACATCGTTGACATAAAACGAAATAATTTATTTAAAAAATAATAATCAAAACCACTATTAATATTATCTCAACTTTTTCTTATCCGACACAATTCATTCTTATTAGAAAATCCTTGACCTTCTTTTATAATACCATAGACTAAGCCTAAACTTATTTGATATAAAACCTGCCGTCACTTCAAAATCCTGCTATTTGCATACCCTACAATAGGCTCCATCGGACTATGGGAGTAAAGGAACGAAATTAAAAATGATTATTATTCAACGGGACCGTATCTTAACTAATATCATCACGACTGCAATCCCCGAAGGGTTAGGCAGATCAATGGATACCAATGCCCTAAGAAAAGACTAGGATATCATATAGACCAAATAAGTAGGCACTAACTACTAATAAAACTTGACTCGGCTTTCGCACGCACACTATTTACAAAGTACTGAGATCAAATTCACAACTGCCCGCAAGTTAAAAGTTATAAACATTTCGTCTCTACGCTCTATTCTACGGATCTCTGTGTTGTACTAGTGGGGGGTATGTACCAACGTGGTCAAAAAATGGAGGCAACGAAGAACATTTTTGACTTATAAAATGCATAAGACCTTACGCGAGACATCGCCTTGTTTCTTAGACGATAATAAACTGACTTGACTACAAATAATTAATATCAACGTTGAGTAGTAGCTTCTCTATCTAACATATTGACCCTCAACCTTGACACCCCCACTTTAAAATATGCAATAAACAATCCGCACAAAACGTTCGATTGGAAACGTAATTAATTCAAACGCAGAACTAGACGCTATTTTGAAATGTCAAACTATTACCAATATGGTGCCGGTCCGTTTCTGCATCGCTGGGCTTTATTATAGCGTTCTTCGGGCCCAAAGTTAGGGGCCCAGGGGAGGTTGCGGCCTCTGTTCGCTCGTGGGCCCCCCTTGCCTGCGTAGTTGGGGGGGTACGCCCGGGTGTTGACGCAGACTCCGGGTCGACAGCCGTTTCTTGGAGTCGTGGGGTGACTTCCCGGTAGCCCCTCCCAAGGATCTGGCATCATACAGTTACCGCATTGCCACGCGAAATCACCTAGAAAAATCGAATTAATAATTTAACACGAGTCATACTGATAAAAAAATGGCATGAATGAGAATGGGGACATGATATGAAGAAAATATTAAAGGAGACGCGTTGCGCCGACCATACATATAATGGGGTTAAGGGCAAGCAATCGTTAATGATGATGAAAAAATAAATGTTAACAAACTGAATGGCAATAAAATTCATCATTCATGAATAATATTTATTTATACATCACTATTTATCGTTTGGCCAAAGTTTGGAAGAATACTTTTGCATTTTCGTTCGACCTAACCTTAGTTTTTTACGTACACTTTAATACAATCACAAAATACTATATCGTAATATTAAAAAGTATTCATATTTTTGTATATTTTAAAACATTATAACGCTATATTGCCAATGTTACATTATTTGATATTTTGTGACAATATTCCTTAAGTCTGGGCAAGGAAAGTACAGTTCATGTTTAAAAATCGTATTGCCACAAGTATCAGACAGTGCAAATATATTAGGATTAAGGAAAATAGAGAAAAAATACATTTCTTAGGTGACATTACTAGATAACATTTAAAATATTGAAAAGGAAAGTGCGGTAGGTATAGTTTATTGTAAGTAAACCAATAGTAAAATATTAAATAATCTTTTCGTTTTAAATAGATAATTATCTCATGTATTCCTCTCTCGATAAGCGAAAACTACAACATTAATAAATAAGTAATTTACAGTCAAATATGTATGACAAATTAACAGCTAATAGTACAATATACTAATAAATAATTTTACAAATATCATAATTATTAACTGCTAAAATATTCGTAATAATAATAATTGAATTATTATCATAAGAAAGAACTTAAATTATTATCATAATTTATACAATTATTATTTTCATAAGGCCAATTATAGTGATAACAGATTAGTAAAGATGCTAAATAAGCAAACTCGACTAAAAATACGTCACTGTTTCACATCACTATTTATTTATTCAATTTTAGAACACATCTATTTTTCTAAACATCAATAAATGTCATTGTCATAATATTAAATTCTAATTTCAAAATTATATTCTTTTTACAACAACATTATTAAAAAGTATGGATGCAAGAAGGTCGTATGTTTAGTCGAGTTTTAACATGAAATAGAAAAACATTGTCACGTCACATGCATAGTTGATATTAAATAATTGTATTATTACATAACTAACAGACTCCACGCAATATAATAACTACAACCACATAATATAACAACAGTATTGTAACAAGCATTCACGCAGACACTTTTATATAACATTCGTTTTATATTTAAAAAATATTATAAGCGCTACAAGATTTAAGAAGGTGATTGTCATATTTATATTGTTCATGAAAGGATATTTTAAGTTTTAAAATGTACTAAATAGCTTGAAACACACTTCTTTTAGTCTACTAACATGACGTTTAAGGTCATCCCTTATCATAGGGGGCCTACCAAATGCCATCAGTGAGCGTTTTTTTAAGTTTACACCCCTGTCCTACCCTTAGAAGAACGGTTTATATTTCGACTTTTACCTAACTTCTATATTCACAATATCAGTCGCATTTCCTTGACAAAAGCTGAAAGGTTCAATGGAAATGGATAATTTAAGTCGTTGATTAAACGTCTCATTGTTCGTTAGTCTTAAAATTATAAGGGAAAGTTTATTTACAAAGAAATGCCAACACTATCAAGTAAGTAAGGCTATCAAGGTGACAATATTTTACCGTCGAATTTTCTCGTGCTAAACGAGAAAGGACTATAATATATTCTTGCCTAGTCTTGTCTCGTCCGAGAGGTAAAGCAACGAGAAAACCTCTGCGTTGTCGTGCCCTGCATTTAAGCCTCTACATACCAAAACGCACTCACACAATCACGTTCCTAAACTTGTCACACTTATCATAAACAAGTTACATTGGGTGCTATCTCAATCACCTAAAGCTTACTTTACAACGTTATTTTTATTTATTAGCATAATATTTATTTATTTATAATTACCAAACCTTGAATTTTGAGAATAGCACCCTACTTACACATGTTTAAGTTTTTAAATATAATGTTTAACAAGTTTTTAAATTTGTTTAAACGGTAGACTTCGTGAACCCGATAGTACATCACTTATACGCTTTATTTAGGCACAATTCACATTTGGAAACTAGTTCTAGCATTCTAGACCTACGTTACGTGTTCAGTGAGGAAATTAAATTACAATAAAATATAATGAAGCACCTATCACAATTCGAAATTATTTTAAGATAGATATACTTTATAATACAATTTTAAACAAACATGAACAAAACACCAAACACTAATATTATTTAAAATTATCTTTACAGTAACCTATAGGAACATAATGTATACGAGAACTTATTTAAAATACTAATTATACATTTAAATCGAGAAATCTACCACAGTCTACCCACATATCTCCATACAGTTAATCATAGCGAGCAAACTTCAGAATATATGTTGCAAGAAAAAATACATACAAAAGAATACCCTCCTCCTTTTTGGAAGTCGGTTAAAAATGGTCCTTACTCGGGACATGGCTTTAGGTTGCTGAGTCAACCTTATAATGGGTGTAAAACAGATAAAACACGTCAAAATTATAATACCCCTCGTTTTCCGGTCAGAAGCCTAATCTGATGGATTATGATGCCTATCCCTCTCCTAGAGGCCTGAGTGCCTGCAGTGGGAATATTATAGGCTGATGATGATGGAAGGGCCTCCACTTCATGGTACATTGGTATTCACCTGCACCCTGTTAGACTGGAAGACAACCCCAACGTCGTTGGTTAACGAGCAAGGAAGATGATGACGTACTCCTAATTATTAAGGAAATAAAATCTTGATTCTTGTTTTAAAATCACCACGAGGTATAGCACTCGGCTCGTAAGTTGAAACAAAATGGCGGTCGTCCGCATAGGTAAAATGACAAAAATAGAGTGAGATTCGAACGAAAATGTGCAACTGAGCATTCAAGATCATAATTCAACTTACGGGATGCAATCTGTAATACATTATCGGGTCTCAGTCGACTTATTTTCATGATTGTAGCTTCACGAACGAGCGCCATTTTGTTTCAACTTACGTGCCGAGTGCTATATCGGGCAATATACAAACACATTGAATTTCTATTTGTATGACTTGACGGCGCACAGTGGTGCAAGAGCGGAAATAATTCAAATTTTCAAAGTGCATATTACACTTGTAATATGCCACGCAGCACATAAAAGACTCCCTAATAAACAGAATGTGATAAAAAAATTATAAAAAATAATTTATTTTCAGACATTAATAAACTATCAAAGATGACCGAGTAAGAACGTACAAAGTTTGAACGAAAACATCACGTGTTTCAAGGACTGATAAAATGTAATTACATATAAGTAATAACTTTACAGTTATTTTTTTTTTTTTGGGCCCACTCTGATCTGAAGTAAATATTTAGCAAGTTACCATAAAAACCATTTCGCTATGTTAAAAGGGCCATAACTTATTTCCGCCGGTGACCGCAGCTTTGTCTTTGTTGCTTCTAATGATGCGTTAATTACTTAGAATTGGTATTATGTACATTCCAGCTGCAACTAACTGCAACTCTGGCTCTATAGTTACATTAACTAATGAAATTACTTTTCTGAGAAAAATAACACTTAACGAATGAATTTTAGTAATTATTATCGGGAATAACTCTAATAATAACTTCTATAAGGGGTACCATATCAGTTTTTATATAGTAACGAGTATCTATTTGAGAAAGTAACACCATTTAGTAGTGATGGCCGCTTTTAATATTTCCTATTCTGAAATGCTAATATTGTATTTATGAGTGAATGTGAAGTGCCTAAGTGCTTAGAAAATCTTAAGAACATTCATCCAATCCTGATTTCAGGAGAAAAAATAATATTTTCCGCGCTCTCATACAAAGTGAACCACTGTGCGGCGGCGTGGCTGTAATCAATAACAAAACATTATTGTTATGTTTTAAAAATTTCTTAAGAAACCATAAAATATCCGATTTCTAACTAACTCACAATAGCAGTCACATCTGTTTGCAATGGATAATCCTTAGAACAATTGGAGCGGCTGCACAAAAGACGGCAATAAAACAATGCTGTGAAAGTGTAGGAAGACGAGCCGTGGGTGGGGGGTTTGATGAAGTTCTGAAGAGTACCTATGTTAGGACAGTTGTTTGTGGACCGCGGAAGAGCCCGGACGCGGAGACTAGCGGGTCTAAGTCAGGGTAGCCGGTTTAAGACAGTTAAAGTACTAGGACGTTCTAAGTGAGGAAAGTGAAGTTAACGTAGACTTGGTACCAAGGAGGGTATTGCAGTGGATGGTCGTAAGACCCATTAGTTTACGATAAGTTAAAATCAGTGTCGAGACGCGGAAGGAAGCTGTGGCGGAGGCGACACTGGTAATATGTACAGTATCCTGTAAGTGCGTTGTAGACTAATCGTGGTAAGTGTTCATTTACTCTTAACTCTTAGGCGGTAACTCAGATGAGCTGTTACTAATCATATATTTCAGCACGGAAGAGCAGTGGTCTTATATCATCTCAATGTAAATTATTATCTCATGAGTTATGTGACCACCTCCTAATCCATACCTTAGAGGATATCTGTCATCTGCGTTTGCCTATAGGGAGACGGCGAGAGCCTTCCGCTACACTTTACACTCACTCACTCACTTACCTTATACATACGTCATGTACCTGTATACTAATACACCCGAGTATTGACGAATACTGACTACTATTAATATTGAAAACGGGATATTTACCATGTTTATTTTTATTTTCGCACGTACGTATTAACATAACAAATAATTTGTTAAACGCAAGCGTAACGTTTCTCTTACCTACCTTTTACCATATATATATTAGTGCCCTCTTGTCTTATTAGCTTCATACCTTACGATTGCTTTGTCTTATTTGCTTTGATATTGTTCATGTATGTCTTAACTGTGAATTCCCAATATTAACGTAATCTTGTGTCCCCTCAGTCTCTAGCCTTCAAAGGCGGGACTGGGCTGCCCTCAATTGGGAATTCTGTCCTCTTAGACGGTGGGGAGATGACCAGTTTGGGACGAATCTCACAAAGCCATGCGGTGGCGGAGCATGGCCTTTTCGAACCAAAAACAAACGGACACCGACTGTAAAACTAATATTACTATGATTTTTATCAGCCTGGGGTAATTTAGGAACAATCACAATGACATTACTGTATGGAGATAGTCACACTTTCATACTACAAAAAAACCATAGAACCACAAAGAGATCCCCACTGAACTCGATTACTTATCAGAGGCTACAGTTACATAATAATAATAATATACAGTTATAGTTACTATTCTAGAAAGGGACGAGAACATGTGATGGGTATCGGGACGACTTACCTATCTCTCTCTCTCTTTCTTAATACAGACTTTTTACATACGTTTCTGTTAAGTTGCTTACGACACTAATATGTTCCAAATTTCCAATACATTTACTTAAATAATTTTGAGTACCGTTTCTGATGAGAGTAATTTACATCTTAGGAAATCTTGAAACCAAACTGAAAGGCAACCCTAATAGTATACCCATATTTCAACCATTTTGTTTGAGTCCCATGTAATAGGGGTCGATCCTATTGCCAATCTAGACGTAGTGAGTAAATTCGGAAAAGAAGTTTAAATTAAAAAAAAAAAAAATTTTTTTTTTTACTTAACGATATTTTTCCATTATTTTTACTCTGTGACAACTACTTAAAGCCAATTTCAAATACGTACGAACCTCCTTACTATAACCTAACTCGCATCCGGACACCCATCACATAGTATAGGAACGTAGTTGATACGGGAACAACACTCATAAACTCCGAACTACTGAACGTACGAATCACCGCTGCATATTGTCAATGTAATTCCGCCATAATGAACGCTATATTTTTTACGTAAGGTCTGTTTTCCATTGGCGTTTGTCTGGCGTAGTAGCGCCACCGTATGTGCACTTATTGAACTTATTTGACGTTGGTATACAGAACGTATTGCATTTATGTCCACATCAATGGTTTTTAGAATCTGTTTTTTGCGACGAAATAATCACTACAAAAAAAAAACAAAATGTCTTCGTACATAGGACGTTTAAAAAACATGTATTGAGTTTTTATAACATAAGCATTAAAACTATGTCCTTCAGCCACAGTCGTCAATTCGGTGAATGATTCTAAGTAGAAATACAAGTAATTATATCCAGATACAAGTAATTAAATCCAGATACAAGTAAATATATTCAGATACAAGTAAATATATCCAGATCATACAAGTAAACATATCCAGATACAAGTAATTATATCCATAACGTAGATATGTGACGCGACACAATGATTGTGCACAATACGCTGGGCAAACGCCAGTCTGATATCACCCTAAGACACGACCGATGTCAATAATCTAAATTATTATTCTGAGATATTATTGTATTAACTTTCAAATTAATGTCTCAATCAGCAATAACACAATGTAATGTTGGCAGCATTGCCAACAGTATAGCCGCCGGATGCGCTAGACTGAGCGAAGAATTAGTTGCTCAGCGGAGCTTTAGCTGGCCGGGGCAACGCTAGAAAGACGAACAAATATTACCATTTTATTATAATATAAATTATATTGCTGCCATTATTCGAAGCGCATTTTAATTATTCGAAGCACAGCTCTCGACTTTTATGTTTGAGAGTAAGGTTTAAATCAAAAGATCTACTTGCCAAAGATGTAGTAAGCGCCATAGCACCTCTTTACGTATCAGTCAAAAACTTGACAGTTTAGATCTGTCAAAGCAAAAGCTTATTTACCCGTCTGTCACAAATAAGCGTTCATTACGTCAGAAGCTTCCCAATTACGTATGAAACTAACATCGATGTGTATTAAAATTAATTATTTCGTACATATCTAGTGCAACAATGTGTAAAATACATAGCTTAATAACTAATTGCCAACGTTTTACGCGTCTACTGCTGATAGCGTTAAAAAGCGACTATATTGTTGCTGTAATAACAAGGATCGGTGCGTGGCCGAAATTGGAACTATCGCCGCCATCTTACTATTTTGACAAATGTCAAACAGCGCTTCAATGTAAACGTCATCCGTGTTCCGAAGAGTCTTGTGGGACTTGATATGATCTTTCAGATTATGATGACGTTTCAAAGCGTGATGTTATGAATGTTTTTTGCTGTGTGGTGTGTGTGTGTGTGTGAATACTCCGATTATGATACTGGAATTTTTCCAGCAGTGGCATTATATTACAGTTATTTTAACTCTAACAGTAGCAACCCAATAGCAACTTTATTGTGACGAGAATAAAGTTTACTAGGATTTGTTTCGTAAGTTATTGGTAAAAACTGTAAGCGCTACAGGCAGTGAACGGTGCACGGTGTGATAAAAGCTTTATTTTGAATTTAAATAAATGAAGCAAATTCGTCGTCGCTTTTTAACGCAATCCTCTTTCGCAGCTACAACTCATTAATGCGATCAACAGTCTAAACTATAACAATAAAGTGCTTAAACATATTCCTGATACTATTATCTAACAAATAATTCAACAGCATAAGATCTAGACAAGCGTGTATGGCCCGGTACAACTTTGGAGACGCGGCGAAGAAACTGAACAGATAACAATTTAAAATAAACCCTAATTCTATGACTTACTATTGGAAATGGTATGGCAAAAATATATTATAGCGATAGGCAGTGTATCAAGCATGGCATTTCCAACCGTACGTCTAAGAAAATAAGGTTTTGTTTATTACCTTCTCGGTTTCTTTGCTAGGCCTATAGGTCTAAAATCACGTACTTTATAGTGAACTAGTGAAAAGCTTGTATTTATACAAACGACTAGCTACAACGCTGTTTAACAGACAATTATATATTTATTTCTATTGAGCACATTATGTTTTCATAAGCCGATAAGTGGGTAATGTTGTTCACACAAATTTATTCAATTTAGTAAATGAAAGTTTCAGAATTTTTACAAACTTCCAGTTTGAGATGCGCGATGACGTTATAACTTATCGCAGCTAATAAAATTATTATGAATTATGTATGTGGTCAGTGTGGCCATATTTAATTGTTTTATTTTTAGTTTTTCATAACCTAACGATTTAATGCCTAAAATTGGCATACATTTCACGAGACCAAGACCTGAGTTAGAATGATTTTTAACCCAGGAGGTCGTTTTCCCGGCAAAATTTTCGACTACCACGCGACCGTAGGCTCTACGGGCAAAAGAAAGTTTTTTGTTGTTGATAATTTGCAATGTTAGCCAAAATTAAAATAATTACTAGTTTTCGCTTTGTTTGTTTTTAAATATCAATTAAATGTCATAAAGAATAGCTTGGATAGTATTTAACAAATACGGTAATTAAAACAGACTTGAATAATTATTGCCTATACAACTAAATTCCTTTTGTGTGAACAACTTTACGAAGATAAAATTAATAAATTGACATTTTGCACAACTTATGTTATTTAAATGATTTCGTTCAAAGATTTAGACTAGTAAATACATATTCTGTTATTGTAGTTTCAATATATTTCATACATTACCTTAGAATTACAACAAAAGTAATTATTGGTATTAAAACAGCACTAAATACATGTCTTATTTTAAAACAAGGCTGCGAATAAAAACTATTTTAAGAGGCTTTTAAAAGAAATTTAAAAAATAACTTTATGAAATACAAGGCTGAAGGTTTTTTGATACAATTTAAAAAAAGAACTTTAAATAAAAAATATAAGTTTCCAAATATAATTTGCAATGAATTTATCATGTAAAAAGTGAAATACCGCAACTATTGTAGAATAAGTACAAATACTATTAAATATTACATAATAAGTCATTTCTTATTTAACACTACTATTGGGTAAACGTTGCGGGTGCTTCCCTATGAGACGTCTAAAGTCTAGAACGTTTCTAGAAAATTCTAGAATTATAACAGGATTTTTGTGCTCAGTTGTTAAGTTTCATTTTTTGATTAGGTTTTATAATTTATTAATCTTGTGTTGAGTCGAAAAGGAGGGAAACTACTTTAAAATAGTTTGATACGGATATGTTATTTGGAGTGAAATTTACTTATTGGTTAAAAAGTGGTGTTAGAAGGAGATATTTGAATCGTGAAGAAATTCTTAAGCAAAGAAGAAAAAAACTGAAATATTCGATAGATAATAAAAAAATAAGAAGGGCAATATACAAGTATGAAATATATAAAAAAACATGGTGAAGTATTCGAAATACATTTTTTTTTCAACCCAACACGAGTTCATACTTTAATATCCAAAATTTTAACGTCCCAAATTTACATTAACATTTTAACATCGCCTCAGTCGTGGCTAGCTCAACAAATCGGGAATCGTTTTTGTTTTCCCGTAACTGGCAACACCGTTGAACGTTACCATCCATAGAGTATAGGAGTCTTGTTTATCTTAGTTTAAAGACAAAGCGTGGGATTTTAACAATGGAGGGGGAACTAAGCGCAAATTAATAATTAAACCACACTTGTACCAAGAGCGTTATTGTGGGAATCTTTGAGAACACCATTATAATCTAAATTATCCTTTTTCCTTATATTAACACTTACGCCGAAATAGGTGGGACCGAAAGACACTATCCAAAAAGTGGAAGAGATCATTTAAAGTTTCTTTGGTACAATTTTTCCTATATAGAAAAAAACAACACTTTTGCTACCAAACTCCTTGGTCTAAGACCCGCAATATACAACAGCACGTCCCCACCTGCTCAAAAACTCCCACAATCTTAAATTAAATTATCAATAACACCAACACTATGTTACACTACTAAAATGAAAAGTCTGTCCGTCTAAATCCTCGTATCGTTTAGACGGAATTTCTTACAGTAAAGCCCTTTTCAAAATGGGCGATGGTGGCTCATATAAGAGGGCTGGTTGTAATAGTCGCGGCGGAGGTATCGGTTGGATAGGCCGCCGTACATTCCGTAGTTGGTCGTGTAATCTTGCCGGCTGTGCAGCATGTCTAGCTGGTCGAGGCTGTGGTGGCGTTGGGGGGCGATTGAGGCTATCCATAGCAGCGTGCGCAGTTTGTAACTTTTAGGTTTATATATAGTATAGTTGGAGAATTCAAAGGTTAAGCAAATTCAGATGTTTCAACCGAGAGCGTGAACTGTGAGTGTGTGGGCTTGTTTTAATATTATAACTGTCCACATTATCATTAAATCGAATTGAGAACCATGTCCTTTTTTGCGGTCATTCTCCGATTTGGTGTCCTTACCTAATTACCGTAACCTTTTTTATTTTTCACAAATTTGACTTAACACAATAAAATATGAAAGAATTATTTCATATTTTAATGCCTCTAAGTCAAATTAGTGAAAACACATTAAAATATAAAAGAATTATTTAAATATCTGAAAATAAAGAAGGTTACGGTAATTAGACAATCGGAGAATGGCCGTTTGAAGTCATTTAAAATGAGTGTTACAAGGAATATGAAGTACTTATTAACCTTTTTGTTTGCTACTATACGTTTTTAAAAGTTATGTAGTTGAAAAACAACATAATTAATTTAAATCCAGGTGGTAAGTTAGGTTTTCGACTTTTGAACTGTAATCAATTTGAGACTTGAACAAACTAGAAACCGGCGTATATCTTGGACATGTAAATTGTTTAGACGACCCCGAAAAAGTAAATTCTATAAGGATGTTCCATGAGTCGCGCAATACTTACAAAAATATTCAATTCACTACAAATCGATAAAATCTTAATATCGTTATCGATTACGAAATAATCGTATTTACTCACCTCTATTATGTTGGAACCCTGCCGCCCATCCCGCGTAGTACGCAGCTTTCTGCTTACCATGCTCTTCAGCCACCTGAAAGCCACAAAAATAAACCATTATCAACTTATAATATTTTTTTGAATGCTAAAATAAAGCAACATACAGTTCTGTCACAAATACTTTTAACTCTGACGCAGCAACCGATTGGCAACCTTATTGTAACAAAATAATGACTAGTATAACTTTGACAGTTTGCCATTCGCAAGTCAGAGATTAAAAAAACTGTGAAAGAACTGTAATATTTTCGTGTACTTATAAATAAAAACACTTTAAAATTAAAATACACAATGGCCGATTTTCAATATCAATTTGGGTAAAGGATACCCTTGAGAATATTCTAAATTGGAAAAAAGTATTTATGTTCTTGAATTCTTCATAATCCCCACAATGAATTCAAAACACTGTAATTGACAATAGTGCACTGCACTGTGATAGCAATGTTGACTATTAAAGGTCAGCACACACACTTGTAAACTCTGCATGGGACCAGGGCCTGCAGTCTCTACACTAAATATCGTTAAAAATCTGTCGCAAAGTCGTATCGATGTCAAATTTGTTTAATAGATTTTCAACCTTAGGCCGTTGAAATAAAGCTGAAAATCTATTAAAGAAATTTGACATCGATACGACTTTGCGACAGATTTTTAACGATATTTAGTGTAGAGACTGCAGGCCCAGCACCTATTCGGCCAAGTTTTTCTACCTGATCCTGATCAGAGGCGAAGTTACGATGCTAAAACGTGTGCTTTACAGTATGTACTGTCATTTGTCAATGCTAATACCATGTGTTGACCTTCAATCAAAATCATATTTGTAATATATTTCTCATAATGTAACAATACCGGCCATTATGTTAATTAAAAAATCATATTCATTCCCGACTACTGAATCACAATTTCATACCGAATACTATAACCAAACATCCTCAAAAGTCATGAACATCAGCTACCGTCAAAGCTTACACAAACAAAAATCAATGACAGACAAGAAATAAAAACATGAGAGAAAAAATGGCAGAGGCGTGAAGAAAGAAAAAAAAAGGAATGACGGAGAGAAAACAGCACCATCTGGCACTTTGAGCTACCCCTCTAGAGACACAGAGTTGTCTTTCTATGATATATTGCAGACAGAAGTACGACTGTGTGCCCCCAGCGGTGTGACCCGCGCACCATTGTGTCACTGTGGAGCCTGTGCCGACTGCCCGCGCGCGACGTCAGGCGCCGGCACACGGGCTCACTGCTCGTCGGCTGCAGACAGATTACACAACAATTTAGACCCGACCCCGCCAATAGGACTTTGACTCGACCCCGCCAATAGGACTTTGACTCGACCCCGCCAATAGGACTTTGACTCGACCCCGCCAGTAGGACATGGACCCAGCCCGGCCAATAGGGCATGCACCCATGCTGCTTTCAGACGATATGATGTGTGACAAGTTCATAGTCGCGTGTTTTCTAGTAATTTCGATACTAATTAATGCGTAACTGGTGAAATGTTGGAAGTAACTATACACATCTGCCAAATACTTTACAGTAAGTATACAAGCATGATGTAATGGTATGATTTTCCACTCACAAAAAGCAAATTCCTCAATCATTGGACATTGCTTCTTTAATTGTAGTGCTTTAGTGTGGCAGCACTGTACATTTTAAGTAGTGTTAACTGTTGTAAAAATTGCCATATTTTTTGTAGTCGTTATGAAGTCTTCAAATTAAAGACTGACAAAAAGTGAACAGGCATCTTCTGAGCAACCACGTTCAATGACACCTCATCCATTGCTTAGAATCAGGCGGATCAAGAGGAGACTCAGTTCTCAATAAAAAAGTGTTGTGTAATTGTGTTTGTATTTGCAGTAGTATTTGTTAAAAATCTCAATAAATTAACAGAGATTTTTAATATTGCAGCTAAACGTTATTCAATTTAGTAAATTTGTTGTTTATTAGACTGACCCAACTGTTAACGGACTAAAAGTATCCGCAAAGATAGAGTTAAATAATATCAAGAAAAAGACTTCAATTAACAGAGGAAATCTCCAAGAACATCTAATAGTCAACAACAGAAGACAAATTGATTAAGCAGATTTAAATACATTTATGTTAACATTGATTACAACATTTATACTTATACGCTTGTAATGATAATCCAGGATCTACCAGGATCTACAAGGTAAACCTACCCTTCACGAAGCTGTCGACCAAGCATTCTGTACTTCAAACTAAGTCTACACAAAAATGAAACAATGTTTTGGTTTGGTGTGAAAAAACATGTTTTACGGTAAAACTGAAATGCTGATGTATGCATTGAACAGTAAACAGTTCACCGAGGCATTAAAAGCAAAGTTATAACTTTAAAAACTGTTGGAAATGTTGTCTCCGTAACTAGAAGGTTCCCAGGTCCTTACCAGAACAAAAGAATGATCGCAATGACGGAGAGAACCAGTGCCTTTCGGTTTCGTCAAGGGTCTTCCTATCCTGAATTATTACTACAAAGCGTAGTACAGTTACATAAAGTTGAGTATAGATGGCGCCACGTACCTTAACGCTGAGTGGCTCGGTGCCGCCCTCTGGTATCACATTGTTTAGCGCTGCTATCGCCTCTTGCGCCTCTTCGCGTTTGTCGTATCTAAAATATACAAGATACAACACATAATATGACAAACTATTTGTAAAAAGAGCCTTCTTTGGGCTTTCCACGTGGAACCATAGCACGGATATAGATATATCTAGATAACGCAAGTATCGCGATCCGTATGAAAACTAAGCGTTGCATTTTTTGACTGCCAACTATGACGTCATAAGTAGTATTTAGCTTAATTACAAAAAAAGCTATTAATAGACTGCGTTTTTGATCTTCAAATGTCTATAAAATTATACTCTTGAGTTGTAACGATATTGGCAAGTAGGCGTGGGTAGGACATCTGTCTAGACGCGAAAATGGCCGACGGAGCAAGGCCTCGATTAAGTAGTGGCCAAGGTTAGGCCAAAGAAACCAAGGCCGTCTTAAAACTTGTTGGGTTGACTATATCGTCAAAGTCGCTGAAAACACCTGGAAAAGGGGACGCAAAGGGGAGGCCTATACCCAGAAGTGAGTGATTCCGGGCTGATATGATAATGATGATCTACGTACCTTACAAAAGCAACTCCCCTTGGCGTGCCATTACTCTTGTCCCTCAGTATATGCTTCTGCACTATCCGGCCGTACTTGCCGAATATCGTCTCTAGCTGATCTTCAGTGATGGCACGCGGTAGGTTTGTTACATAGAGGTTCGTCTCTTTTATGTCGTCACCTGAAGGGCGTGCGTATGAGACCTGCGGATAAGAGGCAAGGATAAATTAATGAGGTGGATTTTTTTATAACTGGCTCTATACAACCTTAAACCAATTTCAGGGTCCAAAGAATGTTATCAAGCCTTTCGTTCGCGTTAGAAAAAGGGCACGACCCAGGAGTGAAAAAGAGTAAAAGTTATAGGCCTCAGACCCTGAAGCCACCATAGATCATGAAAAATTGATTTGGAAAAACAAGGAAATTTCGAAGATGCCTTAAATATAATACAAGTACTTCTTTGAGCGAGACAATAAAATAAATTATAAAATACCTTTAATCGTTTATTTCTGAGCTGGTATCCGTTGAAGGTGTCGATCGCCCGCGACGCGTCCTCCTCCCGTGTGAAGTTCACGAAACCGAACCCGTAGCTGTAGCCAGTCTGTAACCAACATCACTTTTGTTCGCTTAATGCATTCAACAGAAAGTAAATAATTGCTTAGTTTGAAATCCTTAAGAATCTAAACACTGTGTGACCCGCGAATAGGACATGATCTCGACCCGCGAATAGGACATAATCTCGACCCCGCGAATAGGACATGATCTCGACCCCGCCAATAGGATATGCACTCATGCTGCTTGTGGCGTATGACAAGATTTTAGTTACGTTTTTTGTAGTAATTTTGATACTAATTAACACTTTCCCTGCCAAGTTTGAATTATATTTTTTTATTTGTTTGCCGTATGAACACGTCTTCTATAGCTACGTATAGCGATAACTCGGAGGCAGGTTCTCGGTACACAAACGAATTTTGTTCGACCCGAAAATGCTAGGTGCTTAGCACCGAAAGTGTTAAGATGGAAAGCCAGGATAGCCGCCAAATTCACGTTTACCCAGTAATACGATACAACTTGGTAAGACTGGTTGTCAGCTTTTCGGGCCACTGACTAAGTGTAACGATCTCCAATTGACAGACGCGACCAACAGCTTAACAAGACAGTCCAGTAAAGGCTTAAAATGCTCATTCATCATCACTCAGCATCAGCAATTAATACCAGCCATCGCTGGCTGTAAGACGCCAGAAGACGCTGCGTTGGAAGGTCTCCCACTAAGTGGACCGATAACCTGGTGAAGACTGCGGGGATCTGCTGGATGCAATAATGTTAGCTATAAAAAAATCCCACCAACCTTGAAATCCTTCATAACTCGACAACTCTCTATGGGTCCTATGGTCATGAACATCGCGTAGAGGTCCTTCTCGGTCATAGTCTGCGGTAAGTAGTTGACAATGAGGTTGGTCTTGCTGGTGTCGCCCCCCGCGGCGGACACCCCCCCTCCCTCGGACATGCTGCCCCAGCAGCGCGCGCTAGCCCCTGCCCGCCCTCGGTACTGTTGTTGGATTTGCTGGAACAGAAACCAGCAAACTCATATAATTAAAGCTATAACTCTCACTATTTAGCATTTGAACGACTTGCCTCGTTGACTTATCACTTGGACAAAGCTGTAACAAGGGTAGTTTTGGATACCTTGAACAGCGCCGTCATTTAGTAAAATTCTGCTACTAGTGGTATTCAATCGTCACACAAAATATACTTGGTTAAGGATCTCTCGGCGTGTGGCTAAAATCGTCAAAATTCACTAAGACATTTGCTAACTTGAAATCCCCCTCATCGTAATTCAGGCGCCAAAAGACCTTTGCACCACTTATCAATGATAACTAGAATCACCGTTAATTTCAAAGAAAACATTCCTATAGTCAACTTCCTGAATCTTGCGTGCGGAAATTCCTTGAACGCAGCCAATGACTTTTATAGGAGATTTCACACTAAACCCATTTTTTTGCTTTAGCACGGCGTTGTACTGGCCAACTGCCAGAGACAGTTGTCTGGCTTGTGATAGTATCTGTTGTACTCGAAAATCAATAATAAAATTCTGGCGGAGAAGATATCCACATGGGTTAGGTCATGTTGAAGAACTTGGCTTTGCAGGGGGTTAGGTTATCACAGAAACACGGGAACAAATGCTATTTTACAGCAAATATATGGGTGAGCAACTGTGTCGCGCGGTTCTACACGCCATTTCACTTTTGCTGGGCTCCTAAGGGTCGAAGCGTAATATTAAATAGTCTACAATCTTCCGCAAAAAAATTGCCTATCGAAGACAAAAAGATTTTTCAAATCCAACCGGTAGTTCCGAAAGATTAGCGCGTTCAAACAAACAAGAAAACTCTGCAGCTTTATAATATTAGTTTAGATTTCGATAAGTAAAGACC
Source organism: Diarsia mendica (assembly GCA_949316265.1). Lineage (NCBI taxonomy): Eukaryota > Metazoa > Arthropoda > Insecta > Lepidoptera > Noctuidae > Diarsia > Diarsia mendica. The sequence continues at coordinate 13,190,172 of OX438903.1, read as the reverse complement.
GTTTAGCAACAGTTTTAGCTGGTCAGGTTAAAAAGTAACCAATTAAAAGCGTCTTTATACACCAAGGCTAAAAAAATCAATTAAAGGGCTTGTGCCTACTTAAATAACTGCTTATCAGCTTTATAATCAGCTCGATCAATCTACAAGGTCATGGAAAGTCGCCACCTTCCGCCCTTACAGTGACCATTGAACATCACGCAAAAGCGAAGCGTGTAAGTTCCTACAAGAAGTTTTCTTAGTTTTTGTGAAGCCGTTTTACGTAATTTTTTCGCCCGTACTTGCAAGAACATTCCTGATTTTTGTTTTGGAAAACCCCACGCAGTTCTTCTCAATAGGGAATATGCATAAAATTTGAAATGGCCTAAAATATTTTTTTCTCGAATACTTATTAACGTAATATTATAATGAAAAGGATTTTTTTTTATTTACTTATTATTTAAACCCCTAAAATAATATTCAAAAAGTGCAAAATAAGGGAGCGAAATTCAAACTTCCAAAACGCGCCACCATTCGTCGAACGAAATGTGACGTCATCTGACACGACATTGTATCCCGTTAGGGTATATAAATGTTCTGTGAAACACCCACTGGACGTGTCATGTGACGTCACGCAAAGCGCGCGCAAAATGGCGGCGTTTGAACTGCTTAATTTTTTTTTTAAGTTTTAAATTTCATTTTAAAAATATCTAGAGTATTTTGAAGCCCATTAATATTTTTTTCTACGTTATAAAATAGTAAACTATTAATTTATGACAAAAAAGAAAAACATGAATATTCCCTATTGGTTATCCATGTTCTTGTGCCTGTATAGTTGCCTAAAACCTTTTTTTAATTATGGGAAATTATCAAATGACACCTCCCGCTCTGGACGGAGCAGAAGGGAGTGTCACATTCTTACAGAGTAAAACCCATTCGTGTTCCTTCCAAAAAAATTAAGAACATCTCCTTCGAACAAATTTCGCAACCCTGGCGGAGAAATCTAAAACCTACACCAGCTTACACCAGATCATCACCGGGGCTAATAAGCTCGATTTAATGAAAAACTGCTGAATGTTTCCGTCAGTTAATTTCATATTCATCTAGTAGGTAGAAGATGACTATCCGGACGTAGTGGAACGAGTCCTTAATTTCCTGAAGCCCCAGCCAATTTTTCACTAACGCCAAAATAATCCAAAACTTGTTTTTACCAACATCAGGCGCGTGAAATTAGATACTGCCCCAAGGGGCCTAGATGCTGTTATGATATTTTGGGCAGCCCCGATTGACCTAATATTCTATCATGTATAATATTACTAGCCATTGTTTATTCAAGGACGGTCCGAATAACAAATAGGCGCGACAAAAATGTATTATAACTTGACATCCCTGAAAATATTGACTGAATTCTCTACGAAGATGGATTTAGGGCGTACCTATAAGTTAACCCAACTGTGCCTGCCTCATTGGTCGATTCCCAAATCGAGCATCTGTTATTGGGTTTTTTCCATCAGGAATTTCTCAGTAGCAGCTACGAAGTCTCAATTTGTGACTCAGTTGATGGCAATAGGCTCGCCCTCAATTACATGGGACTTAACATAACTAGCAAAATATGGATGTACTCACTAGGTACACCTCTGCTTAACCCTAAATGTATCGAACAACCAAAAACTAGCACTTAAGTTAATCCAGCATATTAACCTAATTATGCTGTACAAAATAGGCGTCTAATAATACGTAGAGTTACATAAACGTACATCTGAGATCTGACCGACTTAGTTCGGTGCAACTCGAAAACCGTTGGGCAGACACACACCGTAAATCTCATCGCACGAACGGAGCCAAGAATTAGTTATAAAATGCGCAATCCTAGAGTACCTACTGAAATTCCATTACCAAGTGAATGTAGAAGAAAAATACTTAAAGTTGTGAAAAAGTTTTGAGTTATTAAGGTCAGTTTACAGCTCGGATGATTTGGATTTGGACCCATTTTTTTGGCTCTTTCTGTCTTTTAGCCAATACTTTGAGAAAGAATCTAACTCAAATTCTTAATCGAAATCATTTATCGATCTGGAAGTCGGTTACACCTAGATTTTTGCAAAAGGTACCAGTTATGACAGCCATAACTAACGCCATTTATCAGAAAAACAGTGGTTATTCGAGGCTATAACAGTAAAAGTCTCGAGAAAATTCATTTTTATCACAAAAATCTACCCAAGGACTTGACTGATAAGGTTACTTATATATAAGCAATCAGACCGACGCAGTTCCCGTCACCATTCATTTTTCCAATACAATTGAAATTTTATTGACATTTAATTTCAGTTACCCGTAAAACCTTACACGCACATTTAATTATCAGTACGTCGCGGCTGGACGAATAATCAACATAAAATCAATTACATTAATGAAAAATAAAGCATTTGGTTTTGCATGCCAGACGCAAAACGACCAATATAACAAGTAGCTGGAGCGATCACGACAGATGCTCTCATTACTACACATTAATTGATATTATTTATTGAACTTTAGCTGCTGAATACCAAAGATATTCGCTCTTACAAGACTTATCTCTGTCTGGTAAGAAGCAACTTTCGTTTTGATGGCTACACTGACTTGTTGAAAACGCATGCACATAGGAGTATCAAGGATTTGGAAGTTAACTCCTTCCCCAGAGCTGCTTGGCAATACTTGGGATTCTGATTACCATGTATTAAGCACAAGTTAGTTATTAAGCACCCTCACTTGAAACGGTCAAACCGTTTGGAAAAAATGGTGAACATACAAACAAACGACCTCTCACCCAAACGTATTCCTCCTCATTTTCACTAAAACCTCGCTTCTTTCTTTTTATGGTAGGTACAAAATGAATGTACAAGATACATATTCATCAGAGGCTGTGTCAATTTAAAACAAACAAACAAGAGCCGGTAAACTTCACAATCAAACGAAAAAACCGGGCAATACAAGCGGCCATGACCTAAAAACCTGTATACGGTAGCTACCACTAGATTAACTCACTCGATTTACACCTGAAATATTGTAGATGAGAACTATTCAACTTTAAACAATAGTTCAGCCCCAAAATGAGATTTAGAGAGCTATAAATAATCACAAAGTGAAGATCTTTTAGAATTCATGACTTTCAAAGATTCATTGGTAGTTTTCTCAAGGAAGTTTTCCTGAGAAGTTACATTGCCTCTCCAACTTCATCGTGCAAAGTTAAAGAACGTCGGCATAGCTGACTAGATGGTATCATAATTCACGGCCAGTGTGTGAATATGTGGAGTACGTCATTATTAACCCCGTTATTAATAATGCGACCTTCCAGGCTCTCCCTTGGAGGTCTAATTAAAGGAGTTGGTATTAGGGGAAGCATATTTCATGGGTAATAACGAGCCAAAAGTTGGCGTCTTTTAGAAAATGCCCGTTTTTTATGCGTGTCAAGGAATGTCTAAGCAAGTATATGCTCTTGAATGGAACTCTAGTATAAGAATGAGGGCCATGGACTAATACGAGCCAACTTGAGCCATTGTTTAGTGGCTGTGACAGGGTGAGTCAAGCTGAGACGAGCCAACACGCCGCATAAGTGCACTGACACAGACTGAAGCCATATTTCGTTTGACGACTATAATAGCAACATTATGAAAATTGTGTAAGGAGCCTATGCTCATTGAAGCTAAACTCTTGAATTGGTAATTTCCCCGAGTTGCTCCATGTACAGAAATTAGATTTCACCAGCCAAATAATAGAATCGTGCGTGTTATTTTATTTTAATATTTGGTCTAAGGGCTGCTTATGAATCAATGTCAAACTCAATTAACAGCCAAAGGGAAATTGCCATAATCACTACGCCTGGCAGATCAATTTCCTGAGTCGCCCAATTCCGTAATTGTGGTCATGGATCGCACTACCAAACTATTCGATATTTCTGTGAAAAATCTTATTGTAACAGAGAAAATCGAAACTGGTGCATTATCAGATCGTAGTACCGACAAACGAATATGATAAGAGGTCCCGCAATCGATGACATATTCAGCTGCAATGGTTACTCTAAGATGTAGGTTAAACATGCTACGAGGCTACACGGGATAAAGAGAATAGATAGTACAATAGGTACGTGACCCCTTGGCATTCTCGTGTTCTTTTTAATAGAACCTTATGCAGAAATGTAAACCTCTTTTTTCAAGCGCCCGCGAAAGTATGTGATGTTCGTGCCAAAAATATCATATTAATCAAATTATTGGCTTAGCGTTAACTGTCGCAACTCGCAATGGTAACATAATACGAATAAAGCACTGCAAAAATGGGTTACTAGGTTGAGGTATTCCGCTTGTAAAACTAATATTCCTACGTAGATTTCAGGTGGAACTCGACTTTCTGCTTTTGTTTTCGTGACTTGCGAGTTTACGACTAATGAAAACGACTGTACGAATAATTTTGATGTGATGATGATAAACAATTAGTGTTAGCACCCGGTTATTTAGTAACGAGAAAACCCAGCAAAATACACCTAAATTTGATACACAAAAATCTAAACACATAGCCAAAATAAAAATCTATTATCCTACACCACCACAGCCACTCTACATATTGCACTGGCGTTTGGTGTCGACAAGCATACTGGCAAGTTTCCAATGTAAAATGGAACTTGCCTCTTTACTAAAGCGTTAGTTACAGAGCTCATTAATAATGGCCTGTTGAGAGTCATTAGATATGGTTTTTTTTCTGCATACGGATTTTCGTACAGCAAAAGGCCTACTTGCGTGACGCACTCCTAATGGCAATCGCCTTCTTTTTAACCCCCGACGCAAAAACGACCGCGACGGGGTGTTATAAGTTTGACGTGCCTGTGTATCTGTCTGTGGCATCGTAGCTCCCGAACGCATGATCCGATTTTGATTTAGGTAGTTTTTTTTGTTTGAAAGGTGAATTAGTCGAGAGTGTTCTTAGCTATGTATGAAAAACATCGATCCAAGATGGCCGCCGCCACAAAAAGGCGGAGTACATATTTGTTCACAACTCCTATCAATATGGGTATCAAATGAAAGGGCTTGATTAGTAGAATACACTATAACAAATTTCAAATCCAAAATGGCCGCCATCACAAAATGGCGGATTACTTATTTTTTACAATTCCGTCAATATCCAGGGTATCAAATGAAAGGGCTTGATTAGTAGAATACACTATAACAAATTTCAAATCCAAAATGGCCGCCATCACAAAATGGCGGATTACTTATTTTTTACAATTCCGTCAATATGGGTATCAAATGAAAGGGCTTGATTAGTAGAATACACTATAACAAATTTCAAATCCAAAATGGCCGCCATCACAAATTGGCGTATTAGGTACCTACATATTTTTCACAACACATCAATATGGGTGTCAAATGAAAGGGCTTGATTAGTAGAAGACTATACACTAAAACAAATTTCAAATCCAAGATGGCCGCCATCACAAAATGACGAATTATTTTACGTTTGTTTTTACAACTCCCTCAATATGGGTAGCAAAAAAATTAAAGGAATTGATTTGTAGAATAATGGTCACTATATTGAAGGGAATGAGGAATATAAATTAATGAAATTAAAACAAAAAAGCTTGAAAATTGTTTTTTGACTTTTACTCCCTTTAAACTTGGTCAAACTTTGATTTAAAGGGAGTAAAAGTGGAGAACCAATGTTTTGAGTTGGGGGTTTTTTAAATTTTTAATTTTTGACGGCCCAAAGACATTCGTTGCAATGACATATTTATTTTGAATAGGTACGGATTTTGAGACATAGGTACGGGCAATGGATACTGTTGAACTGTAAATCGAAAACGATTGCCATTAGGAGTGTGGGCCGCAATAAACCTTCCGAATTGTTCAAATTGAATTCGCGGAGTCGTAACACGATCTTATTTATGAAAGGAAACAATAGTATTAGGCCGAAACAACGACGTCGGTTAGTCTCCGGTATATTTCCGAGCTAGATGCGAAAATGTATAGTAGGAAACTGATAAACTGGTCTAGTCTAGTCTAAGCCTAACTTTGATTCGAATATTACTAACACTTAGTCAATGTTCTAAGAATCCAATCTACCGGAAAGGTAGTTATTTTTAGAACAATAATAGGATTACAGGAGCGATAAAAATGTGTTTCGTGCTGTTTTCTTTCTGGTGGATTAAATTACACAGTGATTGTTAGTAATCAGTGATTCAACTGCCAAATATTTGATGGATCTATGCTTTTAATGCCTGGAATGATGTCAGTGTGATTTCTATTTTCCAGTACCTAAGGAATTGGCACATAAGACTTGGCCTTTGGAATGTCTAAAAGACGGGTTTTTTCCCGCCGTGTGGACAGACAAAATGCACAAATCACCTGCTTTGAACAATGTTTATCTGCTTATAATAAAAAACCGTGGCTTTAATTTGCGTTTGCTTCGCTGTCATTTTCTTTGGAAAACATAAGCTATATCTCCATAAAGACACGGGGCCCCTCAGGTAGACAAGCAATATCATGTAGGTATCGTCAGAAGAATGGCACAGTTAGCGCAGTGGCTGAGCTATTGACTGCTGCGCTGCTTGTCGCGGGTTTTATATCCGCATGGAACAAATATTTGTACGGTATACAGATACGGTTCCAGGTGTGGGTGTTTGGCACCCAGGGTACAGGTGAAATTCCTGATGTGGAGCAAACATATTAAAAAAATCTTAGACTTGCTTTCATGTACGATTCTAGGTCCTTTATATCTTAACATTTAACTTTTACTAGATAAAGAAAGAGTGGGTTTTGAAATAGTTTAGATATCCTCCCGTCCGCTAATAAATCTCCAGGAGATTAATAACAATGGCTTTTTAATTATGTCTATAATAAGGCGTATGAGCTCTTAAAATAAAGTAGATTTTATTTAGTCGTCTCATAGGTACTAAGGACCTTAATCAGAATACAAAAAAAAAATGCTAAAATAATTAAGTAAAAAGTACTTACATGTAAAATCAAAAGCCACAAAATTGATGTGCAGACTAGTCAATAAAAACAATTCTCTTCCCAAGTAATCACAAGAACAAGACGGAAAATATAAAATTGAAATAAAGTAGATAATGAAAAAATTTCACCCCTGTTGCTTCAAACAAATAACAAAAACTGTTATTTTTCAAATTTTTAGCCATCTAGATTGATTTGCTGATCTATGTGGCTGATATTCTAAATATGATACCAAAGAATGGTTGTTTAACCTACATGGTGAATTAAGATAATACCTGATTAACCATTATCATAATAAAAAGAAAATTAAAAAAGTTCATTAAATTAATTTTGAAGTTAAGAAAGTTCTTAAAAACACAGCTAGGAAACCGACCTTAACACTAATATAATTATTAACAGTTATTTCGAAATAAATAATCCAGTTGCTAGGTTTTAGCACAGAAACATCTCAGAATACTGTAAAAGATTATTACCTATAAGCTTCATAACTATTAAAAATAAAACTTTGTTTTGTCCAGTCTCATCAGAAGCTCAATGTTTTAAAAAAAAGGATTTACTTTGTATATTAACTCTGGACATATTATAATATATACTCCTCCCGACTGTTTTTGGCCCCGGCAGTCAATCTTAGTGGAGACTGTCATTGGTGCGAGAGATATTATGGTGCACAAGTGTGTAGGCACAGGTGCACTCTCTGTTCTTTCCTCTCATAGTCAGATGGGCACGACCGGGCAGACACCCAAATTATTACTGATAAATACTACTCTAACATGCCAAATAGTGAATAGATAAACACAAAAAATAATAACCATAATGATAATAACAAAAAAAAAGAAATGAAATCAAAGTACTTACATTTTCCAGTGAATTAAAACTCCTGTCCCAACTACTGACAGGAGTCCCCCCGAACAAATAACCCGGGTATCTTTCACACATTTATTACACTTATAGCACACCGTTTTCAATAATTAGAACACTAACTTCTATTTATAATATTGAGCAATTACTTTTATAACAACATTTTTAACTACAACTATTATTTGGTTTTAGAAATTAATTAGTCTGGGTTCTGTACCTGAAAGTAATAATGAATTATTTAATAACTAGTTAATTGTTTTAGTTGTGTTTAAGGTCATAAATCAAAAGGGGTAAGGATGTTGACCCCAAATGAGAGGTCAAGATGCCAAAAACAGGGTCATTGACATAAAAAAGCGGGAAAATATTTCAACCACTCTTTTTGTGTCAATATCCTAGGACTTCAAACATGGCATTGCAATTTGCTTGTGATGCAGATCAAGTGATAAACAGCGTTTTTTTTATTATACCCTTTTCTTGTCAGAATTACTATTTTGGTGTTCCAACAGGATGCATAAAATAAAAGAAATATTCTAAATGATTATGATTTCACTAATTGGATGGAATCCTTACAATGAATATTATTGGTTATACCTCAAGTCAAACTTGACAATTAATTTTTCAGTGTAAACAACAGCTGTTTTAAAAGTGAGCAATAATAATATTTTTTTACAATTTATTTGTAATTACGGGAGATAATAGAAAATAACAGATTATTTACTTGACCATTTTAACAGCGTGGTAAGAAATAGACACGAAATTAATTACACTACTTTATGAAAAACGTTATAAACACACTTACGTTCTATATCTGAGAAACGGGTTTCTTGTTTCTTTTGAAAACAAGATTCTTTTTAGATTTTTTCTGCAAATATTAACAATATCGTGACAAACGCAGATCTGAAATTCTGAAACTGAACGTGAACCAACTCATTCGTTCAACCAGGGTTGCCAGACGAGTGTGAGCGAATTATCATACCAACATTCGAAAATTATCATACCAGATGCAAAATTATCATACAACTGCCAAAACCGCGCGAAATGCGCTGTTTTGCGCAAAATTAGGAATAGGATAGGAATTTTAGGAAGTTGTTAAAATTAGACAATAATAAAAAAAAATATATATAAGAGTGGGATCATCGGAATCACTATTATATTCAACCTCTGCAGCAGCGTCAGTAGTTTTTGAATAAATGACTGCTGAAGTCATTCTAGACAGCATTTTATCAGTTGGTTTGAAACCATAACAGCAATGTTTTGACTGGTTTTTTACGCATTGCGCTGAAAGTAAAGCCCCTTTCAGTTTCCTATACCAGAAAAATCACGCGCACTACGCACGCGTTCAAAAAAATACTTGATCTGCTAAGATGCGTTCATAAATCACTATCAAAAAGTAACTGGGCGTATAGAAATAGGAAGGTTCAGAATGTTGGAAATTATCATACTTCGGCGTATGATAATGCATTTTGTATCATACATCTTACCACTGTCGAAATTATCATACATGTATGATAATTATCATACGTCTGGCATCGCTGCGTTCAACCATTCATTTTTTTTTTTAATATTTTGTGAATATGTCTATGATTTTGTGGCTATGCCACTGTCAATCATTCATTCAATTTTGGAATAAGTTGCCATATTGTAAAAATAAATTTAAGTCCAAGTCAGCACCAAAAGCAACGAGCATTTTGCCTCATTCGGTGTATACCGTACTTGCATTGTTCCATTGCGATGACACGCTATCATCCATCATCGTCTGCGTTGACGGTTCATTTTACTTCTAATAAACTCATTAGATAAAGCGCGCGTGCTGCCTTTATTTTTACGTCAGTCGTCCATGTTCGTGTGCGAATCCTACTATTATTACCCGACTGCGGCGAAGCCCAAAAGGAGGGTTATGTGTTTGACGTGTATGTATGTATGTCCGTTTCTTTGTTCCCTCATAACTCCAAAACGGATGAAGGGATTTGAATGAAATATAGGTCGTTAGATTCGTCTTGATGGCGCGAGTGTTATAGACTACATTAAAATTAAATAACAAAAAAAATGCGGATTTTGGGGGCCAAATCGCGGAGTTCAAAAAAAAATTTTTTTTCCAATACCATCGAGTAGGGTATCAAAATAAAGGGTTTTAAAAGGAGATTACAAAAATATAAAACACTTATATGTTTAAAAGAAATTCAAAGTGAAAAATCCTATAAACAAACATAAAAGTTAAATCATCTGCGAAGAATTTTACGCGACCAACGAAAGAACAAACACAAAATAACTAAAAAGTTGGAAATAAAAAAAGTAGTTAAAAAACTAAAAAACCCGACTGAAAAAACTGAAAAATAAAAAAACAAGCAAATTTTAAATTAAAGAAAAGTTGGAAGCAGGCGGGGTTCATTTGAATATTAAATTATGAAATGAAAGAAAATAGAATGAACCCCGCCTGCTTCCAACTTTTCTTTAATTTAAAAGGTCATTGGGCGTAATCCGACCCGGTCGCGGACATGAATGAAAATGATTTAAAATGAGAGAGTATAAATTCACTTAACATTACATAAGGTTATTTTTTATTTAATCCATGGGAGAACGAAGTTTGAACTAAAAATACATTTACTTAAAAAATCGAATACTACTACTAAATATTAGTTGTCGTTCTGTTAAATAACTACTAAAAGGTTTTCGCGAGTGCATGTGCGTCCCGTCATCCCGTGTGATGAAAACGGCAGGTATACGTTAAAAATAAATAATAATAATAATAAATAAATAATACAGAAATAGCCGGAGGGAAGTTATATAAATATGTAAAGCCTTTTCTGGTTGTTTGCACCGATGGTTATATAATAGACGTTGTGGGCCATATAATAGATGTATTATATATAATTAATATATAATATATTTATAAATATTATATATATTTATATAAATATAAGGCGGGTGGCAAACCGGTCCTTAAGGCCCTACAGAAGCTGTTTGATTCCGTCATACTCGAGGGGAAAACGCCACAGGCTTGGTGCAGGGGTGTGGTGGTGCTCTTCTTCAAAAAAGGTGACAATGCCCGGTTGAAGAACTATAGGCATCTCACTTCTAAGCCATGTCTACAAGTTGTTTTCAAGAGTCATCACGAATCGTCTCGCACGCAGGTTTGACGATTTCCAGCCTCCCGAACAAGCCGGATTCCGAAAAGGCTTCAGTACCGTAGACCACATACATACGCTGCGGCAGGTTATACAGAAGACCGAAGAGTATAACCTGCCTCTCTGTTTAGCGTTTGTGGACTACGAGAAAGCCTTCGATTCGATCGAGACTTGGGCTGTGCTGCAGTCTCTCCAACGGTGCCAAATCGACTACCGGTACATCGAGGTGTTGAAGTGTTGTACAAAAACGCCACCATGTCAGTCCGACTTCAGGATCAGACCTCGGAACCTATCCTTCTGCAGCGCGGTGTGAGACAGGGAGACGTCATATCTCCGAAACTGTTTACCGCTGCATCGGAGGATATCTTCAAGGTTCTGGATTGGAGAGGACTTGGCATCAACGTCAACGGCGAGTACATCACTCACCTTCGGTTTGCCGACGATATAGTGGTCATGGCTGAGACCATGGAAGACCTCAGTACAATGCTCGATGACCTCAGTAGAGCTTCCGAAAGAGTGGGTCTTAAAATGAACATGGACAAAACCAAGGTTATGTTGAATGTTCATGTAACACCCACTCCTATCAAGATCGGAGACTCTACGCTCGAAGTTGTGGACGATTATGTCTACCTGGGACAAACGGTCCAGTTGGGTAGATCTAACCTCGAGAAAGAGGTCAATCGTCGAATCCGACTCGGCTGGGCAGCGTTCGGGAAGTTGCGCGGTATCTTCTCGTCCAACTTACCCCAGTGTCTCAAGACGAAAGTCTATGACCAGTATGTGTTGCCAGTCTTTACATACGGGACCGAAACGTGGTCCCTCACAATGGGCCTCATCAGAAAGCTCAAAGTCACCCAAAGGGCAATGGCTATGCTCGGAGTTTCCTTGCGTGATCGAATCAGAAATGAGGACATCCGCTTGAGAACTAAGGTTACCGACGTAGCCCGAAGAATCGCCACCACATAGCTCGCAGAACGGATGGCCGATGGGGCCGAAAAGTTCTGGAATGGCGACCGCGAACCGGAAGACGTTGCGCTGGAAGGCCTCCCACTAGGTGGACCGATGACCTGGTCAAGGTTGCAGGAAACCGCTGGATGAGAGACGCACGGGACCGGTCAATGTGGCGACGCCTGGGGGAGGCCTATGTTCAGCAGTGGACGTCTTTTGGCTGAAATGATGATATAAATATATAATATAATTATATAATATGCACCAACGGTTATATAATAGACGTTGTGGGCACGTTATATAATAGATGTATTATATAATACGTTATATAATAGACGTTGTATACACGGCCGCCGCACCGTTCGGGAGCTGCGCGCATATAGCCAGTATAGTTTATTTTTTATCCTGGGCTAGGCACCAACAACAAATTGAAGCCCCTGCGGTATTTTTAGATGATGTAACAGTAGATATTGATCACGCCGAATGAATAATTTGAAATATGTAAAAGTTTTTTTCTCTTTACTCCCACATCCCACAAGAAAGCGACCCTTACCATGATAACTAGATACATTTTATCTATATATCTTCACAATTTCATTTCTGTCCGCCGTGGGTTTTTCTCCCATACTATTTGCCCATTGACCTTTGCTTGTTTTTTTATTTTTCAGTTTTTTCAGTCGGGTTTTTTAGTTTTTTAACTACTTTTTTTATTAGAAACGCGAAAGTTTGTAAATAAGGATGGATGTTTGTTACTCATTCACACAAAAACTACTGAACAAATTTGGATAAAATTGGGTACAAAGGTAGTTTATAACCGGGATTAACACATAGTCATGTTTTTATCCCGATTTTATCTTCCCGTGGGATAATTTTCGTTATGTAGCGGCTAGCGGGCGAAGCCGCTGGCAACAGCTAGTGTCAAAATAATTCACCCTGCGAATGTGTGAATGAACAGTCGTTGTTTTGTTCGCGACGGCTTTCGTATACGAACCTTTCGTGGAATGTTCACCGAGTGACGAGGCGAATGGTGAACAGAACACCAAAGACCACTATAGTTAATAGTATACTGGGTAGCGAACACGATTCTGTAATGCGGTGTTTAATCTGGTTGTTCCCGAATGGTAGTTCAATAAACAAGACTTGAATAGTTTCCTGTATAATATATATTTTTTAATCGCTTTGTTTGCTCCATTTTCTTTATTATATTTATACAGTGAAACCTGGTTATGTGAGACCTCAAAGGGACCTGAAATTTTGTCTCACCTACAGAGGTATTCCACTTATCCAGTGTTAAATATCCAAATCTGTCTCATGGGACCTCGGCATGAGTTCCAGCTATAGGTTTCTCACTTATCCAGGTCCCACTTAACCAAGTTTCACTGTACCTTCAACCTTGGATAAAAACTACTACTTCTATATTGTATTGTTGTTGTATTATGGATACAAACCAGATTTTAAACGTTTTAAAACATTTGGTTTTAAAAACATCACTTAGCGGATTAATATGGTTTACACAAAGACCGACCCGACGAAACTACAAGCGTTCCATTTTTTACCATTTGGTTAAATTAAAATCAACTATTTCAAAAGTTACTAAAATCATGTTGCAATCATTATTAATTTCCGTTTCCGAATGCTGTTTGTCTCTGGGCCGATGGCTGGCTGCCTGTCATCACTAAAAAAAAAACACTGACTCTCCGCCATCTTGGTTGGTAGTCGCATTGTCGCAATTTACTACATTTTGCGGTGTTAATTCTACTGGATTTGGAATGATTGTTATACTGCATATGTGATCGTAGCATATTGTGAAAGAACTGTGCCTAGAGATGTTGTAAAATAAAACGTGGTAAATAAGGTTTAAGCGTTGTATAGGTGAGTCTGTGATGTGAATTTTTGTGGTCGTTCAAGGAAGCGCAGCGTGATGGCGTCACTTGTGTTTTATTCCCATCTATTTTGCACTGTTTTGCTAACTATAGTCAGGCTATTCTTATTCCAATATCAGTGATGGTATAGTCCTAAAGCTCCCATAAACACAGCAAAATCATTATTCGAACTAACCTCTTTTCTTTACACATTCGTCTTGCCCCGCGTAGTAAGTACTTATTTGTGTAAATACGATTCAGTTTCGTTTAATGAAATTAGTGTTTTAAAATCATACTATAACTACCAGTGTCTAAAAATTATAAATAACATTAGATACTCGGGTAAACAAAGTTTTTTTTACTACTTTATTACTGTAATTTAGGTTATAACTGGTGATAACAACATAGGTTACGTAACCCTCAACAAAGAACCATACAAAACTCATAAAAATTTTGTTATCGCCGCGTAAATGTATGTTGTTGACACCACAATGTAATCAGAACTTGGCATTTTCCGAACCTTTTGTAACATTCAAGTTAAAATGGCAAACTTAAAACACAACCTCGTGATATATTCGACAATTTATGCAAATCAAAAAATGGACCGGCTATTTTCGTTTTTTATAGGTACAAGCACCGTGAAGCACCACAATGAGTGTCATCATTAGACTACAGAACCTACCATGGTCTGCAAATGCCCTGGACATTAGGAATTTCTTTCGGGGCCTGTCCATTCCCGAGGGAGGAGTACACATCGTAGGCGGCGAGCTTGGAGATGCGTTCATTGCGTTCAGGTAGCTATATGTAACACTCAAATTATGACACAAGCCATCTGGATATATTTTCTATGGACAGATTTCATTGAAAATATTCTAGAAACTTTGATCTCACTATATTTAAAGTTAAAAATATAATTTTTAAGTTACAAGCAGATTTAGCAGTAAGTTTTGTTATGATATTTATTCTTAATAAAAGGACAAAACTATGTCTGTTTTTAAACCCAAAAATGAGAGAATGGAATGCTACAAAAACAACAGTGAATATATTTATCTATCTGCAAACGTCTATGGCTGAGAAAATAATCACATTACTAACCCTTATAGATACTTCGGCCTTTCTTCTTATCTAAGCATATAGCTTTTGGGATACTTACGCCCGAATACTCGAACGTCACTCGATTTTAAGTTGCACTTAAATCTCGTGCTGTCTTTGTTACTTTAACGCAGAGTGACAGAGATAGCACGAGTTTTGAGGGCTTTTGGGATACTTAGTTAAACAAAAAAAAAACTGATATCTATACCGATGAAACTATTAGGACTTCCAAGGAGTACTGTTTTGGTTCTCTCTAAACTGGTTAGCAGTGTTGGGCAAAATGTAATCTAACTACTGATTACTAACTACGACTACAAAAAGTAGTTAGCAATCATAACTACTAACTACATAAAGTAATCGAAAAATGTAGTTAGAAATTTTAACTACTAACTACAAATTGTAGTTGCAATCACGATTACATGATTACTTTTTATATAACTACATTTAAAATGATGTAGCGTTGAAAATGCCGAAAGTTTCAATTTGTTTTTTTCAATATTTTTCGAGTGTTGCAGTGAAAAATTCACATAATATCTACGACTTTAATCCTTGCATTTGATTATTCATAAAAATAAACATAGGTATATGCAATAAACTGTTTTTTTTATGCAGCCTTATTCCAAAACATATTTAAATTACCTACTACTCATTACATGTTAATTTCATTGCAAAATATAAATTCGTAAAACTTAAATAATCAGAAGTTATAACTACTCGATTGCAGCAATCAAACTAACAACTACTTAATGTAGTTTGATTAAAAGTAGTTAACTACATGTAGTTATGATTACATGTAACTTAACTACATGTAGTTAACTACTTTTAATCGTAGTTAGTAACCAGATTACAAAATTGTAGTTAACTACGCCCTACACTGCTGGTTAGTAACTAATGTGTTGTCTTCTATTTGTGATATTTTTTACTGTTTATACTTGCATGATAATTTGTTGTAGCATAACTACAAAATGTAGATCAAAACATTTCATTTATGGATTTATCTATATTTTTGTACATAATACAATCAGAATAAGTGAAGCCTATGTTCAGCTTGTGGGTTTTTGTCAATAATGTACTGAAGACTTATTGCTCCAATGGTCAGAAGTACTACTGCTGAGTGTGATACTCAGATCGGGCAGAACTATTGGGTTTGTCCATCACAATTGCTCAGTAGCAGCCATCAAGTCTGGATTCGTCCCTGGTTGGTGGCAATACTCTCACCCCACTACTGGTACTTTAAACATTAAAGGCAAAATGTGGGTTTACTGTTAGGTTACCTCTACTCAGGGATTACACTCATTATTTAGGTACAGATTGAAGAAATTAGTTTTTCCTACTCCTCCGCTATTCTTTTCTGAATAATTTCGTTGCGGGATTCAAGACAGTTAAATTGTTTCTCTGGGACTTTGTCGGGCTTCATTATCTCGGCGCTTTTCTTGTGGTCGCCACTGTTTATTCTGGTGGGGCGGGCTTGTCCCATTACGCTTTCTGGATACATTACCTGCCTCTAGTGACATTTTGTCACTTGTCTACCACCCTATAGTAATTCTACTACTTGTGCTGCGCGACTCAATTCTGGGTAAGTATTTATTTAGTGTCTTAAGATTTTTATTTATATTTTCCTTATTTTTGGAAACAATGTCTCCTGAAGCGGTTTATTGAAAGTTTGAGTTTGAAAGACAATTGTTGGGATGAAATTGAGATTGAATTGGAGTGAAGAAATGTTTATTTATTTTTGTGTAATTGCTATCTTTAACTCATTATGTTTAATATTGTTTGACGTACACGCGGTCCGGAAACACCCACTGTCAGGATACGTAAACTACGCTAGATCATTTTAGTTTATTCATAACATATTTTATTTTTATGCCTCCAAGAACTGACAAATATTTGAAAGTTAAACACATAAGACCTTATCTCGCTTGCTTTAGTAATTACTTAATTGGTTATGCATTAAGCATAATTATGTAAGTAGTTAAAACATCACTCTCTCTGTACTTTAAATGGTTGATAGGAATTGAATAGAGTTCATCACTAAATAAGTATGCAATAATAGGTATGTGGTGCAAGCGGGCCCAACTGTTTTTAAAACCAATGCTTAGCAATAAATACGAGCATAGTATCAATACTGACTAAATATGATTATTCGGAACTGTCGGCGAGCTTCGACATTGCTGCCTTCAAACTTCGCTTCTGTGCATCACACGCCACTTCCGGGAAGGATAGCTGTTTGCTGTCACACTTCAACCAAAAATATAACACTTTAACACCCTACAGCGGAAAGATAGTAAAGAAAACAAAATAAGTACACAAAACATTCTTTAAAAAATGAGAAACATTTATTCGTTAACACAAAAGCATGACAGGAGAAAAAACGCAGATTTATAGCGCAAAGTGACAGATACAAATAGAAAGGTCATCCAAGATGTTGTCGTTGAGTTACGATTCCAAATAATTTTATCAAATAGCAAACTTCATCTGGTAGATTCGGATCAAGTGATCACTCAATCGGCTGCCTATATACCACTAAGATAAGTTACCACAGATGCGGCGGCGACAAGATATGCTATGGACACCGATTCAATTTTGGTAGTTTCTAACGCGATATGCGGCGGCGACAAGATATGCTATGGACACCGATTCAATTTTGGTAGTTTCTAACGCGATAAAACCTTTGCGAGCTGCATTTAGTTTCCTTCATCATCTCCTGTCTGAACTCTTAAACTCCTGGCTTCTTACTGGAACAAGATTACAAGACTGACCTATTCGACTTAGATACCTATTTTAGATTTCTACATAAAGCGAAATCATCTTCCATCGCAAACAAAGGTATAGCTATAGAACATAAGAGTTCGAACTAAACTTGTCGTGTCAATGTTCTACTGACACTCCTAGCTTCAGTGGTCTCGTAGCTTTGGTCGACTACTCGAGGAGAGCCTCTACTCTGGAAGTCTAAGAAGAATGAGATCTGTTGGACAAGCACGGTGCGACGAACATGAATCTTGATCCCTCTGATTGCATTTCACCGAATCAAGAATCATGTGATCATGATCAAACTAGGTACCGAAAACAGTGTAGATTAAAATTTCGACGGGCCACCTGGAAATCAAGAAAACGTAATATTACTGAAGCCTCTAGATCGCTGCGAATCATCTGGATTGTATGTCTCGAATTGTAAACCAAACTACTAATGTAACTAGGGGGATTTGTATGAAGTCATACTCTGTTGAGTCTACTCGGTTCATAGCGCTTTGATAAACATTTCTTCAAGCTTAGCGTATCGATGGCAATAACATCAGCTATGCGAATTTCGCTCGCTGAAGCAGTCATAAGATCGTCAAGTCTGCAGGTGTCAGGGCATGCAGCGCAAGAAGGAAAGTAGGCCATTGTCTGTGAAGATACGCCAAATACTGATAGATACTGCTACTTACTATCATTGTTCCAGAGATACAGGTCATTAGTCGTGTTTTCAACAAGTTAGGAGATAAAAACGGTCCAAAGGGGATAGAACCAATGTGGCATATCAACC
Organism: Diarsia mendica; assembly: GCA_949316265.1. Lineage (NCBI taxonomy): Eukaryota > Metazoa > Arthropoda > Insecta > Lepidoptera > Noctuidae > Diarsia > Diarsia mendica. Next base: position 13,171,811 of record OX438903.1, on the reverse strand, counting down.
TGTCCGCCATTTTGATTTTTTTTCGAAATCGCGGCCCACGGTGAAAGTGGTATGTATGGATAGAGGACATATAGACGAACAAAAAATGTCCAGTAACATGGTACCCAAAGTGTCACGTTACCGAGATATGTGAAGTTAAAGATCGACAAACGAGTACAACGACATTCATTAATTTTTTTTTTAAATAGGCTTTTTACGTGTTTGGGCGTTAAATTATATCCAAATAATAGTTCCCAGGTTGATTATTGTTATACGCACATTGAAATCGCTTTGCATCTCATTGAAACGCTATGTAATGTCAAAAAATAGTTTTCTCGTGCTCCTAGTAGTATGTAATGTACCTACTCTCAATAACCAGTAATAATAATAATCAACGCCTATAGACACGTAAAAGGTCCAATTTTTATGTGGTCATTGTACTGATTTGTCCATCTTTACCTTCAAATATCTCGGTAACGTGACACTTTGGGTACCGTGTTGCTTGACATTTTTTGTTCGTCTATATTATGTCCTCTATCCATACATACCACTTTCATCGTGGGCCGCGATTTCGAAAAAAAATCAAAATGGCGGTGGGTCGATATGCCAGCTCCCATACAAGAAAGTTCGAACCCCTTTCGCAGACAATATTCAAGTCTTTCGGAAATCATAAGCAAGCATTTACTGTAAGTATGGTGTGGGCACAACTGCTAACATCAGCTCCCAGCTGTAAACGTATAGCGTGTTCTGCTTTGGCGGTATCCTGGGAATTAGGAGATTTACAAAACAGGCCTAACTGAGCTTTCATGCTGCATTAGTTTCGGAGCTATTTTGGGTGCAGACCAATATAATGCCCCAAAATGGTCTTTAGTATAGTTTGTGTGTAATTAGTAATCAAAAATATTGTATTGATGAGCTTCTGGATAAGATAGTGATTTTTCATAGACTTGAATTATTTTATTCAGGGCACTATAAGTTTCATGACTGCTATCTGCAAGCTTGGCGCTGTTTTAGTCGTGGACCATACAATTATACATAGGAAACTTCTTAAATAGATAGGTAGGCCTAACGATAACTTTTTAACGCAAATATATACCAATTGTGTTGGTCGAAAGAATGACATGGCGTGGCGTGACGTTTCCACCTACCGATAAACTTCGTGCATAAAAATAAACTGATAGAAAAACCTACATCAAGCGTGAACTAAAGATAAAATTAATCTTCAAAATAAAATATAATCTAACTAGGCATCACGGTAATTTTGGCTCACATAATTCTATAGATTCGACCTGCGAGCAGCGGGAATGAGAAGAGGCGCAGCTACACTACGTTTATTTATTAGTGCTTCATCTGCCGACACCCTTATCAGCTATCCATTATCTATTAGGAAAGAATTCTAGCATCTTTTAGGAAGATTTTTCAAGCGGACAAGATTTCGCGTTACGATAGCTCTCGAAATTCACCCTTTCACCAGGGGAGGCCCTGGCAAATGGTCTTGATCAAAACGCTCATAAGTCATACAGAATTCAAATATGTCTCAAATCACAATACGTTATCGAATTCATAGTATTACAACAAGTACTAAAGTAGCTGAAGACCAGAGCTACTTCTATTTGGAATAGGGGATCGGACAAAAAAAAACTAATTAGTCCGTCAGATAGATTTCCAAAAATTATTGGACACGTATTTTTTCTTTTTTCAAGTAAACTTAAAATGAAGACGATACAGTGCTTCGAAAACTCGTGTGACGTCATATGATAGTACATTTTGACGACACAAGTGACGTTTCAAGCCCCACTCCAAGATCTTTGACGCGTTTTATCTCCGTCATTTTTTATTGATTTGATAAAACAAAAAATACGTATTCAATATTTTTCGATAATCTAACTTACGGACTAAACAGAATCATATTATTTTGACCCAGTCCGATCCCCTATTGTTGCAATACCCTCTATCCATGTTGTCGAAGATTCTAATACAACAGTCATTAGTTTTTGAAGTAGATCATGTTGAAAACGGGTCTACCTTTTTTAGCAGAATTTTTTATACCCGAATTTTGTTTTGCATAACAGTGGATGGCAGAAAATTCATTTCGCAGAAAATCATTTGGCATACAGCATACACTCATTTACCATAAATTCAAAACGCATAATTTTGTAAGTCAGAATCATCTTTGAGCATAAACTTCATTTCCAGAACCATCATTTCGCCGAAAAATCATAATCAGAATCGTCTTTTGGCACGCATTTCATTTCATACATACGTGTAACCGTGTAACATCAGCTCACCCCGGCTAAAATTTCTAGCTGAGAACATTAAATGTTGGTATGTCAATAATGAATGAAATGTGGGTCGTCCGGCGGCGAGATGGGCAGACGACATAATTGCCATCGGGGGCAAAACCTGGATGAGGCTAGCACAGGACCGTGGAGAATGGCACAAGAGAAGAGAGGCCTATGCCCAGCAGTGGGTGAGTTCGGGCTGTGGATGATGATGATGTCAATAATAATAATTATTAATTATTATTATTAATACTAATAATGACGTCACTCATACATGCAACGCATGTACATGCGTTGCATGTGTTGCGTTACTCCATGACGCGCGCTCGCTTCGCTCGCATATTAAATAACACTAATATCTTCTGTCCCCGAAGTGCCGGGCCTCCGCCGGCCTCCTTCGTCGGCCTACGGCCCGGTGCCCATGCCGCCCATAAAGGATACTTTCGCAAGACGGTCGTTATACCTTATAAAAATCTACCAAATAAAATTCTGCCATCCTATAAGTATGCCATTGAAAATTCGGCTATTTAAACATTCTGCGAAATGAGTATTCTATTAAATAATTGTTCTGCCATAAACACATCCGTTCAAAGAAGAATATGCCAAGTGTGTTATGCCAAATAAATTTCGGAGCATCAAGTTTCTGCCAGATAGATTGTACCCGTTGAAAACATTGTTAGCTTAGCACGGTAAATAATCTCAGGTCGGTCCTAAAACTGATTAATGACTAGGAGGTTCTTAACACAGCCTGCTTTACAAAACTTCCTTTTCTTTGGCAAAATACGGAAAAACGCAACATATTCTTAGTGACTCTATATTTTATGTATTCTCCGGCGAAGTAGGTAGGTACCTACTAGTTGTTTTAAAATTAAGTGAAGTCGTAACTAGCTACGATTTGATATATTATTGGTCTTGTAGCCAGAGTTCATAAGTAAAATTTTACCAAGTTTGTCGCCAGTTATGTCTCTTATCTTCAGTATTTAACCTCCAAGGTGTTTAGCTATTTTCAATGTTGAACGTACTTACAGACACAATACATACTTGACCTGTGTTAATATCTACTCTGTTGCTCTGAAACATAACGTACAAACTTTACTGCTACCTATCTTGAGGTCACAATGTGATCGTAGAACCTCGGATATCAATGGCATGCTTTATTTTTGTAGAAAACTGCACAGATCGGCGGCAGCAGTTAATCGGACTGCTTATACTGACTGGCTACAGAACTTAAATCAAATACAGTTACTTTATTTTGATTAGTTCATCTTTGCACTATTACCTATCTAAAATCGACACTTCACAAAATTGCTGTCACTGGTGACTGGTCTACTTACTATAGATCACCTCATTTGACTGTGCTGCCATGGCGTAACGTTGAGATCATAATGATTGCTAGCTCGAATTGAATGACTCCACCAGCCCGCAACAAAGACTTCAGGACTGGATTGGGATAAAATTTCTGCGTATTGGAGCGGAGAGATGACCTGACGTTAACCTTTTTCTTTTAAGGATGGGAAATCATCAATTGACTCAAGTTCTGGGTGGAGCAGAAAGGTGTTCCAGACTCTTATTGATTAAAACCTATCCATGTTCCTCTTAATGCCCTTTGCGATCCAGGGCCGCGGTGACTTCCGAACATGGACTTTATCATGTAACAGTGTTTTGCTAGATCCCAGCTCTTTATTTCTCCGCTCGTATCGGTTCAATTTTCCATAAACATGCTGCACGGAGCCCAAGTAACATGGGTCAAAACTAGAATGACGACGAGACGGAGCGGAAAAGTTTTTGCATTATTCCGTGATTCTGACGAAAACGCCTATGCACTTTGAACTGACTGACTAGACTATCTATACTTGGTGGTTATATTTGGAATATCAACCGTTCTAAAGCTACTTTCCGTGTTCCACTATGGTTTAGAATAATGGTCCGTCTGAATGCGTTTTTCGCAAAAAGAAAATGTTTGTAGTTACGCTGAAGGTACCATAAGTAAGTAGAGTAGAACATAGAAGCAGTTTCTCTAACAATACAAACTGCATTACGATACTCCGATCCGGTCCGCTAAATCTGATTCATTACGTAGGTAGTGCACTGTAAACACTGGCGACATTGAGGGTGAAGCAAATAAGGTAACAATCTAGCAATTAACACAATATAAAGTCACTAGTACAGCAACTTTTCTTTTTATATAATACAACCTCCCATCGTGATTTGTTAAAGCCTTAAAGGTAGGTAAGTTTTTGCTTTATTTAGTTATTCCATATATTTCTGCATTTTGGTGCCGCACACAAATGAACAGGTGCCAACTAATTGACACCTGTTCATCTAAAAAATTTCTTCGTGTTTTTCGTTTCGTTTTTAAATTTTACTTCAGTGCGTATTTGGTCAAAATAAGGTATTCTTGTAAACAAGGGATAAGAATTAGAAACTTAGGTTCTGAAATGTACATAACATAAGTACCTATGCTGGATCTCGTGTGCAATTGCTGTCAACTTGCAACTAGGTCAGAAGTTATAAACTCGCTACGCTAATCGTTTAGTCCTAATCTTATCAGCAAAAACTTATGGACTCAACTGAAGAATGTTTTGTAACAGGATCCATCTGCTTTCAAGGCTCTGAAAGCGCTGAATTAAATGTTTCGCCAGTGTGAACGTACGGTAGAGCGTAAGAAATTTCATTGTTCCTACACGTTCAGTAAAAGGTGGTGCACTTAAGCATAGACAGTGGTTTTACCTACCTACCTAGTTGGTAGTAGGTATCTACTAGTATGAGATGTTAGTTAGGTACCTACCTATTCTACGCCGGATGCACATGTAGCTAACAGTCTGAATCACGGGCTAGCATTCTCCAATCCAATGTCCATAAACAGCTGTTGAACACGTTTTCGCCTCTTTTTGTTCGACCTAAGGTAGAGTTGCAGTTTTACCCAAATAACTAAAATGCTGGTGAATACTGGCGATTCTTTTTGGTTATAAATAGAATTGCCAGTTATTAAGCTTTCATGTAAGAACGAGGTACTTTTAAACGTAGACTGCGATCGACATGAATGGACCCTTTATGGTCCGTTTAATCCTCCTGCATAGCTATTCACAACCACTCGATTGTCCGTCATATCCAATCGATCGATCGTACTATCGAAAATCGCTATTCACAAAACCGAAGAAGATTATCAATCCTGCCGTCAGCTATTTGCTATCGGAAGTGCAATGGAATCAGAATAACGACGCCATTTTGTACTATAGGTACCTACTATTAAACAAGTCGTTGCGTATCCATTCAAAATTAAAATCATTTTAAAATTGTTTTTGATTATTAATGTTTATAGTAAGTATAACTAAATGATAAATCTCATTAAAGATAGGTCATTTATTGCCTACATAAATATTTTTAGGTACCTACCACGAGTGTTTATGTAGGTAGGTACGGTCAGCATCAGAAGTAGCTGAACATTTCGGAATTTTAATTCTTTTATGTACAGGACTCTTTTTAATGTTTCAGAAGATTATTCGTTAAAATAGTCCTTACACTCCACTATCATGTAGTAACGAGTAATATCTAACAAGTTTTTATTAAAAAAACAACTTCGAAACTTTGAGTACCTAGGTAATGTTAATATACTTCTGATGCTGACCGTACTTACACCATGTCGATCGAATCTGTGAATAGCATTTGACAATCGTTTGATCCTAAACTCTGATACTTACTTGAAAAGTGTCACGATGTATTCCACTTCGATTTGATTGTTTGTGAATAGCTATGCTGGAACATGATAGGTAATTATATTTTATCGAATGTCATCCTATCCTACTAAAATTATTATAAACGCGAAAGTATGGATGGATGGATGTTTGTTACTCTTTCACGCAAAAACTACTGAACAGATTTGAATAAAATTTGGTACAACATAGTTTATAACCTGGATTAATACATAGGATAGTTTTTATCCCGATTTTATCTTCTCCTGGCATAATTTTCGAGTAGTAGCGGGCGAAGCCGCTGGCAACACCTAGTCTATCTATAGGTATAAATAAAAAGAGAAGTCCTGACTGACTGACTGACTGACTGACTCATCAACGCCCAGCCCAAACTCTTGGACCTAAAAAGCTGAAATTTTGCACAGAGGTTCCCTTTATAGTGTAGACAAGGAATAAGAAAAGATTTTTTGAAATTCAACCCCTAAGGGATTTAAATAGGGGATGAAAGTTTGTATGGAAAATCGTCATTTTCACGCGGGCGAAGTCGCTGGCAAAAGCTAGTTCCTAATAAATTGGTACCTAGTTGTATCACCGTCGTTGGATCTGCGGCTTGTGTCACTTCACTAGGTCACTTATTGTGCCTACCTATTTCACCAATAAAAGCAGGCGCGGCCCCGGACTTCGGGGGCGCGGGGGGGTCACACAGGGTCGTGGCCAGGAATTTGGTTGGGAAGGGTTACCGAATAAAAACAGGCCAACCAATGAGCTAAACACTAAGTATTAGGAAAAACTTTTTTAAAACGAAGTTATATCAAGTACCTATCAACAATCTCTGGATTTACTAATACAAAACGCCCATCATAGGTGCCGAGAGGTTTATTTCCGGGGCAGTGTATCTTCTTCAGCTTCTCGAAGAGGTTCGTTCTCAGCAATTATATCGACGAAGCTTATCAATTGAGAAAAGTCACGTTTCTAGGCGAGCTCGTAAAATTTTGCACCCACTTCGAATTTGATACGATAACGTATACCTACCTACAGAAAAACTGTAATAAACGCAGAATGTTAGAGCTAGCAAAGTGTGTTCAAAACTTTTAGCAAAACATCACGTGGGTTAGAATGTTTCTCTTGACCATTCATACAGGGATGTAAATACTTTGACGACTAATGCAGAATAGGTTGGTAATCCAATGAAGAGAATTTATGAGCGAGCTCGAAAATTTCTGCGCCCTTCCTCGGATAAATTAGGTTTTTTTCGTTAATTCATACAGGAATAAGAATAACACTAGAATCTCTTTGAACTTATGCAGAATTGAAAAAAAACATACTTACCAATCGAATTGAGAACCTCCTCCTTTTGGGAAGTCGGTTAAAAAGTAGGAGCAAAAAGAAAGTTAATATTTTTATTCATTCATAAAATCACTGTAAAATGATTTTTTTGGGACGCCTGTATTTTTTTAGTTAAGTATGTCTAAAAACTCACAAATCCTATTCAAGTACCTACTTATAATTTTTTTACATTATAAGTACCTACCTATCTAAAAGCGAGCAGCAGCGACGGCAGATTTTTATACCATTTAAAACAAAGTTTTGAATCATTGTATTAAAACTAAGGGGTTTGAACTTTTTTGTATGGGAGCTGGCATATCGACCCACCGCCATTTTGTTTTTTTTTTTCGAAATCGTAGCCCACTATGAAAGTGGTAATTATGGATAGAGGACATTTAGACGAACAAAAAATGTCATGAAACATGGTACACACGGCTACACATCAAGCTATACAAAACCAGTATAATCTGGTCGTTCACTGTGCGAAAAGATCTAGTAAAGTGAGGCCAAGATTAACTGGTTTTGTATAGCTTGATGTGTAGCCGTGTGTACCCCAAAGTGTCACGTTATCCGAGATATTTGAAGGTAAATACCATGTTACTGGACATGTTTTGTTCGTCTATATGTCCTCTTTCCATACATACCACTTTCATAGTGGGCCGCGATTTCGAAAAAAAAAAATGGCGGGCAGGTTGATATGACACGGTTCTATCCCCTTTATATTTGTATGTCACTACTCTCAATACCTAACAAATTGCTGTAAAGAACTAAAGAAGTGACATTTAATAAAAATGGATTTAAGGAATGGTTAACTAACCTAATAAATAAATGAATGGTGGAATAGATAACCTCATCCTGTTTTAGAAGTCCTAAGAGTCTATTACTCAGATGTTTCTGTGTCTGAGATTTGTATCGTGTAAGTGTGAGGACTGGTATCGCTATAGTAACGTCACACGTACGCACACACCTTCCGCATCGTGCGGGAGACTGTTTGGTTTTGTGGGGGTTTCACCCATCAAAAAACACCACCGTGACTGACCGTGAGCCTACTGTCACATTACCGTGCTACTGTCGCATTGGCGCATATACCGCGAAAACTATATTAGTTGCACTTCACTGCACTTGCACGACACTTTGTGCGATCTTGTGGAATTTGTCCGCGGAAGCGACGGAATAGGTACATCCTGCGGCCAAAAACTTTCTTCCATCACCGATTGGAGATAGCGTAAGGTTGCGCACCACAAACGCTGCAAGTGCAGCGCCGTGCTTCAATGTACTACTGCGCACGAGAGACCGCGGACGCAAACTCTACCGCAACGTGACCGTGCTTATATCGCTAGATTATTTAAACCACAGACTGACGTTCGCGACCCACCCACGCTCCAAATTCCTCTGGCGATGTTGGGGCTCATCTCAGGTCCACCACTCATAGGAGCCGTCCAATGCGAGAACAGCACTTACCTAGGTCAACTGTTGGCATACTGACGAGTTCAGTGTGGCTGTAGGCTTGCATCAAGGGCCGGCTTTGAGTTTGTACCTCTTCCTGTTGATTATGAATGCTTTGACATCGAACATACAGGAATGGGCACCCTGGTTCATACTGTTTACCGACGACATTGTTCTTGTCGGTGAAGATGGACCTCCGAGATCCAGAGCAGAATGGCATGCGAAGCTGGAGAATGTTGGCTAGAGAATAATGATGGTGACGTACCGTAAACTGTAATATCTATCGTAAATATAAGACTCGGTGTTATTTTAGTGGACAAGTTAGCTGGTGACTTGATGGATTTGACTTTCCGAGTTTTCCGACTGACCGACGAAGAACTTCCTTCTCGTCTGTGTAAAGAATTAAAGATGGATTGTTATAGTCATTAAATCAAAAAGTATCTTACAAAACATTTGCCCGAATCTCGACAGTCAATGCTAAGGTTTACCTATTTTCTTTTATGTTTTTTTTTTCTGAATTTGTGTATCTAGCTAGTTCCATCATGGAACTGTTAATGGTACTAGTGACAACGAAGCATATCTATAACCTGAAAAAAAAGTCATCTATGGGGTCCTACTTAGGTACCTACTTACTAGAATCTGATGGGTTCTTGCCCTTTAGGGTACACAATCGGTATCAAAAATAATCCTTTTTTTGGTGGGTGGGAAATCATCAAATTTTAATGATCCCCGCTCTGGACCGAGCGATAGGGAGTGTAGACTTCTACTGACTAAAACCCACCAATTTTCCTTCTTAGTCATTTGTGTTCCCCGCCCCGGCAGGCGTTGGCCCTTCCAATGATCAAACACTATCCTGTGTCCTCCTAGGTTGTAGGCGATAAGGCGACCCGTGTGCCATTTATAGCGTAAAAATGTAACAGGGATTTATATGTACAATAAGTAATTTTAAACGAGGGACATATTGAAACCCGCAATATATGCTTACATGATACTAACAAAAATATAAACAAAAAACACTGATAAATCAGACAGAACCATACCAAACATTTCGGAAAAGTCTCGCCACCCTTGCGTTTATCATAGAAAATGTGAGCGGATCAATGACTTAGGTATAATCCATTTTCCCTTCATATTTTGATACTGGCGTAGGACAACGGTGAAAAAGAAACGTCTGATAAATTCTGGAGAGCGTGTGGGGGCCATGGGACAATTACGTCACAAATTAAGGCCATAGTTTTTTACATATTTGGGACAAGAATCGAATACCTTCAATATGTCCCTCGTTTAACGTAACGCCCTGTATTATGAATAACCAGTCGGCTGAAAATTCTCATATCCCATGCATTGAGGTATAATGTACCTACTACGTACATCCCATGGCAATTTTTAAATGAAACACTGTGGGCACTCACGGTACGGTAATACGGTTGCTCCATACATTCAAGGTCGCTCAACGAGTGGGTAGTCATAACTCGCTTGGAGTCTCTGAGGGATCCCATCTGACAGAACCAAAGTTCTCGACATAGCTCACAGAAGAAGTACCTAAGCTAAAGTAGCACTGGGCCGGCTATATTAGCCGTCGAACCGATGACCGTTAGGGTAGACGTATTCTTCGCGAATCGGCAAGCGTAGGTAGTGTAGGTACGGTAAGCTAAAGTATCACTGGTCCGGCCATATTAGCCGTCGAACCGATGGCCGTTGGGGTAGACGTACCGGTCTATTCTTCGTGAATCGGCAAGCGTATGAAAGGTGGCTTCGCAGGGTGGCTGGTAGCAACTGGATGACAGTTGCTGACAATCTAGTTGAGTGGCGTGCGATTATTAAGGTCTATCTATGTACAGCAGTGAATTGATGTAGGCTGATGATGATGTTCTAATTGAATCGCCGTGCTAGCAATAGATAAGTAGGTACCAAAACCCGGATAGATTCTCTAGTTAGGTAACAAGTTCTGAATACTAAAGCGGTTGCAGTGCTGCCTTCGTTTCTGCTTTGCTGTGACATCAACATACCCACCAACACAAAAGTATAGCACTCGGCCACTCGGCACGTAAGTTGAAACAAAATGGCGGTCGTTCGCGAAGCTACAATCATGAAAAATACCTACATAGGTAGTCAAAATCATAACCCTCCTTTGGCTATGCCGTCGGGTAATAAGTCGACTTAGACCCGATAATGTATTACAGATCCCGTAAGTTGAATTATGATCTCACTCTATTTCTCAGATTACCTACCTATGCGGACGACCGCCATTTTGTTTCAACTTACGTGCCGAGTGCTATATACGCGCTATCTAATTTCGTACCTATTCCGTTTTCTAAAATTTCTGTTAGGTAGGTACTTAATTCAATATAATTACCTAGTTATTGTAAAAATGTTTCGTAATTCATTCATTCCTTCTCGTTTCTACAATTCAATCCGACTGCTAGCTATCGCCCGGTAACCTCTAAGATATTGGAGGCCAAAATTCAGAATTTTTCACGTATTTTTTAATAGGTATCAGATTTAATTACATATTAGGTACCTAGCAAGTTACCTAGGTACCCTATTTGAAAGGGGGCGGGTACTCTGCCCAGGGCGGCGGCGGCGATAACACTCACTGAATGCTGGGCTATGGTCGCTAGGCCAGCATTCGGTTCAGTCAGTGTTCAATAGAATATTGTACTAGTTTTGTTAGCACAGCACAGACGCGGTCGTATTTACATTTCTTCGGGTGACGCGAACAGGGGGCGGCAAATTGACTAATCAGTCACGTAGGTGCTGGGGCACCAAATAACTGCCACCCTTCGGCCGCCTCGTGCTTACTGGATAGTGGATACATGTGTGATGCACTGTAGTCTTCTAGCCTGTCGCATACCTTCTATCTTCTTAGATATCCGACTTACCATGCTACATTTCCTTATTATAGTTTTTGTTGTATGTTCTCACATTTATTTCAGAACTCGTGCATAAATTGAAAAAGCAGGTTAAATAATAGGTCTTTACCTATGAAATTGCCGTTTTGTTTGAAAAAATTTAAACGATTTTTTTTCATGTATTTTTTATTTGTAATAAACGAAGTAATCACCCATGCAATCAATGCATCTTTGCCAACGCAGTGGCAGTTTATTGATGCCCTTCTTATAGAAATCAGCTGGTCGGGAGGCAACAAATTCTTCAAAGGCATTGTGTACTGCCTCTCGGGTATTGAATTTTTTTCCCGCCAAGAAATTATCCAAATTCTGGAAAAAGTAGTAGTCTGTAGGCGCAAGGTCTGGTGAGTAGGGCGGATGACGGAGAGCTTCCAACCCCAGTTCTTGCAACTTGGAGACCGTCTGCTGTGCAGTATGAGGTCGCGCGTTGTCGTGCAGGAGCAGCGGAAACGAGCGATTGACCAATGCTGGTTGGAGATGTGCCAGCTTCTCCATCATTGTGTTCAGTTCTTCACAGTACACATCTGCAGTAATGCTCACCCCGTTTGGTAAAAAGCTGTGATGAATCACACCGGCGCTAGACCACCAAACAGTGACCATCACTTTTCTAGGGGTAAGTTTTCGTTTAGGGCATTGTTTAGGTGCTGAACCAGGATCCAACCAACTTGCTGAGCGCTTACGGTTATCGTACAGGATCCATTTTTCATCGCAGGTAGCAATGCGGTTCAAAATTCCTTCATTTGTGTGTCTGTTGAGCAGTGCAAGGCACGTCTCGACGCGTACTTCGCGCTGGCGATCATTGAGTTCGTGGGGCACCCATTTGTCAAGCTTTTTTACCTTGCCAATTTGACGCAAATGGAGCAATATTGTTTTGACGCTAACGTCGAAAGCTGCTGCTAATTCAGCCGTAGATTGTGTATCATCAGCTTCTTTAACAAAAATTATTTTGATTTGAAATGGCCAGTACCTACTGCAGAACGGCAATTTCATAGGTAAAGACCTAATATAATTTGTGTGATCAGTGAAATTGAAAAGGATGATGATGTTGATGAAATGTTTGCAGCTCGCTACGCTCCGTCTTATTTTGAGGGCAAAGCATATCCAATTTTTTGAATTAGCAGTTTATCCTTGTATAAAAATCCCGAAGATTTCTGTATTTTTAACTAAACTTTATGTTTGAACTTTTGGACACCTTTCTTGAATAATGATGAAAATAAGAGAGGGCAGCAATTTTTCGGCCAATCCCGGTAAAAACCTCGCTACGCCACTACTTGGACTATTACCTATAATATCGAATAATATCGATGTAGAAGAAATAAGTTGAGAACAAAAACCCGGATATAATTTCCTTCGAATTTCCTTTAACCAGAATCTTTATTGGTAAATAAATATGCGTTGTAGAGCCAGTAAACTCGAGCAGTCGAGCCCGCTCGCTCACTTTTGAATGAAGATTTGGTCCACCAGCGGGCGCCAGTAATCAAAATCAGTCACTTCGTTACCGTGTTCATGAGAAATTTTTCATGACACGTCATTACATTACAACTCAAAAGACACCGCATTTGGCGACATCGAAATCTCTAAAACAGTTCCTGCCTAGCTACGGCACTCATTTGCGTAGCATGAAGGGCCTGGGGGCCATGGCTCCCAGCGGCGCTTTTCAGGGGGTGGCAGAGAGCAGCGCCAGGCGGCAGCGTATGGTTATATTTATCAGATCAGATATTACAATCGTCCTTGGAATTGTTGTAAGAATCAGGACCAAGCAGTGGCATATTTTCCTTACTAAAAGCCGCTGCCCTGGGGCGGATTTTCGAACAAGCCTTGCGTACCTATATTCCGGTTTATCACAGGCTCCCCGAAAATCTAGAAAGAGCATTATGTTCTTCTAACTTGCCGCCCACTAATTTCCTTGTTAGTTACCTAATCGGTTTATTAATAGGGGAGACCGGGGACAATTGAAACAATTTGACTTAAATCGTGTGCAGTGAAGTATCTATAGTACCTACATCCCTCGAATTTATATAGTTGAAAGGGTCGTTATCTAGTTCCTAAATTAAACATAATCTATATTGAATAGTTAACCTACACAATCACACATTAAAGAAGACCGGGCACAGTGGTTCTATTGACCCCACCCCAAGGACGGTTGAAACGGTAAGTAGGGATAATTGAAACACTGAAATATTTCAGGAACTACTGAAGGTTACTACTAAATTATTTATTGAGATCGTGACAAGTGTGTCACCGTAAAGTTAATATTTTGAAAATTATAAAAGCAAAAACATCTTTAATATAAACAACGTAAAATATCTCTTATTTTAATCATTTTCGAGCTTTAATTTGTGTTATTGAATGCTATTTCACATGATTGAAAGACTTGTTACCCTATTTTGCTGTAATTGCACTTACATGGGGGATAAATAAAGATAATCCAGTCTCATACAAAACAGCTTGTTTCAATCGTAACAATGTTTCAATCATAATAATGTTTTAATCATAAAAATGTTTCAATCATAACAATGGTTTATTGACGGTCTGCTTCAAGTCCTGCGGTAGACTGTTGGGTGTTGTAACTTGTAGGTAGTGTCATCGAACTGGTAAGGTCATGCTGAACTTCCAACACGTGTATGACCATGGAATTTGGCTGTGGAGTCCCTAAGTACTTAGGAGAAGATGGGATAGCGGCTTCAAATCCTGCGGCAGACTCATTTTAGAAAACACAACCTTCTTCTGTGTAGTCGGATAAAAATGCGAAATATGCGGGGACGTTTGAAACGTTTCAAACGTCCACAGCCACGTCGTTTCAAACGTACCCATGTCACATCTACTTCAACACTCAATATTTTGTAATTTATTGACTTAAATAATAATTAACAGTAATAAAAACTAACTTAAATAGACAAACAATACTCTAAAATAAGAAAAACTGTCAAACTACAAGATTTAAATAGGTAAAAACAAAAAAAAAAAAAATGGTGAGAAGTTGAGAACTTACTTTTTGGCGTGAAATTCGTCGAGGCGTCCTGTGTGCGACTACATTGCTCGCTCGCTCGAGCCGTGCTAAACACAAAACCGAACATGGCCAACGATGTAACGAACGACGCGTCACACGCGTAGGTATGGTTTCCGAGAAATTGAAGTTGTTGCAATCATGACCTGTTTCAATTGTCCCCGGTCTACCCTACCTATGTATTACTGTAACTGCATTTCTAATCAGTTTCCCTTAAGGTGAAGGCGACGAGGTAGCCCGCGAAATTCGAATTTTCTTAAGAGCTTATAGTTACTACCTCAAACGCGAGTTTTATAATGCGTAAAAGTACCTCTATGATTCCCTGCAGTAATCAAAATCAGAAAAAAAATATGATATTCTTCAGGTTATAATTATTATGCTAGTGACATAGTGTTGTGAAAACATAATACAACTAACTTTGCTCGATAGAAAAAAATCGCGAAGATACCTCTAAAAATTTCTTTTATCGAGTAAAAACCACCATACTAAAATACATGTTATCCGTTCTGATTTTTTTGCCAAATAATTCTACAGGCAACATTCTAAAATCATAGTGTTTTACTTTTTTAGTCCAATCAATTGTTTTTTGTAAATCGCAAAATACCACTAATTTGATAATTTCGCACTATTCGGCGGCCGCAGCGAAAGACGTAACAACCGCTTTGTAGTGCAAGCTGATTAGAACTTTATTCTAACAGTATTTCAAGCGAAGTTTGAACTTTGAACCACCACAAATAGGGTTGCTAATCTGAGGTAGCATACGCTCTTAAATTTTTTGCAATTTCCCGGTTAGTGTCATGTCTTATGATAATAGGATTCGCGGCAGTGACAAATGTTTATTTACTGAGTAATAATGATTAAAATCACCAATACAGCCGCCTCAGTTCATAAAGGTCTCAAGAATGCCGTTTTCATCAAATAGGTAGTCACTCTAGAGACCATAATGAACTCCTACCCCTACCCCCCCCCCTCCCCTCCCCCTACCCCTACCTACTATTTTATTTTATATCTGTTTTCCTGGTAAAAAATAATCCAACCAATCTGGAATTTTAAGATTTTCTAGCTCGCTTCGCTCGCTCTTACCGTCACGTTTTCTGATTTCTCCAATACTTCGATTCGTTAGTAGTAAAAGAAGTTTTTATCATTTGTATAAATGACAAAAAGTAAATCAGTTGCCTTTCCGGGACGGAGGTCTAACATTTTAGTGCCTTCAAGTCGGAAGTTTCATGTAGTCGTTCAAAACCTTCTCCATCTGAGTCTTATATCGATATGAAAAAAGTAAAATGTAATTAATCGATGCCCCAAAATTGTTTGAGCCTAGAAGGAACCACGAACTTTGATACACTATTAGCTATATTGGCAATCGAACATGCCATATAGCAACAAATTAAATTGAAAATGATTTGTAGCTTTCTTGACTAATGATAACAACCCACATTTTGGGCTTCGCCGCAGTCGGGTAAACATAGAGACAGAACACAGAAACAACCTGTCGTAGTGTGACATCATCACCATTTCAGATTAAAGACGTCACCCTGCTGCTGGTGGTAGAGTACCTCAAGCTTCGTGCGTCGCCAAATCAATATTATATGCCAGGTTTAAATTGAGTCATCGATTGTCGATAGCGCGCGGCGTTGCTATCATAACAGTGCTGGCGCGGTTTACTAACCGTGAAACTAGGAACTCTATTCAATCCAGTAGAACTAGATTGAATAGAGTTCCTGTCTATTTTCCCGCCAGTGTGCAATGGTGAGCTCCGTCTACTTATTTAGATTGACTGCCGACAGTCACTGCCTCAATATGAAGCCTCAAATCGATGGTTTTCACTGCTTTCATCTCTCTCTTGTTACTTAAGCGTTCTTCAATAAGTCTCACTTATCATTATTCCATAGGAAAACTTCCTCTAAATGGATATCAAACACAATTAAAAAAAAATCATTAGCTAACTTCGGTTCAGTCACAGTAAGTATAAATATTACCGTGGTTCAGTCGTCACAGTCAGTCGAAGCCGTTTATCTTTTCATGACGTCGCGTCATCGGCTTACCTCGAATGTCCTTGTCCACACATTTTCTGCTCATTGCTTGCAGCCAGCACAGGAGATTCAGTGTTGCCTGCTGCTTGTAGGCAACACAGGAGGAGCGAATATTGAAATTAAAGTTAATTTACTATCTATTTCTGCAGGAATATATTAAAATATTCCGTTCTTTTGACTACATTTTTAATAGGTATGATTAAAAAAAAAACAAAGCGGATTAATTATTATTTGTGTTAATAAAGGCTGTGTAAAAGAATTGCCTCCTTTAACGCACGGAAGGTCATATGTTTCTTGGCATAGCCTTTTGACTTCAAATAACGCTTTAAAAAAATCTGGTGGGGTCAAATCCATATGATCGAGCTAGAGGGTCAAATCTGATAACAGAACCGAGCGAGATGCTAAAAAAATGCTAGATTATGGCGTGTCGTCATCTCTATGTACCATCGGTGGCCAAATTAGTTGATTTGTGTAATAAATCATTGGTTGTAGGTCTTTTTAGGGTTCCGTACCTCAAAAGGAAAAAACGGAACCCTTATAGGATCACTTTGTTGTCCGTCTGTCCGTCCGTCCGTCCGTCTGTCAAGACCCTTTTTCTCAGGAACGCGTGGAGGTATGAAGCTGAAATTTATATCAATTACTCAGCTCTACTGTCCCTTGAAGCTGTGAAAAAATCAAACTTCTAAGCCAACGCAATCAAAAGATACAGCCGTTTATGCCGCAAATTTTCGACACTTGCAAGGGAATCAAAACCTACAGGGTGCTTCCCGTGAACTCAGAATCTTGAAATTTGGTACGAAGCAACGTCTTATAGCATAGATAAAGGAAAAATTACGAAAACCATAAATTTTTAGTTACATCACAAAATATATTTTTTTTACGGAACCCTCGGTGCGCGAGTCCGACTCGCACTTGGCCGGTTTTTTTATTGGTGTATGAGTTCTATTGGGATCAAAAAAAGTCCAAAATGTATACAAAACTGTTTATTATTAATCAGGTAAAAAAAAAAAATTGGTGAAGCTCTTATTATAGCAAAGGGTGGTATCACTCTGCTGAAATAAGAGCTTCTATGTGTCGGGGCATGCTCTAAATAGAATGTTTTGCATCTTCCTTTAGTTTGGCATTATAATGCCATTCTCTCTCTAGTGAGGGTTTCTATAAGTTGCCTTTTGGTGGTAGGCACTTCTTTGCCAATCGCCCCTTTGGTGAGTTCCCACTACTTCCCACATGTTCTCAATTGGATTTATGTGAGGTGAATTCCCTGGCCAAGGCAAAACAGTGTCATTCTTTCAGCCAAAAATGCAGTAACGCTTCTGGCTTTCTGGCAGGGTGCTGAGTTATGCATAAAAATGAATTCGACATTAAAAACATATATAAAAAAAATAAAAAAGACATAATGGACCCACCTTTAAACTCATACGTGGGAACACTTATTGTGACGGACGGGAAACTACGGAACCCTACACTGAGCGTGGCCCGACACGATCTTGGCCGGTTTTTTGCATTTTTCTACTAAACCACTGTACGTCTACGTATCACAAAACTTTTAGCTTGATGCCTGTCACATATTTAGTTGACGCCCGTTGATATGCAAAATGTCGTCAAAATCACTTGCGTTACCGAGATTGAGAGACCAGCAAAAAGTGGTTTTTCAAGTTGGCTGGACACGTTTTCGATAGATTATCTAAGATTTTGTACCTAGCGTCACCTATTCTGAAATAAGGGTGTTTAGCCGTCACATAAAGTGCCCTATTGACCTAGTTAAATGCGAGCAGTTTATAAAAATGTGTCCAGCCAACCTGAGCAACATGAGTTACTGACCTGACAGTAGGCATCTACTGCTTCTATGTAGGTAGGAGCTCCGTTGACATCGACTGGTCACCTGGATAGCAGCTGCCATGATAGGTACAGGTATTTAGCTTTGACTGCTCCAGAAACTGGAGCTGCTGTATTATGGCGCGGGGGGTAAGGCGACTGGCGAGTAAAATAGTAACTAGAATGTGAGCTAGTGACTGACTTTCTTATGACTGACTTGTATATTGAGGTCACATGGATGACCCTTCCCGCTTTGGGCGGATCGGGAGTATCAGACTTATACCTACCTACTGACTAAAACTCACTCATGTTCCAGAATGTTACTTCTCAGGTCTCTGACAACTTTACGCGCTTTATGTGCTTTCCGAGCATTTCCGAGGCACGGACGAAACTCGGTCACCCATGCACAGACCAACCTAGGCAAGCGCGGCTTAAGAGGAAACGCGAGTGGTCTTTTCTCCATACAAACGCTCTCGCCTGTTTTCTTTTTGGTTAATGACCCTAGAGCAATGGTTTTTTACAGAATAATAAATATTAACTATTTCTATGCCCCTATGTTTTCCTTTTTGGTGATAAATTATTTTTATAAGCACTAGAACCCTCAAAAAATGCTCAAAATTGCTTGTTTAGATCGCTGTTAACAGAGTCCTAGTGTACAAATTTGACAACTATTAACGAAAAAAGAAAAACATAGCGGCGTAGTATATAACCTCCTTATTCATTGTATAAAATATCTTTTAAATTGGTTCAATATTGGAGGAGGAAATAGTTGTCCTTATCGCACGAATTTGAGGGCAGGAGGACGGAGAGAGACAGCGATAGTAGAAAGAGACAGCACTCGCATTTCCTCTTAACCTAAAGACCCAAGTGGCAGTTATTCTAAGCCACGAGCTCCTCATGACTTTGGCGTAATTCATAAACCTTGCACAGAATAAGAGTCATGCTTATAAATTCTCACTTTATTCGAATCAGTATAGTGTTGATATTCGCCTATTGTATGAATTTGTATGTAGCTCAAAACATCACGCCCATATTATATTCCGATGGGATAGACATAGCAAAGATAACTGGAATACACCAGCCACATTTCGTAATAGTAGGTACCTAGGTTAGGTATGCGTTAGAAAATGATATGTTAAATATCAATCAAAACAGTAGTTTAAAATCATAAAAGTTACTGCGTTTACGTATTCAGAGTGCTCGTGACTGTAATATGGAGCGAGAGGGTATTCGACCTGGGAGTAGAAACCAATACCCAGTGGCGTAGCGTGCCTTAGACGGGGCCTGTTGGGAGGGGCAAATTAAGAGGTTTTTTTTTGTTTTGGCTTTCATAATTTTTGAAGATAAACTTCTTTAGGCACATTTTTGTATGATTTTTACTCGAGAAGTACGGCCTGAGATTTAAAGATTACAAATGTTTGCGGGCCTCTGTAGTCCGGGGGCCCCGTATCATTGATCGCCGCCGCGATTTTAAATTAAAAAAACAACATCACGATTATTTTTCCGGAATAGGCAGAGAAGTATCATATTAGGGGCATAGCATAGACACCCACATTTCGCCAGTTAAAAGCCCCTTTTGTAATAGGGGGAAGCAAATTTCCATTTAACTGGGCATAAAATCCTCCTCCGTAGCTGCTACTGAAAATTTTACGTTACATTTTTATTTATCACTTTTCACGCTCGCTACGGCAAGAGCATGCTCTTGAATCCTATTTTATTCGATAGATGGGCCTTTCTGTATAGATTGACAAAGTTACTCCTTGAATGCAACTGATATAATGGCACGGTTGGCGTAGTGGCTCAAGCAATGGACTGCTGCGCTGCGTGTCGCGGGTTCGATCCCCGCACGGAACGAATATTTGTATGACCTATAGATAGTTGTTCCGGGTCTGGGTATTTGTGTATGTGAATTTAAATGTTTGTGAACGCACCCAAGATACAAGAGAAATTCCTAGTGAGGGCAGTTATAAAAAAAAATAGGATATCCGAGGTGAAGTGCAAACAACTCGAGCTGTTCTCATTTAATTGAAGGACCACCTCCCTGGAAAAAATCCTGACCTCGTCCATGATTGTATTGTAATAAGCCTGTTATAGTGGTGCTGGTCATATCGATCAGTGCGACGCGCAATGATTGTTGACATAATGGTCCCGCATGACGAGAAAGCAAATCAAGTATCTTGGCTTGGCTCACGATGTAGTCGACATGTGGGGTGTGAAGTTGTGAACTTAGCGATCATTGTGACGATAGTCATTTCAGTCAATGGCTTAAATATCAAGAGCCTCCACCAACACCTGAGGAGGCACTTGTTAGGCAGCTGAATGAAGCGCAAGGATTCAGAATGCAAAGCGCTACTACTTCTTACGAGCGTACATTAATTTCCGTACATTAGGTTCCTCCATCTGTAGCCCTGATCGCCCGTTGTTTGGATCATGTTCCTAATACAGGCAGGCAACTTATTACTTCGGACATTATCCGCTATTAACGCTCTCCTGGACTCAAACAAAGATCTTGATATATTTGCGGATGAATGGAAGGTGATACTGTCAGAATGTTTGAAGTTTTGTGAGAAGATTGCATGACTGTGTTTAATAAATTATACTTATGTGTTTAAATAGTGTAATTGGCTTCGGCCGTTCTATTTAATATAAATAAATAAACTTAGAAAAAAAAACTGTATTTAACCTACCTATGATTAAAGAATAGGTAAGGGATAATAATTGCTTCCACTTCTATGATATAGGTAATAATAATATCTACACCAATATTATAAAGAGGAAAGATTTGTATGTTAGTAACGTAACGATAACTCAAAAACTACTGGACCGATTTCAAAAATTCTTTTACCGTTAGAGTGCTACATTATTCTTGAGTGATCTATGTTAATAGATTATATTTTTTGACAAGATTAAAAATTAAATGTCCACCCGACTCGCCCGAGTGAAGCCACGATGGGTCGTCAGTATTAGGCATCGTTCACACCAAACGTTTTGTCCGCCGCTGGCTGTGAGCACTCGTTACGCAGTTTATCGCTTTTCAATATATATTTAACTTCTTGTTCACACCGAACCGACTAATACGCCTAAAAATAGAACTAATCTTGGTCGTTCAGCTCCTTTATACCGGTTTTTGTCTAGCTACAATAAGCTGAGCACGCGTACTAACAATTTGGACATATTTTCGAACAGTCTGAATGAATTCAGACGATACGTGCTCAGTTCTTGTTAAATGTGCTTATGTATTTCTGTTACAAAATGTTAATTTGTGTGACTCCATTCAATGTACCTATTCAATGTGCCTATTTAATTCTGTATAATTTAATTTAATCTAATTTTTGAACTCAATTTTTTTTTCTAGGTATAATAAGTATATTAATTCTCTATTCTTTGAATTTTATTTGTAATTGATGTAATGTGTCTGTATTTCTCATTGTTAAAGTCTTACTTAATTTATAATTATTTTCTATCTCAATTTAATTGACGTTTATTTGTAATCTTTAGTTTACTGTATTAAAATGTCAAGTACCTACATAGTTAAATTAAATTAAAATTTAATTTAACTATGTAGGTACTTGACATTTTAAATTCAATGTAAATTTTAACTTTGATATTATGTATTTCCGCTCCAGTTTTTATTATTGATTTTATACAAGTGCTGTGCACACCTATAAGTGACGAATTCACCGCAAAATTGTTAAATAGAATAACTGTAAGGATTAAGTCGTTGGTGTGTCAATAAATAAATACGCTATTACGTAGATCCATAGAGACAGTGAGCATACTCACAGTCGGCGGCGGATAATACGTTTGGCGTGAACGATGCCTTATATTAGTTAAGTAGGTGAAAAGGTACCTACGCTACGCCTCACTTGGCGTTCCAAAACACATATTAGTTTTCAATAGGTAACATTAAGTTCCAGCAGTACCCAAATGTAAATGCCTTTGTAACGTCGGATTTTCTACTCTCTTCGTGTTTTCAGCCGGTGTATAGTAAAAATATACAGTTACCTACGTGACGCTGACGTGAAACAGATTTGTAGCTGACTGATACCTACTCACATAATGTGATAATCATATAATCGACGTAAACCAACAATAAATATATAGTGAGATCAAAGCCAACAACAACAGACAAAGCCATACTTATCAGCAAACAATACCTATAAAGTTTTTTTTATTAAATGCTCGTCATTTTCATTGTTACAGTACGGACGAAGACGCTCGCCAGGCGATGATGCTGGATGGTGGAAAGATCAAAGAGATCCAAGTGAAGCTGTTACTCAGCTCTCGCTCAGAGATGCACAAGGTGATCGAGGCGGCGCGGCAGAGCGTCCCCCTGCTCATGGCGGCCGCCGCAGCTCCCGCACCAGCGCCGGCGCCACCACCCGCCCCTGCCCCCGTGCCGGTAGCCCCGCCCGCTCCCGTTCCTGCCACGATACCCCCTGTTCAACCTCTCAGCATGGGCCCCACCATCACTCCGTTCTCGGCCGCACTTGGAAGCAATCCTCTTGCAAGCTTCGGCATTCCTGGGATCGGAAATCCGCAAGAAATTCCACAACCCGCTGTCATTGAACCACCCCCGCCTATCATCAGTCCAACGCCCATTACCACTCCTAACGCTGATGATGAGAATGAAGACAGATTAGACCGAAAACGGAACAGGCGGCGCTCTAAGTCGCGCTCCAGATCCCGTGACAGAGACAGGAAAGAGCGCAAGAGAGACCGCCGTGATAGGTCCCGATCCCGCGACAGGCGGCGCCGTGACCGCAGTCGCAGTCGAGACCGACGCGACCGTAAGCGAGACAGGAAAGACCGCAGCCGATCCCGCGACCGGTCTCCATCGCGTCGATCTCGTGACCGTAGAAACAATGAAATGTACAGAAGTATTGAAAGCTCTCAGGAAAAGTCGATGATTATGCTTGATGGGCCACCGATGATCGGACCGCCTTCTTTCGGAAATGCAAAGGGTCCTGGCACGCTATTGCCTTCGCCACAGATGATGCCTCCAAACAACATGATACAAAACAACAACTTAGGTCAAGAGCCGCCGATGAGTCGCTTCAATGATGCCTCCATGGCTGACGCATTTAACAAACTGCAAGAGCTCGGCAAAAAGCGTAATCCAAATGCATTCCAGGGTGAACAAAACGGTAGCGGCGGAAGAATGCCCAGTCCTGCAATGCGCGGTGGTATGGGTCGCGGCGGAGGCAACTTTAGGCGCGACGGACGTCACAGTCGTTTCGCCGACGCTGATCAACAGCGAGACTGCAGCGTCGCTATCCGGAACGCACCGAACCATACTAGTTACGGCGACGTCCGACGCTTCTTCCCATTTTTGATCGATAAGCATGGTATCAAAATGATAAATGATAATATGGGACGTCGCACAGGCAATATCTATGTGAGGTTCTGTGACCCTCGCTCGAAACAACTTGCGATGCAAAACAAAAACAACGAGCTAAAGGGTGCTCAAGTAATCGTAGAAGGGCTAGATGATGAAATTTATGAGGCAGCGGTGGACTCATTCCTTCCGTACCGCCAAGACAATGATGAAGAAGATTCCAATCATGCTATGACTGGACAGTCAGATATGCGACGTGACAACATGCGATTCAAAGTGCTTAGATTAACTGACCTACCACACTTTGTTAAAGAACACGATATAATAAAAGCTTTCAGCGATTTTTCTCTGCTCTCTATTATGCTAAACGAATGTCGCATGACTAGAAGTAAAATTGCCTACGTGCAGTTCGTAAAGCCTGAAGACGCAACACTAGCACTGAAAAAAAAGGAAGGATACATCTTTGGCAGAAGATCTCCAACACTCACTCCTATTTCAGACGAAGATTATGAGAAAGTGAAACAGCAGGGTGATAAGCAACAGGAGCCGCCAAATGTGCCTCCAAATATACCGCCAAATATACCACCGCAACGGAAAGAAACTCCTCCTCCGGCAGACGTGGCACCTCCGCGGGACCCGCGCCAGAGACGACAGTTCGAAAATGGACCCGGAGGACCTAAAGGAGGTCCAGCTATGCAAGGGCAACAAAACCAGGGATCACCTTTTTTCACGCCACCATTTGGGCAGCAGCAGGGTTTCCCTGGACAGTTTCCGGGACAACAGTTTGGAGCATTTCCGGCTGCCGCCGGCCCGATGGACCCCCGGACAGGTGCTTCAAACTGGGGTAATCGACCGCAATTTCCTAACCAAATGGATCAGATCACTACGCCCCAAAATAACGCCAATGCGGCCGATGGAGACAACGATCCTCTCGATTGCATTCTGTTAAAAGGTTTACCAAGAGATGCTACCGACAGAACCATCGTCACATTCCTCTCTGACACGAACGCAGTGCCCGCACGAATACATCTCATGCTAGATACGAACGGAATGCCGTCCGGAGACTGCTTTTGTGAATTTAGATCTATACAGGAAGCGAGGATGGCGACTAATAAACACGGACAAAATCTTGAGGGATGTCGTGTCACTGTGGACTTGGTGCCGCGCAGACTGGTCGAGGAAGCTTTAGAACCTAAGCAGCCTGACTTACGCGAGGGACTTCTCGGTAATCCTCAACAGCAGCCGCCGTACTTCGACTCGATGCAGGGAGGGCGGGGTGGAGGGTTCCGCGGTGGGTTCAGAGGGCGCGGCGGCGGTGGCTTTGACAGAGGGGGCTTTGATCGAGGCGGTTTTAACCGCGGCGGCTTTGACTCGGGACGCGGAAATTATAGAGGTCGAGGCACCTTTAACGATAGAGGTCGCGGGTTCGATCGAGGTCGTGGTGGAAGTCGCGGCAGAGGCTTCATGCGCGGCGGCGGAGCGGGTGGCGGGGGATTCGAAAACGGTCGCATGGACGACGACCATGATCCCGCTCTCGATGACTTCGGAGCTCCAGGTTGCGTAGTGTCCATGGAGAATGTACCTTTCCGTGCTTCTATAGATGACATCATGGACTTCTTCTCAGGCTTCGAACTGACCCAGGACGATGTGATCAGGCGATACAACGAGCGCGGCCAGCCGACCGGCGACGCTCGGGTCGCGTTCCGGACGCCCTTCGACGCGCAGCGCGCTGTCAAGACGCGCCACATGGACTCGATCCACGACAGACGGATCAGTTTGTGTATTCTATAGTATAATGCCGGGAGCCTTATAAGCTCTGATTCGGACTATAGTTTGTAAATATTATACCTACTATAGAGTGTAAATATTTGAAAGACAGTGCGAGTTTAACTATGGGAACATTTAGCCATCGTGTTGAACGAGTTTATGGTATTTCAAAGTCAGATAAGTTAGTGAACTTTTGCAATAATAATTGCATTTAATGTTACGTCGTAATAGGACATTTACCTAAATATATGTATCTAGGTTAATAAATTGAATAAAAAATGTTTTATAATTAAATTCGGAGTTTTATTTCTCAAACGCAACACAGTATTACTGAAGTTTACATTAATATCATTGTTTGTGTACATAAGAGAGCATTTTAAAGAACCACTGACTGTGTCCAGGAGAGACAATAAAACACAAATTAATTCCATCATTTTAATGTATAATTATCGCTTTTGCTTAGGTACATAGTCTTATTTTAGTATCCCTTTGACTAGAACTTTGTTATACAAACTAAAGTTCGACATACCATAGCTCCACCTGGACACGAAATACATTTAATACATTACACAATATAAGTATATACACAACATACATGCAGTTAAATATTTATATTAGTACCTAACGAAATCTTATCCAGATAATCAGTAAACAGGACATTATTAATTTAAGCAAAAAAATGCCGAGCTCGAAATAACTTAAAACTGAATGTGGTGGCTTGGTAATGAATTGCACTGTTATTTATTTGAACAACAAGCACATTGACAATATCTAGAAACAAGAATATTGCAACAATTTCGAATTTTATTATACTATACAATAGCAAGGCAAAAATATGAAAAGAGCACCGCATGCATAACATCAGTCGGTCAACTTTGTTGATCTAACATAATGTGATCAACTCTTGAAAATGTTGTCTGAGATTAATTTAGATTTAATTTCGCAAAGTTGACCGGTATTATATATTTAGCTTTATGTATAGCTGACACATTCAATACAATAAAAGCCGGAGTCCACCAAAGCGCAGATGATCGGACCAGAGTGGTGACGTGCGGGAATCCACATTGCGTATCTCCTGTGATTGGTTGGTTTTTACACGTTTCCACACCAACTTCTCAGTCAAAACTGAGAAGTTGGTGTGGAGTCCAGAATTTAAGCTCAATAGATTCCGGATTGCTAAAATCCGGAAATATAGTTTAAAATGAAAATCAAAATATATATAGTACATACCTACCAACAACATAGAATGTAAAAGTAGTAAGTAAGTAGTTAATGGAAAGTTGAAGAAATGCTTCACAGAAGAGATCAGACGTGTGTGCTTACTCTCGAATATAATTCCGATAGATCGACATTGGAATTGTCAGTCAAACGTCAGGCATTGGCTGGACTCACTGAGTCTAGCCAATCCCTGACGTTTAACTCAACCAACTGACGTTTGACCAATGTCGATCTATCGGAATTATATTCCAGAGTAAGCACCCTGAATTATTTATTAATCTTAATTATCGAACACCTAAACAAAACATTGAACAGGAAAATTTTCAAGTAAATTAGCCTTTTGTGAGTTGTAAGAGAATTAAATCGAGTTAGTGAAGTGTATATCGATACTCAACTAACTTTAATGCTATCATGTACAATATTACAACTGCCCCTTTTCACGACAATATCCAACCGAATAGCAAAACTAAAACAATATTGTGATGCGATAAACTTAATAGATATAGTGACAAACTCCGTGTATAAGATCATAAAGAGATACTCTTTACAGACGAAATATAAATTATTGAGTAATTTTTAACAAAACTACAAGTTACACCCCTTACTATAAATAGATTCGTGCAATATTATAAGGCACATGAGTTCTGCCAAAGTTTGGTTTAGGGAATTTAAATATCTTGAAATAAGTGGGGAAAGTTATTGCAGTCGTGGCGATATTCACAATTGCAGTAACAAATAACCACGTGTATCATTAAACGTTTTTCAATACACTTTCGATAAAATAAAATAAAATGAACGAAAAGTATTTGTAAACACAATTTAAATATTCAAAAATATTTACGACGTAAAGACTTGTCTTAGTCAAGATTGAAAAAATTGCTATCACCGCCCACTATAGGAATTGAATCAATTTGGATTATTTAAAACAAGTTGTCATAAATGAAAAAAAAAACACAATTGTGAAATACATTGCATTTTGAACCTAATGTTAGTGCGATAAACGCCAGTTTTCGAGGAAGTGTATTAAAAATAGTCTAGAAACGGGTATAACGAGTGGCAGTGGCGAAGCTAAATCAGAACTGATGTCTCATGCTCATAACAGAATGAATAATATAGCAAGGATGTGTCCAATACAATTTTGTTGAAAACAACCACAGTGCATCTAGCCAAGTGCAATAGCTCTTAAAACGTAACATAACTAAGATAAACAATTAAAAACAATAAGTTACACGCATAATGTGTCAAATATTTGGATGTAAAGCGACTCCCATCTTGTGTTTCGTTTAATTATAAGGTACCAGTTTAACCACTGCCTGTTGAGGGTACTTGGAAGTATTAAGAGGAAGAATGAGTAGGGGAAGTGGCGTCCTGACATGAACTATATGTTATGAAGGCCATTTGAAGAAGTGTCTACTTCTGACATTATTCATGGAAGTTCTGCGAGTTCGATGGCAGTTTTATGAGGAAGATCTAAGTGATGGCTGACCTACGTAAGTATAAATATTATATTACAAGAACGAGGAAATAATATAAAAAAGTAAGTATCCTTTTAGGCAGTGGTGACACTGGTATGCACATAAATACTTAACAACTATTAAATACTATTATATTCCGCAATATTATACTATATAAAGCTAAATTACCACTGACTCACTGACTGACTGACTGACTGATTGACATAATTGTTCTCCCAGATGGTGGATGGGGAGGTGGGTATATTTTGACAGATTCGTAAACAACTAACTCTGGTGAGTATGGGAAAAGTCCGAAACCCCCCCTTTCCCCCCCCCTTCTCCCCCCTCCCTATCGTATCTCGGAAACTAAGAGACCCGTATTTTTTTTTAATTACGGATTCGTATAGAGGAGGCTCGGTAACGTAAAAATCATTTTTCAAAGTGGCCCCCCTTGCCCCCCTTTTCCCCCCCTTTCGGCGGATCTTGGAAATAAAGAGAATTTACGTGTTTTTTTTTAAGGATTCGTATAGAGGAGGCTTGGGGAAGTAAAAACCATTTTGAAAATTTGACCCCCTTGCCCCCCTCCATCCCCCCCCTTTCGGATCTCGGAAGTTAAGAGACTTGGAACATTTTTTTTTTCAGATTCATTGAGAGGGGCATTGCGTTAGTCGAAATCATTTTTAGAAACTCCCCCCCTCTCCCTCCCCTTCACCCCCCCCCCCTCCTCTTAACCCCTGAAGCGAAGGGGGGAGCGGGCGAGCGTAGCGAGCCGGCGACCCCCATAGCGTTGGGATAATGTCATGATAGCTTTCCGGTGGTAGGTAGGTCCTGAGTGGAGCGAAGCGTTCCTGGGTGAAGCGTTACTCAGGGGCGACGACAAGCAAACTTTAGGGTAATGTTTATTTAGTGGTAGTAGGAGGTAGTAGGTAGGTGTAGGTAGGTAGGTGTAGGTAGGTAGGTGTAGGTAGGTAGTAGGTAGGTGTAGGTAGGTAGTAGGTAGGTGTAGGTAGGTAGTAGGTAGGTGTAGGTAGGTAGTAGGTAGGTGTAGGTAGGTGTAGGTAGGTGTAGGTAGGTGTAGGTAGGTGTAGGTAGGTGTAGGTAGGTGTAGGTAGGTGTAGGTAGGTGTAGGTAGGTGTAGGTAGGTGTAGGTAGGTGTAGGTAGGTGTAGGTAGGTGTAGGTAGGTGTAGGTAGGTGTAGGTAGGTGTAGGTAGGTGTAGGTAGGTGTAGGTAGGTGTAGGTAGGTGTAGGTAGGTGTAGGTAGGTGTAGGTAGGTGTAGGTAGGTGTAGGTAGGTGTAGGTAGGTGTAGGTAGGTGTAGGTAGGTGTAGGTAGGTGTAGGTAGGTGTAGGTAGGTGTAGGTAGGTGTAGGTAGGTGTAGGTAGGTGTAGGTAGGTGTAGGTAGGTGTAGGTAGGTGTAGGTAGGTGTAGGTAGGTGTAGGTAGGTGTAGGTAGGTGTAGGTAGGTGTAGGTAGGTGTAGGTAGGTGTAGGTAGGTGTAGGTAGGTGTAGGTAGGTGTAGGTAGGTGTAGGTAGGTGTAGGTAGGTGTAGGTAGGTGTAGGTAGGTGTAGGTAGGTGTAGGTAGGTGTAGGTAGGTGTAGGTAGGTGTAGGTAGGTGTAGGTAGGTGTAGGTAGGTGTAGGTAGGTGTAGGTAGGTGTAGGTAGGTGTAGGTAGGTGTAGGTAGGTGTAGGTAGGTGTAGGTAGGTGTAGGTAGGTGTAGGTAGGTGTAGGTAGGTGTAGGTAGGTGTAGGTAGGTGTAGGTAGGTGTAGGTAGGTGTAGGTAGGTGTAGGTAGGTGTAGGTAGGTGTAGGTAGGTGTAGGTAGGTGTAGGTAGGTGTAGGTAGGTGTAGGTAGGTGTAGGTAGGTGTAGGTAGGTGTAGGTAGGTGTAGGTAGGTGTAGGTAGGTGTAGGTAGGTGTAGGTAGGTGTAGGTAGGTGTAGGTAGGTGTAGGTAGGTGTAGGTAGGTGTAGGTAGGTGTAGGTAGGTGTAGGTAGGTGTAGGTAGGTGTAGGTAGGTGTAGGTAGGTGTAGGTAGGTGTAGGTAGGTGTAGGTAGGTGTAGGTAGGTGTAGGTAGGTGTAGGTAGGTGTAGGTAGGTGTAGGTAGGTGTAGGTAGGTGTAGGTAGGTGTAGGTAGGTGTAGGTAGGTGTAGGTAGGTGTAGGTAGGTGTAGGTAGGTGTAGGTAGGTGTAGGTAGGTGTAGGTAGGTGTAGGTAGGTGTAGGTAGGTGTAGGTAGGTGTAGGTAGGTGTAGGTAGGTAGTACCGCGAGCTGCATTGAAAATTTTTTTTTTTTCAGATTCATTGAGAGGTGCAATGCGTTAGTCGAAATCATTTTTGAAAGCTCCCCCTCTCCCCCTCTTCACGCCCCGCGAGCTGCGCGCAGCTCGCGCACCCACGCAAATACTAGTTCTATTATATAAAGCTAAACTACCACTGACTGACTCACTCACTCACTGACATCATTGTTCTCCCAGATGGTGGATGGGGAGGTGGGTATATTTTGACAGATTCGTAAACAAGTAACTCTGGTGAGTATGGGAAAAGTCCGAAACCCCCCGTTTTTGCCCCCCCTCCCCCCCCTCCCTATCGTATCTCGGAAACTAAGAGACCGGTATTTTTTTTTTATTACGGATTCGTATAGAGGAGGCTCGGTAAAGTAAAAATCATTTTTCAAAGTGCCCCCCCTTGCCCCCCTTCTCCCCCCCTTTAGGCGGATCTCGGAAATAAAGAGAATTACGTGTTTTTTTTTTAGGGATTCGTATAGAGGAGGCTTGAGGAAGTAAAAACCATTTTGAAAATTTGACCCCCTTGCCCCCCTCCATCCCCCCCCTTTTGGATCTCGGAAGTTAAGAGACTTGGAACATTTTTTTTTTCAGATTCATTGAGAGGGGCATTGCGTTAGTCGAAATCATTTTTAGAAACTCCCCCCCTCTCCCCCCCCTTCACCCCCCCCCTCTTCACCCCTTTTTTTCTCTTTTGTTTACAGATTCGTATAGGATAGGAGGCTCGGGGAAGTAAAATGGTGGTACCGGTAAAGCGAAGGGGGGAGCGGGCGAGCGAAGCGAGCCGGCGACCCCCGTAGCGTAGGGATAATGTCATGATAGCTTTCCGGTGGTAGGTAGGTCCTGAGTGGAGCGAACCTGCGAGACCGAGTGGAGCGAAGGGGGGAGGTGGCGAGCGAAGCGAGCCGGCGACCTCCTTAGCGTAACGAAGGTTGAGTGGGTGAAGCGTAACGAAGGTTGAGTAGGTAGGTAGTAGGTAGGTGTAGGTAGGTGTAGGTAGGTGTAGGTAGGTGTAGGTAGGTGTAGGTAGGTGTAGGTAGGTGTAGGTAGGTGTAGGTAGGAGTAGGTAGGTGTAGGTAGGTAGTAGGTAGGTGTAGGTAGGTAGTAGGTAGGTAGTAGGTAGGTGTAGGTAGGTAGTAGGTAGGTGTAGGTAGGTGTAGGTAGGTGTAGGTAGGTAGTAGGTAGGTAGTAGGTAGGTGTAGGTAGGTAGTAGGCAGGTGTAGATAAGCAGACCCGCGAGCTGCGCGCAGCGAGCGCAGCCACGCAAATACTAGTTATACTATATAAAGCTAAACTACCACTCACTCACTGACTGACTCACTGACATCATTGTTCTCCCAGATGTTGGATGGGGAGGTGGGTATATTTTGACAGATTCGTAAACAAGTAACTCTGGTGAGTATGGGAAAAGTCCCAAACCCCCCCTTTTTGCCCCCCCTCCCCCCCCTCCCTATCGTATCTCGGAAACTAAGAGACCGGTATTTTTTTTTTATTACGGATTCGTATAGAGGAGGCTCGGTAAAGTAATAATCATTTTTCAAAGTGGCCCCCCTTGCCCCCCTTCTCCCCCCCTTTAGGCGGATCTCGGAAATAAAGAGAATTTACAAGTTTTTTTTTAGGGATTCGTATAGAGGAGGCTTGGGGAAGGAAAAACCATTTTGAAAATTTGACCCCCTTGCCCCCCTTCACCCCCCCCCCCTTTCGGATCTCGGAAGTTAAGAGACTTGGAACGAATTTTTTTTCAGATTCATATAGAGGGGCATTGCGTTAGTCGAAATCATTTTTAGAAACTCCACCCCTCTCCCCCCTTCACCCCCCCCCCCCTCTTCACCCCTTTTTTTCTGTTTTGTTTACAGATTCGTATAGGATAGGAGGCTCGGGGAAGTAAAATGGTGGTACCGGTAAAGCGAAGGGGGGAGCGGGCGAGCGAAGCGAGCCGGCGACCCTCGTAGCGTAGGGATAAGGTCATGATAGCTTTCCGGTGGTAGGTAGGTCCTGAGTGGAGCGAACCTGCGAGACCGAGTGGAGCGAAGGGGGGAGGTGGCGAGCGAAGCGAGCCGGCGACCTCCTTAGCGTAACGAAGGTTGAGTGGGTGAAGCGTAACTCAGGGGCGACGACAAGCAAACTTTAGGGAATGTTTTTTTAGTGGTAGTAGGTAGGTGATAGGTAGGTAGGTGTAGGTAGGTGTAGGTAGGTGTAGGTTGGTAGTAGGTAGGTAGTAGGTAGGTGTAGGTAGGTAGTAGGTAGGTGTAGGTAGGTAGTAGGTAGGTGTAGGTAGGTAGTAGGCAGGTGTAGGTAAGCAGACCCGCGAGCTGCGCGCAGCGAGCGCAGCCACGCAAATACTAGTTATACTATATAAAGCTTAATTACCACTCACTGACTGACTGATCTATTGACAGAATTGTTCTCCCAGATGGTGGATGGGGAGGTGGGTATATTTTGACAGATTCGTAAACAAGTAACTCTGGTGAGTATGGGAAAAGTCCGAAACCCCCCCTTTTCCCCCCCCTTCTCCCCCCTCCCTATCGTATCTCGGAAACTAAAAGACCCGTATTTTTTTTTTTTTACGGATTCGTATAGAGGAGGCTCGGTAAAGTAAAAATCATTTTTCAAAGTGACCCCCTTTGCCCCCCTTCTCCCCCCTTTTAGGCGGATCTCAGAAATAAAGAGATTTTACGTGTTTTTTTTTAGGGATTCGTATAGAGGAGGCTCGGGAAAGTAAAAACCATTTTGAAAATTTGACCCCCTTGCCCCCCTCCATCCCCCCCCTTTCGGATCTCGGAAGTTAAGAGACTTGGAACATTTTGTTTTTCAGATTCATTGAAAGGGGCCTATCCTGTGGTAGTACCAGTAAAGCGAAGGGGGGAGCGGGCGAGCGAAGCGAGCCGGCGACCCCCGTAGCGTAGGGATAAAGTCATGATAGCTTTCCGGTGGTAGGTAGGTCCTGAGTGGAGCGAACCTGCGAGACCGAGTGGAGCGAAGGGGGGAGGTGGCGAGCAAAGCGAGCCGGCGACCTCCTTAGCGTAACGAAGGTTGAGTGGGTGAAGCGTAACTCAGGGGCGACGACAAGCAAACTTTAGGTTAATGTTTTTTAGTAGTAGCAGGAGGTAGTAGGTAGGTGGTAGGGGTAGTAGGTAGGTGGTAGGTAGTAGGTAGTCGGTAGTAGGTAGGTGTAGGTAGGTAGTAGGTAGGTGTAGGTAGGTGGTAGGTAGGTAGTAGGTAGGTGTAGGTAGGTGGTAAGTAGGTGTAGGTAGGTGGTGTCATTCGTGAGATTCATATAGAGGAGGCTCGGGGAAGTATAATCCGTTTTTCAAATTTGAACCCCTTGCCCCCCTTCACCCCCCCTTTAGGCGGATCTCGGAAGTTAAGAGACTTGGAACATTTTTTTTTCAAATTCATTGAGAGGTGCAATGCGTTAGTCGAAATCATTTTTCAAAGCGCCCCCTCTCCCCCTCTCCACGCCTCGCGAGCTGCGCGCAGCTCGCGCACCCACGCAAATACTAGTTATACTATATAAAGCTTAATTACCACTCACTGACTCACTGACTGACTGACAGAATTGTTCTCCCAGATGGTGGATGGGGAGGTGGGTATATTTTGACAGATTCGTAAACAAGTAACTCTGGTGAGTATGGGAAAAGTCCGAAACCCCCCCTTTTCCCCCCCTTTCTCCCCCCTCCCTATCGTATCTCGGAAACTAAAAGACCCGTATTTTTTTTTTTTACGGATTCGTATAGAGGAGGCTCGGTAAAGTAAAAATCATTTTTCAAAGTGGCCCCCCTTTTCCCCATTCTCCCCCCCTTTAGGCGAATCTCGAAAGTTAAGAGACTTGGAACGGTTTTTTTTCAGATTCATTTAGAGGGGCTTTTGCGTTAATCGAAATCATTTTTCGAGACTCCCCCCCTCACCCCCCCTTCAACCCCCCCCCCCCCCTTTTTCACCTTTTTTTTTTTTTTTTCTTACATAAATATATTGAGGGGCGTTGAAATTTGTATACCCTCCCCTCCCCAACCTCCCCTAAAATTAAAAGGGGTGTAACTTCATAACGGTTAGAGATAGCCATTAGGTGTTTGAACAAATATTATAGTAGGCGTCGAAACCTGTCCGGTGGTGGTACAGCGGTAAAGCGAAGGGGGGAGCGGGCGAGCGAAGCGAGCCGGCGACCCCCGTAGCGTAGGGATAATGTCGTGATTGCTTTCCGGTGGTAGGTAGGTCCTGAGTGGAGCGAACCTGCGAGACCGAGTGGAGCGAAGGGGGGAGGTGGCGAGCGAAGCGAGCCGGCGACCTCCTTAGCGTAACGAAGGTTGAGTGGGTGAAGCGTAACTCAGGGGCGACGACAAGCAAACTTTAGGGTAATGTTCTTTTAGTGGTAGTAGGAGGTAGTAGGTAGGTAAGTGGTAGGTAGTAGGTATGTGTAGGTAGGTGTAGGTAGGTGTAGGTAGGTGTAGGTAGGTGTAGGTAGGTGTAGGTAGGTGTAGGTAGGTGTAGGTAGGTGTAGGTAGGTGTAGGTAGGTGTAGGTAGGTGTAGGTAGGTGTAGGTAGGTGTAGGTAGGTGTAGGTAGGTGTAGGTAGGTGTAGGTAGGTGTAGGTAGGTGTAGGTAGGTGTAGGTAGGTGTAGGTAGGTGTAGGTAGGTGTGGGTAGGTGTAGGTAGGTAGTAGGTAGGTGTAGGTAGGTAGTGGGTAGGTGTAGGTAGGCAGACCCGCGAGCTGCGCGCAGCGAGCGCAGCCACGCAAATACTAGTTTATTTATATATGCATATTACAACAATTTATTGTATGGAATCGTACGGAAGCTGAGATATTTCAATAGACCATTAAAGATAAATATGTCTTATACGTTCTTAACGTTTATAAAGACACTTGAATGATTACAAATTACTATTTTATTCTCAAGTATTTTCTCAAAAAGACTGTCCTTTAATTCCATTTTATTGAAATTATTCGCATTAATTATCATTTAGATTCACAAATAGACATACAAAATATATTATTTGTAGTGCTACAAGAAGAAAGTTCACATGAAACTGACACAAGATAACAAAAACTATACTTCTTACATTCTAATAAATACATAGACATACATTATTTTATTAAATGTAGAGTAACAGTAAATAGTTCCAAAACTGCCGTAGTTAAATATATTTTTGGGCTGGCAATCCCACGCCGTATTTTCTAGAGAAATAAAATGACCATAACTTTAAATCTGAATGTTATTCTGTTTTATATTTTAGTCAGTCAAAATCAAACCTTTATGAAATAAAGAGTATTGTTCTAATTAATAGGTACAAAACGGAATGCAGTAATTAGAATCAATTCAAAAATATTTGTGAAGGTACGGCTAAATACGGGTTAATACTTTATTTATAGAAAATAAAATTATGGATGCAACCCAACTGCGTAATCGAGGTGCATAAATGTGGAATGGAATATAAACACATTTTCCACTAGTTCAAGGCAGGTAGGTAGGTAGCCATAATCTACGCAGCTGGGTTTCAGTAAAAACTGTTTGAAAAATCTAGTCCAACTACGTGGTCCCTGTTATAAGTTGTGGGCCGAATATAAGAGCGTGATACTACACACCGAATAGGAGACTTGGGCTTAAAAAAGACGATATATTATAGCCCAGGATTCTAAGAAAAAGATGTGAAATCTCTGATAACAATTTGTCATTTGGTACATAATCTATATGTGGACGCTTACGTCTTGAGTGTTTACAGTTCAGCGTATCATACACCCAGCTTCTGCAGGTGATCAGAGATGTTAAAATCAACTCTGGGATATCATCGTCAGCCTATTAATGTTCCGTTGGAGTGGGCTAATCTACCAAGCGGGCCTAGTGCAGATTGGTAGATTTATTTTTTATTTATTTATTTACCACTCAATATAGCAACATTCACAAGTCTTCGAATTTTTGATTCTAGGGCGGCATGTCCTAGAATCAAAAATTTTCTCATGATGATTTCCTTCACCATTTTTGAGAGTAGTGGTACTGAAAAAACTATACAAAGTAATGCACCTGAGTTCGAACCCACGACTTACTGTTCATAAGTAGGTGCCGCTCTGGGATATATTCAGGAATATTTTCGCCCTTGATAGCTCAAATTGGCTCAATGTATTTGTGACTATTTTCCTTTCTTTCTCCTCTTATACCGGGCCCACAAGTATTCTTGAACTACCAACGGCTACAATTTGGCTTACCAAACGAACCTAAGTTTGGTCCGTCGTCAACTGTAGAACTTATAACTACACATTGAGCTTACGCTAGATATTTATAAACATTCATTTTAACATCGATTAGGAACCATTCGTTTATTACGGCACAAAATCTATGACTATTTTTATGAAACTTTTATGGTAGGAAGTTAAAGTTTTGAATGATGTGACAAAATATATGATGTCTTCTTTCTAGGCTCTTTTTTCTAGCAGAGTAAGTGTTAGACAGACTCTTCAGTTCAGATTTACAGATGAACGAACGGCCGATCTTGGTGCCTAAGAATAAGAGTTAGTTTCAAATGTTTTTAAACGCCTTTACTTTGTTGCAGAAATAAAAAGTCTTCAGTGTGCCGTAATTTACGAATAATTCTATAAAAGGAGTGCATTTGACCGCTAGATGGTGCTAGTGGCAACTGACAATAGTTTTTAGAAATACAGGCGTAAGCAATAAGTTCCCATTATTCATATAATTCGGAAGTTTTAATTAATTAAATACTATTTTAGTAAATACTTCCTTTTCGACGTCGGATTAATATATAATTATGTTTGTGCTCATGTTATTAATGCTAATTTTGGTATATTCTTTGAGATAGGTCCACTAGCGCCACTCGCGGCAGTTTCTACAAACAATGCCTCCGTATTGTTCTAAGTGCTACAAGCCTTGAGGCCTCACTTTCCGGTTATTCAATTTTAATCTCGATTACTTCATCAATTTAAATAATTTAATATGACTCATCGCCTTAGTTTAGAAATGGAGAAACAATGTCTGAAAATCAGTACTATTGTAACTAAATTTTCTTTAAGTACAGCCTGTACCTAACCCCTCTTCTCACACCAATTGCCCTCCTCTTTATACACGGGGGGTCATAAAAGGCTGGGCACTGACTATACTATAACATGACTGCCCTAGAAATGATGTGTTTTAAAAGAATATGTACAGCCATTGCATTTTTTTATATTAAAGAATTATAAAATTCTATCGATTCGCATTCTAAAAAAGCTCAGCCATTTATGCAAAGATGGATCAGTTATTTGCCACTGATTTTACACGAACCTTGTACACATACATTCGTTTTATTTATAAGAATGATAATTAGGTACTTATTAGTTTAATACGCTTAAAAAAATAGCACATTTTAAAAACATAAGTCATTCCAAACAATTTAAATTGATGAAGGACATAACAAATACTAGCCTTTGATGATAATCGCTATCGGTGGCAACAAAATTCTTGGAGTAACGTGTGCGAGTGTACTTGCATGGTGAAAATAGATGGTTCGTACTTACTTGTGCCCATTTTAGAACTTGACACTGACAAGTGACAGGTTTACTATCCATAGCCAACCAATGGGAAAGGCCCGTTAAAAGCTCATTGTAGATGGCGTGACGATAGCTTGGTCTCAATCTGACCAATGATTTTACGCTATTTTGAAATGTAAACTGACATTGACACATTTTCGACCAATGACGATCTTTGAAATTAGCTATACCAGCGCTATTAGTTTCATCGTTTGCCTTCACCATTATAGGCCTTGGTTACTTGATAATAAAGTGAAAAATAACTTAGCATCGTGATTTTCTCCATGCAAGCACCTATCAAATTACGCCGTGAAACGACGCATTAAGGACGCATTCCCGATTGATAAGTCAAATCATTACTTTTTTAAACAAAAGTATGTTTATTAAATACAATGCTTTGTATTTTTAAAATGTTTTTGCTGCTTATTGTAGATAGATGTGCAAGGTACAATTCTTAACTTCTTATTGAGAAACTGGACATATCTAAAATTATATTTATAGTTAAGAATTGTACCTTGCACATCTATCTACAATAAGCAGCAAAAACATTTTAAAAATACAAAGCATTGTATTTAATAAACATACTTTTGTTTAAAAAAGTAATGATTTGACTTATCAATCGGGAATGCGTCCTTAATATCAAACGGTACCCTTGAAAACTATCACACAATAATTTGTGCACACACAACCCTAATACGATCAAAATAAGGATAGGATAGACACGCTATCCGGTTAGACTGGAAGCCGAAACCAATATAGTTGGGAAAAGGCTAGGCAGATGATGATGAGACACGCTATATTCTAGCATTTTACAAAGAGAAGGCCACTAATAGGCAAGTATGAAAAAAAGACATGACCAAAGAGAAGAAAATCGAAAGACAAGAGCCCAATATAAGGGCAGGAGATAATGAAAGAAGTCCTTCTTTATTCAATGTAGTTGCGTTGTCGCGAATTAAGGTTAAATTAATAGATGGCAAAATAAAGTGTATTTCAACTTTTTGCGAGAACAATACTGCAAAGTTATGAACTTTATTTTGCGTAATTAACTGCGTATTGGATTTTAGTAATCAAAACATTTATAACTCTTTCACCTAACAGGGCAACTCAAGACCCTATCCTAATTTTGATCAACCAATATTCCACCGATAGCGATACTCAACGATCCTGCCCACCCAACATATCCCTTAGCGTGAAGCCTCACCATCCCGAAGCGAAACCTCACAAATACAATAATATAATACAAACTAAGCTACAGACTGCAACAAAAACTGAACAAGGTGACCCATTTTGCGTTCCATTGCGTGTTTTCACCTACGAGATTTGGGCGGCGGTTGGTGTTTTCATAGAGATGGCGCAATGGAAGGTGTGCACGGAAAATTGTAGTTTTCTGTGCTGTGTGTTAGGGAACACAGACCTCAACTGTGTGTGGTGTTGTAGTGAGACTCTGTTGTTGTTCTGTAGACTAACGCCTCTACGTGTCCCTGGAAAAGAAACATTGTACAGTTAGTAGAAGAAAATGAGCTACGATACACCAGAAAATATGTCGTGACGAATTATTAATTGGATAATTAATTATCCTAATAAAATATAGATAGTTTCATTAATTGAGCTTCAATGGTGAATGTTCGTCGTTTGTGTTTTGCCTCGCCTTAGAGCAGGGGTGCACAGACCGCGGCCCGCCAGTACTATGGTACATCACAGTATTATGCTGAATAAGGGGGTAGTGTGGGGTGTACGTACGGCGGAACAGATTGCCTTGTATACTAGTGAGTGTAACAGGAGGCTCAGACTTGTTGACTTCCCTGCTGAGTGTAGTCAGTGTGCTGACTCTTATTGCCGCGACCATTGTCACAGGCGCGCCATTGACAGACTGTATTCTGATATTGTGTCCGCTCTTCGTGACGCGTCTTTGGTGGGTCGGGGTAACGGGAGGACGGGTATGGCTGGCTCGCGTATAATAGGGTGGAACAATAACGTCAGAGACGCTCATCGGATGGCCAGAACTAGGTTTATTGAATGGGTATTATGCGGCAAACCTAGGTGCGGGGAAGTATATCGAGAAATGTGCGAAACCAGAAGGGTCTTCAAATCTAGGCTTAAGTGGTGCCAAGATCATCAGGACCAATTGAGAATGGACACCCTTGCTGTGAAGCACTCGAACGGTGACTTTCGTGGTTTTTGGAAGGCTACCAACAAGGTAAACTTGGGTCCTGGCTTACCGGTGAGCGTCGACGGGGTTAGTGAACCGGGAGATATAGCGAGTATATTTAAGTCCTACTTTTCTGTAAAGCCTCAGTTGGGAACGCGGGTCGCGGAGGTCAAGGCTGAAGAGGTTACGAGAGTAATAGAGACTAGGATTTTAGCCAGTGAGGTGGGGAAAATCATAAAATATATGACCAGAGGAAAATCTCCGGGCCATGATGGCCTAAGTATCGAACACTTGCAGTATGCCGGCCCGCATGTGGTTAGGGTTTTAGCTATGTTCTACTCGCTTTGCCTGAGCCATTCATACCTGCCGTACGACTTCATGAGAACTGTAGTAGTGCCTGTGGTTAAGAACAAAACTGGTGATCTTGCCGATAAAACTAACTACAGGCCTATCTCTCTTGCTACTGTTATAGCAAAGGTGTTTGACGGTTTGCTTGATACACGGTTAAATAAACACGTCACACTGCACGATAATCAGTTTGGGTTTAGACCTAAATTATCTACTGAGAGTGCCATACTGTGTCTCAAGCATGCCGTCAGATACTATACTGATCGTAAAACACCAGTGTACG
Source organism: Diarsia mendica (assembly GCA_949316265.1). Lineage (NCBI taxonomy): Eukaryota > Metazoa > Arthropoda > Insecta > Lepidoptera > Noctuidae > Diarsia > Diarsia mendica. The sequence continues at coordinate 13,130,975 of OX438903.1, read as the reverse complement.
CGTGCTTCCTCGACCTGTCCAAGGCCTTTGACCTGGTTTCATATGATTTGTTGTGGCATAAACTTGAGGGCATAAACATGCCGCATGAATTGGTTAAAATCTTCAAGTATTGGTACGAACACCAGGTTAACAATGTCAGATGGGCGGGTGCATTATCGGAGCCATACAGGCTTGAATGTGGGGTGAGACAAGGTGGGTTAACTTCACCCACACTTTTCAATCTCTACATGGACGCACTCATCGTCGCGCTCAGTAGTGCCCATGTGGGCTGCCATGTTGATGACGTTTGTGTAAACAATATAAGTTATGCAGATGACATGGTGCTGCTGAGCGCGTCGGTTTGTGGATTACGCAAGCTGCTAAATATCTGTGAGGAGTACGCGGGCAGCCATGGTCTAATGTATAATGTCGCGAAAAGTCAATTCATGGTATTTCAGGGAAGCGCCAAATGCCCTCAGCAAGTACCCCCTATTCGCTTGAATGGTGTACCGTTGGAACGGGTGGAACACTTTAAATACTTGGGGCACTGGGTAACAGCAGATCTGAAAGACCATTTCGACATTGAGCGGGAGCGGAGGGCACTGTCTAAGAGAGCAAATATGATAGCCCGTAGGTTTGCACGTTGTTCAAATCAGGTTAAAATCACGCTTTTCAAAGCCTTCTGCACCTCCTTATACACGTGCAGCCTATGGGCATCTTACTCACAAGCTGCTTACAGTGCCCTTCGCGTACAATACAACAACGCGTTCAGGGCAGTGTTGCGGCTACCCCGCTTCTGCAGTGCCTCTGGCATGTTTGCGGAAGCGCGCACCGACTGTTTCCACGCCACCATGCGCAAGCGGTGCGCGTCCTTGGTGCGCAGGGTGCGGGCTAGCTCCAACACTGTCCTGGCGATGGTTGCTCAGCGACTGGATTGCCCCTACGTTGGGCATTGTTGTAGCAGGCATATTGCTGGGGCCTAATTTATAATTTTATACAGCTTTCAAGTTTTATGTTTAATTATTATAATAATGTATTTAATTTTGTTTGCTTGTGACAATGACATGTTGTTAATTTAATTCATTGTTTTATTTAATTTATTTTTCTATTTTAATTTAACTTGGTTTATTTTTCATTTCATTAATCAATCAGTTGTGCAGTATAATTTTATGTGTTGTATGAATATGGGTCAATGACCTGAAATAAAGGAATTTTATTATTTATTTATTATTATGTCAGTGGCCCGCCATCAAAAATATTCCCTCGTGCATTTGAAGGAAAATATAGCTAAGGTTTACAAATAATATTAGGTAATTTGAATCACGCGCGTTACTAAGCGGGCTCGCTGTGCAGGTGCATGATGCGTACTCAGAAATGTTCGTGGAACTCAAAAATCCTGATTGGTTGTGTGATTTGGCGTTTTTAGTAAGCCTTACAGATCAAGTCATGTTGCAAAAATAAGGACAACTAAGCAGTGGTGTATTTTCCTTACTTTAAGGCGCTGCGCTGGGGCGGCTTTTTGAACTAGCCCTATAACGTAAATATTTCGGTCTGCCACATGCCACTAAAAAGTTCTAGCTCGCTACGCTCGCTCTTACCGCCGCGGTTTTCTGAGTGTCCAATCCATGAATACGTTACTAGTAAAAGTGAGTTAAATATGCATTTTATTAATATTAAAATAAAAATCAAATAATATTAATCACCTTTCCTAGGTGAAGGCCAAATATTTTCGAGCTCGCTTCGCTCGCTCTTGTATTTTAATGAACTCTTATGTGAACAAACTTTATCGGTAGGTATCGGATATTAAAAAACATAAAAGCGAAACCACCCTACAAATGAAAGTTTGACAATTATTTAATTTGACAACCTCAGTTGACAACTTTGTTATTTTCCGTAACCATAGCAACCTGGTTGAAAATATTTTCGTTACGGAATTTCTGGATTCGCTCTCCACGCTCAAGGCCCGCGATAGAAGCTATGCAATAGCTTAAAAACACTTTTCGTTACTCATACTCTGAAAGTAGGTCATAACGTGCCTGCGGAGCGGGTTGAAAGTACTACTTTTCAGCCTTAGGGAGAATCGCTTTCTAGTGACAGCTGTCAAATTATTTGATGTAATTGGGAGCAAGCGTATTGCCATCAACCAATGTAATTAGGAGCAAGCCTATTGCCACCAACTGATGTGATTAGGTGCAAGCCTATTGCCATCAACAAATGTAATTAGGAGCAAGCCCAATGCCATCAACTGATGTGATTAGGAGCAAGCCTAATGCCACCAACTGATGTGATTAGGTGCAAGCCTATTGCCATCAACTAATGCAATTAGGAGCAAGCCCATTGCCATCAACTGATGTAATTGGGACCAAGCCTATTGCCATCAACCAATGTAATTAGGAGCAAGCCTATTACCATTAACTGATATAATTGGGGGCAAGCCTATTACCATCAACCGATGTAATTAGGAGCAAGTCTATTGCCATCAATCAATTTAATTAGTAGCAAGCCTATTGCCATCAACCAATCTAATTAGTAGCAAGCCTATTGCCATCGACCGATGTAGTTAGGAGCACGCCTATTTCCATCAAGAAATCTAATTACGAGAAAGCCTATTGCCATCAACCGATGTAATTAGGAGCAAGCCTATGGCCATCCAACGATTCAGGTAATTGGGGGCAAGCCTATTGCCCCCAACCGATGTAATTAGGAGCAAGACTATTGCCATCAACCGATGTAATTAGGAGCAAGACTATTGCCATCAACCAATCTACTTAGGAGCAATCCTATTGCCATCCACCGATGTAATTAGGAGCAAGCCTATTGCCATCCACCGAAGTGTTTCTCTTATGTTTACTTAATTTTTTTGTCAATTTGTTTTGTCCTGTGTGAAACCAAAAAATACTTTTTATTTCTTCTTTCTTTCGATTTAGGCGATTGGGCGCAAGCCTATTCCCATCAACTTTCCTTGTATTCGTAATGAATAGCACAGTGTTTACCTCGGGTTAAAGACTTATTTAGTCCCTCGAACTATTAGCGTCCTCGCTGCGCTCAGGCGCCAAACCCCGTCTCGGGGACTAAATAAGTTACTTTCACCCCTAAGGTAACAATGTACTATTTCATTACTCATACTCTGAAAGTAGGTCAGAACCTGCCTGCGGAGCGGGTTGAAAGTACTACTTTTCAGCCCTAGGGAGAATCGCTTTCTACTGACAGCTGTCAAATTATTTGATGTAATTGGGAGCAAGCCTATTGCCACTAACTGATGTGATTAGGTGCAAGCCTATTTCCATCAACAAATGTAATTAGGAGCAAGCCCATTGCCATCAACAAATGTAATTAGGAGCAAGCCCATTGCCATCAACTGATGTAATTAGGAGCAAGCCTATTGCCACCAACTGATGTGATAAGGTGCAAGCCTATTGCCATCAACAAATGTGGAGCAAGCCTATTGCCATCAACCAATCTAATTAGGAGCAAGCCTATTGCCATTCACCGATTTAGGTAGGTAATTGGGAGCAAACCTATTGCCATCAACCAATTTTATTAGGAGCAAGCCTATTGCCATATACTGATGTAATTGGGGGTAAGTCTTTTGCCATCAACCAATGTAATTAGGAGCAAGCCAATTGCCACCAACTGATGTGATTAGGTGCAAGCCTATTGGCATCAACCAATCTAATTAGGAGCAAGCCTATTGCCATTCACCGATTTAGGTAGGTAATTGGGAGCAAGCCTATTGCCATACACTGATGTAATTGGGGGTAAGCCTATTGCCATCAACCAATGTAATTAGGAGCAAGCCTATTGCCATGAACTGATGTAATTAGAAGCAAGCCTATTGCCACCAACTGATGTGATTAGGTGCAAGCCTATTGGCATCAACCAATCTAATTAGGAGAAAGCCTATTGCCATTCACCGATTTAGGTAGGTAATTGGGAGCAAGCCTATTGCCATCAACCAATGTAGGTAGTTAGCAGCAAGCCTATTGCCAACAACTGATGTAATTGGGGGCAAGCCTATTGCCCCCAACCGATGTAATTAGGAGCAAGACTATTGCCACTAACCAACCTAATTAGGAGCAATCCTATTGCCATCAACCGGTGTAATTAGGAGCAAGCCTATTGCCAACCACCGATTAGATTTAATCGATTTTAAGTGTTTCTCTTATGTTTCTTACTTTTTCTTTCTTGCGATTTAGGTAATTGGGCGCAAGCCTACTCCCATCAACTTTCCTTGTATTCGTAATGAAAAGCACAGTGTTTACCTCGGGTTAAAGACTTATTTAGTCCCTCGAACTATTAGCGCCCTCGCTGCGCTCATGCGCCAAACCCCGTCTCGGGGACTAAATAAGTTACTTTCACCCCTAATGTAACAATGTACTATTGTACGAATCGGGCATGAAAACCATTTGACCAGCCAAAGACGGTATATCAATAAAAAATGTAACTTACTTTCTACTCTTTGACCTAGTAGGTGAGTTGTGGTTGGAGTTGTGTGGACTGTCGCTCAGGTCGGAGCTCGAGCTTCTGATATCACCGTCCATCTGCAAATAAAGGTCATTTTACAGTTAATAAACGTACATATTTCCTGGGTAATCAAAGATTCAGTCAAAGACTAGTTGGCCAAAAATAAAAAGAATTAAAACTTGTTTAAAGACACTTGTCCATCACTAAAATTGTGTAAGCTTCTTAGTGATCCAAAGATTTGTATAATTTTTTTCTATTTTCACTAGCAATAACCTGTAGTTCGTTCATTCCAGACCATCCCCCTGCCCCCCCACAATAAACGATTTATTTACACATTTTTTATTTGTAACCCCTTACAAAATGATGTACTTAATACATGGTAACCGTTTCAGCATCGATGTCCCTTCTACCTTGTATATCCAATTTCCTGAAGAATCAACAAACGCATTTTCGTCGGCATTGTTTTATTTATCTCCTCTTCTTAGCGAATGCCAATATTCACAGCCATTTGGTATTTTCAGTTCCGTCCATCAGCTCCATCCCATCGTTTGTGGGGCAACACTACATTTACACTAAAGGGTAGAGTTTGTTAAAATGAGTGACAGGCGCTAGTGAAAATGGAGCTTCTTCGTAACGATTCTTGAAAATAATTACACCATGATGTAGGCAGATAATTTCCACATATATTCATCAAAATATAGATTATTATCTACACTGATTAATTACATAATTAATAGATACAATTCAGGATTGACCGAGAGGGAACGGCCACGTCGGCCACAGTCCGGGCCTCCGGGGAACAGATTTTAAGAAAGTGATGTTGACAGTTGAAATCGGTGTTGCTCGGTTACAATTTATAAAACACTAGCTGATGCCCGCGGCTTCACCCGCGTGGATGTCGTTCAAATTATATACTAAAACCTTCCTCTTGAATCACTCTATCTATTAAAAAAAACCGCATCAAAATCCGTTGCGTAGTTTTAAAGATTTAAGCATACAGACAAACAAACAAATAAACAAACAAACAGACGCGACTTTGTTTTATACTATGTAAGGATAAGGATACACGTGAGACATTTAGTATTATCATATTTTCTAACAGAGTTATCTCCACCTGAACAGGTTTTCTTAGCTTCGGCCAACCTGAGTCTATTTAAAGTTTTGCTTATAATTTAGTTTCAAAGAGTGATCTCACCTGGCCGGCATGGATAGCCACATAAGCGATCTGCAGTATAAGCCAGGTCCAGACGATATGCAGCGCTAGTAGCAGACACAGAAGAGAGTTGAAGATGTAGTAGGCAGGGAACATCGGTACTAGCATGGGAGCACGGATCGTTGTGCTGGAAAATAAAACAAGTGTTGACTTTCAGCACGTGTACGTATATGAAGTGGATGTTTTTGACAACACACGACATTTCGCCTGTAACCCCTGAAGGGTTAGCAGGCTAATTGTATACGCTCATTTCGTCAGTTACGTTCAAGTCCAATGTAATAGAGGGCGAGTCTATTTATTTATTTTAAAGACTGGAAGACTTACAGCTAGATACAATAGTGATAAATAACAGTGTGATAGTCAGACAGCCAATAGGGATGTTTACTAACTAAAATAATATGATTCTAATTAGTCCGTCTGTTATTAGATTATCGAAAAATATTGAATACGTATTTTTTGTTTTATCAAATCAACAAAAATTTACGAAGATAAAACGCGTCAAAGATTTGAGTGGGAGGTATACAATAAACAATATTTATTTGTTCAAGACTTAAACCTATTACAATTATTGAACCTTAATGAGACTTAATTTAGTGGCAAGATACAAGACAAGTGCAACTGGGCTTAAACTAGGAGGACTCCTGTGCTATAAGCACCAGTTACTATAGTAGGTGGTGACGTCACTACTCGCTAAGAAATGCCATCGTCTTAGAATATGACGTCACACGAGTTTTCAAAGCACTGTATCGTCTTCATTGTTTGTTTACGAGAAAAAAGAAAAAATATGTGTCCAATATTTTTTGGAAATCTATCTGACGGACTAATTAGATTGTTTTTGTTAACATCCCTATTACAAGTCTTCACGTCTAGAGCTATTGCCATAAATCGGTCACAAATCCAGGCTCCGTGGCTGCTACTGAGAAGTTCCTTGTTGATGAAAAAACCTACTATCACTTATCCTGACCCGGGTATCGAATCCAGGACCTCCTGCTCTACAGTCGCGCTTGCGACCACTAGGCCAACGGGGCGTCACTTTAGTGAGTAGCTATTTTTAGTCATCATCATCATTTCAGCCGAAAGACGTCCACTGCTGAACATAGGCCTCCCCCAGGCGTCGCCACATTGACCGGTCCCGTGCGTCTCTCATCCAGCGGGTTCCTGCAACCTTGACCAGGTGCACGGTCCACCTAGTGAGAGGCCGCGCAACGCAACGTCTTCCAGTTCGCGGTCGCCGCTCCAGAACCTTCCGGCCCCATCGGCCATCCGTTCTGCGAGCAGTTGAGCTGTATAAATAATTGTTAAGCTGTTTGTTGTTATTTGTTTATGTATGTGCTGCTCTTTTGTGTTGCTGCTGTCCATTAGCGATTAAATACATATTCTATTCTATTCTATTCAATGTGGCCTGCCCACTGCCACTTAAGTTAGGCAATTCTTCGGGCTATGTCGGTAACCTTGGTTCTCATGCGGATGTCCTCATTTCTGATTCGATCGCGCAAGGAAACACCGAGCATAGCCCTCTCCATTGCCCTTTGGGTGACTTTAAGCCTTCTGCTTCTGCTATTCTTAGTGAAAGAAAAATAAAACGATCTAAGGAAATACTGATCTGTGCTATCTTTTAGCAATTTAGAGTGCTAGAAGATCCTTGTCCTGCAGGATAAGGTATTGGTGATGATGTCTCACCTCCAAATGAGGTAGAAGGGGTAGATGCCGACGCGGGTGCCGATCCACACCACGATGAGCATCAGGAACAGAGTGTCGCACAGCTTCTGGTACTTCGCGTATTTGGACGCCTTTACCGACTGGAATACAAACATTATAATAATATTATATTATGACATCTTTTATATTTTTAAATAATAATAAATAGTAGCCCATTGGTATCAGAAACGGTCCAAGGTAGCGGCGGTCAGGGCTCCAGAAAGAGGAACTTGCTAACAATACGAGCCGTGTCCAGGAGTACCGCTTTCTGAATCAAGTCCTTCCATTAAGCCCTTGAAACAGCTACTAACGAGAGCCTTGTGGCGACTAGCGACATCTATCGCAACACCTGCGTACTAACAAACGATCGACAGAAGTTCCTACATCGCGCTATCAACATTATCCGCGACATAAGCCTATATAGGAGTTCCCGACTTACAACTGTCGGGCAGTTAGCCCGCCGGACACAACACCCGTCCGCGAGGAGGATCCTCCCTTTTCTATGGGGGATGAGGAACTTTACACCCTGTTCCTCATGACCCCCAAAGCCTCCTCACTATCGACTATCGGCTCTATTCGACGATGGCTATTCGCTGAGTTCACATCCTAATCACGGAGGAAACTCGATATAAAGCTAGCCTCCCACGGTTCGTGATATCGCGGACGGATGCGACCAGCTCGCACGACACACCGTGGGAAGGGTCTTGTCCGTGGTAGCACAGGACGTCTATGACAGTGCGCCGGTATCCGTCGCGAGGCGGTAACTTCAAAGGTGCGGTGCAAAGTGAAATAGAACGTATCTCTCGCTCTCATTTCATTTTGAAATGTAGCTATCAAAAGATCTAGACAGACCGACACGCACCGTTGAAAGAGCCCTGTCTGTGTGCGTTGCCGTCCGTGGTCGTCGGCTGTGCGTGATGATCCGCAGAATCACGCACAGTGGGAACCCAGCTTAATGGGTAGTCATCCAGGCAAGTATGGCTAAAGATTGATCCGAACCGCATTTATTATTTAGCCACGACCTCCTCTCAAGTACATACCTCCACAAATATATCAGCGCAGTCATGCAGCAACAACACGAGGGTCCCGATCCTGTGCAGATTGCAGACCCAGCTGAAGGACAGCAGCAGTATGGTAGCGATGTGGTGCACGAACATCTGCCAGAAGTCCTTGCGTCTCACGTCCCAGAACTGAGAGATGGTCAGCGACCAGTAGAAGGCAGCTGAGATCTGGTAGTACCACCAGATGTCGTTTGTGATTCCCTGGAAGAAAAATATATGAGCATTATCATCACGGCAGTAATCTTTGGCAGTTAAGGCAGAGGTATAATCATATCGAGCCTTTTCAGGAAGAAGATCGTAACCGCCATTTTGCATAATTTTACAGCAGAACGTTTTTTTTCATATTCCTCAAAATATTTACATATGGGTACCTCCCTATTGATTCAAAATTATGAACTCAAGTAAGTGACAAAAGATTCAAAATCAGTTGATCTGGCGGTTAATAATTAAAACCGGTTTTTGGGAATTTTGGCGCTTACGATGTTCTTCCTGAAAAGGCTCGATATTAACCGTAGCACAACCGTAAATCACCAGTCATATTTAAATCTTAATTCCCGCGTAAAGGGTGCGTTCCTACAGTTCCTACTGCCTTAAGTACTATCAATGTTCAAAATATACAAAGTCCTCCGACGCGTCTGTCTGTATGTTCGCGATCAACTCAAAACTGCTGCACCGATTTTCTACTGTTTTCACCAATGGATAGTGGTTCTCGAGGAAGGTTTTAGTACATAATTCACTTGGTAGAAGTAGGTCAAAGCTAGTATATAAATAAAACACTAAACCAAAATATAATTACGTTGTTAAAAGCCCCAAAACACTACAGCAACTCATTAGGGTACAGTTAGCATAATTATCGTAAATTTCTACAATGATAGCGAGTGAAACAATTACTTCAATTTACAGCTGTCAGTTTTTATGTGTACTAATTGTAGTGGTCTTCTACATCGACTGTTTGACCGTGCGTGGATTACTATTGCGTTCGTAAAAAATAACTGTTGCCTACCACGAAATGGATAGATACAGTAGGTCTCTATTTACTGTTATTATAACATTATTTTTAAGAATGGAATAAGAAAACGTGTTACACGAAAATAGAACGTGATAAGGGCAGAGGATGCTGATGATAAAAGTATTTTCGAGCATAATAATACTACTTCTTACAATGTGGTTAAAACACGACTCAGCACGGCTGAAAGAAATATCTTTCAGCCGTGCTGAGTCATGCTTACGATGTTTTGTTTCACTTTGGTTGGTGGAAAATCATCAAATGACACCCCCCCCCCCCCCCCGCTCTTGGGCAGAGCGAAGGGGAGAGTCAGACTTCTACTGACTAAAAACCGAACCCATGTTCCTTCTTTGCCCTTGCGCCGAGGCCAAGTCATCTCGTTCTATCATGAAGCACATAACCAGTGGAGAGCGCGTGCGGGGGCTACCGCGGGCGCCAAACACACGCTATATCAAGCGTACGCGGCGAAATTTTGCTCAGTCGCAAAAATTGTAGGCTAACGCACGAACGTCACGCGCTCCCGTTTTGAAAGCATTTATTACGAAAAATAATGCCTAGTTGTGCAATTAAATGGTGTGGAAAGTGTACTACAACTTCAAGTTACACAAAAGATGGGATAACATTGCACAGTTATGTGGTTTTCTATTCAATTTGATCAAAACAATGAAAAAAGAATCATATAATTGCTGTCTCTTTCTGGTACACTGATTTGCACTAATGCAGTTGTCTCTTTCTTTCATGATAGTGATGTTCGAGTTCGCAGTATCGCGACGGTTTATGGTATCGATATAATTTAAAATATAAGTTCTTAAAATACCTTACATTTTTTAGTTTCATTATTGCTATATTTTCAAGTATGCTTATTCCCTTGGTTTTACTCGCAAATGTGTATAATACTGGCATAAACTTGTACATAACAGTAAAAAAATTAAGTGTATGATATCTCTGCCTGCCTTTTACACAAAATTTAGACGCGTTGCTTGGAATCTATTTGAATCATTGCATCCTAGAAAAATATGTTTTTTAAATGTTTTCATATAGGCCAGTGTAGGTATGGAACAGACGTTATCAATTTTAGTTTTGGAGTAAAGGTGGCCAATACGCGCATCGGCATGTGAACACATTGCTGGCAGGTGGCATGCGTGCAGAAAAACGGAGGCAAAGGCCTATGAAAAAACTGACACGATAGGGATAAAAAAAATTTGGTTGGATTGTGTAGCCTAGCTATGGAACGAGGACTTAATTTTTTTTATTACCAATTTTATTGCAGTATCGGGTTAACCTGCGCCATATACACCATTTAGGGTCCGATAAGCATGGTCCTACGATGCACCGTTTCCGAGTTATGGGCGTTTTAAATTATTGTACCAAAATAAGTTAAATACAAATAATATCTTGAAAACGGATTGTCCTAGGCAAAAAATGACCGAAATTTTAACCCCCCTTTGCTACCCCCGTGATATCATGATCTTAACACACAAAATTAATTTGAACTAATTTGACGTAGAATCGACTAACCATTTAATTGATTTAGCATCATGTGTAGCAAAAAAATATATTGATACTCGACTGACATAATAATACGAAAAAGAATACAAATTCAAAGGATTTTAAAAGAAAAACATATTCAAAACTAATCCATTTTAAAAACCAGTAAATATATTATATTTTTTTAAATACAGTCTTCTAAGTTTAATAATTACCTGTTTTATTTCAAAATCGAACCCGTAATCTCTCTATTGCAAACAAATCGTTATAATACTAGTCAAACAATTATCGATATCGATACTTTTTCAATTACTTTTTTGGAATCCCTAGAGAATGAGTTGTCATTTGGTTGTCAGTTCGTCAACCAATCACAGAGTCCGAAACGTACCTCTCCCCCCGCAGTATATTAGTGACTTTGATTTAGAACAAAAACGTGCCCATACTTTCTCCACTGGTTATTTTGCTCCATGCGTTCTATAATCCGCGGACCGCCGCAAGGGCCTCTGACATGGTTTGACGACCGCCATTTGGCGACCGGGACCACCGGCTTATACGTGCCTTCCGAAGCACGGAACCAAGAAAATGGTAATTATACAATACGCACATGAAGCCGAATAATCAGAAGAACGTGTCTCGGGTTCGAACTCGAGTCCTTTGACTTGGCAGTTTGACGGTCACGCCACTAAACTAGCACGGCTATCGAGACGAGCACTAATCCCGCCGAAAACTGTTATGCAGTTTGGTGGAAATGAGCAAATTGTTTGGTCCTGAATAAAAAGTCTTGACTAATTATACAGAACAATTTGCCACCGCTTAGGGGCGTACAAAGTTAAAAGAAGGTCAAATTCAATCATCGATAGTTTTTCTGTACCAAATACCAATTATGCATTTACCTACGAGAATTTAGAATATTTAGTAATAATGATGATTGACAATGCTTTTTCTATTAAACCAAAACATTTTGCAAACTATGCAAACGGTGCCTGCTTTCAACGCAGTGGCGGGCCTCCCATACAAGCAGAAAAGCTGTGCTTGCCTTAAAATAAAACAACAAATAAAAAAACAGTCGTACTTTAGACACTAACAAAATATAATAATATCATTGAATATAAATTCGCGTGCATTACTCAGCGCGCGGCGTTGTCAAACTTCATATTTCTCCGCTGCGACCGCGAGTCTCTAGCTCGCTCTAGCACTAACAAAAGAAGAGTTAAGTAGTGAGCCAGTGGGCGGGGCTAGCCCAGTAGCCCTTTCTCGAAAGCACGCACTGTTTCCACTGCATTTTTCATTCATAAATTGGTTTGTTTTTAATAATACTTTTAGGAAACATTCGAAATTATGAATGAGGAATAAGCCGAGCTTCTATTTTATTTGAATGTGTGCGTGGCAAGTCAGTGTATGTTTGAGAGAGAATGTGTGTTTCACGGTTCGCGCGATGGATGATGCGTGTGGCGAGAATTTTGACACAAAGTAGATTTCAAGCTAATTCATATTTGCACATATTTGTTTTGCGTTAAGCGATTACTAGTGAGTGCATTTCTTTCTGTGTTTCTTTTTCTAGTGATTTAAAGTTTGACATTAGTTTTTTGATGGAATTACCTAACTTTGTTTTGAAGTGGTTAATGTAATATTTCCTTGTGAAAGATTAAAGAGTGTGGATTCGCTATTGTGTAATGCACCTAAATGTTGTTCTTAAATTGTGACGTAATATTAAATAGGAACTACGAAAAGGTTTATGATTAGGTAGGTATATTAAAAATAACTAGTAAAATAAATCAGCTGTTATTAAAAACTTAAACAAAACAGTCTGCTTGTTGTAGTTGTGCTTGCTGTATTGCTTACTCCTAGGCACGCCACTGTTTCAACGCAATATTATTTCACCCAGGCCCTACTTGAAATGTCATAAAATCGCTATCCGACATGTAGACAGATAAGTCTCCCGGCGATGGAATCACGGTTGAGAAATATAAAATTAATAATTCATTAACCTTATCACAGGTAAGATCAAATTGTCTAAGAATCTGTTTATCATTTTATCTATTCTAATATTGTAAGATCTTAATCAATATAGCTGATGAATCTAGTGGAATATATTGTTGAATATTTTGTCTTCCTGGAGTTCAAAATACAATTTTTTATCACTTGTTAATACTTTAAAAAATACTATGTTAAAGGTCATACCATAATATCATAATAACCTTTAATAATGAGAGATCCGCATAATCTGGTTGCGTAAAATTTGAAGTTGCAAACAAAGAATAAAAATTCTTAGTCCGGAAACGCAGTTGCGATCACGGCCGGAGAGACCCTAGTTAAATGCAATAAATTAATAATCATACCTGGTGTCTATCACTTCAAAATTCAACCATAAAACAATACCCATAAGACTCACACAAACAACAAAAAATCTCACCTGATGAGGGTACCCGATATAACAGTGGTCGATGTTCCAAAGCCATTCCTTGTCCCACAGGGTATACAGGCCGTAGACAAAGTTGCAGGTGTAGAAGACGACCTTCCAGGCATTCTCGGAGAACTTCACGAGGGTCGAGGGCTTGTCCTGACCGCGGCGAAGACGCCACCAGCGCTGGACTTCACGCTCGGAAAGATCGAGCTTCTTGGCTAAGAGTGCCGGCTGGAAACAAAAAAAGAAATTATGAAAAATAAATTACAATTACGGTTCACAATGTCACTCCCTCCACTAACAACCAGTAATCCTAGGTATTTCTACTCGCTTTGGGCAGATCAATCCGCTACCGACTTTTCTGAGAGTTGATGATTTATGCCTGTATGTAGCACACCTCCGCTGCGAAACTCAAAGGGCGAAACCGCAATAGTTTCGCTGTGAGTTGTAAGTTCTTTGGCGGCGAAACAGGAGCGAAATTCCCTGCTCTTACGTACAAAACTGACTATGATGTTGTCTCTTTCTAACACGATTTCGCTCATTTGCTCAGGAGCCGTCTACATCTCCACCCGTTGACCGTAGTACTCATAGATATATAATTCCGTAGATTGGTAATGTCAACAATCAAACGAGACCAAAAACCATTGATCTATGTCTGTGTAAAATGTGAGTGTGTGCACAGACAGTGTTGTGACTAGTCTATTCCTTTGTTGGTCTCTATCGATCTCGTCTCGAGACGCGTCTCTTAAGGCGAACATTACACGATAGGTTTTGCTGTCAGTTTTGCAACGGTAAATTGCATGGAGTCCAATTTGGTCTATGTAGCATTCGTAACCACTTTTCTCTTATCACCAGATTTGTAGGAAATCTGCAAACAATATGTGTCTTGTTAAGTGAACTCAATGGAAAAATATTTCATAATTTTTCAAACCTGTTATCAAGTCTATCAATATTATTTAACTAGCAGTCCCCCACGGCTTCACTTATATCTTTTTTGGTTCCTAAAATAATTTTTCAATTCGAACCATCAGACAAAACATGATCATCAACAAACAAACTCATCAGCTTTAAAATATTAGTATACATACGATTGTAATCTATCTATATTTTATTTTGTTTGTTACAATAAGTACCTACATATAATCTATTTTTCTAAGACTATGCATTTGTAAGACGCTATCTTAGCTGTCGATATCAACAAAAATTAGGCCATCGCATCACTAAAAAGTGAGGTTATAACTCCTTCGTATTTCTCTATTTGTTATTTCTCAAATACGTCGGTTTTAGGCATGCTAATTCATCTAGATCGTAAATAAAATAATGTTCTCATAATATTTTGCTTAAAGCCGGCTTATTAGGTGCATTGTTATTGCAGAAATAACGATGTAAACAACTTGTAAACTTACTGGTAAAACGAGTAATCCTGGGGATTTTTCTTTTTGGAAGATTCACATCCTGGTACTGCACAAGAAACCATCGTATTATGGTAATTCAATCACGGGTTATCACTGTAGTTCACTTAAATAATTGCCGAAACGCTCGCGTAAACAGTTACCGGGGCCGGTATGGGCCGGTAGCAAATACGTGTTTTGGCCCTGTTAACAGCGTCACTTTCTCTCTCTTTCTAACACAGCAAAGTTCCGCTAAAGTGGGAGCTCTCATTCACTCTCAAGCCCAATCTACGGAATTATATATCTATGGTAGTACTGTTGTACAGCGAAACTCGCGCAGCGGTTTCGCAATTGTTGTTTCGCAGCGGAGGTGTGCTACAGGCATATAGGAGGTATATGTCCTATATAACAGCTTTGTTCTATATCCTCGGATCAGGATCGGATTAGGATTGAATCATTACTAGTCAATTAGTTGGCAAACATTGACTGCTGGTATTATTTGCAGGTAAACTCATACTCCTAAAAATATTTACCTTCCAGTAAATATTTTTCGTGCGAGGATCGCTACGATTATTACCCTCAACGCAAAAGCCAATGCGCTCGTATTACTTTGTCCTTTATTTACTTTCAACCTTGTAATGAATCGATATTAATGTCTGTAGACAAATAACGTGAAATATTTTTGACCTTAGCGTGAGCTCCATAATTTGCCTCATGCATATTTCCATAGAATTTCAGTATGCATATAGAGTGGTTCGCTCCAAAGTGTTGGTTATCGACTTATCGTTATACGATCTTTCGTGTCTGTAATGATTGCTAGGTGAAACTACTCGCTTTAAGTGAATCAATATATGTTATGTAGATTCTATATTGCTTTACTTTTACTTTGGTAGGCGATATATAGGCGCTTATGTTTAACACATAACTGCGATAGCATTGTGCCGTCAGAAACTAGCTGCCGAAATTGTTTTTAAATTTTAATTTGAGATTGCGTCGCCTTGCTTGAAAATTTGAAATAAGTAGCGCAGTATCGTGCATTCGTAACCGATGGAAGGTCCGAGGCCTTTGCCCAGCAGATGAAGAGTCACCATCCGCTTAGCCTTTACCACCTTTATTGGAGTCGGCTTCCAGTCTAACCGGATGCAGCTGAATATCAGTATTTTACATGGAGGACTGCCTATCTGACCTCCACAACCCAGTTAGTTATGGGTACTACGATCGATACCCATATTGGTAAGACTGTTGTCAGACTTTCGGGCCACTGACGACCTGTAACGACTGTCAAAGATTTACAAATGACAGCCGGGATCAACGGCTTATCGTCCTTTCGTCACCCACCCACAGTCCGACCTTGACATGCGCGGCTTGACCTTGAAGACCGACCCGTGTGACTGTGATTATTTAACCACGAGATGAATGAGCTCAACAGATAGACAATACGGGTAATAGTAATATTTCAGTGATTGATTACTGCCTTAAAGCCAAGGTTACACCTACGGTCTCGTGTGGTAAATCTAGCCTTTACGTGCCTTCTCCCACGGCCGCCGCAAATAGCAATCAAGTAAAATAACATCGCTAGGAGTTCCTACTACGCGACGCCTACAAAACAATGCCGAGCGCCACTCGAGCGATTTGTAAACAGCAGTGCAAGTACGAACTTTGCATCGATAAGACATCGAGATCGTTATCGTTGTCAGTTTTATCGAGCTTGTTATCGAATTTGGAAGTACGTAACACGCGTCGACAAGATTTATCGTGGGCGGAATGTCAAACTGTCAAAATGTCGTTTCGTACTTGCATTTTCGATAAAATCGTTTAAATTTTAGAGTTCTCTACCGATCGTCAAAATATTATTTACGTACTTGCGACATCGATTCGATTCGATAAAAGCTCATTTTATCGAGAATAACTGTCAGATTTATCGAATCGAAGCGAATCGAGTGCTACGTACTTGCACTGCTTATATGATACGCTATCGAATATATTATGTAAAACTATTGATAATAAATATTACGCTTTGATAATGCCATTATAATAGTATCGAATTATCCGGCTTTATGATTCACCTTATTTGTATAGAATTACCGCAAAATTCGTGGTAAAATTTTGTGGAATGGAAATTCCTGTTTTACCATCGATAATAGTTATTAATTTGTGCCTAATTGCCTACTACGAGGCTTCTTTTGATATAGATTAAGAGCATTAATCACCGCTCCTAGCTTACCGCGTCTTTGCCATGCCTGACCATTAATTCATTAATTAAGCATGTTGACTCATGCGCTTTTATAATTGCTTTCTAACGACTTAGATTACTGTCACATATTTGACTTATCAGTTTATCACATTCTTAGCTTTTAAACCGACTACAGAAAAAGGTGGAGGTTCTCAATTCGATTGTATTTTTTTATGTTTGTTATCACCTCATATATTATCGGAGTCATTTGTGAACCGATTTGAAAACATATTTTTTATATTACCTACTTGGTCCGATAAACTTCAATCAAAAATCGGCTCAGTAGTTTGGTTCATGACGGTCCATAACTTCTTATTGTGTTAAGTATTATGCTAATTATCACATTGCAATTGTTTTGTTTCAGTCGACAACATGTGGGTAACCCCGTAACAGTTCATGTGTCTTGTATGGATATGAATTACTTATTTAAATGCCAAATTGTAGCTTCAACTTCTTCCTTATCGATCTTCGGTACGTACGACTGTACGACATAATTTCATGAGCCTAGTTGATGGGCCAGAATTAATTGCTTCGTCTTTGGCGTTCCTTTCAGTTTAGTTCATCTAAAGTGTGATGTAAGGACACTTTGGTCATTCTTGGACACTTGGGTCATGGTCTGGTCGGTCGTACCGCATTCACAATGTTTGTCTGGTTTGTCGAAGGGATCTTTAAGGCGAGGTTACCCCGATAAACGTCGTCAACAATAGCGGTTTACTCGTACATGGAACGGATTTAAATTTAGAAAAAAATGTATTACATAGTTGACTCTTCGATCATGATATGTCGGGCATGCGATACACGATTACTTACACTTCACTGCATCCAATTAAATCGCAAAGACATGTCCAAATGATGGCTAAATAATCGTTTTACTTGAGTTATATTAGGCTTTGAAAAATAAAACTTATATCATAGGTCGTTAAAAATGTGTATTATCTCGGGTCACATAATGTATAAATTCTTAATCATTGGCATTATATCGCTCGCGCGGCAGGGCGGGGGTGAGGGGGTGAGGTCGTGCGTACATAAAAACAAAGTAGTGCAACCTCGCCTTAATAACCCATTTTGCGAAATGTTTTTTGCGGCGGCCTACTAGTGGTTGCTGTTGTTTTTACCATGGATTAGCTGTACCTTGGTCATATTCATCACAACTTAAAATACTCAACACAATAATACAGCTATCATATCTGACTTCTCACATCAAAATTGTACTTCAAACATTATAATTTTATTTGAGTACAATTTGAATGTCGTTATCATCACCGGTCGCCGGTCCTCAAGTAGTGTTCACATATTTAAAGTAGATAGTACGAGATTAGACGGTTTACAGAGCATTTGGGGACCACTTGATAATAACGACATGTATTCTGCCATCAGGCAAATAATACCTTTTTATTAAAATTTATTACAAGTCTGCCCGTGAAACTTATTTTATCTGTGATATGTTGATATCCAAGGTTGCAAACTGACGAGGAACTGCGTTATCTATATTACTTTTAAATAGAAATTAAAATTCCGCAAAAGTCATATCATCTAGGTGGGCTGGAACTATGATAGCAGTTTTATAGCTTACTGGTACAGCCAGCAACGAGAATCAATTCACACTTCAGTTTTTAAGCGATAACTTATCACAAGTTCTTGGCTACATGAAAGAGAGATACTGTATGACTTTGTATTACTTTAGATATGAATGACTTCCGATACTAACTGTATAAGATAACTTGTTAAATGCATCAACTGCACTACCTAAGACTTCATATTTTTATGATTTTACATTATTCTGAAAATTTTTCATTACGTAGTTTTTATGACATGACGTAAAGAGCTGTAAAAACCAAAATGTGATAATTTATTTTTAGAATAAAACACGATAAAACGTTGCAATATTTACCTGTTTCAGTTTAGGTGAAGACTTGTAAATATTCTCAAGTTTAGGAATGTTTGGTGCTCGCCGTGGTTTCGTGTTCTTTATGCCCAAGTATGCACCAAATGGAGCGATGACAAATCTGCAAAAAGTATGTCGTGATTAAGTTTTTGCTGGTTTTTTACTTGGCTAGAGTCGCTGGTCCAAGGAAGCGCCTTGACCCAGTAATTTTACTTAAAATAATTAAACAAACTTTATAAGTACTCTTCAGTTCACCAAGTCTTTTTTAACTAAAAGGGTGATTATCGAGGGGGGTAGGAGATGTCATTAAAAGTCTCAAAAACAAAAAAAAAAGTCTCAAGATCTCTTGAAGTCTCTCGAAGTTGATAGCAAAAATGGCGCTTAAAACCGCTGCAAAAATTCTTATCTAATATCTCAGTAGTTCTTATTTTGGGATCATAGATAAGACACTGGCAGTGTTTGTTGAGGCTGCACCACATTTGACTACCATAAACATACACAAGATAAAAGGGGGGGAAGTCTTTGGTAACCTCATTTGGTGACTGAAGACCTTTGCTTCCTATGTGTACTTGTTTATAAAACAGAGATACAAGTCCACGAATTGGCGAAATCGTTCAGCTTCGAACTGATACATTGGGCACTAGGTTAGCACGAGATCGATGGGTTGTTGTTCGACATGTGCAAGTTGCAATCATTGTTCGTATTGAAGCTATGCCATCGACGCGGTTGGGTTATTTTATGTAAAACAGTGGTTGTAATTGGAATTACACAAAAACCTTTGGGCCTCGTACACAAGGCGATATCAGATTCTGTACGCTATTATTGACAGGATAATTTTGTATCTCAGTTACCTATTGCATTTATTTTTAACGGATATCTAGTGGAATTTTAACGTTAGATCATGTAGACGCCAGCACATCAAGCTACTACAATATTCTGTCAAATTACTAATAATACATTTTCAACTTAATCGCTAAATCAACCTTGAACCTTGAGGTTCAAGGTTGATTGGGAACCGGGGCTGCGGGTTGTCCCAGGGCTGCGGATTGTTCGAAAGAGAAAGCGCGATCCCGGACACAAAGGACTAAGAAGGAACATGAGAGGTTTAACCAGTAGAAGTTTGAAACTCCCTTCTGCACGGCCAAGAGCGAGAGGAGTAATTTGATTCCCCACCCTCCAGAAAAAAGGTTGATTGGGAAAAAAATGAGTTTCGGGTAGCTTAAAAATTGATACAAAACCCCAATCACAAACAAGGTTACACCAATTAATTGTCAGCAGAGGCATAAAATTAATCAATACCGCAATGACAAGTTATAAGTCCATGAACCAATAACCCTTTCGTCGTCGGATGATAACCGTGCTGATATTTACTGTTTTTCTTTTATTCTGTTGATATGAGAGCAATATCCGAGTGGATACGGGGGCGGGGTTACATGCAGTCATCCATATCATGTAGGTGTACGTAAGCACTGGAATGCTAGCCTGCTGTGATTTACACTTTTTTTTCTACATTGCATCTCGCAGGCCAACCTATGATTGTCAGTTCCTACTCCTTAGCTATTATTTTCTGATTAATTTCGTTGCGGGATCCAAGGCAGTGAAATCGTTTCTCTGGGACTTCGCCGAGCTTCATTGTCTCGGCTCTTTTCTGGTGATCGCCACTGTTGGTTCTGGCTTACAGGAGTTACAGTGGTTTGGGAATAGTGTGGCGGGCTTGTCCCATAAAAAAGGTCAACTTATGAGGCCAGCTTCTGCTTAACCGGACAATCCTATGGATGCCTTGAGTGTAAGGGCAGAAAAACTTAAGTGGCAGCGCACTAAGGACCACCTGTGGGGTACGGAGTCCGTACCCCACAGGTGGTCCTTACGCCCTAAGCCAAGGTCCGTACTACGGACCTTGGCTTAGGGCGTTACTGGGGAACAAAGGGAAAAGCTGGATCTGAGACTGATTACTAGTACGTGTTAGTCGGCCGTCGAAAAGGTTAAAGGGAAATTTCGTAAGGATGTTCGAGTACAAAATATTTAAAGATATTTGACGTAGGTACCTAACTCATTTTGAATATGAATGAATGTATTGGCTTTATGAGTAGAGGAAGATCAAAGAAACGATGGATGGACTGTGTGAATTACGATATGGCTAGAAAGGAGGTTACTGCTGAGATGACGATTAATAGAGGAATAAATTGGTATAAGGACAGGAGAATGATAATAACGCGCCTAATTCTTATTGTATTACCCCGTTGTAAGCTCGTATGATGAATTGTCAAGCCCTCAAGGAAAGGTGGATTAAATCTCAGCAGCAATGTTCCCAACATTACAGGCTGAATTTTATAGGCTACCTACATCCATCCAGCTGGTATTGAGGTTCTAAATAGGTATAGGGTGCCCGCTTTAGAATAAATAGGAGTGGTTAGATTGCATTTACAGAAACGGCTCGAGTTTTTGAAATCAACATCAATTATTTTAGTAAGATCGAATGAAAAACGCCAAAACCGACTTGACACGAATATTTGTATTGTTGTCCGTTTCATGAACAAAGTATCTATGTGTGTATTACAGATAACAATGCGAACTCTCGTTACTCACAAAAGGCAAGGTGAGGTCGCCTACCTAAGCTAGCCCGTGAACGCAGATTAGCACATTTTGTTGGCACGCCAAAATGTCTAGCAGAAATTAACACACGCTTACGAGCAGGGACTGAATTACCCAAAAATTACGGTACCTTTAAATTTCGGTATGACGTCATACCGTTAAATAAGGGTTACCGAAATATTGCGATACCGTTATTTTTTCCGATACCTAGTGAAATTCAGAGTATGGAAATGCATACCGGTATATTTCGGTAGAAGTACCGTAACCGTTATAAATATATCGGTAGCGGTACCTAAACCTTAATAAATAGGGGTTTGCTTTGACGCACCGCCTCGCCACTCTGTCTGTCGTTCACTTGCCGATTGTTGCACATTATTAGATTATAAACTACATACGCAAGTTCTAACGTCTTCCACCGCACACACGCGCGCCGCGCATGCATTTCGGTACCGAAATCGTGTAAGGGTTAAATAACGGTTTAGCCCAACCTTTATTTATAAAGGTACCGGTATAGCTCAACCTTTATTTTAAACCGGTACCGGTATATTTTTGAGGTATCTTAACCTTTAACCGTAACCGCTTTCAGTCGCTGCTTACGAGTAAACAATGAAAAAGAAAGTATTATTTGGGTCACTTTCTCGTGTAAAGTTCTCTTTTCTTACAGTATTCTGTATTTTACACGGTGTAAAGTTGATTGCCTCGTTGGTCTAGTGTTCGAAGCTGCTGAGATTGCGGTTTTGGGTTTTGTTTTTGTCCCAGGTGGGGTACAGAGTTATTGAGTTTTTCCTCTCAGTAGCGGCCCGGAATCTTGTTTTAAGCATGGTCGCAGTAGGTCCATCAAGTGACAACACCTCCGGCACAGTTCATCATTATCATTCTCCTGCCCTTATCCCAACTTATTTGATGTTTGGATAACTGGCGAAATGTGGGTGTACTAGTACAGTACACCACTGTCGATTACGGGCGTTATTTTATGTTAGAAGTAGGTACACCGTACATGTAAAAGTTCGAGGTCATGTAAAAGTTTGCGCCAACTTTTACGGCTTCATTCAGAGGAAGTTACTCGCCCTTTCAATTATTGACAGAAGCCATTAAAATCTTTCGCATCTGTTTGGTATAAGAAGTCTTTTGAAAAGAGGTTCCAAAATATATCTTGTATGTAAATCTATCTAATATCGAGTAGGTAAATCAAAATGATCACATCAACATGAATGATATAATGTACCAAGATTTTGTAACAAATTCTAATTTAAAAGAGTGTCCATGGAGTTTCTTGCCCGTTCTTCTTCATGAGATCTACGTTAGGGAACTGGCAACTACAGTACTTTCACAAGTTATTATGCCTTGTGATTGTGACTGTAGTGTAGCGTAGGAGTGCAATGCGTCGTTTCGGGAGTTGCTGCGTCGGGCTGCGCGGCGCCGGATGTTACCGGCGGCGAGTGCTGTGGGTGCGGGGTCGCGCGGCGGCGTGTACCGTGGCG
This sequence comes from Diarsia mendica, assembly GCA_949316265.1. NCBI lineage: Eukaryota > Metazoa > Arthropoda > Insecta > Lepidoptera > Noctuidae > Diarsia > Diarsia mendica. The sequence goes on along the minus strand of OX438903.1, from coordinate 13,108,080 downwards.
GCGGGTGTGCGGGGCTCCGGGTCGCGGGGCGGCGGCGTTTGCACGTTGCGGCGTGCATTCGTTGTTCCGTGATTCGGGGTCTCGAGCATTCGTTGTTGCGGTTTGCGTCGCTGCGTGCTTTCGTGCTCGCAGTGTTCGTTGTTGCGGGCATTCGGTGGCGTGTGGTTCGGCGTGGTGGCTTTCGGGATGACGCATTGCACTCGTAGTTTCGTTCTTCTTCCGTCCTTCTGACATTCAAAAGTGCCTGTAATGGCTTAATTGAAATAAACTATTTGAGTTTGAGTTTGATCGCAACATTGAATTGACCTAGTGAAGGTTGAGGGGATCCGCTGGATGCGAGAACCATGGGAACGGTCAACGTGGCAACACTCGGGGGAGGTCTATGTCCAGCAGTGGACGTCTTTCGGCTGAGATGATGATGATCGCAACATTTTAGTTGGTATAAACATTCGACAAGACACGACTTAAGAATCAAAAAAATATGTCCCATACTGATTAGGTTAATTATTTTGGCCTTGTATGGCACATAAAAATGTATTACAAATTCTTTCCTCTGCATATTTTATATGGCCCTCGGCAACATGCCTAATTACGGGTTCAAAGTTCCTCTTGGGATTATTTGACGAGAAAACTATATAGGTAGGTAGGTACAATATGTATATTATCTATATACATATAATAAAACAGTAAAAAAACTGTGTCTGTACATTGAATATATTAAAAAAAAAAAAAATGAGGGGGGTTTAGAAACAGTAATAGATCACGAATCGAAAAAAAAAAGTCTGTCTGTTTGTCTGTGTGTCTGTTTGTCTGTGTGTCTGTTTGTCTGTGTGTCTGTTTGTCTGTTTGTTTGTACACGCTAATCTTCGGAACTACTCGACGGATTTGAATGGTTCTTTTTTTGTTGTATAGATATTAAGTCTGGCCAACATATAGGCTATAATTTATCTTGGAAACTTGAATACCTGATGCAGAACCGCAACAGACCAGCTTAACTATAAGAGATACAAAAATGGTACCATAGCAAAAATTGTCCACGTGATGAGCATTTTCTGCAAAGAGAATAAATTCGAAGATCTGGAACACCTGATGTGGAACTCCAAGAGCCCAGCTACACTATAACATATACAGGAATGACGTCTTAGCAAGAATTGTTCAGCCTGATGAGCACTCTCTGTTGTCGTATAAAATTTGAAGATCTGGAACAGCTGATGTGGAAGCCCAAGAGCCCAGCTACACTATAATATATATAGGAATGACGTCTTAGCAAGAGTTGTTCAGCCTGATAAGCACTCTCTGTTGTCGTATAAAATTTGAAGATCTAGAACAGCTGATGTGGAAGTCCAAGAGCCCAGCTACACTATAACGTATACAGCAATGAAGTCTTAGCAAGAGTTGTTCAGCCTGATAAGCACTCTCTGTTGTCGTATAAAATTTGAAGATCTGGAACAGCTGATGTGGAAATCAAAGCTATCACTAATTTCACTGTCGCTCAATCAACGAGACAGTCACGCATCAAAATTTCCACGTGAACGAAGTCGCGGGCATCAGCTAGTATTTAATATATTTAACTATTTGTATATTATATTTATAAATCACTAGCTGATGCCCGCGGCTTCACCCGCGTGGATGTCGTTCAAATTATATACTAAAACCTTCCTCTTGAATCACTCTATCTATTAAAAAAAACCGCATCAAAATCCGTTGCGTAGTTTTAAAGATTTAAGCATACAGAGAAACAAACAGACAAAAATAGCGACTTTGTTTTATACTATGTAAGGATTAGGTATGATATATTTGAGTATTTTAATTTTTTTATCATTATTCCTCTCAAAAAGAGCACCTGCCATCTAATTTCTACACCACCCTTGGTTGACTGGTAGAGAATGCCTAAGGCATTAAGTCCGCCTTTGTACCTTTTTTTTGTGTGCGAAAAGTTTAAATAAATAAATAAATATGCGTGCAAAAGGATATTAGGTTTTATTGCCAATAATAGTCGTACATGCATCAATATAATTATACAAGTAAATAGCTAAGAACTGTCCACTTGCTACCATATAATTACCAATAACAATAATTATTTGCATAGCAAACAACGATAGACTAGTCCGAGCCCCAGGTTAAAAGGGGCATGACCCGGTCAACTCAATTTGATCTAGCCAATCAATAAATTCGATCGTCTCTGACAAAATAGCCATAATAAATAGATAACAGTCATAAACACAATTGATGTTATCATAATCAATGTACTTAATCTATATATCATGTTTGAGTCATATTCTCACGAATTGTGACTCAATTTGTTTGGTCATAGTCTCATGCATGGGAGTGTGTTTGTTTTCTATGACTTAAATTTGAGCCGTCTATGAAAACAAAGTGAGGAAACTCAGGAAACTGGCATTTGCTAGAACCCAAAAACCGCAGATGTGGCATCTTCCAGCCGTCACTGGGCCCGTGTAGAGTATTACCAAACTTTTTATTTTTTTTAAATGGGCTTGCTCTTGACTTCAATCTTGCCCTAAGGGCAGAGATGATGTCGACGATGGAACGAGCTTACCCAGAAGAAGCCTGTTTACTCGCGACTTAAACAGATTAGGGTTATATGAACTCGGAAAAACCGACGCAGGCAGGGAATTCCACTCCTTCTCCTTGGCTGTGAGCATAATAAAGGACTTAGCAAAGCGCTTCGTTCGAAATGTTCGAATGTGTGGAACGTCGACTATAGGTATCGGTGATAACCTGCAGTACGTCTAGTCTCCCGATGGAAGAAGGGAGATGGTGGAATCAGCTCGTGGAGCTCCTGCGCACACTCTCCGATGTACAGTATGTAGAAGACCGACAGACATGCGACTTTGCGACGGTGGGCCAGGCTATGTAGCTTGACAACCAGCTTATCGTAAACTACCCGAAACTGTCAAATTTTTCAATCAACCTTGAATCTAAGGCTTTAGAGATAAAGTTGCAAATCTATTGTGAATGTGAGGATCATGTGGGTCTTTCTTGAATTTTAACGATTGTCTGGCAGTTTGAGTACTATAAGCGACCCACCCAAATGCCCTTTCTTTGGTACTGTTCGTCGTGACGTTGAGCTCCTTGCGTTATAAGTTGAGCTCCACGATAACTGACAAATGCTTGCACTGACTGGACGGGTCCACTCAAATCTGTGTGGTGATTTCTTCAAAAGACCATCTCAGACACTAATCTGCATAGTCTTCATGTATTTTATTATTTTTATATTGTGAATGTGAGGACCGTGTGGGTTTTTATGTAATTTTAACGATTGTCTAGCAGTTTGAGTATTCTATGCGACCCACCCAAATGTCCTTTCTTTGGTATTGTTCGTCGTGACGTTGAGCTCCTTGAGTTATAAGTCGAGCTCCACGATAACTGACAAAAGCTTGCACTGACTGGACGGGTCCACTCAAATCTGTGTGGTGCTTTCTTCAAAAGACCATCTCAGACGCTAATTTGCATTGTCTTCATGTGTGTATTATACCAAGATTATGTCTGTACCTTGAACATATTGTAAACCCAAACGATTTTAAAAGAGTGTCCATGAAGTTTCTTGCCATTCTTCTCATGAGACCAACGCTTTGGAATGGGCAACTACAGTACAATCACGAGTTATTATGCCTTGTGACTGGGACTGTAGCTTAGTTTATTTAGCTTCAGTAGTTTACTGCCGCACTCGGAGAGCTTCAGTGGTTGCTTGGGACGTCGCTTGGTAAAGGTTTTTGGCAGTTTTGTCATACAAAAGTATGTCAAGCCTTTGCTGGGTGGCGGCTTGAGTAATCGTTGGATATCTCTGGAGTGTCGCAGTTAGTTTAATTCGACTATTCAAAAGTGCCTGTAACGGCCTACTTGAAATAAATGCTTTGAATTTTGTTTTTTTTGAATTATTAAAGGTATTTGACAGATTATACCAGCCTTGAAGTGCTGGCGTTTGTACAAACCCACAACAAGAGCTTGTTCACCAATGCAAGCAAGCAGTTGAAAATTCGAAAACTTGGCGCGAAAACACAATATCGAAAAACTAAACAACACACTATCGAAAAGGACATCTGGCAGAGTTGGGGTGCGTCATGGGAAAGTCCGTCCTTGTAGTAGTGGAAGAATAGAATTGTTTTGATTTTACAGACATTTTTCACATCCGTTCAGTGTCTGATGTTTTACCCTTGACACACATAATAAATATGCATGAGAGTAAATTATTTGTCATTTTTCTATGACAGTGCTAACAATGCAAGCTTTTCTAGCATAATAGTGTTAATTGATGAGATGCGTTAAGGGAAATCCTACTGACTAAGTTTTCTTTTTCCTTTTAACTGGTGTTTCATATGAGTACAGTAATAAATTATATGAATTAAAGGAAAGTCCTTAATCAATTAAATGAAGTTCTTCTTTATTGTGTTTAGTGCTTAACTTGGTGTCAGACTTTTTATGCCACCCATGGGCTCCTTTTTTTTTTTTTTTTGTGGGTGGAAAATGACTCGGTTTTACATTTTTTTTTTCTAGCCTATTCTTTCCCACTCCTGGGCAAAGGCCTCCCTCCACTCCTTTACATGCCGTCCAAAAATATCTCTCAGCCATGCTGGTTTCTTTAAGATGTTTTTCATCACTGAAGCAAGTAATAATTATGCAATACACACATTAATCCGAAAAATCAAAGGTAAGTGTCTTGGGTTCGAACTCGAGACCAACGACTTGGCAGTAAAACAAATCAAAATAATAAAACCATATTAAAATCACAGTATTAAAATGAATAAACCACGGTTTGCTACTTTAAAAATATTTAACGACCTATTGTTTTTGATTTATACAACAGCATACAGTACCTACCTGATATGAGTGATATGACCCCACTAATCAAATGTACAGAAGTCAAGGAAAAGCAAAAAATACTCAGTTTTTCTAAGACAATATTAAAAGGAAAATTTGCTTTTAATAATAATAATAATAATAATAATAAATTTATTTGTCAGAATATTGTTGTTAGAGGTGTTACACATAATTTGATGTCCATAATATTCTGCTGTTTCCAGCGTACAAATATTTTAAAGAATAATTGTAATGAATTTAGAATAGGTACAGAATAAAAATTAACATTTAAAATTTAACATTAAAATAGACATGCAATAAGGAGAATAGTCATGCAATAGAAACATTAAGGAGTTTCCAAATCATAAACTTTGATGACTATTAAAATTTTGTGGTTATTGTTACTACTACAAAATAAATGATACCTGATAAGAAAAATACAAGCCTAGATTTGTTTATGTGAGGTATGTTAAGAATGGGCAAGAAGTAAATGATGCTGTGATGTCTGATAGGGGAGAATGGAAGTAGAATATGTGTTGCGCAGACTCCAAGTAGATTGGGATATGGCCAGGAATATGATGATAATGATGACTAGCCTAGATTTTTTCAAACAATATTAAAGAAGCTGGTAGCAGTGACTTAAGATTGTTGGAAATGGAAATCTATAAAAGGCATTAAACTGTTCATATACCGCTTGTTTGTGACAATAATGACATAACTATGAAAAATAAAATATACAGGCATTTTTTGAAATTAAAACAATAAATATTTGCATTTTAAATTACCAATATTTTTTCACATAGATCTTTTATCAAAAGATGAAAGGTTTATTTTATGTATTTCGTTACTTTTCACAAATACATTGTAAAATATTTTTTTTTATTATCACCCTTATTGTACACAACCAATATTATGATTAGTTTCCTCTTGCATGTGGAATTGCAGAATGCGGACACCAGCTTATAACAAAATAGTTTCCTCCTGTGATTTTGGCTATTTGATAGTACGTGTTTTAACATAAAACATATATTATTACCACTCTGGCTCATTGGTTTAGCATTCTACAGACAGAGTCGTCATGCAGTGGTTGCCAGAAGATGGGCATTGTGAGTGGAAGGCCTTAGAAAACTGGTGTGATGACTTAGAAGCATTTGTGATAAATTGACAGGAGAAAACTTCATAGAGAGAAAAGTGGAGGGCTATATGGGAGGCTTTAACCCCGCAGTAAGACAAAAAGAAGCTACCTTGCTTAAATAAATCAAATAAGCTAAGAAAAAAAATGCTGTTACTCTCAGAAATAGTGTGGCTTTTTATTAATTTAAATTAGATTAGAACAATGAAACATTTTGGTTGGAGGAAACCAACATTTTAATAATAGTGAGAATAACTCATAAATGTCCTAACAGGCACTTTCGCCGATGATACGGCCATATTGGCTACTGATGTCTGCCCGAGAGAGGCCTCTGCAAAACTACAAAACAGCCTCAAGCTGATCTCTGAATGGCTTAAAGATTGGAAGATAAAAGCTAACGAAACAAAATCAGTCCAGGTGACTTTCACTACACGCAAAGAAACTTGCCCACCTGTGACCTTAAACGATATAGAAGTACCCCAAGCAGAGGTCACTCGATACCTTGGAATACACCTTGACAGACGCCTTACGTGGAGACACCATATATTTACTAAACGCGAAGTCTTAGGACAAAAACTCCGCAGCCTACACTGGATGCTCAACAAAAAGTCCCAAATGTCTCTGGAAAGCAAATTGCTTCTCTACAAATGCATACTCAAGCCCGTATGGTGCTATGGTATCCAGCTTTGGGGAACTGCAGCGAACTCAAACATTGAAATCCTTCAAAGGTTTCAATCTAAAACACTACGACAGATAGTAAATGCTCCCTGGTATGTCACAAACGAAAGAATTCACAAGGATTTAAAGATAAAGACTGTCAAAGAAGAAATCAAAGCTAGTATCACCACATACTCCGCCAGATTAAAAGTTCACCCAAACCAATTGGCAATTAAACTAATGTCAAACCCTGTAACCTTCACTAGACTGAAAAGAAGGGCACCTCAAGACTTACTAACAACCAGCATGAAAAAGCTGTAATGTCGATCGGATGAGGCAGTGGCTTCATACCGTGCAAGATAAGGAACCATCATCTAATTATTGCTGAATGTCCCAGGATAGATTGCATTAAAGAGAAGGAGTTAAAAAAAAAAAAACTCAGAAATTGGGTGGGTATAAAAGCGGCTGAAATAAGAATTTAGTGACAAAATAAAATACTTACTTTAAAAGTTTATGAGATAGGCTATTTTTGAATTGAAAGACATAGACGGAAGGCAGGTATTTAATCTCTATAAATTATCAGTACTTCAGATTTATACCCAAGCAAAAGACTGTAAATTGACAGTCACAATTTAATTCTTATTTTGTACTTTGGCATGCTGAGTGAAGCATTAGTTTGTTATGGAAATAAAGAAAAAACTTACATATGAATCTAGACATATAAGGTTTGAAAGGAAATAGTTTAATGCACATCGTTTTTGGTTGTATGAGGTCATACTTCCTGTATAGTACGGAATAAGTAAGATTATGAACACCTACAACAATCAGCATTCTGCCTATGATAGGTACCTACTTTTTCTATTATAGTAAATAGCAATGTGTAGTGGCTGTCTAGTACTTTCAAGTAGTTTGAAGTGTCTACTTAAATGTAAAAAAATGTAATAATTATAATAAAATTTTAAGTGACCATTAATAAATTGGCTCTTGCTTCATCTTTAAGAAGCTGGCCATTATTTATTATTATTTAAGCATTGGCAGGTGTAATTTATTTATTGTTTCGTGCCAATTACGCTAAGGAAATAATTCCAATAGCCTATTATAAGAATTCGATTTTACGGAAAAGCTAATTAGTACGTTATATTTGGCGTAACTGCAGTGATATGGATGAACTGAAGTTTTGAAAGCATGATTAATTCACGCTTCATCGAATTTCGTGAAAATTCAAAAAAAAATCATGAATCAATTTTTTTGCTCGTCACACGATAATATGCCTCACGCGATATTCCGCGATTAGGATAACACACTTGCTGTTTTTATATCACACTAATAGCATTAACATAATAATAATATATGTGGTTACTTACTTTTCTAACACGTAGCGCAGGAATATAAACACAAATGCTAACGGTATAGGAAAGAAAACGTGCGTATGATCGGTGTAAACCACCGCCTTATCGGGACCAGGAGCGATGTCTGCCCATGTTGTATTCGGCGGCAACCAAACGTCTTCATTCCAAAACTTGTCGAGGTAATACCTCAACATATTCGGCACTGTATTATGTTTTAATTACTATTTAATTAAATCCAATACAATTTTTACAATGTGTACGAGCACCTCACGGCTTCATTGAGAAAAAAGTGACAGATAATTGAAGCGAAGTTGCCATATTTATCCTGGTAAATATTCAATGACTAGAATTTTGACGAAGTGTTTATTATTATTTTTTGAAAGTTAGAAAAACTGTTAATATTTGGGTACTAAACAACAATGAAATGTAAAGAAAAAATATAAATAGTTTATTAGGCAGTTTACGTGAAAGCGTCAGAGTAACCCGCGAAATTTAAATTTATTTATGTTTCTTGGAATATGCACGTCAGGTTTTATGTTGAGGAAAATATGATTCGCTGCCGTAAAACGTATGTAGTTACAGAATTATAATCACCAGTATTCACCAGTACAACCCTGTAAGTTCATTTAACCCCAATAAATGACTTATTCATGAAATAAAATAATTACAGTAGTAGTACGAAAAATTCTTGTAACGATCCTAGTTATTTTTTATTCGTTCACGTTTGAATGATTGAACAATTATGGACGAACCAACGGAATTTATAGATGTTATTGAAAAAAAAAACCGTATTTTTTCGTATAATTTTATTATTGTTTCATCGCATACAAAAGAGACTATTTTGCAAATCATTACAACTCGCACAAGTTAACACTTCACATACCTACACTGTACGATGCTCTCAATCTCTCAATTATAATTTTTAACAATACATTTCCTTTTCGTTTTTAATAAAAATAGAGCCATTCTATACAAAGTTAGTCACTAGTATATCTGGCGTATGTACAAAAAAGTCAAATAAAGTTAATCGCCTTGACTTTACAGACGTTGTGTGAAAAAAAACTATAAGAAGTCTATCATTATTCTCTCGCCCTTATTCCTATTAATTTGAGGTCGACGCAGCATGTCTTCTTCTTCCATACTTCTCTATTACTCGTCATCTAACCAGATACCTTCTTTCTTGCCATATCATCCATAGCACAGTCCATCCATCGTTTCTTTGGTTTTCCTCTTACACCCATCCATATTTATTTCATACTCAAAACTTTCTTCACAATATTTCTTTATATTTTAATAAGTATCCAGTAGTGAACTAGTGACTAATTTCGCGAATAGAACATAAAAAAGAAACTCGTTATCCCACACCAAAGACAACAACCATAAAATACACACATTTTCTTATAAATTCTACTAAAAATATAACCGTGACAATAAAAAATAAAACTTCGTTGACAAATGCAATAAGGACAGAGATCAACACATCAATAAATTATTATAATTTTTCAACATACATTTCTTTTCATTTTATTAATTAATATAAACTTTACATATAATATGTATATCAACAACATTTAAAATATAGTGAAAGGCACCAACGTATCATGATAATGTTTTATTTGTACATTATTTAGTTGTTTTATGTAATAGACAGTAACAGTACAGTTATATAGACACAAGACAATAGTGCTACTAATATAAAACAGGAATTGAGAACCACTTCTCTTTAAGAAGTCGGTTAAAACTCATAGGAGTTCCACAATCTCCTAGATTACTTGGAAAATGGAATATAACATAATATATTCGTCAGTCACCCAGGAGGGTTACGCAGAGCTAGGCCCATAAGAACATCGATATTTCGTTAGTTATGTTGAAGTCCCCTGAAATAGGAGAAAAATGGAACAGAATAATAAATTAATAAGAAAATATCTGTAAGAGAAATTTATTTATTTCTCTCTGGGTTTCTTGGGTGTTTTTTTGACCTGTAAGTCATAGGTAAATGCAACATAACACTTCGTCCGTGGTTGTAAGAGGACTGGCCAGAAAGGTTTCGGTCTAAGTATTTCGCTACTTATGTTTTAGTCCTATTATAGTACAAGGGAAGAGAGGAGGCAAGAAGGGTGAAAGTTATACCGGTCATTGATATGTGAGGAGGTTCTTTTCAAAACTTGACTATTCCACTTTTCAATTTTTTTCAGAATTTAAGAAAAACGTATTTTAGATATGCAGCAATGTAAATCGTTTTTTTTTTTTTTGAATATTATATACAAGCATAATACTCATTGTGTGGTACAGGTTTCAAAAGTTTAGGATTAATATATACTGAATAAATCGACAATTTAAAATGGAATAATCTAGTTCTGACGCGGCTGTGCTGGAATAATCAAGTTTTGTTGCAAATTCTAGAGGAATTAATGACAATCATGACGTGACTTTTGTGTCAAACAAACGCCACAGTCATACAAGTGTTGTGCAATCGTTCAAAAACGATAATTTCAGCTTCTTATCGAAAGTTAAGTGAGCTTAAAGTTCTAACTGAAAAATGGACGGATGAATGGACAAAACATGTTTTGTTGCAATTTAGATTAAAGTAGTAAATTTACTTCAGGATTAATCATATTTTGTTCCAAAAATGAATATTGGAAGTGGGTAATGCCATTTCGAAGTGGAATTAACTACTTTTGACCAAATCGTGTGTTTTGTTTATTTTTTTCCAGTGGATCTATCGCGTTTAGCTAAGCTCTTGTTTTTGCATCGTGTAGATTTCAATGTTACCAACCCAAAAAAAAAAAAAAAACATGTTTTGTCAAAAGTGGAATAGTCAAGTTTTGAAAAGAACCTCCTCATGTATGAAATATTAATTACTCCAATTTTATTTAAAATGTCACTTACGGGATATCTTCCGTGATTTTGATTTGTTTTGAGTTCCCGATATTTCGACGCTGTTGCAAGCGCCATGATCGCGGGTTAACTGGAAGATGCGGGTGGATGGAAAAATTGTTAGGAGCAGACGAATCTGTCTACCCTCTTTCTTTGTCTTTTGTTACGCGCACTACTGGAACTCGACACCAAGTCACGGCAAAACACACTCACAGTATCACCAGGTTTTTTGAGGTCTTTACTATGTTGCTGGCTGCTTTTGAGCATACTCAAAACTGGATTCCACGTACTTGACAATTTAAAGCCATCTTCTCGATTGAAATTTTTGTGTTTCTTTATTTCAATTGCTTCTCTTGTTAGCCTGGGAAAGTAATGTTTGTCCGTTGACAAAATACGTGGCTTGTGGAAAGAAAGAGGGTAGACAGATTCGTCTGCTCCTAACAATTTTTCCATCCACCCGCATCTTCCAGTTAACCCGCGATCATGGCGCTTGCAACAGCGTCGAAATATCGGGAACTCAAAACAAATCAAAATCACGGAAGATATCCCGTAAGTGACATTTTAAATATAGTTAAAAACCGTGACAGCTTAAAACAGTGTTTACTCCAATTTTACTTATAAGGTCCGAAAGTTTAGAGGGAAATTACTCATATAGTTGTTTTATTCATAAGAGCACTGTCAGTATTCCTATAAATGCTATATTTCTTATATATTAGCAACCAATTCATAAGTACCATTTGTAATGTAAATACATACTGGTAATTTTATAAAACTAGAACCACACATATATGCACCTTTAAATTAAGTTTATTTTTACAATAAGAACTCTAAAATTAATATTTTGGTGAACTTAAGAACATAATTTAAATGCTATAATGGGTCGTTATATATTTATTAATTCTTCTTCTTCTTAGCGTGTCGATGACAATTCAAATTGAGTCGGCCCAAAATTTGGCGACGAGTTCGGCACTTTCAGTAGCCTCCATCAGTTCCTGTGATGTGCAAGTAACAGGACAGGCTGGACACGATATCAAGTGCCCCATAGTTTGTGGGGCAAGACCACATTTACACTCCAGGGCAGAGTCATCTATGAATCTCCACCTGAACAGGTTTTCTTTGCTTCGGCCTACCTGTGTCCGGAGTCTGTTTAGAGACTTCCAGGTCAGCCATGGCAACTCGTGTCCAGGTGGAAGATTTTCGGCAAGTGGCACAAATGGGTTGGGTAAGGAAACGCTATCTTGCCACAACTTAAGTCTCTCCTTAGAGCGTTCACCAGTGAGCGGGGGTACACACTTTAAAAAGCTGTTGCGGCTTTTCAGCCTTTGCGGTACTATGATGTTATTGTGTAGAGGGTGTCTAGCGTCGGAGACCATTTTGGCTCTTTCACTAGAGCTCGCCACCGCTCTGCGAACTACTGGTGGCGCTATGCCTGCCAGTGGATACAGCATCTGTACCGGGGTCGGCTTGAGGCAGCCAGTGATTATCCGGCACGTTTCATTCAGTGCTGTATCCACTAACTTTGCATGGGCTGAACGACCCCACACGGGGCACGCGAATTCACCCGCAGAGAAAGATAGCGCCAACCCAGTAGTCCGCATGACGTCAGGTGAAGCACCCCACTTTGACGAGACTAGTCGCCGTAAAAGACTATTGCGAGAGTGTACCTTCTGCTTAATGTTATTGCAGTTCTTGCCGAATGTTAGAGACCTGTCCAGAGTAACACCCAGATATTTTGGAAAGTTGCTGTGCTCTATGGATACCCCACCCCAAACGATGTTAAGTTTGCGGCTCGCCTCTCTGTTGCGAAGATGGAATATGCACGACTGCGTTTTGCTCGGATTGGGCTTGAGTGAGTTAGCGTGGTAGTAAGTGGCTAAGTCACCAAGAGCGTTTGACAAAGACACCTCAACCTCTTCAAACGTGGTGGCTTGGGAGGTAAGGGCAAGGTCGTCTGCATAGAGGAAGCGGGAGGTATGCGGGCTGGATGGTTGGTCATTGGTATAGATGTTAAATAAAAGCGGTGCCAAGACACTACCTTGAGGTAGGCCGTTTTTCTGTATATAATTAAAATTAATTAAGTGCGCAACCTAAATTAATACTATACAGAGCTACAAGAATCTTTTGGCGTTTGGATATCGTAGTGTGCATTGTTGGTTAGTATTCGTGCGATTGGCTACTTTCCTGGCTAAAAATATATGTTTTTGATTAGGAGTTGATTAGTCTGTCAGTTAGATTATAGAGAAATATTGAATACGGGATTTTTCATTTATCAAATTGATAAAAATTGACGAAGCCAAATCCCGTCAAAATCATGAGTAGAGAGTGAGAGGTAAAAATGTACTGCGATGTGACGTCACAGGAATTTTCTAAGCACTGTCTCGTCGTAATTTTTTGTTTACGTGATAAAAGAGAAAATATGTGAACAATATTTTTCGGAAATCTATCTGACTGACTAATTATATTTTTATGTCAAGTTCCCTATTTGATTAAAAAGCAAAATGGCCTACTCTTTATATGTCTGTGAAAATGGCAGATTTATTTTGGATTCGGGTCACACGTCAGAAGATCCATGTAACAATTGTACATGTCAAATTGAATACAAAGAAAGAAAATAGGAAATACTCATTTCAAATAATACTTTGTGGTTTGAACCAACAAAGAGAACATCACGCCTGTAATCCCCGAAGGGTTAGGCAGAGGTGTACCTAATAGCACATCCACTTATTTCGCCAGTTATTTTTAAGTCCCATGTAACCAACAAAGAGAAGAAAGTAATAAAGATTTTTCATAATAAAGAGTTGATAGAGCAATAATTTATTTTAAGACTTGTACTTCTCATTTTGAGTGAACCTTACGAGTGTCCGTCAAAACGACTCTTATGTACACCGAAATAAGGTTTAAAATAAGAGCCTTTAATGCACGTATAATGCAACAAAATACAGTATGTACTTTTCTTAATGAACAATTTATTTAAATATTTGAACAAAAAACAACAGACGTAAATAAAATGGTAGTCTTATAAATACTAACCTTGTAAATAAAATTATTACTCCTTAATATATTTAATATTTATTTTTAAGCTTTATAAAGCGTCTTTGGGTGTATTCGATAGTACCGCTTTTTTAAAATATTTATTTTCTTAATATTAGTTGTGTATCGACTAACGACTATTAATAGTGCGACTTATAAGTCGTAGTGCGATTCGAACATCGACTAAATACTGGTCGATGTAGGCCGTCGTAATTGCTTTACCAGTTTTTAAACAAAAATCAAAGGTTTAAAACGTTAGATTTGCCCTATTCCAAAAATGTACAGCCTCAAGCAATGAAATGTATGTAATGCGCAAGGTCCCTTATTACGTAAAGGGTTCTGTACAAGCAAACCTGACAATATCAATTTTATGCTGACATAGACGCGCATCGAATGAATAAAATATTCTATTTTACGTTAACGATCTAGTCGCTTAGCACCGTTGTTGGGCGTATATCAAAAAGACTCAATCGCCGCGAATCGATCATTTATCAGTTTTTGGGTGTTCTATCAATACACTTTTCTATCAGTCTATCATTTAAATGTACCTTACCCGTACATTTTTGGTCCTTCGAGCCGGATGTCGCGTGTGATCATTACAGGCTCTAACTATTAAATCTTTGACAAAAACTCCCAGTAAATTGTAACTTTTACAAGCCAAAATAGGGCTTGACGTTTAACCTTTTTAGCGCCACAGTCACGAATAGACGACAAGCCGAACAAGCAAAAAAGTGCCCTAAGTCTGTCGACTTAAGGTACTTTTTGGCTTGTCGTCTTACTTGACCGTGGCGGTCAATGGGTTAAAAACGAGTTTCTACCTTCGGGTAAGCAATCACAAGGTCGACTATACATAATTATTTCACTAACAAGTGTGCGATAATGTACCTACTTTATGTCAAATGATATGGTTAGTATTTGTTCGATAGTATTTTCTATTACATAATAAAACGGCTAAAGACCACACCAGCAGAATCAGCGGGAAATTTTAATATTTAACTTGATTTTTAGAATAGATTTGGACTTTCTTAATAAATATTTTTATATTTAGAAATTTGACTGAATATCAGGTAGCCTAGACTCGATATATTTTTTAATGATGGTCGATAAACATAATTAAGTCATAACAATACTTTTTTGTTCACCTTAATCCAGGATATGCTAAGCTTTCGGGCATAATTTACTGACCGGGCTTTGCGGTTCAAATGTTAAAATATTCATTCATTCCCTCTAAAAATCTAAGGTACGTTTTCGTATGAAACTGTACTCATTAAGGAATTTAAACACTATCCCCATAAGAATTAAGATTAAAAATCGTATGAACCGCTATAGCTTTACTTACCGAAGTAAAAATTCAAAATACGGTCTGTGATTTTTGCCCTTTGGTCACTTATAAACTCTAAATAGCTTACAGAAAACTTTTGAAATAGGAACAGGCGGAAAAGTTACAACCTACGATCGCGTTGAGGTAAAGTGTACTTAATCGAAAATCTTATAAAGCCTATTTTCGTTTGAATAATTATACTATTCAGAATTCTTTAACGTTGTCTTTTTATCGCGTAACATATTATTTAAAGTATTGTTCCTTATTTTAATTTGTGACGATATCGAAGCAATAATGTAGTTTATTCATACAACTGAACTGGAGAAGTATACAATAAAATTGTTGCCATAAAAAATATTTTTGTGGCCATGTTCTGGTCCATTGTCACATTTAAATAGTTTAGCTTATTTCAAATGCCCTAAAACGAATCACCACCATATCTTAACCATAATAAAGCGATCTATCAACTTATAATTTTATTATATTATTTATCTCTAATTTTGGAATAATTATAATAATCTAATTTTCTAATAAGACATATTCTGCGCGCGACAATTTTAGGCACTAATTATTTAATTTTAGTATTATATTTATCCTATCTAACAAAATAACAGAATAATGATAAGGTATGGATGACATAATTTGTTTATCGATATTATTTGTCTCAGTATAGAAAGTTGAATTACTGAGAAGTACAGACTGGCAGCACTTCAAGTTACTTCAATCTGTCAAATGTCTATAATAGATTTTCAACTTTATCTCTAACGGCCTTATTAATAAAAAAAATTAAACCTGGTTTAACTTACGCTTGGTTTATCTCGCATGCCGTCTCACTTCAAAAATATTCAAAAGAAAGTGACGGCATGCGAGATAAACCAAGCGTAAGTTAAACCAGGTATAACTTTTTTTTATTAATAAGGTATATATGTAGGTATACTAAGCTTAAACAAGAAATATATTAGTTTAGCTATATAAACAATCACCTTTTCTGTCTGCCAAAGCACGACAATTATACGATTTAAGTATTCTTATATATCTTACAAAGTAGTACCAATTATTCATCATTATAGCGACCTTATTAAGTAATGTGACTTTGAGAATGGCAACAATGAATAATAGACATTATAGCATAAAGACAAAGAACTGTTTTTAATGCAATGTTGAAAAGAATGAAGAGAGGAACAAAATAAGACTTAAAATAATATACCCATATAATAAGACCGTTTCTAAGAACTTCTAAATAAATCTTTAAGTTACTGAAATCAGAATATATTTTTATTACATTTTGTTCGGATGTCAACGAAATCTATTTGAATATGTATTCAGGGTTTTCTTTAAAACGAAGGTTTTTTTTTTAATTTGCCGTGTAGTTATTTTAAACTACACTCTATAAAATGCGTTTTAATTGAATTATTCAAACACATAAATGTGCAGAGCGGACTTAAACCATGCTTTCACTATAATTTAGAGAATTTATTACTTGTTCATTTCATGGTAATATTTAGGTAAAATATCCATGTTTGTGACATCAGTTAATTCTAACAGGGATGGATAATCAGTAAGTTCCCCGGTTTTGCAAAGATATAATAATATTGAAATAAATGCTTATTTTAATGTTTACGCTAGTTTTTAAAAGTTAGTGAGTGATATATTAGTTTTCAGCACCGTCATATTTAACATATTTTTGGTACACATTATTTATAAAATATTTCTTATTATTACGTTTAATTGTACGCAAGTATTGTGTTATTGTGTATTCTGTTATTGTGGTTATTTGTTTAAATAAATGGATTTAAAATTATGTTACACGAAAAATTATTAAAGCGTTTTCAATGTTTGGTATTGCTTATTTTAAAATTATAGCATTTCAACAAACATTTTGTGAACAACGTAAGCAATAAATCTTTAAGCATAATAGGAATCTAAATTAGATTGTACTTTTAACAAGAACATATAAAAGTAAATAAAAAGTTACCTTATAAATAATTCAATGTAATCTAAATTCCTAATACACATAATTCATAAACTTTGTGTAAGGATGTCACCATAATTATCGACAATGAATCGAATGTCGTCACCGTTTTAAATAAAGTTTTATATCGATATCGATATTCCATGTCGATATATACGGTGACATCCTTAACTGGAAAAACTGAACTATCAATACCTACTTAGAAATCTCACATGTTTATTATAAATAAGTACGGACATAAATATAGTTCATTCATTCGAATGAATGGACAACACAACAGGACGAAGATTTTGGGGCCACACTATTGAACTATTTTGGTGTTTATATTTAGCTTTATCAATCCCGTCTCAGTTTTTGTGCAGCTTTTTTTTATATAATCATCAACAATATAGAATTAAAAAAACAATAACATATGGTTAAGAATTAACGAGTAATATATTATTTGTGCTTGCGTTTAATATTGGTATATTATCCAACTTTGATATGCTCAGGCAGTATAGTACCTAATTTAGGTACTCTATACATTTATACTCTTAGGCGCTTTGCACATGGAGCAACTTAAGTTGAGGCAACTTTAAAAGTTTCCTGTAACTAGCTGATAGTTGCTACAACGTTTACGGTTGCAGCAATTTTATGGCAATCTGTGAGCAACTTTCATAACCGAGTTGCTCAATCTACGCAACGAACAGCGTTCAGTGTGACGATGAATATCGAAGAAGCAGCAATTGCTATAATTTTATAACGTCGTCGCCGTCTACGTTAACTTTAAAAATCGGTATAATATTTAACAGTTGCTAGTAGCGGCAATTAGCAACTAACTTAGTCATCGATTGCAGCAACTGAAAACTGTTGACGATTGCCGGAACTCGAAAGTCGAGTTGCTGTGTGCGCAATCCAATTGAAATATATGTACGTTAACTTTAAAACAGCTAGTTGCCAGTTGCTGCAATAGTTGCTCCTTGTGCAAAGCGCCTTACGCTTTCGCGAAATAAGTAAGTACTAATAGTACGATACGCAGAATAGGGATATCGACTGACTAAAAAAATATGATTCTGTTCAGTCCGGCAGTTAGATTATCGAAAAATATTGGATACGTATTTTAGTTTTATCAGTCAAAGCTCATGAATGGGGCGTGTGACGTCTCTTTTAGGTAAAAAATTTATTGAAATGTGACGTCACACGAGTTTTCAAAACACTGTATCGTCTTTATTTTTAGATTACGTAAATAAACAATGTCTCCAAAATATTTTTGAAATCTATCTAACGGACTAATTAGATTTCTTTCCGACGTCTAACCCTATTGTAAGTTAAGCTTGGCTCCCACTTAAAACTATACGAATTCCCAGTCATATTATTTTAACAACAACAATACATAAAGGCACCAGCTTTCAAGCTACAAAGCGTCAATGTGGCCCCTTTGTATATATTATATATAATAGTGATATATTTATATAACTAGTTACAACCTCGTAACGTGGAGTGATGTAGTGTAGTGCGTGGCCGCCAGACGGCGCTGCAGTCGCTGGGTGGGTCGCCGGGGCGGGCGGCCGGACCCTATGTGTCTCTGGAAAGATGGAGGCCGGGGTTAGTTGAGAGGTCGTGACTGTGATGAGGTTTAGTCAAAGAGGAGTTAATAAATGGAGTGTTAATTGTAACCTGACGTTATTTGCGTCACTCAAAACCTGTATAGGTGAACTAGAAAAAGTATGTGCGTCAGTTTTTTGGGTTTTTGAATTAGATTGAACTTTGCTTCTCGGAGCTACTCAATCTCAGACTGTGCTCAGATAGACAGTACTCAGAGGCAAACCCAGCTTTCGGCTGCGATATCATTGCGCATTATGAAGTTTTATATCTTTCAGGTTATCCGGGCGCAGATCGTCATCAGTCACTTAAAAGTGTATTGGTATTGTGTGCACACTATGTAAGTATTTTTATGATAGTAACAGCTTTATATTGGATATCATCATTGTTATTATTTCTCGAGATTAGCGATGATTTACGAAGCGCATACTTTTCTTTGAAAACCTGTTGTTATGTATAGAAACCGATTTTGAACAGCGCAAATAACTTAGGGTTACGTGATATTGGTCCCACCCGTGATGAATGTCAGTGATCATTGGTGATTTCTTTAAAAAATACTACTGTTACAGGATTCAAAGGTCGTCAATCAAAAAGCATCAGTTTCTTTACACCGTCACCGTCGTCGAAAAGTCATGCTTTCGATTTCAGTATCAAATTCATCAAAATCCAAACGCAAAGCCCGCAAAAATTGTCCATGTTTTTATTGCAACGGCAGAAAATTGAAAATAGCACGCATTAGTATTAGCCGGGTTTAAAATCAATACCTTGGAGCCTATCACTACCTCGTAAAGCAGTATTTATTTTAATCTTATTTCATTGTAGAAAAGAGATGAAGCTAGATGTCCCGTATAGCGCTATCTCTTTCCCACAATATCTTGTTAAAGTTCATTGTACAGTCCCTGATTTTAGTTAATTTGACTTGTCCCAGAACTTGCTACGCGGTCAATGCGCAGCGCAAAACCCACACCAATAAAGAAGAAAGTAAATTAAAAAAAAACTCGATATCATATCGAGGTTGAAACCTATTCAGAATGCATGTCATGAAAAATTCCACACGGGTTTCACAGCCGTTAAAATAGCGTCATGCAGGGTAACAATATTTGCGGCTCACTGTATAAACCGGGCAAACCTTCGAACGTTGCCCGGGTAAACCGGGCATTTAAACGTTTTCAAGTCACTTGTTCTATCACCGTGCATAGAGACCGTTCCCTAGTCGGTCGTCGAATGATTAACGTCCCGTCTGGGCTTCTTGTGTATCTGCCGAGTCTTCTTCTGAGGAGAAATGTGTGTGTTAGCATTCCATTTGTTCACTATGCTGTGGCGCTCGCAGCATGGAACAAACGTGGTCAGAGGGCAGAGAGCTAACTAAAACTCTCGCAAAAAAAGTTGAAATAACTGTTACTCCTTCAGTGTCGAGTAATGTGTTTTTTGTGAATGGCATCTGTCAGTTCAACCTAGGAGATTGTTGTCTGCATAAGGTGAAACCTTCAAGGTAGCCTGCGAAATTCGATTGAAATAGGATTTGCGACTATAACAAATTAACCTTTTGACCGCCGCAGACGACAAGCCAAAAAGTACCTTAACTCGACAGACTTAAGGTACTTTTTTGCTTGTTCGGCTTGTCTACACGTGACTGTGGCGCTCAAAAGGTAAATGTAAATTTACATAGTAATAATCATTTCAATCACCAATACAACCTTCTCAGTTCATATTACTTCCTTGTGACCATAAGGCATTCAAGGAAGTAATATAATTCGAATTTCGCGAGCTAATTTGTCGCATTCACCTTAACCGGACTTTCCTGTGGGTGCCTGGAGTAAGGCCTCCAGCCAGGGCAAGTTGAGTATTGAGTCATCTCTAATGCCCTGATATCGACCTTACAAGACGCTTCATAATTATTGTTTCAATCTAAGTTTACATGAAACCCTTCATATCCAGGTCCTTTCATATAATTTCTCGATTATTCTGTAGGCGAGTAGCGAAATCCAACATTGATGGATCCATCATCTCACTACTAAATTCATTTTGTCTCCAGATGTTTCACTTCGAGTGAATGACATTTACAATAAGCAACACATAATGCAATAAAGGCGTTTTTAGCTTAGCAAAAGCGTTGTTTACTTACTTTTTATTATTGGCACGATTCGGCGTGCTGTGGTTGGATTGATGTGAACTGTCGCTTATTTCTGAACTTGAACTTCTAATGTCACCTTCCATCTGAAAATTATGTAAAACGAATTTAGTATGTATTCACTTTTCACAGGCCGATGTGTTGAATATAACAAGTGCAGTTGGCATTTGCATAGTTCAATCAAACAGGGTCAAACCAACTAGCGAAACTCCAGAGTCGAACTACCACCAGTGCAGAGTATTGCTATTTGCTAGCTAATTGAATTTCACCTTGTGTATTTGTATATTCTTTATGAACAAGAACGTACTATTGGACAGATTAACGCCCAAGGCGGCTTGAAGATGAGCAGCGACAGGATATCGTAAAACTAACCAATCGCATAGCTTTAGCTCAACCTGTTGAAGTGATATTATTGGCTAATTTCACACACATCCCTCGCGACGTTTGCGGTGGAAGATCAGTGCAGATCAGTGGTGGAAATGCAGACTATACACCATGTTCAGAACGACCATAATGTTCACCAAAGTCAGAATCATTTTAATTAATATCTCACCTGTCCAGCACTAATAGCTTTATAAGCGACCTGCAGTATAAGCCAGGTCCACACTATATGCAGCCCCAGTAGTAGACACAGTAGTGAGTTAAAGATGTAGTAGGCAGGGAACATCGGCACCAACATGGGAGCACGGATCGTTGTGCTGGAAATATTCATGAATGAGGTTAGGCTGATTCTTCCAAGTAAATGAGTTTGGGTTTATTTCTTATTTTTTTAGGAAAACAAACGATTATACTACAGTGTTACAGTGTGTGTTGTGGTGTTTTCCACATATTTTTCTAGGAAGTATAGTTTTGCTAAATGTTTATTAGTGGTCCTACTAATAAACATTTAGCAAAACTATAAAAATAACTTTCTGGTAATATTACGGTTTCAATTTTGAGATAAGACCTATTTTGCAATAGACTGTGGAAGTGTGATGTCACAAAATGGCGGATTTTGACGTTTGGGTAAAAACAAACAAGTTTCGCTGAGGGATTTTTCTGATTTTTGTTATTTACAGTTACAGTATTTACTCAATTATAATAATGTCTGCCGTTGTGAGCTTGAGTGCAATCGTAGAACAATTTAAAGAAGACTGTATTTAAGAAAGGTGAAAAGAGTTATGATAGTAAAAACCTGCAGGTTTCTCTTCTGGAGACATGGTTACAACCGGGAGCAAAACAATACGGCATTATATAACTTGCAAATAATTCAAAATGTAAATCAACCTAATTCACCATACGTTTTTGTGTTTGTTTTTACCCAAATGTCAAAACACGCCATTTTGTGATTGTGAGCTTCCAGTTCGTCAGAGCTTCCACAGTCTACCTATACTATGTTTGAAAAAAGGTAAAATTTATTTGGTTTGGTTTATCAATACAGTGTGAGAAAATCACTTCCAAAAGTTAATTCGTTATACATTTAGTGTTCTTAGTGTTCTGACTGCACTTAAACAGCGGTAACAGTAATAAAATTTCAATCCTTTATTGGCGCCCACCGGGCACCGTGGGACCACTAATAACATTGAACTCACAGCAAACAAAAATAGCAATGATAAACTCACCCCCACATAATGTAGAACGGGAACAGATATAATCTCGTATAGATCCACAGTACTGTGAAAAATGTGAAAATGACATCACAGAAGCGTTGGTAGTTCGCGTACTTCGCCGCTTTGGCTGCATCCAAGAATATATCAGCACAGTCGTGGAGGATAAGGATCACGGTGCCAGTTCTGTGCAGATTGCAGACCCAGCTGAAGGATAGGAGTAGTATCGTGGCAACATGGTGCACGAACATCTGCCAGAAGTCCTTGCGTCTCACGTCCCAGAACTGAGAGATGGTCAGCGACCAGTAGAAGGCTGCTGAGATCATGTAGTGCCACCAAACGTCGTCTGTGAGACCCTGGAATAGGTTAAAAATGTATTGTTTTAAATACTTTCAAGGACAAAAAGTCTCTTGCTTTGTTATATAGCGTCGAAGGGACACCGCCACGCACACGCACAAACGCATATCACGTATTCAGTTCATCATTCTGAACCTTAGAAACCCTAGAAATTTATCACTAGTAGTTCTTCCAAGTTTGTTGCGACACTTCTTCCCAGAGTGGGAAGTGGTAAACGAGATGTCTATCTAAGTCATTTGGAAGATCAAAAAGTGCTGATTATCAGCCTAATTTGAATAAATGAATCTTGATTTTAACTGTCAGATCCCTAGGGGTTCTAGTGTAACCAGTGCAGTGACCTTCTGGAGAACTGTAACAGACATAAGAAGTTCACACACAGACAGACAGGACAGTACAGGAGTTTTTTTTTCTTTGTGTCTGCTTGTATGTTCTTGTTTCTGCGACAATAAATATTATTTCTTTCTTTTTCTTTCTTACATACCCACCCGTCCAATCGACTTGCTTACATTCGTTCCAATACATCATTTTATTTCTCATTTGCCCCCGGGTCATAGGGGCAGATGAAAACAATAGTACCATTTTCCCATAAACAACTTAATAGGCTCATCCCACAAAAAAAAATTGTTCACCACACTTTACTTTCTGCATTTAAGTAATAATAATTTTACGTTAAGGCCTATCAGTGAATATTAGGGCATACGTGATAGATAATACTATCTTAATGATAACGTTGCACCTGTTATGATAACTATCACCACGTTTTTAATTATTTGTAAAACTCGTACGAGTAATTGCTTGGGCGTTTGGATGGAAAAAGCCCGGTTGACGGCAATAGGCTCGCCCCCTATTATATGGGATTTAAAAAACATAATTGGTGAGATAAGTGGTGTCGGTCGACCCCGACTTAGAACAGTAGGTCGTGGGTTCGAACCCAGGCAGGCGCATTACTTTGTGTGATTTATTTCATAACCGCTGCTCTCAAAACGGTGAAGGAAAACATCGTGAGGAAACCGACATGTCTTAGAACCAAAAAATTCGAAGACATGTGACATCTACCAACCCGCACTGGGCCCGCGTGGTGGATTATAGATTTATAGCCCATCTCTCTCCTAGAGAGGAGGCCTGAGCAAGTTGGAACATTATAAGCTGATGATGAATAATTGGTGAAATGTGAGTTTACTAATGAGTAGACTTATCCTTTGGGTATTACAGGAGGCGCTATGTTATGTTATATTTGCCTGTGTTTCAAACAGTCGAAACAATAGCCAGGCACTCCTCTCGCAACTATGTAGCATCTACTCGTTAAATCTTACATAATTGAGAAGATTCGTCATCTATTAGTACTGTTCGTGCAGCGCTATTTAAAGCGCTCCAAGTTACGTTACGTTGCAGCGAGAATAGTCTAGCGATTCGGAGAATAGGATATGAATGGAAGAAGATTGAAGGTTTTCTCGCCGGTCGGTGTCAGGTTGTATGTTAAACTAGCTTTTGCCAGCGGCTTCGCCCGCGTGAAAATTATGATTTTCCATACAATATTTCATCCCCTATTTAACTCTCTTAGGGGTTGAATTTCGAAAAATCAATAAATAATTTTGTATAATATAAAACACGGGCACGGGATATCAAAAGGCTTATTTTTTTGGATCTATCTAATTATTTATTACGAATGCACGAGACAAGCAACGAGAGAGAATGGCGTCGAATTGTGAAGATTGCCACCACCCCTGTCATTACGACTACGACGTACTACTCTGCCAAGAGTGTGAAATTTAACTAAAACCTCACGTGTCACAAATTGACAATCTCTGTGATTGTCACGAGATCGATCAAATGACGCTACAGGGGGCCAATTCTCGGTTTTAGAGATTTATCTCGAGTTCGAGTTCGTAAGTCTATCTCTATCGAAAAAAAAAAACGATTTAAAAAATGCGTGCGAGATTCTTCCTACGCGACCAAAACAATGTTAAATCAAATCCCCCCTCCCCCTGTAACGCATCGTAACGTTTTACAACCGTCCCCCCTCTCCCCAATTTCGTTACGTGATACTTGAACGCTCCCTAATGAAAACATTCTGATAGGTACTCCAACAACACCAGGATCTCATGCTCAACAGTAGTGCTTGCGACCACCGTACTAACGAGTCTTTAAGAAATGCTCAGATTAAATATAACCACGTCATACATAGATAGGAAAATTAAACTAACCTGATGAGGATACCCAATATAACAAGAGTCAATATCCCACAGCCATTCCTTATCCCACAGTATAAACACCCCGTAGGAGAAGTTGTACAAGTAAAATGTAGTCCTCCACATGTTCTCGCAGAATTTAACCAGGGTCGAAGGCTTGTCCTGACTTCTCCGGAGTCGCCACCAGCGCTCCACCTGCCTCTCCGTCATGTCGAGTTGCTTCGCTAACCCACATATCTGAAAAATTAAGTTCTTGATTACGGATTGAAGAGGAAGTTGTAGGGAGTAAGCAAAGATTGAATTTGGTGAAAAGATAGAACCACAGATATAGATATGCCTAAATAACGCAAGTATCATCCGTGTGATAACTAATTGTCCCATTTTTTGACTACCACTATGGCGTCATAAGCACTTTTTAGAGCTTGCTCGACACTCGACAGTAACTTCGTTAAGTAGGTATAAAATACTTAAGCCGAGCAAGTAGATGCACTTGCATTATCTGGGTTTATCAATATCTGTGGATAGAACTGTGTATAATTGTGTTTAAGTGTTAAGTATTGTTATATATTAGATAAATACATATGTTAAATATTTAAGTAAAGCACAAAAACATGCTGCGAAACACGAAACAAAACCTCACAATACGTCATGCTGTATAGATTACAAAAGCTAATGTATAATCTAAGACGTCTAAAGAGGAATAAAGAAGTAAAATAATAATGTGACTATTTTGAGACAAATCATGACTAATACAGTAGAATCCCGATTATCCGAACCTCGATTATCCGGACTCATTGTTCACGGCTCTAAAACACTTTGTTTGATTTTACTTAGAAATTGATTATCCGGAATATCCCTGGTTATAATTGATTCAGATAGTCGGGATTCTACTACTACATCTCTTTCAACTACTTTGATAAATACTTGTAACAAATCATGCTAGGTAGTGTATTATTTGGAAAAAATCTAAATCTACGCATATTTGTTTCACTGGCAAAATTAATTTTGTTACACTTTCCGTGTCGATTCCGTGGTCCAGTGCTTCAGGAGTCTATTGAGATCCCCGCAGTACGAAGCTTTTGGAAGATGACAGTTAAGGAGATGGTCTCCACCGCCTTTTTTATTTCAGTCTGTCCGATTTTACGAGACGTACAGGCAGATAATTGATGCTAAAAGGAGTAAATTAGTCTAAGCATTGCTCGGTGTCAACAATCATCCACTAACTTGAGCGGCCGTTTCGAACTTTTACTGTGAAACTTCATAATAACATAGGGAGCGTTCAAGTATTGCGTAACGTTAAAAAATTGCGTTACCTATGTAATTCTTGAACGGTCCCTTAGCACTTTATGTTCCAGGGCCGCGGTATCTCTTTCGAACAGTCCCGTAGCCCCGAAAGCCATAAGTACTTGTGGTATTCTTCGCCTACTATATTGTTGTTTCATACAATAACCAAAATATGCTCCGCATGAATTGTTGAGTAACAATTACAGCCAATCAAGAATGTGATCATCACGCCCGCCCGTCTAGGATTTGATTCAATCTATTAGTAAATGTGCTTATTGCGTCGCACTCATAATAAGTATTTTTGTGATTTCAATTAAAGAATCTTGATATAATACGGAAACTAGCATCATCTGCGTAGAATACGTCCTAATGTATGACGACACTGTTGGCGCAGTGGCTAAGCGATTGGACTGCTGCGCTCGGTGTCGCGGGTTCGATCCCCGCACGGAACAATAATTAGCTGTATGGCCTACAGATAGTTGTTTCGGGTCTGAGCGTGTTTGTGTATGTGGTTTTCAATGTTTGTAAACGCACTACGATACAGGAGAAATTCCTAGTGTGGGGCAACGTTTTAAAAAAAAAAAAAATGTTTCTGTTCTCCTGCCCCCGTAATATGGTGATTCTATCTCTATTCTACCAAGAATAGACAAAGATTTAACCATACAATTTGACATGAAACCTTGCTACAATCTGTAATTTTGTCGATTCTTCCGTCGACACGGGTTATCCCGTTTCTTCGGTGGTCATGCTAAGCCGGCTGGTAGTTTGTGGAACTTTACTGAAATTATTATCGATATGTTTTATTATACACCCCATCACTAGCAGCTACCGCACCGTAGGTGCTCAAAAGGGAATAAAGTTATATATTTTTTATTGTTCCATTAGAGTACCACGTCAAAATATTGATTAGACCTCTAACGGGCATACTTTTGGTGCTCTAACTTCTAAGCACCCCCTTTACCTAACTATGTTGGGGTCGGCTTCCAGTCAAAACGGATGCAGCTGAATATGAGTAATCTACATTAAGCGACTGCCTGTCTGACTGATCTCCATGACCGACCCCCAGTCGCCTCCAGGGCCGGCAGTCTCGACAGAGATAACGACAAAATCGCTAACTTTCAATTCGGTTGCAATAATGATGCTTGCAAGTAAAGCAAGTCTCTACATCCAAGATGCGTTTCTCGCAAGCATCATTATTGCAACCGAATTTATTCGTTGGTAATTTAGCAATCGAAAGTTAGCGATTTTGTCGTTATCTCTGCTGTAGAGAGGGCCGGCAGTCTCTACACTAAATATCGTTAAAAATCTGTCGCAAAGTCGTATCGATGTCAAATTTCTTTAATACATTTTCAACCTTATGCTGTTGAAATAAAGCTGAAAATTTATTAAAGAAATTTGCCGAATAAGTATGGGCTGGCTACCGACTACCGTTACGACTTACGACTGTCAAAGATCTACAAAAGACAACCAGGACCAACGGGTTAATGTGCTTTCTGAGGCACGGAGGAAACTCTGTTTGTAATGGGTGGTCACCCATCCACAATCCAACCTATGCATGCGCAGCTTAACCTGAATATGGATGCGAGCTGCTGTCATTATCAAGCTACGAGCTTCTCTACTTCCCCAAGGTTCTACTGCATTATTTATATTTATGCGACAACGCTAGGGGTCACTGGTGTACGCTTTAAGGTCGATAGTAGTCTGCCGTAAACACTGAATTATGCAGGATGGCCTAGGGAACAAAGCTTAAACTACGCAGGTGCTCGCATCCACCTGGCAAGGGAACCTGCACCCTATTGCGTAACACACTTATATAGGTTATGGTTATGTCTCAGCATAAATCAAATTTTAAGCCTACTTGAAGTTCATAAACCAATCAAACGGTTTTAAATATGTGTTCAATGCAAGGTCTGTGTTTGAGTATCGTTATTTATTTGGTAAGAAGAGCTTTACAATAGCTATGTTTTTCTTTTCAAAAATTAAATATAAGTTATTTTAGTTGATGAGCAGACGATTATTTCAAGCATTATTTCAATCATCCCTAAAAATCTACCCGACATGGAAATGTTTTACACATTTTCGACATACTCTTCGACGTCTACTTAAGCTATACAAAACCATTTTATGCGAATCTCTCATTGTATTGGAAACCTATACAAAGCGAGGCCATGTTTTTCTGGAAATTTATAGCTTGCAGTCTCGCTGTGTTTAACTATGGGTAAATCTCTGGAGTTGTAAGCTATTCTATTGTTTATAGTGCTAAGTACTTAAAATACGTCAGCATAATATAAAATAAATGGCTAAGAGTATTATCCCTTTCCTGTTAACAACGAATACGTATTGATATAACAGCACATAACATTTAACCCATATAAAGAAACCGCACGCTTTTATCGCTTAGGGGCGCGTCTACATTGGTTCAATAAATTAATAAGGAAGGATAAAGCGTAGAGAACATAATTTCTGATTTGCGATTTTCAACCATAAGAATTAGAATAAGGGTATTAATTTCATTTTGATATTTTTGGCATTTTAGAGGGGAGAAATCAGCGAAAGACTGCTATTCGTGTAAACTCAAAAATATTTAAGATTGCTTTAAATCAGCCTAAATATACATAAGTTCGGACAAGTAAGTTGTATGTAAAATGTAAGTTGGCCTGTGTTTACTATGGTTGCCGGGAGAGTGACTAGAACTAGAACCCCAGAACCAGAACCGAGAACCCAGAAAGAGCCACCTCTTTCTGGGTTCTTGGTTCTGGTTCGACGATCTGGACGCAGACCGCGAGGGCTGGTTCAAAGAGGCACAAAATACAGTTTTCGATCAATTACGATTAAAAAATATATCCTATTGAAAATAATGTGCACGTATTTAGCTCTCGAGGTGGATAATTTGTATAAAAAATAACATGTACTTTTCCAAATCCGTTTTTTTTTTTAATTTTCCGTAACGCATTACGAAGTGGCAAACTGTGCTAATTAGCAATATTACTCAACCAATGTAAACTGAATCTAACTACTATACGTTACGCGAGACTTCGTAAATATTTATCGCCTATTAAAACGGTAGCCCCATCTAAGAAATGAGCTCCAGTAATAGTGCTGTCTCTTATCTACACTAGCAAACATATCGATAAAACAAACTATCGATAACCATGCGCTTATCGAGGTGGTCTCACGATGAATCATGGAAAAGGTTGATGACATTTCACGTGCATGCTTCTGATCGAGATTACTTTGAAAAATATCGATTCAATTTAAATTAAGAGAACTTTATATGGATAGCTGTGACTGCCATTGAAGTCTAGAGCCTTGAGAATAATTCAAGAACAAACAAACCTATAAAAAACTTTGTCCTTGTAAAAGCTTTTGGAAGTCATGAATTTTCATTTAAAAGTCGTAAAAGGCCATTGTTGGGCTGTCCCATAAAACGCTGAAAGGAATAATAAATTTTAAAGCTTTTAAAGGGCAAGATAACATCTTCAGTTTCGATTCGATGGAGACCCAAGGGAAGAGAGAGAAGAGAAAATAAGAGAAAGACTAAGATTATAATATACATTTCGAATAACACAGTCTTGGCAGAAATGATGCCAGCCCGAACATAGTCGATATCTCCTCACTTTCGAGACATAGAACCAATAATATAACAAAACTGTAACACTGTGTACTGTTTAAGAGTCTGTTAGTAATTTCAAAATAACATCTTTTAACTGAATGCATATATATGAAATTATTAAAAAAATATATACCTATATTGTTTGTCTGTCCGTTTGTTCCGGCTATTCTGCGAAACAGATGGACCGATTTCTACTGAGCTTTTACTGGCTGATAGCTGATTTTTTTATAAGGAGTAACGTAGGCTTTTATTTTTTTAGAAGTTATAATAATATTAGGGTTCCGTAAAAAAAAAAAAAACCTCAAGGGTTTTATTTTTACAAATACAAAATCTTTATTTTTACAATATTTTCACGCGGAGCAATGTCACGGGCCACAGCTAGTTTAAATGTATAATTGTAACCACAATCTACTGGACCTATGCCAACAGTTACTCATTACGACAAAATTAAATTAAATCGATAACATTTTATACGAGTACTTCACACAGTTCACTCTTGACTTTGACTACTTTAATCAAACAACCTAGGTATCGATATACAAACAAGGAAAGTTAAGGTAAGGTAGCCAATAAAACTTTAAATAACAAAATTGTATACCTTACTATGCTTGTATTGTATGCAATTTAGTTTCCAAAAATGTTCTTTGTTAGTTTCATGAGATGACGAGTAAGGGTCTACCTTTTTTGGCAGAATTTTTTATACCCGAATTTTGTTTTGCATAACAGTGGATGGCAGAAACTTCATTTCGCAGAAAATCATTTGGCATACACTCATTTACCATACATTCAAAACGCATAATTTTGTAAGTCAGAATCATCTTTGAGCATAAACTTCATTTCCAGAACCATCATTTCGCCGAAAATTCATAATCAGAATCGTCTTTTGGCACGCATTTCATTTCATACATACGTGTAACATGCAACAATAATAATAATTATTATTAATAATTATTATCAGCTCACCCCGGCTAAAATTTCTAGCTGAGAACATTAAATGTTGGTATGTCAAAAATAATAATATTTATTATTATTAGTAATAATAATAATGACGTCACTCATACATGCAACGCATGTACTCCATGACGCGGGCTCGCTTCGCTCGCATATTACATAACACTAATATCTTCTGTCCCCGAAGTGCCGGGCCTCCGCCGGCCTCCTTCGTCGGCCTACGGCCCGGTGCCCATGCCGCCCATAAAGGATACTTTCGCGAGACGGTCCATATACCTTATAATAATCTACCAAATAAAATTCTGCCATCTTAAAAGTATGCCATTGAAAATTCAGCTATTTAAACATTCTGCGAAATGAGTATTCTGTTAAATAATTGTTCTGCCATAAACACATTCGTTCAAAGAAGAATATGCCAAGTGTGGTATGCCAAATAAATTTCGGAGCATCAAGTTTCTGCCAGATAGATGGTACCCGACGAGTAACTATAAACTTATAAAGTACTTAAGTACAGACGGCTACACATCAAGCTATACATTTCCAGTATAAGCTGGTCTCATTGGTAAGCATTGTATAGGATTTCCCTATAGTGCGAGATCAGCGTAAACTGGAAAAGTATAGCTTGATGTGTAGCCGACTGTACATGCATGCTGACCCCAAATGAATTGGGATAAGGGCAAGTTCAGTTTGTGCTAGGAAGTTTTATTTTTTAATAGTTTTAGATATTCTGAAATATATTTAAACTAGCATAAAGTTGATACTTAGTACTTACCTGTATTCCTATTTTATAAGTTATGGTTATGAATTTATGATGGATAAGTAGCTGTCAAAGTAGGTTGTAGGTACGTACGCACTTGAAGGTCTAGTTATTAAAAAAGATATTATGGCACTTCAGAGTGATTTGTTATCACTACAAAATGATTTTAAACTAATCAGTAGATACTGACTTGATCCCTATGCTGACTATACTTATAACGTATGATTATGCTACAAGTGATTTCTCTCTATTTTATTTACAGTAAGGTTTGAAAGGGACACTGGCGCTTCAATGATTACCACGTATTCAGAACATCATTCTGACCTTTTTACCCGACTACGGCGAAGCCAAAAGGAAGGGTAATGATTTTGGCAGTCTATGTATGTATGTATGTATGTTCCACCGTAGCGCCTAAACCACTGAACGGATTTTAATAAATTAGGTGTCAATAGATTCGTAAGAATAGCCCGGGTGACATAGGCTATATAAAGGAGAATGGGCAAAATCGTATGGCGCTTGGTCTATCAGCGGCCAGGAACAATTTTTTTTTTTTTTAGTTTACTATCACCCTACAATCACCCTCAAGAAGTTTTATATCTGTGGTGTAATTATTAATGGAATTAAATACATTTTTATTTTAGATATGTCGGCCTGTGATTTAGCGTATTATTACTAAGATTTAGTCTTAAATAAGGAAATAAAATGACTTATTGACTTCAATACATTTATACATTTATTTTCAACACTGACAAAACTCGCCAAAAATAATAATAATGATAACGGCATCAGAACATTAATACATTTAATATACATAGGCTAAACATCAAGACGAGGATGTTTTATTGCCGTCATCAGGATACACTGTACATCATTGTGCATTCATACATTGAATGTACAATAATAGCACTGAGTTCTGATGCCGGTAATAAAATATCGTCGTCTTGATGTCTAGCCCATGCCAGATACCACACTACACACATTACGTGTGCGCAGCAACCGATTGTGCGCCTTCCACTCAAACAACTGCAATAATAATGAGCTATTGCTTCTCTATTTTGTCTTTGTCGGTTAATAACAATATAAGAATAATATATTCTAGACCTTACATGTCTAGATTGTATTCGCACACGTAATAAGTAACCAAATGTCTTCTTCTTCAATAAAATCTCTGAGCTGACTTATTTGTCGCTCCCGGTATACTTCAATATTATACAAGCCTTCAATTAAGTGTTCAGCGTAGTAGCTGCGAGCCAACTTGATTTGGTATGTGCCAAGTGCAAACAGAATTAGGTCTTCTTCAGAAAAAACCGGCAAGTCTTCAAAAATAGGTACATCGCTGCTGAGTCTTTCAAATGATGCCCTCTACTGTCTCTCTGTAACCACTGATCGATTGCACAAAACACATAAAGGTCGATTTTCTGCCATTTTTCAATCAATGTTCCGTTGGCGTACACAAGTCCAGAGTCCAAGTACACAAGCACAAACGTACAGAAGTTCCGAGTCAATAGCCAGGTTATCAGGTTAGGAAGAAACCCAGTCCAGAGGGTAGCCACAGCCAGGGTCAAAATGTTTCAAAAAGAATCCGTAGATGATCGCACAGTACACAACGTCACAAGGGTAAGCGAAGGACTGCACCGAGTGACGCGCACGCACCGGCTCTTTTCATCTGCGTCGGCTCGTCAGTCTAACCGGATGCAGCTGAATACTAGTATTTTACATGGAGCGACTGCCTATCTGACCTCCACAACCCAGTTAATACTAGGTAATACGATACCCTTTGGTAAGACTGGATGTCAGAATTTCAGGTCACTGACTACTGTAACGACTGCCAAAGATCTATATATATGGCAGCCGGGACCAACAGCTAAACGTGCTTTCCGAGGCACGGAGGAAACTCGGTATGTCGGGCGGTCACCCATCCACAGACCGACCTAGGCAAGCACAGCTTTACCTAAAGATCGACCTGAGTGGCAGTTCTTATTAAGCCACGAGCTCCTCGCACCGGCTCTTTTGTTTGCACTCAAAGCTCATTGGTCCGTTGGAACTCAGGTGGTCCCGTAAACCCGTTTTTGGGTTGAGTCTTGTGAACGGTATGTTTACAACGTTTTGAAATACTTTTGAATACATAAACTAATGTTAAGATAACATATTAAGTCTTTCATAAAATGGGGTTGCACATTTTCTTGCACTTATTATCTAAGTATTTCACCTACATGTATTTTTTTTTCTAATTGAGCTACAATGTTACGTTCATAGTAAAAGTTAGTCCTTAGTAATAGTACTTTCATTTAATACCAATTTCGTTGTTGGCCGCTCATAGACCATTTTGCCCATTCTCCTTTATAAATTCTTTTTATGACGGAATTTAAATGTCATATACTTACCTCAAAAAATATTAAATTGAAATAATCATAGCCAGTTTAGTATCAAATGAAAGGTCTTGGCGAGCACATTAAAAATATGTATTATATTATAGTTTAAGTACACACAAAAATAAAATTCAAATAAAAAAATTAAGTTCAAAAATCTAAAACCCGACTACTAACAAAATCGCGGTCTTAAAAGTGGAAAACAAGAAAATAATTCTTGTCTGATATATTCTTCGTAGTCGCATGCCACCTTCCTAATGGAAATTAGCAGCTGACTTCTGTATCAATGAGAACGCCATGACGGAGCATCAGGTATCAGTGGCATGCGACTACGAAGAATATCAGACAAGAATTATTTTCTTGTTTTCCACTTTTAAGACCGCGGTTTTGTTAGTAGTCGGGTTTTAGATTTTTGAACTTAATTTTTTTATTTTGGAAGGTGAGAAATGATCAAATGACTCCTCCCGCTCAACGGAGTGTCAGACTTCTACTGACTAAAAACCACCCATGTTCCTTCTTAGCCCTGTGTCCGGGGCCGCGGTATTTCTTTCGAACTACCCGCAGCCTTGGCCCCCCCTTCCCCTTACGCACACGTCTGAAATGTATAAAACAGCTGATGTTTACTACAACCTTATTATATAATCAACTAATTAAATATAATTATCAATCACAAATTTATCAGAAACAGAAGCAATTATCACCGATTTATAGATTCCTGAGTAGATAACCATTATCATACTAATTATTTAGATATTCTAAATCGGCCACTGTTGTTACTAAAATGATCTATAAAGTTGATACGAATATCAAAAAAAAATGTGAAAGTATTTTTTCTATGGCCGTAAAGTCGATATCAGACACTTCACTCGGGAGACTGTTTCATCATCATCATCATCATTTTAGCTGAAAGACGTCCACAGCTAGATATAGGCCTTCCCAAGTGTCGCCACATTGCCAGTCCCGTGAGAAACTGTTTATTGGTGCGTGTGTAATTACACGTCTAGACAACATTGAGAAATACAAAATTACATAGAAGTGAACGTTTCAATATAAATACTGGTCACACATACAGGTCAGGTTCACTAATAAAAGGTCAAAAAGGGGTGTGACCATTCTGACAAGAAGCGCGCGAGGAACTAATGGACGGCAGCCAACTGTAATCTGTCCCATCCTAATATCACTCGCCCGTTACATTTGTGATATCAGATACAAGGACAGAACTACAAATATTGCTCCTTACCATTAGGTCAACAACTCACCACTGTTCTCGCGATGGACGAAAAGATATCAGGAATAGACCCTTTCATCGGGGGCGATATTTTCAAGACGCTTCCATTATATCGGACATACAAATCTGCCGCCAATTCAGAAGAAGAAATCAACACGGTAAGTCAGTACTCTCAGCACTAACAGATCGAGTGTAAAGAAGAAGATATGCACGAGCCTTCAGCTTTAAATTATTATCATGTTCTTATACCAGCCAAATGGACCTAAATAGGTTTTTCGGGTAAAATATCACAAGGTCTGACAGTTATGGATCCACCAGACAAGCAATAACAACTGATAAAAATAACACATAAGTGCTGGGAAACACTTCTCGAAATAAAACTGAATTACGACCATAATAAAATGTTTACTCCGATACGACTAATCTCTCTTGCAAGAGATAAATGAAACTAAAACCTAGGATGACTGTTGCTAACCTTAATAGGCATCTTACAACTTAATCCTTTAAATCCGTTATCTATTTGCCGACTGCGTTGATAGTGACGAAACAATGGTGATTAAGCACATGGATAACAGCAAGTATTCTAGCGTAACAGTTAACACCTCATGATAAGGTATCGTGCTTTAGGCCAATTCAAAGTACAAAGTTCATTTGGAAACGCGCACATATGAGTGATTAAAATGCAATTCTTGAATAATTGGTGATTTAATAATAATTAAAATAGTTAAGGTTGAGGTCATTATGACAACACTTGTGGCAATCAAAATCAACCTTCTAAAAACACAACTGGATTCGAAGACACGGTAGAGATAACAGACTGTAGAAGCAGAAGCAGAATTGGCAACAAGAGTTAGATTTTTGCCTTTAGGTTTCACCTCAGGCATAAAAAAAAAGATGCAATCACTGTAGAACCAAAACGTTTCAATCGGCAAGGAACGAAGTCCAACGCAACAATGACGATCATATGTATATTCATTGACCATATGACACCATGGGGGAATCCCAATCCTAATTACTTACTGGTTCAGTTCTTATCGCTGTTTGGCTTCCGTTTATTTACGGCATAGGCTATGTCATATTTAATAGGAAAAACAATATCAGCATTCGATAGCATACCAGCAGGCAGCAACCCTCCTGCTATAATATGCGAATATTCGTCAATATAATTACAAAGGTTAATTTTATTAACACATCCCACAGTAATTGGTTTACATTTTCTTGACCTTCAACCATTGATCGGAATCTTCGGAGCGTCAATAGAAAAAGTGAAAATACCATAAAAACGTCAGAGGTTCAGGCAAAGGAAACTGGGTCGTGCGGTCAGCTCAAGGCCCATTTTAGAGCTCAGGCCGTAGGCGCTAATTGCGTACTCAATGAACGTTTATTGTCTCAAACGTACAGTGATTGCTGTATGCTTGCCTATCTAGAACAGGGTTGTCCGGGATTTTATTAGATATTTTTTTCGCCAAGGACGTCTTCCAGGAAAATTTAAGAGTACATGCAATATGGCTGATAAGATGATAGCTGATAGAGATGTATGGAATAAAGAAGAATATTTTGCTGACCTTAAAGAAATTGAGTAAGAGAAGAAGGATGATGTTGACGACAAATTGCAATATCAGTAAATGTAGCAGGATCAGGCGCTTAGCGGCGTTATCTGCCATTCAGCACACTCATGAATCAGAACCGGATAAATTTACAAATTACCTGTAACATTATACGATAAGATATTGGTGACGAACCATATCTACGTGAGTACGTGACATAAGTAAGACGCAGAAGCTATATTATTTTGAAAATTTTATAAAATTCAAAAACGTAAACTGCGGTTAGTTAACCAACGTTCCCGGAGAAATACTCAAAAGAAAATTCTAAAGCAGAAATTTTAAATGCTCCAAGAAAGCCTACACCATCCCTTTGACATTTTTAACATAACAATGGATTATAACAGCAACAACTTGATTCATATAAAGCTTTATGATGGTGTAGAATCGCACCACAGTCTGTGTAGACACGCAAAGATACAATTACTATAGGAGGAGTCATTGACATTTACAGTCAGCCCTTCAATTTCTATAATAACAAGGTCATAGTTCATCGGTTGGTATTGGAGAATTTGATTTCAATAGGGGGCTTTAATAGAGATGTACCCTAATTTGATTAAAAGGTAAGATAAGAAATGGTGAATCATGCTGTAGGGTGAGTAATTCAACTAATGGATGGAAACAGAAAACCAGATACATATTACATTTAGAATCAATCATTATGATTCGGCTTCAAATATGCTATGACTTCAGTTCAATACCTGTTTCATCAGTCGAAGCATGACCGTTTAGACCCAGAACAGCGAGTACTACTTCCAAAGTGAAAAATACCACTTCCAATTAAATAGCAATATTTAATAAAGAAGCACTCAACCAGCTCTGAAGGCGTTTAATGATCAACACAGCAATGAAAACGAGTCGAAACCGCGACTCGCAGACGCGTGGCTTCAAAGAGATCTTTCATTCATACCAGTTGAAGCTGAGGTTACTTCACATAATGAGTCGTTAGTCTTTGAGCTTCGAGTATACAATTTCAGTGCAGCGTAGTAAATGACATGTTAGCTTGGCAAACATTCGTAATGTTTATGGTCGTAAATTCCGGGTCTTGAAATGTTTGATAAATAGGTCAAGAAAATGTCTACAGTATAGTATACCCCGCTGAAGCAGGAATTGAGGAAATTGGAATAAATAAAAGTGGAAAGCAATCTTTTCGAGGACTTTCAAACACAGTCTAGGAATATTGGATGCACTCCGAAAACTACGATGATATTCTCATTCGGTCAGTTTTTGGGGACAAGGTCCCGGATTTAGGTAGACAGTCCATTACTCTTTTTATTAATCAACTAAAAAGTACGGAAACCCAATATCAACAAAGCATAAAGCTTGGATGTTAACCTCAGCCCCCAGGGAGAGCCTGTCAGGAAAAGTATAGTCAACTATAACTATGGTAAGGCCATTGGCTAAATGTGGGGGCGTTAGGGGTGCGGTAACCTGTCGCAAAGGCACATTATTTCGGGCTGTTACTGCTCGGATTGCTTTCCATGTAAATACATACACACAAAGCTTTACATATAGAAAATCCTATAGCTGTAGGCGTAGATGATGTACCCAAATGGATATTCATCGATAATTATATCAAGGATGTTTCGATGAATGGAATAATTGAGCTCATAGCCATTAAATACTCGTCTAAACTTTATTGAGAAATGACGAAAAGGTCGATTTTAAAAACATGATGAATTAACAAAGTATTATACATATTATATTGATTGAAGCCAATGACAAAACTTCAATTTTTTCTACTCCCGAATCAGTTACGTAAGAACCTTTTTTTAAAATAAATCAATGATACATTTTGAGCGGGCTACCATGGTCACTTAAGAATCCGGTGTAACAAGCTCGCAATTGCAATTCGAGCCGAGCATAAAAATCGGACAAAACATTGCTATCCCTATCTGACTTTTCGCGGCGCAGCGCGCAGCTGTGTGCGTGCGTGTAGTATGTTTGTAGCGAATCATTCATAATGACTGATAACCATTTCATTGTACTAATTTTGTTCAATATTTGCTTTATTTTTGTTAACTAATTTGGGGAATCGTTAGTGAACGCACAAACCCGTAATGCGTTTTTTGGAAATTACTCTACAATGGCTACATTAGAAGATTTTAGGACATTATCTAAAATCGAATAAAATAAAACGTCTTTATTTATTTAACTAGATTATAGAGATATTTTTTTATATAGGTAGATATAAAAATAGACGTTTTATTACCACCACCGCAAAGCGAAACAACCTGAACCCTATAATTCCCAAAGACTCAGCGGCTTGGCAGTGTCGACTACGGTTTGTCTTTAGTAGATTTTCAACTTTACAAATAGGATAATGCAATACAGCATAATGAGCTACCTTGGTCATTACTCTCGCGGGTAAAATACCACAGTCCGAGCCTAAGCCGAAAGTGTAATGGATAGGAATGCCTCTCTTAGGCTAAGTTCACATGACCGAGCGGCATCGCGCGTCTCCGTGCTGTGGAAGCATTCACATGATAGCATTTATGTACGCGCGGCAGTCTAGCATCAAAATGGTCACGGTTTGACACCATACCTACCTACCACACCAGATTGTCTCTCAACCGCATCAGTGATCGATGCTCAACCGTGATCATCTGAACGGGTCGATTTCTTTTTTAATAGACGGTAAACACTGTTTATTTTGATTTTGTCCCCGAGCGGTCATCTGAACTTAGCCTTTTTTTTTTTGGTGGGTGGAAAATCATCGAATGACCCCCCCCCCCCCCCCCGCTCTTGGGCAGAGCGAAGGGGAGTGTCAGACTTCTTCTGAATAAAAACCGAACCCATGTTCCTTCTTTGCCCTTGCGCCGAGGCCACGTCATCTAGTACAAAAATCCGTGGCCCCGACGGGATCTGAACTTAGCCTTACACGCGCTTAGTGGGTATTATCGTGTCCGCTTGTCACTATGTACCTAGTATGTATGTAGTGTACAGACGCTAGCACATCAATCTAACCCAATTTAATTTTTTCCTAATCCAACATGAACCTTCTAGTAGGTACTTTTGCAATAAAGTCTAAATCCATTTTTGTAATGTGTACAGCACTGATTAAAGTCAGCTAGATAAAAAATAGATAGGTACCTAGGTAAGTTCTACTTACTGTGAGATACTGTATCCCAACGTTTGTGGTCCATAACTAAAGTGACCATACGTCCCGTTTTGAACGGGGCTGTCCCTTTTCTCGATCATCTGTCCCGTTGTCCCCAAACAAAGCTCTGGGACACAAACAGTCCCGTTTTCCGAAACTGCGTGAAATTTTTAAAACTATAAAACTCGTCAGACGCAACCGTGGTAGACCACGTCGCAAGGGCCGACGCCTGTCGGGACTGCGTGTTGTTCGATAGAGATACCGCGGCCTCGCATACAAAGGGCCAAGAAGAACATTTGTGTGATTTTTTTTCAGTAGAAGACTGACAGGGGGTGCCGATACGCCTAGAGCGGGAGGAGTAATTTTATGATTTCTCACATTCCAAAAAAAAAAGACCTACCTAACTGGACCGTTTGTTTATGGTAGCAAAATCGTCTACATGCAACTTTGAGTGTAGAGTCCCTGATCTTGAGAGGAGAGGGTGTTATATAGGCATTGGTTTTTGCTAAAGTAACTGTCAATATAGGTACCTATATAAATCCATGTCCCGTTCTGAGTTAAAAAAAGTTTATCCATAACTTCACTCAAACCAAATCGTAAAAAATCTAAGCCCGTAAACAAAGCAAAAGTCGTAATAATGTAGGTTCCACAATACCAAGTCACAAGGCAAATCATAATCCAAGTCCGTAGCAGAGGTCAATAGTGTCAGAATAATTTTATCTTTCTTTTAAAAAAAAAATATAAAAACGTTACCTACCCCACACTAGGAATTTCTCCTTTAACGTGGGTGCGTTCACAAACATATAAACTCACATACACAAATACCCAGACCCGAAACAACTATCTGCAGGTCATACAAATATTTGTTCCGTGCGGGGATCGAACCCGCGACACGCAACGCAGCAGTCCAATCGCTTAGCCACTGCGCCAACCGTGCCGTCAAAACAATTTCGCAAACAATAACGCACGCGCAGCACAGTCAAGTAATATTATGTAACACTGACAACCCCTACTTACTACCCCAGGGAGGCCAGCGCGCGGGCGCCGGGCGGCGGCGTTCATTGAATACGAAACGCTAGTGTGAGTTTCTGCGATCACACAACCACAACCAGTGCGTACACGCACACAAACACAGCCCATGCTTGATGCGACAGCGCTACTGCCGTTCCAGATTTGTGATAAATTTGTTTGTGTTCCGTAATTCCAAAAATTATGAATGAAAACTTGATATTTTTCAAATTTTTTTTTGATAATCTGCTACTAGACAATATAAGCTATGTTCCTATTACAATAACATTACGAATATTAATGTTTTTAATACAGAATAATTAAGTTGAAAACATGCTATTAGCGGTGTTAAAATGTACGAAATGCAATTCGCTTGCATTTCGTAAATAGTAAATGTTTTAAAAAGAAAGTTTGATAGGAACCTAGATAAATATCGTCTGTATCCGAATAACATAATTTTAAGTTGGTAATATGTTCGTATCGCGAATGATTTTGGTATTACGTTTGTATGGAGAAATGTTCGTTCACCGTCCCCTTAAGAAGACGATATAAATGGTGTGTTAAATTCTTTGTCCTATTTAGTCAATTAATGGGTTACTAACATACGGGTGCAGACGAGAGTACCTATTAAACTTTTAAAACTCACAAGCTTTTCATTGAACACAGCTGAATTATTCTATCCATCTGGACTTTTATTGTTTGCAGTGCTCACAAATCTTGGATGCATACGAGTGAAATTGGGTGTTTTGTATGAATATTTGATACTCTGCTGAAAATCCGGAAGCTTTTGGATAAGACTTAAGATGAAATAATATATCCTGCAGAGGAACGTGTCGTGCACATCGTAAAGAAACTCATCCATTTCACGACGGCAAATTGCACGTGTTTCGCAAAGAAAATCTTTGTTGAGAGGTGGAATTGCGGACAAAGGTAAGTCGACTTATCAAGTCACAAAAACTTTTTTTAAACTACTGATTTATAAGCACTAGATACTACTGCAATTTCTAGAAATAAAACTACACTATGGATCAGAAACACTCAAGAGATTGTGCCCATGCATTGTCCAAATGCGCAAAAACATATGAGAATGTGCATATTTATGTAGTACGTAGAAGTAGTGTGTTGCTACGACTACGAGTATTAGGCCCAGATTCAGAGACCACACTTTGATTTTACTTTGATGGAAAGATCTACTTCAAGCTGTTCTTTACTTAGTAAAGGCGAAGTAGTCGATAATCATGACTTTGGCCTCAATTATGCGTTTAAATAATGTAGTCCTTCGTGTTAAACTAATTTCCTACAAAAGAAAAGTGTAGTAAAGTCAAAGTGTGGTCTCTGAATCTGGGCCTTAGTACGGAAAGTTTCTGAATATAAATGAGAATGGCTACAAAAGTAAGGGACTATTAAAGAACCGATGGATGATATTTGTGACACATGGTATGTCTAGAAAAATGGTGAGTGGTAGAGG
This sequence comes from Diarsia mendica, assembly GCA_949316265.1. NCBI lineage: Eukaryota > Metazoa > Arthropoda > Insecta > Lepidoptera > Noctuidae > Diarsia > Diarsia mendica. The sequence goes on along the minus strand of OX438903.1, from coordinate 13,065,698 downwards.
AAAAGATAACCTACTACGCCGAACCAAAATAAATTATGATTAAGGGCAGGGATGATAATGAAATGACGAATAGCTGAAAATAGTAGTTGAAAATGAATCATAAAAATATCGAAATCTCCTGATAAGACAAGTAGATATTAAAAAGCCGGCCAAGTGCTAGTCGGACTCGCGCACGAAGTGTTCCGTACCATTATCTACAAAAAATCGCGTTTGTTTTATGGGAGACCCCCCTTTTTTTTTGGGCGGGTGGAAAATCATCAAATAACCCCTCCGCTCTTGGTCAGAGCGAAAGAGAGTGTCAAACTTCTACTGTCTAAAAAGCACCAATGTTCCTTCTTAGCCCTTTATGTCGAGGCCGCGGTATCTCTTGCGAACAACCACAGCCCATGGGAGCCCCCCTTAAATATTTATTTTATTTTTAATATTTGCTGTTATAGGGCAACAGAAATACATAATTATTCAAAATTTCAACTGTCTAGGTTTCACGAGATACAGTCTTTTGACCGACAGACGGACGCACAGCCAAGTCTTAGTAATAGGGTCCCGTTTTTACCCTTTGGGTAGGGAACCCTAAAAACGAAAATACTCAGGCATTTAAATCCATGACGGTGATTGTGTCATGTGACCACGTCAATATTATTTGGTAACTGTCGTCGTAATCAAAATAAATTAGTATCGTTTTATCATGCTTATTAGTACGTACGTGCGTACAATCTTTCACAATCTTTGTTGTACCATTTGAATAAATAACCTGTTGAGTGTTGAGGTATTAAAATGTCAATAAAATACAAATACATTTTTGTGGGCTTGGTATTTGGCTGCATGAATTTGCCGCAGAGACGACGCAGTAAAATAAAGAGTATGTCTGTATGTGAAAAGCTTATCGAAGGTGAAAAGAATAACTTTGATTTAACACGTGGGTAAGGCTTTGAAAGTAGGTACACAAACACATTTTTTAAGAATTGCGACTCTTTCTTCTGTAGCAATCATCCCTGAACGATTCATTCACATCTTTCTTTCTTTCCTAAAATTATTTATTTCTTGAGGATTTCGACCAGACAAAAGGCGATCACACGAATTGCAACTCCGGAACTTTTCAGAGATTTCGATAAATATGTAACATCCATTCTAATCTCCTCAAGGATAGTCAGATAAAAAAGTAATTTAGTAATAACACAAAATAGGTTGAGTAGTTTTCAAGAATAGCTAACTCATTATTTGCTTAGATAAGATATTGAGTTAGAACTCTGATTGTATTTTAAAGAATCCTTGAGTGACGTGTTTATAGCTACGGTCATATATATTTTTTTATCACTAATATATTATATATGTGGATGTGTAATTTTATATTGAAGTCCTTGTAATATCATGACGTAGGTACGTTATACATTATCTGTGGTAGGTAATACTAAGAATATTTACTTAGTAGTTTTGGTTTAAATAGACGTAACATCCATGTAACATCAGAGTCGGGCTTTTCCTTCCTGAATTGTAAACTAGATATCGACGTGTTGACGACTGTATTTCTATTAAAGAGTTATTCGTAATTACTTTGTATAATTTTCCTGTTAATAACTCGGAAGCTGTGTTCTAAATAAAAGATTTAATAAAACCGATTTCGGATCTCCTAGTACTTTTCATTATATTTTACAAAGTCAAGAACATGACATGTATTTTTCTATATAATTTACGGTAGGTAATATAAGTTTAAGACATGCTCCAAACTGTCCAAGTCAAAGAAATTAAGACTTTGTTTTGTTAATGCCAAAATAAATTTTGCCAGAAGTTGAAATAGATCTAGAAGTTATTCTACCTGAGCTGGCTGAAAGCAGACCTTTACAAAAATATCTAACTAACCAAGATTTACCCTTTTGTTTAAAACACTTTCAAGTTAAGCACTACCGATCAGCGGTTTCAGTGATGAAACTCGCTTCAGTCAGACGTGAGGGGAATAATTTTTCGATAATCGAAGGATGACCTTTGAATGTGATGAGACCATTCAACAACGCATTGTGTGTACTGTAAAAGGATGGAATTAACCCAAGGTTGCTAATATTAGTTTCGGAACAAACTCGTCGATTGTTTAGATTGATGGTTGTCGAAAGATTGCGGCTGTCTTTTTATTTTGCTTAGGAAAATAATTACAGATCTTGATAGCCACTTCGTTCTAAATTTTACACTAGGATGTGGTGATGGTTTGGACGTTTGACGGACTGACCATTGTAACTGCACATAATAATATTTAAAAAGTGTTTAGTCTCCGTCTAATCGTAAGTGTATGCGATGTTGTCAGAGAAAATTCTCACAAAGTATTGAAACTAGTAGCGTAAAAACTGATATTAGATGCTTTAGTTTTGATTTATTTCTATAACATTTTGACAATGTCTCGTGAACATGAAATAAAATAAAAATGAATATTCACTCGAGTGAGTGAATCGTCTGATATCAGCTTCAGATATTACCCAGTCCGATAAATTCCGGACTGCAACATTATTTCCTAAATATCATTTGATTGGCAACCAGGGCCGCTACTACCACCTCTAACAAAACAATCCTATTGCAGGAACGTTTTGATTCAGGCTTAAAACAATAACACTTTGTTTGGTACCATGACCTCTACAAAACAATACTGTTTTACTCTTGCTTAGTGCGGGGAAAGAACGAACGATCTGTAAAATTTGTCTATTCCCTGCTTTAACATGAAAGAAGCAACTAGCAATACGTAAACTGTATAGCGATGTCTCTTTTTCAAAAATCCGGTCCGAATCGTATTCCGAAATGATAGTCATGAAACAAAATATAACTTTAATGAAAATAGAAATATTATTTACCATACAATTTTTCATTTTTATTGGTAGTTTTAAGAAAATAAATAATTAAAATCGTAACATTTATAAAATCTTTGAGGATTTTCCTTGGCAAAGTAAGAAAATGTTTCGAAGGAGGTTAAGCCCTTCATTGAAACATAATAAGATTCGGACCAGTGTTTTTTAAAACTGGCTGGTATCATTATCGTTTTCTAATAAAGTGGCATCCATGTCAATGCATTACGTCATTATACTTACTTGTCAGTGAGTGGTTGTCAACAAAATTCAATAAAATTACATCATGTTTTTAAAATAATTCTAAATTAAATTATGGTATTTAATTTTCTTGTGTGCTGTGATTGTGAATATGAACCGTTTTCGATATTCATATATTTATGATGGACTTATGACATATGTACCAAAATGCTGGTTCATAACATTGGCATTGTTCATAATAGGATGCGGTAGATACTCATCTTATCCTTATTTTGAAGCTGGCTTGAAATAAAAACCTTAATGTGAACGTGGACATGCGAATGTTTATTTTCCCTTCAGAGATGAAGAGCAACCAATGAAAAGAATATCATTAAAACTGCATCCATGCATCTAAAACCACTACCTATCACTATGGACCATGGAGCAGGTTAAAATAATTCCAGGAAATTCGAATATGGACTGATCTACGAGTTGTTAATCGATATTTTAAACTGTACAATAAAGAATTCTGACTATAAACCATTATTAACTTTGATCGTTTTATTTAAGTAGGTGACTATGTTCAAACGATGTAAGAGCGTTCGGTTAAACACGCTTGTGCATTCCCGCGAGTTTGTAAAACTAGATTGATTTTCAGTAGCAATGTTTGGAAGGCACTCTATGCTTCGGAAGGCACGTATAGGCTGCTTTTCATCAAGCACACATCCATAGTAATCATCCTTCCTTATAGAAAACATCTTAGTTGAATCCGCTTCCACCAGTGCTAAGCTATGTGCAATTGTGCACCAATGAATATGATTGGCGGATATATAACGCATCCATAGCAACGTAGCATAGCGCATCTCTGATGGAAAAGCACCCTAAGCCGGTGGTCACTGTCGCCAAATTGCTGTCGTCAAACCATGTTTAGAAACTCTGACACTAGGGTGTGTGGGGTCGTTAGACCTTAAGACCGTCATTTTCAAGCATACAAACAATAACACAGTTATTATAATGGTAGTTTATTGATTCTCGAGCAATACAAGTTATAGGTAGGTAATCTATAGCAATAGTACATTTTACAAATCGATGTTTATGATGTAAATACAAACGACAACAACATCCACTTTTTCTCAGGCATCTTTGGCAGCCTTACATACCTTAGCATGTCATGTAAAGCTGACTAACATAAATATGACAAAATACAATTTGTATTAGTAAAAAGAGCCTTAAAACTATGTTTGTAACACTTCAGTTAAGCACTAAGTCTTTGTGCTGCACGTAGGTACTTATGGCACTTGCCCATGAAAACGAAGGAACACCACTCCCTGCGGCCTAATGTCCTCTTCCAGCACGTTTATGCAGATCCATAACATGTTGGTACTTATACCACGAACGCCCCAAAGTTGACGTAGCTGCGCGACTCCAGCAACTCCACACTCTCGCCACGTAGGTACTTGGTCTTCTGGCGCACGTACTCCACGATGTCCTCCGCCGTACTAGTGTAGTGTATGCGGGAAATGTACACAGGAGTGTTTGGGTTCGCGGCACGAATATGCACGTTGGGCTCCGATGGAGTCATGTCACAGTGGTTCTTGTTGGTACATTGACGGTGCTTCCTCATAACACCGTCACAAAATCATCATCAGCCTAGTCATAGTCTCGCTCTTCCTCCTTTTCGGAATGCGAGAAATACAAGATCGGTCGATGTGGCGATGCTTGGAAGATGCCTACGTCCTGCAGCAGACAATTTCTTGTTGAAAATGATAAAGATGATGCACTGAAACCACTGAAAACATAGTCCAATCGAATACTTTACGACACCATAACATTATGCCTGTAACATCTGAAGGATTGATTGGGCAAAGGTGTTTAATACACAGATACACCCCTTGCACGTATATAAATGTGTTTTTATTACCAAGTCTATCACGGCAGTACATTTCTTTTGTATAATTTATAAAACAATAATATATTCGTCGCCCCAGATCAACTTATTTAGAATGTCAAACATTCCTGCTATTTGACGTAAAAACAATCCTGCTCGCTGTCAAAAGGCACGTTGTGGTACCAATTGAATGAACTATTTGAGGTGACGTCATCAAAACGATATCAAAACTGATATTTTTAGCAGTCCTGCATTAAGATTGTTTTAAGGACGTGATGGTACGAAAATGCAAAGTAAGACTTAAACAGGACTGTTTTAAGACGTTGTAGTAGCGCCCGAGAACAAATTAAAAAACCATACCTCGACCAATAGGAGACTGATATTGACAAAAAAGGTCGTTTCAATAAAGATCCATTTATTGGTCAAACTGTTCCGTATTCACTACCGTTTGTAAATATATAGTACCGTACCATGCACTATCTACAGATCTACAACTACATATTATATCTATGGGTGAAAATACTGATAATTACTGTGAATCGTGCACTATGACAACAACGTTACGTAGTGTAGGTCTGAAAGTCCGAGAATGAGCGCTTGAGAAAAATAAGACCTTTGGGGTTACCGTGACGTCATTAAGTGGTATTGTTTCATTGTCATTCCTATGTGGGAAAGCGACAGAGCTATACAGGATGTCTAACGCCATCCCTTTACCACACTGGAATAAGATTAAACAATGCCGCTTCAAGACGTAGACGTCATAGTACCGTTAATAAGCCGTCTGAATTTTGAGTTTTATCAAGTGTTTGACATTGAGGAGACCTGTGTCCCAGCAGACATTATTAGCTGAGTAGGCTTGCTTATGTAGGCAATAATAGTTTTTTCTACAACCCGAGATTAATTAATCTGAAAACAAAAGTTTGAACCTACTGGGAATCTGTACAATATTAAGATATAGCATGACGATTGTGTATGAGAAAGGGAGCATGGGGAGTGGGGAGGCCTTTGCCCTGCAGTAGAACACAATATAGGGTAATAAGAAAAAACCAATCTGTTGATAAAAGAAAATTACAGTCACGCATGAAAACAGATATAATATACCTACCTACACATCAAAATTTCACGACCGAGGCAACCGTTATCGAGACAGAAACACAGGTGTGTTTGATTTCGGCCCAAGCTATACCCGAAAATTTTCGGGTTCCGTTCGACAACGTTTATCGTAGATTCTCAGTAACGCTTTTGGTTATCGCCGACTTTCAGACCACGCCTTAAAAGTGCATGCTTGTAACTATGTAATATTGTTATACGTGCTATCGTGCTACATATTATTATGTGCAACATTTACCTCATCCTTGTTAAAAAAGAACTGAAAAAAAGGAAGCACGGTTAACGTTTAAAAGCTTCATTCAGCGTTATTGTACTTAAAGTTAATAGGAACGTTTACGTACAAAAAAAATCTGTTTAGTCTGTCAGTTAGATTATCGAAAAATTTTGGTAGGTACGTAGTTTTTGTTTTATCAAATTATTAAAAATTGACGAAAATAAAATGAGTCAAATACGTCACTCGCCGGTAAAAATGTACTGAATTGTGACGTCACACGAGTTTTCGAAGCACTGTCGTCTTCATTTTTTGAAACTTACTTACATAAATAAAAAATATGTCCAATATTTCTCGATAATATAATCTAACTGACGGACTAAACAGATTTTTTTTGTCAGGAGACATCCCTACATCCCTATTAGTACGCTAAAGGACACGTCGAAGCTGTGACGGTTGTTGAAACTTCCATATTTAATTTTCGCGCGAAACGGAGCAGCTGTCTCTATTATGGGGGGAAAATCGATAGTTTGTCATTGGATAGTCCACTTTTTGTGCGGAGACAATCTATTAATTCTGTGTACTTGTACCTGTTGTCTGTCCCTTGTACCGTCACTGCTTTGGGTTTTTGATTATGACATTTATTCAGACAGCTTATTTAGTGATTTTGTAACGATTATTTCAATGACGTTAGGTATTCCCTGGGTTAAACTGAGGTATGAGGGCTAAATTAATAATGTATTTAGTTAGACTTAAACACAGTCTTCGTGATGACCAATATCGACTTTTTGTTCAAATAGGTACTTTTATCTTTATTTCGCATCTCGCTTTCAGATAAGTAGGTACTTCTCTTTTACTTTGGACATAGTCCCGCTGAAATATTTTTGAATTGGGATTATGATATAAATAGCTGGATCTAGTCAAATCTGTCAAAAATGTCACAAACATCTAACCTTGGTATTTGTTACTACATCATGGTTACTAGGTACCGTGTTCTCTATTTTTATTACAACCTAATGCTGTTAGATTTTCCTCCCACTGACTGCAGCGTACTGTAATAATTCTAATTTTATAACGTCTAAGAGAATTTTATTAATTTACCACTCACGCTGGTAAACCGAGAATTTAGATGACGCGATCTGAGTAATTCGGTATTTTTATTTCAATCGAATTGTACATTTCTCTCAATGCAATTTTACTTCTTCTTCGACATTATGGAATCATTTGGGAGCTCAATTTGCAAATAGCGATACACATACACACCGAATAGAGGTGATCAAGACATCTAGAGGGACTGTCTCGAATGCCTGATGGTTTTGATGGTATGGCGGTCAAGGACAGGTCAAAGAAACCCGGTAATTTCGAAAGGCGTTAGACTGACGAAGTGACGATATCGTCATAGTTGCGCGGAATACCTCAAATACCTGAGTGAGGGCCTAAATTACATTGCATCAGTGATCACGATATTGGAATTTGCGCATAAGGAGAGCTGTAATCATAGTAGGTACCTAGTCATTTAAATTTATTATTTGTTGTTGTACAGAAATACACATGACTATGAGTTATAGATAGCCCGCTGACAGACAGATGGACGGACAGCGGAGGTTTAGTTATAGGGTCCTGTTGGTTACACTTCGGGTACGGAGTCCTAAAAAGAAGTTGAGCCGCTTAGTCGTAGTTAGTAGAAATACGCAACGCTTCGAAGACGTTTGTCACTTTGTTAGTCGTCTACTAGGCCTTCTGGACCAAGAAAGGAGGCTTCAGATCATCAGCCTATAATGTTCCCACTGTAGGGACGCAGGATGGGCTATATATATATTGTTGGCTCAAAGTCACGACATCAGCCAGTAACCGTGCGGTTAGCGTCAGGTCGACGTGCGGCAACCGACAGAAGTTCATAAAACGAGGCGAGCGGCGGTGCAACGGTCACTTTTTGCTTGGACGGCGCTCGGAAAGGACTTGCTACCCGACTATTATCGTGTGCTTCGCTAGTTTTGGTTTATGTTTTTGATCGTGTACTGATTATTCCATTTGCTAGTGCTATTTCTATTTGATTATTGTTTAAAATGTTTGTCTTGATATTTTTGTAAAAGTGTAATTCAAAAGATATTAAACATTGTTTATTTTGTTCACGTATTTCACTTCTGATTCCTAATATCAGAAGTGGGATAAAGATTCTTTTCGCCCACAAGTTAAAAACTAGTTTTCAGGCTTTTAATTTTAGATAAAAGCGGGTAGTAGTTAGCAATGGATAGATCGAGTTGTTCGCGTTCAAAAACTAGTGCCTTGCGTTCTAAGCGATCTCGTAGCCACCATAAGTGGAGTGGAAGGTCACGTATAGCAAGTTTCGGGATCCGATCGCCGTTCCAAGCGCGAACGAGATCGTCGTAGGAGCCGCGTGAGGACGCGAAGTCCTGTGTAACCGCTCTCGCGGTTGAGGCGACGCTCCGGACAGGATTGGTTTACTTTCGTTCCTGATACAAGTAAGATCGAACCATTTTAATATTTCGTTGGTTTAGTAGTCGTAAGCGCGACTATGAGCATGAAGGTTCTGGGTTCGATTCCCGGGTCGGGCAAAGTGTTATTTTCTGGATTTGTGCCCTGTTGGTGACAATGGGCTCACCCCTATTACATGGTTAAGCTTATGTCTTAACATAACTGGCGAAATGTGGGTATACTGGGTACCTCTGCCTAACCCTTCGGGGATTGCAGGCGTGATGTTATGTGTGTGTTTATAAGGTCACTGGGGTGATTGGCAATGCCTCGGACGCATTGGTGGTTATTTACATGGTGGTGCTAATACGTCGCTTAACGATTGGTTGACCAATAACAGCACGTGGACTCATTTTAAACACGAATTTCGGTCATTGTGTCCGCGTGAAGTCGATATGGTCACTGTGCTATAATGACGTTATGAATACAAGTATCTGTATGACCTACAGATAGTTTTTTTTAAGTCGGGTACTTGTGTATGTTAGTTTAAATATTTGTGAAGGTACCCACGATACAGGAGAAATTCCTGGTGAGGGGCAACGTTGTGATTTGTGATATCTGATGCTCAAATAAAAGCCGCAATTATGAACAAAACAAAATACAGTCAAAAGTCGTTTTCCGTATATTTGAAACCAAAAAGTGCAGTTGTTGGCACATCAAACTCGAATAATCATGGTCTGCGTAAATGCAAACCCCTACGCAATATGATCAGTTGACTTGTTTTCGTGTGAAGACGTAGGCCGTATACAGGTGCACTGTAAAGTCTGATAAGTTTTGCTTTATTATAGAAGTTGCTTTTTATTACACATGATAGGCTAAGAAAGATGCCAATGAGTTACGTATCAGTTTTCAGTTGATGTTTATAAGGATTTTGATGAAGTAAAGTTGTGGTTGCAAGCCAAGAGATTCTATCGGCTGTATTGTGTTAGACAGTACCAGTAATTATTGTGTAGTCGTAGTCCGATTAAAATTGAAGGTTTTTGAGGAAACTCGAGTAGACAGTGGGTGTAGTTGTTGTATGTTGTGCGTTGTGCGTTTAGCTCTGGTTGAGGTGTAGTGTATAAGCTGTATTTTAATGTATACCTATAATACCTATGTATGTTACACGTGTACTTAAATATCAATAATTACTAATAAACGAGGCAGTTGTCAACCAGCAGTCAGAGCGTTTACTTCTCCTCTATACCCAACCTTTACATGGCGACCCTGCCATGTTTGGTCATGGGGTGTCGGGTCGCGAGGCAGCCGCACTTCGTGGGTGGTACAAACTCTCGTTCTAAGTGTACGTTGCGTTATTGAATTTTGTTCGAAAACCTTCATAAAAAAGTTTATACCTAATGTGCAATTCTAATACTCCAAAACGAGAAGAAGTTATAATAAACCAGAATGGCATTGGATCGTCTAATGTGGCTACTGCCGACCAGCTACAATTTCATCTTTCTGCAATAAGCATCGTTATGATGATAATTCTGGGTTTGTTGTTGATATTGGCAGCCTATTTCCTGTACAAGTGCTACAAGAACTGCCATCATACGTGGATTAATGACCAGATACTTCGTCAAACTTTGAGAAATTCCTTTTCTCGTCGTGGTCGTCGAGGAACTGCAGAAGGAAATAGATTTTCGGCGTTCAATACCAGGTGTACGTCGTGTTCAAACAGTTCCGGGCCATCACTTCCTAAAGAAGAGTTCGTGCTTAAACCGAATGTGTGATATCGTAAGAATAACGTAAAAGTGAAGTGATAAAAGTGCGTTCTGTGCGTGAAAGTGAATGGAAACCGGCGAAAATGCGTTGAACTATGGTAACCCGATGTATTTAACCTTTTATTAGTTATTAAGAGTATGCTAGTTATTTCATTTTAATATGACAAATTATGGCTCATGAGCTCAGCTCAGCTTATGAAAAATTGAAAAAAATTAAAGATAATTTATATAAACTAAGTTTAGAAAGGAGGACGCCAGAGCGTTTGCAAGAAAAGCTGACTGAAGCAACTATTGTGTTTAGAAGTTACTCTGTTTTACTTCCAAGCATTACGAGACAAATAGATGATAAGAAATTTAGTGGTGAAAATTTGTCATTGATTAAATCGCATTGTGATAAAATAGCAGAGTTGTATTCTCAAATACAAGAGTTTTGTAATAAGTTACATATACGTGAAACTGTTAAGGGTAGTTGTGAACAATTTGGCTTAACATCAAATCTCGAATCCAAAATGGAGTTTAATTTAAAAGTAGCCCTGAGTTTGTTACCAGTTTTGAATAATGAGGAATCGACGACTCGTCAATTAATTGATGGTATAGATTACTATAGCTCTACCTTAGAAACCGAACAGTGTAAATTAAGTTTAGTAAACTTTGTCTTAAAAAGTCGTCTCTCGCAACAAGCGAAATTAAGACTTAAGTCCGATTATCCATCTATTGAAGCATTACTAACTGATATGCGTACGATTCTTCTGCCTAAGAAGAGTTCTGTCGCCTTGCAAAGTAAACTTCAAACTTTGCGACAAGATCAAAAGTCGATTAATGATTACGGTAAGGAGTTGACTGAGCTATTTATGGATTTATCTATAGCGCAAGCCGAAGGCAAAACCGAAAATCTCAAGATTTTACAGCCACTAAACGAAAAACAAGCAATTAAACGTTTTGCCGACGGATTACGTAATAGAAGACTCGGTACGATAATAGCTGCACAAAAGTTTGAATCCTTAAAGGACGCTGTGCAAACAGCTATAGATGAAGAGACCATTGCAATGCCGTCTCAGTCTGAAAATGTATTATCTTTTAATAGGAACCGTAATGATTACTATCAAGGTCAGCGTTATCGAGGTTTTTCTAGAGGCACCCGCCAGTTTCGAGGTGCCTCCACGTCTAATAATTTTAGTAGGCCTACCGTCCATCGTGGTACGACTTTCTACAGAGGCCGTGGTCGTCCGTACCAGAACTATAGTCGTGGACAGCCTAAACAGAATCGAGGTACGTACTATCATTCTAATAACAGGAATAACAACCCTAGAGGTTATCAACGGAACGTGCAACGTAGTGATGCAAACATTCACGTTGTAAACGAGGACGAACCCACAAAAACTAATTCAAATGGGGAGCAGAGCAAGTTTTTTCGTGAATAATGGGTTTGTATTTGCAAATAATAGTCATTGTTGCATAGAATTATACGTAGATAAACATAACTACTTATTTTTAGTTGACACCGGCGCATCAATTTGTGCCATTAAATATAAACATGTTATTGAATTAAACATACCAATCCATAAAGAGAGCATTAACATAAGCGGAATTGGTGGTACAATAGAAGCAATAGGATATGTTTATTTAACTCTAAGCGATTGTTATGATAGAGGACATTTGTTTAATCATAAGTTTTATGTTTTTAAATCGTTACCGTGTATGGCACATGCTATTTTAGGACAGGATTATCTTACGAAATACAATGCTATATTAGACATTAGTTGTAAAACTTTGACATTAAATAATAACAACAGTAATGAGAAAGTAATTTTGCCTTTAAAATCGAAAAGGTCAACGTTTTCTTATAATTTCACTTTGCCGCCAAGGACCGAATCAATTCATTACATACCTACTCACATTACCGAAGAGTGTCTTGTTTGCTCATCTGAATTACAAGAAGGAATATTCATTGCTAGCGTATTAGTTAAACCCGAAAATGGTATGATACCTATTTTAATCCTAAATACAAATGAAAGTGAGGTTCACCTTGATACAATTAAACCAACCTTACATAAAATTAGTGACTATAATTTATGTACGTTTGAACAGTATACGAATTTGAACGCAGACCGTGTTAAAAAATTGTTTAGCTTACTAAATTTAAATCATTTGAACGACGAAGAGCAAATCACGATTGAAAATATCTGTGCGAAATTTTCTGATATATTTTTATTGCCAGGTGATAAGCTAACGACAACAAACATTTACAAACATCAAATTAATTTACAACCCCATGCTCAACCAGTCTTTAGTAAACCGTACAGAATACCACATTCGCAAAAACATGAAGTAAATAAGCAGATTAGTAACATGTTACGGCAAGGTATAATCGAACCATGTCAATCAGAATGGTCAAGTCCATTGTTATTGGTCCCTAAAAAGGTAGACAATACAGGCAATAAGAATTGGCGCTTGGTAATTGATTATAGGAAATTAAATAACATTATACAAGATGACAAATTTCCTCTACCTAATATAACTGAAATTTTGGATTCCCTTTCAGGATCTATATACTTTTCTACTCTTGACCTTTCCAATGGGTATTACCAATGTGACCTTGATCCCGAAAGTCGGAAATATACAGCATTCTGTTCTGGACAATATAAAGTTCCGGGTAGCGTGGATAAAAGTACTGCTTCCGTATCAGGACAATACCAGATGACGAGAATGCCAATGGGATTAAAAACAAGCCCTAATGCCTTTTCAAAAATGATGACTGTTGCAATGTCGGGTTTGACCTACGAAAAGTGCTTAGTATACTTAGATGACCTTATTATTTTTGGTAATTCATTACAAAACCATAACAAAAATCTCATAGATGTTTTTAATAGATTGCGTCAGGTCAATTTAAAGTTAAATCCTCATAAATGTAACTTTCTTAAAAAGGACATATTATATTTAGGACATGTTATATCGAGCGAAGGTGTTTTACCTGATCCTGAGAAAATACGTGCTTTAAGTAACTGGCCAGTTCCGAAAAATATTGAAGAAGTAATTAGATTTGTCGCGTTTACCAACTATTACAGAAAATTCATTAAAAACTTTGCCAATATAGCGTATCCCCTAACACAGCTAAATAAGAAAAATGCATTATTCATATGGGATCAAAAATGTCAAACCGCTTTTTGCACTTTAAAGTCAATAATTTCGATGGATCTATTTATATGGCCGTACATTTGTAATTGAAACCGACCATAAGCCACTAGTTTACTTATTTGGCATGCGAGACCCATCTAGTCGCCTTATGAAGTTCAGACTTCTACTTGAGGAATATGATTTTATCGTAGACTATATCAAAGGATCCACAAATATTCCAGCTGATTCAATGTCACGATTACCTATCACATCAACGGACTTAAAAAATATGCATGAAAGTATAATCACAGTAATGACACGTTCGCAACATAAAAAAGAGCTCGAGTCGCAACATAGAAAAGAGCTCGAGTCGCAACATTCCCCAAGTGCTATGGGTTCTACTGACGTTTGGCCTGCGCAACCAAGAGTCGTGGAGATCCATAGTAGATCGAGGATGTCTATAGAACTTAAATTTATAGAATATGAAGAGTTAAATAACCTACGTAGGGCAAATGAGATAGAAATAAAAAATAACGTATTTTGTTATTCGTCATCGAGAATGACTTTATTTATAAATCCAGTTTCCCAATCACAATTGACGCCAGCCGCATTTGTGAGGGAACTGAAATATTTTTGTGAAAAAATTAACGTGCACGAATTAAATTTTATAAGAAGACAAAATTACGATGAATTTATTAAAAAAATAATTACAGAAATGAAGTCGTATAGGAACTGGACTGGACCGCGATTGTGTATTTTAAATGACGTAAGAATTATTCAAAACAAAGACGACCGAAAAGTAATATTGAATGATTTTCATCTTCTACCAACAAGTGGCCACGCTGGTATAAGACGAATGTATAATAACATCAAGAAATATTATTTTTGGCCAGGTCTTGAAAGAGACGTAAAAGAATTTATTAAGAAATGTGACAAGTGTCAAAAACAAAAACATAGTTCTCATTATGTTAAGGAGCCGTTGGTTGTTACAACGACAGCCAATTCGGCGATGGAAAAAGTTTTCCTAGACGTAGTAGGACCCTTAGATCGCGATGATTTTAATAATTCATATATTTTAACTATTCAGTGTGAGTTAAGTAAATATGTAGAAGCCTATCCAATGAAATCTAAAAGTTCTGAGGAAATAGCGAAAACCTTTGTTAATAATTTTATACTTAGATTTGGTATTCCCGCTAGAGTAGCTACTGATAGAGGAACTGAATTTATGTCATCTATTTTTAAAGAGACATGTAAACTTCTTAATGTAACGACTTTAAACTCAACTGCATACCATCATGAAACAATAGGTTCCCTAGAAAATACTCATAAAAGTTTGGGTAATTTTCTAAGAATTCAAACGAATAACCATTCGAGTTCATGGAGTACATGGTTACCCTTTTGGTGTTTTGCCTATAATACTTCAGTTCACACCGCAACTAAATTTACGCCTTTCGAACTAGTATTCGGAAAAAGATGTAATATACCATCCAATTTAAGACAAAAATCAGTAGACCCTCTTTATAACTATGATAATTATCCCTTAGAATTGAAATACAGATTGCAGACATCGCAAAAAGAAGCGTATGATAATTTAGTTGAAAGTAAATCATTAAGAAAACAAAGGCATGATCTAAAGTGTAATCCAATTACGTATAAACAAAATGACTTGGTACTTGTGAAAAACGAGACTGGAACCAAACTACAAAGTATTTATAATGGACCATATTTAGTTATCAAAGATGTTTCGCCAAATGTTGAAATATTAAAAGACAATGGGAAAATTGATTTAGTTCATAAGAATAGGACTAAGCTATATTATTCATAATATTTTCTTGTTAATTTTAGCATGTTAAGCTTTGTACTCTTTTACTTACATACTATTATACAATTTGATAGAAATAAGCAAAACTGTAAGCATACTGTACTAAAATGTTTATTAAATATTACTCATGTTATATCATAAAACAAAATAATACTTTCATATTATTTTATTTTATTTCCTTTCGGGGAAGGTGTAGTGTATAAGCTGTATTTTAATGTATACCTATAATACCTATGTATGTTACACGTGTACTTAAATATCAATAATTACTAATAAACGAGGCAGTTGTCAACCAGCAGTCAGAGCGTTTACTTCTCCTCTATACCCAACCTTTACAGAGGTCAGGATCTGGAAAGACCGTAGTGTTAAGTCAAATAGTGATACACACGGGAGATAGACTTGTTTACTAGTCAGTTAGTGATCTGTGGTTTTACTCGATGATTTTTGTGAACCTGGCATTTTTTTGACGCAATAATGTTTTTAAGATCGATTTAAACGACAATGGTAGGTACATGACCCAGGGTGGTTGATTGTTGTATTTTCGATAATTTCCAGTTTAGCCGCGTTTGATTTTATCAACGAGAGTGGGACCTAATGGATGTTTGGTCAGGTTCTGTCGTAGATTTGTCTCTTTGCAGAGTAACCATTACATAAGAACGTGTGGTTTGGTGAAGCGCGCGGCCTCAGCTGCGTGTGTGAAAGTCTGTGTGATACGCTAACAATGTGCCTATGTCAACAGCTACTGAGGGGTATGCAAACTTGGAGCCTATGCCTACAGTGTGTGTGGAAGTCGACATCTGAGGGGTATGCAAACTTGGAGCCTATGCCTACAGTGTGTGTGGAAGTCGACATCTGAGGGGTATGCAAACTTGGAGCCTATGCCTACAGTGTGTGTGGAAGTCGACATCTGAGGGGTATGCAAACTTGGAGCCTATGCCTACAGTGTGTGTGGAAGTCGACATCTGAGGGGTATGCAAACTTGGAGCCTATGCCTACAGTGTGTGTGGAAGTCGACATCTGAGGGGTATGCAAACTTGGAGCCTATGCCTACAGTGTGTGTGGAAGTCGACATCTGAGGGGTATGCAAACTTGGAGCCTATGCCTACAGTGATGTGGAAGAAGTCTGTGTGATATGCTAACAATGTGCTTATACATCCCTATGTTCCTATTGGTATTCTTGTCTGACAAGTTTTGTTTGGTGAATGTTTCTTTGAATTTGATTCTCGACTTGAATGTTCCTTAATGAATGAGATTACTCTTTTGTTGTACTACTCGGTTAGAGAGCCTTGGTGTTAAAGGTTTTACTCGATGATTTCAGCAGTTTTTGTTGCAATTGAATTTTTAAGGTTGGTGTGAAGCACTATGGTATATGACTCAAGGTAGTTGAGTGTGGTATTTTCGATAATTTCCAGTACATTTGATATTAATGAGAGTCGAATTTGGTGCCACCCAATGGAACTAAAGTTTGGTCAGGAGTGATCGAGCGGAACAAAATTCTGTTGTAATTGTAAAGTTTGTTTGCAGAGTACCTAACCATTACACAAGGATGTGTGGCGTGTGTTTGGACGCAACGCAACGCTGCTTGGCCTTAGCAGTGGTTGCCAGGGCTTTGCCACAGTGACGCCGTGAACGTGCACGTCGCTGCAGGGCGACCGCGCGCCCTACTGGCGTTACCGAGCGCGCCTTACCGGCGTTGCTGAGTGCGTCGCTGCAGGGCGACTGCGCGCCCTCTTGGCGTTGCTGAGCGCGTCGCTGCAGGACGACTGCGCGCCCTCTTGGCGTTGCTGAGCGCGTCGCTGCAGGACGACTGCGCGCCCTCTTGGCGTTGCTGAGCGCGTCGCTGCAGGGCGACTGCGCGCCCTCTTGGCGTTGCCGACAGCGCGGCAGCGTCGCTGCGAGCCGACTGCGCGCCATACCCGCGTTGCCGAGAGCGTCGCTGCGAGCTGACTGCGCACCCTACTGGCGTTGTCGAGCGTGTCGCTGCGGGCTGCCAGCGCGCTACTGGCGTGTACAGCGCGTGGCTCCGGGCTGCCAGCGCGCTACTGGCATGTACAGCGCGTGGCTCCGGGCTGCCAGCGCGCTACTGGCGTGTACAGCGCGTGGCTCCGGGCTGCCAGCGCGCTACTGGCGTGTACAGCGCGTGGCTCCGGGCTGCCAGCGCGCTACTGGCGTGTACAGCGCGAGGCTCCGGGCTGCCAGCGCGCTACTGGCGTGTACAGCGAGAGTCTCCGGGCTGCCAGCGCGCCCTTCAGGCGCAGTTGTGCGTGGCACTCCACTGTGCCAGCGCGCCCCACAGGCGCAGTTGTGTGCGGCACTCCACGGTGCCAGCGCGCCCACAGGCGCAGTTGTGTGCGGCACTCCACGGTGCCAGCGCGCCCCACAGGCGCAGTTGTGTGCGGCACTCCACGGTGCCAGCGCGCCCACAGGCGCAGTTGTGTGCGGCACTCCACGGTGCCAGCGCGCCCCACAGGCGCAGTTGTGTGCGGCACTCCACGGTGCCAGCGCGCCCCACAGGCGCAGTTGTGCGTGGCACTCCACGGTGCCAGCACACCCCACTGGCGTTGTGAGACACGCTATCAAGGAGACAGCGAAGACTCAGCCGCCTTGTTGGAAGCTGACGAGGACGTCAGAGCGTCAGGAGAGGCCGTGTTGGCTCAAAGTCACGACATCAGCCAGTAACCGTGCGGTTAGCGTCAGGTCGACGTGCGGCAACCGACAGAAGTTCATAAAACGAGGCGAGCGGCGGTGCAACGGTCACTTTTTGCTTGGACGGCGCTCGGAAAGGACTTGCTACCCGACTATTATCGTGTGCTTCGCTAGTTTTGGTTTATGTTTTTGATCGTGTACTGATTATTCCATTTGCTAGTGCTATTTCTATTTGATTATTGTTTAAAATGTTTGTCTTGATATTTTTGTAAAAGTGTAATTCAAAAGATATTAAACATTGTTTATTTTGTTCACGTATTTCACTTCTGATTCCTAATAATATAATCTCACACGCAAGCCCAGTGCGAGTTGGTAGATGTCACATGTCTTCGAATTTTTTGGTTCTATAAGACATGCCGGTTTCCTCACGAAATTTTCCTTCAACGTTTTCAGAGCAGCGGTGATGAAATAAATTACACAAAGTAATGTGCCTGCCTGGGTTCGATCCCACGATTTACTGTTCGTAAATCGGGGCCGCCACCACTGGGCCACCGCTGCTCAAAGGAGGCTTGCTTTTCGTCGTATACCCAACCGTGCGTAATTTCGCAATGACATAAGGCTCAATTTCGTGTGTGAAAATTGGCTTTTTCATAAACCACGTGTTTGCTTCAGGTTTTACGATAAGTAAATCGTACGATTCGTACGAAATAAATGCTTTTGATTATCATATCGATTTTATATTATCGATTACGGAGTCGTTTCGAATTATGAGTACTCAATTATAATGTTTATTAATTAATTAAAATTAATTAAACTATTACGAAGAAAAGGTGGTAAAGTGAAGTTCAAATAAAAATTGCATTGAGAGTTCATATTAACAAATCTGATAACTTAACAAACCTTATTTTTAACGCGCAAAAACTTAGTTTAGCTTCGCTAAAATATTCCTTTAGAATTGTATTGTGATGCTACTAACAAAAATACCTTGATTAATATTTTTTTCAAGCACAACACACAAATCTGCACAAACATGCAATATTACACACCGAAAACCATTAATAATGCAATAGTTATTAGCAATAGTTATAAAATATATAAAAGGACATCTTGAGTTGTAGTTGACACATTAAAACTAGAATTTATTGACATTTGATGACTATTTTATTAATGTATGATGAGTTGTACACGCAACCACCAATCAAGATTTATACAAAACCAGTATATGTAGATCTCTCATAGTATGGTGGCGAAGTCATGTTATACTGGAAAATGTATAGCTTGATGTGTACCTATGCATTTAAGAAAACTAATTTAAAACTAAGCACACATTATCAAACAGATTTTTCGATAACCATTCAAAGAATGATGAAGTAATTTCTCAGCAATAGCCCGGAGTTTGTATTAAAATTGGTGCCAGGCTTATGGCAATAGGCTTGCCCCTTATTACATGGAACTTTAACATAGGTACACCTTACATTAGACAATGGGTGTGTACTATGGAGTTATAAAAAGATTTAATCGCTTTAGCAGTTATTAGTTTCCATGGCACGGTTGGCCATTAACAACAGATTTTATCTGGTTTCTCATAATTATTTTTATTTTTAAGAATATTAAGGCAATTATCTCCGACCTCTTGCGCTTTTGCAATAACTTGGCAGATTTGAGACGCAATTTTTATCAAATAACTACCTTACAATTATCTATTTTTAGATACCCATTTTATTTTGTAGATAGTAGATATAGTCTTTAATTTTATTTATAATTTGATAATGTGTGCCCAGAGTGATTCATACCTGCTTATGTTTAATTTTTGGTAACTCCTGATATGCACTCTCTAACTTCGGATTGGTTGGAGCTTTCTTTAGCCTTGTGTTCTTAATACCTAATGATTTTCCGAATGGAGCAAACCAGTACCTGTAACAAGGATTGATTATTATATTTAGAAAAGTCTGGCTTGAAAGTTTCCCGTCGGGGTTGCGGGTTGTTCAAGAGATACCTCATCCTCGACATAAAGGGCCAGGAAGGAACATGGGTGGTTTTTAGTCAGTAGAAGTCTGACATTCCCATTCGCTCTGCCCAAGAGCAGGTGGGGTTATTCGACTTGTCAAAAAAAAAAGGCTTGAAAGTTTATTTAAAAATCAGCCCTCACTGTACCATATTTCGTCATCATCATCTTTCAAACACTCTCATATTTTTTTTTAAATATGAATTCTCTGTCCTTCCAAAAATAAATAATCAATAAAAGATTATAAATTATCAGGTCATGTTGCAGATAGATAAGATAAGAATACACCTGGTTTTCTTTCCTACTTTAAATTATTTAGTGTTTATTTATTTTATTTAAAACTGTGCTTAAAAATGATTGAATAATATAAATTACAGTCAACTTTAGTTTTTTAAATTAGCTGAATTGAAATTCAAATACATTTATTTTTTGAACACAGCATATTTACATATAAAAGCTAATTTAAATGAGGAATGATATTCTTAAAATAATAAGTATAACAGATGTAATTTTGTTTGTTCACAATTCCATATTATGGATGTTGGTTAATTGTTTCATGATTGTATTCATTATCAGAATCAAAAACTTCAATTTAAATGGCAATAAAAACAATGTGCTAAGACCATCTGCAATATTATTACTCATTTATATTATAATATTAAAGCATACATTGAGTGCATAATTTATTCATAGGTACTTCTGAGCTACTTTTGAATGCAAGTCTTCTAAATAAGTTAGTTTGTTTTTCTGAATAAAATTGACATCATTTTGTTAAGGTTGCTGCAATATGCGACCTCATTAAGTTTAAAAAGAAGACGTGTCACTTGTCTTGTGAAAAATGTGTCAAAATATAATATTGTTTTATAAAGTTGAATTTAAATAAAATTAAATAGTTGCACTCTCTAAAGATCTGTATTTATTAGTTTTATCAGGTTATGGGCCTTTTTACCCAGAAATAATCGGACATGGATCTCGCTAAAATACAAATCGCAAAACTAGAGGGTACCAACTGGGTACAATGGAAATATCGTATGACGGCACTTCTACGAGGAGTGGAGAACCTTCAAGATATAGTACTAGGTAACATAAAAAGACCGGAAATACCTGCAAGTGGGGCTGGTGATAAAGCTGCTGCAGATTTGGCTCTTTATGAAGAAAAGGTTAAAAACTTTAACAAATTGGACAGTACGGCATTGTTACTGATAACGAACAATATTGCTGACGACACATTGGATAAGGTCATCAGGTTCACAACGTCAAAGGATGTATGGGATGAACTGCACAGATTGTATGAAGGCGTGAGCGAAGATCGTCTGTATGATTTGTGTTTGCAGTTCTTCAGTTACAGAAAAGATCAAGGTGATGATATGGCGACGCACATCTCAAAATTGAAAAACGTCTGGTTCCGGTTGAGGCAGGAGCTAATGAAAGAAGAGGAGTTGAAGGAACTTCCTGACATTTTATTAATCTGCAAGATACTCGACACACTACCAGAGAGCTATTTTTCATTTAAGTCGAGCTGGTTGCTTTTGTCTAAAAAGGATCGGACGGTTGAGAACATCACAAGCCAGTTGTGTGCATATGAAAAGGCGCTTGGAAACAACGGTAAAGACGGTGAGTCTAGTTGTGACGCCTTAGCGGTGAAAACAGGAAATAAATTTACTAAAAAGGGCAATGACGTCACTCGAGAGTCAAGTAAGAAAGTGAGATGTTTCAAATGTAAAGAAGTTGGACACCTCAAGAAAGACTGTCCTATAAGGAATGCTCAAGGCAACAAAGGAGTAAACATGTTGTTACAATCTGTAAATACTAAAGAATCTGAATCAGATAGAGATAACTGGTACGTGGACAACGGCGCTACAAATCATGTGACGATGCGCGCAGATTTGTTTCAAGATTTCAGATATTTTGATGTAGATCATACTGTAACAACAGCTGATGGAAACGTGATTAAGGCTATTGGGCAAGGATCACTAAGCATTGAAGCTACTGTTAACAAGAAGGTTGTCAAGTCAACATTGAGAGATGTTTGGTACGTTCCGAAGATTAGTAAGAATTTGTTTTCGGTGTTGTCGACACAAGATAAAAATCCAGGAAGCGTTTTTGAGTCGCGGGTCACTACTTGTTCAATGAAGATTGATGGAAAAATCTCAGTTACTGGAAATAGAGAGAGGTATGGAGGTCTGTACAGGCTCAACTGTAGGATTGTACCACCATCTAAAGTTGCTGTGAATTTGGTACAGAAAGTAGATATGTTGCAACTCTACCATGAACGCTTAGGTCATCAGAACAAGAGGCATGTTAGAAGTCTAATCGAGAGGGAATTCGGTATAAAAACTAAGGAAACTGGAGAATTATGCGAAGGTTGTATATTTGGAAAGTCACACAGACTGAAGTTTGGTGTACGGGAGAAAGCCAATGAGCCTGGAGAACGCATTCACACGGATGTGTGTGGTCCATTCCCTCTGTCGCTATCCAAGTATCGCTACTTTGTACTCTTCAAAGATGAATTTACGCGTTATAGATTTGTGTATTTCCTGAGAGAGAAGTCAGAAGTACATGAGAAACTCAAAGAAATGTTGGCATCTGCCAAGGTAGCTGGTCATACAGTTAAGGAGTTATTGAGTGATAACGGTGGAGAATTTGAAAATCGGAAGATACAGAAGGTAATGGCGGATATGGGTATAAAACAAAGATTAGTTATGCCGTACACCCCAGAACAAAACGGGTGTAGTGAAAGGGAAAATCGCACGATAGTTGAATCAGCGAGAGCTATGATGCATGCACACGAGGAACTACCTCAGACACTGTGGGCAGAGTTGGTGAACACTGCTGTTTATATTTTGAACAGGACAGGTCCAACAACAGTGGAACACAAGTCACCATTTGAGCTTTGGGTTGATAAGAAGCCACAAATAAAGCACTTACGAATAATTGGATCATCTTGTTACGCGCATGTACCGAAGCAGTCCAGAAAGAAGTTGCAAAAGAAAGCAGTGAAATGTAAACTTGTCGGTTATGATAATGATGATGGATACAGGCTGTGGAATGAGCAAAGCAACTCGTTGATTAGATCAAGGGACGTAAACTTTGATGAAAAACCCTTGGGTGCGGAAAGTCCAGTTAATGATTCAGGAATAACTGAAATAGAGATCCCTTTGGGATTGTCAAATCCAGTAAGTCAACCCCAGGTTGCTCAGAATGCAGAAGATTCAGGCAGTCGTGGAACAATCAACAATAATAGAATTCATGATAGCAATGAAGGTGTTGGTACCGGAATCGGGGACACTGAGCTCTTAGCTAGAGAAAATGAAAACACAGAGTTTGTTGATAGAGAAGACGTTCCAGCTGAAGACTTTGATGCATTTGATGATGCAAGGAGTGATGATTTAGAACAAAGTTTTGAGTTAGGGGGAGATATAGAAGTAGCAGTTAACGATCATATCCATGATGAAATTCCTGAACGGGAAATTATGGAACATGGTGGTAGGGTTCTTAGAGATAGATCGTTGCTTCGTCCACCTGAGAAACTCAAGGACTATGTTTTAAATATGGCTAGCTGTGGTTACCAAGAACCAAGTTGTTACAAAGAGGCCATCAAAAGCTCTGAACAGGATCTTTGGGAACAGGCAATGGATTGTGAGATGAATTCTCTAAAAGAAAATCGAACTTGGGTCCTTGTGCCACTTCCTAAGAACAGGAAGGCTATACCATGTAAATGGGTGTATAGAGTGAAGCTGAATGCTGACGGGTCAGTGGACAAATATAAAGCCAGACTTGTAATAAAGGGCTTTAGTCAAAAGAAAGGTATCGACTATGAACAAACATTCAGTCCAGTAGCGAAAATGGCAACTGTGAGAAGTGTGTTGGCTGTCGCAGCTAATGAGAACATGTCGATGTTGCAATTCGATGTTTCTACGGCATTTTTGTATGGAACACTTGATGAAGAAATCTTCATGAAGCAGCCTGAAGGCTATGATGATAGTTCTGGTCGGGTATGCTTATTGAAGAAGAGCCTTTACGGCTTGAAACAGGCTCCAAGATGCTGGAACAAGCGGATCTTGGACTTTTTCAAGGAGATTGGATTCAAAGTCAGTGATTCAGATCCTTGCTTATTCATCAGGAAAACGTCGTCTGGAGGAAAGCTTATAGTTGCACTATATGTTGATGATGGTTTGGTGGCTGCAACAAGTCAGAACCTTATTCATGAGTTTATAGCACAAATGAAGACTAAGTTTAAAATAACCACGAAGACAGCGTCATATTTCCTCGGTATTGAAATAGAGAAGACTGATGAAGGCACCAAGATATCTCAGGGTAGTTATGCAAAGAAATTGCTTAAGAGATTTGGTATGGAAAATTGCAGACCGGTAATGACACCAATCGTAACTGAAGACCAATGTCAAGACCAGTCATGTGATGTAAGAAGTTTGCTAAATAATTACAGACAAGTCGTTGGTGGATTGGCTTACCTAATGGTTGGAACTAGGCCTGATATTGCATATGCAGTCAGTGTGGTTTCTAGAAGTCTTGAAAATCCAAAAGAACAGGATTGTGTCAAACTTAAAAGAATACTACGCTATTTGCAATACGCACCAGAAAGAGGAATCCTCTACAAAAGAAGCTTTAAGACTGGCATTCTTCAAAGCTACAGTGATGCTGATCATGGAGGTGATTTGAACACAGGTCGTTCAACCACTGGTGTATTATGCATGTATGCTGGAGGTGCTGTGTCATGGATGAGCCAGCGTCAAACAAGCGTGGCTATATCAACTACAGAAGCTGAAGTCGTAGCAGCTAGTGAAGGGGCTCGGGAATCAATTTGGCTCCATAGATTAATAGGAGATATGACAAAATTGAAGGGCGTCCCTGAACTCAAAGTTGATAACGAAGCTGCTATCAAGTTAGCAGAGAATCCAGAGTACCATAAACGTACCAAGCACATCCGGATTCGACACTTCTTTGTAAGAGAGATGGTAACTAATGGAGAACTGCAAGTTAGCAAGGTGACCACGGAGAATCAGCTTGCTGATACTTTTACTAAGGCATTAGCTAGACCAAGGCTGCAGAAGCTCTTAAACCTAATGGGTCTCTATTGAGAGAAGATGTTAAGGTTGCTGCAATATGCGACCTCATTAAGTTTAAAAAGAAGACGTGTCACTTGTCTTGTGAAAAATGTGTCAAAATATAATATTGTTTTATAAAGTTGAATTTAAATAAAATTAAATAGTTGCACTCTCTAAAGATCTGTATTTATTAGTTTTATCAATTTTCCTATTTTTATGACAATTTATTTGGGGCACAGGATGACTTTTTCTAGTTTGAATATATAAGTGCAACATTTGTAGAGCCACTTTCATTTGAACTGATGTACCACAACAAAAGAGAAAATGCAGCAAATATACACAATGTAGACTAAACTAGACCCCTGAGCCTTCCTTCCCAGACCCTGAAGGATGCATTCTTCACTTATAGAGCGCTGAAAGTGCAGTACTTTCGCCAAATTGATATCTAATGAGTCATTGAGTGCATCAACTTCAACTTTATTCATCCGTGAGATGCAATGACATACATTCTAAAACCTAACGGCAGAAAGTAGGTTGAACTTACTTCTCCAGAGTGCGCCGTAGGAATATCAGCACCAGTGCCAAGGGCAGGGGGTACAGGAGATGCCTGTAGTCATTGTATATCACATCCTTGTCGGGACCCGGTGTTATATCTTCCCATGTAGTATTTGGCGGCAACCACACATCTTCATTCCAAAATTTGTCTAAGAGATATCGCAACATTATAAGCACTATTTGTCAAAAAATAAGGCAGCTTGCAAACACACTACTAAGGTCTCTAAATAATTTTATATCACGCCATAAACACACCCTAAAATATTTAGCGACGCGACCGTTCAACAGTCGACATGACACAGTTTAGAGAGTTTTGGTAGGTCTAATGTCAATGTCAGTGATGTCAATTAATGTCAGTTACATGTGCACAGGCTATGATACGGTAATAGTAGACAGATACAAAATCCTGCAACAAACAACGCGTCCATTTTCAAGGGTGAAATTAATTAAACATGGTATTTCTTTGTTTACTTTATCTGATGTTTTAATTAACATTAACAAAAATATTAATTGTAACCAATTATTTTATCAAAGGCTTAAATTATTCTACTTCTTCCTCAAAGACTAGTTTCCCAGTTTTCATTAGAAACGTCATTTTTTTCCATTCATTCGATTATTTTGTAGTTCATTCGAATTGAGGAAAAGAGAACGAGAGACCAATTAATGACTGTTTTAGAAAAAGACAGCACATAACCTAAGAATTTCTAATGATTTCTGAAGTGCATCTTCAATATAAACTAGTTCAAATTATTTTATTATTTAAATACGAAGTTTAAGTACGAGTAGCCATAAAAAATGACAGTGTACGTAACCCTTTAATGTCCACATGGGTAGAATCTTGTGTGAATGTACGTAAAGAATTTGTTAGGAGTTAATAATGTTATTTTGCCCGACGTGTGCTAATGTTCTTATGGTGGAGGAAGGTCCAGAGTCTGGACTGCGGTATGCCTGTAACACTTGTCCTTACATCTTTAATGTAAAGAGGAAGGTGTCCTCGCGGACGTTCCCTAAACTGAAGGTAACTCACTTAAATTACAATCAATTGCATCATGCTTCCATGCATGTTTGGAATCAATAGAATCCATACTTATAATCTTAAAAGTAGTTTTTTAAAGTTCCCTAGTAGCTTTAGAATCTTAGAGATAGGTCTACCTATAGAAAATGTTACTATAAAGTGGTCAACAAAGTTGCCACTAGTATTAAACAGGCAACTTACACATCCAATTTGATCTTTTTCAGGAACTCGACTACATTATGGGCGGAGCTGCCGCCTGGGATAACGTAGACTCGACAGATGCTGTGTGCCCTAAATGTGGACATGGTAAAGCATTTTTTATGCAACTGCAAACTCGCTCGGCCGATGAACCAATGACTACATTCTATCGCTGCTGTAACCACAAGTGTGCACACAACTGGCGTGATTAAGCTAAACTTAAACATTGTGAGAATTTTAAATACCATCTTAGTATTTAATTTAAGACTGTGCTAGATTGAGTATGAATTTCTTCCAAAAACTTAATTTACTACATAGTTATCTAGTTAGATATAAAGGCGCTACACCTAAAATGAAGATAGAAAAAATGGCTCCAGTAATATCAAGCTCTGAAGACTTTGCCTGTGCCAAGGCAGCGGAATTTTTGGGCAAGGGACAAGTCATAGCAGTGCCAACCGACACAATCTACGGACTGGCATGTAGTGCCAACTGTCCAGAAGCTATAAAAAAATTGTATGCAATCAAAGGCAGGGATTCTGCCAAGCCAGTAGCAATATGTGTGACATATGTATCAGATGTCAGAAAATGGGGTGAAGCTGGTCACCTGTCTGATGATCTCCTCAACAACTTGCTACCAGGACCAGTGACAGTTGTTCTAGAAAAGACTAAATATCTTGACAATCCATTCCTGAACCCTACAGCTACCAAAATAGGGATTAGAATACCTGATCATGATTTTGTGAACAGAGTTACAAAGATTTTTGATAAACCTGTTGCATTGACAAGTGCGAACTTTAGTAATGAACCTTCTACTTTGTCTATCAAAGAGTTTGAACATCTCTTTGGTAATTTGGGAGCTGTTTTTGATGGAGGAGTATTAAGTCGAGGGCTGGAGCAGAATAGGACTGGGTCTACAGTCATAGACTTGTCCCAAGCGGGTGCATATGATGTTATAAGAAGAGGAATATCTTATGACAGGGTAGTGAGGATTGTTGAAAGTTTTGGTTTAAAAAGTATTCTATAAGTTATTAATGTACCCTGTGATAGATTCATGTTTGGAATAAATGTTATATTTATAATGATTTGTTATTGTTTTATAATAACAACAAACTGGATGTCATCCTTGCGAATTGGAAAGTAGTTGCACAGAATCGTGATCGTTGGAAGGAATTGAGGGAGGCCTGTGCCCTGCAGTGGGACAATATGAGCTAGCTATAATAATAATTTTGTTTTATAGAACATTTATCTTTGAATATATCTAGAATGCAACAATTTATATTATTTTAATTTATACTTAAAAGAGGCATAACACTTTTGGTGCAAAGTACCCGACATATGGAGCATAACACTTTTGGTGCATAGCATTCAGCATGTTCCACCTTAGTCTAACAATAATTTGTTTGTGTACCCACAACCTGCCTTCAAGTCATTGCTAGATGACTTAACAATTTTGGGCATACTAAATAAAAATAAAATTCTGAAGTTTGCAGAGGTAATTAACTAACTTTTTTAGGGTTAAACACACCATAATAAAGTAATCTTAATAAATGTCTGTAATAAAACTAGTTTGTTATTAAAACAATTTTTACTTTCTGGATTATAACAAGAACAATTCAATCTTATAAATTATAATTTAGGCTAACATTCTTTTAACTCATTTTTACATTTACACAGTCCATGATGTAATTTACAATATTTTTAACATAAATATAATGGCAGTATTAGCGTTAGCAATAAGTACACTAGATAAGGAAAGAGAGAAACATAGGCTTATATATTGAGATACATCAGAGTTGACAGAACAACAATCTATGATTGAGGACTTGAGGTCTTACATAATAACAGCAATAAATATAATAACTAAATTACAATAAAATTTTACCAAGACTGTTGAGATGCCATCACATTAATCAATATGAGTTTTCTATCACTATTTTGCACTAAAACATAGGCCATATTACTTTTTTTCTAAAAAAGGTTTTCTACTTTCTGGCAGCTTAGCTTCTAGTTTTTGCCATCTACTAGGTGGCCAGACAATGTATGCTGCCCTGGCGTTAACTAAGCCCAATGAGATAGGCCCGAAGGTGTTGCTGTCAAGTGTGTGGCCAGTATGATCCCCTTCTACCCAACAATGTCCGTCTGGAACCCTCACATACTGCGTCTTGTAGCCTAGAGTACTCACAACATCACCCTGCAACCCAACAATGCGTTTGATAATCTTTTGATTCGGATCTTTCGGCGACACCAACGATATCACGTCACCTCTTCGCACATCATAGTCTCTGACCGACCACCTCGACAGGAACACATAGTCGGTGTTTTTAGAATCCGGGTTGAGCACCGGCTGCATGGATATACCTTCCACTCTGGCTACATAGCCCACCGTGTCAAGAAAGGTTATACCGATCGGTACACCTAAGATGACGGACTTGCATACACTTCTCAACCACATGAATATATCGGTATGTGATTTTGAAACCGTGATGTGTCCGGCATAGTAATTCAAGACATCAATAATTATACTATTTATTGTTAAGTAACATTTTTACTATTTTATTTTATTGAGGTAGATAGAAATGAGAATTTTGACTAACTGCTAAACAGGCCATTGACACTTTGACAGGTGTCAAGTTAGACAAAGACAAGCCAACATAGAAAAATAAATTTTGTTGAAGTTTTATTATCTGTGAAGAAAGCTTTTCATTTCATAGGTGCTTATTCGAGAATATCATCCCTGTCACGTCACGCTCATTCAGTAGTGAATGACCATAGACACTCTTCGGTCTTTACAAATACTCAAAAAAGTGTTGATGCTTTTAGTAAATTACAACCAACCAAACAGAAATTTTGGACATTTTATTTGTGTGTAGCGAATAATATCAATAGAATTAAGTTGAATAAACACAAGTTTGTAACAATCTGAACCTGAGGAGTAATCTGAAAACAATCCTTATTAGATGGAAGTGTTCCGCGGTCGAGAAAAACTTACAATCTGCATAATCAGCTGTCAGTGAGATAGATCATCTGTCCCTGTAAATATAAAAGCTAAGACAATCACAACACGTTTTAAGTTGATATGTGTGTATAATGAAGTAAACAATCGAGCTACGATGTGACCCTGGTTGCGCTCACGACAGGCAGCGATCTCGGAGCAGAAATGGGGTAATAACCTATCAGTGGAGTGAGGCTGGTTAAGGTATGGTTGGACTCCCGTGAGGCGGACGCACGAGTTTCAAGATCTGGTCATTGGTTAATGCAGAAATATGTCCGGCGACTACGCGTTCGCGGCGAAGATCGTGAGCCCGGTTAAGTGCAATGAGAAGCCCTGGGACCTGTGGGTCAGTGAAATAGGGCACTTGTCGCCGCGGCGGGATGATGACGCCACGTTCACGTCGCCGGCGGCGGTGGACGCCAAGGGAGGCGCGTCGGTGCGGCGCGTGCACGACGCGCACCCCTACAAGCAGGCGGTACAGGCGCGCGCGCGCCGCCCCGGCCTCAACCGCCTTAAGCGTGAGAGCATGAGTCTCCACGGACTGTTTCCTCAGATGGACAACTTGAATGCTGCAGTGTGTCATATGTGCGGTGTGATAGTGAAGTGTAGTGCGGCATACAGACACTTGCTCGAGTCCCATACGGGTGCTGAGCCTCTCCCCCCGCCTCCACCACCCGTCCTCACACACAAAATTCGTAGCCGACATAAAAAGGAACCTCCACCACCCCCCATCCCTGTAGATATACTCCCAGTGAAAATGGATTCTTCCCCAGTCCACTCTGCCACACCGCCATTGTCTAGGCTAATGTTACCACCGCAGACTGATCTACAGTACCTGGACGAGGCCAGCACATCCTCGGCTGTGACGGGAGAGGTGAAAGTGAGCATGGAGTGTGGCGAGTTACCAGTTGTCAGTATACAGGACACAGAAGAACTGCCCCTGGGTGAAAACTTAACAGATGATATTTTTGCAATAATGAACTCTGAAGGCATTCAGAGTGCAGATGACATCACAAATGCAGCAGACTGGAAAAATATTATCAGGGATATTGGAAACATGGGAGAAATTAATTTTCCCCAAGCTTCAGACAGTGTTCCAGCACAGGATTTGTATGCACCGATTCACACATCATCACTCTCAGCATATGCAATATCAGATTCTGATCTATCCAATATTCAATTTGCGCCTAACACATCCCCAATGTTGTCGACGGTGATGGAAGCTAATGTACTGAACCCACCACCACCACCTCCACCCTTGAAACCGGTGGTAACGCCGACCACCCCGTCGTCAAAATCGTCATCTAGGTCTAAAACTAGTAAAACGAAATTTAATTTACGAGAATACGATCCGAACAAACACTGCGGTGTGGTGAGCGGGGAGAACCCCAAGCCGTGTACGAGGTCACTCACGTGCAAGGCACACGCTCTGTCGTTGCGGAGGACAGTCGACGGGCGCTCCAAGCCTTTCGACACCCTGCTGGCAGAGCACAGAGCGTCCCGGGACGCGGGCGCGGCCGCGGTGGCGGCGGCGGCGGCCGCGCCAGCTCCCGCACCGCCGCCGCCGCTCGCGCTAGCGCCCGTGCCTCCGCCCGCCGCCCCCCTCAACCTCCCACCGCTCCTAGTCAATTCGTCGATAGACCTCAGCACCTTCAACGGCCTCACCGCCGAGCAGCAAGTCAACGACATCTACGCGAGTCTGCTCAGCGTGGAGGACCCTAACTCCGTGCTGCCCGACACGTCCAGCATCACGTCTCTGCTGAGCCAGCCGCTGGCTCCGGAGGCGTTCCTGATGCCGGACGACGCGGAGATCCCGCCCGACGTGCCCATCCTGCGCATAGCTTCGCCGCTGCCGCCACCGACGGCACGGCTGGACGATAAGCCGGACGAGGCACCGCCACCGCTGGTGCCGGGTGACGTGTGCTGGTACTCGTCGTGTCCGCGCCCGCTTGCGCTCTGCACCTTCAACGCGTCGCACGCCGGTGGCGCTATAACTATAGGTAAAAAATTTGCAACAGTGCGGAGTAACATAAAGTCTTCGCTTTCGCGGTCGCATGGCAAGTCGTCCGGCAGCTCGAACAATTACTATTATAATTCGAACGCCTTGTCGTTATCGAAGACTGTACATATAAACACTAGTAAAACTATAAAGCCCGAAGTGCGTAAACTGATAGTGACGTGCAGTAGTGGTGTGAGTGGGGCCGCCGCGGGCCCAGCCGGTAAGGAGGTGCAGCAGACGCTCAGCGAGCTGTTCGGCGGCGACGTGCGCGGGCTCAACGGGCACGCGGCGCACGCGGGCCTGGCTGGCCTGACGGGGCTGCACGAGCGCAGGCGTGCGCCGCTCAAGCACGCACCCGGCAAGCGCCCGCCCGCGCCCGTGCTCGACCTCGGTTTCTCGCTCGACCCACTGCTTGCCGACGAGAAGTGCTGAGCACTAATAAGCAATCATCGGTTGTGTAGTCACATAATAATTGTATATTTATTTTTCTGTAAAGAATCGAATCGGATTCACGTATGTAAAATGTAAAATAATCACGAATTTTCCCGAAAGGAATTTAATGTTATGATAATGTTAAATCTCATTTTTTTTCGTCGACAAGCG
The DNA here is from genome assembly GCA_949316265.1 of Diarsia mendica. Taxonomy (NCBI): domain Eukaryota; kingdom Metazoa; phylum Arthropoda; class Insecta; order Lepidoptera; family Noctuidae; genus Diarsia; species Diarsia mendica. Next base: position 13,033,276 of record OX438903.1, on the reverse strand, counting down.
AACTAATGTTTGTATTATTTTGTATATTATTTTGTAAGATTTTTTTAAATCCTTCTCCGATACGAGAGTCGGTAATGTGTCAATGAAGAATTAAAAATAGATTATTACAGAATGGTTGTATTTTTTCGAAATGACATATTACTCATTGTTGATACTGAATTGAATACTGATAAATGGCCTAGGATTAATAATGGTTTAATGTGATGCAAATTTCCATGTAAAAATATAAATACTATTAAAATAAGTATATCCGTAATAGTAAATCGCCTCCTTTGGAAAATAAAGGCAAATACCTCAATAACTAAAATAACTTGTTTTAATTGACCGGTTCGCACCTAAAAATGTATTGATATTGATATGAATAAATCGAGCGCGGGAACAGGTTTCCCATTAGTTCCTATGAGTGCTGCTAGAGTTGCGCTAGCGTCGTTATGCTTGTGTGAAGATTTTTTAATAGCCTCGTGTGAGTTTACCTTTGTAGATAAATAGCATAGATAATATGAATACTGATTCATGTTCTTTATTCACGTCCCACGATTTTGGCGAGGACACGCGAAGGTCTTCAGACAAGCAGTTGATGTTTGTACAAAAACTAGCTAACATGAGTTTACAATTGGCATGTCCACGCAAGCGTATAGGGGCGTGCGTCTCCTTGGTAGCGATGCATCTGTTATTATAATGGACGTGAACGATGCTAGCGCAGTAGGTAATCAAATCAAAGTCGCTACTTACGTTGCATCCGTTTGATATGTTATTTTTACACACAATAGGCCTGACTGTAACATGTGATTTCCGGTGGTACTGACTACTGACGTCTTCTAGCTCTTGATTGTTGGTTTATCCAATAAAAAGCTTTATTGCAGTCGGGGTCTTGCAGATTTTTCTAGATTACGTAAGTTGGCAGTTACATTGAAGGCCCTGTAACAGTTCATAGCTAGGTAGGAAATGGCTTCCCCAAGAACCATTCTATATCAATCATTCAAAAAGATTAATTCCGACGACCGAATCTCTTCTCGAATTGGTAATCAGAACAACCGTACCTTGTCTCAGTGTCTCTGCTTACCACCTGACGCAATGCTTTACACATCTCTGGTGACATACAAACACACATTACAAACATGTTACAGAAGAAAGCTTTCGACCGACTCAGCCAAACAGGACACGGAAACAAAATTTAAAACCTTAAACGTGTTTCCAAAAACATGACCTAGCGTACAGTATGCCACTTGTGCATAAGGGTAACCCTAGCTGCACCATGTTGCGACGCCACAGGTGTCAGGTGTCAGTCGGTGTCACCTATTATACTGAAACACCTGTATGAAGGATGATGGCAACAATGTGGCCACTCCTCAAAGCTACAGGTGGCCATACAAGTATTATACGAGACTAGATTACATTAATTCAATTTTCCATATTCTTTATAAACTACTTTAGGAAGTTATAACAATGTAATGCCTTGCCCATGAACTTCTAAACGAGGAACTTCTAAAGAAACAACTAGGAACACCTGTAGGTACTTCAAACAATAGTGTTTTCTGACTTCTCTGCAAAATTGCAAATGCTATCCTAATCGTCAGCACTAGCTGTGCTTAGCTTATTAGCTTTGAGTCGAATTAACTCGGTCCCAGACTCCCAGTTGAAGAGGGATTGTAGGACTAGAAGTCAAGTTTGGCTGTCAAATGAAAGGTCATACGTCAAAAATCTAGTAGGCTGATCTGCTTGTTACATTTTTGGTTCTTAGCAAACTGAAATCGCCATCTTAATTATCCACTATCATGTTTTGATTGCGCAGGAGTAGCCTGTATTGATCGGCATTTAAGTCCTACCACTCCTACCTACATTTTACCTGTAGGTTGACCTACGATTATTTTTTGGAGATAACTGTAGTGCTAGACTGCCTTGTTGGTCTAGTGGTCGCAAGCGCGACTGCTAAGTTTGAGGTCCTGGGTTCGATTTCCTGGTCGGCCAGTGCTATTGGGTTTTCCAAAAAAATTCTCAGTAGCAGCCAAGGAGTCTGGATTTGTGCCCAGTGTAAGTATGACAATAGTCTCGCCCCCTTTTAGAACTTAAACATAACTGGTGAAATATGGGTGTACTATAAGCTATTAGGTACACCTTATAACATACCCCTTCGGATTGCTGGCGTGATGTTGTGTTGTGTCATTATTTTAGTAGAAGTTTATTCTCCATCATCGGACGACAGCTGAATAACTCATCATAAACCATTGTAACTCGTTAGGTGACTGCTGTTTCTCCCCAGAAGGCGTTTTTGGTTTCTTCTCCTCTCCGCCATTTGTTTATCTTGACATGGTCATGTTTTGTGGAGGGATGAAACACATTATGTGATTAAAAAAGTGATAGATATAAATGTTGGTTGGATGGAGAGGGAGATTCGAGAAAGGCCAAAGAAAAGATGAATGGATTGTGTGAGGAATGATAATTATAAAAGACAAAGGAGTAAATGCCACCGTGACGTCTAACAGTGAAGAATGGAAAGAAAAAACGTATTGAGCCGACCCCAAATAGAAGAATAGCAATGACGGCACGATTGATGACGGTGATGGCTGAGCGATTCGACTACTGCGCCGCGTGTCGCGGGTTTATGTGAGTTTGAATGTTTGTAAACGCACCCAGGTACAGAAGAAATTCCTAGTTTAAATAAAATAGAATGGGATAAAGGCAGGCAGGAAGATGACTCCCCAATCATATCTTCAAGGACGAGATGTCTTCCGAAATAATAACAACACAGTTGTCTAGGTATAGGTCGTACCTACTGTTTCACAAGCCTAAGGTGAGCAGACACCACATCTAAAAAGTTCCAATAGACCAAAGGCATTGAATAACAACAATGTAGGTAGGTAGCTAGGTAGTACCTACTAGGTACCAGTTAAAGCATGCACTCAATGGATGTCACAATCCCACAGTGATTGAATACGGAGCGCATTCAACGGCTCGACTCTTGCAAATTACGAGACAACTCGTGTGACACCCAACCATTATTTAATCATCAACGCGATTCAAGGATGTAGGTATTGTCTGAAGAGTCTATCGTGGTGCTCTTAGCTACTGGAATCAAACAACGATAAGATTAGTACGATTTGCAACTTTATCTCTGAAGTTCAAGGTTGATTAGGATTTGACAGTTTTGGGTTGACAGTTTTGGGTTTCCTCAAGATGTTTTCCTTCACCGTTTTGAGAGCAGTGGTGATGAAATAAATTACACAAAGTAATGCGCCTGCCTGGGTTCGATCGAACCCACGACCAACTGTTCGTAAGTCGGGGCCGCCACCACTGGGCCACCACTGCTCCAGTTCAAACCATTAGATGATTAGACGGATCGAGCATGCCATGATCATACAGATAGTTTAGGTATAGTGACGTAGGCAATCGGCCAGGAATGTGTTCTGGAAAATTTAACCTTAGTTAGGAAGTTGAATTTTGCGGTTGTGGTGATAAGGTTTCTTTTTTGGGACAAGCCCGTCAAACGATTCCCAAACCACTAGGCTGTAACTCCTGTAAGCCAGAATCAACAGTGGCGACCACCCGATAAGCTCCACGAAGTTCCAGAGAAACGATTTAATTGTCTTGGATCCCGCAACGAAATTAATCAGAAAAGAATATAGCAGAGTAAGAAAAGCATAATTTCCACTTCCATGAAATAAGGGTTGAAAGTTTTTATGAAAATCTGCCACCGGTCGAAGCTGACGTGGGTCGTCTAGTCTACAAATAAAGGCAAGATAATTTACAATTACAGTGTTCCATGCAGGAATTCAACCCGCATCCTGTAATGTACAGGGTTGGAAAAAAAACAGTTTTTTTTACATTTTATAAAACAAACAGTTGAAAATGTTTTAAACAGTTGTTTTTTTTGTTTTTTTTTTCCTAAGTTAGTTATCGTCCATTTTTAATTGATTAAGCCGATAATTCAATTTTATACTATTTAAAAAACTGCATGACCAAAATTGATCTTAATTCAATGCGGTATGTTTATTTTTAGTAGGGAAATCACCTAAACTTCTCTTAAAATAAGGGGAATACCCAAATCATATATTAAATATAATCACATTCACGAATTACGGAAGTTCTGGGAATTCCCCGGGGGACTTTACCGATGGAGTGTATAAATAGAGCGGACTTTCTTTCTGATTTTTCATTTCACAAAAACATTTGGATTTATTCATTCCGATGTACGAAACAAACTTGGTAACGAGAAAGCTGCAAAACTTGTCACAGTTTTTAAATACCTTAGGTGTTTTACACATAATAAAAAACGATGTTTTATTTGAAACTGTTTTAAACACTGTTTAAAACACATGTTTTAAACAACTTGTTTTAAACATGCCAACCCTGGTAATGTAGCAGTCGATCGTGTTATTTAAAGCAGTTTACGCTCTGGAACGTTGATTAATTAAGTAAGTAGTAAGTACTACCTTAGCTAGCCAGATAAGGGCTCGTACACATAGCGATCCGTTTTACAGGTCCGTTATTTGATGGCGTATGGAGTTGCATGAGCGAGTTCACACACAAAACAGTATTCCGGATTCAGTAATCATGTCGCTCCGGTCCAATTCTGATCCGTTAAAACGGATCCAGTAAAAACGGACCTATATGTGTACGCGCCCTAAGCTATAGGTATGACTCTCGTATGGTTTCCTGTAATAAAGCATGCTATTTTCCCCTTTTCTGTTAGGTGCTAAAGACGCCGGTGGTCGTAAAAGGCCACTGGTGGATCGTATAAGAGCGCTTCGTGCTCTGCGCGCTGCCATTATAAAAATGTATGTGCTTTCCACTATCATCAGTGTGTTAATCAAGTATGATGATTGAAATCCTCTCACTGAAACTCCCTACGTCAACGAATAAAAAATAGCCCCCACTTACCTACGCACGCAGGTTTGCACCCAGTCTGGCGCATTACTTTTTCTGTAGGTACCTTAATTCATCACCATTCCTATCAAAATGTGACGTGCAAGAAAATATCGGCATCCAGCAAAGGCTGCGTCTAGATTTCCGCATTTAGGGAAATTTTCTGGCGCCTTCAAATTAGCCGCAAAGAGCCGCGCGGTGGCAGCGCGGTTGCAGCGCTGCCGCCGCGCTGCTTTGTTAATCCATATAAAAATCGCGGATTTAAAACAGCACACCCGCAGCGCGGATGTAGCGCTGCAGTCGCGCGTGCTTTATTAACAAAACAGCGCGGCTGCAGCGCTGCAGCCACGCTGCCACCGCGCGGCATATTTGTAGGCGCCCCTATGGCAGCCCTATTTCTAGGTAGGTTTAAGTGGTGTGGTCACTGGTCGTAACTACAAATTCTTTCACAAGTAGGTATTTTACTTATGACAGCATGCATACATCCTTACCTAAAGTACGCTAGTATTATATTATCTGTGCCTAAAGCAACGATCTAAGTTCCAATGAATGTACTTACTACATGCAAAATCAGAACAAAACGAAATAAATCAATTAAACAAAACGAAACTGTAATCACAGTTTCGTTTTGTTGGATTGGATCTCCTAGAATTTATTTTTAGACACCTTTATGTGGTAGGAACCTAATGGATGGCTCAGTGGTAAACGCCCCGATTAGGTAGTGTAGCGTGAAAACTTCAAAGAAAACACTTTTCCGCTAAATAAATGTATAATTTAAGGAAAGAAATAAATAAAAGAAATACATAAAAATTTTGTGGATAAAAAAGAACACAAAATAAAAAATACAATGTTTTCAAGTAGGCAAAGGGCGGGTAATTATCTGTTTTGAAAGAATCAATAATTTGTCTATTAGAAAAAAATGGCAAAATGATATTAGCTCCTGTGTACGCGTATTCGGATTAAAAAAAAGGGTCGACAGACAATGCGCAAAAATAAAGAGAAAAATAGCCTAGATTGATCAATCGAAGGTTATTGGCGCAACTAATAAGTAATTACGTACGCAGATGCTACAATTTTAAATAGGTAAATTAGATTTAACAGAAAAAGTTGAAATAATAATGGAATTTTAAAAGAAAAGGTTTTAGCTGTGAAACAATCCGGCTCCTGTGGCGTGTAGACCCGCTGCGTTGCGATGGCACCTCTCAAAGGTCACCAGGTGGTGAACTGAAGACGCGTTTCTGGACCTTCACCGAGCGCCTCTGTACGCTGCGTTAACAACAGCGGTGGCGTAGCCTTTAAATACACCGGCCGGGTGGGTCGGGCCGAAAATCGGCCTTCACGGTTGTCGAACCTAATAAACGAACAGGAACCGTGAGACCAAACTTAAAATCAGAATTTGGGGATTTAGGGGTTAAACTGAGCAATAGGTGATGAGAATTTTAAAACTTACCGTTACAACTGCAGAAATAAAACTCGTCAGAAAGTAGGAACGTCTGACGGAACAATGGAGAACTTTTTCACATTCTTAATCTTTTTTTACAAAACGCCTCCCTTGGGGCTGATAATCATCGAATATATTCGAAGAGAAACAAAAAAAAATTAAAATTTCTTCATAGGATCTTTGCCCACTTGAAACTCCAGTACTTGAATCACAAGCTTCCACTGCATTTTTTTCTTCCCTGAGATGACGGCTCGAAATTTAAAATAAGTTAAGAAGAATGACGTTTTACCGTCGAAGGTTCAAAATGCGCGAGGTTGTAATAACTCTGCCAACAAAAAGGCCGACATCATATGATGATGTAGCATTAGACATGCTACAGTACCCCCTTTCCAAGAAAAAAAAGGACGGAAAGTCCGGTAAAGAAAGGAAGAATTAAATATATGAAAAGAACTTGAGTAAACAACCAGCTTAGTACAACAGAGGAAAAACTGAAACCCTAAAATAAATCAATGAAGTCTAGATCAAACTACTAATCCTATGTTAGTAAAAACTATCTAATGTTGACAACTTCGAAGTTCGAAGGTAACTAAATAAAAGAGGATAACGACCCCTTAAGTGTCAACAGTGTCAGCTTACGAAGCGAACCCTAAAACCTAGTTTGACCAAAGTCAGAAACAAGAGTTTAATGAACCCCAAAAAAACTAACCTAAGTTAATTTCGTAAATAATCAAAGGCAAAAACGACAAAAACAAACCCAGGAATCATGAGGTACTTAAAATACGTACTAAAACAAAAGCAAAGCCTAAATGGCAACTTCAGACAAAGATGGGCAATGCTTTATGAAGCAACTCCAGTTGAAATGTCATGAAGCAATGAGGTACTTAGAAGCTAAGTCAAAGAAGCAAAACAAGTCAAACGGGGACTTGTGGCAAAGTGTGACTTCAATCACAGAGAGTAACTAAAGCTCAACAAAGAACGGCTTACGCCCATAAGCAAAAAGGAGTAATAACATGACAGAACAAACTTAAAAAATAATAAAAGGAAAGTAAAGTTATGTGACTCCGTAGAAAAAAACGAATAAGAACGTCACAAACTCAATTAACATACAACCTATGCCATCTGTGAAAAATAGCTGGAACTAGGTTAACCAAAACTTGTTCAAAGGTAAATTAATTCAAACACTTGAACTCCCAAAACAAAAACTTTTCTGACATTTAAACTTCATATATAAAACAAACGCAAGTGAAATTTTTTAGGGATATAAAGCTACGAGCTTGAAACGCAAGGTTCCGTACAAATTAAATGGGGAATAAATTAGAGGAAAGGAAAAAATTATTTTAAAATGTCCTTAATATGGTATTGACCAGTATGGTCGGAATCACAATCCTGTAATAAATATGTGGTCCTAGAAATAACTTGAGTAACCCGACATTTAACGAAACGTGGAGCAAGCTTCCCAGTGAAAAAATCTCCGCCAGATGACTTGGAGAAATTGCGCCTCCATACAGTGTCACCCACGTTCAGAGTGATAGCCGACCGGTTAGAGTTATAAGCCCGCGAATTACGGAGGAAAGCTAAAGAAAGGTTATCCGCAACCTTCGCATAAACCTCACCTAGAGAAGAAAGATTCGAGGCGTGGCGAGTCCGACTGTCCGCTAAGTTAGAGCTTTGAGTCTGACTATTTGCACGACTATTATCTAATACTACTTCTCTGCCAAAGATGAGAAAATTAGGCGTGAAGCCAGTTGCTAGGTTGACGCACGAATTAAGATAAAGCTTAACCTTAGGCAGCATCCTAGCCCAATTTCTTTGGTTTTCACCAACTAAAATTCCTAAACATGTCACAACACTCTGGTTATAGCGTTCAACCGTATTTGCTTGAGGCGTATAGTATGGTGTAAAAGTAGGTGACTCAATATGGAATGATCTGAGGAAATTAAGGAACTGATTACTACGGAAAACAGTAGCGTTGTCGCAGAGAATAGAACGCGGTACACCGAAATTAAAGAAAATCTCGGACTCTAAAGCTTTTATAACCGAAAGAGCATCCACTCTCTTTAGAGGTACAAGCCAAACATACTTCGAAAAAACGTCAACCATAGACAGAATATACTTATACCCATAATAAGCGACGGGCAACGGACCAATAACATCAATAGAAATCATCTGTAAGGGCATGGATACCTCCTTAGGGTAGCACATCTGTCCGCGAGGCTGCGTGTTTGAAATCTTATAGGCCTTACACACTTCACATTGCCTTAACGTGTTAGTGACGTCACGGAACATGTTAGGCCAATAAAAAGTCTCCCTGAGCTTTAAATAGGATTTAGTAACGCCAGGATGTATGGAAGGAAAACTATTGTGTATTTCCCAAATGGCAGACGGAACCTTTTCGGCTGGTAATACCACGCGCCACGGATCAGAAGACAAAGGGCTGGTAATAGGCATGCGTCTTAGCAAAACACCATCATGTATAGTGTAAGCTGGGAACATCTGTGGTGTATCACGAGCACCTAGAAAAACCTTCCTATACCACCGGTCGTTGGTATGCTCGAGACCCTGATCCTGTGACAGAACGTTACGAGGATGGACATAACGTACCTCACTAACTGAGGAAATTTGGGGTGTAGAATGCCGAACAGAGGGCAGGTACATATTACCATTAATATTTTTATCAAATGCCTGACTAAAGACAGACGTTAAACCAAACTTATTCCAAAATTCGATACCTAATATCACAGAGGATGACATAGAACTAGCTACCAGAAACTCATGAATAAAAGTCGTACCATTAAACTTGACTGGGAGAAAAACAGTACCCAAGAATATCAATCGGCGAATTATTCGCCGATATAACGCGAGGACAAGAATAATTAGCGTTCAAAGAAAGACCAAGTTTACGAGTTAAACTGTCGCTGATGAGTGACATCTGTGCTCCGGAGTCAAGCAAAGCCTTCACAACCTGGTCACACAAAGAAATCTCAATAAAAGGTCGGTTATCAATTGAATCTTCGGTTATCACCGGTGACACTTTACGGAAAAAAGCGTGTCGCCGGTGGTTTAAACATTTTTTTGGGTTACATTTTGGACAATCACGAGTAATGAAACCGGGAGCGCGACATTTAAAGCATATCATGCCAGTAATAACAGGACAAGAGCGGTATGAATGACCGGGTTTATTGCACTTGAGGCAGTGCTGTGTCTGGCTACAAGTTAGGCAGCTCTGAACCTTATCATCACCTTGGTTTGGACTGTTTAAATGAGATTTATGTGGTTGAACAACCTGTGAAGAACAAGTCGCCTGGTGAGGTATACTATCTAGACTAGCGACAGCTTTAGGGGTTTGGACGAATGACTCAAAATGAGTAGCGGCCTCAATGAGAGAATTGAGGTCTGGAAATTTCTGGATGGACAAAAGCGGTATATAACTCGGAAGCATATTATGTGTAATTATATCTACCAACTCAGGTTCCTCAATTGGCTTGCAGAGTTTGGAGTTAAGGTAGGTTAAACGGATAACGAATTCAATAACCGATTGATTTGATTTCTGTTTAAGGTTACGAATCTCCTGACCAGTTTTGAACTCGAAATCTGCGGTTCCGAACGTCTTCAAAAAAGCCTGTCTGATTTCGACAAAAGACTGTCCGGGTCGACGAATCGTCCTATAATATTGCAACGCAATGCCGGACAAAACCTCATGGAAACGCCTTACGAGGTAGCTGTCTGTCAATTTGTCAGCTACACAGCATTCTTCCAAACTAGCGAAGAAGTCACGTACGCAGGTATTTCCATCAAAACAAATCTTCCACTTGGTCAAAGAGAATTGCTTGACGAACTGTGGCAAATCTTCCGATCTGATTGGAGACGGTAAAGCAGAGTGTGTGGAAACACAAGAGGTTCTAGGTGGTATTGGTGGGGGAGGAGGTCGTGAAATTATAGTACTGCTACGACGCGGAGTCTCATCAATGGAATAAGCTTCCACGGACATGATGAAGACTAAAAAAAAATATAATAAAAACAATCTAAAGCACGCACTAACAAGGAATAAACAGGAATAGTATGACCATGTAACGTCAGAGTCAGACAGTCAAGTACTATTCAAGAGACAGTTCGATCCTAACAAAAATAGTAGGCTCCACATGAAAAGCTGACCAAAGCAAGAAAGAAAAAAGAAAAATTCAGCAAACAACCGCCACTAGGATCACCAAGCTATGAATCAAAAGAACACAAAAAAAGGCAAAACAATCGCTCATACTAAGCTTACCTTTATAACACGACGCCTAAAAATTCACACAACACAAACATACCATACGGGTTCTAACTACCGCTAGCTAAAGGAGTGGAATAAAAATCAGGTAAAACATGTATTAGTCGGATAAAATAAAAGAGGTTATGTATTTTATAGTTACAATTTTTTTAAAGTATAATGAATAATTATAATTCACACAATCAAGAATAGAAATGATGATGTACTTCGTGTTCGATGTTGCAGTTCAGAACTCGTGACAAATCACAACGGAAGAAATAAAAACCCAGGCTCTAGGAATCCCTTAATCTGGACAAAGGTAACCACGTTTCAGACCTGAGGAAATAAAACACGGGAAATAACAGAAAATAAGAGTTCACACAATGGCTAAAACAATTAGCACGGGTGCGGGCTACCACCCACGAAATAGCAAAAAAAAAAAAAAAATAAGTAATACAGAGTCAAATAATCAGTAATAACGAGAAAAATAAACTCACTTTAGTTCGGGCGCCAGATGTAGCGTGAAAACTTCAAAGAAAACACTTTTCCGCTAAATAAATGTATAATTTAAGGAAAGAAATAAATAAAAGAAATACATAAAAATTTTGTGGATAAAAAAGAACACAAAATAAAAAATACAATGTTTTCAAGTAGGCAAAGGGCGGGTAATTATCTGTTTTGAAAGAATCAATAATTTGTCTATTAGAAAAAAATGGCAAAATGATATTAGCTCCTGTGTACGCGTATTCGGATTAAAAAAAAGGGTCGACAGACAATGCGCAAAAATAAAGAGAAAAATAGCCTAGATTGATCAATCGAAGGTTATTGGCGCAACTAATAAGTAATTACGTACGCAGATGCTACAATTTTAAATAGGTAAATTAGATTTAACAGAAAAAGTTGAAATAATAATGGAATTTTAAAAGAAAAGGTTTTAGCTGTGAAACAATCCGGCTCCTGTGGCGTGTAGACCCGCTGCGTTGCGATGGCACCTCTCAAAGGTCACCAGGTGGTGAACTGAAGACGCGTTTCTGGACCTTCACCGAGCGCCTCTGTACGCTGCGTTAACAACAGCGGTGGCGTAGCCTTTAAATACACCGGCCGGGTGGGTCGGGCCGAAAATCGGCCTTCACGGTTGTCGAACCTAATAAACGAACAGGAACCGTGAGACCAAACTTAAAATCAGAATTTGGGGATTTAGGGGTTAAACTGAGCAATAGGTGATGAGAATTTTAAAACTTACCGTTACAACTGCAGAAATAAAACTCGTCAGAAAGTAGGAACGTCTGACGGAACAATGGAGAACTTTTTCACATTCTTAATCTTTTTTTACAAAACGCCTCCCTTGGGGCTGATAATCATCGAATATATTCGAAGAGAAACAAAAAAAAATTAAAATTTCTTCGAATAGGATCTTTGCCCACTTGAAACTCCAGTACTTGAATCACAAGCTTCCACTGCATTTTTTTCTTCCCTGAGATGACGGCTCGAAATTTAAAATAAGTTAAGAAGAATGACGTTTTACCGTCGAAGGTTCAAAATGCGCGAGGTTGTAATAACTCTGCCAACAAAAAGGCCGACATCATATGATGATGTAGCATTAGACATGCTACAGTAGGTATAGGTACATGTCGCGGGTTCGAATCCAGATAGACTGGATACACTTTGTGTATGTTATTTCATGACCACTGCCACTGCTCTCAAAACGGTTGATGAAACCGCTACCACGACTTAGAACAAACGGACATGACTTAGAATAGAAGAACAAACCACTTCAAAACTGCTGGTGTCCGAATTATAGTAACCCCATAGGGACCAAGTAGGTGAACCTATTCTTACTTATCTGCGCTTATCAAAAAGGTAGGTACCTATCTCAAAAGAAACCCAAATAGCATCCTCAACTTGGCGCGTTGTCATTTTGTCAAAGTATGAATTCATACGAATGGCCATTATATCTCTACCTAACCTCTCGATACACAAGCGTTATCTTTTTTATTCCAACTATTTATTTACAACAGCAAATTGGAAGCCAATGAGCGATAACCAATTAATTATTTACAAACAATTCTATATCGGCAATATTTGTCGACGTTGCCATTTCGATCACAAAGTGTTTTCAATTGTAGGTAAGTTAAGTATCAATACAAATTGCAATTTATGTCAAAAGTTCATGAACGTAGATAAAGCTGTATTTAGCCTCAGATTATGGATCGATTAGTATATAATTGAACGACGTTCGCAGGTGTATTGAATTTATGATTGGATTGTATTTTCAGTTCGCTGACATGAGGAAAGTTTTGAATAGGGGAAAGGGAAGGGGGTGGCTGCTAAGATGAAGAGTAAGGGAAGTATGGAAGAAAAAGACATGTTACGCTGACCCCAAATAAATTGAGTATGTGATTGTGATGATGCGGAAGAATGAGAAAAGATTTGAGAATGAATATGGATGGGTATAAGAGTAGAGGAAGACCAAAGAAACTATGGATGGACTGTGTGAAAGCAAGAAAGGAGGTGTCTGAATAGATGACGAAATTGAGTATGATGTGATTGTGATGATGCGGAAGAATGATAAAAGATTTGAGTATGAATATGGATGGGTATAAGAGTAGAGGAAGACCAAAGAAACGGATGAACTGTGTGAAAGCAAGAAAGGAGGTGTCTGAATAGATGACGAGTAAGTATAGAGAAGTAAGGAAGAAGGAGAAGTAAGGAGGAAGAAGAACAGGAGAATGTTGATGAGGTAGGCTGTTATTATCAAAAATCAAAACAGAGTATTCTTCTACAGCTGTTACCTATTATTAGAAATTGTTTTGCTTTTCATTACTGGTAGACAAGCCGGGGTGGACACCGGGAATCATTGTTTCTTTTTGGGGTACCTGCATAATTAGACAGTAGCATTCCTACGTTTAAGACAAAAGGTCTCCTCTTTGTACGGATTAGTATATTTTACTAACCTTATTGGGGTAGTTTATGAGTACCTAAGCTTCTACAATATATATACGCGTATTGTAGAAGCTTACTCATAAACTTAATTGTATTAAGATTCAGGGCCGGTTTCACCGGTTACGGATAAAGTGTCAGATAGTATCTGACAGATAATGCTATCAAAAATTGTAGTTTATCTGGCAGATAAGTTCCTGATAGGCTATCCGGGACTTTATCCGTAACCGGTAAGAGGCCTTGTACAGACAAGACTTGCGGAACTTTAGGCAATTTCGGTGCGATGCTATGTTTGTGTGCAGCGATAACACCGACGAACGCACACACGGGCATTTCGAGCGTTGAACTACGGTTGAAAAATTTGATCATTTAGACGATTATTATTTTAGGTGACATAATTTTATAGTAAGTAAGTACACGCGTACGGCTTTGAAAAAAAGTCTGGAATGTGTGTTGTGTATAGGTACAGTATATCAATCAACATAAAAATGGTTCAATTTGGTGTTATATGAATAAAAATCAAAAATTATGATATCTATTTTAATCACAGATTTTAATATTTGTTGTAAATTGGTTGTGAAAGCACTATAACACGTCAAAAATAAATAATGTTTCCGTCTCTTTTTAACCGACTTCTAAAAAGGAAGTAGGTTCTCTATTCGTATGTTTTTTTTATGTGTGTCCGCGCATATCTCCGACAAGTGTGGACCGATTTTCAAAATTATTTTTTTTGTTTGAAAAGGTATATTCCCAAGGTGGTCCCATTGTCAAAGTCAGTTTCTGATGATGGGAACTCTGAGAAATTGAGGGCAACCCTCGAATATCAAAGGCGCACATAACGTTTTCCATACATTTACAGAAGCTGTTCAAGTATTTGCGTCTGATAATCATAATTTCATGTGGCTGCGCTGATGACGGAAGGTGCAACTCCTCAACGGTCAGGACTTGAAAGAAAATTCCATCAAAATTATACGTACTTATGGATCGATAGTTGTATTCTTTCAGGCTATTAGGTTGAACTGATGATAGACGGTAAATCTCATTAACCGACTTAAAAAAAAGGAGGTTCTTAATTCGTCTGCTAGGAAAATTTTAGGTTTCTCCGTCATGGGTGTCGTTTTCATGATTTTTGGGGTTGCTGATTACGAAAATGAGGTCAAAATGAAAATCCAAGATGGCGGTCAGAATTTTTTTTGGTTTTTCCGTCCTGGGTGTCGTTTTCATGGCTATAGGGGTCGCTGATTACGAAAATGAGGTCAAAATGAAAATCCAAGATGGCGGTCAGGAATTTTTTTGGTTTTTCCGTCATGGGTGTCGTTTTCATGGTTTTTGGGGTAGCTGATTACGAAAATGAGGTCCAAATGAAAATTCAAGATGGCGGTCAGGATTTTTTTTGTGTTTTCCGTCATTGATGTCGTTTTCATAGTTTTTGGGGTCGCTGATTACAAAAATGAATTCAAAGTGAAAATCCAAGATGGCGGCCAGGAACATTTTTGGTTTTTCCGACATGGGTGTCGTTTTCATGGTTTTCGGGGTCGCTGATTACGAAAATGAGGTCAAAATGAAAATCCAAGATGGCGGTCAGGAAATTTTTTGGTTTTTCCGTCATGGGTGTCGCTGTCGTTTTAATGGTTTTTGGGGTAGCTGATTACGAAAATGAGGTCAAAATGAAAATTCAAGATGGCGGTAAGGATTTTTTTTGTGTTTTCCGTCATTGGTGTCGTTTCCATAGTTTTTAGGGTCGCTGATTACAAAAATGAAGCCAAAATGAAAATCCAAGATGGCGGCCAGGAACATTTTTGGTTTTTTCGACATGGGTGTCGTTTTCATGGTTTTTAGGGTCGCTGATTACAAAAATGAAGCCAAAATGAAAATCCAAGATGGCGGCCAGGAACATTTTTGGTTTTTTCGGTCATGGGTGTCGTTTTCATGGTTTTTGGGGTCGCTGATTACGAAAATTAGGTCAAAATGAAAATCTACGATGGCGCTGACGAAATTTTTAGTTTTTCCGTCATGTGTGTCGTTTTCATGGTTTTCGGGGACACCAACTACGAAAATAAGGTCAAAATGAAAATCCACGATGGCGCTGACGTAAAATAACATGAACAGGAAAAAAATGGAATTATAGGCATTGTCATTCAAATAGTCCGTTAGCCGTTATCACGTTTCCACCGGGCACCACGTGGAGGTGGACTGATACCCAGCGTTTTTTTTTTGGTTGTTTTTTTTCATTGATTTTTATACACAATGTTCAAATCAGATTTTAAGTATTATACGTGATGAAGGGAAAAAATATTTGATTTTTTGTTAGCTTTTGTGTTTTTTTTTATTGTTTTTTTTTTCATTGATTTTTATACACAATTACCAAATTATTATACGTGATGAAGGAAAAAAAAACATTTGATTTTTTGTTAGGTTTTGTGCTTTCGAGGTCAAGAATCTCGATCACGCCTGAAGGAATGCTGGCTTATTTTGTAAAAAAAAAGGTCATTGGCAGTATGCAGTATGTAGACTTTGACCACAGATAGATATGATTATTTCTTTTAAATTTTTATGCATTTTAGTTTTTTACGTTTAATCATTTTGTTTGTTTCGTGTTTTTTTAATGTATTTTTTTAATCATATTTGTTGGAATTCAAAATTATGAGCAATGGCCGGTAAGTAATCTGGGAGTGGTCTCTCCTCAAATGATTCAACTAAATCTTTCAATCTTGCTGATGTTTGCCTATATCTTGGCCGACTAGTTATGTGTGATCCACGAGACAAAATTTGCTCCAGTTTCAGCTCCGTCAGGCTTTGCTGCCGACAAAGTTCATCCAAAAACTTCCATATAGATGGGTGTTAGGGACTCTGAGATCTATTTCACTAGACTCAGCCTAAAGACTGGAATGATCGTAGAATGTCCGTAGTGGACTCATTGATATAATAAAACCCTAGATGCACAGTCTCGAACAAAACAAACAGTCGAAGCAGTCGCCGAAACACTCACCAGTACACGCACTACTACATGTAGTTATCGTCACTATAAACATTTTTTTTTGGCAAATTCAACCTTACGCAGATTCCTTTTACAATGCAGTTATAAAAAGCAATATAAAAAGTATTTTGTACGACCGTGCAGAGACGCGAGCGACGCGAGACTATTTGAAATGAGTTCATTGTGAACTCATTTTAAGCGGACGGTTTTGAGACGCGGAGTGTGTATCTTGGGTTTTATTATATCAACTAGCTTTTGCCAGCGGCTTCGCCCGCGTGCAAATGACGATTTTCCATACAAACTTTCATCCCCTATTTAACACCCTTAGGGGTTGAATTACGAAAAATCCTTCCTTATTCCTTGTCTACATTATAAAGGGAACCTCTGTGCAAAATTTCAGTTTTCTAGGTCCAAGGGTTTGGGCTGGGCGTTGATGAGTCAGTCAGTCAATCAGTCAGTCAGTCAGTCAGGACTTCTCTCTTTATTTATATAGATAGATAGATGAGTGGACTGTATGATTTGTATTTACGTAGACAAGGAGACACCACGAGACCAAACTGTGGCCTCACACAAGAATAAAAACACTGTTTTATATAGAATAGAAAAATAAAGAATTTATTTAACTTACTTAGTACTTTTTTACACTTAGAGATATTACTAGTAGGAGAGATCACTGTCGACTGTAATCGCAGTACAAAACCTTGCGTCTTATATCCTATTACACCTTGACGCAGCTAGTGGCAAGGTGCATGGCGTTTCCCGCGCAAATATCCAATAGAAACGCCAGGATTAAAGTGACCGTTGGGCCAGATTCCTATTGGATAAAATTAAGGCATTATTATTGGATTAGAATACAGCCTTTTAAATTGCCCAATCACAAACATTATTAATTTTTTAATGTGGGACTTTGTCATAGTACGAGTGGAATTTTCCATAACTTGCGTACCTATTCTCGACAGACTTTAAAATACATAGGTTCTTTAAGTAAAACTTATGTAATACATTTATAGAACTTAAAGAATTGAAGTTAGACTGATTTTAGGGTTCTGTTTACATTACTATTAGCTAACTTTTACTGTTTATTCCTAAGTTAAGTTACATTACACTCGTTAAGCTTTAATTATTGAAGTCTCTTATATACATATTCTAGGCATTCAATATATAGCTAATCTACTTAATCAAGTTTATTATTGATTAAGATTCTATAAGTTTTTCGTCCGTAACAATGGGTGATGAGCCGTTAGAAGTGACGAGAATCCCCTGTGAAAGCCTTCAACGGAGTTGTTCGTTCGGGGAATTTCCTGAAGAACTGCATCAAAAGTATTCCACAGATCAATAGGAAATCTAGGAGCTCACCTGCCCCGTCTTTCCAACCTTCCGATCCAGTTATCTTCAAAATAATCAATGACTTGTCGGAGGAGGCCAGAATGCACAATATAAAACTGAGATTCGAGCAGTTCGTCAAAAGCGTTGATAACTTGTTCTGATTGAAAATACGCTAAAGCACATAATGGGCGAATATGCAATGCGTAATCAGGGGTGTGTAGTGTACTCAGTTTTCAATTTTTGTAATCAGCGAATCCGAAAACCATGAAAACGACACCCATGACGGAAAAACCAAAAATTTTCTTCGGCGCCATCTTGATTTTCATTTTGACCTCATTTTCGTAATCAGCGACCCCAAAAACCATGAAAACGACACCCATGACGGAAAAACCAAAAATTTTCGTCGGCGCCGTCTTGGATTTTAATTTTGGTCTCATTTTTGTAATCAGCGACCTCAAAAACAATGAAAACGACACCCATGACGGAAAAACCAAAAATTTTCCTGGCCGCCATCTTGAATTTTCATTTTGACCTCATTTTCGTAATCAGCGACCCCAAAAACCATGAAAACGACACCCATGACGGAAAAACCAAAAATTTTCGTCGGCGCCGTCTTGGATTTTAATTTTGGTCTCATTTTTGTAATCAGCGACCTCAAAAACAATGAAAACGACACCCATGACGGAAAAACCAAAAATTTTCCTGGCCGCCATCTTGAATTTTCATTTTGACCTCATTTTCGTAATCAGCGACCCCAAAAACCATGAAAACGACACCCATGACGGAAAAACCTAAAATTTTCCTAGCCGACGAATTGAGAACCTCCTTTTTTTTAAGTCGGTTAATGAGATTTACCGTCTATCATCAGTTCAACCTAATAGCCTGAAAGAATACAACTATCGATCCATAAGTACGTATAATTTTGAAGGAATTTTCTTTCAAGTCCTGACCGTTGAGGAGTTGCACCTTCCGTCATCAGTGCAGCCACATGAAATTATGATTATCAGACGCAAATACTTGAACAGCTTCTGAAAATGTATGGAAAACGTTAAGTGCGCCTATGATATTCGAGGGTTGCCCTCAATTTCTCAGAGTTCCCATCATCAGAAACTGACTTGGTGACAATGGAACCACCTCGGGAGTATACCCTTCCCAAGACAAAAAGAATTTTGAAAATCACTCCACAATTGACGGAGATATTCGCAGACATACAAACACGAATAGAGAACCTCCTCTTTTTTGGAGGTCGGTTAAAAATATATATCGAAGTACAATCGACAACAACAATCGATCGTGAAATTCGACTTCGATCTGAAGATGAAAAAATTTTTAGAAATCTTTACAAATTAGCAAAAAAAACATGTTTGATCAAAATTAATAAGTGTATCAAATTGTGGTAATCGGCTTACAATCTAGAAAATATGTTTACGAAAAACACGGGAGCGTTTGTGACACAAAGCGATACGTCCGCCCTTTGGCAGTGGCCGATTCGTACTGGCGAGATAGAGTTTGCGCGGTCGATAATATAGTTAACTTTGGATTCAATTTACGAAATGAAATTATAGATTATTGATAAAATAAAAATACGATTCTATTAGAATGTTACCTTAAAATTAATACGTAGTTTTTGAATTTTCTCTAAAGTGATTCTAAGGTATAGAAAAAAAATCTTATTTGTCGAGACATTTTGTAAAAATTGCGATGTTTTAACATTTTTTTTCTGCTATTTTTTGTATTGAAGTCGAAAATCTGACTTCTTGGTACGCCAGTAGACCATATGGTGATGTTATTTATATTTTTTTAATGTTTAGAATCGTTTGTAGTGTTATGTTCGGCTAAGCCAAACGTAACTCGATCGGTATTTTTGCGGAAAAGGGCTTTTGAATACGGGTGATTGCCATTAATATAAACATTATTTTGAAAATTCTTGTCCACTGTCCACCAGAAAAAGAACTCGTCTCTTATAATAGCCAAAAGGAAGCTTCAAATTCTTCATAGATTTCCCACACCAACCGATCAAAGTTGATCAAAATGAGATGATTTCGTGGAAGGAGCCTTATAATTCGAATACCAGTATACTTGCAAAGTACTGGTATTCGTAGCTTAACGACTTTCTAGCGCTTTTGTTATATTGCAACAAAAGCATAGTTGTCGCTAAACGTCATTAAAATACCTACACACTAAATGCCACTAATGCTCCTGTTATTTAAGAAATTGCTTAGTGATGACTAATTCTCAGTAATCCATCAGTAGGTACTAATACAATAACAAAGATGGACTATAGGCAAAATATCTCGGAGATGCTTTAGGCTTGTATGAAAGTACCTGACGGTACTATGCGCGTGTCTCATATATTCTTGTTCTGCTGACTACCCAGCCAGCAGTTTTATTCTTTGTCGTGTCGATGACTCCCAGACTTAGTTGAAGGTCGTGGGTTCCAGTTCAGGCAACGCTATTAATTTAATTACCACTGCTGTTAAAACGGTAGACGCAGTGTTGACGACACATCGTACAGAAACTGGCATGGCTGCAAGCAAGCCATACTTTTTTCCAACCGTTTCCCTGCACTCGAAATATCTCCTGTATCGTGTGCGTTTATAAACCTTTAAACTCTTACATATATATAAACAGCCAGACCCGGAACAACTACCTGTAGGCCATACAAATATTTGGTACGTGCGGGAATCGAACCCGCGACACGTTGTGCCGTGCTGTCAATGACGGGCCCGCTTAGTGGCTTACACCCCAGTATCTCTTGTAGAGGAGCAAGCTGGTTGTGAGTTGTGTTGTGACCCAGTGACAAAATAGTAGGTATTTTTTGACAGTCCAGCTCTCTAGCTGTGCACCACAATGGAGAAACATCATACTTTTAGCAGAATTGGTTGACTTTTGGTTCCTAGATGGATACTCAGAAATAAAACATTAAAATATTTCATGTTGATTTATTTATTATAGTTTAAAGTTTCAACATTTCACAAATCAATAACGATGTTTGATTAGTTAAACGTAAGCAGGTTCAACCACAGAGTATAAATATTTATGTAGCCTTTTCGGGCTGTTAATTTGGGCACTGAAGCTTCGCGTAACATATAAGATACACAGATTTCTATTCGCAGTTCTTCAAATCGTATTAAATTAGTGATTGCTTACAAAGCGAATAACTGGTATTTATTATTTAAAAAATGCATTTAATTTCAAGCGTTGACAAAGTATAAACTGTCAATAGTCAGATGATACAATATGAATTAAATATTAGACACAAGTTATAATTATTGGACTAAAGATAGATCTCATTTCTTCTTTATTCTTCCTCCTTTAGTTTTAGATTTGACGAC
Organism: Diarsia mendica; assembly: GCA_949316265.1. Taxonomy (NCBI): domain Eukaryota; kingdom Metazoa; phylum Arthropoda; class Insecta; order Lepidoptera; family Noctuidae; genus Diarsia; species Diarsia mendica. Next base: position 13,012,148 of record OX438903.1, on the reverse strand, counting down.
GCCTTTGAACTGTTTCGACGTGACGGCTTTTTTCCTGCAAAAAAAGAGTTGTATTAATAGTAGTTTATGCGACTGTGCATAATGAAGGGCATTACAACACAAGTGTGGGTTTAAGAAACGAGCCGAAGGCGAGTTTCTTAATAGCATCACACGAGTGTTGTAATGCCTAATTATGTATAGTTGCATACACTAATTTATCTACCCGAATATCATAAGGGCTCTATGATGGGCTCAGGAACCATAGGGAAATTACCAGCATTGTTACCAGTGTAATGCAATAAAAAATAAACAGGTTATTAGTTGCATTCGTCGCTGCATGCATTTACGATATCTGGCGGAGTGTTCATGTTAATTTCTGAGTCACTATCACTCATTTTCGACAGAAATAAAGAACTTATCAGAAAATTTGTCTACTCAATGAAAGGGAATAAAAAGCTAACGAACAAATGACAGCTCGAAATGGCGGCGTTTCGGATATCTGTCATTTTTTTTTAATCATAGGCAAACGAACAAAGTCACTATTCTTGTGTCACTCGAGATCAAAATGTCGTGCGATTTATAATTAAAATCATACTGAATTGGGGTTTCGTATCGATAGGTATCTGTTTTAATGTAGATACTAGAATAGCACACTCACTTGAATTTGACACCTGTTCCAAATTTAAACTCCATAACCTACTGTTTTCAGTAGGTTATGAGCTCATTACAGTTCTGTTAATTTCTGCTGGTTGGTAATGCTGGTCATTGCCTATGGTTTTTGAACGCATTAGAGAGGGTTTATGATATTTGGGTAGATAAAATGTGTTAACAATAAATATAGTTTTTCTGACTGTTTACGATCACCGGCACACGAGCTCTGTAATAGGACATTAGACCCCATTATGAAAGATAATGGCAAATGGATCATGATCTCATTATGTAACTACTTTCAATAAATTACAAGAAATGTTAACTAATTTCTATAAAATTTGTAATATTTCACCGGTAGCTATTTTTCTGTTCGTATAATTTATTTAAAACCATTTAAGTAGTACCTAACGTTAATTATAAATAGATTAAAACATTATTTTATACTCTACAAACACTTTTTTTTCTCCCAAAATCTTGTTCGCGCTTTGTGTGAGTCTAGCAAAAATTAGCACTTTAAAGCTTAATATTTCACAAACGAATCCCTAAATCGAAAAAGTAGTTCAACAGTCTCGCAATATTTTTGAAGACCTATCCAACGATATCCCACACTATGGTCTTCGCGAAAAAATAAAATTGTCCCCACTTTTATATTATGTGTACTGGAGTTGTGGAGGAGATAGGATTATATGATACTGTGACGACTGACAGAGGAGCATGGAAGAAGAAAACTGACTTGACTGGCCTGTTGGTCTAGTGGTTAGTAACCCTAACTGCTATGCCGGAGGTCGTGGGTTCGATTCCCACCCAGGACAAATGTTTGTGTGATGAGCACGATCATTTGTTCTGTGCCTGGGTGTAATTTATCTATAATATGTATGTATTTAGAAATATATATTAAGTATGTTTATCAGTTGTCTAGTAACCATAACACAAGCTCTGCTTAGCTTGGGACTAGATGGCGTTGTGTGATAGTTGTGGAATATTATATTATATTAAAAAAACGTGTTGCGCTGACCCCAAGTAGAATGGGACAAGGGCAGATGATGATGATGATGATGATGATGATGGGGAGCTACCCTAAAAACATATTTTTCGAGATTTTATTTTACTACTTTGTTGGCGTAACTCATCTGTATATTCATACCAAATTACAGGTTTCTAGTACTAAGAGCTTTTAAGCTATAGTGCAGACAGACAGACGGACATGGCGAAATTATAAGGATTCCTTGTTGACTATGAAATCCTAAAAAGAGGGGAATACAGTTGTATGGAGAATCACACCACAGTCTTTCCTCAATCGGCGTATGCCAAGCGGTCAACACAACATAATTATGGCACACGCAACGTGCCATGGCGTGCAGTGTCAGTCGTGAAATACCGTTTAAAGCTCACATTTGAATGCTATGAATGGAGCTGGTCGTTAAAATGTACGATGACAACACTACAGGACGTGACGTATTAATTCAACTTTATAATATTTTCATTGTTTCGTTGGTCGCGATTGCTGAGCATTAGGTCCTAGGTTCGATTTCTAAGGGTTTCTTTCGAAGGGTTATTGGGTTTCCTATCAGGAATTTCTCAGAGTAGCTACGAAGTCAGGACTTGTGACTAGTTGATGGCAGTAGGCTCTCCCCCTATTACATAAGATTTTAAACATAGCTGACGAAATGTGGACCTCGTACGGTCGTACCTAGTACAGTCACGTCCACTAATATGTACACACCTAGCGAAGTTCAAAATCGATATACTCGTGAACTAACGGTTTCTACTTTGATAAAAGACTTAAGTATTTCGCAATAGTTTGACTTCTAAAACACTATATTTGTAACGTAAAACGTTAATCAATGCAGTAGGAGAGAATCATTCTTAAAAGTTGCTGAATGTATTAGAGTTTATATAATATCGAAATTATTGCAGAATATAAAACTGCAAGTTTCTTTCATTCGTAAAACAACATGTTATGTGTCAATGATTTATGTCATTATTTCCACGACGGAATGATGTTTTTTTACTCCAGTTGGAACAATGCCAAACCAAACTAGACGAAGTTCATGAAAATCGGCGCAGTATTTCCGTAGAATAGGACGTGACATACAACTTAATGTTGCTATTTGTGTAGTGGGGATACTACCTTTGTCGTGGCCTAGTTTTATTTATGTACAGACACCACATAAAGCTTCTACAATATTTTAAATTTCTTTAAAGGATTTTCAACTTTATCGCCGAGGCGTTAGGGTAAATTCGACAGTTTCGGGTTCCTTGATGTAGCATAGAATAGAGCCCATTTGTTATGATGTTTTGTGATGTGTACAATAGACTTCGATGCAGTTGTTGTTCTTTTTTTGCTAGTTTTTAATTGGTTATGGAGTAATAACAAAGATTTAGTAGATGAAAGGTTTTATTGTAAGGACTTAGATTTCACTACCGTAAGATTACTTTTGTGTGAAGAATAAATATGGAGATTTGACAAGCTGTCAAAGTGCCATTTTTTAGTACATAAGATATAATTTATCTGATGATAGCGAGTTCCTATAAAGAGAAAACGGTCAGTAACTGTAAAATAATATAGCTATCCAACTTAATAATTACATTATGTTAGTCAGAGATGTATCCATTAGTACAGTCATATTTTACCAGGGGGCGAGCCTATTGCTATCAAGTATCAACAGGGCACAAATCCAGACTCCGTAGCTGATACTGAGTAATTATTGATGGAAAAACCCAATAACACTTTGCATGACCTGGAAAACGAACTCCTTATGCTACTAGATCAGAAAATAATAAATATAATATTAATATAATAAATATAATATTATATAATTAATATAATATTTTTATTATTTATTTTATTATAGTAAAATAAATAATAAAATAATAAAATACTTTTAGACAGTGCCAAATAACACCTAGGGGAGGCCTTTGTCCAGCAGTGGAAGTCTTTTGGCTGAAATGATGAAATAACACAGTTTTTTTTTGGTGGTTGTGAAATCATCAAATGACTCCTCCTCCCGCTCTGGGCAGAGCGGTAGGGAGTGTCAGACTTCTACTGACTAAAAACCACCCATGTGCCGCGGCCGCGGTATCTCTTTCGAACAACCCGCAGCCCCGACGGGAAATAACACAGATCTGTATTGGTTTTCCGCTCTGTGATCCGAATAACGTTTTTTGTAGTTTCCTATACAAAAAAAACCGGCCAAGTGCGAGTCGGACTCGCGCACCGAGGGTTCCGTAAAAAAAATATATTATGTGATGTAACTAAAAATTTATGGTTTTCGTAATTATTCCTTTATCTATGCTATAAGACGTTGCTTCGTACCAAATTTCAAGATTCTGAGTTCACGGGAAGTACCCTGTAGGTTTTGATTCCCTTGCGAGTGTCGAAAATTTGCGGCATAAACGGGAGTATCTTGATGTAACTAAAAATTTATGGTTTTCGTAATTATTCCTTTATCTATGCTATAAGACGTTGCTTCGTACCAAATTTCAAGATTCTGAGTTCACGGGAAGTACCCTGTAGGTTTTGATTCCCTTGCGAGTGTCGAAAATTTGCGGCATAAACGGGAGTATCTTTTGATCGCGTTGACTTAGAAGTTTGATTTTTTCACAGCTCCAAGAGACCATAGACTTGAGTATTTGATATGAATTTCAGCTTGATACCTCCACGCGTTCCTGAGAAAAAAGGTCTTGACAGACAGACAGACGGACAACAAAGTGATCCTATAAGGGTTCCGTTTTTTCCTTTTGAGGTACGGAACCCTAAAAAAAACTTTTTGTTAATTATAAGTACTTACCCTCTTCTAATAATGTTAACAACAATAATTTCAACTAATCATCGTGTAATAATGAGCTCATTACTAAATGAAACCCAAATGGCGTAATGCGTATTACTTATACTTGTTATGTAATTAACAAATTACTGATTAGAATTGATTTCTTCGTAATTTAATGATGTTCTATAGATTTTAAAATGTAGGCGCCCAGGCATTTTTAAGTAAAATCTTAAATATCAAATGCTTAATTCTAACGTGATGGCATTTTTTTTCTCGTAATCAGCGCATCAAATTATCCTGATACGTAATGATTACTTATATTTAAAATCACTCACCTCTTATTCAAATTCTTCCTAGACAGGGGTAGGTACGCGTACGGGTCGTGTTTGCCTTGCTTCTTGATATCGCCCTTCGCTTTCTTGGACTTGTATTCAGTTCCCGCACCGGATGCTACCGACGCTGCTGAGCCGAGAGGCCTAGAATACAATATATTTTTAGCATCGTTGAAAAGGAACATTTTGTTTTAGAATTGAGCGACTATAGCTCTTGCGCTGGTCTTCTGTGCTGAAGATCCTGTTTCCACTAAAGTGGAGCGGTGTGGAAATGTGGAATTCGAATATTCAAAGGAGACCAGAGACACCATGTTGTTTTTTATTTCATTTCTCGTATTCTTCTCAGCAAACCCTTTCATTTGATACCCATATCATGGAACAACTTATAGAAATATTCCACCAACTTTGGGAGTCTGCTCTTATCATCCAATACAGATGAAATCAAAACCTTTTTTTTTATTATTATATATGGGCTTGCTCTTGACTTCAATCTTGCCCTAAGGGCAGAGATGATCCCGTCGGGGCCGCGGATTTTTGTACTAGATTACGGGCCTCGGCGCAAGGGCAAAGAAGGAACATGGGTTCGGTTTTTAGTCAGTAGAAGTCTGATCCTCAACTAAAGTGGAGCGGTGTGAAAATGTGGAATTCGAATATTCAAAGGAGACCAGAGACACCATGTTGTTTTTTATTTCATTTCTCGTATTCTTCTCAGCAAACCCTTTCATTTGATACCCATATCATGGAACAACTTATAGAAATATTCCGCCAACTTTGGGAGTCTGCTCTTATCATCCAATACAGATGAAATCAAAACCTTTTTTTTATTATTATATATGGGCTTGCTCTTGACTTCAATCTTGCCCTAAGGGCAGAGATGATCCCGTCGGGGCCGCGGATTTTTGTACTAGATTACGTGGCCTCGGCGCAAGGGCAAAGAAGGAACATGGGTTCGGTTTTTAGTCAGTAGAAGTCTGATACTCCCCTTCGCTCTGCCCAAGAGCGGGGGGGGGGGGGGGGGGGGGGTCATTCGATGATTTTCCACCCACCAAAAAAAAAAAAAAGGGGCAGAGATGATGTCGACGATGGAACGAGCTTACCCAGTAGAAGCCTGTTTACTCGCGACTTAAACAGATTAGGGTTATATGAACTCGGAAAAACCGACGCAGGCAGGGAATTCCATAATAAAGGACCCAGCAAAGCGCTTCCTTCGAATATGTGGAATGTCAGTACGTCTAGTCTCCCGATGGAAGAAAGGAGATGGTGGAATCAGCTCGTGGAGCTCCTGCGCACACTCTCCGAAGTACAGTCTGTAGAAGACCGACAGACATGCGACTTTGCGACGGTGGGCCAGGCTATGTAGCTTGATAACCTCTATGTTATCCGACTGATGGGCAAACGCTTTCACCGATGACCTCCAAATCTTTTGATCCAGGGCCAATGTGGACCACTGGTCGTTGGTTCTATCCAGCTCGTCCCGCCATCTCCAGAGAGGTCTACCGCGTATCCTTCTGGCTGCGTCAGGGTTGCACATCGTGGTTATTTTGGCCCACAGTTTGTCGGGCATACGGCAGACATGGCCAGCGCAGTCCCACTTTAGTTTAGCGGCTTTTTGAGCAACGTCAGTGATTTGTGTTTCGGAGCGCAGTGTGGTGTTGCGTATATGGTCGGTTAGTTTAACGCATAGGATACTGCGCTCCATTGCACGTTGGTAAACCTTGAGTTTGAACTAATGAATGTTTGTCAAAGACCAAGTCTGAGATCCATAGATTATAATGAAGTTAGAAATCAATTATTATTTGTGAGTTGATAGCCACAACGTAATATAAAAGTTTAACCGAACCACTTACCTATGAATACCCTTGCCTCCTGCCTTGTACTTGGAGCCCACGGTGACAGTGGAGGCTCGACTCCTGCCCGACTTGCCGCTCTTCACGCTCAGAATGTCATCGTAGCGACGCTTGGCGCCAGGTTTCAGCAGTTTGGAAGGCTTCGAGTCTTTGTTGTCTTCGTTTTCAGCATCTAGAATACAAATATAGATATAGCGACGAATAATAATACACTTTGATATAAGTGGGGAAAGTTTGTGATTGTATTCGAAGCAGAATTCACAACCGAGCCGTTTTGCGTGGTTTTTATGGGGCCGAAAACTGCAGTATCTCATCGAGATCAGTCTTCCGTCGAACTCGGTCTTGAAGCCATCCTTAAAATTGTACTTACCAGTGTCATCGGTATCGGTATCGATATCCACGTTGGATATCGATCATCGAACGCGTCACCAGTGATGATCAGTCTTCCGTCGAGCGTGGTCATGAAGCCATCTTTAACATTGTACTTACCAGTGTCATCGGTATCGGTATCAATATCCTCGCTAGGCTGGGGCTCGTCTTCACAATCATCGAATGTGTCGTCAGTGACGAGTGTTGTCTTAAAACATCTTTAACTATGTACTTACCAGTGTCATCGGTATCGGTATCGATATCCCCGCTCGGTCTGGGTTCGTCATCACCATCATCATCGAACGCGTCATCTGTGATAATCAGTCTTCCGTCAGGCGCGGTTTTGAAGCCGCCATCCTTCTTCTTCTGTGCCTTCACTTCTGAAGCCTTCTGTTTGCGAGATGGGTCGGTAGCTGTGAGAAATAGGGCAGATTAATGCAGGGCTAAGATCTTTGGCATTTTATCCTAGATATTAAGTAAAATAAGGAGTTAGGTTAGTAGCAGGTTGTGTTTCGCCGTAGCATAGAGTATACCATTAAAGATAGATTTGGACTCACCATTACAATATGTTTTTTTTTTTTAGAAAAATTTAAGGCTATTATTAGCTGTCTTATCTAGAGTTTACAATCGGTGAACTAATACGAAGCAAGAAAATACATCAACGAACATTTGTAAGCCTCTAAAGTCCAGCGCATTTTTACACATGCGAGAATTTTAACCGAAATTTCCATAAACATACCTGTAATCTTCCTCGAAGCAGACACATCAGCCAGATCCACAATATTCTCCGGATCATCCTGGATCCAGGCCTGACTTCTGCCCTTCATCGTCTTCTTGACCTTCGGCTTAGGCCTGTCTTCCTCCTCATCCATGTATTCCATATCTGAATCGGAGTCCTTAAGAATGTCTTCCAAAGTCTTTGATGTACCCTTGACTTGCATATCATTGTCCGAATCGTTGTCGGATTGGTCTCTGCAAAAAGTTGTGATGTTAGGATTGTTTTTGGTAACTTTTATTGGGACAATTCCGCTACAGTATTCCCAAAATCCCAAACCACTGTAACTCCTGTAAGCTAAAATCAACAATGGTGACCACCAGAACAATGCCGAAACAATGAAGCTCGACGAAGTCCTAGAGAAACAATAAACTGTCTTGGATCCCGCAACGAAATTTATTAGAAAAAAATAGCGGAGGAGTAGGAAAAAATACATAATTTCCACTTGTTTTGGTAAATGTGAATTTTACAGACAGCGATTACATGAATTACGTGTTTAGTGCTGATATTGCATAACATAAAAAGTTAACGATTTTCCAATTATCCTGGGATATTATAAAGCTATGCAATAACCATATAAAAATTTGACAGGCTTGTTATATGATCTGGCGTATAAAAACAAATATATAAATATATAACTAGCTGATGCCCGCGGCTTCGTCTGCGTGGATGTCGGATATCGCGACCATAAAAAATCTTTTTAATACAGTTGCTCAAAAAGTGGCGTATTGCAGGGACGTATAGCGTTCGGGATGCGGGCTATTACGTACTCGTGCTTTTTCTTTACCATTTCCGAACTCGTGCGTTCTCTTTCCCAACTGTCAAAATAATGTCCATTAAAAAAAAACCAACCACGAAGTTTTTACAAAAAAAAAATCATAGAAGTTTTTATAATTCATGCAAATATTTCTAAAGAAGCTACTAAAATTTGTTTCAATATCAGATTTAATTATTTGATTCAATGAGTTAAAGGTTTCATTCTATTTCATCTCATTAAATTTCATTTTCATTTCATATCAATAAAAAAATCTACTGAAGACTTGGCTGTATGGGCATAGTTCCCTTTGCCTACCCAGAATGGGTGAAGAAAACAAAAAAAATCTCTGCTTATTATTTTACGGTTGGCGCCATTTTCTTTGCGAGTTTAATTACGGCTTTATTATTTTATTAAATTGCTTAATTTTTTCGCAACTGTATTAAAAATAGTTGTTCAGTACAAGTGCGGAACCGTCATTGCAACTTGTTCCGACTGTCAACCCTCGCCGTCGGCTGATCCTCGGCTCGGGTAGACATTTGTCGGAACTCTTTGCAATGACAGGCTTTCCGCACTTATAATGAAATATACTATTTCACCCTCAACTCCTTATAACCCTTCTTTCGCACGTCTCACTTCAAAAATATTCAAAAGAAAGTGACGGCATGCGAGATAAACCAAGCGTAAGTTAAACCAGGTTTAACTTTTTTTTATTAATAAGGGGGTAGAAGTCTAAACTATCTGTGTATCAAATTTCATTTAAACCGGTTCAGTAGTTTTGGCGTGATAGCGCGATAGACAGATAGAGTTAATTTCGCATTTATACTCGTAATATTAGTAAGGATATCCGTTTTCATATGAAACGCTGCTTAGCTTGACTACAGCCAAAATGTACAGTTTACAGATCAACCCAAAACAACCACTCACCGCTGATTCTCCTTCTGTCTCTTCTTCCTATTATCCATCTTCCTGATATTCCTCAATCTCCTCAGCATGACATCATCTGTCTGCGGTATGAGTTTCTCCACGGTATCGGCACCGAACTTCCTCATCATCTTATTTAGGAAGTAGCCTATCTCCAGCCGAGAGTGCCTCTTGCAGTCCTCTGGCATTGCGGAGAGGGATTTGAAGATTAGAGCAAGGGAACCTGCTAAGACGTCCGTAGGTAGGACTTTTGTGTATACCTGGGAAAAATTTTAAGTAGTGAGATTGGCGAAGAATACTGAATCACATTATGATAGGGAGAGGAAGTGAAAATGTTTATAAATTCTTGGATTGGGTCTTGTGACAGAATAACTCTGAACATGACTCACGTACTTCTAGTAGATGCCCAAATGATGCAGGGCAACCCCCGACCCTTGCTCGTGCCAGCCAGAGTCACGAGATTGAGTCAGTAGTAGTTTTAATCCAGCCCCTAAATAATCTCACTTAGATCCAACTTGTCCCTTTGCTGCCCTCAGTGACGCTCCCTAAGGCTCGTGCCTTTAGGTCGCTGTCACTTAGTCTATCAATTTTACGCCCTGGTTGGAAACCTTACACTCAAGGCATCCTCAGGATAGTCCGGTTATGCAGAAGTTAATTTAATAGGTTCACAGAAAAATAGTGATGCAGGGTAATCACATAACATTGAACTGTCCATTGACCTTTAAGAGAATGGTCCTATTGTTTGCTCATTACAGGAACAGATGGATGCTACTTCTTCTTAGACTGTCAATGACAATTCAAATTGACTCAGTCATTGGTATTTTCAGCAGGGTCCATCAGCTCCTGTGAAGTACAAATAACAGCATGACAGGACGCGATGACAAGTGTCCCATCGTTTGTTGGCCAACATCACTTTTACAGTTATACAGGCCAGAGTCATCTATGAATCACCATCTGCTGATCTTCCGGATCAACCATAATAGCAACTCGTTTCCAGGGTGCTTAACCCGTAGGAAATTTCTAAACCAAAACGCTGCAAAGTAGAAGTAGGGAGAATAGTAAACTTGCAATGCACTAACCTTCAAGAAGCTCATACACGCTGCGATGACCTCTCTGTTGGTGTTGGTCATGTGAGTGACCACGGTTTCCAGCAGTGTCTGCACTGTTGCCAGTCCCATGTACTCTGACAAGCTGAACAGCGCTGAGGCGAGAGCTCGCAACGTCGCGCTTATGATGCGCGGGATAGACGCGGAGAGCCCTGAGGTTAGCATGTCGACGAATGCTTGCATGCCTGGGGATGAAGTCTGAATTGAGTATGTAGTTTTTGGCATGTTGTATATTTGGGTGTTGCAATTTTACAATACCACATGGTAATACATAAAACAAGCAATTGGATAGTAAGCTGAAAATTCTTTGGAATAAAAATTACATTTTATTTAAATGAAGTTTGGTTCAGGAGTTCGTGGCTTAATAAAAACAGCCACTCTGGTCGACGTTTAGGTTAAGCTCTGAGTCGTGGAGGTTAGGTTAGGTTAGGCAGTCGCTCCATGTGACCATGTAAAATACTGGTACATATTCAGCTGCATCCGGTTAGACTGGAAGCCGACCCCAACATAGTTGGGAAAAGGCTAGGTAGATGATTATAACTCTCTTTTATATTTAGTGTTTTATTTTGGAAGTTGCTTTTTTTTGGCAAAAGTTTTTTTTAATGTAGGTACATATGGATGATTATGAAACCACATACCTCCATCCTGCGTCTTCAGAACCTCGCCCACCGTATTGATAAGGTTGAAGGCACACTGGCGACATTTGCTGTTGATGTCCTTCGTGCATATGACTGACTCAGCTATAGCACTCTTCAGTAACTTGCTCTCCGCGTTTAGGAACGGTGTTGTGTTTATTAGGTGTTCTATGCATCTGTGTAAAAATGTTGTTGAAAAGGAGTTTTTAGTTTCGTTCATTATTTATTTAATTTTGTATTGCTTAGTCGAGTTCAGGTTTTTTTTATGAATAAGTGCCTTGTTGGTTTCATGTTCGCTGTTGCAACGATCTTTGATTTAAGTGAAAAAAGTAATTAAATAGATAAAGAAATGGAGTAGCTACATGTTTTAGAAATTTTTGGTGGGGGCACTCAAAATCCTTGTCGCAAAATGACCATTTGTACGTAACTATGGCGATGGCGGTACGAAATGTAGTGTCCGACCGAAACAGGATTTTCAGCCGAAACCGTAACCGAACCTTCGGTCTTGGTCGCAGTTTCGGCCGAAACCGAAACTTATAATTGTTTTATAGAATGTTAAATCTATTGTGTTTTTACGCATATTTATACAGTTAACACGTGTAAAAAATGCAACAATTAAAGTAGTTAAGCATGTAAAAAAGCACTTTATTTGAAAAATTAATAAATTAAAAAATAATAATAGGTAATACAGTCAACATTATTGTCAAACTTTAAAAAAAATAAGCACTAACCGCCTTATTCATAAAAATAGTTAAGAGTTGTTTAACTTAAGCTTTGTTTATCTCGCATGCCGTCACTTTCATTTGAATATTATTGAAGTGAGACGGCATGCGAGATAAACCAAGCTTAAGTTAAACAACTCTTAACTATTTTTATGAATAAGGCGGTAAATCTTTAACATTAGTAGGTACTATATTTGTTTGTGTTTTCCAAAAAAAAAAACAAAACTAAGCACTTTTTACCAAAGGGAAAAAATGAGACATGACCAGGTACTCAAGGTCATTCACGGTAATAGTTAAATTATATATCATTATTTCAGCCAAAAGACGTCCACTGCTGGACATAGGCCTCCAAATTATATATCGGAAAATTTAATGCATCAACAATTACAAACAAATATAGTAATGTTTGAATTAAACATCACAGGTATCTTCACTCACACATCTTTTAAGTGTTACATTAAGGCGAGGTTGCAGTACTTTGTTTTTATAAACGCACGACCTCACCCCCCGCCCTGCCGCGCGAGCGATATAATGCGTAAATTTTGACTGTGAATGTTTTCAACATTTACTTCAGGTCGAGCCGATCATTCTAAATCGCGTTTCTATCTTTACGATTTACTTGAGAGTATGTTCAATTTTTATGTAATGGTTTTTATTTATTAAAAAACTCATATTTAGTTCGATTTTCATAGGTTCAAAAATCTTAAAAAGTACTGCAACCCCGCCATAATCTACACTAATATTATAAAGAGGAAAGATTTGTATGTTTGTAATGAATAAACTGAAATACTTCTGCGTCGATTTCAAAAATATTTTCACCATTAGAAAGCTACATTCACCCTGAGTAACATAGGCTACTTTTTATCCCTGTTTTCCCAGGAACGGGATCTACGCGGGTGAAACCGCGGGACGTCCGCTAGTTTCTACATAAATTCATATTGTATAAGTTCTAGGGAATAACTCAACAAAACCAAGTAAAATATCTAATGAATTCTTTTCTATAGGTACACACCTACTTACAACCTATTTATTTTCCACTGTGGCACAAGACCCTAATGAATGCCATAAAAATACATCATCATTAATCATAAGTAAAAACAAATACCTAATTCTTGCGCGAAAATAATCACATAACCTCAAATCATCACGATCGCGCCGACATGCGAACTCAACTGGCACTCGAAGTTACCTGAATAATGCGTGCCACGTTCGGCCAATAATAGGGGATCGGACAAAAAAAAACTAATTAGTCCGTCAGATAGATTTTCAAAAATTATTGGACACGTATTTTTTCTTTTTTCACGTAAACTTAAAATGAAGACGATACAGTGCTTCGAAAACTCGTGTGACGTCATATGATAGTACATTTTAACGACACAAGTGACGTTTCAAGCCCCACTCCAAGATCTTTGACGCGTTTTATCTTCGTAATTTTTTATTGATTTGATAAAACAAAAAACACGTATTCAATAATTTTCGATAATCTAACTTACGGACTAAACAGAATCATATTATTTTGACCCTGTCCGATCCCCTATTGGCCGAACCTTTCGGCCCTGCCGAAACTACGGCCGAAACTAATTTTTTGGCCGAAACTAGCCGAAACCGAACCTTCGGTCGGTCCTTAACGTAATGTGACGTCACATTTCTGTCGAGCTGTCTTTATCCAGCACGTCATTTAAAATCAGTTTGTTATTTCCGTTAGTACTTTGTTTTTTTTTGTTTTGATGTTCTTTTTAACATTAAATTTTCGTGAATTTTTAACAGTACCTAGTCAAATAGCCAATTCAAGAATCGGATTGGTTTGCCTGTTACTACATTTCTCAAATGGAGTACAAAATTTGAAATTTTCTGCACCACATATTTCTAAGGGCAGAGTAATAAAAAATATCTCAAGAATAGACAGATTTTTCTGATTCTTTTTTTTCTGATATGAGGAAAACTAGCAGGCATGGACTGTTGAATTTAAGTTTAACTACAATTTAGAATAAATGAAGTACCTTAATCTAGCCGCTTTACTGCTATCTGCAACCTTATTCAAGGAACTCATCAACAACTTTTTAATCTTCTTATAATTATCTTTCAAAAACTGTTTACAGCTCTCTTTATCACTCTTAAAAATCTCTTCCAATATCCTATACGCTTTCTTATGTTCCATTTCTAATAGTTTCACTTTTTCTTTATATTTCAAGTCTCCCTTTTTCTTCTCTACCTCCTCATTGTCTCCTTCTGTTTCCATTTCCCTCTCCTTTTTGGCTTTCTTGTATTTTTTAGGATCTTCTAAGACGGTTTCACAAAGTGGGTAGACCCATTCTTCGTATAGCTTGGCAATTGTTTCGCTAGATTGGTAAAGGACTAACGCTCTTATGACGTCTAGGATAGATTCCCTTTGGGAATGGTTGTCTTTTGAAGTTTCAAGCTGTTGAAGCGCGTTCGTGAATAGTTCTTCGCGTAACGTTTGCTCGCAGATTGTTAGATACACCTGTGTAAAAAATTGAAAATGTTACTGTTTTGATTTGACATTAGGTACTTCAAAGAGTGTGAAGAACTGAGCATTAGAGTATGTAACATGTATTGTCATCTAAACTAAACATCATAACACATAACCGATCATCATCAACAACACATAACAACAACACAAGATCGATCGATGATAACATCATCGATCGGTGCTTTGAGGCGACTGGTCTCAATATGTGAGGAATACGCGGACGCGGTGGCACAAGGACTCAAGTACAACACTAAGGGCCGGTTTCACCACTTGCTGATAAGTCCCTGATAGCCTATCCGGAACTTATCTGCCAGATAAACTACAACTTTTGATAGCATTATCTGTCAGATAACTGTCAGATAACTATCTGACACTTTATCCGTAACCGGTGAAACTGGCCCTAAGAAAAGTGAGATAATGGTTTTTAAGGCGGGTGCCCTAGGTTACCCAACCATACCGGAGATATCTCTTTGCGGAGCACCCTTAAATAGGGTGACAAGTTTTAAGTACTTGGGTCATTGGGTCACCGACAATTTGAGAGACAATATGGACATTGACAGGGAACGTAGATCGCTGTCGGTGCGCTGTAACATGCTGGCCCGCAGGTTTGCGCGATGCACGGAGGCGGTCAAGGTAACTTTGTTTAAGTCATTTTGTTCGTCTTTTTACACGTGCAGCCTGTGGACTAGTTATAGTTTGCGCACATACAGCGATCTACGTGTCCAGTATAATAACGCGCTCAGGATATTGTTGGGGCTGCCATGGCGATGTAGTGCGTCAGGGATGTTTGCGGAAAGGCATATTGATGGTTTTGCGGCCATCATACGTAAAAGAAGCGCTTCCCTACTTGCTCGTCTCCGTGGTAGCACCAACACTATCTTGAGTTTATTCACAGATAGATGGGAGTCTCCAATGCTGCGTCATAGGATGAAACTCCATACTGTTTAATGTTAATTTGTGTATTGTGTATTATGTCTACTAACACTAGTTTTTAAGATCATTGTTACTAACACTATGGGCACCGCCCGAAATAAATGCAATTATTATTATTATAACAACATGCAAAAATGGAAACAACATGGAAACATATGTGCAAAAATTTTGTTCAATCAGAAACTGAGAGGTGGGTCAAAAACTTCTAAGATTTCGTTACTTAGTTACAGTTACAGGTAAAGCTAATAAAAGCTTGTTAGAAACGATACTATTGATATTCACCTGTATAGTTTCCAAAGCCGCCAACCTCTGCCCTTCCGCGCTGCTTCCTTTAGCCGGTGACATATAAATATTCAGCAAAATCGGCAAATAATTCTTAGCGAACCTTCCCAATTCTAGCTGGTCCTCTTCATTATCCGCCGAACAAGAGATCAACTTCCTTAACGCCTGCATAACAGACAGTCTGAACTCCGGATTATCCTTCAAAACACTACCTAACACTCTTGCAACAGACTTGAAATTTTCCTTTATATCTTTCGGACTATTGCAAAAAGATGGTAATAAGGCCCAGAATTGATTGCAGAGTAACTCGTAAGTATGTGATCCGGGGGTGTCCTTCAATTGGGTTAATTCCCTAGATTTTTTTCGGCAGAATGTAGCCATTTCTAAAATTTCTGTTGCGAAGAATTTGAGGTTTGAATTCGTAATCTTTTCTTTCAGAACTGGAAGTAGCCAGGATCTTTCTAGATTGATTGTCTCTGGTCCGTCTCTTAGAGGTATGATTCTGAGTACGAACTCGGGTCCTAGAGATTTGATGGCGCATCCAGTGGCGTATTCGACCTCTTTGTCGTTTTCGAAGTTGTGGCTTTCGCGACGGTCGTTGAGCTTTCGTAGAAGAGGTCCCAAAGAATTTGCTACTTTTTCGTTGCCGATCTGTGGAGTAGGGTTACTTTTAGTTTGAAACTTAAACTATACATTTTGGAAAACATGATTAATTTATGGTGTACAGAATAATTATAGAGGGTGACAAAATAGATTCTAAACCAAAAGCAGTACCTCTTAACCTGTGGAACATAGATCAGAAGATTATTTTAATGAATATCTTCAAAAACGGGAGTCGAATTTTGTGCAGATTTAATTTAAGAAGTCGTCGATATATTCGCAGTGTAGTGATATGCATACTCTGCATGAAGCCATCCTCCATTAAACAAATTTCAAAATCCTGAGAGAAAAATATAATATACAGGATCACTTACCTCAAAACAAACAGCAATGGTCAATATAACATGTCTGATAGCTTGATTGAAAGGGTTATCCAACCCGGTGCCGATGCTCTTGAAGATGGCGTCGATGTGTGTCTTGTGTTTTATAAACGTCTCGTTGGAGTCCAGGGCTAACCTCACGCAGTCCACGAGGACTGCCTGTAGGAGGAAATAAGTGGGTGGTTAGTTTTGGGTAACTGAGAAATGAGGGTATGTGTGTCAGGGAATTTAAAGTTATAAAGAGTCAACATTTATTAGCTAGCGAAATTCTCAAGATTAGATGTGAGTGTGACTGACGTTTTTTTATAGATGATCACAGTCAAATCCTCATTATCTGCTTGGCCTTTTCCCAACCATGTTGGAGTCGGCTCCCAGATTCACCGGATGCAGCTAAATCCACTGGTATGCAGCTGCATCCGGTAAGTCGGATTCCGGTAAGTCGTTACGACTTACTTACATGATGTAGGATACTGATTCTACATAGAGCGACTTCCTATCTGATCTCCAGAAACCAATTTTTTTTTATTTTTTATTTAGCCTGTACTGTCCCACTGCTGGGCAAAGGCTTCCCCCAACTCCTTCCAAGAGCTCTTACCTTGTGCCGCTTCGAACCAGCCCTCATGGTATGCGTCTAAATCGTCACGCCACCTCTTTCTAGGCCGGCCTCGGCGGCGCCGTCCGTCTTCCCAGAACCCAGTTAGTACGGAGTAATACGATACGCCTTATTAAAACTGGTTGCCTTAAACCAACTCCGGTACGAATGTTGTATCCACTAACTGGGATTGCGCTTCCACAAATTCGTAGAACCATAGCGAGCTGCACGACACCCAATGCACAGTTATGCCCCGGTGCCTCAGAGGCGCAAAAGTTTTTTTATGGTACGTTGACCCAGCTAGTCCATCTAATAGAAATGTCTCTTCTGCAAGACGAGCTCTGGCAGGAGCTGCTTAAGCCCCCTGGCGGCTTCATCGAGCCGTCCGAAAGCCTTCCACCTGGACATGCTTTGCCGTGGCTGACGTGGAATTCTCTAAATAGACTCCGAACCCAGGTCGGCCGCAGCAAAGACAATCTCTTCAGATGGGGGTTCATTGACGGCTCAGACCTCAAGTGTGTATGCGGCGTTTCTCCACAGATAATGTCCCACCTTCCTTCTTGCGCTGCATGTCCTGACACCTGTACACTTGATGACCTTATGACTGCATCAGCGAGTGGAGTTCGCATAGCTGAATTTTGGGTCAAAACGATTTAACAGAAATTTGCAATCGACACGCTAAGAAGAAGATTAAAACTGTTTGTCAGATTGTCGGGTCAGTGACTGTAACGACTGGCAAAGTTCTACAAAATACAGCCGGGACCAACGGCATTATGTGCTTTCCGAGGCACGAAGGTATCTACAAATACAAGAAGTGCAGCATTACATTGGGATACGAAATTACATTTAGAATTTGGTATCTAAATCAAATTAGTGACCGACCCATAGTCACACTAAACTACCATACCAGTGTGACTATGGTTAATTATATTTATCCGTAGTCACACTGGTGTGACTACGGCTGATCCGTAGTCACACTAGTATGACTATGGATAATTTAACCTGATCCGTAGTCACACTGGTGTGACTACGGCTGATCCGTGGTCACACTGGTGTGACTACGGATAATTTAACCTGATCCGTAGTCACACCTGGATGAATCACCAAAATTATAGGCTGTTGCTAGTCGTCCGCTAAGTGGATGAATCACCATCTCGCGACAGTATCCTTTATGGGCGGCATGGGCACCGGGCCGTAGGCCGACGAAGGAGGCCGGCGGAGGCCCGGCACTTCGGGGACAGAAGATATTAGTGTTATTTAATATGCGAGCGAAGCGAGCGCGCGTCATGGAGTACATGCGTTGCATGTATGAGTGACGTGACCAAAAGCTACGATACTGGTGTGACTACGGTTCAGCCGTAGTCACACCAGTGTGACTACGGATCAGGTTAAATTATCCATAGTCATACTAGTGTGACTACGGATCAGCCGTAGTCACACCAGTGTGACTACGGATAAATATAATTAACCATAGTCACACTGGTGTGGTAGTTTCTTCTTCTTCTTCTTTATGGGGTTTTTGGTTTCCGCACTTAGTCCTTAAGGACCATTGTGCGTGAGCCGTGGCGGCCGATTACTCCAACCAGCCCACCTCCCTCCAGAAGCAGATCAGACTTCCCGGTCTCCTCAGGGCATCCGCCGGTGTGGTAGTTTAGTGTGACTATGGGTCGGTCATGATCAAATTCTCCACTCAGCTGTCAAAGACGTCACGTGACGTCAAAAATAATCACCCTAGAACTGTCCAAACGCCGATTCGGCTCTCGGTTTTCCTTCGCGTGACTTTTTGTATACGTGGAGCATGAAAGTTTCTTCTATCTCGCTCAAACTTGCACAGAGTCTAGATGAAAGAACAAGAGTAACTAAAATAAAAAAAATCCTAAACGATTTGTCCATAAGTACCCTGTACTAGAAAGTGTAAAGAAGAGTGTTCTTACCTTCAAAGCATTTGTTGAAGCAGAGTTGATATCGGCAACGTCAGATAGCCATAGTTCTGTGACGCAGATGATCACAAACGCCGGCAGGTTTGGCATGCATAGGTTCAGATCCAGACTGGTGGAATAAAATACCATTTATTATAATCTGTATTATATAAAAGGCAAAGTTGACGCACACGTGTTCCTCATGAGGTAGGCATCTACTAAGGAAGGATTTTTCAAAATTCAAACCGGGTGAAATAGGGGATGAAAAGGGCTTTGAACTTTTTTGTATGGGAGCTGGCATATCGACCCACCGCCATTTTGATTTTTTTTCGAAATCGCGGCCCACGGTGAAAGTGGTATGTATGGATAGAGGACATATAGACGAACAAGAAATGTCATAAAATGTGGTACCCCAAAGTGTCACGTTACCGAGATATTGAAGGTAAAGTAAAAGGTACCGTATTACTGGACATTTTTTGTTCGTCTATATGTCCTCTATCCATACATACCACGTTCATCGAGGGCCGTGTTTTCGAAAAAAAAATCAAAATGGCGGACAGGTTGATATGCCACATCGGTTCCCTTTGCATCGAAAATTTTCGCCATTCACGCGGGCGAAGCCGCGGGCATCAGCTAGTTTTACGTAAACTCAAGTAAAACTGAAGGAAAAACGTGAACCGAAAAATACAAATAGTACAATTTCTGGTGTTGATTTGAGAGATGTCAGCAAGGGCCGACGCCCGTCGGAGCCGCGGATTTTTGTACCCCACCCACCAAAAAAAAAGGTACACACACATAACGCCTGTAATCCCCGAAGGGATGGCCCAGAGGTGTACCCAGTAGTACAGCACCCACATTTCGCCAGTTATGTTTAAGGTTGCACAAGCCAGTCATTCTTCCATACAAACGTATTATGGTGATTACTCCTCTGGTTGACGGCGTAGGTTCAAAATTAAAAATTGTATCAACTGGTCTTGTCATTATCTAGGCCTCTATGGAAGCAGAATTGGAAAAAAAAAATTGGTTTGGAAGTTATAAGCGTCGAAACTTTCATATTTTAGCACTAATTTTAACCATCTTTGGGCGTAAATAAGTTACGTATATAGTACGAAAATTAAAAAAGTGAAACTTTACAGGCATAGATTAGTTAATAAAGAATTCAAATAATTTCATTTTGAACAGATACATTCAATGGATTTTTCATGGTATCCATACTACCAAAGGTCTGCATATAAACAATCGCGATCCCGTTTTAGTTGTGTCTCTTTCGCACTATGCATTTCGCTCGTGATGTCGGATGAAATAGCATGCATTTCAGCCCCGCCCACCAACTAGTTCGTGCCGTTGGCTTGTTTACCCTTATGAGCTTATACTACCTCAAACGCGAGTTTTATAATGCGTAAAAGTATATGATTCATTGCAGTAATCAAAATCAGAAAAATATATGATATTCTTCAGGATCTAGTGACATAGTGTTGTGAAAACATAATACAACTAACTTTGCTCTATAGCCAAATAATTCTACAAGCAACATACTAAAGTCTTACCGCCTTATTACAAAAGGTAGTTAAACCTGGTTTAACTTAGACCTGGTTTATCTCGCATTCTGTCACTTTCTTTTGAATATTATTGAAGTGAGACGTCATGCGAGATAAACCAAGTCTAAGTTAAACCAGGTTTAACTACGTTTTGTAATAAGGCGGATAGTGTTTTACTTTTTTAGTCCAATCAATAGTTTTTTTTGTAAATCGCAAAATACCACTAATTTCGCACTATTCGGCCGCAGCGAAAGACGTAACAAGCGATTTGTAGTGCAAGCTGATTAGAACTTTATTCTAACAGTATTTCAAGTGAAGTTTGAACCACTACAAATAATGTTGCTAATCTGAGGTAGCATACGCTCTTAAGTAATAGGTGGGGCCTATTGCTGGATTAGTACCCGGTACACTTCTGCAGACCGAACCCTTCGGAACTTACAGGCCTGATATTATGTTCCTTTTATTACTTACTTAGCAAGACACCCAAATCCCTGCGTCAGCACAGCAGCCCAAGCCTGCACCTGTCCCGTATCATTCGCTGGAGGCCGGGCCGCCATCAGCGCCCTAGTCAGTTGTACCGCTAGGGACGCGGTCATATTGCTGGAGTCGCGGGCGTTCGAGAACAGAGCGTGTAGCGTGTGAAGGCAGCATGTCTTTATGTAGACGTTGTTGTGGGTCATCAGGGAGAGGATCGCTTCGCAGATTGACTGGGGGAAAAAGGTGGAGAAGATTAGTGATCATTAAGATATCTGAATGGTTGGTTTAGTGATCGCAAGCGCGACTGCTGAGCGTGTGGTCGGTTCGGAGCCCGGGTCGGGCAACATGTTATTGGGTTTATCTTTTAGGAATTTCTCAGTGGATGGCAAAAGGCTGGGTGTACTGTATTATTAGTACACCTCTAACTAACGCCTAACGCCTGTAGCTCATATCACACTTCACACTAATATTATAAAGGCGAAGGTTTGTGAGTGTGTTAGTGTGTATGCTTGTTACTTCTTCACGCAAAAACAACTGAACAGAATTGGATAAAATTTGGTACACAGATAGTTTATAACCTGGATTTTGTAATAGGATAGTTTTTATGCGGGTGAAGCCGCTGGCAACAGCCAGTCCTATATAAGAAAGAAAGAAAACATATTTATTTGTCACATGCCACAAGTACCTAAACACAAAAAAAACTAAACCAGGAATAAAAAAATAAAATATTGTGTGTCTCACGGCAGCGCCAAATAGGCCCAGTTTAGCAAACTGCCGAACAACTAGTGCCCGACGCTGGTTTTCAACTGGACCTGAGATAGCCACAGGTGCATGTTATTTTAATGTGTTAAATACGACTGTGCACTGGAGTGTAAATGTGGTGCTGTTCCTCAAACAATGGGGTACTTAATATCGTGTCCTGCCGTTTGTTAACTACAGAAACTGATGGACGGTGCCGAACTAGTAGCTAGGTTCTGGGCCGAAGTTGTTGAAGATTTACACCACTTATTGATGGACTGTGTTTGGCATGAGTCTAGGAGAAAATATGACCTGTTTAGGATATTGAGGTTGAACAGACTTGAAGTAAAAATTGCTGGCGCAACCAAATGGCGAAGAGCTTGTTTAGATTCATGGCCCAGATACGAGAAATGTATATTTAAGGCACGATTAAAAATGTCCCTAAATAAAAAAACTTTTCTTTGTTCAAAATGCTACATACATACCTTAATATAATCCTTGCTGAACGCCGGCAATACATCTCTTAGCATGGTGAGTGTGTGCAGCACAGTTCTGTGTGTGTTTAGCAGGGCTTCCGGTTTGATCTGAGACAGGCAGTACTCAGCCACGCGGTTTGACCCAGGGTGGAGCTTTGGTACCTGCAATATAACAGTTTGAACAATATTCGTATTGTTGCGGAGTTGCGGAATTTTAATTCGAAAGAGTTGCTAAAACATAATGAGCATAATGTATGTATGTCCTAATTTTAAGTGTTTGTCATATTGTTTACTTTGTTAACGTTTAATTTTTTGTCAAATTGTTTTGTCCTGTTGGGAAACCAATAAACACTTTTTCTTTCTTTCTTTTCTTTGCTCCGGTCCTGGGCCCCGAGTCTGCTATTCAATAGTGTCAGAATGGTCTATCATTGATCTCATAATTGTTGATTTTGACAAGTAAACGACAAGCCAAAAAGTACCTTAAGACGACAGACTTAAGGTACTTTTTGGCTTGTCGTCAATCAACAATTATGAGATCAATGATAGACCATTCTGACACTATTGAATAGCAGAATCGGGGCCCTGGAACGCGAATGGGTTTTACTTAGTGTCCGACCGAAACACGGTTTTCAGCCGAAACCGAAACCGTAACCGAACCTTCGGCCTTGGTCCCAGTTTCGGCCGAAACCGTAACCGAAACTTATTAAATATTTATGGAATGTAAAATCTATTGTATTTTTACGCATATATACACAGGTAACACGTGTAAAAAAATGCAACAATTAAAGTAGGTAATTAGGTAACAAAAATAGCTCTTTTTATTTGTAAAATTAATAATGTGAATTAAAAAAAAATACAATGTAAATATTTGTCAGTAATTTACAAAAATAAAAACAAAACTAAGCACCTCGCATACTAAAGGGAAAAAATGCGGCATGGCTAATTATTAGTACTGAAGGCCATTCACACTAATAGAAAATATATAAAACTTTTTAGTAAAAAAAATCTATTGGTCGATATAACTTTTTTTCTAATTATTTAACAAAAAAAGTACATCATATCATTTTCAAAGATGGTGTTTTAAGAAATAATTTTCATTACGAACTTTTTAAATTATATTAATTAGTTAAGGTTTTAGGCGCTTTGCACATGGAGCAACTATTGCAGCAACTGGCAACTAGCTGTTTACATATATTTCAATTGGATTGCGCACACATAGAAACTCGAGTTTCGAGTTCCGGCAATCGTCAATAGTTTTCAGTTGCAGCAATCGATGACAGAGTTAGTTGCTAATTGGCGCAACTAGCAACTGTTAAACATTATACCGATTTTAAAAGTTAACTTAGACGGCGACGACGTAATAAAATTAGAGCAATTGCTGCTTCGTCGATATTCATTGTCACACTGAACGCTGTTCGCTGCGTAGATTGAGCAACTCGGTTATGAAAGTTGCTCACAGATTGCCATAAATTTGCTGCAACCGTAAACGTTGTAGCAACTTTACAGGAAACTTTTAAAGTTGCTTAAGTTGCCTCAACTTAAGTTGCTCCATGTGCAAAGCGCCTAAATCATCGGAGATAGTTGTATAACGGAACTACGGGGTGGTTCGAATACGGGTACAAAATTTAATCCATCAACAATTACAAACAAATATGTTAATATGTTTGAATCAAACATCACAGGTATCTTCACATATCTTTTAAGTGTTAAATTAATTTCTACATAAATTCATATTTTATAAGTTCTAGGGAATAACTCAACAGAACCAAGTAAAATATTCTAATGAATTCTTTTCTATACACACCTACTTACAACCTATTTATTTTACACTGTAGCACAAGACCCTAATTAATGCCATAAAAATACATCATCATTAATCATAAGTAAAAACAAATACTTACTTAATTTTTGCGCGAGTAAAATCACACAACCTCAAATCATCACGATCGCGCCGGCTAGCGAACTCAACTGGCACTCGAAGTTAGCTGAATGATGCGCGACAATTCACGTATAAATGGTTTCGGCGGGGCCGAAAGGTTCGGCCAATTATTGGCCGAAACCGAAACTACGGCCGAAACTAGGTTTTTTGGCCGAAACTAGCCGAAACCGAACCTTCGGTCGGTCCTTATTTTACTCAGTAAGAGTTCCTTCCGAAGGAGTCATTTGATGTTTTCGCATCCTTGAAAAAAAAATTGATAAAAGGAAGAATGGCCAGTTTGTGAGACTGTTCTAAGTGATTTTCAGTACACAACTAATTCAACTACATCTATATCGTTGAAAACTTTAGAGCAAATCGTCAGATTGTTAAAATATGTTACTTTTTTGGACTGCCTCGCTGATAGTAGTGGTCGCAAGCGCGACTGCTGAGCATAAGGTACTAGGTTTGATTCCCGGGTCAAGCAGTTGTATTGGGTGTACTAATGGGTAAATGGGGACTACAGGTGTGATGTTGTTTTAATATTGATTTATTACTAAAGCTACTACATGCTGGAGCGAAATATTTTGAACTCAGATCTGTATTTAATTTCATTTTTATGTGATCATTGAATGAGTGTTACCTTATTTTTCTGATCATCAGAAGGTATCATGAAACAGCTGCCGCGCAAAACTGTCGTTACGGCGTGCTGAGCTGCTTTTCGGACCTTAAACAAATAACAATAATTATGTTAGTGTTAGATAAACCAGTATTTACTTTTTCTTTATATGGACTACGAAATGATGTCCTACAGACATTCTTTCGTCCTCTTAGATGTCGACAACAGCGCCACCTTTTGAGTCCAAATATAAGAACATTCAGGTAACCCAATAAACTGATGAAGTGCGAGTCGGGACCCCACATTTTTTTTTTCGACAATCACATGCAAACCAGAATAAAATAATGTAACTTACCTTAGGCTTAGAATGCAGTGCAAAAGCCAGCATTGACTCAAAAATCCTCATTGTGGACGAATCACCCCACAGGGCATACTCCTGAGCCCTCAGCAACACAGACAGACACCCGATAGCACTCCTCAGTAAAGCCCCGTTCTCACTCGCTTCATTCTTCACTAGTATGTCAGTAAAGATTGTAGCTGAATCTGAGAACTGTTTTCTTAAGACTGCTTGTGGGACGGCCTTTATACCCATTGATAGTAGGGTCAGTGTTGCTACTAGGTTTTCTTCCATTTCAGCTGATTTTAGAGTTTCCATCTGCAAACAAGGATTTTTTAACCTTTTGAGCGCCACAGTCACATATAGACGACAAGCCGAACAAGCAAAAAAGTACCTTAAATCTGTTGTTTTAAGGTACTTTTTGGCTTGTCACTATACTTCACTGTGGCGTTCAAAAGGTAGTTGAGTAAATAGTATTTTCTCTATAATTAGCAGATTTCTTCTATGAAGAGATTTCTATTGTACAAAGGGCTGGTGTCTGCAACTCCACATCCAAAGCGTGTATTTTGCGTTAAGATGAAGAGATTTATTTATTTATTTATTTATTTACAGAAATACATTTTTAAGCTCACAGTTTTTCACCAAAACGCTTAAAAGCTAACAATAGTCATATTACAATGTATTACATTGTCAAATTATATCTTACATTCACAACAATTCAGAAATAAAAATAAAACAAAAATAAAAACCAATGTCAGATGGTGTCATAAGCAAAACAAGTAAATTAAAACAAAATCGGAAATTCCTATTAATTATGTCAAGAAATAATATGCAATGCAACGTCCAAACCAGTACAGTCTTACTTAACCATAAAATACAAATGTACAGGATCAGAATGTACAGTACAAATTAATGGTTTAAAAATGACAATACATGTTTCCTTAAAGTGTTAATATTATCCACAAATATGTCGGCATCTGGATTGCTGTCAAGGTAACGATTAATGAGACCAATTGCATTAGCGGTTGGGCCGTTATTAGCCTGACGGGTCCGCCATTCCGGAGGGCATGCAAGAAGTTGATGCCGCCGTCGTCCTACACCACGCATGTATTGCTGCGGAACAAACAGATGGATATGCTCTCTTACCGACGGATTATCTATAGTACTGTTTATTAACAAATAATAATGTATAATAAGCATTAATTTGCGCCTGAGCTGCAAAGTATCCAGTCCGATCATTCCCGACACAAACAAAGAAGGGTACAAAAATGGGTAGTATCCGTAGGTGCGTTTATATATATAACGGCAAAACTTCCTCTGAATTTTTTCAACCATTAGAGTATATAACTTCTCCGGAGGATCCCATACAATTGCATTATACTCCAATTTACTGCGCACATATGCATTGTACAGCAGTTTTACAACCCTGACACTTTTGAATTGGGAGGAAGTTCTGATGACGAAACCCAGTGCTTTATTAGCGTCTTTGCACACCTTTTTTATGTGTTCGTGGAAATTAAAGCCACTGTCTAACGTTAGCCCCAGGTCCGGTATTATTGAGACCCGTTCAAGCGAGTCATCTGCCAGTTTATAGGGAAAAGTAATTGGCGAGCGAGACCTAGAAAATGTGATGGCTTTACATTTCGACATGTTAAGCGGCAGCCTATTACTTACACTCCAATTCACTATTGCATCAATGTCCCTCTGAAATTCTAAACAGTTGTCCTCTTTGGTGACCGTTAGAAACAGTTTTAAATCATCTGCAAACATGAGGCATTTTGCCGTAGATAGAACTCCTGGCAGATCATTTATCATAATCAAGAATTGGGGAGGTCCCAGCGTACTGCCCTGGGTGACACCCGATCGAGTAAAGTACTCCGGTGACTGGTACCCATTCAGTTTTACAAACTGCCGCCGATCTCTGAGGTAGTCCGCCATGAATCGGAGAAGTTTAGGACCAAATCCGAGAGATGCAAACTTCATCAGAAGAATATCATTGTCGACTAAGTCGAAAGCCTTTTTGAAATCAAAATATGCTGCATCAACCTGACTGCCAGCGGTCATCTTGGTCCTCAAGTAGTCAGCAAAACATATATGGTTGGTTAGAGTAGATCGCCCAGGACGAAACCCATGCTGAGAATCATCCAATAAGCCACTGACCTGCTTGGAGATAGAACTGTTTATAACAGATTCGAAAATCTTACCGAAGACTGGCAGAACAGCAATATTATATATATTAACAATGAATATATATTATATATATATTAACAATGAATACAATGCTTTTGAGTGCTTTACACTCCCGATCGTAAATCACGAATATTCACCACAAAAAAAAAGTAATTTAACAGCAATTATTTTAGTGTTTGTTTTATGTACAGAATTCTTGGTTCATTGGTTGATGGTTTTGTTAAGAGTCTGTTTATTACAGCATGTATTAAGAAACTCACAAGTGCTGCAAAGTATTCAGTAGTGGACTCCTTGCCACCTTGCTCTTTGATGACCTCGGTGACAGCAGCCAGAACTGCTAGCATCTCCTTGTGAAGACTATTGTTTGAGTCAAACCTTGTCAGTAATCTGTAGGAACATACAAAGTTGAAATATTTTCCCTTTAATTATGTACTTTTCATATTTGGAACTTCTAATTTTTTTTTTAATTGATTCAAAGTTACTTCATTATCATGAAAATTGTAACTTTGAATGTATCATAATCTTCATTCCAACCCAAAATCACCCATAGGCTTTGAATTTATATAAAAATATTTTTTTACGTCTTAACTCATCAAGCGCCTTATTATAGACACAATAAAAAAGTCATTGTTTTATGTACAGATGGTGTTCGTAAGGCGCGCGAGGAGTTAATTACAACAAGGCCTATTTAAATTTAAAAAAAAGATTATATAGGATACTAGTGACCCGCCCCGGCTACGCACGGGTGCAAAAAAGGTATTAAAACCTTCCACTTGAATCACTCTATCTATTAAAAAAAACCGCATCAAAATCCGTTGCGTAGTTTTAAAGATTTATGCATACAAAGGGACAGAGAAAGCGACTTTGTTTTATACTATGTAGTGATTTGTGTCTATATCTAAAATTGTCTTTGTTCAGAGTAAAGAAACCAATAACCAATATTTGTGACACATGTACATATGTACATATTTTTTTTTAGTTTAGTTCTACTTAATAAATAATTTATTTTATGAGAAAGTTAATTAATTAATATCACTAAACAAAACAAGGAATACTCACTTGGTAAAACTAACATTTGAACATTGGCTCCAGTCAGAGGCAAATGTCTGGAAAGTCTTATATGTTTTTACAGAACCAGAGTATTCAGTGTCTGAGATATCATCAGTGCTCTTCATAGACATATTCTCCAGTTCCTTAGCTATTATTAATTCTGATTCAGCATCAGATTTATTTTTCAGTGATGCATGGCCATATGTTATCATGGCATCGTGTTTTGAAACAGCCTGTTGGGTTAAACCCGTGCTTCCTATAAAGTTTAAAAAGTAATTACAAGTGGTAGTAAAATTGTTGGAAATGAGAAAAATAATATTACCTACTTAGGTAGTGAAAATGGGATTTTTGTTTAGTTTTCGTGGTAGGTTAAGGGATCAAAAATGTTGCTTTGTAAACAAGTAATGAGAGGATATAAAAGAGGGAGTCCAAATTAAAAAAATGTAACCCAGCATACCTAGATTTTCTTGAAAAAATCGGGACTTTGCCATCTCCCGATATTTCTGTATTTTCGGGTTGGAGTTCGACGACTGGCCCTTCAGCCATCGCTTCCCCTTCGATTTTCCCTTTAGTTTGGATCTAAATTTTCCCATTTTTCTTATTTCTTAACACGAGTTTCCGAATTAAAAACACCGCACGTGGTAGCGCAACTATTTCAAATGAAGTTAGCTGCAAATTGCTGTCAAAGTGACAATTTTGACGTTGTCAAGAAATAGGTTGGCCAACTTTCCGCGAAGTACCTATATGAGCCTAGTCTATGCCTGCAGAATTATGAAAGACCTAATTCAGAAAACTAAAACCTCTTCGGTAATTTATTTGTAAGAATTATTTTTTATAGGAAATCTTGAGCCCTTTTTAATTTATTTTCACTATTTTTTAATTTCTGGAACTATTCACAGTCAATGGGGATAAAAACTGCCAATTGCTCACTTCAGATGTCGCTACTGTTGAGTGTTCCGTGAATTTGCTAACTAGCTGTCATTTTCCATATATTTTTTGTAAACAATCTACATCTTTTATTAATAATTAATTATTATGACGATTTGCGCAGCGGTTGACTGCAAAAATAGGGGAATACATTTATTTCCCAAAGATAATAAAAGAAGAAAACTATGGGAGAAAGCTCTACGAAGGAAAAATTGGAAACCTAGTAATTCTTCGAGGTTATGTGTAGGGTTGCCAACCGTACTATAATATATAGTATTGTACTATATTTCGGGTCAGCGTACTATATACTGTTGAAGAAATATATAGTACGCAAAAATACAATATTTTCAGCACCGAACGAAATCGAACAAACACATAGGTATTTATCTGTAAAAATAAAAAAATCGCCTTTGTATTAAATTTTGTGTGAGGTGAGTTCATGTCACAATCTTTTTATCTTTGGGTCCCTCCCACTGATCTCTTTAGTAACTGGAACAATTTCATATTGTCAACATCTAAAGAATATTGTGGTCGCTTTTATTTTTCTTCGAGATTTGGTCTTTTCAATAAGATATTAATTATTCATTGATTTGAGAATAACAAACAATAGTTATGGAAAGTGGTAGCGATGACGAACGTGCGTCAAGTTCAAATGCACCCAACACCAATAAAGAAGCAAAAAATGCAAAGAGTAAATAGTTTTTATAAAAATAAATAAAAAACAAATAGATACATATCTTTGTCTATTTTTATTTTTAACCGACTTCTAAAAAAAGAAGGAGGTTCTCAATTCGGATGTTTATATATATAGGTACATATTTTTTTTTTATGTTTTTTCGGGCATAACTCCGTCACTTGCTAACCGATTTAAAAAATTCTTTTTTTGTTGGAAAGGGTATACTTAACTTCCCAAATGGTCCCATAATTTCTTTTATCGAAATCGGACAAGCGGTTTTTGAAAAATCAACTAAACTCAAAAAAAACTACATTGTCCACATAATGACTCGTAAACATGTGAACCATTAAAAAGTGAAAAATAAAAACTTTTTAACAAAAAATAAAACTGACTTAAAAAAAAACACAAAAAAGTGAAAAATAAACTTTAGAAGAAAAATCAGTTTCTGAAGTCGGTGGCAAAAAAATGAAATCGAACAAACAAACAAAAAAAAATACAGTCGAATTGATAACCTCCTCCTTTTTTTGAAGTCGGTTAAAAAGTCTCCGACTTCAGAAACTGATTTTTCTTCTAAAGTTTATTTTTACTTTTTTGTGTTTTTTTTTTGAAGCCGGTTTTATTTTTTGTTAATTTTTTTTTCCATAAAATACTATATTTTTCAGAAGTGTACTATATTATTTTATAGCTTATTTTGAAAAATACTGTATTTCGCTGAAAAAATGTTGGCAACCCTAGTTATGTGGTATGCATTTTAAACCTGAAGACTATTATGGGAGAAATTCGTATACAGGTGAGGGTTCCTCTACGTAAAATAGAGAATTAATTTTATTTAGCGCTGATCTTTTTTTTTTTAGCTTTTATTTAGCGATTTTAGTTAGCGCTGGAAGATCAGTGCTGGCATTAACATCCCTGAAGTTATCCATAGCAGGGATGATAGGAATATCATCCTCGAGTTGATCCTCAACTCCGATGAGGTTATTCCTGTCGTATGCCTCCAGCCTTCAACAAAAAAAGAACTTTATTAAACAAACGCAAAACAACATAGACAATTTTTAAAATGCCCATATTTTAGTTACCTTTCCACTAAAGCTGCTTTTTTACCGATGGTAGACGCTTCCCTTTTCCTTAGCTCATGTTTTAACTGAGTTACACTCCAAGTCGCATACATTTTTATAGTTCAATTTTAATTTGTTGGAAATTATAGACAATAACAAATACACAATATGGCGGTTCTATGGAACGCTCAACAGTGCTGCCAGCTATCGTGAGCTTTCAGTTTTTAACCCCTTTGTTTGTAATGTTGAGTTTTTGACCCAACTTGACTGCGTTCCCAATCAAGCATAACGCGCATAAATATTCAAGAACAAAAACAAAAAACTTTAAACAGACTACATAACATCAAGCGTAACGGAACGCAGTTCTATAATTTTTCTTCATTCACCTTCGCTTTACTTGTTTCATTGACGTTTTTCTTGTTTGTAAATAATAATTGCTGGAAATAGTACGCAATGTGAAATTGTACGCATTCCTCGTTCTATTGCACATTACGTAAACGTTAGACATCGTTTTGCAGTTGAACTGATAGCGCAAGAAGTATCTTAACCTAATGTGTGTCTTGTTCTGTTGAGGTGTTGAAGCTATGATAGATGATAATGCCTCAATTTAGAAGAAAAAAGGCGTCAAAGTCGTTCCCTGTTAAAGTATGCACGCTAGACGCTGAATTGGAATTTAACCTTGAGGTGAGAATTTTGACAAATGTTGTTATAATACCTATAGGAAAGATTACATTGTTATTGTTTATTGTTGAAATTGGTGTGTAAGCGCGATCCTTGGTGTACAATGAGTAGGTCGTGAGTCACCGTCACTCGGCGAACTCGTAAATTACCTTAATAATACACACTAGTGATAATTGGGGCCTTGTTTAGTCATTATTTACCCTTTTATTACAGTTGGCTTGGTGAGTCGTGTGTAGTCGTGGTACAGGTTCGATTCCGAGTCATACATGTTTTGACACACATGTTCTTTTGAATGTTGATTGTTATGGATGTGGTATTTTTGTTTAGTCTTTGGGGTTTATTTTAACTCAACAAGTCATTTTTAAAACAATGAATGGACTCTTTCAATTATTCATAAAAAGTTGTTACCTCATCAGGTTCCTTAAATATAATATGTACTGTACAATTGACATGACCCCAAAGGTTAAGAATGCAGACAATTTAATATGTGTGGAATGATAATGTGAACCAAGACTGATTGCTAATCATGTCTAATTGTATTGGCAATCAAACAAAGCATAATTACACACATTCTTTTCATTAATGATATAACATATTCACTTAGTTTGCACACTTCTACAAACTTTAAAATGTTTATCACCAACAATATTTTTTTGATTAGGCCATTAGTAATCCTCATTTCATAAATCTTGGGCCATCTATATTCCCAAGTGGCTGTTGTCAGCTCTAGGGCTGTAAGAATAAGGGACTAATTTATTGAATACATTGATCATGATCAGTGTACCAGGCACGGGAAGTGACACGGACTGCTTTACTCACTAGAATATTCATATTGTACCCGTTTGTTTATAACAGGTTTAGATTGGTCATCACACACAGCTATAAGCTTAATAGTTTTCTGCCTGATACCTTCCTACCATAGTCAGTTTATGATATGGTGTAGTGGGCACTCATTTAAACATAGCTACCAAATTGTGGATTTTGACCGGATGCATAATAATACATACATACATACATAAACTCACGCCCTTTTCCGATGGGGGTAGGTAGAAACCACAGAACGCCACTTGCTACGATCCTTGCACACTCCTTTTGCCTCGTCTACATTCATACATCTGATCATACAGATCTGATCGCCAGTGAGGAATACTACGCACTTGTCCTTTCTGCAACAATTTTTTTCATAAAAGGAGAACGGGCGGAAGTGGTCCAAATGGCGTCGGCTGATGAAACCTAGTTCATATAATAGTTCGAGAATGTAGGATATTTTTTTACTATGGACACCACAAAATCGGCCTACGGAGAAAAAAGTTATCCCACCAAAAACATTCTGTAAAAAACTAGCCTAGTCTCGATGGAGCTGCTTGTTTATTTCTAAAAAGTAATGAAATCTAAGTTGCGCGGTATCTTCTCGTTCAACTTACCCCAGTGTCTCGAAACGAAACTCTATGACCAGTGTGTGTTGCCAGTGATTACATACGGGACCGAAACGTGGTCGCTCACAATGGGCCTCATCAGAAAGCTCAAAGTCACCCAAAGGGCAATGGAGAGGGCTATGCTCGGAGTTTCCTTACGTGATTGAATCAGAAATGAGGACATCCGCATGAGAACCAAGGTTACCGACGTAGCCCGAAGAATCGCCAGACTTAAGTGGCAATGGGCAGGGCACATTGCTCGCAGAACGGATGGCCGATGGGGCCGAAAAGTTCTGGAATGGCGACCGCGAACTCCCACTAGGTGGACCGATGACCTGGTCAAGGTTGCAGGAACCCGCTGGATGAGAGACACACGGGACCGGTCAATGTGGCGACGCCTGGGGGAGGCCTATGTCCCGCAGTGGACGTCTTTTGGCTGAAATGATGATGATGAATGAAATCTAGACAAAGGTGTGCCAGCACCAGCGTATCGTCCGCGTAGCAGACGACGCTGAAGCCGTCAGGGAGGTCGGCACGCAGCACCCAGTCGTAACCGATGTTCCACATGGGCCGCCCCAGAACCGAACCCTGTGGAACACCGCACGACATCTCTCCCCGACTACACGACGAAGGTAGACCGGCACCCGGTGATATCAGTGCCTCCCTGATGCAGCTCCAGGGCATGGTGTTGAAGGCGTTGGCGATGTCGAGAGACACTGCCAAGACCACACCGCCCCGAGAGTCCGCATCCCCCGTCGTGAGGGCTCTCACGCGCATGATGGCGTCCACCGTCGAGCGCCTCTTGCGGAAGCCGAACTGCTGATCCGCACCCATTCCCTCAAGGTGCTCGGCGAGGCGGTTTGCAATTACTCTTTCAAAGAGCTTGCCCACCTCGTCGAGCAACACAATGGGCCGGTATGCGGACGGCGAGTCCGCAGGGCGCCCCGGCTTCTGGATGAGGACCAGCTTCCCCGTCTTCCAACGAAGCGGGAACTGGCCTCTTTCCTCTCCAGTCGGGGTCCAAGAGCCTCTGAATCTGAGGCCAGGGCTCAGGCTTTGCCAGGCAAGCCATCGGGCCCCGGGGAGGTATTCTTGGCCTTAAGCCTCCGTACCGCCACTCTCAGGTCTACCCCAGTCACCTCCGGAATGTCGTCATCAGATCCTGATCCTGAGTGGTCCGCTTCCGGCACCGCAGGTGGCGGAGCCATTGGCGGGGGACGATGCTCCCCTCGCGAAGGGAACAGAGCGCTCACCACGTCCTCCACGAGCTCAGGCCGGAGACTCTCCGTCAGCGGGGGGGCCCGGGTGCGGAGTTGATTCCACACCATCTTATAGGGGCGCCCCCACGGATCTCTGTTGAGAGTCTCCAGCATCTCCTCGCGGGCCTGTTCCTTGGCCCGCCGACGAGCTTCGGAGAGCGCGGTCTTCGCCGCTCTGTATCCTTCAAAAATAAAAAAATAAAAAATCAGCTTCAGAAGTCGGTGGCAAAAACATGAAATCAAACAAACAAAAGTCACCGACTTCAAAAGCTGATTTTTTATTTTTCACTTTTTTGTGTTTTATTTTTGTCGAAGTCGGTTTTGTTTTTTGTAAAAAAGTTTTTATTTTTCACTTTTTAGTGGTTCACATGTGCTTACCCCTTCACAACGTACCGGCGTGGTGTTATGTTATGAACTGGTGTAAACAATAGACAGCCATGAGATTTCAGCAATCCCAGTCCATTTGCTATCATTAATTGAGGAGTTCCGTTGCCTATCTCCGAAGTTCTTCATCAGATCTTCACCAAATAGTTTTAATAACCTTTGTAGTGAGTACAGGCGTGATATTATGTTGTGTGATGGCGTAAACAATGCTTAGATATGCTATAGCAACAATCGCGGTTAATCTGCTGTTATTTATTGAAGAGTTCCCCCGATTTCTACAAGATCTCATCATCAGAAATTGAAATGGTGACAACGGGACCACACGGGAAGCACCAACTTTCAAATGAAAAAAAAAATCATGAAAATCAGTTCACCCAGTCGCAAGTTATGAGCTAACAAAGATAAAAAAAAACTCCTATAAATGTTATGGGTGATATACCTATGTGTCAATTACTCTTTTCTCCATGTGTCGATTTGTTTGCGGGTATAGTAAGTGTTATAATATTAAATTATCTAATAAATAAAGCAGTTCTCATCATCCGACGCCACTTGGACCAAAGTCCATACTAAAATGTCCGATCTCCTTTACTGTACTATCCAGGTAATGCAGGCGTGATGTTATGACATAATTTCCCTATACCTATAAATAAACAGAACATAGTAGAATCTATAGTCAGCACACATTAGTCACAGGATGACCAGTAACTTAATAGATGTTTGACATTTGATAGCAAATGAACCCTGCACTGATAACTGTGTTATGTGCCAATATTGTTCTAACACAATTATAAACGGAATGCAATATTCTGCAGTCGAGAACAATATGTATGTCGGACTATAAATAAACTTTGAAAGCAAAAAGTTTGAATGCAAATATTTTTATGAAGTAAAGACTTTGTTCTTCTAATTTGTCTGTAGAGTAATTAAATTGGATGGGACAGGGATACCTTTTGTCTGAAATTGAATAACACACTCCTACTAAGACTTTCACATAATGTTCTTCCAGCTTCCTCAGAGTCTAGCCAGATAGTTGCATCAAGGTCTTTTTCTCTCTGGGGCTTTCTGTTACAACCATTATATTAATATAATAATAATATAATATTCCACAACTATCACACAACGCCATCTAGTCCCAAGCTAAGCAGAGCTTGTGTTATGGGTACTAGACAACTGATAAACATACTTATATATTTCTAAATACATACATATTATAGATAAATTACACCCAGACACAGAACAAATGATCGTGCTCATCACACAAACATTTGTCCTGGGTGGGAATCGAACCCACGACCTCCGGCATAGCAGTTAGGGTCACTAACCACTAGACCAACAGGCCAGTCAATAATTTAAATGCAATATGGAGCCTCTTTGCAGAATAAACCCCACCGCCTTTCCTACCCATTCTGCAAATCCACCAAACCCTTTCAGGATTTAAATGAAGCCAATGGTAGAGCTATGCAAGTAGCTACCTACAAGTTGGATTAAACTTGAGTCCATTGACCATTTGTAAAACGTGTCCCCCATTTCAAGAAGCTCAAGAAATAAAATTATTTGAAAACATGTGACATGTACCAACCCGCACTGGGCCCGCATGGTGGATTATAGTCCATTCCTCTACTAGAGAAGAGGCCTAAGTCCCTGCAGTGGGAACATTATAGGCTGACGATGATGAAGATATTAGAACAAAGCTATTCTGTTTTCATCATATAAGTTAATATTGAATGTATTGTTGCAGTGGAGAGCAACGGGAAGAGATCTGTTTGATTTAGTATGCAGGACTATAGGATTAAGAGAAACATGGTTCTTTGGGCTGCAGTTCGAAGACACAAAACACTTTATAAGTTGGCTGAAGTTGGATAAAAGAGGTGAGTTTATTATGAACTTCTTGGTAAATCTAAAACATGATCAGCATAGTAGTTTTGAAGATTATTTAATTAAAAACGATTAAATAAACTGACAAGAAACTATAAAAGAAGCATAAAAAATAGCTCCTCAACACTGTCAGCTGGAAAAACATAGTAGTTTATGGTTGAAATGGCCTGCAAGCATAATAATTATGATGGATGATTGTGTGGAGTGGCAGCATTATATTTGCTGCGTACTTAGATTTGCAGTGTATATTTTGCAATTTCAATATCCCTGCAAGGCATATTGTAACAAATGTTTTTGTCTTTTGAATCTGTCAATTTCAGACTTCTGAAACTAGAAAAAACAAATATTCATTGTCTAGATTTAATTTCTATCAATTGTTTGACCGTTCGTTTTACCAATCACTTTAGAAAGTCGTAATTAATTGTAATCATTACTTAAGCAGATAATCACATTATGTTATTAATTACCATTCATTATACCACAATCTGCAATGTTTAAAACACTAAAAAGTACTTGATAAGAAAGTAACTTTCAAGGAGTTTATGTAGTATATCTAGGAATTTCAATGTTTTTGTTGACATGTTTTAAACTCAATACATTGCTGAAATGTATCAACAATAATATTGAAATTACTACAATTGTTTAATTTCAAGTATCAAAATAAACTGATAAAAGATAAGCCTGTAAATTAACTACTTAGTTGAATGAATGAATAGCCTATTTATTTATTACTAGCTTTTGCCCGCGACTTCGTTCGCGTGGAATAGTGACTTCCGGAAGATTTTTGGTTTATGTCTGTACCAAATTTCATCAAAATCCGTTCAGCCGTTTAGGCGTGAAAGAGTAACAGACAGACAGACAGAGTTACTTTCGCATTTATATTATTAGTATGCATACGTGTTTTTAAACATGCTTGCCAGACCGAGATAGAAGGCCCTTCATTGCAAGCAACTAGAGGATAATTGTCAAGCCTACCTATATTTAAGTAAATCGAATTTATAGGTAACTAGCTTTTGCCCGCGACTTCGTTCGCGTGGAATAGTGACTTCCGGCAGATTAGAAGAAAAAAAAAAAAAACTATCCTATGTCCTTTCTCAAGTTCCAAACTATGTCTGTACCAAATTTCATCAAAATCCGTTCAGCCGTTTAGGCGTGAAAGAGTAACAGACAGACAGACAGAGTTACTTTCGCATTTATAATATTAGTATGGATGGATAGTATGGATAACGCAAAATACGCGCATTGACGTGTAGTTGCGGACACCAGCCTCTTATTCAATACAATACAATGATTACGTATTTATTTATATCTCCGTCAGACTCCGTGGCGGCTACTGAAAGATTTGTGGTGGGAAAACCCAGTATCATTATCCCGACCTGAGAATTTTACTCAGGATCCCTTGACTGATTCCAAACCAACAACCGTGGTTTTACATGGCTTATAATAATTTAATGGCACCGCAGCATCATCGCAATTCCGTCGGGCCTGCGAGCTGTTCGAATGAGATAACGCGGCCTTAATACAAAGGGCTAAGAAGGAACATGGGTGGCTTTTAGTCAGTAGAAGTCTGATACTCCCTACTGCTCTGTCCAGGATCGGTTATTTGATGATTTCAAAACACCCAAAAAAATCTTCATCGTATTTATAAATCAACAAGCAACTAGTGTTCTAGAAACTATCTTCATTTCAGTTCAAGACCAATGCGTCTCCCAAATGCCGGGCACCCCATTCATGTTACTCTGCAAGCTCTACCCGGAAGACGTGGCCGAGGAGTTGATACAGGAAGTGACGCAGCACCTGCTCTTCCTGCAAGTCAAGCAGGCGATACTCAGCATGGACATATACTGCCCCCCGGAAGCGTCCGTCTTGCTTGCAAGCTACGCCGTGCAGGCTAAGGTTGGTTATGTAAGCTTGATGAATGTCATTTTTTTATTTTAGTTAGTTTAGTAGTATTGTAGAAACTGGTTTATTTCATTCATAACTATTTTTATTTGGGACACCCGCACACTATACCCAATCCACTGTAAATCCTGAAAGCCAGAATCAACAGGGGCGGCCACCAGAAAAGCTCCGAGACAAAGAAGCTCGACGAAATCCCAGAGAAACAATTAAACTGTCTTAGATCTCGCAACGAAAACAATGCCTTATGTGCGTGGAAAACAAGCCCCTTGCAGGCGCAAGTAGATTAAATATTTAATAACTTTTGTGTTTGTATTTTAAATTGAATAAAACTCTTACGAAGGATCAACCCATAGGGCAAAGCTAATGCGCATTGTAATTTTGTAGTGTACCGATTTTAAGATTTTTTTAATAATTATGCATTTACTGGGATGTGATGCCTTTGAGAACAAATATAAATAAAATAAAGCTGAATGTCACCTTTGTCGTGTTTTTACAATAACAATAATGTGTTGTTAAACAGTATGGCGACTACGATGAGAGCGCATACAAGCCTGGTATGCTTGCCAGCGAAGACCTGCTGCCTCAGCGCGTCATCGACCAGTACCAGATGACGCCCGAGATGTGGGAGGACCGCATTAAGATATGGTATGAAATTATATGAAAATGTTTATATAATTGTGATCTTTCTATAACATAATATTAGTGAGTTAGAGGCGTACCTAATACACCCATTTACATTATTTCATTTACGCGAAATCATCATTCGCTTGCCCTTATCCCAATTCCTTTGGGGTCGGCGCAGCATGTCTTCTTCTTCCTTACTTCTCTGTTTCTCGTCATCTCATGAAACACCTCCTTTCTTACCATATCCATTTATTAACACAGTCCATCCATCGTTTCATTTACGCGAAATACGAGCTTGAATTCGCAACTTTTCCTAAAATGAGCTTTATGGTTGAAATATTCTTAATGTTAACAGGTACGCGGACCACAAAGGTATGTCTCGAGACGAAGCTGAGATGGAGTATCTGAAGATAGCACAAGACTTGGATATGTATGGGGTCAACTACTTCGCTATCAAAGTAAGCCGACTTACATTTATCATAATTTGATTTTTTAATCAATCCGGTATAGATTTGCGTCGGCCCGAAAGCGCGTCCTTATTAGGCTTCCTAAAATGGGGGATTGGCTATTTAGTATAGGTCACAAGTACCCACCGGATGCGGAAACTACAGGATCATTCACGAAACTGTTATTCACGAAATGGTGTGCACCAAAATTTTGCCAGTTACAAACAAACAGTCACGGGGCAAACGGCGGGAGAATTGTCATACAAACATTTTGATCTCGTAATCCAAAAAACTCTCTTGTCTCGTCTATAGCTCGTAATATTTGAATGTCTTTACGTGTAATCCTAATTACACAAAATATTGTTAGCAAAATGCTCGCTCTATCCACGAAAAGCAAGTCCAATAATTCTATGCCTTTTTTCCAGAACAAAAAAGATACAGAGCTCTACCTCGGCGTCACAGCGTTAGGGCTCAACATATACGAGAAGGACAACAAGCTAACTCCTAAGACCACCTTCCCTTGGTCCGAGATCAAGCACATATCGTTCGACGATAAGAAGTTCGTCATCAAGTTCGTTGAGAAGACCACCAATAACTTTATTTTCTTTTCGCCTAAGGGGATGAATAAGTTGGTGAGTATTTATTTTTTAAAGTCTTAAAGGGCAGTAATTACAAATGCTGTCACATGGACTTAAAAAAAAACTGGATAATTTTTACTTTTAATTTGTGAGTGAAAATAAGCATAAATGATTAAATCATCAGCGTATTACTGTCCCACAGGGAAAGCACGAGTATTGATCACCAGACTTTGGGCCATCACAACACATCACTCATCATTTTAATTTAAAATGATGATTTCAATTATTGTTATTCTGTAAATTGTTAGCACCACAAGTAATTGTTTCTTGCAATGTTTTATGATTGTGCCTGTTTAACTATCATAAGACAAAACACCGAAATAAATGACAACGACATACCATAACATCACGCATGTACTCCCAGCTGCAATAGGCAGAGGTGTACCCATAAACCCACATTTGGCCACTAATTAGAATAATAATGTAGGTAATCATTTATGCTTAAGTCTCATGTCGGCATGACTTTCTCTTCTTGCCAGGCCAGACATAATCTTGGTCAAATCATATGAGGACTGCAGATTGTATGTCATTCCACAAACTCATAAGTTCTTGTTGTAATTTTTCAGATACTAGACTTATGTATCGGGAACCATGATCTGTATATGAGGAGACGAAAACCTGACACCATGGAAGTACAACAAATGAAGGCGCAAGCGAAAGAAGAGAAACAGGTACTAATTGAGCTCTAACATCACGCCTGCAATCCCCGAAGATTTAGGCAGAGCTGTACGTTATAGTACAACCACTTTTTAAGTCTCATATTCCATCGTGTGCACGGAAAGTTTTAAACATGAGCAGAACCATTTTTAAGGTTCCATACCTTAAAAGGTAAAAAAAGGAACCCTTATAAGATCACTCTCTTGTCTGTCTGTCCGTGTGTCACCACCGTTTTTCTCAGGAACGAGTGGACCTAGCAAGTTGAAATGTATACCAGATACTGAGGTCTATAGTCTCTATTAGGTGTATAAAAATCATGGCGGTAAAATGGGTAAGTACGGAACCGTCGGCGCACGAGATCGACTTGCACTTAACCATTTTTTGCTTATTGTACCTACCTATGATCAACAACGATACTTGAACTATACATATTATAAATTTAATAATCTGTCGATTTTCACAATTTTCTTTGTCCGTAACGTAATATCTGGCTTCCCTGTCGACAGCGTCGTCAAGTAGAGCGCAACAAGTTAGCGCGGGAGAAGCAACTGAGAGAAGCTGCGGAGAGAGAGAGACAGGCGATGGAGCAGAGACTAAGGCAGTACCAGGAGGAGATACGGCTTGCTAATGAAGCGCTGGTATGTTGAAGTGAAGTTTTTTTAAACCTTGCGATTTTTTCCTGTATCTTGGAAATTTTTCTAAAATAATATAATTAAATCATGATTCGAAAGACATATAGCGCCATCTATTATTATAAGAACGTTATTATTGTTTAACTCAGAAATAACATTTTTTCAAAGGGTTTTTTCATTGGTTTCAAAGGCGCCCCCTTTATCCCGAAAAAATACTATTACCCTTGCTGTACACCTGACAAAGTATAAATGCAAAATTTCAAGACGATTGGTTCAGTGGTCTAGACTTGAAAAAGGTAACAAACAAACTTTTCTTTCTTATTTTTAATCGACTTCAAAAAGGAGGTTATCAATTCGTCGGATCTTTTTTTATTTTTAACCGACTTCTAAAAAAAGAAGGAGGTTCTCAATTCGGATGTTTGTTTCTTTTTTTTTTAAGTTTGTTCGGGCATAACTCCGTCGCTGGCTAACCGATTTGAAAAAAAATTTTTTTGTTGGAAA
Source organism: Diarsia mendica (assembly GCA_949316265.1). NCBI lineage: Eukaryota > Metazoa > Arthropoda > Insecta > Lepidoptera > Noctuidae > Diarsia > Diarsia mendica. The sequence continues at coordinate 12,970,075 of OX438903.1, read as the reverse complement.
GGGTATAATTATGTACCTACTTCCCAAATGGTCCCATAATTTTTTATCGAAATTGGACAAGCGGTTTTTGAGAAATCAACAAAACTCAAAAAAAACTACATTGTCCACATTATAACCCATGAACATGTGAACCACTAAAAAGTGAAAAATAAAAACTTTTTAACAAAAAATTAAACCGACTTCAAAAGAAAACACAAAAAAGTCAAAAATAAATCAGTTTCTGAAGTCGGTGACTTTTGTTTGTTTGATTTCAGGTTTTTGCCACCGACTTCAGAAACTGATTTATTTTTGACTTTTTTGACTTTTATTTTGAAGTCAGTTTAATTTTTTGTTAAAAAGGTTTTTATTCAATGTTAATTAGAATTAGTTACAATGTTAGTCGGTCGGTATCCTTTACCTAAAGCCCCTATAGTTTTCTATGGCTCAAATAATGCAGGGCACTGACTGTACTAGTAAGATAATAATCACTTTTCACCTATATAAACACCTTTGAAAATAAACTTGCAGCGTCGTTCAGAAGAGACGGCGGAACTGCTAGCAGAGAAGGGTCGCGTGGCAGAGGAAGAGGCGTCTCTACTTGCACAGAAGGCGTCTGATGCTGAGCGGGAGAACGCCAGGCTACGGCTGTCGGCTATCAAGACTGAGGAGGAGAAGGTAAGGGATATATTGATTGTTTTATTTTAATTCCACTGTTACTACACTGTTGTATTAGGCTAGCCTGTAATGATAGTGTGTGTGTGTTTAAATAAAAAAAAATAAAAAAAAATATAGAAGAATGTGTGATGAGAATAAATGTGTCTTATGTATTTGGGAGGCCGATGTCCAGCAGCTGACGTCTACTGAAATGATGATGGTGTTATGTGCTGTACTGCCTTGTTGGAGTACCGGTTGCAAATGCGACTGCTGAGCATGAGGTCTTCGGTTCGATTCCCAGGTTGGGTCATCGAGATTTTCCATCAGAAAGATGTAGTAGTTTGTCGATCGTTTTGAAAGTCGAACTGTATTTATTTCGTTTCATTATGCTAAACTTTTTGCATTATGTTAAAAACTTTTCGTAGAACGAATAATCACACTCCTTGAAATTCCGATTTCCATTTTTTTCATATTTACAGTTAGATATACCTAGACCAGAGCAGCGGTGGCCCAGTGGTGGCGGCCCCGACTTACGAACAGTAGATCGTGGGTTCGAACCCAGGCAGGCATATTACTTTGTGTAATTTATTTCATCACCGCTGCTCTCAAAACGGTGAAGGAAAACATCGTGAGGAAACCGGCATAATTATCTTAGAACCAAAAAACTCGAAGACATGTGACATCTGCCAATCCGCACTGGGCCCGCGTGGTAGATTATAGCCCATTCCTTCTCAAAAAGAGAGGAGGCTTGTGTCCCAGCAGTGGGAATATTAATAGGCTGTTGATGATGATGATAACTAGACCAACCACCACCACAACTTTCTAGCCTTTTACCAACAATATTGGGGTCAGCTCCTAGTCTAATCGGATACAGCTGAATATCAGTCCAATCATCGGCACGATGCTTGAGCGCTGACCGTCACCTACGCAAATGTGAGTTATTGGGTTCCTTTGGTGGTATGAAGTGAGACGCGGGGCGGGGAAAGTGCAGTGATTGGCCCGTAGCGCATCGCGTCATAGCCGTCACAAGGGATTTGTTCTTTACTCCTGCTGCACTTACCTCACGACCAATAAATAATAAACGAGTGTGCGTTTTATTTGTTATAAAGTGTACGATGCGCACAGCGATCCCCACTCTTCCACCGAGCGCTCAATAACCGTGCCGGTATCTGTACTTTAGCATAAAAGCGACTGCCTATCTGATCTCCACAACCCAGTTAGTACTTCGTAGTTGGTTGTCAGACTTTCTGGCCACTGATATCTGTAACGACTGCCAAAGATGAAGTCAAATAAACACCTTCTATTTCACAAAACTTTACAGGTACATTTAGAACGAAAAACCCGCGAAGCCGAATACCTAACCGCCCGATTAGTAGAAGAATCAGAAAAGCGGGCGGCGGAAGCGGAAAGACTGAAAGCGGAACTAGTCTCAGCGAGAATGGCGGAAAAGCAAGCCAAGGAGAAACTCCTAAACTTCCTCAGCAGAACTTCTACAGGGTCATTGCCCCCTGTGAGCAAACCTTCCAGAAAGTACGAAGAGTCTATGGAAACGAAGATGACTGAGAAGCAGGCGAATGAAAAACTGATCAATTTCTTGAGTGATACGGTTTATAATGGATCGTGGGATCTTGGACCTCCGGTGAGTGTTGTTGTTGGATTGTTTTTCTTCTCTCTTCTTTTTCCGTCTTCTACTGCGTGGGTAATGTTAGGTAGGATTTTTTTTGTTAATTTAATGATTCAATTTATTATTTATTGGTACTGAGATTGGGTTTCCACACAAAGTGCTAATATGAAAAATATGCAATATGAACCGTCATTAAAATCTGCCATTATCATCAATATTTTATACATTTTTGATGATTTGATGGCAATTAAGGTCGTCCCTTATTACATAGAACTTCAATATTGCTGATGATGAAGTGTACTAATGAAAGAAAGAAAGAAAGCAGAAAAATGATTTATTGGTTTCCCACAGGACAAAAAATTACATGTAAACCAAGTAAACATTTATGTAACACTTAAAATTAGGACATACATTCATTAAAAAGTTTAAATTGTAGCCAATTTAAATTAATCCCGTGCGAAGCCAAAGGGCCACTATCTCAGCATGGGGGTAATGGGTACACCTCTGCCTAACTCTACGGGGATTACAGGCGTAATGTTATGTTATACACTACAAATCATCAAACACAACAAAAGATAGTCGGAAAACACTTTTAAACTCTCATACTTGCATCCACACAAAAACTTTCAAAACCAGACTAACAAGTAAAAACCTTTATATTCCAGTCATCAACAGTCCCATCGAGTCTATTCCCATCCACGTGCTCGCTGCCAGCAGAGCTCGGGGGCGAAGTCCTACAGAACGGCACCGTGACCGTCACGGAGCCCGAGCTCAACTCCTACCAGCTTGTGCCGGATGACTCCGACCCTCATATACATAGGCTGTCGTTGGAGATTGAGAAGGAGAGGTAAGGCTTTATCGTAACCATATCTTATAGCATAGAAAGACATACACTGACCTTATTGGCGAGGATCTACAGAAAGGACAGGTGCGTATACTCCTAGGCAAATAACTTGACACAAAATGGCGTCGTTCTGAGCAGGTTCTCTGCTTGATTTGTATGGGACGTCGAAAAAACGACTACTGCGCAGGTTCAACTTATATGCCGCGTGGTATAGTACTCGTAACCGGCGTGCGTGTGTGACCAGATGTGTGAATGTGGACGAGGCAAAAGGAATATGTAAGGATCGTAGCTGTGGCTTCTGTCTACTCCCATGGGAAAAGGGTCTGACTTTATGTATGCATCTTATAGTATTTTTCGGTTCATTTTCTAGTTGATACATTCTGATAAAAGCGGCCGTTATATACTGATGTTTGAAGTAGCCTACATAAAAGTAGTTAAAACACTAAAGAACTCGACTGAAAACCAAGAAACCAGCACATTTTAAATTAAAAATTTTATTTTATTTTTTTAAATGTAGTGTGGGAACACTAGGAATTTCTCCTGTATCGTGGGTGCGTTCACAAACATTTAAACTCACATACACAAATACCCAGACTCGGAACAACTATCTGTAGGTCTTACAAATATTTGTTCCGTGCGGGGATCGAACCCGCGACACGCAGCGCAGCAGTCCAATCGCTCAGCCACTGCGCCAACCGTGCCGTCATCAATTGGAAACAGGCGGGCCCATTCCATTTTTACAATAATAATACTCAAATGGACCCCGCCTTCCAAGGTTTGTTTGAGTGTATTGTATTTAAATTGGAAAAGTACCAGATCTTTACCAGTTTCATCCACACAATTTCATCCACACCAGATAATTCCAGACCTTATATACCATTACAGAGTGGAATACCTAGCAAAATCGAAGCACCTACAGCAGCAACTGGACGAGCTTCGCTGCGAGTTCTCAGTGCTCCGCGTGGACCAGTCCACGGCGACCCTGGACCGGCTGCATGAGGAACAGGCCCGCGCTGGAGACAACAAGTACTCCACCTTGAGGAAACTGAAGCAAGGGTCTACGAAGACTAGGGTCGCCTTCTATGAAGAGCTGTGAAGATGGTATGTATAAATTGTATAATGTACAGTTGTTAGCTGTAATATGTATACACTTAGCAACGTTAAGAGCAATTTTCGCCTCATCATCACCTGCCTAGCCTTTTCCCAACTATATTGGGGTCGGCTTCCAGTCTTACCGGATGCAGCTGAATACCAGTATTTTACATGGAGCGACTGCCTATCTGACCTCCACAACCCAGGTAATACAATACCCTTTGGTAAGACTGGATGTCAGAATTTCATGTCACTGACTACCTGTAACGACTGCCAAAGGTCTATATATATGGCAGCCGGGACCAACAGCTTAACGTGCTTTCCGAGGCACGGAGGAAACTCGGTATGTCGGGCGGTCACCCATCCACAGACCGACCTAGGCAAGCACAGCTTTACCTAAAGATCCACCTGAGTGGGTGAATAGGGTAGTTGACAAAAAAGAACTAATTAGTCCGTCAGATAGATTTCCAAAAAATATTGAACACGTATTTTTTCTTTTTCACGTAAACAAAAAATTAAGGCGATACAGTGCTTCGAAAAGTCGTGAAACGTCACAGATTGGTCCATTTTTACGTCAAAAGCCCCCTCTCCATGGTCTTTGACAAGCTTTATTTTCGTCCATTTTTATTAATTTGATGAAACAAAAAACACGTATCCAATATTTTTCGATAATCTAACTGACGGACTAAACAGAATCATATTAGTCAGTCAACTACCCTATTTTCGCCTACTGTATGGATTTCATTTTCATGTTATGTAACCAAACTAATATTATGGTACCCATATTATCCTAAAGTAGGTCTTAATCTCATAGTTGCGATCGTTATTTTACGAATTCTCATCAAAATTCGCGTTTTAACTTTGAAAAGTGTATATTAGTGCTCCTGACTGAAGTAATTTTACTTAAGAAATTTAGGACAAGCTTCACTTCATCATCCGCTTCAAAAATACTTCCTAGCTAAGGACCAAAGGTATAGGGTAATAGTGTAGCTTCCCACCAATGTTTTTTTTTTTAAATCGCTTGTGTCCCGACGTGTCTTACTCAATGCTTCTCCACGCTTATTATGCCCACAGCCAAAGTGTAATAGTCTGTGTTCCCTCCCACATTTATCCCGTCTAGGCTGCCTTCAAAGCAAGAGTTAACAGGCATCTTCTGGGCACGCTCGTTACATCAAAGATCTCATCTAAAAACATCGTTTTTTTAAATGTAGTAGACTGGTAAGTATATAAATACCAGAATATTACATTTAAAAAAATTTAATATATCGCATCTGTAGAATTTCGCTAGCTAGTTTAATTTGTACTTGTATTCCAATTTCTAATTCATCCATTTCATTTCCAGGTACTCAGTACCAGATTATTCTCAACGATGCACAAGTAGGTGATCGAATGACAATACAAATTAGTTGTTATTTACAATTTCTGAGTTCAACGAGGAATTATTTCTATCTAAGGAAATACTGTTGGGTGGCACAACGAAAGGAGAAAATGATTTAATCACCTATTTGCCTGCCACGAATGGTGATGACTGGCGATCAGTGGCGATGGCTTTCCTAAGATTATTTGTCTGTGGAAGAGTTATACGCAGTCTATGAGCAGTGGTGTAGAACCTGCCATAGTTTCGATAGTGGACATTGAACTTGTTGTTGTATTTTGAACTTTCTGCGTTGAGCTGAAGGTTGCAAAACTAATGGCGTGATCAATGTGTCTTGCTGCGTTTTCCACCGTCGTGTTTACAAAATGATTACTCAATATTGGCACATGATATTTTGTGAGAGAAAATTACATTGATATTAATCATTATAATATTTATATTAGAGACAATAATCCTTTTCATGCGATATTGAACTGTAAGCTCATAATAATAGGTTTCATATAAAATTACTATAATTTATATTTTTTTTTGATCTTGTCAGTTAATTATGAGCTCTATCTCGTGTACTATTAGGATCATCGTTTGAAGAGGTTCCCGTTTTATTTCAAGGTACCGTTCAGGTATAAAATATTCGTTTATAGTTAGTTCAATTTTAAAACTAATGACAATTTGACTATTAAAAAAAACATATTGGGCGTATTTATTTGAACCTGTGCAAAATAAACGATTCTAAGTCGGTCAATGCCCAGAGGCTCTTAATTATATGAAGTAGGTAAATTATTTCATTGAAAGATAAGAATTAATTAAGGTAGAAGCCGCCAAGGTTGCCGGCGAAATTCACGTTTTTTTTTTTGCTAATTACCGGTCAGTGTAAGACTGTATGTTGAACAAAATTTGATTCGCGACGTATATATTTCCAGACTCAAGTCAGTAAAGCCATATTTCTTACGCTCGCTCTGTAAATTACAAAAAAAAAAACGTTAAGGCGAGGTTGCAGTACTTTGTTTTTATGAACGCACGACCTCACCCCCCGCCCTGCCGCACGAGCGATATAATTCCTAAATTTTGAATCTTTTTTGTTCTTGGAGAAAAATGATAAAGAAATTATACAATATGTTTTCAACATTTACTTCAGAATAAAAAGTTCTATCTACTGATATAACTTTCATATAAATTCATGATGAAATGTCTTAGCAGTACACGTTTTAAATTGTGGTTTAGAGTCATGTTTGATAAAAAAAAGTATCGAGCCGATCATTCTAAATCGCGTTTCTATCTTTACGATTTACTTGATAGTATGGTCAATTTTTATGTAACGGTTTTTATTTATTAAAAAACTCATATTTAGTTCGATTTTCAAAGGTTCAAAAATCTTAAAAAGTACTGCAACCCCGCCTTAAAGAGATACCGCGGCCTCGGGCCTCGACACAAAGGGCTAAGAAGGAACTTGGGTGGTTTTTAGTCAGTAGAAGTCTGACACTCACTAGGGGGAGGAGTCATTTGATGATTTCCCACCCTCAAAAGACAGGGGTTCAAATATTTATCCTGTATATTGAATTAGATTAGATGTGACCTGTATATGCATAATAATTTAAAAGTCAGTTGACTTTTCCAAAGTTTTTGTATTAATATAACTTTGCTTTATTGCAAATTATTTGACGTAAAGGAATTGCTACAGATATTCGGATGTCACTCGGAAAACTCCGTTCGGCATGTATGTACAAACTTTGAATCCTCTTCGGGTACGGTCGGCAGAATTCGTACCAAGCTTTGTCACTGTATAATGTTCTCACTGCTGACCTTCCTCTCTAGCAGATGAAGAAAGTAAGAGGAAAGAAAGAGTGAGAGAGAGGGTGTAAGAGTGTAGTGTATCTTGCTGTTATTAACCTTTTGACCGCCACAGACGACAAGCCAAAAAGTACCTTAAGTCGATAGACTTAAGGTACTTTTTTTGCTTGTTCGGCTTGTCGCCTATACCTGACTGTGGCGCTCAAAGTTTTAAGACGTCATATCTGGGCCCCGAGTCTGCTATTCAATAGTGTCAGAATGGTCGATCGTTGATTGATGACAAGCCAAAAAGTACCTTATGCCTGTCGACTTAAGGTCCTTTTTTGCTTGTCGTAAATCAACCATTATGAGATCAATGATCGACCATTCTGACACTATTGAATAGCAGACTCGGGGCCCTGGAGTACCTACCCTAACGAAGGATATCATAGTATGTATGCTTGAAAGCTTTAGTATTTGAAGCTCTAAGCGTTAAGATTCCTAATACCGTGTCTATTGACACATGTTCCTAGGAAATGTGTACATAGTTATTAAAAGTGCCTTATTATTAAATTAAATGTTATATTTATATGTTTACTAAAATTGTTACGGTGCTCGAAAGCAAATTAATCGGTTCAAAATGTATCCTAAATTAAATTATTTGCTGAGATTATTTGATGCTAGTTGACAGTTTTTGAGTAAAGGTAGACTCCATGGGTGGTAACGATTCGTGACGGAAAATGCCAATGAACCCAGGAATCGAACCTACGACCCTATACAGACCTCACCGGCAACTGTCAACTAGCTTATTAATCAATTCTCCATATAACATAAGGCTATCGTTCTAAATTCCTGATCTCTGAAATAATGAATATTCACTCAAGAACGAAAGTAATATAGCCTTCAAAAATGTAATTGAAAATAAGTAAAATTAAATGGCAACTATTGTATAACAAAACTTTGATACTTAGACCTTTTTATAAAAATCAATTAGGAAACAATATCATTTTGTATTTTATTACACTTTTATATTTTGAAATCGCATCATGGTCTTCTCAGGCCATTTTGAAACCAAAAACATTGATCTGTTGTAAAAAAAAAAGAGAAACAGTCAAATATCTTTGTCTATGTATTTTTATAAGCTTGCAGTCCTTTCACAGTATATTTTGGATCTTGATCTTTATTTCTGTTAGAATACGGTTGCTGTTGGCTTGCTGCCAGTTTGACATCTGTCAAAGTCACAATGATTTTTATTCTAGTTAGTCAGAAGATTAATAAGTGTGAAAAGGCTGTACAAATTTTCTGTATACAATGAAAAATAAATTAAGTGTATAATATTAAGATCTGTGTAGATATTTTTCCATATTTTATATTTTTTTATTTCCTTTTTTGTTATAGATCATGCACAAAATTAACTCACAATTATATAATTTTATTTTATAGTTGTGTCTAATTCAATAGTATTTTATATTTACTTTTAAAGTCTAACATCACCAATGAACATGAACTAATCATTGATTCCTATTAATGTATTTTTTTAAACACCATTTTTTAACAAAACAAAAGTATATAACCAAGTATGAATGAGTCCGTAAAATCATTCGTTTTGTAAAGCTTTAAATGTAGTAAGCCTTAGAATCTGCTGAAAATAGCTTTATGTTCTGGGAGCCTAAAAGGACCGCCTTTTGAGCGCCACAGCCACGTATAGACGACAAGCCGAACAAGCAAAAAAGTACCTTAACTCTGAAGACTTAAGGTACTTTTTGGCTTGTCGTCAAAACGTCACTGTGGCGGTCAAAAGATTAAAATAATAATATGAATTACGCTAAAATTCGAAAAATAGTCACAAATATAAATTCATAATATTACTTTTTAAGAATTTTAACGTGTTTCATGTTATTACCCTATTATGAAACAACTAAAGTGACAATTTTAGATCCTCTGTGGGGTTACTAAAACGTCTTAAAGTGGGATTGTTTTAATCTTGTTCCAGTGTGAGAAAGCAATATAGCTATACAGGGTTTCTAACGCCATTCGTTTTCCACGCTGGAATAAGATTAAAACAATCCTGCTTTAAGACGCCACGGTAGGCCACCTGGTCCATCGCTTAACGAATAAAATAATCTGAGCTACTTCCGGGCCTAATGTTGAGATCTTTAAAGGTAAAGTTCAGATCAGTACAGAAATTTACCCTTATTTTCTCTGTAAACCCATCCGAGCCATCTGCATAGCTAGAAAAAAGACGTTAAGAAATGTAGTTATAAAACAAGTAACAGTTCAAAACATTATACCAGACCATTCTATAACGTACCTTTATTTTAGTTTTATTTATGATACTGTTTCTTTCATACAAGAGAGGAAATTCTTGAAAGAACATTGACTGCCTTCTCGATTTTCAACCTTCGACTAAGCCCCCAAAGTTGAAAATCCAGCAACACACTCAATGTGCCTTACAGCATTTCAAATTTCACCGTCATAATATGCTTAAAGTACAAGGTGTCTCAAAAGAAAATGTATATTTAAAATGTCACTTACGGGATATCTTCCGTGATTATTATTGGTTTTGAGTTCCCGATATTTCGACGCTGTTGCAAGCGCCATGATCGCGGGTTGACTGGAGAAATGCGGGTGGATGGAAAAAATTGTTAGGAGCAGACGAATCTGTCTACCCTCTTTCTTTGTCTTTTATTACGCGCACTACTGGAACTCGACACTAAGAAAGAAAAAAAAAAAAAATATAAAAAATAATAAATATCGGGAACTCAAAACCAATAATAATCACGGAAGATATCCCGTAAGTGACATTTTAAATATAGTTATGAACCGTGAAAGCTTAAAACAGTGTTTAAGAAAATGTATATTTAGCTTACTGCGTAAACGCAACGAGTCCCAAGGGGCGCGGGGGTTATGTCAATTAGCTTTTCGGGAGCAGACCGTGCGTTGTGCGTGCGAGAGTTTTACAAAAACGTGATTCCGCGACTGTAGCGCGTAGAAGATTCTGCAGTGTTGGAGCTTTTTCCATTTAAATGATGCGCCAAGCTTTCCTCTTATTCGAAAATGGGTCAAAAAGTTTGAAGAGACTGGTACAGGAAAAACCAAAATCCGGGCGGCCAAGGTCATCAAGAACCGAAAACGTGGAGAGCGTTAATCAGACTTTACTGAATCCACCTGCCGAGCCGTGATAAGTTATTTTACTGTTCGATTAAGTGAGTGCCGCGAACACGAGGGTGTACATTTGGAAGATATTATTTTTAAGAAATAAATTCCCAAATTCTGTACTTTAATAATTAATAATAAAAAAACGATACTTACACTACTTACTTTTTTTTTAAATCGAACTTCTAAATATAAACTTTCTTTTGAGACACCCTTTATATCGAACGACTAATTGCTACACATAATTTTAATTTGACATGGTCGATTATGTTTCATTGTGAGCAAATTACTGTATCCGCGGCTTGCTTCGACCTGCCAATGTTTTGATAATGTACCTAATTGGAAGAGCACGAAGTGTATTTCAAAAATTACAAATTAATAACATTGAAGTTTCTGTTTGTAATTTCAAAATAAAAGCTTTTTACTGAAACGGCTGGACTGATTGTTACAGGACTTTAGCTGAACATGGATTAGGTTACCGTGCCAAAAATTAAAACCAATTAAATTAATGACAAAACCGATTCAAATAGTAAAGTAATATTTTCATAATAATTTCACGCGGACGAAGATCCCAGGCAGCAAAAAGTAAAAAATAAACTTGATACATAGATTTGTGTTTCTATCAATCATTTGCAAATGACAGAATGTTTGAATTATCTTTAACATTAAACGCGATTGGTAAGCTGTGCTGTGGCTGTGGTGTAAGCGGGCCTTTAACTTTGTTAGTCACTAGTTAAGTACCTACACAATAGCCACAATAGGGGATTGGACAAAAAAAAACTAATTAGTCCGTCAGATAGATTTCCAAAAATTATTGGACACGTATTTTTTCTATTTTCACGTAAACTTAAAATGAAGACGATACAGTGCTTCGAAAACTCGTGTGACGTCATAAAAGATAGTACATTTTGACGACACAAGTGACGTTTCAAGCCCCACTCCAAGATCTTTGACGCGTTTTATCTTCGTCATTTTTATTGATTTGATAAAACAAAAAACACTTATTTGACGACGGTAGGTCAGCTATTTCGGGTACATCGTTGTCAGATTCCAAGTTCAGCATGGCAGAGGTACGAAATAATAGTCTCAACACTGATTACAACCGCCTATTTATTTACTTCCGATAACAAATTAACAAAATCTCAAACGATCAAGCTGATGGAAATGGATTAAAGTACGGAAACGCGGTCAGTTCGATATAGGCGGGCAGAACGACCGTTCGCACTCGTGTCTCCCCAAAAAGTAACGTCCCTCAAGTCAAATGCGTCTAGCGTCAACGTCAACCGACCACTCACAACTGACATTTGACATTATGACAACTGACAGCTGTCATCTGTCAACCGAGAACTGTCAAACCAGACCTGCCACGCTCTGCATCGACCTCACCCAAGCTCACTGCTTGACGTTTCCGACTTTAACGATGATAGATCCGAAAAACGATGATAGATGGCGTTATTCTAAATTGTCAACTCTAAATATTGTGCCTCGGTGTTGAATCTGCGACACGGCCATCTTGACATTTCACACGTCCTCGTGTGAGGTATCTGCAACAAGAATTCACGGAAAGTAAATCGTCCCTTACTCGGCCTCCCTGACCAAGACGTCGGAGTATTAACACACACACACAATTTTGTTCTGATCCATAACCTCATCAAATCTCAAAGAAAATCTCAACATCGAAATCAACATTCTTCAAGAATCATCAACTTTCGACCAAATCTAGTATCCAATCAAATCCAGTATCCGATCAAATCCAGTATCCGATCAAATCCAGTATGCAACGCTCTGCTCGGTACAAACAGGCAACCATGGGACCTCCATTCGGTACCCAACCTCAACACATCTCATTGCCTCCATCCGGCAACCATGGGACCTCCATCCGGTACCCAACATCAACTCAACTCAACACATTGCCTTTATTTAACACCTTTAGCTACATTGCTATGCTGGACGTTAGTCACAGCCCTCAAGTAAACACTTACACGCGCGCAGCAACGAACAGCATTGCCATGTATGCATTCTGAGTCACTTGCATACTACATTTGCATCTTTTACCTCTCACTTAAGGTCTGACCCCTTCATCATCACCCGATCTCGTTTTGTCAGTGTCTATCGTATCAAAGTCAAATTTACAGTCAGCAATTGCATCACATGTCTCAATTGACAGTATTTTCTCAAATCGTATCTCATTTGATGGCATTATGAACCGAAACAAATCGCAAATAATTGTCGGGTAAAACGTGAAATAGAATTTCTAAAACAATTCCATCGAACTAAAGTCAAAATTTGTACAGTTGACCTTACAGAAGTCTGCCCAATACCAGTCGTTCGGCCATTCCTGGCCCAAGTGGGTAGGGAATAAAAGGTATTCTGGTCAAAATCATTACCGGTTCTAATGAAATCAAAACAAACTCTTTCTCTCAAAGCTGACATGTCGAACAACACCCATACTCATTCAAATAATAAGAAACTCATTAAAATATTGCAGTGCTCATACTCTGACCTCTATCCGGTCTTCATCATCACACGTATAGCCTCCATCCGGCCATAAGCATCAAAACAATCGACCTCCATCCGGTCTTCATCATCACACTTATAACCTCCATCCGGTTATAAGCATCAAACCAATCGACCTCCTGCATCCGGTCATCAACACGTAACCTCCATCCGGTTACATACACAACAGGCAACCTCTATCCGGTCACCTTCACATGTAACCTCCATCCGGTTACATACACGACAGGCAACCTCTATCCGGTTACCTCCACATGTAACCTTCATCCGGTTACATGCACAACACCATCAAGATAATCATATCGAGCCTTTATCAAAATAATTTTTAAAGTAGGGTTGTTCAACATGTTACTTTATTTTTTTTACAACGTTACAGGTTATAAGAAAACTCTAACTAGGTACTTTAAATGTTAAGTTGACCACTTAGTATTCAACTAGTCTTGTTAATATGGGATCTAGAAATCACTAGTAAACAAAGATGAATATGCTGTCAATAGATTAATTAATTGGGAACGAAATTCTAACGGAACATCTGTATCAACTGTATTGAAATCAATTTGAATATTAGAAGCATTCTTGAGCTTATTTGAAACATCACATAACCTAACAACCTTTTCACGACACAAAAACAACACTATCACACGTCTAACTAACGTTAAATCCTTGTTGTTAAATCTCAAGGCCAATTAAAATATCATTTTTTTTTTAAACAACTACCCGGTACAACATGAAATAAAATCTCTAATAGTAGATCGATAATCATAACCTCAGTAAATAATTGTGAAGTACAAACTATCATGACCTATCCCGGGTCAATTTACAATGTTATTTACACGCTTGCCACTGAACTGTAACGAAACATTTTTGATCAGAGAGCATTCGGCACCAGAATCATAGTAAAATGGATACGACTCACCAGATATTCATCAGCACACTGCTGGGATTGCTCACATAGCAAACTTCAACACGTCGCTCGCTATTTGCCTCTGCTGCAGGCTGCAGGCACTGCTTGGTCAGCCTGCCGCGCCGCCGCGCTGCCAACCACGCGCCGCCAAGCCGCGTCCCGCCGCTGCCGCCGCGCCGCCGGCGCCGCTGTCGAAGTAAATTCTCAGCGCACCGTGACGTCATCGCACCATTCTTCGTATTTTCTTCAGCTCGAGTGAATCCCGGTTCTGATGTCGCATCAGAGTCTTCGCGATCGTCATCACCATACGGGGCGCTCCAGACTATAAACAGCTCCTTAAAATCGCTCCATTTCACCCCAGGACAAGATATGGACGACCGCCATGACGAAACTTCTCCCATGAGTCTCGTGGAATTCGCTGCGTCCCCTGTAGGCACGCCACAGCGCCGGTTTCACGGCGCTGCTGTCTTCACAGCACCCCGGCGGTCCATCCCCACCAGGTGAGACCAACGGTTACCCGGAGGAGGCCCAGCGGAGGACAACCAGCGACGGAGGTGCCGACTTACGACGCACCCACCTACAGTGGATGTGTGACTCCCGTTCGTCCCGTTTCTCCCATATCGGATCGATAACACACATGTCGGCTGTTGCCAAATGCCAACCAAGCACGCGGGACAATATTCCGTTTTTCAGAGTCAAAATGCGGTAGGCGAATATCCGTACCCGCAAAAGGTGTCTTCATTGCTTGCACAATAGCCATAAAGTTTTTGTTTAGCTGCTCGAACAAAAAACATCACATTTCCGTTTCTATGTCACTTTCAGACGTACGCGCATTGTCTTTACACTTTTCCGGTCTAGCACTGTCACTTACACTATGTAGGCGTTAAAGTTACATCCCACTTCTGATGACGACGGTAGGTCAGCTATTTCGGGTACATCGTTGTCAGATTCCAAGTTCAGCATGGCAGAGGTACGAAATAATAGTCTCAACACTGATTACAACCGCCTATTTATTTACTTCCGATAACAAATTAACAAAATCTCAAACGATCAAGCTGATGGAAATGGATTAAAGTACGGAAACGCGGTCAGTTCGATATAGGCGGGCAGAACGACCGTTCGCACTCGTGTCTCCCCAAAAAGTAACGTCCCTCAAGTCAAATGCGTCTAGCGTCAACGTCAACCGACCACTCACAACTGACATTTGACATTATGACAACTGACAGCTGTCATCTGTCAACCGAGAACTGTCAAACCAGACCTGCCACGCTCTGCATCGACCTCACCCAAGCTCACTGCTTGACGTTTCCGACTTTAACGATGATAGATCCGAAAAACGATGATAGATGGCGTTATTCTAAATTGTCAACTCTAAATATTGTGCCTCGGTGTTGAATCTGCGACATATTCAATATTTTTTTCGATAATCTAATTTACGGACTAAACAGAATCATATTATTTTGACCCAGTCCGATCCCCTATTGTGTATTTGAATTCAAATAGGCTTGCTTGAACTAAGAACATTTTGAAATCGGGAACTGAAATTAAATCGCTTAAACATTCTTATTAGCGGCATAACCAATACCATTTAAAAGTATACATGAAGGATGGTGGGTTATGATGGAGACGGCGGAGAGCAGCGGTGGCAGACTTACGAACAGACAGAACTTGGGTTCGAACCCAGGCAGGCGCATTACTTTGTGTTATTTATTTCACCACCGTTGCTCTCAAAACGGTGAAGGGAAACATCGTGATGAAACCGGCATTCTTAGAACCAAAAAAATCGAAGACATCTACCAACCCGCACTGGGCACGCGTGGTGATTTATAGCCCATCCGTCTCCTATTAGAGACTAGGCCTGAGTCCCTGCAGTGGGAACATTATAGGCTGATGATGATGATTCATCACCACGCGGCACATTTCTTTTCAAAGCCTTCATCATAATATCAGCCCGGAATCACCCACTGCGGTCTCCCCGTTTTTGTCTGTCACACTTCCCGGTTCTGACCTCTGAGCGTACCTTATCCAGGAGTTTCCCGCGACTTCGACCATATCCACAAACCAATTACGGCCCAGCAGGGCTAACATGCGCAAGTCGACAAAATTTTGTCGACGCATTATGTCGTGCTGAGACGACATAATATGTCTGTTTGTCGATTGGAGCTAACATGGCGACACTTTTTTCTCGTGTCGTTCTGTTAAAGAACTCATGTCGTTCTGTCAAACCTTTTTTTGTCGTCAGGCTCTAACATGCGCGCTTTATTTAGTCGAATTTTGACATTTTCCTATGACAAGTTTCTCGTGGATGGTTTTCGTAGACGAGAAACCGCGACAAACAGAGAAAAAACTGAAAAGGGGGGGTAACAGTGTTCTGTGAAATTAAACAATTTATGTATAATGGCGGTGCCGTACTATAATTATCTATTAACTGTGTATGAGGAAAGGGAAGCAAGAAAAATACAGCGGAAGGTGATTCGAGACGTCTGCAACCCATTCGACTTACGGGATAACGAGTTCCAGTCTCTCTGGCGAATTACAAAGCCTATGGCTATTTATATATTTTATTTATATAAAATTCTCGTGTCACAGTTTTCGATGCCAAACTCCTCCGAAACGGCTTGACCGATTTTGATGAAATTTTTTGTGCGTATCCGGTATCTATGAGAATAGGCCAACATCTATTTTTTTTTTCTGAAATTTTTTATATGGCAAAACAACGTTTGCCGGGTCAGCTAGTTTTATTTATATTATTATGTTCCCACTGCCGCTCATATTCAGCGGCACCCTGTGGAGTTTTCAAATCTCCTGCCGCAAAGTTTGCATGCTCATGCATATATTCGCATGGCCTTTTGTACTGCGTATTCTGAAACATTACAGTTCAATTTGTAACTATGAATCTCTCTTTCAAATTATTAAGGGCGCTATTATTGTACAGTACACACATGACAAGTAAACTTTCGTTCGTATTACGAAACGAATAATGTTTCACAGCAATGGCAGAACATTGGTAGGTACTTGCTGAATGTGAACATTCACTAAGTACTTACCTATTGATTTACATAAGGCATAGTGTGTTGTATTTTGTACATTACAGTTAATACATTTCATCGAGATAAATAATGTAACATAATATTATGATTACAATTATCTTCTATCTCGTAGAAAAATGCATTCTTCACACGGTTTATTTTGGAAGTCAATAAAGAACATTGAATAAAGAGTTGCTAATAAACTATAATATGCATCTCCGCCATCTGTGCCGGGATTTTGATCTAATAACTTACAATCTCTT
The DNA here is from genome assembly GCA_949316265.1 of Diarsia mendica. NCBI lineage: Eukaryota > Metazoa > Arthropoda > Insecta > Lepidoptera > Noctuidae > Diarsia > Diarsia mendica. The sequence continues at coordinate 12,952,874 of OX438903.1, read as the reverse complement.
TGATGCCAAAGCCATCTTCTTTCTAACATACCAACAATTTTTCAAATAGTATTGAAAATAATTATTTAATCTAGCGTGAACCACAACTATCACAACAAATTTTGAAATTCAAAATTTTTGAATTGACAAAATGTCAGAGACAGTTTTAAGGTCGCGTTCACAAATATGGCAGCGTTCACGCAATTCCCACCAATATTGACCGAATGAAACCGGCGTTAATGAACTAGACTATGGTATGTTTTCATGAAATGGCAACATCAGTTATCTCGCGTCGAGAAGGAGAAGTCACGACGACATATCTTCTCGAGCGTGGTGCGCATGTTAGGAAAAGTGACAAACGAATCGAGAACGACAAAATTTGTCATCTCGTTTAAGACATATGTCGACTTGCGCATGTTAGCCCTGCTGGTTTCTTTGGCTTAATCTTGGCCACCACTCGGTCTAATGTAGACTTTCTAAAGCCGTATTTCCAATTAAAGTTGAGTTAGAAAAGAAAAGAAAAGAGTAAATAAAGTGGATTTTACAACGACTAGAAAGTATGGTAATCAACCTACCAATAAACTTATTTGCTGAATAGTTATCGTTGACCTCCCATTGTTTGGAAAGCGTGCACAGCGCAAGGTCAGGTATACGCAATAACTGGGGCAATAATTTTAATAGTCTCGTGCACACTGTTCGAAATAATTCAATTCAGTTCTATTCTAAAATATTCGTTTTTTATTATCTATACCTTTCATAATATCATTCAAGCTTGTTTGATTGCAAATACTTTATGTTGTTAACTTATGGCCTGTCCACATACAAAGACTTACTTATCAACGATATAGTTACTACTTAACAGCAAACATAACTAACATTCCTTGTTCTCATGTAACGTTCTATGGGGCAATCAAAAAGTCCTTTCATTCATAGGTACAAGGTTAAACTAAATCTGATAGCGAAACTAGCGAAACTTCTTGATAAAACGAAAAAAAGATGAGATTATGTTTTTTTTAGGGTTCCGTAGTCAATTGGGCATGCCTAATTTTTTTTTTCAAGTGCTGTCTTAAAACCATTTCGAGGGTTAGCTTAGGTGAATTCATGCCTGTCACCAGATTTGAAAAATACACACTATTTCAAAAGTTATAGGTGTTTTAACGAATGACTTTCATTTGACCTTTCCGACCCTCCAACAAAACTTTTGAGAACATTCCTTTGTCATTCTATCATTCTTGAAAAAAAAAAACATTCGGTTGCGAGACTGTCAAATTGTCAATGTCAAAATTTTGTAGGTTATGTTTAGCCAGCTTTGTGGAAGTTTGTTTTTGTGAATTATTGGTAGAATGGCTTCTCTAAATTATACTAAGGCGGATTCCCGTAACATACCTACGGTCAATAATGCTATGATTGTTGAGTATATGATGTTGTCCACTCAACACAATATAGCGGAAATACGAGGAGCAAAGGCTCTAATGTAAGTATTCTCTAACATTGTTTTGATTTATTAATGATTGGTTCCTATATCTCTTGTCATCAATGAACTTATTATATTTTATAAGTAATGTGTTTGGTTAAGCCAGAGCAAAATAAATAGCTTAAGTGCTGCAATGATTCTGTTTATGCATTGTAATATGTAGGTAGATTTTTATGTAAGTACCTATGTATAACTAATTAAATATTGTATGTAATTTTAGGTCATCCAGAGATGCATATTTAGATTCTGCAGTAGGGTATGTTGAGATATGTAGAAGCACTGATCACTGTTCAGTCAGAGCAAAAGTAGTTCCTGAGCATAGAGTGACAAGCAAATCATATTCAGTCATAGCAAAAATTAAAGAAGCTGACAATACTATCTTAGACACTAACTGTGCAGACTGTGCAGCTTCAGCAGGTATCTACTATATATTCACCTGTATGGCTGTGGTCCTAAAGAGTTTTACTTAGAGATTTTATAATGTGGTAATAAATTTTACAGGTGCCTGCAAACACTCTTTACTCTTACTCTTCTGGTTAGAGAAGCGAAGCAGTGAACCTTCAGCAACATCATCAGTGTTTTTGGGTAAAACCATCTCTTTCATTGGTTCGCACTGAACATGTACTAACAGAAAAAATCTATAAAAATGTGAAGAAGATTAAATTAATACCAAAGGATCCTTCAGTTATACACGAATTCTACTCTGAGTGCTTTCAAAGAAATACCACAGATTCACTTGTGTGTGATTTAAATTTCAGAAAAGAATCTTATAATATATTTGATATGGCAGTTGATTTTTTTGAAACCAATAGTAGTTTTATTTCTCATTAACATACCCGGTAGATACCTACCATGCTTTTTTTTATTTTCTTTTTATCATACTCACACGCATCTCTGTTTACACCTAAAAAGTATACCTGCCTGTGTTAAGTACCTACTACAAATCAAGGAATTTCTGTTAGACTGCACTGTCTGGATTAGACTGGCCTTGATATCACCTAAATTATTTTGCTTAGGTTCCTAGCTTTTTTTTAAGCTTGTGGCTGGTGGCAGAAAATTAAAGTGAGTGGGAATTAATAGGTAGGTATGTCAAAAATAGTAGGGTAGAAGGCTTATTACCTTCCTCACAATCAATCAATCTGCCTGGCTTTTCCCAACTATTTTGGATTCATCTTGTAAGGGTAAGGATGTGACACTTCATTGGTCTGAGAAGTTGGCTGATGAACTACTTCAAGCAGTTTTGATTGATGCAGATGCTTCAAGATATTTTTATTTTATTTAAATGGAACTGCCAATAGCTAGGTACAGTATACAGAAAATGAAAATGAAAGAAATGAAAGTCATTTATTCAAATTAGGCTGAAAATCAACACAAGAACGTCAAAAATTTACATAAGACAGTCCCCCAAACACGCCCCCCCCCCCCCCGTGTCGCCGACTTCATAGTGTTATAGCTGATGAGAAGAAGAGTTTAGTTAGAAGAACTTGAGTCTATGCAAAAAAGGTAAAACAGCAAGTCGACGATAAACAGCTTCAGGTAGCTTCTGTGATGGGGACGTGGAGCTTATAAGTTGATCTTTTGGAAAACTTGATTTATATGTTGACATCACGTTCCCCTGCCTGGTTTTAAAGCTGGTGTTAGTAACTTTGTCTTCCATTTTTACTATTGTTTGTGTTGATGTGTTCATCTGAGAAGGGAAAAAACAAGAAATATCTGTAGAAAACTTTTACAAGAGTGATTTAACATCAAGAAAATCTTTACGTTAATAAAGACATATTTGCTTACTTTTACAGGCAATGTTGATGCTGATGAAGTACTAGGTAATGAGTATTCTTCGAGTTTCCTCCTTTTGGGTTGGTTAGAAGTCGATTCTAGCAACAACTTGCACAGTTCTGATTCCTGTTTATCATCCACATTCAAAATATTTCGTAGTTTAGCAGTTGGTGCGAGTCTTGGTGTTAAATTCTTCAATTTACATCCTTTATAATTTTTTATGTCTTCTGGCTACAAAATAAAATAATAATATTGTCACTAGAGAAGCAAAAAAACTAAAGTGCATTTTACCGGATACCAATTTTAACTTTCTTCTTATACTCACACTATGCTGATGGTAGAAAAAACATTATTATGTGGTATAGAAATAAAATAATAATTGAGTAAGTAGTTAAAAAAATCAGAGAAAGTAAATCGGTCAGTGGGTCGTCTTAGGGGCGAATTTAGTAAATCTAATTAAATGCATAACTTACTTAAAGATGGTCTTCGCAACAATAAATTAGGTACCCTTTGTAATATTGCGCGTACACTTGCTGACACCATTCCTCCTGTAAACGTTGCGTGATGGGTACAAATAGCTTGTCCGGGCTATTCGCTTTAGTGTTAGGACAAGAGGGTACAAAGCACTTCATTATTTTTTTTATGTTGAGGTAAATATGATACTGCGTGAATGGTTTAATTGATGGTAATTTACTAAAATTAGACGAATACAAAATAGCCAAAATACAATGACGAAAGATAATCTGCTGGATCTGGTTTTCTCTTTTCTCGTCAATGTCAGTTACTCAACTGTCAAGGATATGTCACTGGAGTTAGATTGACATTGTGTTCTTTTTTAATTTGTCTGTGGCCCAACACCGCACTACATACAGCCTCATAGTGATTTTGAGACCACCTCGAATTTAAAAAATCCTAAAAAAATGTACAACCCCTAAAAAAATTAAATAAGCAAATTAGTTTCTTAAAATGGTCTATATAATGTAAAAAAAATATAAAAAAAAAATTAAAAAAATTCAAGTCATGGCCAAATCCTTATTACAAAACGTAGTTAAACCTGGTTGAACTTAGACTTGGTTTATCTCGCATGACGTCTCACTTCAATAATATTCAAAAGAAAGTGACAGCATGCGAGATAAACCAAGTCTAACTTAAACCAGGTTTAACTACCTTTTGTAATAAGGCTGTTATAGTTTCGCCATGTCTGTCTGTCCGTCTGTCCGTCCTCGCTTAATCTCTGTGACCGTTTAGCACTAGAAAGCTGACATTTGGTACCAATATGTGTAATAATATTACACATATTGGTACCAAATGTCAGCTTTCTTCTTTACTGAATCCACCTGCCGAGCTGTGATGATAAGTAATTTTACTGTTCGATTAAGTGAGTGCCGCGAACACGAGGGTGTACATTTGGAAGATATTATTTTGCTTGGTTTGATTGATACACATATTATGTGTATCAATCACGCCGACAAAGTGGTAAAATAAAAATTGGAAAAAATGTTTTATTAGGGTATAGCCCCCCTATATGTAAAGTGGGAAGTGATTTTTTTTAAATTTCAACCCTATAACGTGTGATATATATATTGTTGGAAATCTATTTAGAAATGAATAGGGGTTTACTAAAATCATTTTTTGATAATGTCAATAATTTCGGAAATAATCGCTCCAAAAGTAAAAAACTATGTCCCCCCCCCCCCCCCCCTCTAACTTTGATAAGTTTAGAAAATATGAAAAAATACTGAAAAGTAGAACTTTATAAGGACAAATAAAAAAAAAATTAAATTAATTTTTATTCTAGGAAAATCATTTTGAACGATGGTTGGATGGACCCACCTTTAAACTCATAAGTGGGAACACTTATTGTGACGGACGGGAAACTACGGAACCCTACACAGCGTGGCCCGAGTCGGCCCGACACGCTCTTGGCCGGTTTTTTCGGGGTTAACTAGCTGCAGTTCGTAGTGATGTATTGAAATCGTCAAGGTTTAACAGAATCAGAGCAATGCCTGTTAGTTACTGAACCGTTAGAAATGCCTAAAATAGTTCGAAAAAAAAATACTTCTCGTGAGTCAAAACTTTACATCGGCTGACGAGTATGAAGAGTTCGAATTATGTTACACCCTGTGAATATCACGTCTGCGTCTAAAATAAAATAATCATGTAATTTTCGCTAACACATTTAATTTGACCTTGTATTATCATTTTATCAATTATCTTAATAAATCTAGAAAGAAACAATGAAAATTTTATTAGGCATTAATTACAAAAACACCTTAAAAATTAATAAATATCCTGCTTATTTATGCAAAATGTGCTTAAGTATTAATAATAATAATATTCCACATCTATCACACAACGCCATCTAGTCCCAAGCTAAGCAGAGCTTGTGTTATGGGTACTAGACAACTAAGTGTAGACAATCCATAACCATAACCAACTCAAACGTAATAGTTAGTTCCGTGCTATATGTTTAGCCGTAAGTTCAATAAACTATGATTGTAATAATAATGTTATGTCAAAGTACACGGTCGATTCCCATGAGTTGAAAATGTTATTGTTCTGTCATTTGTAGAATTTACTGTCAAAAAGAAAGTTGGTAAAATTTTACAAGGGCCGGGTGTGTCAATTTTTGGTTGGCCTGATTTAGGAGGCTGGACACCAAAATTTTATGTAGGTATACAGGGTAGAATGGGACAGCGACGTTTTGACGTTAATTTAATATATTTACTGAGCTGAACTGAGTTTTGTTGGTCTACTAAATGAACACCAGATTTTTTTTTAAATTAGGTACCTACCTACCCTTCATTGAAAAATGTCTATGCCGGGTACGTTCAGAATGATGTACTGAGTATGTGGTAACCAATACGCGTCCGAGTCCCTTCCACCCTTAAGGTTCGTTCACACAGGCAGGCTCAGAGAGGAGAGCAGATTTTTTATCACGTTTATAACAGAGTTTTCATCATTATCATTTCAGCCAAAAGACGTCCACTGCTGGACATAGACCTTCCCCAGGTGTAGCCACATTCATCATCATCATCAGCCTATAATTGTTCCCACTGCAGGGACTCAGGCCTCCTCTCTAGGAGAGGGATGGGCTATAATCCACCACGCGGGCCCAGTGCGGATTGGTAGATGTCGCATATCTTAGAATTTTTGGTTCTAAGGCATGCCGGGTTTCCTCACGATGTTTTCCTTCACCGTTTTGAGAGCAGTGGTGATGAAATAAATTACACAAAGTAATGCGCCTGCCCGGGTTCGAACCCACGACCAACTGTTCGTAAGTCGGGGCCGCCACCACTGGGCCACCACTGCTCTTTAGCCACATTGACCAATCTTATTACAATGATTCAAAACTCTGTTTTACACGTGATTAAAAATCTGCAATCCTCTCCGAGCCGGTCTGTGTGAATGGACCCTTATTAGAATCAGTATACCATGACGTCATCTTATTCCAGTGTTAAAAAGAGATACATTTATAGCTCTGTCACTTTTTCACATTGGAATGAGATTATCATGGTAAATCTTCGTCTCAATGCCTTATCGGGCATCGACTGCTTCCGGAACCCTGTGTGTGCCGAAGGATTGAAATAGGTACTAGCTGATAAGCCTTATCAGCTTGCATAAAACTAGCGGGAAAAAGCACTCGATAAATTGGAACACGATAGATTTAAAGTTGATAAAACGACCTCATGAAATATATGTGCTCATACGCCTTATTATAGACACAATTAAAAAGCCATTGTTATAAATCTCCTGGAGATGTCTTAGCGGACAAGAGGATATAAACATGTTTACCTGTTTTGATGCCTCTTGTTTCAAAGTGGGACTGGGGATGCTTATCTGTGATGGGCATTAATAAATTATTAAGATCAAATTCATTAAGAAAAAAACATGTAAGTTTGGTATAGATCGCCTAATTTAAAATTACGCCCACCTCCACTGCATGAAACGTCAACATTTATTAAACAATGACCTATTAATTGAAACCTAGCGAGGTATCTGTTGAGATGAAAAGTAATAGAGAAGTATGGAAGAAGAAGACATGTTGCGTCGACCCCAAATGAATTGGGATAAGGGCAAGAGAAGTAAGGGGAAGAGTTGATAGTTTAGATCTAACGAAGGAGGCGCAATTTTAAACTGGATGTTCTACACTTTCGTATGAGCGAGTTCAAAACTTAGAATGCGCTACTATAGTAGCTAAATAATCTTATAAAAAAAACTAAGCATAATTAAAATGTAGGTTTTGTATGTACCTAGACGTCATATTCTTAAAATGCAACAAGTGTATGAAATGTTACACTTAAATAAATATGTATTATTATTGCCAAGACTGTTCAATTTCATGGTCAACGAAACACATGTAATGTTGGTATTTCATTGGGTGTATTTGTCCAAATATTCGGGAACTCATTACAAAATATACCTTAATGTTCAAGTAAAGTTATTTTGTATTATTTCTGAATTAATTGGACATTTTACCCCAAATATAGTGCCTGTATAAAGTTATGTGCCTCTCTGAATAAGTGTTGTGATTATAATCAAGTAAATGTTTAAGTCTTCACTGTATGTGCCTTGTATTCAAAATTTTATATTTTGTAAATATATTTATAGTCAATTTAACACCTTGTTTTATTAATTTCAGCTACCTAGAGATGCTACACAAGTACGCACCCTGTATAGAGTTGCTGCCAGTTAAAAAATAAACCTGTTCGTGTCTTGAATCGTCATCTATATCGATCTTCAATATTTTCTCCAATGAAAAATTGAAGATCACAATAAATTGTTTTGGTTCGTACTGCTATTGTGATCTCAATTGGCAACAACTAGGTGTAGCTGTGTATAAAAATAACAATGATCCCAAAAATGACTGGCTTTCACCTTCCATGTATTTTAGGTGATCTCGGATTATAATCAGAATAATTCCCAGTCAACACAGTACGAACCCAAAATTCTCGTGGCAATATTCAACAAGACCAGAGGAATTGCGTCGGGGCTGCGGGTTGTTCGAAAGAGATTCCGTGGCTTCGACATAAAGAGCTAAGAGAGGAAGGAGTCATATTTTGATGATTTCCCAAGCATGGCACCAAAAAAATGCCCTCCCCTCAAATTCGTTACGTAATACTTGAACGCTCCATAAGTATAGCACGGCGGCGCCGCATAGGCGGCGCATAGCCTAATAGCGCCCGTGTGCAAACATGCGCCCCCTAGTAAGCACACGGTCAAAATGGAATGGGTACAAAAGACAAGTAACTGAAGTAACTGCACATCAAGTTGCCACTACCAATTATATACTTTACTCTTTGGTTGCCACAAACTGTCAAACCCCAATCTGTGGCGTAGCGTGAGTGGTTGCCGCTGGGACCATCCCTTATTTGGCCGCCTCCTCTAATTTCATCATTAGTCAAGAAAGGTAGCAAAGAGACCTAATACTTCTTTTTTTATTTATTAAGTATTTGAAAATGTAAAACTTTGGGTTATATTATTTTAAAGTCAAAATCTTTTTGTTACATAATACTTAGGTACAATTTCATACAACGTCATGTTCCATTGCCAAAATAGCAAATCAACGAAAACAGCGGGCGAGCTCAAAGAATTTTGGCACAGCGATGAGATGAGAGAATTCCGTTTCAAATCACAAGTCGTAAAAAAAAATTTACGACTTGTGTGTAATCCGATGCTTCATGCTTCCAAAAATGCAAGAGCGAGCGAAGCGAGCTCGAATATTTTAGCCCTCACCAAAAATGTAACTTTTAGCGCATTGAAGAATTGGACTATTATATAATTTATATAGGAAAACCTGGCGATAAGAACGAGCGAAGCGAGCTAGAAAAATTGAGCATTCCGGATGGGTTAGATTTTATATGCCTAATAATTAAGCATAGCTTTATTGCTACTCATAAACAGATAACTAATCACAAATCACAAATAATAGGTCTTCACCTATGAAATTGCCGTTTTGTTTGAAAAAATTTAAACGAATTTTTTTCATGTATTTTTTATTTGTATTAATCGAAGTAATCACCCATGCAATCAATGCATCTTTGCCAACGCAGTGGCAGTTTATTGATGCCCTTCTTAAAGAAATCAGCTGGTCGGGAGGCAACAAATTCTTCAAAGGCATTTTGTACTGCCTCTCGGGTATTGAATTTTTTTCCCGCCAAGAAGTTATCCAAATTCTGGAAAAAGTAGTAGTCTGTAGGCGCAAGGTCTGGTGAGTAGGGCGGATGACGGAGAGCTTCCAACCCCAGTTCTTGCAACTTGGAGACCGTCTGCTGTGCAGTATGAGGTCGCGCGTTGTCGTGCAGGAGCAGCGGAGACGAGCGATTGACCAATGCTGGTTGGAGATGTGCCAGCTTCTCCATCATTGTGTTCAGTTCTTCACAGTACACATCTGCAGTAATGCTCACCCCGTTTGGTAAGAAGCTGTGATGAATCACACCGGCGCTAGACCACCAAACAGTGACCATCACTTTTCTAAGGGTAAGTTTTCGTTTAGGGCATTGTTTAGGTGCCGAACCAGGATCCAACCAACTTGCTGAGCGCTTACGGTTATCGTACAGGATCCATTTTTCATCGCAGGTAACAATGCGGTTCAAAATTCCTTCATTTGTGTGTCTGTTGAGCAGTGCAAGGCACGTCTCGACGCGTACTTCGCGCTGGCGATCATTGGGTTCGTGGGGCACCCATTTGTCAAGCTTTTTTACCTTGCCAATTTGACGCAAATGGACCAATATTGTTTTGACGCTAACGTCGAAAGCTGCTGCTAATTCAGCCGTAGATTGTGTATCATCAGCTTCTTTAACAAAAATTATTTTGATTTGAAATGGCCAGTACTGCAGAACGGCAATTTCATAGGTAAAGACATGTCACGCATGTTCACATCTAAAGTCAGTCCAAGATCTTTTATTTCGTTGACACGCTCCAGAGGGACACCCGAAACGTGGTAATTATGCTGGATGGGCGCACGCGAGCGGGTGAAGGAAATGCGGGGCGGCAGACCGGAAAATATGCAAGGCTTGTTCGAAAAACCGCCTCCCGCCGCAGCGTATTCCTTATTTTTAACCGACTTCAAAAAAGGAGGAGGTTATAATATGTTCGTGTGTATGTATTTTTTTTTTTTTTTTTTTGTGTATGTTACCTGATTTCTGCCCCATTTGTGGACCGATTCTCAATTTTTTTTTTTTATTTGAAAGAGTATACTCCTGAGGTGGTCCCATTTTAATTTGGTGAAGATCTGGTGCTGATCTTCGGAGATATACAATGGAACTCTTCAAAAATAGACGGCAAATCTGTCGTAATTGCTGGAATCGCTTGGTTGTTTATTGAATATACATTATCATGACGTAACATCACGCCTGTATGCTCTGAGGGGGTATGCAGATGTGTACAATACACATTTTTTTATGTAAGTAGGTATGTTACCTGATTTTGTGTATCGCGAATAACTTCGTCGTTTATGAACCAATTTTGATGATTCTTTTTTTATTGGAACGGAGATACTTCAAGGGCCACCATGATATGGAAACCAGGACCTGATGATGGAATCCCAGAGAAATCGAGGGCAACCCTCAAATTTCATAGGCACATATTACGTGTTTCGTGCTTTTTCTGACGCTATACAAGTATTCGCATCTAGCAGTCATCACTTCATGTTGATGAGCTTATGATGGAAGGTACTACTCCTCAATGGTTAGGAGTTGAAAGCAATAATCAGGGAATCTTGAAGGTTAAGGGTTAGGTGTCATAGTAAGTATTTCTATAAGATATTACAACTAAAAATGAAAAAATAAAAAACTTTTTGCAAAAAAAAACAACCGACTTCAAAAACACCAAAAAGTGAAAAATAAACTTCAGAAGAAAAATCAGCTTCTGAAGTCGGTGACATTTCTTTGTTTTATTTGGTTTTTTTGCCACCGACTTCAGAAGCTGATTTTTCTTCTGAAGTTTATTTTTCACTTTTTGGTGTTTTTGAAGTCGGTTGTTTTTACAACATGGTCTCGAAGACAATTGTAGTTGTTTGATGTCATTACCATGACCTGACGCTGCCGCTTGACTACGCTCTCTGCTAAAATATAGGTAGGTAGGTACCTCTAAATATATTTTTTTTATGTTTGTTCGGGCATAACTCCGTCACTTGCTAACCGATTTGAAAAATTCTTCTTTTGTTGGAAAGGGTATTCCCATAACTTTTTTTATCAAATTCGGAAAAGCGGTTTTTGAAAAATCAACAAAACTCAAAAAATACCTACTATTTTTGTCTTTTTTTTGAAGTCGTTTTATTTTTTGTTCAAAAGTTTTTCTAGGTACAGTACAGATAACTCCACGTTATCAGCACTTGCCGATTGATAATGCAAAGTGCATTACGGACGGATGCCGACCATACATAAAACGTGGATTTTTAATGTTCAGGGGCGATAGTCAGTGATGGATTAACCCTTAATCAAATTAAGCAATTGCCTAGGGCATCACGTCTGGGGGGCACCAGAAGAAGCACAAAAAAAATCCGTCCTTATGGCATCACGTCTCACTCTCACGTCACCAAAAACTACACCAAAAAAAAACTAGACAAAAACTACGTTTTAATATTATTTCATCATCTTATTTTACAAGCCTATTGCCATCAACCGATGTTTTTGGAAGCAACAGCAAGCCTATTGCCATCAACCGATGTATAATTGGGAGCAAGCCCATTGTTATCTTTACAGTATAGGAACACATTACACACATAATACATTTTTCATTTAAGCTCCGTTTCTTTTGGTCGTAGCGTGATGTTTTATAGCCTCGATAAATGGACTATCCAACACTAAAAGATTTATTCAATTCCAACCAGTAGCTCCTGAGACATCTCTCCTCCAAGCGGCCGTAACGCTTTTTCGTGACAGGCCTTTAATTATTATTATATTGCGATTTCTTCACAGATATTTGTTTATACTATATAGAGTAAAGGACACAAATACTTCCAACCTAACCTAACCACATTTATTTAGATAAGGTTAATATTAAATGAGTCAAATAAGCCTCACAAAAATTCATTATTATTAATCTAAAATTTTAAAAGTAAAAGTTGTTATTGTGAGGTTATTCGTCGCTGATAGACATATTATGCTGTCGCGGACTTTTTTTTGAACTCTTATAGAGGAACAATTCCACTGTAGATGATATTTGCGTAACTTAAACCGTACACGCAACGGAAGGTCTCAAAAAGGGATATTTTTTACCGTTTTTGCATCTTTTTTCATTTATGCTCCGCTTCTTTTGGTCGTAGCATGATGTTATGATGCCTATAGCCTTCCTCGATAAATGGATTATCCAACAAAAGAAGAATTATTCAGTTCCAAGCGGTAGTTCCTGAGATATCTCTCCCCCAAGCGGCCGTAACGCTATTTCGTGACAAAAAATCCAAATACACCCCATCTCTAAAGAAGTTTCACTTCATAAACTAATGTTTTTAGGCGGTAAAGGTATAAATAAAAATTCTAGTTGACATACGGATAGGGGGGCCCACAGGCGTGGATTGCTTAGGGCATCAAGTAGTCTTAATCCGTCACTGGCGATAGTCATGTCCGTATTTACTTATTTAGTTACCATGTAGGTAGATATATTTAGCCAGACCGCCCCACAGGTAATCTGTGCCCACGGTCTATTAGTTACAATGAATGCTTTTGAATTCTTGACAACTACAAACACTCACATCCAGTTTAACCCTTTGCTGCTCTCCTTAGTGATGCCCTTGAACTGCTTAGTTGGTCTAGTGAGCACAAGCGCGACTGATGAGCGTGGGGTTCGATTCCCGGGTCCGGTAAAATGTGCTATTGACTTTGCCACCCGGCTGTACAGTAGACTGTAGTAATTTTACCTGTAGGATCCCTCAGTTTTGATAAGTGTGGGAAGTTCAACGCCAAAGGAATCAAACACAAAATCAACATACAACTTGGCTTTAATTTCAAAAATATACACCACAATCTTATAACAATATATAAACATACACAATGTAATATGTACAGTCTAACATTGCCAAGTTCTTTTATTTAAATAAAATAATATATTATTGCAAATTCTTGCAAATACCGTAATGACTAAGAGTTTATTATTTATGAGTCAACACAGAATAACTAGAACTGTGATAACTTGATTAGATAGGAAAACAATGCATTTAATTTATAAACACGAGTTTTTAATTATTTCACTGCTATGGCTATGATTATGAGCTAATTATCTATCGTATTTATCCGACAATGAAGTAGAAAGCTTTTATCAAGCATTTGACATATCAGACTTCCAAATTATTCTAGTAGGTAGGTACTTAGGTACTGGGCATATTAACATTGCGATAACTTCTGTGCTAGCAGTTCGCGCCCTTACCCAAACAATATTTAAATTAATTTAATACTATAAACAATCACATCTTATTAAAAAATAGTTACTCTATACATCACTTCGGCATAGTTTTAATTAAGTATATAATCCAAGGTTATATTAAATTATAATCCGAGATCACGATACTAATAATTGTGCTAAAATTCAAATTGTTTTTTTATGCGTTTACATTTTCTCTATAAAATACATGAATTGGAAACTAATTAAAATGTTGTTTAATTATGTTGCTTGATAATCAGATACACATTTTTCCTCACATTGAATAGACTGAATAATTATGAAGATTCAAAATATTTAATCAAGTAGCATAATAATCAACCTTCCGAAAAAACTGCATTGCTATTAAAAACAATCTTTGAGTACTATATACGTACTAAGGGGGCTATAAAATGCATCCATTGGGCTATAAATCCATTTTATAGCCCCCTTATCAAACGAAAATAAATAAAATGGGTCCATTTTACCAATGTAATTGTTTGATAGCAACTCTAGCATCCGTCCGTTAAGGATGTATTAGATAAAAATAAAAATTTCCCCCCCAGTAACAAACAAAAATAACACACAGTTATGGACCTCTAATAAAGTCTATGAACTACAAACTTCGTACGCTAATAATAAAGTAGGCAGTGATGTCTGGAAACAATACAAGCAAGTATTGAATTATATTTTTGGTCGGTTGTGCATAAAAAGCGTACATATCAGTCAAGCAATGGACAATGATGGTGCACCCATCTTACTAAGGCATCCACACTTCAAGGCTTATTGTAAAGCCTTCTATAACCCCCGCCGTTATCACAAAACTCGTTCATGATTATTCTGCACAAGAATAAATGGAAGACAACAATAAGAACTATAATTGACACCCAGAATAGGGGATGAAGGCCTCCTAAACTGTGGCCATGTTTATGTAATGCTATTACATGGTGATCATGAGCTGGAGCTTCTATTACTTCTTTGACATGTATAGCATGTCTCAGATCTTCCATATGCTGCTTGTCAGCTGTTACATACAATATAGCTGTTAAAGGCTCTGTTAATTTGACTGGGAAGTATTTTCTGTAAGGACCTAGTTGCACAGGAGAGTCTAAGCATCCCGCATCACATGCATAGTATGTCTTGTCTGAGCGGTCCAGAGCCACAAATATAGCTGCCTTATTATCTTCTTGTAAGATAACACTGATATTCACATGGGTCATATTGCCATAATTGAGCCGGCGGAACAGGAAGTCTCTATGTAACTTTGAAGGGTGAATGTTGTATTCTAAGTGCTGATTGCTGAAACGCAAACTTCCAAAGCTTAGGATCATTGCTTGATTGACCCCACTCGCTCCAGCTTTTAATAAATTATGACAACCTTGTTTTTCTAATGTTAACAGCCAAACACTGGCCACTGAGTTTAAATTTGATAAACTATTCAATGGTTTCCATAAATTGAAAGCATCAAGTGTTGAATGTCCTTCATAACAGCCTTCAGAGTATGTTAAACTCCTCATAATTTCTGATTTCATACTAGATTTTATATTGTCCTCATGTTCAAAGCTCCTTACTTGAGAGAGTATGCTATATATTGTAGCATTGATTCGGTCACCGTTGATGATGCCTTCAGCTTTGGAGTCGGAGATATAGAAACCAGTGAACCATAATCCATTCCAAACTCTGGCATGGTTCTCTCTTAGCGTCCTTATAGCTGTTCTATCACCAGTTAGTGCAATCACTTTTACCATTTGCTCAATAGCTTTCTTTTCAACAATGTCTTTATGTTTTGCATAATCTGCTTTATTTATTGGTTTACTATATTGCACTGTGGTTAGTATAAGAATATCCAGTCCATCTTGGGCATCCACTGTGATGGTTTTAGCCATTTTTCTGCACACTACTGCAGCAGCGAGAACATCATCACTGTCCGGTATGGGTATCATGCCAGTCACCACTTCATACTCCTTCGTATCAACTCCTTGGTGCAAATTGATGGTCTGCTGTACAGAGGTTGGCCAATCAGATACTCTTGGTGTTGTCAAATGCAATTTTTTCTGAGTTTTTGTTGGATTATTGACCCAAATCTCTTGTACAAACAATGATGGTATAGTCCTGTGTGCATAATACTGATAAGATACTTGTAAGCCTGAGGTTGAACACTGAAATCTGTGTACAATGCCCGTTTTATATTCAGCTACAGTAAATTCTTTCATTTCATAGTCGTCTATGACATACAAGGGATGGTAGTACATGGGTAATGATAGAGTCCTCCCATATTTGATGTTCAAATGAGGAACTTGCTCAAGTGCCAAGCCCAATAAGCCATTTCCAACATAAGGCACATAGTTGTGGTTTAGTGAATTTAGAGTCGCTGAGGTTTCTTGTCGCAGGTACACGTCGTAATCTTTCAACGAAGATTCGAAAGGTTTCATGAAATTCTGTACACAAACATTTTGGTGGGTTGTCAGTCTTTCAGAATCGAACATCCATTTCATAAAACTAGGTCCAACGTATAGAACTAAGAAGATAATAACCAGACATATTATCACCAGTTTCTTTCTCGTCATGGGCCCATCAGCTAATCTGTTGATACGCCTCAAAAGGTCCCCGGCGCGGCGGCTCATGTCTGCGACGTCGGTACGGATCCTTTCCATTACAAATCTTTAACAGCTCTACAAAATACCCTTGGTATTTAACCGCATTCAAGTGAGACCAATTGTCATTGTAAATCGGAAAAGTAAATTAAATTGAACTTTTATTATAATACACGGAACAATATCACTTGACTTGCATTGCACAGATAATTATTTTCATAGAGGCCGAGGCCGAGGTCCTCGAACCAAAGTCGTATTTGTTGACAACTTGTCAATGTCATTTTTGACGACCGAATGGACCAGAGAGAAATCGAAAACACATTTTTTTATTAGGCAACATTTGATTTCCAAACACCACAGCCAGCACAGCCTTCTCTTCAATACGTAGACAGAGAATAGGTATAGACAAGGCATCAGCGTATTCGGTAAGAGACAGCGATAGTTATTATAGTTTGACTGACCTGTTGGTCTAGTGGTTAGTGACCCTAACTGCTATGCCGGAGGTCGTGGGTTCGATTCCCACCCAGGACAAATGTTTGTGTGATGAGCACGATCATTTGTTCTGTGTCTGGGTGTAATTTATCTATAATATGTATGTATTTAGAAATATATAAGTATGTTTATCAGTTGTCTAGTACCCATAACACAAGCTCTGCTTAGCTTGGGACTAGATGGCGTTGTGTGATAGTTGTGGAATATTATATATTATTAGGAATCAGAAGTGAAATACGTGAACAAAATAAACAATGTTTAATATCTTTTGAATTACACTTTTACAAAAATATCAAGACAAACATTTTAAACAATAATCAAATAGAAATAGCACTAGCAAATGGAATAATCAGTACACGATCAAAAACATAAACCAAAATTAGCGAAGCACACGATAGAAAGTCGGGTAGCAAACTAGCAAGTCCTTTCCGAGCGCCGTCCAAGCAAAAAGTGACCGTTGCACCGCCGCTCGCCTCGTTTTATGAACTTCTGTCGGTTGCCGCACGTCGACCTGACGCTAACCGCACGGTTACTGGCTGATGTCGTGACTTTGAGCCAACACGGCCTCTCCTGACGCTCTGACGTCCTCGTCAGCTTCCAACAAGGCGGCTGAGTCTTCGCTGTCTCCTTGATAGCGTGTCTCACAACGCCAGTGGGGTGTGCTGGCACCGTGGAGTGCCACGCACAACTGCGCCTGTGGGGCGCGCTGGCACCGTGGAGTGCCGCACACAACTGCGCCTGTGGGGCGCGCTGGCACCGTGGAGTGCCGCACACAACTGCGCCTGTGGGGCGCGCTGGCACCGTGGAGTGCCGCACACAACTGCGCCTGTGGGCGCGCTGGCACCGTGGAGTGCCGCACACAACTGCGCCTGTGGGGCGCGCTGGCACCGTGGAGTGCCGCACACAACTGCGCCTGTGGGCGCGCTGGCACCGTGGAGTGCCGCACACAACTGCGCCTGTGGGGCGCGCTGGCACCGTGGAGTGCCGCACACAACTGCGCCTGTGGGGCGCGCTGGCACAGTGGAGTGCCACGCACAACTGCGCCTGAAGGGCGCGCTGGCAGCCCGGAGACTCTCGCTGTACACGCCAGTAGCGCGCTGGCAGCCCGGAGCCTCGCGCTGTACACGCCAGTAGCGCGCTGGCAGCCCGGAGCCACGCGCTGTACACGCCAGTAGCGCGCTGGCAGCCCGGAGCCACGCGCTGTACACGCCAGTAGCGCGCTGGCAGCCCGGAGCCTCGCGCTGTACACGCCAGTAGCGCGCTGGCAGCCCGGAGCCACGCGCTGTACACGCCAGTAGCGCGCTGGCAGCCCGGAGCCACGCGCTGTACACGCCAGTAGCGCGCAGTCGCCCTGCAGCGACGCGCTCAGCAACGCCAAGAGGGCGCGCAGTCGTCCTGCAGCGACGCGCTCAGCAACGCCAAGAGGGCGCGCAGTCGCCCTGCAGCGACGCGCTCAGCAACGCCAAGAGGGCGCGCAGTCGTCCTGCAGCGACGCGCTCAGCAACGCCAAGAGGGCGCGCAGTCGCCCTGCAGCGACGCGCTCAGCAACGCCGGTAAGGCGCGCTCGGTAACGCCAGTAGGGCGCGCGGTCGCCCTGCAGCGACGTGCACGTTCACGGCGTCACTGTGGCAAAGCCCTGGCAACCACTGCTAAGGCCAAGCAGCGTTGCGTTGCGTCCAAACACACGCCACACATCCTTGTGTAATGGTTAGGTACTCTGCAAACAAACTTTACAATTACAACAGAATTTTGTTCCGCTCGATCACTCCTGACCAAACTTTAGTTCCATTGGGTGGCACCAAATTCGACTCTCATTAATATCAAATGTACTGGAAATTATCGAAAATACAACACTCAACTACCTTGAGTCATATACCATAGTGCTTCACACCAACCTTAAAAATTCAATTGCAACAAAAACTGCTGAAATCATCGAGTAAAACCTTTAACACCAAGGCTCTCTAACCGAGTAGTACAACAAAAGAGTAATCTCATTCATTAAGGAACATTCAAGTCGAGAATCAAATTCAAAGAAACATTCACCAAACAAAACTTGTCAGACAAGAATACCAATAGGAACATAGGGATGTATAAGCACATTGTTAGCATATCACACAGACTTCTTCCACATCACTGTAGGCATAGGCTCCAAGTTTGCATACCCCTCAGATGTCGACTTCCACACACACTGTAGGCATAGGCTCCAAGTTTGCATACCCCTCAGTAGCTGTTGACATAGGCACATTGTTAGCGTATCACACAGACTTTCACACACGCAGCTGAGGCCGCGCGCTTCACCAAACCACACGTTCTTATGTAATGGTTACTCTGCAAAGAGACAAATCTACGACAGAACCTGACCAAACATCCATTAGGTCCCACTCTCGTTGATAAAATCAAACGCGGCTAAACTGGAAATTATCGAAAATACAACAATCAACCACCCTGGGTCATGTACCTACCATTGTCGTTTAAATCGATCTTAAAAACATTATTGCGTCAAAAAAATGCCAGGTTCACAAAAATCATCGAGTAAAACCACAGATCACTAACTGACTAGTAAACAAGTCTATCTCCCGTGTGTATCACTATTTGACTTAACACTACGGTCTTTCCAGATCCTGACCTCAACCAGAGCTAAACGCACAACGCACAACATACAACAAACACACCCACTGTCTACTCGAGTTTCCTCAAAAACCTTCAATTTTAATCGGACTACGACTACACAATAATTACTGGTACTGTCTAACACAATACAGCCGATAGAATCTCTTGGCTTGCAACCACAACTTTACTTCATCAAAATCCTTATAAACATCAACTGAAAACTGATACGTAACTCATTGGCATCTTTCTTAGCCTATCATGTGTAATAAAAAGCAACTTCTATAATAAAGCAAAACTTATCAGACTTTACAGTGCACCTGTATACGGCCTACGTCTTCACACGAAAACAAGTCAACTGATCATATTGCGTAGGGGTTTGCATTTACGCAGACCATGATTATTCGAGTTTGATGTGCCAATAACTGCACTTATTGGTTTCAAATATACGGAAAACGACTTTTGACTGTATTTTGTTTTGTTCATAATTGCGGCTTTTATTTGAGCATCAGATATCACAAATCACAACGTTGCCCCTCACCAGGAATTTCTCCTGTATCGTGGGTACCTTCACAAATATTTAAACTAACATACACAAGTACCCGACTTAAAAAAAAACTATCTGTAGGTCATACAGATACTTGTATTCATAACGTCACTATAGCACAGTGACCATATCGACTTCACGCGGACACAATGACCGAAATTCGTGTTTAAAATGAGTCCACGTGCTGTTATTGGTCAACCAATCGTTAAGCGACGTATTAGCACCACCATGTAAATAACCACCAATGCGTCCGAGGCATTGCCAATCACCCCAGTGACCTTATAAACACACACATAACATCACGTCTGCAATCCCCGAAGGGTTAGGCAGAGGTACCCAGTATACCCACATTTCGCCAGTTATGTTAAGACATAAGCTTAACCATGTAATAGGGGTGAGCCCATTGTCACCAACAGGGCACAAATCCAGAAAATAACACTTTGCCCGACCCGGGAATCGAACCCAGAACCTTCATGCTCATAGTCGCGCTTACGACTACTAAACCAACGAAATATTAAAATGGTTCGATCTTACTTGTATCAGGAACGAAAGTAAACCAATCCTGTCCGGAGCGTCGCCTCAACCGCGAGAGCGGTTACACAGGACTTCGCGTCCTCACGCGGCTCCTACGACGATCTCGTTCGCGCTTGGAACGGCGATCGGATCCCGAAACTTGCTATACGTGACCTTCCACTCCACTTATGGTGGCTACGAGATCGCTTAGAACGCAAGGCACTAGTTTTTGAACGCGAACAACTCGATCTATCCATTGCTAACTACTACCCGCTTTTATCTAAAATTAAAAGCCTGAAAACTAGTTTTTAACTTGTGGGCGAAAAGAATCCACTATCCCACTTCTGATATTAGGAATCAGAAGTGAAATACGTGAACAAAATAAACAATGTTTAATATCTTTTGAATTACACTTTTACAAAAATATCAAGACAAACATTTTAAACAATAATCAAATAGAAATAGCACTAGCAAATGGAATAATCAGTACACGATCAAAAACATAAACCAAAATTAGCGAAGCACACGATAATAGTCGGGTAGCAAGTCCTTTCCGAGCGCCGTCCAAGCAAAAAGTGACCGTTGCACCGCCGCTCGCCTCGTTTTATGAACTTCTGTCGGTTGCCGCACGTCGACCTGACGCTAACCGCACGGTTACTGGCTGATGTCGTGACTTTGAGCCAACAATATTATATTATCCGATTAATGACAAATGACATGAACTGACAAAGAGAACCACCTAACCTGTATTGCTACATACTTTGGTCGGGTAATATAAACAAACAAGTTAAGATAATATTATCGTCGTACTAGATGAAATTATCAATTATCTTTACTTGTTATTGACAGAAAATAGTTGTACACACGGCTACACATCAAGCTATACAAAACCAGTTAATCTTGGCCTCACTTTACTAGATCTTTTCGCACAATGAACGATCAGATTATACTGGTTTTGTATAGCTTGATGTGTAGCCGTGTGTACGTACAATAATCATTTGATTTACTTGATGTAATAGATGGAAAATGCCACTTACCGATGAAAGGTTATGTTTGGTTGATTTCGTTCACTACGGCTTTCACAGCCATATATACAGCAATTCACCATCACTACACACTTAATATTACTTTCTGGAATATCACTAAGTTGCAAATTACACAAAATAAGCGTATAACAATTTTTATCTAAGAAAATATTCTGACATCACAAATATTGCTTGCCATCATGGCTAGTGATGGCAAACAACAAAAAACCGATACGCAAAAAGAGATGAAAAAACGATGCTATGTCCTGTTCACACATACACATTTTGCCATAGTGTTGTCTCACTTTCGTAATTCATATTATTTTAATAGCTTGTCTATACCATTCTCTGTCTACGCTTCAATAACAAACATTCAAACTGTTTGGTACGAGTTTTCTACTCTTTGGTCACACACACAACCACAACGGTAAATTCGCAAAAGATAGCTCCATCTGCCTATTCTTTATCCAATTTTATGTTTGTCTTCAGTCTCTAACGCTAACCGGATGCAGTCGAATAGAAGTTTTTTGCATGAAGCGACTGCCTTTCTGCGTGCCCCCAACAACTGAGCTAGAACCAGTGGATTAGCGTAGAGGTGAGGGGGGGGGGGGTGGACTTAGCTATGAGTTTTTTAAAAGTGGCAAACTCAAGGATGCCAACGAGATAGGGAGCAATGGATAGTGTTCAATTACCGGATCGCGTTCGAAACACAAAATTGTGCTTTAATTTTTTGCAGTGTTAGTTTGTTTAGAGATAGAGACAATGATAATTATCCCATGACGGTAAACAAAAAAAAATCCTCACTTTACGTGTAGGAGATCCTGCCCTAAAATATACCTTTTCTTTCAAGATTTTATTTTACCACTATGTCGGCGTAATTATTTATATAATCATGCCAATTTACAAATTTCTAGTACCTACCTATTATGAGTCTTTTTGAGCTTCTGAGTACTAGTTCTACCGCTAATACAAACATCTTTAAATCAACGCGCGTGGTTCATATTTTGATCCCCGTACGTGGCTCCTTTTTTCTGACTCAGATTAATGGATCAGCGACCATGACTGGTACTCCTAAAGGATTTTCGCATAATCGACCTGTATGTACAGCCAGGGTTGGGCAGTATTTGAATTAAGTACTTGTAATTAAAATACAAATACGTATTTTGTATTTGTATTTCAATTACTTCCTTAAAATGTAATTTGTAATTCGTATTTCAAATACCTGACGACGAAGTATTTTGTAATTAATATTTCAAATACTTGAGGCTTCAAAATACATTTTAACATTAAAATACTTAACCTTCATTTACCGATCGTGAGTGTGAGAGCGAACTTTTAAGCTGGTTATTTTGCTTCACATTCGACTCCACCCCCATTTCATAGAATTCATGTGCCATCCCGCAATACATATTGCAAGTGGGCCCTCCAGGGGGGTCACTGGCATTACGTTTGGGAAAATGTGAGCCCTCCTGGAAAATTAGTGGTGCTCAACCTTATGTGATTTTTTTAAATCTTATTTAATCTTTCGTTGGTCCAATGTTCACAACCGCGACTGGTGATCATGAAATCGGTGGGTTCGATTCCCGGGTCGGGCAAAGTGTTATTGGGTTTTTCCATCAGGAATTTCTAGTAGCAGCCATGAAGTCTGAATTTGTGCTTGATTGATGGCAATAGGGTCGCCCCCTATTATGTGGGACTTAAACATAATTGGCGAAATGTGGGTGTACCTACTATTAGGTACACCTCTGCGCAACCCTTCGGGGATTACAGGCGTGATGTTATGTTATAATCAGTTAAATTAAATTAGCTAGCGATACTCCACAACCCAGTTAGTACTGGGTAATGCGATCACCTGTCAAGTCCTGACCACCAGTCTTACCAAAAGTAAGACTGTAACCTACTAGTTGCAGACCATAACCTACTAGTCTTACCTTTGGTAAGACTGGTTGTAGTGCTTTCTTACTAGTCTTACCTTTGATAAAACTGGTAGTAGAACAGTCTTACGTTTGGTAAGACTGGTTGCAGACCAGTCTTACTAGTCTTACCTTTGGTATAACTGGAAGCAGACTAGTCTTACCTTTGTTAAAACTGGTAGCAGTCTAGTCTTACTAGTCTTACCGGTAAGACTTGTTGCTGCCCAGTTGTCAGACTTGACAGGTTGATCGTATCACTCAGTTGTCGTCTAACTGGGTTGTGAAGGTCAGATAGGTAGTCGCTTCATGTAACGTACTACATCTGAACTGCATCGGGTAAGACTGGAAGCCGAGCCCAACATAGTTGGAAAAAGGCTAGGTGGATGATGATGGAAAGAGTAAATGCATAGAATATCCTACGTTAAATTGACTAAGAAATTAAGAATGTATTTAAAACATGAAAAATTTTCCGTTTTTTTTTTTCGGTTTTGTTGAAAAAAAAAACATGAAATATATACTGGTCTTTTCTTGAAACATTGGAAAAATTCTATAAATAACTATTTTTAGAAAATATTGAAAATCGTACCAATGGTTTTCCACCTCTGAAATAGAACCTACCACGTAGGCTCTCGGCGTCTAGGAAGAGGTAGAAAATTAATTAAAAATAAAAGTGCTTGGAATTTAACCACGGCGTATTCTTATAAATCTTGTTAAAATATACAACTTTTTTTAATTTTTACATTATTTCATGCTGTTTTTGCAAAGAAAAACCTGCATTTAATTTTAAAATGAGCCCTCCAGGAGGGCTCCCGGCATCGGTGATACGATTTGAGTGAGCCCTCCAGGAGGGCTCCCGGCACGGAAGGTGTTAATTCATTTTTGCCACCGACTTCCGAACGAAAATTACTTTACACTTTTTTGTGGTGGTTTTTGAAGGCGATTATTTCATGACCGACCCATAGTCACACTAAACTACCACACCAGTGTGACTACGGATCAGGTTAAATTATCCGTAATCACACCAGTGTGACTACGGATAATTAAACCTTATCCGTAGTCACACTGGTGTGGTAGTTTAGTGTCACTATGGGTCGGTCACTGATTATTTTTAGGTAAACTGTATTTTGAAAAAGTTTTTGAAATTATTTAATTTGTATTTCAATTAAAGCAAAGCGTATTTTGCCCAGCCCTGTGTACAGCTACAGAGTCATAAATTAGGAGCTCGCTTCGCTCGCAGCTTACTTTTCCTTGAGTCTTAACTTTATCTTTTTTTTAAGTCATCCAAGTAACTCCTGTGTGAAGGCTTGAAACAGTTCTAACCTGTCACTAACTGTCTGTAACTTTCGAACTCGCTTCGCTTGTTATTGAAGTCTTAGTTTACTTTGTCTCCTAAAAGATGATGTATTCGTTTCTTCTTGTAACCGTTCGCGTGTTGGTCCGCGCGATACATGATGAGATTGGCAAGGCATTATTGGATCAGAAGGTTGCACTACTGAGGAAGTTTATAATAATATAGTGAAACAAAAAGTAACTGGTAAAGTTTTATTATTTACTACAATATCAATAAGAGCTATCACATTACAAATACATAAAAATAATGTACAATATTCAAAATTGATTAAAAGCACCTTTGACATGTTCGTATAAAAAATAAATTCGTTAATATATTATTTCTGATTTTAGGCTTATTTTGTAGGAGATTCTCTAAATACCTAAGTATACACTTCTACATCTACGACATTTGTTACTTTTTTTAAACACTTTGTATCAAAATTACTAAACGAATATATCTCAAAATTAATAGTTTGATTATAATTAAAAGAAATTAATAAATATCGGAGCAATATATACAAAAATATTAAGATAAATAATCGAGACCTAAGAATTAAAATAAATTGGACGCTAAGCATGATGAGAAAGTGATAACTGTTTTTTCATTGTTACGTTAAGCGCTAATATTAAAAAAAAACAATTATATTCGCTTAGTTATTTAATATTATATTATATACTTTGACAGTTATACAATATATTAAAAAGGTTTTGTATATTATAAGTGTGTATAAATCGTACCATAGTAAAATTGTACTATAGAAATATTTGTAAAATGCCTATAAAAATCTAAATAGGATGCGTTTTGACAACCAACACATTTTTTTCTAAATTGTAAAATTCATTGCAACCCTGTAGTATATTTAAGGCACTTAAAGATATAATTTAATAAATATATCAAGAATATATAAAGCACAAGGAATAAGACAGGAATGTACAGATAAGTAAAGGAATAAATAAACTTATTTTCTAACATTTCTACCAATATAATTATATTTTGTTTCGTCTTGCTTATATACTTATACTTCAAATTGATTTTATTGCTGTTTATTATTATTATACAATGTATTAAAAAAATCTTTTTGAATCTGGATTGAAATAACTTCAATGAATGGAATGTAAGCCAATAAAGTTTTTTTTTTTTATAAATATTTCTTTTTGTGTAATACTGATAAATTACAAATTAATAGATGTCTTTTAGAGATCTTTCCAATAGTAATAAAAATATAAATATGTTTTTTAAATATTCTGTCACCTCCGTTCATTTTAAAATTAACATCGTCCGTATTTTTTTATTTATTCGATTAACAGACAACATTTAAAATAACAACCATTAATTTAGTAAATAGGTAAACAGTATATTTTTCTAGTGTAAAAGTATTTCGTTTCGTTAGATATATTGTACGTAAAATTATTTATATATTTACTACCGTCATTCATCATTAGTGATTAGTCAAATTCTGAAATATCTAGTCAGTTCGGAAATTCGGATATTACCTCAAATATCGGATACGGGTTCTTATTACACCGTCATTACCCGATCGACGCCAGTTTTACTAAAGATTAGTGCAACTGCTACCCAGCCAAATTAGATGACATATTTACTAATAAAATAACATTACCGATATTAGGAGTTTTATTTTTCTGAGGCGCATAGAACCAAGTGACTTGAAAGTAGTACTACTAAATCATTCAGAGTTGTTTTGTAGCATTTCCGAACGCAATTTATACCTTATCACAACCACATAAGAGTCAAATTACTTGCTTTGTAAATGATTCTACTAGCCTCAGATTGTCCTTAGCGATGACTCGTGACAGTTCATCGTGCCTTTTCTCTCTAGCATGCGTCTACTATATAGCGCTGTCTCTCTCTACCACACGAATATAAGTGTCATCGCTAAATACGTGAGTTATGTATACGTTTACGGCTGATTTGCCATCACTGTCAAAATTACATTGACATTTCGTTACTAATAATGTTGATTTTCGGTTTTGCGTCACTATCAAGTCTGTAAAATAAAAGTGATCTTTATCCTCATTGTAATAAGGAGGTCATTGTTTTGCTGATGAAGACGTAAAGGAACTGTGGGCCGACTGTAGTTTATTCTTGGTCCACCTGTTTCCAGTCTCTATCAGATCTGAGGAGAACTATATCTTCTTCTGAATCGGTCTCCGAAGGTGGTAGATCTTCTTCATCGAAGTACGGCTTGCGTATAATGTCTGAAAGAGATCATATTTATAGAGTTTTTAATATTATAATGGCATCAATAGAACACTGGTAACATGGGTCAAATAAAAAAAAACCCGTTCCCCTTTTTTGCAAATTTTTTCCAGTGATGCTCTGCGCTTATTGGTCGTAGAGTGATGTTATATAGTCTTCCTTGATGAATGGGCTATCCAACCCTAAAATATTTTTTCAATTCGTAGCAGAAGTTCCTGAAATTAGCTTTATAATATTCTAGTATGGATGGAGGATATAACTTCCTTGGAGGAAAGCTTGTAATACGTCGCATCTAGGTTTCATTCTCTGGTAAAATCATTTCGGTGATTTTCAACTAGTGTTCATATGGAAACGAGCATTGAATATCCAAAAGACCTGAGAATCAGAACTGCCCAGTGTTGAATTTTCAACTGTGAGCTCTAAGCACTACTTTGATAATCCAGTGAGAGATAAATCACCGGCGGGAATGACCAGCTAAGAGTTCAACTGTTACTTTTTACTACATTTCGCGATAGAACATTAATGCCCGGTTTCTGAGGCACTTTATCTGTGGTTTATCTACTCAAATGTACGCATATGAATAGATAAACCACAGATAAAGTGCCTCAGAAACCGGGCATAACTCACCTGCTGTGTCCTCACAGAGCGGTCGTTTGTCATCGCTCGGTATCTGAGTGAACATGTACTGTCGGCGCGAGTCCTTCGCCTTCTCGCGGCAACTGAAGCACCACGCTGATATAGTTACTATCTATATCTACTAACTCACCCGCTGTGTCCTCACAGAGCGGTCGTTTGTCATCGCTCGGTATCTGAGTGAACATGTACTGTCGGCGCGAGTCCTTCGCCTTCTCGCGGCAACTGAAGCACCACGCTGATATAGTTACTATCTATATCTACTAACTCACCTGCTGTGTCCTCACAGAGCGGTCGTTTGTCATCGCTCGGTATCTGAGTGAACATGTACTGTCGGCGCGAGTCCTTCGCCTTCTCGCGGCAACTGAAGCACCACGCTGATATAGTTACTATCTATATCTACTAACTCACCCGCTGTGTCCTCACAGAGCGGTCGTTTGTCATCGCTCGGTATCTGAGTGAACATGTACTGTCGGCGCGAGTCCTTCGCCTTCTCGCGGCAACTGAAGCACCACGCTGATATAGTTACTATCTATATCTACTAACTCACCTGCTGTGTCCTCACAGAGCGGTCGTTTGTCATCGCTCGGTATCTGAGTGAACATGTACTGTCGGCGCGAGTCCTTCGCCTTCTCGCGGCAACTGAAGCACCACGCTGATATAGTCACTACTGCGACTCCGATTACACCTGGAACAAATGGCGATTTTATAGTTATCACCTTTTTTATGAAAGATAGTACTTCGCCTGGGATTTCGTCGCATAAATTGTGATAGCTTGACTAATAAACATAATTTATAGTCCCAAGAAATAATGTAGCTTTCTGCAGATAACCCCCATACAATTTTTTTTTATCTCTTTATAACACCTGGGCCCCGAGTCTGCTATTCAATAGTGTCAGAATGGTCGATCATTGATCTCATAATGGTTGATTTACGACAAGCCAAAAAGTACCTTAAGTCGACAGGCATAAGGTACTTTTTGGCTTGTCATCAATCAACCATTATGAGATCAATGATCGACCATTCTGGCACTATTGAATAGCAGACTCGGGGCCCTGTTCTAAAAACAATGGGACACCTGATATCGTGTCCTACGTCCATGATGCGTGCACATTGGTTTGATAGCGTAAAACTTTTAACTGATTTCTGGACCAAGTCACTATAGATTGCCAGTTTATCAACGTATCCTTATGACAGTTAGTTTCAAATTAAGTCTAACTACCGCACTTAGAGATGTTTAATGATTATTTGAAGATTTTGTATGTCAAATATTTACTAAGTGACGGCTTAAGTAGGCATGAAACATCTCTGAGAGTGGCAGTCAGTACTTAGGTAGTGGTAATACGGACCTGCTAACATGACGAAGACAAGTCGTGGCATGCCCAACACGTAGTCGTCGCTCTCCAGTTTAAACAACACGTTCGGAGTCACGTTCTCTTTACCATTTATCTGCAACAAATATAATTTTAGGTATACTTTGTTTTTTTTCGTTGCCCGTAGTTGCTTTTATATTCTCCTTCACATTAAAATGGAGCATTTGCTTTATTTTAGTGTGAGATGTATGCTACATGGGTGGGTGGGACATCGTCGCACAAACGGTTAACACGTATTCATAAGTTCACTATGGGGTTCCTATTGCCATCAACCGCGCATAAATCCAGACTCCGTGGCTGCTACTGGGAAATACCTGGTGGAAAAACTCAATAACACTTCCCGACCTGGGAATCGAAGCCTCAGGCACAGCATTCGCGTTTGCGACCACTAGACCAACTAGGCAGTCAATAAATGAATGACTTCTATTAATAACTAGCTGACCCAGCGACCTTCGTACCGCCTAACAGTCAATGAATGTAGTTTTACCTTTTAGCTGAGATAATGTATGCTTTGTTTTTATTTTCATTGTTTTTAAGATATTGTATTCTGCTATTCGGGGCGGAGACAAATCCAACGAATCAAAAACCATGAAAATTGGTCCAGCAGATCTCGAGTTATAAGTGTTGTAACAAACACGACTTTGTTTTATATAGATAACTTTAAAAAATGAAATAATATCTCACCACAATATGTTTCTGCTTAGTAATGTACGAGCTGACAGAAGCGCTGGCGACGACTTCTTTAGCCTTGTAGTCCAGTGGCAGAGTGACCACGAAGCGACCGGCAGAGTCGCTCTCGTTCTGACCAACTATGGGAGACTTGGCTCCTATTGGACGGATGTTCACGGAGACTGAGGGCAGTGGGTTGCTGTTTTTGTCCAGGGTTAGACCTAGAAATTAATATGTAGGTATTAATGTGTACACTATACAGTATAATTATGCCGTTTGGTACTGAGTTATTCCCTATCGATAAAATGACACTCAACGGAGAAACATTGTTTTTTATTAGTATTCATTTGTGTCCCACTGTCGAAGTGAGAAGTCGAAAGAGGGAAGAGAGGTCTTTGTCCTGATAAAGGCCTCTCTTCCCTCTTTCAAGTTATCCCTATCCAGTGCTATTTTTCACCAATCCCTGCAAATAGAGTAGAGTTCGTCCCGCCATCTCCTTCTGGGCCTGCCGCGTTGCCGTTTGCTGTTGTTTGGGACATATTGTGTGGTTATTTTAGAACATAGCTCCTCCGGTAAATGTGGCCAGCTCAGTTCCATTATACCCCGGTGATTTGAGTTTTGGAACGAAGTCGCGTTTCTTATACAATCACTAAGTTTAGTTCGCTTCGGTAGTTTTTTCCTCATGGAGTTTCTTACCGATTCTTATAGGATAAGAACCGTGCACTTTTTCTGAACGATTAATAAGTGACCATGTAGGCTAAATGAAATAAAATAATTCGATTTTTGGCCAAGACAAAATCAATTGCTCGTCGATATCACTTACCAGTAACATAAAGTACATTAGGATTGTCGTCCACCTTTACTTCAGCGAACTGTCCTCCGGATATGGTGTCAGAGTTGATCCGGCGCAGTATGATGTCCTTGCTCTTCAACACGCCTTCTACCACTGTCCATGTCAGCATCTGATGGGAAGCGTTAAGATATGATATGCTTGGTAGATAAGTAACATCACGCCTGTAATTCCTGAAGGGTAAGGTAGATATATACCTAATAGTGCACACATTTCGCCAGTTATGATAAGTCTCATGTAATAGGGGGTGAGCCTATTGCCATCTGCCGGATATAAATCCAGGCACCGTGGCCAAAATGGGTAACTGTCCATTACAAACAGAAGTCCCTCCGTGCCTCGGAAAACACGTTAGATCACATAGAGACAGTCGTAAAAGGTAGTCAGTGCCCCTAGTCTTCCAAATGAGTATAGCCAGTTAGGGTTATGAAGGTCAGATAATCAGTCGCTTGAAGCTTCAAGCGACTCCAACGTAGTTTGTTTGCGCCATTTTTCCAACAAACAAATAAAATCCGATCGATAGCTTTCTTTGTGATAATCCCTTGTAATTCTTGACATTCAAAATTACTGATACATCACATTTTCCCATAGCATTCTTACCTGGTCCTCATAGTTATGGCACCTAACTAAGACCTTGTACACTCCCGGCGGCAACATGACGCGATAATGCGCCTGATTGCGAGTGACGCGGTACTGACGCTCTACGCCGGTCACTGCCACGATGGCTCATCTTATGGAATTAGTTGTATACCGCGTTTGTCCATAGTATTCTTACCTGGTCCTCATAGTTATGGCACCTAACTAAGACCTTGTACACTCCCGGCGGCAACATGACGCGATAATGCGCCTGATTGCGAGTGACGCGGTACTGACGCTCTACGCCGGTCACTGCCACGATGGCTCATCTTATGGAATTAGTTGTATACCGCGTTTGTCCATAGTATTCTTACCTGGTCCTCATAGTTATGGCACCTAACTAAGACCTTGTACACTACCGGCGGCAACATGACGCGATAATGCGCCTGATTGCGAGTGACGCGGTACTGACGCTCTACGCCGGTCACTGCCACGATGGCTCATCTTATGGAATTAGTTGTATACCGCGTTTGTCCATAGTATTCTTACCTGGTCCTCATAGTTATGGCACCTAACTAAGACCTTGTACACTCCCGGCGGCAACATGACGCGATAATGCTCCTGATTGCGAGTGACGCGGTACTGACGCTCTACGCCGGTCACTGCCACGATGGCTCATCTTATGGAATTAGTTGTATACCGCGTTTGTCCATAGTATTCTTACCTGGTCCTCATAGTTATGGCACCTAACTAAGACCTTGTACACTCCCGGCGGCAACATGACGCGATAATGCGCCTGATTGCGAGTGACGCGGTACTGACGCTCTACGCCGGTCACTGCCACGATGGCTCATCTTATGGAATTAGTTGTATACCGCGTTTGTCCATAGTATTCTTACCTGGTCCTCATAGTTATGGCACCTAACTAAGACCTTGTACACTCCCGGCGGCAACATGACGCGATAATGCGCCTGATTGCGAGTGACGCGGTACTGACGCTCTACGCCGGTCACTGCCACGATGGCTCATCTTATGGAATTAGTTGTATACCGCGTTTGTCCATAGTATTCTTACCTGGTCCTCATAGTTATGGCACCTAACTAAGACCTTGTACACTCCCGGCGGCAACATGACGCGATAATGCGCCTGATTGCGAGTGACCCGGTACTGACGCTCTACGCCGGTCACTGCCACGATGGCTTCCCTCATCGGCATGCCTTGTTCGCTCTTTATGAAGCCCACCACACCTGATGATTAGAGTTGTGTAATTAGTAGTGGGAAGAGATGTATTTTTACCCGACTGCGGCGAAGCCCAATAGGAGGGTTATTTGCTTTATTTCAAGGGGTTGAATTGAAATTTGAAGATGTCGATCAGATTTATGCTTTTTTCATGGATTTTATTTAAAAAAAATATTCAATGGGTCAAAGCATTCAATAACTCTAAGCTCTTTGAGTTGGAACTCTAAACAAAGCGATATTGATTTCTGCGGTGTATTCTATGTAGCAAATGCCTGCAGAAAAACGTTAAAATGTACTCAGTTGTTTAACAGTTAAAGTAAACATCAAAACAAAATCATCAAAAAAATAAACATAAAAGAACACTTACCAGTATTAGCCAGCTCAACAAACTTCATGATTCCTCTCAGATTATTCCTCCAAACCCACGCAATCTCACTGGCCACCGGCATCTTACAGCAGCTCAATCCGGCAGATATCACAGGAGTATTAAACCTTTCACACAGTACATCGATCAAGTCCCCATTCTTCACTCCCGTTCCCTTGCACTGATACTTATCCTCCCCATTTCTGCTATCCTGGTACCTCTGAGCAAACTTCTCATATAAATTCTTTGATAACTCCGGGTATGTAACATCTTCGGAGCCAGAAGAAAGTTCTAGAATAACGTCGTATTTTTCTGCTTTTAGCATGTCTGCGAATGATTTTTCTCTAGTATAGTTTGATAGAGGATTTAGTTCTTTCTTTGTTAGATAATTGTATAGGCTGTCTCCGAATTCTTCCTCTAGCGGTTCGACGTCACATTTGTCGGTACCATCGTATTGTTTTATTACTTTTTCTGATAGTATATCAATGTTTGGTATGAAATGCAAGACTGCATTTTGTAGTAAACGTTTGTGTATGGGTTCTCCGATAGTATATGCCGTGGCTATATGGCGAGCGAAGTTCAGAAGCATCTCTTGACCTAACGGCTGGGATCCGTAGAAACTGCTACATATGGCGATGTGGAATTTTGTTTCTTCTGGAGAGCCGACCTGTGGAAGAAATGAGAACTCCATCATGACTATTCTTAACGCAATGTAGGAGGACAGCCTCTTACAGGTCGTAGAATGTAGGTAGTCTTCTTAATTGTTTGAAAAGTGGTATTTACACGGACTACTGGGTGAGAGTTGCTGACAGAATCCAGTTGAGTGGTGTTCGATTGAGGAGGCCTATGTCCAACAGTGGACTATTGTAGGCTGATTATGAAGCGGATAAATTAAGAATACTACATTCTACATATTTGGAGATTCAAACATTTTGATACTAATTTAATTGGTTGACATCTTCATAGAAAAAACGAGGAGAGGCATCAATCCTATTAGATATAACACAGCCATTTTGTTCCTTTAGCCCGCCACACTATTCCCAAATCACTGTAACTCCTGAAAGCCAGAATCAACAATGGCGACCACCAGAAAAGCGCCGAGACAATGAAGCTCGACTAAGTCCCAGAGAAACAATTAACTGTCATGGATCACACAAAGAAATTAAGCAGAAAAGAATAGCGGAAGAGTAAGAAAAACATAATTTCCACATCCCTTCATATCAGCAGGAGACAGAACAGAACAAGGCCAATAGGCACACAGGGACGTATACAACTGGGATAAGCCCAGTTGCCTAGCACCACGGATAATATTGTCATTAATATTACTGGGTCCTAAGTTGTGAGCTGTTATATTTGATACATACCTCGTCAGTCAACTTTAGCTGATTGAAGGTGGAAGTCAGCATACTGTCTCCGGCCCTGAACTCAGCTATACTCGGGAACCTGTTCTCCAGCTCCGCCAGTTCGGCATAAATCTCCAAGCGAGTGTGGTACCGCGTGTTTATTATGTTGTCCAATACGCTGTTGATTAAATCAAGTGTTAATTTTTGATGCCGTGCAGAAATACGCGCTTTGACGTGAAGTTGCGGACATCAGCCCGTTATACTATACTAATGTAATGTTGATGTCATTTGTTAAAGTTGGTATGGTTCTATTTACATGTTTCTGTGTAAAAAGCCTCGTGTTCATGGTAACCAGAAAGATATGCTTCATTCTGAGTCACTCTTCCAGCAAAGGGGTAGTTAGATTTTTGTGTGAAGCTGGGCTACCTTTTTTTTGCGATGGGAAATCATGAAATAAATACACCCACTCTGGAGGTGCAGGAGGGAGTGTCAGACTCTTTCTGACTTAAAACCATCCGTGTGAGGAACACGTATGGTTAAGGAACACTTATGCCTTTTGCGTTCCAGGGCCACGGTAAGTCTTTCGAACAAATTCCACAATCCACAACCATGGAAGTTTGGCCTGCCTAACTAGTAGAGGGATATGGGCTATAATCCACCACGCGGGCCCAGTGCGGGTTGGTAAGTGTCACATGTCTTCGATTTTTTTGGTTCTAAGACATGCCGGTTTCCTCACAATGTTTTCCTTCACGGTTTTGAGAGCAGTGGTGATGAAATAAATTACACAAAGTAATGCGCCTGCCTGAGTTCGAACACACGACTTACTGTTCTTAAGTCGGGGCTGCCACCAGTGATGTTGCCCTGACTGGCCTTACACTCAAGGCACCCACAGAAAAGTTCTAAACGAACTTTCGTGTGCAGCCGACAATTGACTAGGTTGAACTGTGAGATGGTTTTTTTTTTAATTCTTTATTTTTTCAAGAGAAGCAGTGGTGAAATAAATAACATAAAATAAATTCGAGTCCCTCATAATTACTAACTCGGCAACATTAGCCGCCACTGCTCTCAAAATTAAATTAAAAGTCGGAAATTAGGCAAGCGAAATAATTCAAAGTCCTATAAAATATAAAAGTAAACTAGCAAGTTACAAAAATACTCGAAAATGAAATACAAAGTAGGTACGGTCAGCATCAGAAGTAGCTGAACATTTCAGAATTTTAATTATTTTATGTACAGGACTCTAGCTATTATTTTTAATGTTTCAGAAAATTATTCGTTAAAATAGAGTCCTTACACTCCAATAACATGTAGTGACGAGTAATATCTAACAAGTTTTTATTAAAAAAAACAGCTTCGAAACTTTGAGTAATGTTAATATACTTCTGATGCTGACCGTACATATTTACAATAGAGTAATTGAGGAGGTTCTTTTCAAAACTTGACTATTCCACTTTTGACAAAACATGTTTTTTTTTTTTTTTTGGGTTGGTAACATTGAAATCTACACGATGCAAAAACAAGAGCTTAGCTAAACGCGATAGATCCACTGGAAAAAAATAAACAAAACACACGATTTGGTCAAAAGTAGTTAATTCCACTTCGAAATGGCATTACCCACTTCCAGTATTCATTTTTGGAACAAAATATGATTAATCCTGAAGTAAATTTACTACTTTAATCTAAATTGCAACAAAACATGTTTTGTCCATTCATCCGTCCATTTTTCAGTTAGAACTTTATGCTCACTTAACTTTCGTTAAGAAGCTGAAATTATCGTTTTTGAACGATTGCACAACACTTGTATGACTGTGGCGTTTGTTTGACACAAAAGTCACGTCATGATTGTCATTGATTCCTCTAGAGTTTGCAACAAAACTTGATTATTCCAGCACAGCCGCGTCAGAACTAGATTATTCCATTTTAAATTGTCGATTTATTCAGTATATATTAATCCTAAACTTTTGAAACCTGTACCACACAATGCTTGTATATAATATTCAAAAAAAAAAAAAAACGATTTACATTGCTGCATATCTAAAATACGTTTTTCTTAAATTCTGAAAAAAATTGAAAAGTGGAATAGTCAAGTTTTGAAAAGAACCTCCTCAATTATTGGTTTACCTGTTAATAATTAAGTTCCAAGCCAGGTTTTTCGAGTTTTATGAATTAAAATGCTTTCGGTCAGGCTAAGTTCACAAGATTCATTTCAAACTTTTGAAAGAGCTTTAAATGTCTTGTTATATGAATCTTTTGGATTAAGGTGAATGCTACAAGGTAGCCTGCATAATTCGATTTTTTGTACGTTTTTTGTAATTTACTGATCAGTATCAGGTTGTATGTTAAATAAAATAGGATTCGCGACCGTAACAAATGTGACTTTACTGAGTAATAATAAAATAAAAATTAAAAAAATAAAATAAAATATCTTTATAACAAAAATAAAAAATCATTATAATTATTATTTTTAAATTTCTTTATAATTATTAAAATCACCAATATAACCGTCTCTGTTCATAAAAGTCTCTTGAATGCCTTTTTCATCAAATAGTCACTCAAGAGACTTACAACATGACACTGACTGGCAAATTGCAGAAAACGTAAGAAAATTCGAATTTCGCGGGTTACCTTGTCGCATTCACCTTAAAACCTCGTTTTCATCCAAATTGTGACATGTATCGTGCAGTTATTAGTGAGAACATACAGTTAGTGCAAAAAACAACACATTTGCGTGCATATAAGTTTATTAATAAAGCAATATTAATACATTGTGACATACAAATAAACTAATATTAAAAACTACCGTTAAGAATCAAGCCATAAGAAATTAAGAGTAAAGATAAAAGAAAGTATTGTCTAAAACTATATTTATTGCTGCCATTGCAACTTAATCTCAAAAAGTCTCCAATACTGTTTTAGATCGATCGCAAATTGAGTAAATTGGTCATAGAAAATACTTTTTAACTTTTCGAAGTAGTGCCTTTTTAGTACAAAAATGGCTTATTGTGTACTTTGTTCATTAAAATATGAATGTATGTACACAATGGCTGTTATTTCTAATTATTATGTATATAAGTCGGTTCCATTGCATTCGGTTCGTTGTTCATCTGCAATGACTACTTTAGAGGCACCGAAACGACAAAAAATGATGAAATAGAGAGCAAAATAGTACTAATACTATCAAAATAAACCTTAAAAATGACGAATAATATTCGGAAATCTGTTCAATAAACATGTAAAAAATTTCAGTGTCAATACTAAAAAATATTTTATAAAAAACTGACTGTCAAAAATTGTGAAATAATTTATAAACAAAGACGTATAATAATTACAAAAATATTAAATAATTTTATAGGTACATTAAATTAATATTTCAACGTAAAAACCTTTAGAAATCATCATCATTTCATATTGGTCAATAAACTTGTACAAATATAGATGAATTTGAATGTCAGAACTGAAAATGATTTTGGTACTTGATACAAAAATTGTGAAATAATTTTATAAACGAAGAAGAATAATATCAAAAACAAATACTAAATTAATTTTATAAATTAAATCAATATTTTGATGTATGAATATATTCATAGAGCATTATTTTATATTGGTCAAAAAACTTGTAAATAAATAGAGATCAATATGAGATTCAAAATTAAAAATTTATAAAAAAAACCTGACTGTAAAAACTGTGGAATAATTTTAAAAACGAAGGCGTATAATAATTTAAAACAAAGAACCAGAAATAATTTTATAAATTAAGTATATAAATTCGATGTATAGTTGCTGAGATAATAAAAGAAAAGTAAACGAAATTTTCTTAAAATGTACATGCTTATAGAAAAAATATACACTAACGATAAAAAATATACTGTAAAAAACAAGCATACATAATGCATTCACAACACGGAGTAGAAAATAATAAAGGGTAGTTTAACAAGGAATTTCATTAAAATAGTACGGTCAGTGAAATTAAAAATGTAAGCGAATTTACACCCACAAGGGAGACTGTCCACCGAGTACAGGTGGCACAAAGGGTCATGGTGTAAGCCATGTTCGGCATAATATGATAATCCTCATAGATCGACTGCGTTATACCGAAATCCTTCGTCAGACGAATGGTTAGGGCAAAGAAATCAGGGTCGTCCTAAAGTTGGAATCGAGGATATCGTCAAAAACGGGGGAAACACTTGGGTAAGGGACGCACAGAAACGGGAAGTCTGGCACTATAATTGCTGCCAGTTAAGATGTCAAAAGTGGTCATTGACCTACCTAATTTCACCGCCATTTCATTACAACTGTCAAATAAATTCAATTGTAATGTTTTTAATAGATAGACAAGTTGGTTAGTCATTAATTTCACTGGTGTTTTAAGTCTGGTGTTTTAAGTCTACTACATTATCTCATTGATATACAGAGATGTATACTTATTTCGAGAACGGAATATTATTTCGAATTTAATTAAAAATAATATTAATTCATTCCTTATAAAACTAACCCTTAAAACATTCACATGAACGTGCTTAAAAAACATATAAAAGTCAAAAACATAGCGTAAAAGCGTCGTGAGAAGCGTGGCGTGAAGCAAACACGTGCGTATTGCCACTCCGTAAGGTTGGTATTCGTGCGACTCACCGGAAGTCGTAGGCCGATGACCAGTGCTGAGGGTCGTCTGACATTAAAGTGAAGTTGACGCTGACGGAGCCTTGTTCGGGAACTGTCACTTGTTCCGTTATGCTTTCGTAGCTGGGACAAAAAGATAACATTAATTACACATACGGGTCAAACATATAACCCTCCTTTTGGGTTTCGCTGCAGTCGGATAAAAAGTGTCGTTGAACTCAGCGCTACGACTGTTCGTGTGTTCGATTTTTATAGGCAGAAATAGATTAGCTTCTACGATATCCGTTAAAACTTTTGATTTTTAATGTTGTGTAGTTTAGGTGCATTAGAAAACCCGTCACAAGCGCCCTCGCTTGTATAGTGTTTATCAATACAAATATGCGAGCGTGCGACTCCCTCAAGTTTTAGCGTACGGCCTTATGGAATGAAAGGTAGTTAAGAGGCTAGAAAGTCAAGTCAACAAATTTTGTTGGCCTAGAATAGGGTTGCGGGGCTGTGATAGTGGTCTACTACATGAAATGACCTCTCCTGCTCTAGGCGGCAGGGGCATTTCCACTGGCTAAAAAAACATAATACAAGTCACCCATATTCTTAATTAGCCCTTTTATTCCGGGGCCGCAGTATCTCTTTCTTTCGAATAGTCCGGTAACCCGGCTGGGGGCTCTTAGAGGCTCGCGTGGAACACGAACACGCCGTCGACACGGCCTGTCGCATGTCGTCACAAGACGGACGGCGAGCTAGCCCATTCACAAGCCCTAACCTACGGTGGCCGGAAGCCATCACGTGGCCCGCGACTAATTTTCTATCCTAGGATAAGGTTGCGGGGCTGTGGTTCTACAATAAAGATTCTCACATCCGGTTTCTCAGCATATGAGTGCTTACACTCAATTTTTTTTTTGTTTGTTTGTAGATTTCCGAAGTTTCGCCCTACGATATCAAAGTTCTAGAGGACAATACACTTACCCCTGTTTAACAGCAGTGATATTATAAGTGCCAGGCTCCAGCAGGCGCCAGTAGTCGCCGTCCTTAGCCGTCTTCACCGAGTGAGTGATGCCGTTCACTTTGATGATCGCGTTCGCTAGCGGGTGCCCGATGTGACTGTGGACGAACCCGGTGACGCCAGTGTGGACCTAGGGCAGAGAAGAAACAAGGTTTATAGTTAGGAAGTTTTGGAGTGTAGGTATATGCACAAAAATAAAGCAGTTTATGATAGCGATTGGATAAAGAAACAACCTTAAAAATAATGACCCACACAAGGAATATTTGATGTATCGTAGGTGCGTTTATAAAACTCACATCATCATATCAGAGATCATTTCAAGACGTCCACTTTCTGCAGGCCTTATAAATATTTGAACTGCGCCAATCGATGCCCTCAAATCATGGCTATATCCCGCCGGAAGCTTTTAGAAAGCTGTCTAATCTGGTTCCTATGCCGAGTTTCAAATTAGTAATCTCGAGGGAAGGGGAGGGCCAACCCATTGCAATAGAGTAGTTGACAAAAAAAAATCTAATTAGTCCTTCAGATAGATTTCCAAAAAATATTGAACACATATTTTTTCTTTTTTCACGTAAACAAAAAATGAAGACGATACAGGGCTTCGAAAACTCGTGTGACGTCACATGTCAGTAAATTTTTTACCTACAAGTGACGTCACAAGCCCCACTCATGATCTTTGACGCGTTTTACGAAAATCGAACAGACAGACTATTATATTTTTTTGAGTCAGTCGGATTGACCTTTAACCATTGATATAATAAAACCCTAGATGCACAGTCTCGAACAAAACAAACAGTCGAAGCTGTCGCCAAACACTCACCAATACACGCACTACTACATGTAGTTATCGTCACTATGAACATATTTTTTTTGGCAAATTCAACCTTACGCAGATTCCTTTTACAATGTAGTTATAAAAAGCAATATAAAAAGTATTTTGTACGACCGTGCAGAGACGCGAGACTATTTGAAATGAGTTCATTGTGAACTCATTTTATGCGGACGGTTTTGAGACGCGGAGTGTGTATCTTGGGTTTTATTATATCAATGCCTTTAACGTAAAATCACAGTAAAGTTCGATCATTACCTGTTCAATAAACTTCAACAAAGCCTCTTTATTATCTTCCCAGTATGTAGGCAGGTCACTGGCCGGAGGGAACTTGAAGCAGCCCAGCTCCAAAGTGATTTCCATGTCGTTTGTGTGCAGGTAGTTCCAGTCCTGCATGCCGCCGGCTAACACGTACCTAGAAAGATAATAGTACATTGTTCACCGAGAGAAGAAAGTGACCGATTACCGTCGAGGGTGTCGTTTAAAGCCCGAAGCCGTAGGCAAGGGCTTTAAAACACCCGAGATCGGGAATCGCACTTTCTCTCGAGTGATACATAGTGCTTTATACTACACCTACGAAGAAAATAAAAAACTAAATTAAAATTCTAATTCAAATTCAAAATGGCGCCAATGGCGTCTGCAATTGTCACATGTTCTTTTTTCAAATTGTAATCTGAGCGGGAGAGAAAAGTGTATGAAAATCCATTCTCTCCCGCTCAGATGCGTTTTCTCCCCGCATTTTTGTTCGATATGCAATGACGTACTTTCTACCGTAAATTTGATAAAGTATCAAGGTACTTTCCAAGCAGGTGTAGTATAAAGGTAATATGTTGAGGAAGAGCTCCTGTGAATTTTAAGTCTTATTTTTACTTGATTGAGATGAGATTGCATTACGAACAAAAGGTTCGTATGTTTCTGTAAATACTCTTTTCTCAACCATTCTTGGTACACGATAAAACCTACACAGATAATTTAAAACTCTAAAAAGTTTAAAACTGTTCGGCCGCGTGCTACACATGTATACAAAGAGCGTTAATTAAGGAGAAAATTACCATTTAGCTCCATTGGTGATGCCCTCTGGGAATTTCTCGCTGGGCAAGCCTCTGCATGGTTGTCCCAAGTGCATTTTATGATGAGCCTGAAAAAATACAATTAAAACTAAATAAGTTACAATGTCGTCGGGCATACGCCACTTGAACGCAAAATGACATATAAGTGCTTATTCTTATAGTTTTAAGGTTCTATTTTCTAACACAAATTGTATATAACATGATTTGTTTGTAGATATCATAAGTATATTAGCTCTGTATTAGTACGGGGAACAGAGTGAATCAGTTCTGTGTTAACAACCATTAATAAATACCGAGACGTAACAAAAATTGTAACTACATCTACTGCATAATAAACTGTGCTGTTATTTTAGATTGGCTAATAAATAAGTTTTTTTGAATAAATAAATCGGTAGGCCAAAGTTGGCTGAGAATAAATAAATGTAAAACCAATTAAAACTCTATAAACATATTAACCGGCGGAATAAATAGTCGCGTCAACCTTTACCTCAGAATAAATATGAGCAAGATGCACAAACACAGGGTGGTCCGGCGTGAGGTACTCCAGCCCGCTCCTCATCTTAGGGTTGCCATCGTACGGGTAGTTCGCCACGAGGGCGCCACCGTGCAGGTTCGCTGACAA
Source organism: Diarsia mendica (assembly GCA_949316265.1). Lineage (NCBI taxonomy): Eukaryota > Metazoa > Arthropoda > Insecta > Lepidoptera > Noctuidae > Diarsia > Diarsia mendica. The sequence continues at coordinate 12,910,869 of OX438903.1, read as the reverse complement.
CACGAACGGCTCCGATAGGGACCAGTTCATTACGGCCTGGGTTTCTGGTTCGGGGATCTTGTTATCCTGAAAGATATATTAAATCGTTACCTTGCCTTTGTCCGCATGGGAATTCCGATAAGAACAAAGCATTTTTGCTATGCAATAAAGTGTCTTTTGCCACTCGGTAATGATTTAGCTTTCTGCTAGTAAGGATTTTTTTGGAATTGGTTTAATAAGTGCATGCAATAGGTATAGGAGATTAAATTAGATGAAGTACCTCTGTATCGCCGAATTGATCAGGAAAGTTTCTGTTAAGATCCACATCATGAGCGTTAGCCCTGCCCCTCACACTGCTGAAATCACCTGGAAATTGATGATGATAAATATGCAAGAAATTACAATAAAAAAGAAATGAACCCTGACACAGCCAGAAGGCGACGTGGTAGACCTCGTAGGAGATGGCGGGACGAGTTTGACAGAACCAACGACCAGTGGTCCACATTGGCCCTGGATCGCAAAATTTGGAAATCTTGGGGCGAGGCCTTTGCCCAACAGTGGGATGACACAGGCTAACAGTAACAGTAAATAAATAAATTTAGATAACAGGAAAAACCTGACAACGATCGGGAACTGGCCCGCCGCGGATGTTTCCTTTTCTATGGAGCATGAAGAACTTTAAAAGTTCATAAAATCTTGGAAAATTAAATCTATTTTTATATTTCGCATCTTTCACTATTGTGTTTGGCAGATAAACCAAAATACTAATGAAATAAATAAACAAGAGATTACATTACAATATGCAGTGGTAAATATGACAAATCGAGTTTTAGAAAATATTCGGCTATCTGCTATTCTTGATAGTTTTTGAGTTAAGCTTTTTGAAAATTGTATGGGAACCGCTTTTTTTTTCATATATTTTTACATTCCTTAAGGGCGCGTTCTCAAATCAGGCAAAATTATGCTGTTTTTTCGGTACATTTTATGTCATAACTCAACAAAATCGAATATAACTAATATATAACTACCTCGTATAGATTGGTTCTTCATCTTCAAATAATGGGAACTATAATATTGAAAATTTTAGTCTTTGATAATGTAAAATCGATCTTACGTTGCCATTTTCCACAAAATTAACGACACCGGGTTGAGTTTAGGTACATTTTTTGTGCTATTATTAACATATTTTACTATTTCTAAAAATACTGTATGTAGGCAAATATACTCAATTTTTAATAATGGGAATCTTTTTTAAGCTAAATGCTATGAATAGTCGCCGAAACTTATTTTTTCTCATTTTTTGCTATTCCGGATGAATCTTAAACGATTGCAATCAGGTTCATTTTAGCGGTCACTATGTCATGATAAATTACGCAAAATTTTTAAATGTAAAACTTAATCTGCGCTCTGACACCGTTGTGGGTGGATCCTGTGTCGTTTTTTAGCTGCACTTCGTGTTGAAAATCATAGCTCTACGAACACAAAATATTTGTAGTAACATAACTAAAAAAAAAACAAATTACCGCGAGAATCCGTAAACGCGTCCTTAACGTTTACTAGTGGATCTCATTAGCATTACTAAAACGGGGGTCGTCACAAGGATCTTCAGAAACTCTTACCAATCTGCGACTTCTCATAGCCATCAGGGTTCATGCTGGGCATCAGATGTATTCTGGTGCTGTTGAGCATGCGCTGTATCCTCTGGTTGCCGCTCGCGTACTCCTGGCACAGGTACTTGGCTAGGAGCAGGAGAAGCTCCCTACCTATCACCTCGTTACCGTGCATGTTTGCTACGTATTTGAATTCGGGTTTGCCTGTAGGATTGTAACGAGTTTTAGAGAAATATTATTCATATTAGTTATTCATGTCTATCTGAATGGACGTCGACCTGCTACTAAATAAGTCTTGATTTAAAATCCCAATAAGTTAATTATGCGCACAGTCAAAGTGTGGAACTCTCAGCCCCCTCCCACATTTAACCCGATACCTACAAAGCAAGAGTGAACAGGCATCTTCTGGACACGCTTTTTCCATCATAGACCTCATTCCTCGCTTATCATCAGGCGTGAACGACGTCAAGAGCAGGCCCATTTTGCAATAAAATGAAATATAATTATTTTGCTTGACCTGGCAAGTCAACACAGGCTCCCGCGTTGAGCAGGATCTCTAATCCAACGACATTTATTTTCGGAGTTTTTACTCTAATTAGTATAAGGTACGGTAGATTGGTAGGTGTTAATGTCAAAGCCCGCAGCCGCATTGCAATTTAGAAAATTCCGCGTTGCAAAGGTGTCAACGGAGACACCACTAACTTCAATCCGGAATTTCAGGTCCACGACACAGTTATTTAAGTTCAGCGATAACCACTTTGAATCAGGTATATTATGTAGATTTGTCTTCTACCTTAAAACTTAACTAAATAAACCCACTCACCAGGCTTATGCGCTCCAGGCTCATTGGTCACCTCTAGCACATACAACTCCCTCCCCTCCACAGACTTGCCGATGCTGCTCAGTTTGGTCAGACTCGGGTACCGCTCGTTCAACTCCTTGAGGAAGCTCGCCATTTTCACGTAGTCGTGGTGGGCGAAGTCTACTGAGGAAATACCATCGATGTCGTGTCGCTCGCGCCTTTTATGCACTGGAGATTTGCCCAGGTAGTTTGTTTTAGAATTTTGTTGGCGACATTTTGAATATTGTTTTTTTTTTGTGTGTTGTGCCTGTCTTTTATCTTATTTTTGTTGAGTGCTATGTACTTACTTTTTGGAAGCTTCTATTCTTGATATAGTTATTGGGGTAAGCTAATGTTTGTTTGAAATAATTATTTAAGTTCGAAATTCACAGAAAACAAAATATATTTAGATGTTAACCTTAATTTCATTTTTGATTTAGGTTAGTATTCAAAAATTGCGAAAAGTAATTGTGCAATGTGTGTACTTACATTTTGTTTCATAACCTACAATAAGCACCTTGTTAAATGGTGGACTTATCAAAATGGAAAAATGTACTCATGTTTGGAATATTTCAATTAGAAACTCACACAAAACAAAAAAAAAATTTTTTTGATTAAAACAATTTTGTCATGCAATTTATGTTTTATACAGTGGTTTAAAAACAATTTTGGCAAGCACATAATTGCGTTTGACTACCAGGAATCCAGGATTGGAAAGAGGTGGCTCTACGGTACGTACTACAAGCAAGTTTCGAAAATAAACGGGCAAATCAACAGTGCACAACAGAACATTATACAAAACCACCACCAAAGAAAACATTGTAGAAAAATAACCAACCACCAAATAAAATCACCACGAAAAAAAAAATAAGAAATCACAAATGGAAAAATAAAAATTTGAAAAAATAAAAACACCAAAGAAACAGTGGAAAATTTAGAATATCATATAGAATGTAGTTAGATTCATTTACGAACTTCATGGCAATTGCTTTGAAAATATTATCAGAGTCTAAACTCTCATGTTATCGCCCTTGCTAAATTGTACAGTGTCCAACATTACCTGACCCCTATTCTCACACCACTTGCCCTTTTCTTTGTACGAGGGCTCAAGTAACGTTGGACACATACCTTTAGTCAGAGTATAACCAAGTTCAATAAAAAATAGTACTACAATAGTATATTTCATTATAAGTGCGGAAAGTCTGTCATTGCAAAGAGTTCCGACAAATGTCTAACCGAGCCGAGGCACAGCCGACGGCGAGGGTTGACAGTCGGAACAAGTTGCAATGACGGTTCCGCACGTGTACTGAACAACTATTTTTAATACAGTTGCGAAAAAATGAAGCAATTTAATAAAATAATTAAACTCGCAAAGAACATTTTTGAAAATGGCGCCTACCGTAAAAGAATATAAGCAGAGTTTTTTTTTGTTTTCTTTACCTATTCTGGGTAGGCAAAGGGAACTATGCCCATACAGCCAAGTCTTCAGTAGATTTTTTTTATTGATATGAAATAAAAATGAAATTTAATGAGATGAAATGGAATGAAACCTTTAACTCATTGAATCAAATAATTATCTGATATTGAAACAAATTAGTAGCTTCTTTAGAAATATTTGCATGAATCATAAAAATTTCTATGATTTTATTTAGTAAATACTTCGTGGTTGGTTTTTTTTTAATGGACATTATTTTGACAGTTGGGAAAGAGAACGCACGAGTTCGGGAAAGGTAAAGAAAAAGCACGAGTACGTAATAACCCACATCCCGAACGCTATACGTCCCTGCAATACGCCACTTTTTGAGCAACTGTATTAAAAAAAATATTTCTAGCTCCTAAATGACACTTTCACAGCCAAGTTCAAATTACTTATCCATTTTTATTTCTATGCCGTGTGAGCGCAAGTCTCTTAAAGTACAGACGGTACCCAGCATTACTAGACCCCTCTTCTCACACCACTTGCCCACTTCAGCTTTATACGAGGGGTCAGGTAATGCTGGGTACAGAATGTACGTTTAGCGACGACTTGGAGGCGGGTTGTCGGCACATAAAAAAAATATTGTTTGACCCATATGTTGGGTGCTTGGCAAAAAAAGTGATAACTAAAAATGTATGTTCGCAAAATGAATCAAACTACTTAGAAGGTGTTAAGTAAAACAAAGCGTTAGATTACTGTGTACCTGTGACGTTTATTGTTCATTTAAATCGCCTGTCGGCCATCTATGTACAAACAACTTATTACACACCGTTTGGTAAATCGATGCAAACCATTGTCAACTTTAAGGCCGTTTGATGGAAGTTTATTTTGCAATGACAAAGTTATGGGTGTCATAAAACAATTTTCGCGTTTTTTTTTTCAGATTAAAGATCAGGTTTTCACAATAAAAAAGTTTAAATAATAATAAGTTTATTATACATATATGTGTATTCTACAGAATAATTGACATTGAAATCGCATTTGAATGCTGGTGACCGCTTTTGGGCCATTTTATCAACAAAACAAGCGAAAATGAGGTTCGCAGACCATTTATTTAAAATATTATATAAATAATAGCAACTAGAGGTTTGCAAGAATTTACCAAACGCTAAATAAATACGATAAATGACCCTTATACTATCAAAATATACACAACCAACTCCTAAAAAATATTTTTTTTAATCACAATTCATTTTGAGAAAATTTTCTAATATTTTAAGTAAGTAAATAATTTAATTACAATCACTGAGATCCGTTTTTAAATTTATTATAATAATTGATCGAATAATTTATTAATTTATTGGCACAGTAATACTCACTAACAGCCTTAATTTTATTTATTTACTATAATATACAACAAATCAATAAAAGCTAATAAATTAATCTTTTAAAAGAAAGAAAAACTATACAAGATCATCATTTTAAAAAACGTAAATGAGATTAAATTTTTGAGAATCGACACAATACCTTTTTTTCATTGCTTACCTAATAAAAATAACTTTTCAAATTCTGCAATAACAGAACATTTTGAGCAATATAATTTGAAACTTATCTCTAAAAAAAATAAAGTTGATATTTAATTGATCATCTAAATAAAAATAAATATTCGGCGTCGCTGTTAGTCACTGGCTGGTCAAAAGACCGTTATACTTATTCTAAATTTAAAATTCATTTTAATTGGGCCTTTTGCGCTTACAGTCCTAGGTTAACTTATACAGTAAACTAGTTTCGACTTTATTGCTTTGTCATTAAGGTTAGTTACGTCAAAAAGCTAATTCTTACTGCTAAAAATGATGGAGTTAGGAAGCCCGATGGTAATGAAATGGAAGGTTTTACATTTTACATACACATGTATTGATGTTTCAACTAAATATTTTAGGAAAACAAGACAAAAATATTACTTGAAAATAATAGTTTACCAGAAGTTTTATTCTTTTTGTATATTTTTTTCTTTGGAGTATTTCGGTGGAAGAGGGCAAATAAGATTGCAGGTCAAAAAAATAAAATAAAATCTTTGATAAATACATCATCTTCCTGCCCTAGTCCCACAATTAAAATAAATTCAAATAATTTAAAGTTAACTATTTAAATAAATATTGATGTATTTCTTTAGTTAAAACCTCTTCAGTTAGTCACAAAACCAGCGCATATTTATTTTGGAAGATCTTTACTTACTTAAAAACTAACTAAGCTATTATCTGGTCGAAAAAATCTATTTAGAATCATATTGTACTCTTTATATTGGAACCATTGGTTAACCCCTAGTCATAAAGGCGATTTTTTTATGTAAATGGCACTGAACAATATGGCTATATTTATTCTCTATACTAAAGTTATATTTTAATTGATCTTTCATTAACCTTTGGAAGAAAAGTGAGAAATAGAAGCGTAGTATACAACCATGTAAAGGCTTAATTATGTAACTCATATTTTAGATGGACCACGAACAAAGTTACCTTCGGAGATCTTCGGAAACCGAGAATTGCCGAAGTTAGTACCCACTAATAAACGATTTTGTAAGTAGACTTAACGACTAAGAGGAAGAAGGTTTATTATTGCATGGCAGATTAGAGATTGAGACGAGTTTCCGAATGACCCCTTTGCACGTGATCCAAGTTACAAAATGTTAGTGGACATTATGAAATTGACAGTAAAGTACAGATATGACTAGACTAAGTAAGTTATCTAAATTGTTAGTTGACCCAATGATGATCTAACAACATAAATATTTATATGCGAAGAGATTCTTTTACAGTTAGGTTATTTACACCAATGAGAAACTTGTGGATTGCGCGTATTAGGGTAGTTGACTTTTCTTATTAACCAGAAACAAGTAAAATCTTATTTATACTTACATTCGACCCCATCTCTGCCCTTAGGGCAAGATTGAGGTCAAGAGTAAGCCCATCACAAAAAAATAAAAATAAAAAAAAGATTTACAAACACGTCAGCTGTATTTGTCAGCATTTCAAAATAATCATTCGCAACACTGACTCTGACTATGTTTCTTTTCAAACTGTAGTAAATTATTATTAAAAATATATCAACTACCCTACGGGGCTTGTGGTATGTTAGTAATAATAATGGTAACTAACGAAGATCATGAGAACCAGTAGCTTTCAATTTGACGGTCACCAAAAACTTGATCGTCAAAACGACTAAACATTCTCTAGACAGAGACAGATATATTGCGAACTGACGCCAAGGCAAAAGTTTTTTTTTTCTAAACCAGACAAGATCTGTAAATCGTCGACGATAAACTGAGGCCGCGTTCCGTATTAGAAAATAATCGCTCACAGCGCTCACGTCGATATTTTGCGTTCCGAATTAGATATCACGATTATGACAGCTAAGACCTGTCATCAATTCGGAACGCTCGATATCGCGCTTACAGTGCTCACTCGTCACGTGATAACAAAAACATAACCTGCATGAGAGAAATTCGTCGCCCGTTAGGCTCGTCTTGTATATTTACTTGAATACTCATGGTTAAGAGACTCCAAAGAGATTTCAAAGAACTAATTGAATGTATTTGTGCGACTCCAGCCAGTGAACCTCAGCTGTGAACACACGCACACACCCAGCCTCACACACACACGCATCAGACATCTGTCACTTTTTACTTTGATTTTGACAGCGCTCACGGTGATATTTATTTGGGGCATGGTCGGTGTAATCGCTGTCATGACGTCATCTATGACGATTCAAGGGACATCGTTAGCGCGCTCACAGTAATTCGGTACGGGTTTATGGACGCTCAAATCGATTACAGCGTAATTCGGAACGCACCCTGAATTACATTTTTATTTTGTGCATTAAATAAAACTGTCAGAGAAAGCAGATGACGGTGCAACGTCATGTTGACAGTGACGGGTGACGTCTGGTTGGTGACCGTCAAATTATACCACCCCCTCAAAACCTCTACAAGTACCACAAGATGTAGAGTGACGGTCAACACCGAGAAGTAAGTGAGCCCAGGTGGCGGTGGACCGTCATGTGACAGTGACGGGTGATGACTGTTTGGTAACCGTCAAACCACTATATACCCATTAAAATAGATGGACAAATTTTAACACAGCGTTCAGTATGTCCACTGTACAATAGATTTTATTTTTGGCCTGAAATGTTTGAGTAATCAACATTTTTAATGTATAAGATTTTAAACTGACATGATTACTAACACTATTATTTATAATGAAAACGGTATATCATCTGTTAATGTATTTACGTTAGCAGATTTTTACCTTGTTAGTATCTACAACGTTTTTCTTATTTTTTATACCATTGTCCTTATTTTGCTGGTCTGAATGAATTCTAAAATTTTGTCCATCTATTTTAACGGGACTTTTTACGACCCCTCAAGCCTCCACAAGTAACACAAGCAGTAAATTAACGGCCAGCACCGAGAAGTGCGTGAGCGCTGTCACAGCGGAGTTGTCATGGTAACGCAGCTGCGACTTACCGGCTGTCAGCAAGCGCGGGTGACGGTGAACTGTCATGTTGACAGTGACAGGTGACGTCTGGTCCGCCGGGACTGTTATTGTAGTGTAGGGCGGGATTGAGTAGCTGTAAAAAAATAAGATAATCTAGGTTAATACAATATATAGGCTATAGCAGTTAATGTCAACCAGGTGGCAAGTTTTGCCTAAGATGGTTTGAAAGTATAATATTCGACGCCTTTTTATATCAGAAGGATTGTCGGTTTCGTGTGATCGTAAAAGTATTCTGCGTCTTTTGTGCTCACTTGGATAACAAAGATTCTCGTCATAAGGTTAAATAATGGAATACGTTCTTTTAGAAGGAAATATATACAGATGTCGTATCAAGCATTCCCTTGCTTATTTGTTGTGAATATTGAACTTACCCAGAAGCAACAGCAGTAATGTTGTACTGCCCAGGTAGCAACATGCGCCAGAAGTAGCCATGCTCTGTTGTGCGAACTATGTGATCGTTGCCCTCCACTCTGATTTGTTATGAATATTGAACTTACCCAGAAGCAACAGCAGTAACGTTGTACTGCCCAGGTAGCAACATGCGCCAGAAGTAGCCATGCTCTGTTGTGCGAACTACGTGATCGTTGCCGTCCACTCTGATTTGAGCGTTCTGGAAATGTAATTTATGAGTGTTCATACAAAATATTCTATCGGAAATATTAAATTAAGGTTAATGATATTGACAAAACAGATTAAGATAAACATATATCACGAGGAATATGTATTAAGAGTGTATGACGGTGACAACGGAATCTTTTTAGCCGCACCTGCAGGGCTATTGTGTATCTTTTAATGACAGTGGATAACTTATAATGTCTATCAAATAACTGTCAAATGGTGAGTTTTTAAGAAAAAAATGTACCAAACCATAACCAATTTACAGTTAATCTATGGACATTTCTGATAGCCACTGACGTTAAAAAGATACGCAATAGGGGGGCAGGTCGTGACCAGACTTTGATTGACAACTTTTGATCGAAAAATACAAGGAGTAAGGGACAGCCCTCCGCAGACTGGTGGGGTGAAATTTAGTATACCATACTTATAAGATGGCCGGTTCAAAAAACTATTTGTTAGTTATGGTTTTATTTTCTAATACACGATGTATCGTTACCGAAGCAAAATGCACTTAGCGAACGGCAAGAGCCGTTGTTCTTGCCGTTCGTTTTCGAGTTAGGAGAAGGTTGTAGCTAGGCAGGAAGTGAACAGCTGATTTCTCGCGACGTTCGTTAGAGCATTTCAACATCCATTGTTGGTTTGTTTATTTTAGCCGTATTATTTGGGGCTGCGTATAGAATATGTAATTTTACATTGAAATAAAGTAATACGTTCCGAAGAAATTTATCCGATAGAATAAGATTCAGAATAAGGACCTCAATTGCACCCTGTCAGTTTGCTGAGGGCTGTCCCTTGCACTAAAACTGTTTTTTAGGGGTCTCATAGCTAAAACGAAAATGTTCGGAATTTATCCTGTCTTGGGGTTTTTTTCAGGACACATTTCCTAGCATTTCTAGATGGGCGGGACTTACCTTGACAGGTTCCCCAGCCTCATCCACCACGATACCAGTAACTCCAATATGCGTCTGCTCAATAAAAGACAGAAGAGCATCCTTGTTCAGATGCCAGTACTTCGGCAGGTCAGCCGCGGGGGGATACTTGCAGCAGGACAGTTCGAACGTCACCTCGAAACAGTTTGAGTGAACGTAGTTGAAGTCTTGCATGCCACCTGGAAAAGTTATTATGAGTAAGAATATGTGATTAGCTTTTGCTGAGCGCGTTCTTTAACACTTTCCCTGCCAAGTTCGAATTTTTTATTTTTATTTGTATGCCCAAAATTGCCAAGATAGCTACGTATAGCGACGACTCGGAGGCGGGTTGTCGGCACTGAAAGTGCTAAATGACGTTTAAAATCCACTGAGCAGTTAAGAAGTTATAAGCGGACACACAAACCGAGGGAAGACGATATTTATGAGAAGTTTTGTGCTCGGCGCGTGTGTTGCAAATGTTGTTATACTTATAGTCCAGTAGTATATACCAATAGTCTATACTCTAGACTATGGGGTACGAACACAGAAACATTTTTATATTTGTAGAGACGGGGTCGTGGCAGAACGAGAGACGAACTAATCAGGTTTCGTTAGAACTGGAGGACGCACCGGTTCGCGAGAGATGGAAGGTGTGAAAGGAGCAGGGCAGAGTAGGCTAGAAAGAAGAAGATTATTAAAGAATATCAGCTATCAAACCTATACAAAAGGCTTGGGCCCAAATAGTCAAAGACAGAGATAAATGGAATGAGAAAAGGGAGGCCTTTGCCCTGCAGTGGGACACATCAGACTCATAATAAAAGTAACAAACCTTGCACAGAATACCAGTTCGCTCCATTAGTGATGCCTTCATCAAAGTTCTCCGGTGGGCAGGTGTTGCCCGCGCGCATATCCTCGTTACGGGACGCGTACACGTTGGCCAAATGTTTGAACAGCGAATCGTCCGGGGATCGACTCTCTTCGCAACAATCCTTGCCGGTACTGAAAGAATGATGTTATTGTTTAAGAATGTAAACTTATGACTGCGTTGTTGGTCGAGTGGTTGACTGATGGTTGCAACTTTGCAAGCGCAATAGGGGATCGGACAAGGTCAAAATAAGATTCTGTTTAGTCCGTAAGTTAGATTATCAAAAAATATTGAATACGTGTTTTTTGTTTTATCAAATCAATAAAAAATGACGAAGATAAAACGCGTCAAAGATCATGGAGTGGGGCTTGAAACGTCACTTGTAGGTACAAAATGTACTATCATATGACGTCACACGAGTTTTCGAAGCACTGTATCGTCTTTATTTTTTTAACCGACTTCAAAAAAAGGAGGAGGTTATCAATTCGACTGTATTTTTTTTTTTTTTTTATGTTTGTTCGCTCATAACTTGCGACTGGGTGAACTGATTTTCATGATTCTTTTTTCATTTGAAAGCTGGTGCTTCCCGTGTGGTCCCATTTTCACCATTTCAATATCTGATGATGGGATCTTGTAGAAATCGGGGGAACTCTTCAATAAATAACAGCAGATTAACCGCGATTGTTGCTATATCATATCTAAGCATTGTTTGTTTACGCCATCACACAACATAATATCACGCCTGTACTCACTACAAAGGTGATGAAGAATTTCGGAGATAGGCAACGGAACTCCTCAATTAATGATAGTAAATGGACTGGGATTGCTGAAATCTCATGACTGTCTATTGTTTACACCAATTCATAACATAACATCACGCCGGTACGTTGTGAAGGGGTAAGCACATGTGAACCACTAAAAAGTGAAAAATAAATTTTTTTTTACAAAAAATAAAACCGACTTCGACAAAAATAAAACACAAAAAAGTGAAAAATAAAAAATCAGCTTCAGAAGTCGGTGGCAAAAACATGAAATCAAACAAACAAAAGTCACCGACTTCTGAAGCTGATTTTTTATTTTTCACTTTTTTGTGTTTTATTTTTGTCGAAGTCGGTTTTATTTTTTGTTGTTTACATGAAAAAACTGGCCAAGTGCAAGTCGGACTCGCACATGAAGGGTTCCGTACCAAAACGGTATGCTATAATTTATACATTTTCTTCTACGGCCAATGAAACTTGACCTCTGGATTGTATAGGCGCTCATACGATTCAGGGACCAAATTATATTGGTTATTTGCTGTTTCCATCTGTTGTTTCCATTCAAGTTCAAAATGATTTTCCTAGAAAGTCCTTATAAAGTTCTACTTTTCAGATTTTTTTCATATTTTCTAAACTTATGGTTCAAAAGTTAGAGGGGGGGGGGGGACACATTGTTTTTTACTTTTGGAGCGATTATTTCCGAAATTATTGACATTATCAAAAAATGATTTTAGTAAACCCCTATTCATTTTTCAATACCTTTCCAACAATATATCACACGTTAGGGTTGAAATTAAAAAAAAAATCACTTCCCACTTTACATATAGGGGGGCTACCCTAATAAAACATTTTTTTCAAATTTTTATTTTACCACTTTGTCGGCGTGATTGATACACATATTGGTAGTTGGTACCAAATTTCAGGTTTCTAGTGCTAACGGTCACAGAGATTAAGCTAGGACGGACAGACGGACAGACGGACAGACAGACATGGCGAAACTATAAGGGTTCCTAGTTGACTACGGAACCCTAAAAAGAAAAAATACGACTCCAATAATTTTTGGAAATCTATCTGACGGACTAATTAGTTTTTTTATGTCCGATCCCCTATTGCTGCGGATGAGATCCGGGGTTGGATTCCTAGCTGGGTGAGGCAAAGTGTTATTGAATTTTTTGATCTGAAATTTTTCAGTAGAGGGCACGGAACCTGGATTTGGTGGCTCGCCGCGTATTACGTGGAATTATAAAACATAACTAACTAACCACCACAAATACGGACTACGTAGCCGCTACTAAGAAATTCCTCTTTAAAAAACTGGCCAAGTGCAAGTCCAACTTGCACATTAAGTTTTCCGTGCCATGACTTCTTATAGGTTTTCCTGTAATCTATACGTGTTGAACTGTTGAACTAATTTCTGTATTTTTTTCAGAATTTTAGGCCCAGTACTTTCGGAGATAAGGGGGGGGGGGGGGGGAATGGTCGAACAGACCGACAGACAGACACACGAGTGATCCTATAAGGGTTCCGTTTTTTCCTTTTGAGGTTACGGAACCCTAAAAATCCAATAACATTTTCCCCGACCTGAAAACAATCCAGCTCAGCAGTAGCGTCGTACAGTCGAACAAGCTAATAAGTATACAGGGTAGAGTTCTTTAGAATTCTAGAACACTGGAAATATTGATTGCAATTTTGATTTATATAGTGTTTTGCGTTAAGCCACTGATGGCAAACGCTGTATCGTTTGACATCAGTCTCTAAATGTATCTGTATAATCTTAAAAGTAAATGCAAGTTAGCTGGCTGTATACTTATTAGTTTGTTCGACAGTACAAGTGGACCAACTAAACACTAAATAAACTACATCAGCCAATTAAAAACAAACCTGGAATCATCATAAGGATAGCTAGCAACCACAGCCCCTCCATGCAGGTTGCCGGACAGCACAAACTGCTTCCCGGTCACCCATCGCATTAGCGCCACGGTCTCCGGTTGCCGACCACCGTACAAGTACTCGTCATCATTAGACTTGTGTTTGTCGAACTGGTCAGGGAAATCCCTGTTTAGGTCTACGCCCTTAGCGTTGTTTCGGCCGACGTATTCTCGTAGGGACTCGCAATTGTTTTCCTGTAAGAGAGGTAAATAATTGTTAATAATACAGGTAACGTAAAGGTGTGGTTAATAGTACACACACATTTTATTAGTTATGTTTAAGTGCATGTTTACGTACAGGCGGGGCGTCGCGCGGCGCGTGCTGCGTTTTTAATTCAAACACATGGCGATGTATGAAAACGTTAACGATTTCACTCGTCGATTTTACGAGAAGCTATTTTCGCATGTCAGTTTAAAATGCAGAGTTTGTTGCGGTGGACCCGTCTGTCAGTAAATTAATAAAAAAGCACGAGACGAGCCTGCTGCACGCGACGCGCGACGCCCCGCGTCTCCGTAAACGAGCCCTAAGTCCCATGTTTTAGAGGGCGAGTCTATTGCCATCAATCGGACACAAATACAAGACTCCGTGGGTGCTACTGAGACATTCCTGGTGGAAAAACTCAATATAGATTTGCCCGACTCGGGAATCGAACCAGGACAACATGTTCCAAAGTCGCGATAATTAATTTTTAGTAACTAATATTTAGTGAAAATCTAGACTTTCTATTTAATCTAATCCTTATAATATGGTCATTTATTAGTTTTGTGAAAGTTTAATGGCAAGGTTTTTCAGTCACCATTCTCTTGCCAGTCTAGTCTAGCAGTTTACTATGTAACTTGTGCTTCATGTATAAGTCGCAGGGATATGATAAAAACAGGGATTTGGACAAATGCCTAAGGGATTTGATCAAATCACGGAAGATGTTAAAATAACAACACGATTTTATCATTTCCCTAAGCACATCTCTAACGCATCATCTCAGTCAGCCACTATTATATTCCACATAGTTCGTCAAACGCGTCTTTGGTAACTTCTCAACAACTCAGGTAAATCTTACACTTTTTTTCGGGATGAAAGTTACCCTATGTCCGTTTCTGTACTCCTGACAACGTTTATGCCAATTTCAAGATGATCAGATCAGTGGTTTAGGCGTGAAAGGGTAACACACAAATTTACTTTCGCATTTATATTAGTTAAGATTATGCTAAGTTTCACGTTGGTATGTGAAACATAAGATCCTAATAAGGCGGTCACGGTAATAAGTCGTTCAGAAAGTCGCTAATGAACTTAGGTCCTAGGTGTAGGTCAAATAAGAAAACAATACTAACTGAATGTAAACGTATGAACAGATGTATGAACGTAGACAAAGAAACAAGAATAATATAGAAGTATAAGTTTTAATAAGAATAATAGTAATAATAATAGAATAATATAATAGTAGTAGTAATAATATAGAAGGTTACGGACGGATAGGTGCGTGGCAGATGATATTCTGTAGTTTGTCTGTCCGTTGTAGGAGTTATAAGACAAAAGCTAAAAGTAAAGTAAAGTTTGAAAATTATAAGCCTGAAATATTTTGAGTTGTTCCGGTCTGATCCCCCAAACCGATCCACTGCCAATATTTTTCTTTGTTTATTCCTTTCTGATCCCCTGTAATTTATCATTCCGTTCTGATCCCCTTTTTGAGACAAGTACAAGTGAAGTACAGTCAACCGAAAAACAGTTGTTAATGAAAAAATAATCAGTTTTTATTTCTATAACTTACAATTGTACGATCATCCCACAAACTACCAGGAGAACAGAAGTCGGAAGGAGGTATTGGAATCTTTAAATCAAATCTATATTATTTCTTTAATAATACCATGCACTTTTTTGTTGGAGATAGGATACCAGGATAGTAAAGTCCCACAAACTACCAGGAGAACAGAAGTAGGAAGGAGGTATTAATAAAAAAATGATTAAGTGTTCCCTAAATACTAACAAACGAATTTACAATAAAGGCATAATATAGATTTGAAGATTCCAATTTCCAATACCTCCTTCCTGCTTCTGTTCTCCTGGTAGTTTGTGGGACTTTACTATATAGGCATAATATAGATTTGATTTGAAGATTCCAATTTCCAATACCTCCTTCCTACTTCTGTTCTCCTGGTAGTTTGTGGGACTTTACTATATAGGCATAATATAGATTTGATTTGAAGATTCCAATTTCCAATACCTCCTTCCTACTTCTGTTCTCCTGGTAGTTTGTGGGACTTTACTATAAAGGCATAATATAGATTTGATTTGAAGATTCCAATTTCCAACACCTCCTTCCTACTTCTGTTCTCCTGGTAACTAGTTGGTGGGACTTTACTACCTATTCTATTTTTTCTAATCTAATAGAACCTGTACAAATATTTTGTTGCTGACTGTCCTAAAAATGTATCAGGGTATCCGATTCTTTTACGGGGGATCAGACCGGAATAGAAAATAATTTGTAATAAAACGGATCCCCTAGGGTATCAGTTTTAGGGGATCAGACCGGAATAACTCAATATTTTGAAGGAATTTCATGTTTTAACCTTTGATATCCTTTATATGAAAAAAAAACGGGTTAGGTATTTTTATCGTGGATCCGCGTTCCAGTTGTATAAAATCTTGAGCTAAGCACCATTGGCAGAAGCAGCCTCTAGCCAGAACGTGTTTATCAAGTCCTTAGGCCTTTTTTTTCTGTTGCCGTCATGACGACGGCCGGACGGCGAGCTAGCCCGTTACTCACAAGTCCTTAGGCCTTAGACCAAGGTATGAATAATTTTACAGTGATCATATACCTACCATCGTATTGTTGATCGAAGTATTAATACGACAATTTTCTCCTGTACCGTTCATTGTAACGGTCACTGAGACCCATATTTAGCAACGCTTGATAGCAGACAGAAGCGTGTATGAATACATATTGCAGTTATTATCAGTACATATCGACACATCAAGCAATCCAATCCAGTATAACCTGACCTGGCTTTCTATGATCTTCTCGTAAATTGAGAGATCAGCTTAATTTGGTTTTGCATAGCGCGATTGACCGTCGCGCGTACCAATGAATACATCAACATTATGATGCATTCGTCTGATAATTAAGACGATTAATTAACCTTTAACTCATTAATTCTTCAATAACATACTGACAATTGTAGACTTTATTTAAAGTGGATTTAAGGTATGTTTTAGGGTTTTAAGCGCATATTTCAAGCGGATTAGTTCACATAATCATTTATGAAATACAACTGTAGACTCTATTTTAAGTGCATTTAAGGTTGTAAGGTTTACCTTTAAATAAAATAGAAAGTTTCAGTGTTTATGAAGCAGCGTTTTATAATCTAAAGAGAAGTCAATGACCTATTGTGCAGTTGCAATAATAATTTCCTTGTCCCAGACTCCCAGTCAATAAGGTGATAAGACTCTGGAGGTGATAAGTGCACTTCATATAGTATTTTAGAAAGGGTTGGGAAAGAAATATATTTTTTCGTAGCAGAGCAGTGGTGGCCCAGTGTGGTGTCGGCCCCGACTTACGAACTACGGTCGTGGGTTCGAACCCAGGCAGGCGCATTACTTCGTGTAATTTATTTCATCACCGCTGCTCTAAAAACAGTGAAGGAAAGCATCGTGTGAGGGAACCGCATGTCTTAGAACCAAAAAATTCGAAGACGTGACATCTGCCAATCCGCACTGGGCCCGCGTGGTGGATTATACTTAGCCCATCTGATCTAAGTATGATCTTGAGTAATTTGTGGCCTGAGTCCCTGCAGTGGGAACAATATAGACTGATGATGATTGTTTTTTTACCCGACTACGGCGAAGCCAAAAGGAAGGGTAATGATTTTGGCAGTCTATGCCGACTACGGCGAAGCCAAAAGGAAGGGTAATGATTTTGGCAGTCTATGTATGTATGTATGTATGTATGTATGTTCCACCGTAGCGCCTAATCTACTGAGCGGATTTTAATAAATTAGGTGTCAATAGATTCGTAAGAACAGCCCGGGTGACATAGGCTATATAAATTTTATAAATTCTTTTTATGACGGAATTTAAATGTCAAAAACTTACCTCAAAAATATTAAATTGAGATAACCATAGCAAGTTTGGTATCAAATGAAAGGTCTTGGCGAGCACATTACAAATATGTATTATATTATAGTTTAAGTACACACAAAAATAAAATTCAAATAAAAAAAATAAGTTCAAAAATCTAAAACCCGACTACTAACAAAATCGCGGTCTTAAAAGTAGAAAACAAGAAAATAATTCTTGTCTGATATTCTTCGTAGTCGCATGCCACCTTGTATCAATGAGAACGCCATGAAGGAGCATCAGGTATCAGTGGCATGCGACTACGAAGAATATCAGACAAGAATTATTTTCTTGTTTTCTACTTTTAAGACCGCGATTTTGTTAGTAGTCGGGTTTTAGATTTTTGAACTTATTTTTTTTATTTCGTAAGCTCAAGTAAACTCTTGAACAGCAAGAAATGATCTGCTATATATACAAGATAAATTGGAAGTTATTGGAGAGGGGTTGAAACAGGTCAAAATCATCCAGCATCCCAAAAAACTCCCAGTGTTGGGACACAGCTCTCCTTTTTAAGAGAGGGAGTGGGCGGTAATCCTATATGCAGGTCCAGTATGGATGCGACATATCTTCGAACTATCGGTTTCCCCACGATGTCTTTCTTCACCGTTTTAAAAGAGTCATGTATTTGTATACCTACTTAAGTGACAAAAAATGAAGTGATTGGGTTCGAATCTACGACCTGTGACATGAAAGTCGGGGCCGTCAGCACCGGTGTGACGACTGATTTCGGAACAGAAGGCCTACCATGATGACCTCTTATATCAGTCCTAACTTATTCTTAATCCAGTGTGGAAAAGAGATGGCGCTAGATGGTGGCTGTCTATACAGGGTGTCTGTTCTGTCACACAGGAATAAGATTAAGTTAGGACAGTTTTATACGTCACAGTACCAGGTCAAAACTACCGTGATTAACAGGGTGTTGATTGACATGTACGGTGCTACAATTGTAGGTACATGACAATGTGCATAAATATAGTGCAGTTTAGAAAGCGAAAAGATGAGTTTGCCATAGTTGGCCTGTGGATGGGACGATCCATTATATAGACCAAGTTTCATCTGTGCCTCGGAAACAGGGTTGGCATGTTTAAAACAAGTTGTTTAAAACATGTGTTTTAAACAGTGTTTAAAACAGTTTCAAATAAAACATTGTTTTTTATTATGTGTCAAACACCTAAGGTATTTAAAAACTGTGACAAGTTTTGCAGCTTTCTCGTTACCAAGTTTGTTTCGTACATCGGAATGAATAAATCCAAATGTTTTTGTGTTATTGTGAATGAAAAATCAGAAAGAAAGTCCGCTCTATTTATACACTCCATCGGTAAAGTCCCCCGGGGAATTCCCAGAACTTCCGTAATTCGTGAATGTGATTATATTTAATATATGATTTGGGTATTCCCCTTATTTTAAGAGAAGTTTAGGTGATTTCCCTACTAAAAATGAACGTCGAAACATACCGCATGGATTGAATTAATTAAGATCAATTTTGGTCATGCAGTTTTTAAAATAGTTTAAAATTATCGGCTTAATCAATTAAAAATGGATGATAACTAACTTAGGAAAAAAAAACAAAAAAAACAACTGTTTAAAACATTTTCAACTGTTTGTTTTATAAAATGTAAAAAAAACTGTTTTTTTTTCCAACCCTGCTCGGAAAGCACATAAAACGTTAGAACGTTAAGAAGTTGGTCAGCTGTAAATTCTAGATCTTTGAGTTAGTCCCAACCGATTGACCTGAAATTTTGCATGTAGCTCGTTTAGTTTGGATGACAATGCATAGTCAGCTAAGTGACGTCATTCTAAATCCAATACGGCGGGCTCCGAAAGATGGTAGACTAGTTGTTTGACGCACTCTCATCATACTTATGGGCTGATCTTATGGGTATCAATTTAAGGGGTTTGCGGAGAAAAAAAAAAATATTATTGGTCGTCATGCGTTTGCGTACCCTACCTACCTACCATTTAATCATTTATGTTCAATACGGCATTTCATGTTAACACTTCACAGTAATTTACGAACTGTAAATAATTAATCCACGCTTCATTTAATTGGCTTAATAAATGCCGCAGAGAAAATTGTTTCGAATTGGTTACGGTCAAAAAAAACCCGAGAAAAAAATAACATATTTCGAGAAAGGCTTGTTGTAGCACATAATTGAAATTAAGAGGGATATATTACTTGCAAGGGGCCCGCAACGGCCGACGCCCCACGGGTTTACGAAAGATACCGCGGGCTCGGCACAAAGGGCTAAGAAGGAACATGGGTGGCTTTTAGTTAGTAGAAGTCTGACTATCCCTACCGCTCTGTCCAGAGCGGGAGTCATTTGACGATTTCCCACCCCCAAAAGGCTGCGGTATCTCTTTCGAACAACCCACAGCCCCGACTGGCGTCGGCCCTTACGGGCCCCTTCCATGTTGCTGACATCTCTTTGAGGCGCGCGTGAAACACGAACGCGCCGTCGACACGGCCTGTCGTCGTCTTATGACGGACGGACGGCGAGCTAGGTGCTCGCAGCCTCACAGCAACCTAAATATAGCCCACAATTATCTAATTAGCTAGGCTACTACTAATGACCGTAAATGCTCTGCCACTGGTGCGTGTAGATCATAAGATAAAACAATAGAAATATATTTCAAACAAAAGGTACCACAAACAATGCACAGATGAAAAGCATGTGGTTCATGCTTGTTTATTAATATGTTATGTTTGTCATGCTAATTTTATCTATTTGTGTATGTGATTTCATGGCTTTGAATTTGTGTTTAGACCATCTGACACTATCATTAGTGTTTTATTCAGTTCATATTTTTATTTCGATCACGGCGGCCAATTTTAGCGGATATTAGTCATCGCCGCGGGGGATATTGAGGTGCATAGACACATGCAGGTGCAATCTCATAGTTCAGGCGCAGGACCACCGGCTTAGCATGCTATCCGAGGCACGGGGGTATCATACCGCCAGCTTCCAACCTTCGGGGTACTACTGAGAAATTTCCAATGAAAAACCCAATGAAACTTTTTGCCCGGAAATCGAACCCCGGATCCCACGCTCAGTAGTCACGCTTGCGACTAATGGGGAAGTTAATTTACCATGAGCTCTACTTCTGGACAGCTCAAAAGGTAATGTCCCGAGGAAAAAACGAGAAAAAGAGGTCTGGCTCGCTTTTACAGAGTGGAGGACTATTATAGCCTGGTTCAGCTTAATTACTCAAGAGTATATTATTTTCTTCAAAATTATCAGTATAATATTTACATTAATTAAGCCAATCTCATGAATAAAGTAAACAATGTAAGAACATAATAACAAAACAACTTGAACTCAATTTACAAGTACCTGCAGATAAACTTGTCCAAGGATAAACTGAATTATGGAAATAATAATAATAACTTCACACTTTAACATAAGCAATAATAAAGATTTTGTAGAATTTTGGTTTAATTTTTCTGATCACAACATACCAAGGCCTATAATCCCTAAAGGGTTAGGCAGAGTCATACCATTCCTAATAGTATAGTCGACCAAGAAATTGGTTTACCACTCTAAGGTTGATATCATTTGCACGTACAAAACATCAAGTGCTATTTTCGCTTGACAGATTAATAACTGCTACGTCAGAATCTGTCATTTGTCATTCCTTAGCGAATAATTATGTTACTGGGAGATGTCATCAAAAGTGGTAAACCAATTTCTTGGTCGACTATACAACCACAATTCCCCAGTTATGTTTAAGTTCCATGTAATAGGGGGCGAGCCTATTGCCATCATCCCCGCGCACAAATCTAGACTCCGTGGCTGCTACTTAGAAATTCCTGATGGAATAACCCAATAATACTTTGCATGACCCAGGAATCGAACCCAGGACATGCAGTCGCGCTTGCAACCACTAGGCCAACAAGTTAAACTCGTTGTCAAATGCAAAAACATACAAAAAAAACTGTCTCGTGATTGTAGGAAATACCTAAACTGTTATATAATAAAACCTTGAGTAGGTCACTTTTTATCAAGTTGTCGTTCTTCTACTTATGTATTAAAAAACTTAATGAATGTACTCTTAGGTAATACTTTCTTTTTACGTAAATGTAGACCATATATGTATAAAGTGAGGAAATTCAGATCAGATAACTTATTTATAAGTAGAACTCTTGTATGATATTCAACAATGTTGGGTTCTTAGGTGCTTTACGTTACGTTGAGGGAAGTAAAAAGAGAGTGGTGACGGTGAGGACTTTACCATGGGTTGGAATATGGAATGATTTTTAACCCATCAAGGTACTACTTAAATCCAATCTTCATCATAAAAACTCCATAGTTTCAATGATTAAAATTGTTGTGACGAGTATATTTTTTACTAGCTTTTGCGGCAGCGGCTTCGCCCGCGTGGATGTCGGAAAATATCAAAAATTGCCATTTTCATACTGAATGGGTTGAATGTTGAAAAATTCTTCCTTATTTTTGTCTACATTATAAAAAAAAAGTAGTTAAAAAACTAAAAAACCCGACTGAAAAAACTGAAAAGCAAAAAACAAGCACATTTTAAATTAAACAAAATTTGTAAGCAGGCGGGGTCCATTCTATTTTCATTTTTTCTTTTCATAATTTAATATTCAAATGAACCCCGCCTGCTTCCAAGTTTTGTTTAATTTAAAATGTGCTTGTTTTTTGCTTTTCAGTTTTTTCAGTCGGGTTTTTTAGTTTTTTAACTACTTTTTTTATTTCCAGCTTTTTAGTTCCTTTGTGTGTGTTTTCGTTGGTCGCGTAAAATTCTTCGCAGATGATTTTAACTTTTGTGCTTGTTTATAAGATTTTCCACTTTGAATTTCTATTAAACATATAAGTGTTATACATTTTTGTAATCTCCTTTTAAAACCCTTTATTTTGATACCCTACTCGATGGTACTGGAAAAAATTGTTTTTCTGAACTCCGCGATTTGGCCCCCAAAATCCGCAATTTTTCTTTGTTTTTTAATTTTAATGTAGCCTATAACACTCGCGCCATCAAGACGAATCTAATGACGTATATTTCATTCAAATCGGTTCATTCGTTTATGAGTTATGAGGGAACAAAGAAACAGACATACATACATACATACTTACATACATACACGTCAAACACATAACCCTCCTTTTGGGCTTCGCCGCAGTCGGGTAAAAAGAACTTCTGTGTAAAATTTCAGCTTTCTAGGTCCAAGGGTTTGGGCTGGGCGTTGATGAGTCAGTCAGTCAGGACTTCTCTTTTTATTTATTATAGATGAATGGAACTTTCCCTCGCTCACTGAAGAGAAAATTTATGGATATGTGCTTTCTATCTACCCTCTCCTATGGACTGCAGACTGTCACTATCAAAACCCCACATTCGGGGTCTGTCAGCGAGCAATGGAGCGCAGTATCTTTGAAGTCAAACTTTATGATGTTATCAGGAACTCAATACTGCATTTAAAAACTCAAAATGGACCCCTCTTGCCTTTCTAAGGTCCCAAAAAGTCATAGGGAAAAATACTTAAATAATTATAATATTCTTTAATAATTAAGTATTATAAAACACTAGCATAATCATGAATTAGAACAATATCAATTGATTGGATTCAATTAATCAATGAGGTAAACTTTTTCCTTTTGTTCATAAGCAACAAACTTTTCCTCATTTTTTGTAATAATATGAAGTTATTTTATCTTTTAATGGAACAATCATTTATTTTCTACTAATTGAACAAGATAATAAGAAGATAATTCTGAATATTTGGGAAATGTTATTATATTATTTGGCAGGGATTCCCTCATTACATACGAGTAAATCCCCTCTAATAATATCTCAAATTAATGAGAGTATAATCTAGTGTTATTGAAGTCACATAAATTAACTCATCACAGGGTCATCCTATAATCAGTGTGAGTAGGGATTGCAATCCGGCATCATTTTCAGTCCGGCCGGATCCGACCGGATTCCCATCAATCCGGCCGGATCCGACCGGATCCGGCCGGATTGATCAAATCAGTATGATTTTCGATTTTAGTACAAAATAAGTGAGTTAATCAAGAGTCACTGCACTTATATGTAGGTGTATTTAAAAAAAATAAATTAGAAATAAATAAAACTAGCTTTTGCCAGCGGATTCGCCCGCGTGAAAATGACGATTTTCCATACAAACTATCATCCCCTATTTAACTACCTTAGGGGTTGAATTTCGAAAAATCCTTCCTTATTCCTTGTCTACATTATAAAGGGAACCTCTGTGCAAGATTTCAGCTTTCTAGGTCCAAGGGTTTGGGCTGGGCGTTGATGAGTCAGTCAGTCAGTCAGTCAGGACTTCTCTTTTTATTTATATAGATAGATAGATCAACTTTGTTTCCTAACCAATGTTTATAGGACAACAAGAAAACAATTAAAATTTAGTAGTGTAGGTAACTAGTAATAATTTTAGACGTAGCTCATGTGTCTGTACCTGGCGATTGAACATGCGCTGCGTTTTAACGAATACATTAAATAATAATTAGATCTATTTTTTTTCTATCGAAATATGCATAACACGCAATTTGATCCGTTTTAGTTTAAAAAAAAATACTTCTTCTTTAACAGTTAGCCGACGATGGACTTTTAAATTAGCTACGCACTTTAAAAAAACAAAATCTAGATCGGCGATTAGTTCTACATTAACTCTAATTACTTATCTACTTTTTACTTATAAAATTCATTACTCTAAGTTAAAAAAGACAATGAGAAGTAAATCTAGCGATGTTTTTCTAAGTAAATTAATTTCTTTCGCATAAAATGTGACAGTTTTGTCCCCATTACAATTCAAATTGGATAAAAAAAACAAAATCTTTCTCTTTTTTAGTAACACGTGGCTTCTTGCTGGATTTGTAATAAAGCTGACCCACGCAACTTTGTCTGCGTCTGTCAAATCTTTCTTTAGTGATGGTGAATCTAAGGTCTCTTCTACTATTTCTGCTATATTTTCTTTAGATTTATCTTCTTGAATAACTCTTTCTAAGATGTTTGTCATTTCTGATCGTATGACTTTTTTCTTGGGCATAGTTAATGTATCATCGCCGGGGTGGTACTGGCGAAGAGTTACTAGATGGGGCGACTTGATGACGAACGACTCGCACGCAAGAACACCACGCGCAAAGCATTTAAAGAGAACCTACTCATGCAACAGCTTTATTATTTTGCCACAAACTGCTAGCACCGGATCCAGTCTTCGGATCCGGTATACAGGTACCGGATCCGGTAACCGTAAAATGATGCCGGATCCGCCGGATTACCGGATCCGTTTTTCCGGATTGCAATCCCTAAGTGTGAGGTTTTAGAAGCCATTTTCTATGTGATTTAGTGATTACTTGCAAATAACACTAAATGATTATATTTATTGTTGTTTTAAGTCCCACTTTCTTGTACACTATCGCAGTTCATATAACATTTGTTAGGTTCAACAAGATAAGTGAATATCTTTAAGTATTGTCATTTAAGTCCTCTCTTTGCATATTTAATGATAAAACTATACCACTAACCAAAAGAATGAGACTATAATCTTGTATTTATAAATATGCAAATTGAAGTTTTTCAATGACGTTTAAATCTACCAGTATGTCACCGTTCATACCTACTGAATTAATGAATAGTAAAATTATTCACAAAATTTCCTTTACATTCCTTTCTATGAATCATTGTTACCACTTACCACAAATTAATAAATAAATGTTTTAGGGAGCCACGGACAATAACTTTACCAGTGAGCCAAATATGTGTTACTTTACTAGTCACAATAACTTGAAAGAACTAGACTTATTGCTTTCTGTTATGTAAATATTGATAAAAGGAATATGTACACAGTATACAAATTACGTAAGCATTTACCAGCTATACAAACCTGTTGACACCACCCACTCTGTATTGAGAGACCACTTTCTTATAAGAATAGTCTAAATTAATAATTAAGTTTCTTACCTCACTACTCTCAAATCCATCAGGATTTAATGACGGCATCAAGTGTATATCAGTTGTATTCACCAACTTGGTGACTCGGTCATCCTTGCCATAGTTCTCCAACAAATATTGGGCCAAGTATATCATCAGCTGACGGCCCACAGACTCGTCTCCATGCATGTTGGCCACATACTTGAACGATGGCCGCTCATTGTGCGACGTTTGAACATCCTCGCTTATTTGCAGCACCCACAGTTGCCGTCCTTCCACAGACTTCCCAATTGAATACGACTTGATCAGATGCGGGTACGTCGATTCCCATTCACTAGTCAAATTCACCAATTCATCGTATTTCGGGTACTTAGGGGACACAAGGAAATTTTCCTCAATCTCCTCGATAGATCGAGGCACACAGCTATCAATAAATAGCGCAAATAACACAAATAAACACGTGTGAACGAGCAACATGTTTGCTCCTCTATAGAGAGCTAGTCATGTGCGTGAGGGTTTTTACCGTTTCCAGACGATATAAAAACGTAAACACTACCTTATCGCCGTAAACATGGTAGGCGACACAACGAATAATGTAAATTAATTACAAAAATGATAAGAAGGGCAACAATAGGTATTTGTACGCTTTGATGCGCTTTGACAGCTGACGCATTTCGTTGTACGGATGACGGACAGACGGGGAAAGACTGTGTTGCCAGATTCATTCAACATTTTAACATAACCTGCAACCATTCAAAAAGCCACTGCTGTTATCATCGTCACCCACCACTCTAAAGTATTATAATGGGTTTTAAGTCAACAGACATCAATTTACTACGATACTAAGACGTGTTTATGAATATTTCATCCAAAATCATAAACTTCTAATGTTTAGCCTTAAAATATTTGTACGTTATTTGTATTAAGGTTTTTAGCAATTTAGTTATTATTTATTTATTTAGATACTGAACATTGTTATACGCAGCAGTGTACCAACAGTCCAAAAAACACACCAAACCAAGTACCTGAAAGGACCCGGATTTATGGTAATTTATTTTACGTTGGTATCATTTCGGGCAGTCTGTTCTTTGACGTGTCATTTTATGTTGCGTTTCGTTTTACGCACTATGCTTCATGTATTACAGAAACAAAAAAGATTATAGTTATTACAAACATTTTTATCTTTATCATGATTCATGGGGTTTAGGTTTCCGCACTTAGTCCTTGAAGTGGACCATTATGCGTGAGCCATGGTGGCCGATTATTCCAACCAGCCCACCTCCCTCCAGAAGCAGATCAGACTTCCCGGTCTCCTCAGGACATCCGCAAGGGATCTTGGTGTTCCAAGGGTCTCCTTACGAATCTTGATAACGCCTGTGCACTCAAGGAGAACACGTGCAACCCTTTCCTCCGCCTCCATGCATGCTCTGCACAGGGGACTGTCAGTGATGCCTAGGGTGTGGAAGTGTTTATTCAGTGATCAATGTCCGGTGATGGTCCCCGCCACCAGACGCAGGCTATCTCTGTCCGGGCGCAGAAGGCGCCTGGTCAGCTTTTTTTTCCTTTTTTTTTTTAAAACGCTGCCCCACACTAGGAATTTCTCCTGTATCGT
The DNA here is from genome assembly GCA_949316265.1 of Diarsia mendica. Lineage (NCBI taxonomy): Eukaryota > Metazoa > Arthropoda > Insecta > Lepidoptera > Noctuidae > Diarsia > Diarsia mendica. The sequence continues at coordinate 12,883,755 of OX438903.1, read as the reverse complement.
GGGTGCGTTTACAAACATTTACACTCACAAACACAAATACCCAGACCCGAAACAACTATCTGTAGGTCATACAAATATTTGTTCCGTGCGGGGATCGAACCCGCGACCAGCCCATAATTATTATGTAAATACGATGACCATTCTGCGATACATTTCTGTTCTTTTAGTATGTTTTTGTGTAGTACAGTCGTTGGCCAGTAGGCGATAAAGAATATGTACAGTCATTGTGTAATGTAATATAATACCTTTTTTTTTTTCGGCGTGTTGGAAATCATCAAATAACCCCACCCCGCTCTTGAGCAAGGTAGTGTCAGACTTCTACTGACTTAAAATCACCCATGTTCTTTCTTAGCCCTTTATGTCGAGGCCGCGCGGTATCTCTTGCGAACAACCCGGAGCCCCGACGGGCGTCGGCCCTTGCGGGCCCCTTCCATGTAATGTATATGTAATACCCTTAAGCCCTTTTTGTACTCTAACATACCACTTTGCACTGACACAAGGTCTCACAAAGTTTATTTTAGAACATCTTAGATATATCCCATTACCCCAATATTGACTAGTAATGAATGAGAATTGGAACAATGATCGCAATGCGCACTTAGCTTAAGTAATAAGTATACATGTCTAGTGGAATTTGTTGGGTAAATAACAGAGGATGTAGTGGAATTATGGTAGTAGAATAAACAATACAGACATAAAAATAATGCAGTTTATTATCTCATTCTTTTCTGCCGTTTATTATCTAAAATCATACAACAAGTATTGTGCAAATAAAACAGTAGGTAGGTACAGAATAACACAGGAACTTAGGTATTTCTAACAAATTCACTTACAAATAAACTTTACAGTGATGAAAATAAGGGTTAATTTTAATTGGCTAGCAAAAGTCTACAGAGTAATTTGATACTGATTTTTTTTTATTTCGTTTAAATGTCAACCGATTTCTATGTCATTAATTATGCAAAATATTCAGTTTTATTGACTGCCTCAGTGGTCTAGTGGTCGCAAGCGCAACTGTTGAGCACGAGGTCCTGGGTCCGATTCCCAGGTCGGCCAAAGTGTTATTGGGTTTTTCATCAGGAATTTTAGAGTAGCAGCCATGAATTTGTGCCCAGTGGATGACAATAGGAACGCCCGTTATGTGTTTTGCATTCAATAATAACGCCTGATTCCATAACTTATATTATGTGATACCCACCTGTGTAAAGTTTTGCTAGCTAATGGACGCATTTACGATTGATAAGTCAAATCATTACTTTTTTAAACAAAAGTATGTTTATTAAATACCCTCTTGACTGTCAAGCGCGCTTAATAAGCGCGCTGTCAAAAAGTCGCTAACGCGTAAATAGCCGTGACATTACGCCATTTTGCGAAAATTTAGCTTAACACCCGAGAGGATACAATGCTTTGTATTTTTAAAATGTATAAGGATAGAATTGTAGGTAGATGTGCAAGGTACAATTCTTAACTATAAATATAATTTTAGATATGTCCAGTTTCACAATAAATGTACCGAAGTGAAATATTTTACTTCGGTACATTTATTGAGAATTTAATAAACATACTTTTGTTTAAAAAAGTAATGATTTGACTATCCATCGTAAATGCGTCTCTAACAATTACGTATAATCTCAAGGTACTGTACTTTATGCGTATTTTTGGAATATTATATATTTCTTTGCTCGTTTATTACATTTTTGGTACTGGGGTCTAAAGCCTACAAAACATTGTTAAAGCTTTATGTTATAATGGGGCTATATTTTAACAGCAGTAAATATAGTTTGGCTTCGGAATACGAAAACGTTTGATACTGAATAAAATGACCCCTTTCACAGTATTTCTATCTCAGATTTAGCATCCTAATCACAATCAATAATGACCTTTATTTTAGTTGAAATAAGTTTGTTGGGAACTCAATTCCTGCAACTGACTAATCTGATAAGAAACAATGACCTTTATGAGCGTTAAAATAAGGTTGCTTTAGGATCGCTACTGTCCGAGGTAAAAAACTTAAAAAGACTTGGTCAAGACTTATTTGTTGTTACTCTCACTAGCTTAAGAATAATGGCGAACAAGCCATTTTAAATGAAGTATAGACATCTATTTACTCTAAAATTATTTATAAATACAACAAAAAACATATAAACTAACATGAACACAGTGAAACTCTTGGCTTGTAAAAATTTACCTCCATTTTGTATACGTTTCATTACACGCTAGCTTTATATCCACATTGATTTAATAAGGTATTTCACCAAAAAAATCTAATTAGTCAGTCTGATAGACTTTAGAAAAATATTGGATACGTGTTTTTTGTTTTATCAAATTAATAAAAATGACGAAAATAAAACGCGTCAAAGATCATAAGGGGGGGGGGGGGGGGCTAGTGACGTCATTTTGTGGATAAAAAAAGTACTAAACTTGCGACGTCACACGACTTTCCGAAGCACTGTATCGTCTTCATCTTTTGTTTACGTAAAATAAGGAAATATACGTGTCCATTGTTTTTTGGAAATCTATCTGACGGACTAATTAGGTTTTTTTTTGTTGAAATACCCTACAGCTTGAAATATCCAATGTACCCATTGGTACACTCATATTTAGTCAGTTATATTCCCCTGCCGAACCCTTCGGGGATTACAAGCGTGATGTTATGTTATATCCAATGTTCGAAGATAAAGACTGATTACTGATTGTTGCTAGTAAGAACTCATATCAATGCAGGTCCATTTGATAAAATTGTAAAACTGATGCAACATACTTGAGAAAAGGCGGGTTTTCCTGCTATTATCTCTATAGGAACAACTGGAATCTTTGTTAACTCAAGTGGATGTTGAAATTGAGTGGTTAATGAATAGCTGCTTTACTAAAAATCTTTATTAATACCTAACTGAACAACCACAGATAATAAAGCTTTTTTTAAAATAAAGTACGTTTATGACATCTTTTTTTTTGGAGGTTGTGAAATCATCTAATGACTCCTCCCACTCTGGGCAGAGCGGTAGGGAGTGTCAGACTTCTACGGACTAAAAACTACCCATGTTCCCTCTTAGCCCTTTGTGCCGAGGTCGCGGTATCTCTTTCGAACAACCCGCAGCCCTGACAACATATTTGACATCAGTGACCAACACACACACCACACACACATTGACCATCGTGTAAACTGCCACTATAAGTTACAAACCAAGAGCCGATGCACCATTTATACACAAACAACTCTATACATAAAAACAAACATAAATAATACAATATAATGGCAATTACAAGACAACTAGCAGCTAACAGTTACGTTCAAATTCATTTATTTATACTAAAAACAATAACAACACCCAAAATATAGGAAATATACAAAGATATTACACCTGTGTACAAAATATAGTATTAAAATGTAGAGAAACAGTAAATGCATAGAAACTAGTAAGTACCTATGTACATTTTGTTTATAAAATAAGGCACGTGATGTGTTTTTTGTTTCACGTTCATACCTTATACGACTATAAAAAGGTGGATGCGCTAAGGAAGCCCACGAAAATCAAATTTTTGATACGTGTTTTGGAATTTGCAGGTCAATCTCAGGTTTTATGTTGATAAAACCTGATTCGCGCACGTATTAGAATCGTACAATCCTCTTGAGTTGATTTAATTCCATTGAATGACTATTTGATGAAAAAAGGCATTCAAGAAAGTTAAATGAATTGAGAGGGTTGTATTGGTGATTTTAATCATTATTACTTAATTAAGTCACATTTGTTACGGTCGCGAATCCTATTTTATTTAACACACAACCCGACACTGACCGGCAAATTGCAATAAACGTAAGGAAATTCGAATTTCGCGGGCTTCCTGGAGTAAGACTTAACATACATACATAAAATAGTATTTAATTTATGTTTTGTGCGGGAATTGTGCTTATATATCGAACTAAAATTCGAAGTTAGTTGTAGGAACAATATTGGAGGAAAAGTACGTCTTTTGACTGTATGCGGATTATTATATTTTGTGCGTTCTGAAATTACTGATTTACTTTAATAGGAATACAATGGCATATCAGTAACTAATTAAATCGTAACTAGAAATATATTTGTCTAGCTGCTTTTATAATAGAGAAATTAAAGCAAAACTACTAAATAACGTTTTTAAATATAATTCGTAGAATAATACTCTTTCAGGCGCCGATTTAAACAAATTATCTCATTCTAAACCCCTTAGACTAAGCGCGCATTTCTGTGGGTTTACCATGACGTCTACAAGCAGGATTGGTTTAAACCTATTCCAGTGTGGGAAAGGGACAGAGCTATACAGCCTCTAGCGCCATCTCTTTTCCTCACTAGAATATAATTAAAACAATTCTGCTTTGAGATATCATGGTAGGCCACCTGGACGCTTAAGTTTCTGAACATTGAATCTTTTGAACTCACCTATAAACGGCCCAATAATTGGTGTCCAGAGGTTATTTTTCTGACATCATATCAAGGCCAGCCTAGCACAGTATAAATAGCTAGTAATTTCCTTACAAACAAGCATTCACATTCTTAAAACTATTTAATTTACATACAAAGAAAACTTATCCCATTTCTATCTAGTATCGTTTCTATGGCAACGCTACAGGACGGCACAGAGCAATACTGCAATTATACAATACTGTACAATGACATCACAATACATTCTAATATAGTTTCTACATGTCATTGGAATTTATACCTTACAGCAATTGACGTAAGCTTGTAAATTGCAAGAACTATAATAAAGGTAGAAGGGACATCGTGGCATATAACTTTATTGGAACTAAGAAAATCTGAATGGATTCGTAAATGTGTTCATAAAAAGCTGCTGTTTCATACAAAAGTGCAATATCAACAACAACCAGTCGATTTTTTCTTGATAAGCTATCAAAGTTAGAATCTATTCATGAATGGGACCATCAGTACAACTTTGATAGTTTTTTTTTCTTATATTTTTTTATTGGATTTGCATGGCTGCTATTTTTGAAAATAAAATAGAATCGTGGACGTTAGTGAGGGCAGGCTTTATACAAAACGTATACAACCTCTTTCAACGCTGTTTGGTCTAGAATAGTTTACCGAGTCTATGGAAAAAGTTTACGTCACGATGTCCTTTACTCTATGTATGGTGATATCACAATTCCTAAATCCATATCAACTTACTTTAGTGTACACGTAGATAAGCCAGGAAAGAGAAAATTACGTACAAAAATACATGCTTGCGTACATACAAGAAGAATAATTTAAAATCTTAATACCCAAAGGCACTCTCTATTTAGAAGGCAGTATATTTAGTGTATTTTTTATAAAAGTTTGGAAAAGGAGTTTTAAACTTACATTAAGATTTTATTTAACAAAATTCGATGAAACTTCTCAGTTGCAATAGTTCGTTTGTTCGATAATAGTTAAAAATTATTGAATGGGGTCAAATTCTGCTTCAAAACTTTCATTTAAACTAGGGCTCTTTTTGGTAAATCTGTAAAATATATTAATTGAATCAACGTTTGGGTCGAAAAACAGACAAAGCCCACTAAACGTTATGTACAGGAATGGCGTTTTATGAAGTCTATAAATGTTTAATATATTATGTATGCTAAATACATGGGGCATTAAAGTTTAAATACTTATTAAATAATTTACTTATAGAAAGCTCCAAAAATAGCAATATTACTACACAAATAGGCCACAGTGTTCAGTTCAGAAAATACTAAGTTACCATCTTCTGCATCAAAATCTACAGTTTAGAGAAAAACATTTAATATGCGTAGAATATCTTATTTTTTTTCTTTGCTGGTACCAACATTACGCGGGTAATAGACATTTTTGTTGACTTTTAAAATCGCCAAGAGAGCAAAAATACAATGCCTATAAAAAATTGTTTTAGGCTTTAAACAGCTCTGCAGGCTGTCTCAAAAAGCTTTTTAACACCAATTTATACACAAATTCAATAAGGGTGTACCTTTTGTATCTCGGAGCGTGAATCCGCGAAATCACGGTATACTCTCAGAAGGGGGCGCGGGTTTAGACAAAGTCATATCACATCTTTTGTTTTTTAGATAACTTTAGCTCGCGGATTCACACTCGGTCATACATTCGATGGGTCATTCGGAAAGGCCTAAATTTTAGACCCATTTCAAATCTGAATATTTGTTACTATAGCAGCAATCGTTAAAACGGTCATTTGGGGACAGTTTACATAAAAATTGTTCGTCAAAGCCGCTAATACACTTCCATTTTACGCCTATTTGGAAACCCAAATAGGCTTACGTGGTAGATTGTGCCCTATTTCTTCTTGTAGGCCTATGTCCCAGCAGTAGAAACATTAAAGCCCAATTATACTAAACCAGAATACTCTGGCAACGTTGTATAAGTCATCCACATATACCTTTAAACGGCCTTATGACACTCACAATAAAAGCCACTTCACAAAATACACTACAAGCCTGCAATCATCAGGTACCCAACAGTTCAGACTTAGAACGGTGAAGACATAGAAGCTAGTGGACAGGCTGGAACCTCGACTTCCAGAAGATGTTGGCTAGGATGCCGCCCAGCATCAGAGAGAAGTACAGCAGGACTGCCGCCCACCATACACGCTTCTCCCATTTCCTCCTCTCTAGGTTACGGAGAACACCGATGCCTACTAGTAGACCTAGAAAAGAAAAGAAAATATTTTAGTGAGATATGATAAAATTAAGATATGGCTAATGATGCAGTAGAAGGCCCAGCTGAGTTCTGGCCGTGTTTAATTCATGGCAGTTAATCTCAGCAGAGTTTAGGCACAAGTGTGTGCGCAAGCATGGAAGCTGAATCTGGCTTCCTTCACTCTCATAGTCAGAAGTGAGATCAGGAGTAGGACAGGAGGACCAACGGGTTAACAAGCTTTCTGAGGTAGGTATGAGGGTATCATTACCGCCACTTCCAAGTTCCAAACACTGGGTTAGAAATTTCTCATAGAAAAAATACGCTTAGCAGTCACGCTTGCAAACACGAGAGTAGCGAACCACGGGCCAGTCAGTAAAGGGGTTTTAGGGTGTAGTAGGGGTAGGATACTCTGGGTCAACGTAATACGTTTTCTTCTTCCATTTTCCCCTGTCAGACATCAAGGCATCATTTACTCAAGTAAAGTAGTAACAGTGCGAAAAGACATGCGACAACCACCAGCCCGCACTGTGCGTGTGGTGGATTACGGCCCACTCCCTCTCATTGCGAAGAGCCCGGTTTCCCTGCAGTGGGGACGTCAAACACTAATTAAATAGTAGTGAGTACATACCAGCAACAGCGCCGGCTAAATGCGCCACGTATCCGATGTTCTGGTCCAGGTGGCGCCAGTAGCGGTCGTACACGGCCGTGCCGATGTCCACCGAGGCAAGCAGTACGAACACCAACAGCTGGATGATCGCGAACTCCATCTCTGACCAGTTCTGGAATGAGAAGGTGGAAATTAAAGGGAGGAAAGCGTTTTAGATGGACGGGTTTTATTTTTTGGGCAGATTGAAGTCTCTCTGTCTATAGATTGGATTGCCGACTGATTTTTCTTTTTTTTGGCACAATTGCCATATTATTCCCAAGCCACTGTAACTCCTGAAAGCCAGAATCAACAGTGGCGACCACCAGAAAAGCGCAGAGACAATGATGCTCGATAAAGTCCCAAGTCGAGAAACAATTAAACTGTCTTCGCCCGCAACCAAAATTAATTAGAAAAAAATAGCGGAGAAGTAGGAAAAACATAATTTCCACTTTCCTCCATATCAGTAGGAGGAGACAAACAGAACAGGGCCATACACATAACATCACTTTGTGGACGTCATACAACTGAGATAAGCCCAGTTGCGTAGCACCACGGATAACTACATATTAATCTAACTATCATTAATATTAATGGGTTGTCGACGCAGAGCTATACGTTATAAGTTGGCGTTGCACTTGCAAGGGACCCCGTGGCCGTAGCGTTCCAACAGGGTAATTAGGGCAATACAAGCTAAAACAGAAGAGCACCTAGATACTCCAAAACTCACCATGATAATAGTAGCAACATGAGCAGCGATCAACGCATAAACGCCTCCCGAAGCACCCGCTAGGTACACCTTGGGGTCTGTCAGACTGGTTGCTAAGGACCCAGCGGCCACCCCCGCGAGGTAGACCAGGGCAACCCGCCACCATCGGTGGACCATCTCTAAGGGCACCCCGAGGAAGAGTTGCACGAGGAGATTGACAAGTAAGTGGACCACTCTGGAATAGAAATTGGTGAAGTGTTAATAAATTTTTATAACATTAACTTAAAAAAATCAACTCAGAGCATTTATTTACTCACTATTTCACTAAATGATGCTAAATGGCTAAGTAGCTTCGTTTTATTTCCGGAAATTTAAAAGTGCCTGTAATGCACAAGGCATAATAACTTGTGAAAGTACTGTCGTTGCCCATTTCCCTAGCGTAGATCTCTATGGAGAAAAATCTCTATGGTCGCCAACCAAAAATGATGTATGCTGGGAAACGACTTTTGTTTATGTGGAGAGACTGAGAGAGCAGAAATTAGGCATTTTCTTTAATCGAATATTTAGCACAGCTTTTCAGGACAAAGGAAATATGAAACAAAACTGATTTCGTATAGAATCAAACTGCATGTTGGGGATTTTACAATATTATGTAAGGTCGAATTCATTACATATTAATATCATATGAATATACCAACGACCATACAGCCACTAGACGCCTAATACTTGATCTAACGCACGAAACAAATTCTGTCAACTCGCTGAGGTGCGGGGGAACGGGGTACTACATTCTGATTGGCCCTTTCAAGGTCATTGCATTTCATAGGGATGAGACAGGTTTAAATCAAACAAGAACGTATCGATATTTTTTAATTGTATTTAATAAAATATGTATTTACATTTTACATAAATAACTTGCATTTAAGTACCTTCTTTATTCTGAATATGATTGAATCATGTAAGAACATTCAAAAATCGCTTGGTTGCATTTGCTCATTTTTTTTAAAAATCTGGATCGTGTGGGTATCTAAAATTAATCGTTAAAGTTTCACAATTTGTTAGCTGTATCCTGTTGTAATTTTTAATTACTAACAATATATTTTTTACTTAAATAGTTAGGTTTTTTTGCTTTATCGATAACAGGGGTGGTCATGCGATTTGGAGCATCACTAATTATTTTTACTTAAAATCGAGGAAAAGAGATGGCAAAAAAAATACTCTCAAAAGAAAGAGATGCAATCATAAAAGACATCAACGCGCGCTCCAAGAATGTGCACTGCATACAAGTATGACCAGTATAAGATGAACTCCGAAAAATAATGTCAGAAAATTAATTTTATTTAGATTAAGGAACCATTAACTTACCGATGAAATGTGATACCGTCTTTCAGGAAACTTGAAGTCCGGCTTTCTTTATCACACCAACGTACTGTACACGGGGCCATATTATGTTTATTTTCTCGAATTTTCAAAGGTGTAGTGCGGAAGTGTTTACGGCTCACAGGTGTGGTCGAAACTAATGCGAACTTTGTGAGTGACGACGGCTATAAGATTTATAGCCCTAATGTGTTGACAGACATTTGTCGCCTGTTATTAGGCGTCTAGTGGCTGTATGGTCGTTGGAATATACACAAGTCATAAATAATGCAATCTGTTTTTGAACTAATATATTATAGGTTCACACAATGCCAAGGTTTGTGCAAATACATGTAAAATGTATCAGTTTTACAAAGCGTACAATGAAGCGTTTCCGGAGTCTAAGAATAAAACTAATTTACACTCCCAACTTCCAGTCTGTCCTTAACAATGATGTTATTCTAAATCCAATATGGCGGATTCCCAAAGATGATATGGGTATCAAATGAAAGGATTTACTGAGAAGAATAGAGAATGGCGTCCCAGTAAAGCAATTTAAGTCATCTAGGTAGTTTTTTTTTTAATCTTTTCCCCACACTAGGAATTTATCCTGTATCGCAGGTGTTCACAAACATCTAAACTCACATACACAAATACCCAGACCCGAAACAACTATCTGTAGGCCATACAAATATTTGTTCTTCTTCTTTGTTCAGTGCGGGGATCGAACCCGCGATACGCAGCGCAGCAGTCTAATCGCTCAGCCACTGCACCAACCGTGCCGTCGAGTTTTCTTTCTGTAACTATAATATTACTTTACTATAGTTTTTCAGAGAGCAGCGGTGGCCCAGTGGTGTTGGCCCCGACTTACGAACAGTAGGTCGTGGGTTCGAACCCAGGCAGGCGCATTACTTTGTGTAATTTATTTCATCACCGCTGCTCTCAAAACGGTGAAGGAAAACATCGTGAGGAAACCGGCATGTCTTAGAACCAAAAAATTCGAAGACATGTGACATCTGCCAATCCGCACTGGGCCCGCGTGGTGGATTATAGCCCATCCCTCTCCTAGAGAGGAGGCCTGAGTCCCTGCAGTGGGAACATTATAGGCTGATGATGATGATGATAGTTTTTCACGACAATACGTTACCAGCATCAAACAAAAAGTTACTATCATTAAGATCAACTCGCGTTCGCAATTCACGGCGGATATCTTAGATCCGGTTGAACATAATTGACCGGATGATGCTGCTCTTAGTGCCCATTTTCCCATTATAACCATTCTAAGATTTAGCGATACCAATGCAAACTTAGTATAAACTCCTCATCACCTACTTTTATCGAAGGAACATGGATCAGAAAAAAGTGAAAAATAAACTTTAGAAGAAAAATCAGTTTCTGAAGTCGGTGACTTTTGTTTTTTGATTTAATTTTTTTGCCACCGACTAAAAGGTTTTTATTTTTCACTTTTTAGTGGTTCACATGTTCATGGGTCAATGTGGACAATGACAGCGTTTTACCCTGAAATAAAACGCTTATTAAATACCTACCTTATTTGAAGCTTAAATATAATGAGATAGGCCTATCTGTTTTCCGCTCGTCTTACCTCTCTGTCTACCCTAGTAGCTCCCTCTCGCTCGCACACTTCCATTCACTCATTCACTCCTTCACCGGCGGCGCGGCCGCTCGGCTCGCTCTCGTCATTGTGTCGAATTATACCAGGCAGAGGATAAAAGTTAAGCTTCAAATAAGGTAGGTATTTAATAAGCGTTTTATTTCAGGGTAAAACGCTGTCATTAAACACCTGACCGTTATTTGAAGCTTAAATATAATGAGACCTGTTTGTTATCGCCTGGTGGAGGAGGACGCCAATGTGAAGGTATGCACGTCCACACGCTGAAGGCGCAAAAGGTAACAATGAATGTTACAGTAAGTGTGCGAGACTAAGAAAATTTATTCAATCACCATAAAAATATTATGAACTTAGAAATTGTCATATTTATGAACAAAATAAATAAAATGTAGTAAACTTCTTCATAGATTCGATTAAATTGGGCGAAAACAATTTGAGATCCCAGAGCTAACAGGGGCCTGAACGACCTCACGCCTATAGAAGCGACGGAATGTGTCACCCGACCTCCAGTTACCTTGTGACAAAATTTCGTCAACCGAGACGTTATCGGCCCAACTTCTGGAAGCGACCACTGAGCGGACGCTACCGGGAGCTGCAATAATACCAGCCTCTGATAGGAGAGATTTTACCCAGCCCGCAATTACAGTACGCGATGCTGCCTTATGATCACCTCTCAAATTCAAAAATAAAGAATCATTATTTATGGAATTACGTTTTTGATTAAACAATTTGATACACTGCTTCACCCAAAAACCGGATCGAGGTTTTTAGTATTTTCATTTCTTAGTAATTTCCAGCCCGATTGCCCGAAATCAGAACGGTCAGTTTTAGAGCCAAATCTGGGCCATAGAATGATGTGATCAGTATTGTCAATGTAATGCTCTTGATTGACTGCCAGAAGGGTCAGGTCATGGATACGTCTACCAGAAACCAAAAGCAGCAACATAGCTGTGTGTCTTGCGGTAGCAAAACAGTTATTCTCGCTAAATTCATATGAAGACAAAAGGGAAATGAGAACATTGATATCCCAAATAGTTATCTTATGGGGCACAGGCTTTCTTAATGCAATAGATTTCATAACATGCTTAACCAGTACATGAGCACTTAAGACTCCCGATATTTCGGTATTACAGAGCGTAGACACCACAGATTTGTGTAAAAGTATAGTATTGTATGATAGGTTTTCATTCAAATATAAATCGGCAAAAAAAAAATTTGCTAGAATTGAACCGGTTGGGCGGTATGGATCCGCTTTCTATTTTTTACACCATCCTAGCCATCTATGCCATGCGGCTTTGTATGTATTACGTGTAAAGGGACGCCAGGACGATGAGAGTAGTTCCAGTTTTTTAATATGGGCTTACTCTTTACCTCAATCTTGCCCTAAGGGCAGAGATGAGGTCGACGATGGAACGAGCTTACCCAGAAGAAGCCTATTTACTCGCGACTTAAATAGATTGGGGTTATATGAATTCGGGAAAACCGACGCAGGCAGGGTGTTCCACTCCTTGGCTGTACGAATAATGAAAGTCTTAGCAAAACTCTGTTGCACGCACGCAGTTGGGAACGGTTCCAATCATTTAGAAAGAAAGAAAGAAAGAAAGAAAAAATATTTATTGCCGCAGAATTATACACAATTACACATACAATAAAAAAGCAGTAAACACAAAAAGTTTTAGTTTACAACATTTAACAATAAAAAAAAAACAACTGCGACAAATGGGTTACCACTCAGCATGGTGCTGCGCTATGGGGTCCCACAGCACAGCGCTGGTTTTCAGTGGTAACCCTTGAAACAAAAACGTACGAACGTCAAGACAGATATACCTAACCGTAATGTTACTTAACTACATAAATAGAACATAAAATGAACCTTTTACAATTAAAAACCAAATATAATAATTTGGAACACAATAATCATAGCAAACAAAAAACAAACCTAAATAAATATAATATTAAATATGTTGTCTCGCTCCCCTCCCAACCCTACGCGTCGCCGCGCTTTGCCTGCGTACGCGCTGCCGCCATGCCGGCCGGCGCGCGGCGGCCCGCAAAGAGTATGTAGCGGCCCGCTGCCAAACATTCACCAATATAAGCGCTTGGCGCGAAGACGTGATATGCGATGCGTCAATGTACGGTGTCGCTCGCCACTGCTCGCCACCTGCTACGGTGGGGCGGCACAGTGTCGCTCGGTCTTGTGTGCTCACGTGAAGCGCCTCGCGTGCTGCTAACTTACTAGGATGTTGGTCGACGGTAGCTACCTGCTTTATATACTTGTATAGTCGACGATCTATAACAAGTAACGTGTTTTCATAATAAACAAAATGCCGTCTCGAGCTGCTTGGATATATATGCCTTGTCAATGCCAATAGATGACAAACCTTAGGTGAGTATTTATTTATAATGTATTTCTTGTTCATTTTTTTGTTTTTGTAAAAGGATTTTTTTCAAATGTAGTCTAAAATTTTCTTTTGTCTTAAGGGATCTAATGGGAGGTGGCAGATCATTCCAGCAGCGAGTGGCGGCGTATTTGAAACATCCCCTGAAGGCCATGGTCTTATGTCGGGGCATTGATAGAGGATTGGACGTGGAACGAGCGGAGTAGCTGTAGTGGTCGTGCCTCCAGCTAATTTTTGTGTATAGGTATTCCGGCTTGTGTGTTTTTATGATACCGAACATCAATACTGCTAAGTGTAATTTCCGACGTGCAGCCATTTTTAGAATGTCGTTGTCATTAAGATATGGCGTGATGTGATGCCTCCGGGGTATGCTTAGGCAGTAACGAGCACATGCATTTTGCACCCGCTGTATTAAGCGTTCAGTTCGAGAAAGAAGACATGGCCCGTAAACAGTGTCGCAATAGTTTAGTTTGGATAGCACTAGGCTATCCACCAATCTTTTCCTAACTGCGACACTAAGGAAATCCCTTATTCTGTACAGAATCTTTAACCTATAAAAGCAGTTTTTTACTACGCCATTGATGTGTTCCTCAAAACGTAGTTCCGGATCAGTAGTTAGGCCGAGGTTACGAGCTATTTCAACCCTTCCTATACTTTCTCCCATAATTTTAACATCGGGCTTAGCAGAAAGAATGGTTTTTATTTGATTTCTGCTCCCCATGACCATGAATTTCGATTTTTCAGGGTTCAGTACTAAGGAATTGTCCTTGGACCACTTAGCAATTCTATCGAGCTCCTCGTTGAGGGCACGTACGGCGGCAGCAGTGTTACTGGCGTTAAATGATATGTACAATTGAGTGTCATCCGCGTATACATGAAACCTGCAGTTCTTAATGCATGCCGTTATGTCAGCGCTATATAATATATAAAGCAGTGGACCGAGCAGGGATCCCTGAGGAACTCCCCTTGATATTGCTTGTGGGGAAGAAGATAATGTGGAACCGTCTTTCTCGCGCAATTCAACCCGTTGCGACCTACCAGTCAAGTAGCTCTCGAACCAACTCGTCGCCCGTGTATCAAAACCGTAATACGACAGTTTGGACAGTAGTAACGGAATATTTATTGAGTCAAACGCGCGCGAGTAGTCCAGCAGTACTAGGATAGATCCCTCCCCACGGTCCCGAGCTTCCAGGATGTTACCCAACACATCTGCCAGGGCAGTAGCTGTTCCGCGCCCCTTTCTAAAGCCCGATTGTAGTTCAGGCAACATACCATGCGCCTCGAGATAATCGGTGACCTGCAAATACACAACCCTCTCCAACACCTTGGACAAACATGGCAAAATACTTATGGGGCGAAGATCTTTATAACTTTGCGGGTTATTATTTTTCGGAATAGGCCGAACTATTGCATTTCGCCACAAAACCGGAAATATATTTGAGGTTATGGACCTGTTAATAATCTCTGTAATCGTGTTTAAAGATTGCGGAAGTGTGAGCAGTAACATGTCTCTCGATATACCGTCAATACCTAGGGCGTTCGTGGCTATTTTTTTAATTATTTGAAGAACCGTTGTCGGGTCTGTTGGTAATAACGAGAAACTGTCGGACCCAAAACGGTTACATTTAAAAAAGTTTTCTTGAATGGTGTTAACATTAGGGTCACCAGGGACATCTAGAAATGCCGAATTTATACCGTTTGGGTCGTCAAATGTTTCCAATAGCACTTCATTGTCCCTGCTCACTGAAAGCACATGTTTTTTTATATTATGCCATAAAGATTTACAGTCGCCTATGTTGTCATTTACATGTTTCGTAAAAAATGCTTTTTTTTCATTTACTAAACCAACTATGGCTTGGTGCTTGAGGTCTAGGTAGTAGCGTTTGTGTGCTTCCAGTTTGGTTTGACGATATCTATTTCGGGCCTCATTTCTTAGTCTAAACATTAATTTTATAACGTCAGTTATCCACGGTGTTGGTTGTGTCTTGAACACCTTGGTTTTTATAGGGGCATGGGTATCAAAAAGATTAATCAGGTGTGAATTAAAGGAATACACCATGTCATTCACGTCCTGTAACTCGCTTATTGAATCCCATGGGATTGCCTCCAGATCCCTCCTGAACTCATCTGCCGATATATCTTTAAGCGCACGGTATGTCACCTTTTTACGTAGAGGTTTTTCTTTCTTGAAAACGATTTCACACGACACAAACGAATGATGACCGAGCTCCGCTATATGGTCCACAGTAACGTCCCGATACCGCGCATCCGTACATACTACATCGATAGGAACTGGATACTCAACTACTACTCAACTGGATACTGGATAGGAAGTTCCTATCATCGATATTTAGGCTATGAGACCACCCCCACACACTTCTAGTGTCATTTCCTGTACTTTGGGAGGCGGAAAGCCCGTCGAGATGTCTACTAAATGGCGGTTCAGATGCCTGATTGTGAAAGGAGCAGCTAGCGCTCGGGATTTGAGATCGGCTCTCCAAAAGACCCGTTCCCACCGAGGCACCACTAACAGAAAGAGGCCCTTGGCCCGATTGAGATGAGTGAGTACCTTGGGGATCAAATATGGAGCAGGAAATATCCACGCTAGGTGGTAATTCCAAGTCTGGGAAAAAACGTCGTGGAATAGGGCTTTGTCGTCTTTCTGGTTCAGAGACGCATAATTGGCCCCACATGCGCATTTTTCGACGCAAACAAATCTATTACCGGAAACCCCGAATCTGTTGAAAATCAGGTCTGTACAAGCCAGCAAAAGGTGCCATTCGGGCGGAGATCGGTAGCGAGACAGATTCATGATCTGCGTGAGAGTTGAATCTGCCGGGAATGTGATGAGCGGCTAGGTGAATTTCGTAACCGATCTAGAACCTTGAACATATCGATTGTCAATCCCAAGAGAGCTATTGATTTCGTGCCGCCTTCCTTGCGAATGAAAGCAACGGCTGTTCTGTTGTCGGACTGCCATAGAACCGTGGAACGACACAGATACTGACCCTGGTCCTGTAATATCTTCAGTAATGCTAGAAGTTCCTTCTGGTTGCAGTGTATCGATGTTCTTGTTCGTTCCAGCGCCCCGAGAACGAACGGTCGTCTAGTTGTGCTCCCCAAGCTAGGTCCGAGGCATCGGTCGCTAAAAAATGCGTTGGAGGCACGAAGTGGATCGGAGAAGGACAAGTGTGGTTCTGCAACCACCAAGTTAACTCTTTCAGGGCATGTACCGGAATTATGAACCGTTTGGCAACTGGCATTTTGACGACTGTATTCAGAAAAGAGGCGTGCTCGAAAGTGAAGCCTGCCCCTTGGTACAACAAAACTTGCAAAGTTTAATAGACCTACTAGGCTCTGCAAAGCCTTCAAATCGAGAGCTCTCTCTTCTAGGGCTGTCGATATCTTGGACTTTAGATCCAGGCACTTTTTCTCTGGAAGAGACTTTTCGTTTACCAGAGTGTTCCACTGAACACCCAGGTAGACTAGACATTGACAAGGTGTGAGTGTGGACTTGTCGAAATTCATCAACCAACCGAGATACTGCAACCTCTCTACCGTGATTTGGACATGGGTCTGTAAAATCTGTGGGTTTTGATGTACAACCAGAAAGTCGTCTAAGTAGACGATTATTCGAATCCCTTGATCCCCTTGAGTGACTGAGCTACCCAATTGGATAGGGAGGCAAATATCTTGGGAGCCGTGCTCAGACGGGAGGCACGTCATTTCCATTAATTTTCCTCTGTAGATTAGACGCAGGAACCGTCTGTGAGATGGACCTACGGAAAGGTGAAAATAGGCCTGTGACAGGTCTATTTTGCACAACCAATCTTTTGGTTGAAGGAAGTCTGGGACTCTATAAACATTTATTAATCTGAACCTGTCGGTGATTACGTAATTGTTCAAGGCTGCTAGGTTGAAGATGGGTCGGTGGGACTCGTCGTCCTTTGGCACAAGAAACATTGTTTACACAAAACTTGGCGAAGCCTTGACAACATCTAATACACCCTGGTGTTGCATTTGGGTGATTATGGACGTCATTGCATTCGAATGAACCGTGCTGAACTGACTTTCGTTCAACGGTGGTACTACAAGTGGCGGTTGATGTAAAAAGGGGTATGCGATACCCTTCTATTATCTTTATCAGATAACTTGGGGCACCCAGTTCCTTCCACCGATGGTGGTAATGAACCAGACGACCCGCTCTGAATGTTCGGGATCGATAGTCAATACTTACGTTTTTTGTTCCGGTTGTAATTCTCAGAGGGCGATGCGGCTCGCTTGCGGCTATTCTTGCCGTCCTGCTGCCTGTAGCCTTGCCGACCTCCTCTGCCTCGAAAGGAACCTCTTGAACCGCCCGAGAATGACGGGCGATTATAGTCGATAATAGAGCAATGCATGACCCTGCGAGGGTCGGGCATTACAGTAACCCTGCGAGGGTTGATTGTAAGCATGGGAAATATGCGTAGGCGCACAACATCCATGAGCAGTACCCTGCGAGGGTACGTTACGTAAAGCCTTCCCCTGCGCGGGGTGGCGTGCGGGCTTGCTTTGACCCGTTTGCGAAACGGAAGCAGAACTGCCCGGCTTTTGTAAAGGCAAGAAGGCTTTTCGAACACCACCTGCCTTCTCTAGTGCTGTGGCTAGTGACTCCGCATTAAACACGTGCTGGCACGACGGAGGGATCTTACGTAACGCGGCCTTGACAAGGAGATCGCGCACGTGGTTTGTAATTCCATCCCTTCTCATCTGAATAACCTCCGCACGGTGACCGCAGGTTAATTGCAAAAGATCGGAAGAAACTTTGAAGAAATCGCCCTTCAAAGAAGCTCGTTAACTTTTTCGTTAATACGAGGGTATGTAAGACAAATCGGAACCACGCGCCCACTGTAAAAAACTTCTGATAGAAGTTTGTAAAGCTTCGCGCTGTTTAAGTATGCAGAACGATAAGGCAGCGAAGGTCTTGTCGGCGTGAGCAAGATGGCGTAACGAATCATACGTCCTAATTTCTTCATTCATCTCCAAGTCGATAAAACCGGGGGTAGAATTATAAAGCTACTGTCTAAATGTTGCAAATCCTTTAACGTTTCAAGAAACTCCCGAGGAGTCTTTGGAATACTAGGTTCTTTCAATTTCGTCTCTATTTCAAAGGTAAAATCTGACTGAGCCTCAGGTGCCGGCACCTCAACAGAATTTACAATCGGATCTTCGTAAATTTCGCCACTTACGTTTCCGTCAACTAAATTTTCATTAAAGTGTACCGCGGCACAGGGCACAGAATTATTGTTGCAAAAAATTAATTTATTTCGAAGGTCATCTACCTGACGTATTAATTTACGGATTTCCGGAATCGTATCGTCGATGCCGGTGTTTGCCCCCCCCCCTTTTTTTTATTGCGGTGACGCGGTGTGGATCTTAGAGGACTCGAGTCCGAAGACGACGAACTCGAGCTGCTAGAGGATTCGGATGAGTTACTATTCGACGAATGAGACCTAGTTCGCGACTGACGACAAATACGCGATCGTTTTTTATTGTCACTATTAGCGGGAGCACTAGCACTAGCACATGGGGCTTTCGAGCCCGTATTTGAAACACTTTCGTCACTTTCCATGTTAACACGAGCTGTATATCTAGGAAAGAAAACCACACAAAACCTAATTAAAGTAAAATACTTAAGTGGGTAGACTGAGTACCAAAAGAAAAAACGTACCGAACGGTAACACCGTTTGATTTTTAAATGATTTAGAAAGGTAAGAAAAGCTTTTTAAACACTTACGTGGAACAGGATTATAATTATAAATGTATATAAATTTGCAAAGATATGCAAAATTAATTTACTGAGTCCTGAGCACGACCGTGCGCAGCGGAAAACAGGACGCCAATGACGAGAGCGAGCCGAGCGGCCGCGCCGCCGGTGAAGGAGTGAATGAGTGAATGGAAGTGTGCGAGCGAGAGGGAGCTACTAGGGTAGACAGAGAGGTAAGACGAGCGGAAAACAGATAGGCCTATCTCATTATATTTAAGCTTCAAATAACGGTCAGGTGTTTAATGTAGTTTTTTTTTGTTGATTTTTCAAAAACCGCTTGGCCGATTTCGATAAAAAAATTATGGGACCATTTCGGAAGTATACCCTTTCCAACAAAAAAAGAATTTTTCAAATCGGTTAGCAAACAACATAAAAAATATATATATAAACATCCTAATTGAGAACCTCCTTCTTTTTATAGAAGTCGGTTAAAAAGTAAATTTACTTTTCTTACTCACCCAACATGCACCAGCATATAAGTGATAAACCGCCAGGCCTCCTGCCTCTTGTGGGGGTTATAGATGCAGGCCTTGGCAATGGTCCCATTGGCCTGCGTATGCCCCTCAGCGGCGTCGTAGCAGAACAGGACGATCTCCACCAAGGAGATGAGGATCATACAGACAGCGGGAGGCCAGCAGCTGTACTCCTCTTCGTAGGTTCCGTCTATTGAGCACCGGAAGTATGATTTGCTATTGGGTGCTGTATAACGCAACAAACATGGGGTGGGGTGGAGGATGTATTACAGGAGGATAGGTAGGTAGAATATTATTTTTTTTGCAAAAAAAATTGGATTGTTTTTTTGTGCAATAATTTTAGCATTTTTTTGTGGATGATATTTACAGTGACAGAAATCCGAAAATTAATTATCCCGAGATAAAATTATCAGGACGAAGAAAATGTGTCATTTTTAATATTAATCAATAATTTTCATACAATAGTGATTCATTCACATAACATTATTGAATGAACGAATGCACAGAACCAATTTATTTTTGTTATAAAAATAGATTGTAACAATGTGTCGACAATGGAGCAAAAATAGAGCACGAGACGGCCGAGTGACAGCCATTACGTATATTGCGACGGGATGTATTATCCAATTAAAGACACGTGAAACGTTAAAGGGCAAATAGATTTTAATTAATCGGTCGACAGTTTCGGCAATAGTTGTTTGTTTTCGCCGAAAAAGACCGATATATTTAAGTATTTTTTTTAATTTAAAGTAGGATGTATGGTTTAAGGAATGTTTTTGAAAATGTGATAGTTTTTGGTTTAGGACAGACAAACATAACAAAAAGGGAAAACACAGAAAAAATATTTTGTTAGTCAATTGCATTCAAACTTACAACTAAAGTTAATAACTGAGCATAAAAGCGGATACACGGAAGCTATGACACATATTTTTAAAATAAAAATAGAATCACTTGCAAATAGAAAAAAAATATATGTTAAGGCCAATTTCCTCTGGCATCTTGTTGTAAACAAACAAGCATTACGACGTCATTGTACATGACGCTACAATTTTTCTCTGCATCATAGCAACCACAGTATCGTTTCAATTCAAAGCAATTACAGTCCTTTAACAATTACTTCACCTTTGTCACCAGCAACAGCAACTTATGAACAACTTTATCAAAACGTTTATAAAGGTCACATTTATTTGGCACAATTATTGTACCGAGATTAATGTACACACGGCTACACATCAAGCTATACAAAACCAGTATAATCTGATCGTTCATTGTGCGAAAAGATCTAGTAAAGTGAGGCCAAGATTAACTGGTTTTGTATAGCTTGATGTGTAGCCGTGTGTACAGACGCCAGCTCACCAAGCTACCCGAAACTGTCAAATTTTCCCAATCAACCTTGAACGTAATACTTTAGAGATAAAGTTGAAAATCTCTAATAGAAATTTGACAGATAGTAGTAGCTTGATGTACTGCCGTCTGCAAGTGTACACTGCGATTTTGACAGTGACAAAAGAGGTAATTTAACGTGACAGGACTGTAATAGATGACATATAATTAAGAGCATTTGTGCGCAAAGCCATACGGACAACAATAATCCCTTCACCTTGGTAGACACAAACATGCAATGGTGAGTGGTCTATAGAACATTTATGATCCGATTAGGCCCAAGGGCGCCAAATGAATGGAATCCTTGTGTGTATACGCGTTAATGCGAAAAATATACAAGCCACTGAACTGATTATGAAGCTGATAATTTATAGATTATACTGAAACTCAGTTTTAGAACGTGTTTATGTTTCTGAACGTTAGCAACGAGAAACTCAAAATACGTTTTGAAACTAGGCTGATTTTTCTACATGACCTACAAAAATAAATGTGCAGTTTATACGGGTTATTATATCTGTTATTATTTTACTTATTAACATACCAAAGTACTCAATAATCTGTCTTATGTACTTCAACGTCTTATCCCACGAATATTTGCACACACTGAAACCATTGTTTTTCTGTTCACTCAAAACTTTATAACTACACATAATATTTGTCCTTTTACACATTCTGTGCCACATTATAGCAACACCAAACCTTCGACTGATACTCCAAACGTCTACATAATTACAACTGCATTTAAAAAATAATTAAACAACTTTTTTTTTGTTTACTTCTAACAAGGTCTTGAGTCTTGCCATACGGAAACAACACATATTATTGTACACTTCACCTTGGAAACCCCGGTTTCCATTTCATTTTAGGTTGACTAAAAAGGTTTCCTGACTGGGTTAGGTCTTGTTAGATTTTAAAAGGGAACTCAGGTCGCAATCCCGCAATAAAAGCGTGCAGCTGATTACGATGTGTTTGACAAACTATAGCAAAAACTTCGGCGTTGAGTGCGGGCCACGGTATGCACGGGTGAACTGTGACGAAACGTTCCAATGGACCACGACTCTAACAAGTGGACACTGACTGGAATTGTATGATTTGAGACATTTCCATAATGATAGATGGCTGAATGGGTCCAATTTAGGATCGCAAATTGAGCTGCATTTGAAACGTAGATAGATAGAATGTACTTTTTAGGGTATCCTAGCCAAATGGCTAAAATGGATCCCCTTATTGATTCGCTCTGTTCGTCTGCCTGTCTGTCCACCGTTAACATTGCGTCCCCCCTCTAAAAGGCAAAAGACATGATTATCATCGGGGGAAAACCCTGGATGAGGCTGGCACAGGACCGCGGCGTGGCTATTAGCACAAAAAAAGAGAGGTCCTATACCCAGTATTGACTAAATTCATTTGTTGATAGAAATTTTGGGTTTTGTATGTGGTCGAAGCTCTGTTTATATAATTTTCTTTTACTAGCCTAAATATTTCTACAGTAACACAATAACGGATAAAAGAATAACTGTATAATAAACAATTAAAATAATAGCCTACCATGGGAAGGAAAACAACAATGACCAATTCACCAAGGGGCATGATCATTATTTTAGACCGTCTCGATCTTTGACCGCCAGGAAAATAACATTATAAAAATCCCTATGAACTGAATACTCTTCAGACTAACAAGCTAAACGGATAGTTTTTTATAGCTTACAAGACATGATAATCTCCTCAATTGTGTATGGTGTGTCATACAATTTTCCTGTTATGAACTAAATTAATGGTCTTGACCATCATCATATCCAAAGTACTTCAGTTTAATGAACTGAACTAGAGTGAATGATTTTGTTTACAGTTTTTGTATCCAATGATAAGTACCTGCTACCAAGCAAAAATAACAGATAACGTCACGCCTAGTAATCCACGAAGGGTTAGGCAGATGTGTACCTAGTCAGCCCTATGTAATAGGGAGCAAGCCTATTGCCACCAACCAGACAAACAGAAACACAGAGAACAAATCTAAACTCTGGTGTGGCTGCTACTGATAAATTCCTGATGGACAAACACAATAACACTGCCAGAGCCGGGAATCGAACCCAGTACCTCACGCTTAGCAGTCGCGCTTGCGACTGTTACCCAACGTGCAACGAGGCAGTTAGCTAGCTAAAATAAAGGTGCTGTATTTTTTCAAATACTCACCGTTATCATCTCAAAGTATTTTAATTCGCAATTATTTTAATAAAATGGTGTCAAGTTTTTTTGTGGTTACGAGATTTTTCTTATAAAATGCGGGTTTTCAAAGAAATAAAGCAGTTAATAAAATAAGTATAAGTACTATATGCCTACTTAATTGTTTTCTTTCAAGTTTGTGGTTTGGTATTTATTATGAATAAGGTGGTAAATAGAATTAATTCCAAGTATTTATTCATCAGTCTGGAAGTAAATATTTTGATAAATTGAGTCATAACTAACATCATGCCTGTAATTCCGAAAGGGTTGGACAGGGATGTATCTACATCATCACACTGCACACTAATATTACAAAGGCGAAAGTTTTTTGAGTGTGTATGTTTGTTACTTCTTCACGCAAAAACTACTGAACGGATTTGGATAAAATTTGATACACAGTTAGTTTATAACCTGGATTAACACATAGGATAGTTTTTATCCCGATTTTATCTTCCCTTGGGATAACTTTCGAGTTGCAGCGGGTGAAGCCGCTGGCAACAGCTAGTAATACAAATAGTACACCTACATTTCGCCAGAATTATATGTAAGTCCTATGTGACCATCTGTCTAGTTTATTGTCAACTATTTTGGGATGGCAAAATACTGGTATTCTGGTTAGTCTGGGACCTACCCGGATGCAGCTGAATACCAGTATTTTACGTGGAGCGACTGCCTATCTGACCTCCACAACCAAGTTGCTGGGTAATAAAATACCCATTTGGTTAAACTGGTTATCACTGATTAGACTTCAACTCTTTACTACTATGAAACATCATCGGTCATCATCATTTACCTATCGGTTTTATAATAAGTGCCAGAAAGTAAATTATTTTGATGAATTAAAGACTAAATTTTGGACTATCGACAGACTATCTCTAAAGTCTTACCCGACTATAGGAAATACGTTACCTAACAAACTAATTGATAACAGCAATAAGCTGTTACTTGACACGATATTTAAACTGATAACAAATGTATTAATAGATTTAGTGTCCATAGTTACCGATGCAACTCTTGACTAAGAAACAAAATGAATTTTAAGATACTTCATCATCATAATATGGGTCCTTCTTCTGCTACACTCCCCGGTTCTCTGTGTCCCTTATCCAGGTTTTTTGGCGCGACAAGATAAGATACTTACTACGACACAAAGAAGTTTTTTACTTCAGTTATGAAAGGCATCAAAAACGCCAACCGTTTTATTGATAACCTTAAAATAAATCGATGTTAAAATGCAGTCAAACAACACTTTGCTAGAGAACTCTATCAGGCGAATCCTACGCAGCGTAAATTGTTTATATTAATTACGAATTTCAATCATCTGCCTATCATTTTTTCCAAAGTTGGGGTCGGCTTCCAGTCTAACCGGATGCAGCTGAATACCCTTATTTTACAAGGAGCAACTGCCTATCTGACTATCTGACCTCCACAACCCAGTTTGTACTGAGTAATGTGATAATCAGGAATGTCAAAGAAATGACATATTATTATTATTATTATCATCAATTTACTGTTAAATACGCCATTCTAGATTTTTATCTTTGTTAGTCATAGGTGAGTAAGAAAGTGGGTGGTAGAATAAATGAAGATACCTTTACTTGGCCATAAAATACAGGGTTAGTCATCAAAGAATACTCAATTTAAACAATAGTAACATTGCGGTGTATTTTTAAAATAAATTAAAATACAGTTGCTTTGGGAAATCCCCAACTAAAGAATAATAGTACATTATGGTACAAGTGTATAACGTTGGTG
Source organism: Diarsia mendica (assembly GCA_949316265.1). NCBI lineage: Eukaryota > Metazoa > Arthropoda > Insecta > Lepidoptera > Noctuidae > Diarsia > Diarsia mendica. The sequence goes on along the minus strand of OX438903.1, from coordinate 12,858,734 downwards.
ATTACCGCAGAGGCGCCATTGAGACCCGAGCCGTCAGGTGAGGGTCTTAAGAAAGCCGAGGACGGTAATCATCAATAAACACGTGTATCATACGACGTTTTTCAACACACTTGTGAAGAAAATAATACTAAGAAGTCATCTTCAACAGTTGAAACAAGTTCTGTTTTTTTTTTCACAATAGCGGGAAAAATTAATGCGCGCGCATCTACAGTTCTACCAACTTCAACAGTTAAAACAAGTTCTGTTTTTTTTTTCACAATAGCGGGAAAAAATAATGCGCGCGCATCTACAGTTCTACCAAGTTATCTATGCAGGCGGGAAAACACGGAACTAAAATAAATGTACTAACACTGTTTTAAGCTTTCACGGTTCATAACTATATTTAAAATGTCACTTACGGGATATCTTCCGTGATTTTAATTAAAATCACGGAAGATATCCCGTAAGTGACATTTTAAATGTACTAAGTTTGACGTAGCGATGCATTTTGTCTTGACCAGTGGCGCCACTACTGTAACAATGACGATCGGCCATAGACTAAAAGAATGTGGTTTCACTATTTTTGACTTTTCGCGGATAATAGAGTTTTAGCCACGGACAAAATGGGTATTTTTTTTCTTTATAACAGAGAAAACAAAAGTTATATAATTTGAGTGAAAGATTCATTTATTAAAAACGTTTAAGTTGAAATTATCTATTTAAATTCAAAGTTGCATGAAATGGGGAAGCACTAGGTACATTAATTTATTTTTACTATTGAACACGATCTTTTTTGTATCGAAACTTTTTTTTAAACATAGCAACTCAACCAATAAAATTTAAAAAAAAAAACCTATAACTCACTAGTGAATAATAGCAATGAAAAAGTCACAGTTTGATTATACTGTGTCATTACGTGCCTAATTGCGGTGAAATTATAGCCACTTTATGAGCAAGTGTGTTGAAAACAAGTTTAATAGTCAGTGCAGACATTTTCCTTCGAGTGGAAGAATCTCCGAAAGCATGAGAAACGGAAAAAAGCACCAGAAATTGCTTTTTCTTTGTAAAAAATTGTGCACGCAGTCACACAATGGCAAAGTTATGACTTTTTGCTGCCAAATTATTTGCAATTTTAATTGTCATGAATTAATGATAATATACGAGTACACAAACAAATTACAGTGCGAATAATAACGCTCATTGAAAATATCTTTTGTGTTATTTATAATCGTCTACTGTTTTGCATAAATCTGAGTTGGAAACTGAAATTACGATTGATTGATATCCTGCCGTGGAATTCAGTTCACGGTTATTTAGCTGAACAATGTAAGGCCGACCTACTTAATTTCCTTTTCCTGTGTTTATTTAGGATCCGGAACATTAAGGCCTGTACCACAATCTCATAAAGCAGCAGCATTTTAATGTCACTTGTAGGTAAAAGGGACAACTCTTGTCCGCACTGAAGAAAGGTTAAAATAATTCTGCTATAAGAGGTGGGCCCCTATTTCTTATTTATGTATTAACAACTCAACACAATATTTTCTTATTTTCTTTATTTTCTATTCACATAATATTTTCTTTTCACAATAAGTATCTTCTTTCGTTTATTTTTTCTCTCGAAAACTTTAAATATTATATAAGTAGCTTTCATTATAATAGGTGCAATCTGTCTCTAATTGATACATTACATCAATCATCAACTTCTTTAATTCTTCACTGAAGTGCGATAAATTATGATTATTTAAGAATTATGATTGAATGATAAAACAATTAATATTAAATTATGTAAGTGTTTCTGTTAGATAACAATCAGGAAAGTTATGTATTGTGTGCTTAGTATAGTACTATAATACTTGATTTCTTACCTAACTGCAAATACCCAAGATACTTATTCCGTGACTATGGAAGAAAACAAGAACTGTAATTATTCTGTGACTAGAAAGAAGAATACAAGAATTCTTATTATTCCGTGATTAGAAGGATACAAGAACTCAAATTATTCCGTGACATGAGAAAAATATAAGAACTCTAAATATTCTGTGACTAGATGAATACAAGAACTCTAAATATTCTGTGACTAGATGAATACAAGAACTCTAAATATTCTGTGACTAGATGAATACAAGAACTCTAAATATTCTGTGGCTAGAAGAATACAAGAACTTTAATTATTCCGTGACTAGAAGAATACAAGAACTACTACCCTTGCAATAATAAGGCACGATTAACTATGGTTTGCCTTATTCATAAGGCCTTGAAAATTCTATTCTACAAAAAAAAATGTCATTTACTTAACAATCGTAGATTTTTATCAGTCTGCACTGCTCTTGTTTCGAATCGATGCACGTCTGTATGAGTAGCTATGGTACGTATTTCTTTACGATCAGATGAATATCTTGGGTCATCATTTACGTGGAATATTTGATTACTTATTGGACACTGCCGATGTCTCTCCTTCCCTATGAGAGATGAATACATAATATAATCAAATGTACATGTCATTATACAAACAAACCTAATAGGCCGCAAACAAAGACACTGGCAAAATGGGGGAAATTCAGTGTGAACGCGGTACTCCCCGACCAGACCATGGACCACTTGCTGGCATATCCACACCTGCACATTAAAGGACTTTAAAAACATAACATACGTCGCTTACGTCCAGCACTGTCTGCCAGTACTGGCTTGCTAAAGGACTAATTCATTTTGCTTTTTTTATCGTTTCGGGTTATTTAAATTTAATTTTTAGCTCCCGACTTATCGATCTAAAATATAGAACGAAGTGTCTATTATCATGACTTGCGAGTGCTGCACTGCAATCAATTAAATCTAACACTGATAAACTATGAACTGTCACATTTAGGTTTCTTGGACGTCCTGAATTCCGGATATTATGTTAAATACTAGCTTATGAATGACCGCGGCTTCGCACGCCTGGAGTTTTTATCAAAGTCCGTTCAGTCCGTGGTTTAGTAGTTTTTGCGTAAAAGAGTTACAAAGTATCAAAGATCCATCCTCACGAACTATTGCATTTATCTACTAGAGAGATTATTTTATAACCTCTTAAAAGAAACTTGGTAACACATACCGCGATTATTAAATGACAATTTCTTTTAATAAAACATGACACAATAATGAGTTCATTGTGTTCGTTTGACCCCAGTCCTAACACCCACACACGACAGTGGATACTGGGTCTGGATGTGGACAGTACTGAATCTAACACTGTTCCGTGAAATCTTGCATTAATTTTTATCATTTTTCCTGATTTATTTAATTTTGAAGTTGGAGCAGGATGTGTTCTTCTATCTATCTTATATATAAAAAGAGAAGTCCTGACTGACTGACTGACTCATCAACGCCCAGCCCTAACCCTTGGACCTAGAAAGCTGAAATTTTGCACTGAGGTTCCCTTTATAATGTAGACAAGGAATAAGGAAGGATTTTTCGAAATTCAACCCCTAGGGTAGTTAAATAGGGGATGAAAGTTTGTATGGAAAATCGTCATTTTCACGCGGGCGAAGCCGCTGGCAAAAGCTAGTCTTCCATAATTCTCTATTAGTCGTCATCTCAGGAGTCATCTACTTTCTAGTCATATTTCTCACATCGTAGCTTAATCAGCCGTATATTGTTCCTGATACTGGAACACAGTTCTCCTTCTTATAAGAGGGAATGGGCTATACTCCATCACGAGGGAGTGCATATTGGTTTGGATGGACAATCTGTCCATTATTTTTTAGTCTTTTGCCCTCTCCTTTAAGGTGAACCAGTATCCCCCGGCTTTGCACGTGGCAAGTCTTTTTAATGTAATTTTTTTTTATACGCAATCTCAAACATAACAAAAAATTATCATATCGGGAGACTAATGGTACGGTAATTGATTTTTAGACGCGTGGTAGTCGAAATAATTTGACTACTACGTATTTTTCAAGAACTTCAGTATTATACAAATCGTTTATATTTTCATAAATAAACATTACGTATCGGTATTTTTATAAAGGCAGGGTGTGGTGACTAACCAATGTACAAGGTCGCGATAGCACATGTGTGGGATAAGATACGGATTGGAGTGCATTCTTATCAACAGATTAATATCTCGTTCATCAAAAATTCCGATATTTTTACGGATAAAGTTATGACATTGGCAGAAAACTGCAATTTTATTTTCTGAAGCCACTATGACTTCAGACAGTAAGTAAGTATAAGCGCAATTTGTGGAGCAATTGTATAGTAGACGAAGACTTACTGATAACCCATATGGCCCATACCACACATTAGGATCAGTTATTTATAGGTAATATTACGCCTGGCAAACTACACCAGTTGAGGACACCAGATATGACCAGTTGTCGACGGCGCGTTCGTGTTCCACGCGCGCCTCAAAGAGATGTCAGCAAGGAGGGGCCCGCAAGAGCCGACTCGCGACGCTCGTCTGGGCCGCGGATTATCGAAAGAGATGACGTGGCCTCGGCACAAGGGCAAAGAAGGAACATGGGTTCGGTTCTTAGTCAGTAGAAGTCTGACACTCTCCTTCGCTCTGCCCAAGAGACCCCTCTCTTGGGCAGAGCCGAGGGGGGGGGGGGGTCATTTGATGATTTTCCACACACCAAAAAAAAAGGACACCAGATATTGACTGGCATTAGTAGATATTTGTATATAGGTTTGCGTCGCCCAATTTACCCATTTAGATCCGGCCTAACTTTTAAATTGTACCTAATTATTATACGATCAACGGCTTTCACGAATCCCTCTGGATCAAATTGATAAGAACAGTTTCAACTTCCATACGTCGACCGTAGGTTCAATTGAGGTAAGGGACAAAATACCCAAAATGAGTTAAGTATACAGTTTTGTTCAGAATTTTTCGCTCTATCGAATGGTGTACTTATATGAAAAAATTCTAGCTTATGAAAAATGTTCCTTACCCTAATGATTTTTGGATACAAATTTCGAATGAGCCCCATAATAACAATGTATCTGAAAAACTATGCAATATAGGAACTTGAAATGATGTAATTATTGCCACCAATCCACTTGAAATAAGGTAAGGGTCTTCCCAATCAACGAATTACCATTATAAATTGAATCCAACGCAGAGGTCAATTTAATGTAAGGGACGAGACTACAAGATTCTTGGTCAGTAAGGGACATTACTAACAAAATACGTTGTTGTAAAGGACATCTATTTTCTTAAATAGCTAATTTATTTAAATAAATGTTACATTACAATTACAGTGCGAATAATAACGCTCATTGAAAATATCTTTTGTGTTATTTATAATCGTCTACTGTTTTGCATAAATCTGAGTTGGAAACTGAAATTACGATTGGTTGATATCCTGCCGTGGAATTCAGTTCACGGTTATTTAGCTGAACAATGTAAGGCTTATCTACTTAATTTCCTTTTCCTGTGTTTATTTAGGATCCGGAAGATTAAGGCCTGTACTTACCACAATCTCTTAAAGCAGCAGCACTTTAATGTCACTTGTAGGTAAAAGGGACTTACTCTATCTCTTGTCCGCACTGAAGAAAGGTTAAAATAATTCTGCTATAAGAGGTGGGCTCCTATATCTTATTTATGTATTTACAACTCAACACAATATTTTCTTTTCACAATAATATTGTGAAAAGAAAATATTGTTATCTTCTTTCGTTTATTTTTTCTCTCAATTTTTTTAAATATTATTTAAGTAGCTTTCATTATAATAGGTGCAATCTGTCTCTAATTGATACATTACATCAATCATCAACTTCTTTAATTCTTCACTGAAGTCCGATAAATTATGATTATTTAAGAATTATGATTGAATGATAAAACAATTAATATTAAATTATGTAAGTGTTTCTGTTAGATAACAATCAGGAAAGTTATGTATTGTGTGCTTAGTATAGTACTATATAATACTTGATTTCTTACCTAACTGCAAATACCCAAGATACTTATTCCGTGACTATGGAAGAAAACAAGAACTGTCATTATTCTGTGACTAGAAAGAAGAATACAAGAATTCTTATTATTCCGTGACGTGAGAAAAATATAAGAACTCTAAATATTCTGTGACTAGATGAATACAAGAACTCTAAATATTCTGTGACTAGATGAATACAAGAACTCTAAATATTCTGTGACTAGATGAATACAAGAACTCTAAATATTCTGTGACTAGATGAATACAAGAACTCTAAATATTCTGTGGCTAGAAGAATACAAGAACTTTAATTATTCCGTGACTAGAAGAATACAAGAACTACTACCCTTGCAATAATAAGGCACGATTAACTATGGTTTGCCTTATTCATAAGGCCTTGAAAATTCTATTCTACAAAAAAAAATGTCATTTACTTAACAATCGTAGATTTTTATCAGTCTGCACTGCTCTTGTTTCGAATCGATGCACGTCTGTATGAGTAGCTATGGTACGTATTTCTTTACGATCAGATGAATATCTTGGGTCATCATTTACGTGGAATATTTGATTACTTATTGGACACTGCCGATGTCTCTCCTTCCCTATGAGAGATGAATACATAATATAATCAAATGTACATGTCATTATACAAACAAACCTAATAGGCCGCAAACAAAGACACTGGCAAAATGGGGGAAATTCAGTGTGAACGCGGTACTCCCCGACCAGACCATGGACCACTTGCTGGCATATCCACACCTGCACATTAAAGGACTTTAAAAACATAACATACGTCGCTTACGTCCAGCACTGTCTGCCAGTACTGGCTTGCTAAAGGACTAATTCATTTTGCTTTTTTTATCGTTTCGGGTTATTTAAATTTAATTTTTAGCTCCCGACTTATCGATCTAAAATATAGAACGAAGTGTCTATTATCATGACTTGCGAGTGCTGCACTGCAATCAATTAAATCTAACACTGATAAACTATGAACTGTCACATTTAGGTTTCTTGGACGTCCTGAATTCCGGATATTATGTTAAATACTAGCTTATGAATGACCGCGGCTTCGCACGCCTGGAGTTTTTATCAAAGTCCGTTCAGTCCGTGGTTTAGTAGTTTTTGCGTAAAAGAGTTACAAAGTATCAAAGATCCATCCTCACGAACTATTGCATTTATCTACTAGAGAGATTATTTTATAACCTCTTAAAAGAAACTTGGTAACACATACCGCGATTATTAAATGACAATTTCTTTTAATAAAACATGACACAATAATGAGTTCATTGTGTTCGTTTGACCCCAGTCCTAACACCCACACACGACAGTGGATACTGGGTCTGGATGTGGACAGTACTGAATCTAACACTGTTCCGTGAAATCTTGCATTAATTTTTATCATTTTTCCTGATTTATTTAATTTTGAAGTTGGAGCAGGATGTGTTCTTCTATCTATCTTATATATAAAAAGAGAAGTCCTGACTGACTGACTGACTCATCAACGCCCAGCCCTAACCCTTGGACCTAGAAAGCTGAAATTTTGCACTGAGGTTCCCTTTATAATGTAGACAAGGAATAAGGAAGGATTTTTCGAAATTCAACCCCTAGGGTAGTTAAATAGGGGATGAAAGTTTGTATGGAAAATCGTCATTTTCACGCGGGCGAAGCCGCTGGCAAAAGCTAGTCTTCCATAATTCTCTATTAGTCGTCATCTCAGGAGTCATCTACTTTCTAGTCATATTTCTCACATCGTAGCTTAATCAGCCGTATATTGTTCCTGATACTGGAACACAGTTCTCCTTCTTATAAGAGGGAATGGGCTATACTCCATCACGAGGGAGTGCATATTGGTTTGGATGGACAATCTGTCCATTATTTTTTAGTCTTTTGCCCTCTCCTTTAAGGTGAACCAGTATCCCCCGGCTTTGCACGTGGCAAGTCTTTTTAATGTAATTTTTTTTTATACGCAATCTCAAACATAACAAAAAATTATCATATCGGGAGACTAATGGTACGGTAATTGATTTTTAGACGCGTGGTAGTCGAAATAATTTGACTACTACGTATTTTTCAAGAACTTCAGTATTATACAAATCGTTTATATTTTCATAAATAAACATTACGTATCGGTATTTTTATAAAGGCAGGGTGTGGTGACTAACCAATGTACAAGGTCGCGATAGCACATGTGTGGGATAAGATACGGATTGGAGTGCATTCTTATCAACAGATTAATATCTCGTTCATCAAAAATTCCGATATTTTTACGGATAAAGTTATGACATTGGCAGAAAACTGCAATTTTATTTTCTGAAGCCACTATGACTTCAGACAGTAAGTAAGTATAAGCGCAATTTGTGGAGCAATTGTATAGTAGACGAAGACTTACTGATAACCCATATGGCCCATACCACACATTAGGATCAGTTATTTATAGGTAATATTACGCCTGGCAAACTACACCAGTTGAGGACACCAGATATGACCAGTTGTCGACGGCGCGTTCGTGTTCCACGCGCGCCTCAAAGAGATGTCAGCAAGGAGGGGCCCGCAAGAGCCGACTCGCGACGCTCGTCTGGGCCGCGGATTATCGAAAGAGATGACGTGGCCTCGGCACAAGGGCAAAGAAGGAACATGGGTTCGGTTCTTAGTCAGTAGAAGTCTGACACTCTCCTTCGCTCTGCCCAAGAGACTCCTCTCTTGGGCAGAGCCGAGGGGGGGGGGGGGGTCATTTGATGATTTTCCACACACCAAAAAAAAAGGACACCAGATATTGACTGGCATTAGTAGATATTTGTATATAGGTTTGCGTCGCCCAATTTACCCATTTAGATCCGGCCTAACTTTTAAATTGTACCTAATTATTATACGATCAACGGCTTTCACGAATCCCTCTGGATCAAATTGATAAGAACAGTTTCAACTTCCATACGTCGACCGTAGGTTCAATTGAGGTAAGGGACAAAATACCCAAAATGAGTTAAGTATACAGTTTTGTTCAGAATTTTTCGCTCTATCGAATGGTGTACTTATATGAAAAAATTCTAGCTTATGAAAAATGTTCCTTACCCTAATGATTTTTGGATACAAATTTCGAATGAGCCCCATAATAACAATGTATCTGAAAAACTATGCAATATAGGAACTTGAAATGATGTAATTATTGCCACCAATCCACTTGAAATAAGGTAAGGGTCTTCCCAATCAACGAATTACCATTATAAATTGAATCCAACGCAGAGGTCAATTTAATGTAAGGGACGAGACTACAAGATTCTTGGTCAGTAAGGGACATTACTAACAAAATACGTTGTTGTAAAGGACATCTATTTTCTTAAATAGCTAATTTATTTAAATAAATGTTACATTACAATTACAGTGCGAATAATAACGCTCATTGAAAATATCTTTTGTGTTATTTATAATCGTCTACTGTTTTGCATAAATCTGAGTTGGAAACTGAAATTACGATTGGTTGATATCCTGCCGTGGAATTCAGTTCACGGTTATTTAGCTGAACAATGTAAGGCTTATCTACTTAATTTCCTTTTCCTGTGTTTATTTAGGATCCGGAAGATTAAGGCCTGTACTTACCACAATCTCTTAAAGCAGCAGCACTTTAATGTCACTTGTAGGTAAAAGGGACTTACTCTATCTCTTGTCCGCACTGAAGAAAGGTTAAAATAATTCTGCTATAAGAGGTGGGCTCCTATATCTTATTTATGTATTTACAACTCAACACAATATTTTCTTTTCACAATAATATTGTGAAAAGAAAATATTGTTATCTTCTTTCGTTTATTTTTTCTCTCAATTTTTTTAAATATTATTTAAGTAGCTTTCATTATAATAGGTGCAATCTGTCTCTAATTGATACATTACATCAATCATCAACTTCTTTAATTCTTCACTGAAGTCCGATAAATTATGATTATTTAAGAATTATGATTGAATGATAAAACAATTAATATTAAATTATGTAAGTGTTTCTGTTAGATAACAATCAGGAAAGTTATGTATTGTGTGCTTAGTATAGTACTATATAATACTTGATTTCTTACCTAACTGCAAATACCCAAGATACTTATTCCGTGACTATGGAAGAAAACAAGAACTGTCATTATTCTGTGACTAGAAAGAAGAATACAAGAATTCTTATTATTCCGTGACGTGAGAAAAATATAAGAACTCTAAATATTCTGTGACTAGATGAATACAAGAACTCTAAATATTCTGTGACTAGATGAATACAAGAACTCTAAATATTCTGTGACTAGATGAATACAAGAACTCTAAATATTCTGTGACTAGATGAATACAAGAACTCTAAATATTCTGTGGCTAGAAGAATACAAGAACTTTAATTATTCCGTGACTAGAAGAATACAAGAACTACTACCCTTGCAATAATAAGGCACGATTAACTATGGTTTGCCTTATTCATAAGGCCTTGAAAATTCTATTCTACAAAAAAAAATGTCATTTACTTAACAATCGTAGATTTTTATCAGTCTGCACTGCTCTTGTTTCGAATCGATGCACGTCTGTATGAGTAGCTATGGTACGTATTTCTTTACGATCAGATGAATATCTTGGGTCATCATTTACGTGGAATATTTGATTACTTATTGGACACTGCCGATGTCTCTCCTTCCCTATGAGAGATGAATACATAATATAATCAAATGTACATGTCATTATACAAACAAACCTAATAGGCCGCAAACAAAGACACTGGCAAAATGGGGGAAATTCAGTGTGAACGCGGTACTCCCCGACCAGACCATGGACCACTTGCTGGCATATCCACACCTGCACATTAAAGGACTTTAAAAACATAACATACGTCGCTTACGTCCAGCACTGTCTGCCAGTACTGGCTTGCTAAAGGACTAATTCATTTTGCTTTTTTTATCGTTTCGGGTTATTTAAATTTAATTTTTAGCTCCCGACTTATCGATCTAAAATATAGAACGAAGTGTCTATTATCATGACTTGCGAGTGCTGCACTGCAATCAATTAAATCTAACACTGATAAACTATGAACTGTCACATTTAGGTTTCTTGGACGTCCTGAATTCCGGATATTATGTTAAATACTAGCTTATGAATGACCGCGGCTTCGCACGCCTGGAGTTTTTATCAAAGTCCGTTCAGTCCGTGGTTTAGTAGTTTTTGCGTAAAAGAGTTACAAAGTATCAAAGATCCATCCTCACGAACTATTGCATTTATCTACTAGAGAGATTATTTTATAACCTCTTAAAAGAAACTTGGTAACACATACCGCGATTATTAAATGACAATTTCTTTTAATAAAACATGACACAATAATGAGTTCATTGTGTTCGTTTGACCCCAGTCCTAACACCCACACACGACAGTGGATACTGGGTCTGGATGTGGACAGTACTGAATCTAACACTGTTCCGTGAAATCTTGCATTAATTTTTATCATTTTTCCTGATTTATTTAATTTTGAAGTTGGAGCAGGATGTGTTCTTCTATCTATCTTATATATAAAAAGAGAAGTCCTGACTGACTGACTGACTCATCAACGCCCAGCCCTAACCCTTGGACCTAGAAAGCTGAAATTTTGCACTGAGGTTCCCTTTATAATGTAGACAAGGAATAAGGAAGGATTTTTCGAAATTCAACCCCTAGGGTAGTTAAATAGGGGATGAAAGTTTGTATGGAAAATCGTCATTTTCACGCGGGCGAAGCCGCTGGCAAAAGCTAGTCTTCCATAATTCTCTATTAGTCGTCATCTCAGGAGTCATCTACTTTCTAGTCATATTTCTCACATCGTAGCTTAATCAGCCGTATATTGTTCCTGATACTGGAACACAGTTCTCCTTCTTATAAGAGGGAATGGGCTATACTCCATCACGAGGGAGTGCATATTGGTTTGGATGGACAATCTGTCCATTATTTTTTAGTCTTTTGCCCTCTCCTTTAAGGTGAACCAGTATCCCCCGGCTTTGCACGTGGCAAGTCTTTTTAATGTAATTTTTTTTTATACGCAATCTCAAACATAACAAAAAATTATCATATCGGGAGACTAATGGTACGGTAATTGATTTTTAGACGCGTGGTAGTCGAAATAATTTGACTACTACGTATTTTTCAAGAACTTCAGTATTATACAAATCGTTTATATTTTCATAAATAAACATTACGTATCGGTATTTTTATAAAGGCAGGGTGTGGTGACTAACCAATGTACAAGGTCGCGATAGCACATGTGTGGGATAAGATACGGATTGGAGTGCATTCTTATCAACAGATTAATATCTCGTTCATCAAAAATTCCGATATTTTTACGGATAAAGTTATGACATTGGCAGAAAACTGCAATTTTATTTTCTGAAGCCACTATGACTTCAGACAGTAAGTAAGTATAAGCGCAATTTGTGGAGCAATTGTATAGTAGACGAAGACTTACTGATAACCCATATGGCCCATACCACACATTAGGATCAGTTATTTATAGGTAATATTACGCCTGGCAAACTACACCAGTTGAGGACACCAGATATGACCAGTTGTCGACGGCGCGTTCGTGTTCCACGCGCGCCTCAAAGAGATGTCAGCAAGGAGGGGCCCGCAAGAGCCGACTCGCGACGCTCGTCTGGGCCGCGGATTATCGAAAGAGATGACGTGGCCTCGGCACAAGGGCAAAGAAGGAACATGGGTTCGGTTCTTAGTCAGTAGAAGTCTGACACTCTCCTTCGCTCTGCCCAAGAGACCCCTCTCTTGGGCAGAGCCGAGGGGGGGGGGGGGTCATTTGATGATTTTCCACACACCAAAAAAAAAGGACACCAGATATTGACTGGCATTAGTAGATATTTGTATATAGGTTTGCGTCGCCCAATTTACCCATTTAGATCCGGCCTAACTTTTAAATTGTACCTAATTATTATACGATCAACGGCTTTCACGAATCAATCCCTCTGGATCAAATTGATAAGATCAGTTTCAACTTATATAATAATTATATTATATAAACCCTGGTTTAACTTATCTTATTACAATTGAATTACTTATACATACTAGGAAATAACCAGACAACACTAAAACTACAGGATGTCCTAAATACGCGTAAAACCAAACAACGAAAATCGAATTCTTTACAGTAATTAATGACACTGATTGATGTCTTTTTCGCAAACGACCCTGAAAGAGCGTAACCAATCGATTTTCTACGTCTATTAATCGCAATTTGGTTTTTCAGACATTAGTTTAAGCACTTACATCTGAAAAACCATAACTTCATAAATAATTCGTCTAATTACTTTGTACCCCTAATAGTACACACACATTAATTTAGCCGGTTGTGTTTAGGGGGAGAGAATTTTGCCTTTCTGTAAAACAACATGCTGTATATATGGTATATTAGGGATATTAACGATATCTATACGATATGTAAAGATATGACATTGCTGAGTAAATATCGATATTTATCTACGATAGGAAATACAAATGAGTCAAGGGCATTTACAAGTTAAAATATAAAGGGTTTTCCAATGCCATCGTATTTCGGCTGAGTTCAGTAAATTTGGGACTGGAATTATTCGTGGAGCTGAACAAGAATGATTAATGACATCATGACGAAAAACGTAGGAGTTTTGCATCTGTGTCTCTCTGTAGCACCCAAACGAATGAACTAATTTTGATGCGATTTTTTTATTAAACGATACGGTTACGGATTTTTTTTAAAACCTTGATAAGGATAACATGGAATATATATATCACGGACGGTACGGAAATGAAGGAAGACAACCAACTAGGTGGACAGAGACGATCACATTAAAGTGGCTGGAACAAACTGGATAGTCAAGACACAAAACCACCAGAAGTGGAGAGATTTGGAAGAGGCCTACACCAAGCATTGGATGGCCAAAGGTTGAAAGAGAATGACCAAGAACACTCGAGCTGTGGCGAGAAAGTGTTTGCCTACCCATCCATTTGTGCCACTTACCAAACATCTCCCACCTAGACAAGAGTTGCCAGGGCTGACCTGGACCTGACTCCGGACACAGGTTGGCCGAAGCAAGGAAAACCTGTTCAGGTGGAGATTCATAGATGACTGCCCTGGAGTGTAAATGTGATGCTGCCCCACTATCGGTGGGACACTTGATATAGTATTCTACCTGTCCCGTTACTTGCACATCACAGGAGCTGATGGACGGAACTGAAAATGCCAAACTCGTCGCTATATTTTGGGCTGACTCAATTAAAATATTGTCATAGACACACTAAAGAGAAGACATAGTGATAGAGTAGGTGTCTTATGAACATAAAATGAATGGCTCTCCAAGACTAGTTTTCGCTCTACATGACAAGAATATTTTTACAAAAAGATAATAAGGCTCCCAAATGATTTTTAACAATAGAGGAAAATTGTCAAATATAAATGTCATTTCATATAATTTAGGTGCATTCATGTCAAGGTAGTTTATAATAAATATATGTTTATGACATTGCAGGGTAGGCACGTATTGTGAGATAACGTCAATAAATAATAATGAGACATGTGTAGTATTGTTTTGTTAAAATAACTTGAAACTAGTATTCGGACGTTTGCATAAGAATACAAACACTCCTTTAATCCACAAAGGATTTGGCAGAGGTGTACCCAAAAGAACACCCACATTTTGATAAGTAAGTAGGTACACACGGCTACACATCAAGCTATACATTTCCAGTATAAGCTGGTCTCGCATTGTATAGGATTTCCGTACAGTGCGAGATCAGCGTAAACTGGAAATGTATAGCTTGATGTGTAGCCGTGTGTACCATAGAATCAAAAAATTCGCAGATATGTGACATCTACCAACCCGCACTGGGCACGCGTGGTGGATTATAGCCCATCCCTCTCCTAGAGAGGAGGCCTGAGTCCCTGTAGTGGGAACATTACAGGCTGATGATGATAATGATGAAGTACCATGGACGAAAACACAAAACGGTTCCAAAAAAAGAGAGTTCGAAAACTGAAAAATAATTGTAAGTTCTGGTACATTCGTTATCTAGTTCCATTGTTCTAATGGTATAATCTAATCAATGACTAGTCATACTATAGCATAACATCACGCCTCTAATCCCTGACGTGTATGGCAGAAGTGAACCATATGCACTTTTCCCTAGCTAAATGATTTAGGAACAGATTCAACAGACAGAGGTGTAGGTTCGTAAACTCACACTAAACCAGATAATATATAAGTCACATGCAATTATTAGGCCGGGACTCTACCAAGCGGAGATGAGCAAAGCGGAGAGATGTGCCAAATTCGACCAATCACAGGAAGGGCGAAAGACCAGCTTCCAGCAGTCGGGACCAGCTAATGGAGCACTGGATGCAACTAATGTGATTGGTCGATGTCCGCACATCTCTCCGCTCCGTTCGTCTCCGCTTTTTTTTTTTTTTTTTTTTTTTTTTAAATCGTTGCCCCACACTAGAAATTTCTCCTGTATCGTGGGTGCGTTCACAAACATTTAAACTCACATACACAAATACCTAGACCCGGAACAACTATCTGTAGGTCTTACAAATATTTGTTCCGTGCGGGGATCGAACCCGCGACACGCAGCGCAGCAGTCCATTGCTTGAGCCACTGCGCCAAACGTGCCGTCACGGCACGGGCTTTGGTGGAGTCCCGGCCTTAAAATGGTCGCAGATTAATTGCAGTCATTACAACATTAATTTAACACTGCAGCTATGGTATGTAAACCATATTACCACAATTTAAGGAGATCAAAAGTAATCAGCCAAAGATTTATTAGGTATGATGAGCTACTGTGTAAAAGATTTGGCTCAGCTATTTAGGTAAGGTGATTGGAAACGAATGATCGACAACATGGACGGACAAAAATGAATTTGAAATGAATTTAGAAGCCAATTTTGAATTTAAACAGCAGATCCCCCATTGCTGTTTAAAATAAGTTTTAAATATACATGCTGTTTAAATTGATGCTTAAATATCAGGTTATAAAGAAGAGAATCAACAGCTACACTAAATTCATGATTTATTAAATAGATATATTATTTTTATTCTTTTTTTCATAATTTTAGTAACAGCACGTATATTTTAAAACTCCAAGCCGAATGATAGTAAAAAAACATAAACCAATTAAAAAAAAAACAATAAAAAGAAAGTACCGCCGCGATCACTTGCGGTGACAGCCCGGAAACCTGTCCATGGTCCTAGCGAACAAAGTTAGCTGTTATTTTATCTTAAAATATATATTACACTATTGTTAGATACCTAGAATGCAAGAAATAATATATTTTACAACGAGAGATATTTAAATAAATACAAATTATAATTTTGTCTATAGTGGTAGACATTTTGTCCATCACTGCGTGGACAATTTGTCTATGTAATCTTTTGTAGCCATTTACGATTATAATATTATGCCTTTTTTTTAAGAAAACTTATTTGTCGATCTTCTGGACTGGATCTCATTATGTTTAGCCATGCCAGTAGTTTTAAAAAGGCAAAAGGCTTCAAAAAAAGAAGAAGCCAGATTGAAGCTGGCCATCATAAAAATAAGGTGCCAACGTTTGGTAGGTATAATATTGATGCTCCCTAACCGCCTTATTAATAAAAATAGTTAAACCTGGTTTAACTTAGACTTGGTTTATCTCGCATGCCGTCACTTTCTTTTGAATATTTTTGAAGTGAGACGGCATGCGAGATAAACTAAGTCTAAGTTAAACCAGGTTTAACTATTTTTATTAATAATTAAGGGGGTCAGTGTCTTTAAAACGAACTTATGGCTCAGTTATATAAAGCCTCTCTATTCATACACGAAATCTCATACGTAGTTAATGTACTAATCATTATGAACAATTTTTACTATGGGATCAATCCTAAGGGTCCGTTCACACCGACCGGCTTGGAGAGCAGATTTTTTATCAAGCCGATTCTCCGAGCCGGTCGGTGTGAACGGACCCTAAAATCGCGAAAAAAATATCAAGTTTTCCACACATTTTGATGAGTTAGGCGAACATAATTGTAGGGACCAGAGATTATTTTTTCAGATTTAGGGATTTAGTGTATGAAAAGATAGTCCTTTTATAAACTAGATATTACCCCTCTTATTGGTAATCCTGAAAGGCTTGATGCGATCATTATCACGCAAACAGCCGTCTTATATTATAATATGAAACAATATACAATTGCATAATTATTTACATCCTGCCTGTTGCTTGCAAGCTTTCAAAACCATGTTATATTTATATCTACAAGCATATTCACATTCCGCAATCAAAATCAACTAAATAGGTCTATTAATTACACCTGTTTACACGTTAATTAGTTCAAGTGATAATGATAAGTCAATTTGAAGAAGCACACGTGCTTAGGCAGGTGTTAAGTTTCGACATTCTGGCCATATCAATTCGACATTCTGGCCATGTCAATTCGATATTCTGGCCATGTTAATCCAATTAAAGAATTATTCGAGATGCTTTATGAAACTTTTTAGAAAACAAATGTAAAAAACTATGACTTGGCCGTATTTATCAAAGGGAAAACACACTTTAGGTGCTATAAATTAAAAAGAATACTTACTTATATATCACTTGAACTTATTTACGAGTAACAGAACTACTTACATCAAAAATATATATACATGCTGTGCAAAACGTAGGTGTAACTTTGGAACGAATAAAAATCAGAATAATAAAAATAAAAACGTGGAGATCTAACTGGTAGAAGTGTGCCATAGTGCCAGAGAAAATAGTGAAAACTTTGAAAACACGCCAAAGTACAGACGCTAACCAGCAACATTATGTTACCCGAAGCCGTCAATTTTTCAGATCAACCTTGAACTTTTTACTTCATCAAAACGATAATATTCAGCAGAATAGGTACTCCATTGAACTTTTTTCTGTTTCGGAATAGTTGTTTGAAAACTCTGAACGAAATCATTCCACAGAAATAATTAAAAAAAGAAAAGGATGCAAGCAATGATCAGTAACATATTATTATTGTGATTTGTGACTGATCCCGGTTTCTTCATGCCGATATAACTTTTTTCGGATGCATAATGTCAGTTTCGCTGTGGTACAATAAAATGATAAGATGACTATGGCCCTTCGATTGACATGCTTAGGTTTTAAAGTGCTACAAGGGTGTGGACGTTTTGAACATTGTTCTTTTCCCAATCAACCTTGAACCTAATCCTTTAGCGATAAAGTTGAAAATCCATCAAAGAAATCTGACAGATTGTAGTAGCTTATACTGTGATGGTTTCTGTACACATCCACTAGAAATCCCGTGAATTGATTACGCAAACAATACAACAGTGATAAAACACGTAGGTACCGTGTTTTGTTTATATTGTAGTTACTACCGCGATACTGCTAAAATCGAACGCTTGAACTGATTAACACTTTCGATTTTAACGTAGAATTTAGGTTAATACATACTGCTCTGACACAGGCCTCTTCTATAAGGTGGCAGGATTTTTTCTATTCCCTCTAAAAAGTACCCCCTAAAAGAAAGGGGTTCGAATTAAATGGTCTGCCTAAATTCCGTCGTAAGATCTAGTCAATAAATTTGACAGATTGTAGTAGCTTGATGTGCTGGGGGTCTTAAAGACCCGGTTTAACAGAATCATCATAATATGTTCGTTTCAATTCGTGAAATGGTCACTAAGTAACATGGAGCAAAATAACCAGTGGAGAAAGTATGGGCACGTTTTTGTTCTAAATCGAAGTCACTAATATACTGCGGGGGGAGAGGTACGTTTCGGACTCTGTGATTGGTTGACGAACTGACAACCAAATGACAACTCATTCTCTAGGGATTCCAAAAAAGTAATTGAAAAAGTATCGATATCGATAATTGTTTGACTTATTAGTATTATAACGATTTGTTTGCAATAGAGAGATTACGGGTTCGATTTTGAAATAAAACAGGTAATTATTAAACTTAGAAGACTGTATTAAAAAAAATATAATATATTTACTGGTTTTTAAAATGGATTAGTTTTGAATATGTTTTTCTTATATAATCCTTTGAATTTGTATTATTTTTCGTATTATATGTCAGTCGAGTATCAATATATTTTTTTGCTACACATGAAGCTAAATTAATTAAATGGTTAGTCGATTCTACGTCAAATTGGTGAAAAAAAAAGTAAAAAGATCTCAAATTAGTTCAAATTAATATTGTGTGTTAAGATCATGATATCACGGGGGTAGCAAAGGGGGGTTAAAATTTCGGTCATTTTTTGCCTAGGACGATCCATTTTCAAGATATTATTTGTATTTAACTTATTTTGGTACAATAATTTAAACGCCCATAACTCGAAAACGGTGCATCGTAGGACCATGCTTATCGGACCCTAAATGGTGTATATGGCGCAGGTTAACCCGATACTGCAATAAAATTGGTAATCAAAAAAATTAAGTCCTCGTTCCATAGCTAGGCTACACAATCCAACCAAATTTTTTTTATCCCTATCGTGTCAGTTTTTTCATAGGCCTTTGCCTCCGTTTTTCTGCACGCACGCCACTGCCAGCAATGTGTTCACATGCCGATGCGCGTATTGGCCACCTTTACTCCAAAACTAAAATTGATAACGTCTGTTCCATACCTACACTGGCCTATATAAAAACATTTAAAAAAACATATTTTTCTAGGATTGCAATGATTTAAATAGATTCCAAGCAACGCGTCTAAATTTTGTGTAAAAGGCAGGCAGAGATATCATACACTTAATTTTTTTACTGTTATGTACAAGTTTGCCAGTATTATACACATTTGCGAGTAAAACCAAGGGAATAAGTATACTTGAAAATATAGCAATAATGAAACTAAAAAATGTAAGGTATTTTATGAACTTATATTTTAAATTATATCGATACCATAAACCGTCGCGATACTGCGAACTCGAACATCACTATCATGAAAGAAAGAGACAACTGCATTAGTGCAAATCAGTGTACCAGAAAGAGACAGCAATTATATGATTCTTTTTTCATTGTTTTGATCAAATTGAATAGAAAACCACATAACTGTGCAATGTTATCCCATCTTTTGTGTAACTTGAAGTTGTAGTACACTTTCCACACCATTTAATTGCACAACTAGGCATTATTTTTCGTAATAAATGCTTTCAAAACGGGAGCGCGTGACGTTCGTGCGTTAGCCTACAATTTTTGCGACTGAGCAAAATTTCGCCACGTACGCTTGATAAAGCGTGTGTTTGGCGCCCGCGGTAGCCCCCGCACGCGCTCTCCACTGGTTATGTGCTTCATGCTAAGTAACAATATTAACTGCATCTGTGACCTTATTTTTAACGTGATTCATATTATTATCCTTTTATAATTCAGCTACAGCGGCCATTTTAGACCCCCCGGCGTCTGTACAATGATGCACTTCTGATACCATGTGGGGATTTCTAACACCGTGCATTAAACTATGTGGCATGAATACTAATACAGTTACACCTACGTTTGTAAGACAAACCAAGGTGGTCAGTATATTTTGGCAGTTCATGAAAAACTGTAGGACTGGTTTCATAAATATAAATTAAGTTTTTGTTTTTGTCTGCCAACATATATACTAGGCACCGTATACTTATTCATATACAGTATACATTTGAACAGAGTCTGTAGAAGTCACTTTAGTCTAGAATCAACTACACTTTTAACACCACATTTACAGTCCTTAACAATTACTATCATGCATACTTGAGACAGCAACGGCCACCAAATAGCAACCATATTGTTGTTAAAATTAAGATCATTATAATTTTGGCAATGATATAAAATCCAAGATAAGGACTGTAAAAGCGACTATACCTACAGATCCTGTTCATCAATTACCTGTTGTATCCACAGGTCCTCGATGTGGAATGATGGAGTGCACGTATCTGGCCACAAAATGCCCGAACACAGCCTTCAAGTCAGGGTTTTGCATCATGGCGACGAATTCGTTGAAGTCGAGGTAGCCGGAATTGTCCCGGTCTGCGAGCCCCATGATTTTATCCACCACATTGTCTGGTAGGTCGTGCTCGTACTCTCTTGAGTTGATGATATCTTTGAGTTCAACGTAGGAGATCCGCCCATCTTTGTCTTTGTCATACTGGAAATAAAAGAGAAGTATTTTTACTAAAAAGCTTTTGGGTATTTCGTGATGGTAATAGGTAAAAATAAATAGTCAATAAACTCTAATACACGTGCTGAGGAGGGACGAATCGTAAGTGACTAAATGAGTGATGAATATAAATGTTGATGAATGGAGAGGGAGAGGAAGTGGATTGTGTCAGGAATTTAGAAAAAAGGAGTAAATGAAGCGTAATGGATGGATAAAATGTGTGCGCCGACTCCAAGTAACATGGGTCAAGGGCTGGATGATAATGAAAAATCCACTACACTATAGAATAGGGTGACTTATCTTATGCCGGTCACTACTTTTAATAGTAGATTTTACAACAAGTGCACAAAACGAACCATTTTTATCCGAGACTTTTAGCAGCCCGCAGCCGAAGGCGAGGGCTGATAGTAATGTCGAAGATAAAAATGGTTTTGTGGACGAATTATATTTAAACTCTGCTTTTCACTTCGAATGCAAATAAAACAGTAGTTTATCATATTTCTTTAATTAAAATTCAAAGTAAAATTTGTACAGTTTTGAATACTGAAGGAAATTGTTTTTTTTTTTAATCTTACGAAATTGATATTAGGCTTGCAGACCTATACAGCCTACTATTAAATTAATTTTGTAACAAATTGTTACAAAATTAATTTAATAGTAGGCTGTATAGGTCTGCAAGCCTAATATCAATTTCGTTCATTAATTAATTAAATAACTTACCGTAGGTAGGTAAGTACTTTATTTAAATTTTAATATCTTTTAAGTCTTAAAAAACACATAAGGCAAATAAATTAAAGTAAATATTATAAAATAACAAATTCTATCTATGAACTTCTTATTGTGTTTGGCTGTATGGCTCATTTTCTTTGCCTTAATCAAGATACATTTACGAGTAGATCAGATACGTTAATGCCCTTGTGCACAAAATTCGATTTTGTGCAGCCTATAACCTGCACAAATAAGCACTTTCAGAGCATGAGAAGTGAAAAGACTATTTCGACATTATTACAAATACTAAAAGCATTTAAGAAGGGTATGTGGAATTGTTATCAAACGGATGCATAGATGGTGAATCATTGAACAAAACCACCGCTTTGTTCCAAAATAAAGTCCCTGAAAGCTACCGTAGTAAGTGCATATTTCGCTAGAGATGAAAACAGAAAATACTCCGTAAATAAAATAAATGGCACAAGTTTTGTATACAAATGTCTAATAACAGAACTGGGAACAAAAGCAAAGATTTTGAAAGGAAAATATACTCAGAAGTATGTTAATTTAATAACAATATTGCGTGATGTTTTATTTCTCGTTTATTTTCCTAAACAAATCTTTGTTTAGGAAACAAATTGAATATATCCTAACTAATATTATAAATGCGAAAGTAACTCTGTCTGTCTTTGCTTCACGCCTAAACTACTGAACCGATTTGTGTGAAATTTGGTACAGACATAGTTTGGAACTTGAGAAAGGACATAGGATAGTTTTTTTTTTCGCTAGATAAACCAAAAATCTGCTGGAAGTCACTATTCCACGCGAACGAAGTCGCGGGCAAAAGCTAGTTGAAAATAATTTATATTGAAAATATTTGTGAAGAACTAGACAGTGTAAGTAATACTTTTGTAAAAAATACCTTCAAAGTTGGTTGACTACTTAAATATTTCAATTATCTTCTTTGAAATTAAGTAAATATTAGCATACGCTTCCTCAATGTTTTCGCTATTGTTACAAAAACAATGCTTTTGTTAATTAATTTAGGTATCGATTGCCTTTCCTGTAAATCTGAATTAAATATTCTACTGTTTATGCTCGTCCTAAGCAAACTTAGAAAAGTTTATGAACTACAAAATTTTGAATAAGCGTCGATGGAATCACGAGATTCTATTGCGATGTGCTCGATGTGATTTTTCGTCATCATCAAACTCAAACTCAATTTATTACAATTAGTCATTTTTTTTCTTTTTCTTCTTTTTTATTCTGTGCATATCAACTTTCGCACATTATCATTCGCCTGCCCTTATCCCAATTTATTTGTGGTCGGCACAACATGTCTTCTTCTTCCATACTTCTCTATTTCCCGTCATGTCAGCAGTCAGCTCCTTTCTAGCCATCGTTTTTTTGGTCTTTCTCTACTTTTATAGCCTCTACATTCATACTGTTCATCTTACAATGTTACTTTATTCGATGCTTACAATATCCATCAACAAATTGAAGACCTAGTTTCCCCAACCTTGTTTTCTCTAACTTTAATATCACAAGGCCATCAGCTGCTTCTTGTATAAACAATATTTTGTTTTCAAGACGCGTTCATCGAGATGATGTTCATTGTGCCGAATGGCTTTGAACCGCGGGTTTCGAGTACCACGGCCTCATTTAAGTACGCGATGACAGTTTTCGAAAGTTAGTGATAATTCGTTCTACAGTAGCGATTGTGTGCTCCCAATACCATATTTTGAAATTGGGTGAATTATGGGCTGCTGTGTCTGTTCGGTTAAAGGAGCTCGTGGCCAAATAATAACAACCGATCTTCAGGTTAAGCCGTGCTTGCCTAGGTCCATGAATGGGTGACCACCCGTTACATACTGAGTTTCCTTTGTGCCTCGGAATGTTGGTCCCAGAGAGTTTTGACATTTGTTACAGGTAGTCAATGGCCCGAAAGTCTGACAACGAGTTTTACCAAGGGGTAACATTTTACCCAATACTAATAGGAGGTCAGATAAGCATTAAATCACTGGCATTTAGCTGCATCTGGTAGACTAGAAGCCGACCCCAACATAGTTAGATAAGGCTAGGCAAATGACGATTCTGTTTCATTTAATTATTATCAGTAGAAAATATGTAGGTAGGTCAGTAAAATTAAAGTCCAAACACGGCAAACTGTCTGAACAAAACAATGATAACATTGATTATATTGATTGCGTTATATAATTCATTAATGTCGTTATACAATGGAAATTCGTGAGATGCGGAGGAGTGAGGAAAATGTCGTGAGAAAGGTTTTGAGTATGACTATGAAGGTAGATGGTTATAAGAGTAGAGGAAGACCAAAGAAACGATGCATAGACTGTGTTAAGAATGAAATGGTAAGAAAGGAGGTGTCTCATGAGATGACGAGAAACAGAGAAGTAAGAAAGATGAAGACATGCTACGCCGAATGAATTGGGATAAGGGGAAGAGAATGATGGATGATGATAGACGCTAGTTCCCCTGTCGCGAGGTTAAGCAAGTCAATTAATGAAATTAGCGATCTAATCGACTTGCACTTTGACTCACTTTACAGTATAAAAGTGAAGACTTTGAAAAACCTAGATAAGGATTAATTAATTTATTTTTCTGTGCTCTTTGTTTAACACTCTGAAGATCTTGTGATAATTTAGATACTAGTAGCTGATATAATTTAAGGTAGTTTTCTTTTAATATTTTCCTTTTGTACGTACAAATTCGTTTTGCATGCTGAGTTTACCTTTAAGTGATTGTGCACTATTGTTTATATGTTTTTACTTGTTTTTTTATGCTTGTAACCACTGTAACAGTTGTTGGTAAACCAAATAAAATAAAATAAAATGATGATGAATGTAAATTTCAAATATTTGATATTTAATGAGCAAAATATTACTGTGCAAGATATCTAAATGTTTTACACACAAGGTTTTGTCAGCCAAAAAGGTAATAATTAAATTACTATAACATTGTGAACTATTTATAGATCTGTACGTGATCTATTAATAATACTAATAGTACCAACCTATTTATTTTGTATATTATGTCTACTAGAGTGGTCAAAAAGTAAGTCACTTTTTTCCATAAAGAACAAAATATAATTTGAATATTACAACTCAAGAATCGCGTAAGCGAATATTCGCGGGCATAAGGAAACGATTTTTAAGACGTCACTATTTGATTTTGGGCCATCTTATAACTTTTAGCATAGTTACTCTTATGCTAGAAGTTGTTGAAAGAAATAAAATATATAATTGTTTCCTCATGCCGAGTATTCAATTCCGCGATTCTTGACATACCTACATTCTGTAGACTCTTATGCTTAAAGTTATTAAATAAATAAAAAACACTGAGAATATAAGCATAGTATTATCTAAACATTTTAGACACTAGTTCTATCGTAGAACTGTGCAGTAGAACTAGTGGGAATGATCCATCAAAACTACTTTATCGCAAAGTCAATATCCGGACGACTTTAAATATTAATACGGAAAGTGATTCACCATTACTTATCAAGCCCCTGAAACCATACGCAGAAATATGAAAAAAAAACATATCCTATGCGCTAGTTATCAATCAATGTAAATATGATGACGACGAAGTTACGACAAAGTTATCTATATATTTATTAATATACAAATATAATATACATATTATGTTTTATTAACTTCAAATGTGTCGTATCGTATACTTCATGAATCATAAACGCTTGACTCAACCTGAAACGTTATTACAGCTGAATATAATTGAGAGTAATTATACTTTACGTAATAACTAGTAATAAGCTAGCTAGCTGCAGACTTTGAAACAAAACGTTAATTTTTTGTGAGCATAGTTGGAAGACAGTGAACTGTTCTCTTATCGGCAAATTCCGAGTCTAAATGATACTAGATTTTAATCCACGACCCTCTGGTTTTATCAAAGTGAAAGATGTCATCATTCTCCTGCTCTAATTCCAATTTATTTGGGGCCAGCACAGCTTGTCTTCTTCTTCCATACTTCTCTATTTCTCGTCATCTCACCACTCACCTCCTTTCTAGCTATATCATCCTTCACACAGTCCATACATAATTTATTGGTCTTCCTCTACTCTTATTACAGCCATCTCTACATTCATACTCAACATTTTCCTCACTCAAAGTGGAATATGTAATTAGACAGATTTCTATGACAGTGATACCTCATTGTGTATTATCGTCATCATACAGCATTCCACTGCTCAATCTGTCCATCATCATTCATCATTTCAGCCGAAAGACGTCCACTGCTGGACACAGGCCTCCCCTAAGTGTCGCCACATTGACCGCTCCCGTGCGTCTCGCATCCAGCGGATCCCCGCAACCTTCACCAGGTCATCGGTCCACCTAGTGGGAGGCCTTCCAACGCAACGTCTTCCGGTTCGCGGTCGCCACTCCAGAACCTTCCGTCCCCATCGGCCATCTGTCCTGCGAGCAATGTGCCCTGCCCACTGCCGCTTAAGCTTGACAATTCTTCGGGCTATGTCGGCAACCTTGGTTCTCATGCGGATGTCCTCATTTCTTATTCGATCACGCAAGGAAACTCCGAGCATAGCCCTCTCCATTGCTCTTTGGGTGACCTTAAGCCTTCTGATGAGGCCCATTGTGAGCGACCACGTTTCGGTCCCGTATGTAATCACTGGCAACACACACTGGTCATAGACTTTCGTCTTGAGACACTGGGATAAGTTGGACGAGAAGATACTTCTCAGTACTTTTCTCAATCTGTCCAATTGCCAGCAATTCAATTTGATTCTGAGAAATTTTCATTCAGCTGCTTACAGCTACTCTGTGTAGATCCTAGTCTAGTCTGAGAGCGTCCCCCATTGCAGGACTCCCATAAATAGCTATCATCATACCCAAGAAATAAACGGAAGCAGCACATTTCCAACTGTAAAGTCACAAGTCATTCATATTAAGTCAAAATCATAATCAAGGCATACTAAAACATACCAAGGAATACATGAGTCATGTCAAAGGGGAATGATTCCTAGATGTCATTGATATGAATTGAAACAATTGGTGACACAGAGACACACAAATGGACAATGACTCAAGCCGTCTAGACTAATTTTTGTGAAGATTTTATAATGGTTTGTGTAACGGTGGGTTTTTGTCAGGAATTGTTTTAAGCGTGTGAAGAAGGCCAGATGTTTTGTGCGTAATACACATAACATGACGCCTGTAATCTTCGAAGGGCTAGCCTAGGTATACCTAATAGTACACCCACATTTCGCCAGTTATGTTTAAGCCCCATGTTAGAGGGTGAGCGTGTTACCAATGTTACCATCAACCGGTTACAAATTCAGACTTTTGCGGCTGCTACTGACAGATTCCATAGGGGAAAGCCCAATAACATTTGCCCGACCCTGAAATCAAAATCAGGACCTAATGCTAAGCAGTCGCCCTTACGACGACCACTAGATCGACAAGGTAGTACGCGAATACTATATCCGATGACCGATCTCTATCATAAATTCGTAATCTTTCATCTTATCGTTTTACTTCAGAAGTTCAGATACCAGTGCACTTGTATTAGCTTTGATATAGTATTTACGAGAAATATAACTTTGTTATACGATAAAAAAGTAATGTAGAAAGAGAGGCAACTACGAAAACCTGTATAGTGACCACTGTTTAGAAAATAAACTAAATAGCATTATTATAATACATGGGAATAATGATAAAGACAATGTGGCCTTATAATGTTGCTTAATATGAATCATAATAAGAAAACTTTTTGTTTTATAAATACGAATGAATGCCTTGATTCACAGTTAAAATAATTAGTTTGAAACTTTTTTACATGCGATAGGGGGTGATAAAATTAATGGATCCCGTTAAGAGCGTATGCTACCTCAGATTAGCAACCCTATTTGTGGTGGTTCAAACTTCGCTTGAAATACTGTTAGAATAAAGTTCTAATCAGCTTGCACTACAAAGCGGTTGTTACGTCTTTCGCTGCGGCCGAATAGTGCGAATTTAGTGGTATTTTGCGATTTACAAAAAAACTATTGATTGGACTAAAAAAGTAAAACACTATGACTTTAGTATGTTGCTTGTAGAATTATTTGGCAAAAAAATCAGAACGATGACATGTATTTTAATATGGTTTTTACTCGTTAAAAGAAATTTTTAGAGGTATCTTTGCGATTTTTTTCTATCGAGCAAAGTTAGTTGTATTATGTTTTCACAACACTATGGCACTAGCATATATCCTGAAGAATATCATATATTTTTCTGATGTTGATTACTGCAGTGAATCATATACTTTTACGCATTATAAAACTCGCGTTTGAGGTACCATAGGCTCTTAACCTAAAAACAAAACATAGTTTCAAGTTTAATCGCTGTTTGATGACAGTATCATACCCGGTAATTATTTTTTAAATGTGTCTTTGTGCCAAGCTCGTTAAAGCAAAAGGGTCAAATTAAAGCGTCGTAAGTATAATGCAATCTATCCACAGAAGAGATAAAAGAGGTTAGAAAGGAAATAGTTCCTGATTTGTATTAGAACGCGTGTCGCCGCTTGTCTCCCACTCTCTATATCCACTACATGCAAGACGCTAATAAGTACGCGAATTATGCACACAAATAAACCGCACTCACTTAGATCGCGAGCTTGCTACTGGTTGTCACACTAGCGCAAACATTGCGTTTGACGTACACTCACACTTGCGTATATTTCTCATACATGTTACGGTGACCAAAAGGTCGATAATGTATATCGATAAAATTACTTGAGTTTTGTTACTTTAAGTTTTGCAGTTTTTGCTTTAATTTCGGGACGGGACAGAAAGAAAGAAAATAAGAAAGCAAAAATATTTATTGGTCTCTCACACATAAAAAATTAAAGATAAAAAGTAAACAGAAAAGATTTTTTTCAAATATTGATCATTAAGTACTTGAAATTCAATTTCAATTCAGATTTTATTATTGTCTTGAAATAAAACGTATTTATTAAGTAGCAATAGCATGCGCTTGCTATCTTTTAAGGTCGAATTTTTCAGAATAAAATGCAATCTCACACTAATATTTTTCTATAATAGCTTTAGTCAGGTCTGTAACATATCTGGATCTGTTGGAAACCTAAAAATAAAATTTAAAATGTATGTTTCGATTTATAAATGGCTAACCTCAAAACAAATTTTAGATGAAAAACAATCAATAAACAATAATAAGGTATTGATAGTATGGGATAAACAAAGGTTATTGTAATCATAACATAATAATCATTTGAATGCATTCACACATTTCACACATACTAAATATCGACATTATTGACAACTTGGTACAACACTATTGAAACGCAAAGAGTAGGCAGAATTTAAGCTGTGGCTCGTCGCACGCGACGTTCGCAGTGAACGAAATGCATTGCGCAATCGCCCACGTAGTACAAGATGGTACCCACGTATTGCAAGCAATGTACATAATTTCGTTTCTGCTTGCGATTGTATCATTTTTGGCTGCGAACTACATAATACTATTGTAATAATTACAAATATCATTTGTATTTTAAGGTTTTTAGACTTACCGATGAAGAGAAATCCCTTCTCGAGCCACACTGCACACCTGGCTTCTTTTCCGACACGTAATAATCGCGCAACACGGCATAATTCTTTTTTTTTCGCGGAGCTCCGTTCGCTGTCACAATATGAGCGCGATTGTTGGTCAGTAAATCAAATTTTGTCGACATATGATCGTCTGATCATATAAGCGGCGCGCGTGCCCCGCCCACATGGCCTTTCTAACCTCTTTTATCTCTTCTGTGAATCTATCCATCAAAAACTTGATCCATCTCATTCAGTCCTTTGACTAAAAGTAAGGCAAAGCCAGTAAATGGTTGAAATTACCATACCCTTGGTCCTAGATTAGCTCCCCGGGGAACCCCTCCAGAATTTTTCAGTGATATATTTTTATTCTAAAGAATTTTACTAAAAGCGTGTCTAAAACTCAATCGATCATAGTAAATCGTGCAGTATTTTAGGGTTTAGTTTATATTTTTGTTTTAGGATGAAGTGGGGTGTGATTAACAAAGTCGAATGCTTTAGTCAAGTCAAAATACACGCCCGATATGCAAAGAGATGCTAATTGTGCTATGTACGTTATATTTGTATGTGATAAAGGATTACAAAAGCGTGTAACTCAAAATGTGACTTAATGGATATTAAGATCGTAATCTGTCCATTACAGCATTGTTAATGTGACACAATTTCCTGTTATTATATCACTAATTACTGTTACTGATTCTGCAGAGCTGACAATTAAATCGACTGGCATTATTTTGTGCAATTCTTTAACGCTTTCTAGTTTCATGGTGGTTGTAACTGGAATAACTTCCGTCATTTGTATGGAATTTGTCAAATAGACGTTGAATGATTTCTAATCAAATATTACTCTAGTCTAGCGTATTGGCATTATTTAAGGGATTGTTGATTAACTCTACGTCTATGTATAATTTTAATCCACTTAGAATATATTTGACTCTATTAGGGCATCAGTAATGTCTTTTGAACAAGAATTGTAATCTATCTTGGTTTGTATTGGACCGTGGACGTGGTGATCCATAAAATTATACAATGAACTAACCAGTAACCAGGAATCTTCGTAATAATTAAATTAATACAGTGAAAATTAATTACACACTTTCGGTATTAACTATAATTTAGTTTGACCCAAATGGTAGCTTGGCTAGTTGATTGTGTAAATATTCGCCGCTGAACAAGTTTGCAGTAAGTCATCGTGTTTGGACTGTGACATCACGCATTCCACGGCAATTACCGCGTGTTCAATCTACCTCGTTACTAGATTAGTAAAAAAAAATCTTACATCGATTTAGTAGTACGAAAACAAGTAAATTACAGGTAGGTAACAAAGGATTTTTTGTTTAGACTATTGCATTTTGCTTGGACTCGTTGATCTAGTGGCCGTAAGTACGACTGCTGAGGATGGGGTATTGGGTTTAATTACCGGATCGGGCAAAATGTTACGGGGCTTTTTCATCAGGAATTTCTTAGTAGCAGCCACGGAGTCTTGACCTGTGCCCGGTTGATGGCAATAGGGTCGTCCCCTATTATATGGGGCATAACCGGTGAAATGTGAGTGTACTAATGGGTACACCTCTGCCGAACCCTTTGGGGATTACAGGCGTGATGTTATGTGTGTCTTTTGCTTAGTACCCTGTATTACCTAACCCGTATAGTCAAAGTTACCTCGACTGAGTAACAGCTGTCAGATAATGCAAAGTACTAACTACTTCAATTACAAATAAGTAGGTAGTGCAGACTAGTGCATGATGTGCTTCCCTGTGAGAGGTTGGTATACTTGTGTCTATGACTCTATTGGATGTATCTCACATCTTTGAAGCACCACCACGCTTGATTTTCATACGGATCGTGATACTAGCAATATCTAGGTATTATACGAGAGCCTGTATTTTTTTTCTGAAATAGGGAGCGCTACTCTTGACCTCTATCTTTTTCTAAGGGCAGAGATAAGGCCGACGATGAAACGAGCTAACCCAGAAAAAGCCTATTTACTCGCGACTTAAATAATTCGAGGGACCTACAAGGAAAAATGTGTAACCCAATATCCTGATTTCAAAGTGTAATCGGGAATAATTAGCCAATTACTAATTAATCATGAACTTGGAAGGTCGCTCTCAAAAGAGGAAAAAATACAGTTATAGTTTGCTTTATCATTATCAAACGTCATTTGGGTGAGTCACGAAGGAAAAAGGTTTTTACGTAGCGGACACAAATCACTTTTGTCTTTAACACCAATTGCAATGCCATGAACGTGTCTTGGCATGTCACCAAGATCAATGTGGGATGTCTCTTGTAAGATATCGTCACATCAAAGTTTAGTGACCTCGTTAGTACTAAAGTAGGTGAAAAACTTGATTAAGATACCGATGACGTAGTAGGTACACAGAACCAGTTTTTGACAGGAAAAGTGAATGACCAGTGATACCTTGAGATGGAAGTGGAATCAATGACATATAAAAATTTGTTCGATCGTACTCCGGTAATTGTGTAGACGAAGCCAAAAGCGTATAAGGATCGTAGTAGGTGATGTTCTGCAGTTTCTGCCTGTAGGTAACTATGTGGAAGTGTGGTTTTTCTGCAGATTCTACCGTTATCATCATCTTCCGGTACTTGACTCATTCTACTTGGAGTCAACTCAAAACACTTTTTTCTTCCATTCTCCGCTGTCAGAAGTCACGGCATTATTTACACTTTTCCCTTTCATATCGTTCTTACAAAACCATCCATCATTTCTTTGGCCTTCTTCTACCTCCCCATTCATCAAAATTTATATCAGATTCTACTGTCTTATAAGAAGTTTATTTTTTTTAGATAAAACCTGTATTGGCATGATTAACATTATCATGTAACATGCACTATTACCGGAATAATTAAGACAAGACTTTTAACTACAGTTAATTCAACGGTTTAACATCTAATTGATATTTCCACTAACTTTTCAAGTACGCCTTGTATAATAATATAAGAAGCATGACAAGATAATTATGTAAATAAACATACCTAACAAACAATCTTAAATCTTCTTTACATAATGTTAGTAAGCTGCCATAAAACTATTTACAATTTAGATAGAAAGACTCATAAAGATGGTCCATTATTTACAAGATACAGCGTCTGTAGGCCGAAACGCCGACGCAAACGTTATTATAATTTGAATAATATTGAACAGACTGGGATTTGCATTGAGTGCGTACGTAGAAACCCTACTTAACGAAATCTGGAACACAAGAAGTGGAATGAAAAGACTCGTACAGGAATACGGTTGCCGACGATGATAAAAGTAATTACTTATGACATTCTACGACCAGCATAATTTTGAATTTTAACTCATCAGACCATGCTTTCGATTACACGATTTTTTTCTTTTTACCGTTTGACAATTATCGAACTCCACGCGGGGGAAGGCGCGGTCATGACCTAGTCAAACATATTTTGTTGAAGCTTAGAAAATGCTAATAGGAAAATTGTTAATCTATTCATAAATGTTATCGTTAAGCGTAATAATCAACGCGAAGTTTACATAAATTGCATAACGAAGAGGGAAATACCCAGATCTACTTGAAAACAGAATGACTAAAGTTGTGTCTTTTGAATACGTAATAAAAATTGGCAACGAGTACAATTTATTGTTTGAAAATACCAATGATTCATCATCAATGGAATTACTCAGTACATCAGAAACTATTTCTATTCTTTGGTTTCATAATGTGTGGTATAGACGGACGGTAGTGTTCGTCTGTTTCTTGGTCTCGTTACCGCTCGCTAAACCGAACGAATAAGGCCAAAGAAAGCTTGCTAAATCCAGTCTTTGGCTCGGTCTGTAGACACTGTAGTCAGCATAATCGTGACTGTAGAGTTTTCCTTCAAGCATGTTTGAATCATCTTCAAGTCAATCAGTTATTTGAATTCGATACGCTATAGACATCTTGTCGTCATGGTCAATTTTATTGCGAAAATCTTTTAGGTCTTTCTTACGAATCTCTGCATCAATAGTATCTGCGGCATTAGCTATCAGCTGTTGTTTTTAACATAAGAACATCAAATTATGAACAAGGACGCAGATGTCATCACAATCTCTTATATCATCAATCTCGTGTTCTCACCCTCCATCTTTTTCCATTGTTTTAGTCATTATCAGTCAGTTATCGGTCATGAAAACACTATATTATGCTTAGTAAATATTTGGTGACGCAACGCAGACTCTATGAATGAAAATAATCGTGTTCTTGCATTAAATTACGCTACGCCGGTACTGCAGTTATTTATTGGTCGTAAATATTTTGTAGATATAGGTCTCAGACCAAGAAAAAAAGAATATAGGTACCTACGCAAGAGAGTGCCGATAAATATGTAGGAACATGTGGTACCTACGTAATAATAATATTACATTGCTCTCTGGCATAGTTATTTTATCCAGATTTAAGAATGTGTATTGTATTGTACTCTATCACATAAACAACTCGAATTGAAGGCATAAATTATGAGATACCTGCATATTTGTAATGTGATTCATTAATTAGGACATGTGAAGTAAAAACTCATAAATTGTGAATCAGACGGGAAGGAAGTCGCCGTCGTCTTTTCACAATCGGATATAGGTATAAGCGTTGCCGCGTTGGCGCAAATTGCTTGGATTTGGCCATTCAGCATCATCATCGTCATTTCAGCCGAAAGATGTCGCCGTCCCATAATGGACATTGGCCGCCCCCAAGTGTCGCCACATTGATAGGTCTCGTGCGTCTCGCATCCAGCGAATCCCCTTTGGCCATTGGATTTCCAAAATTCTTATATACACTTCTGGACACATCTATTGGCCCACCCTAGAGTTTAGGTTTCGATGGCCCCTACCGAAATATGATTGCTAGATTGAACAAAAACTGTTGATGCAGTTTTAAACCTGATACATTTTACCATCTTTTTCGATCGTATTGTTTTAAATTTGAATTCAGAATACCATACGACATGGAGCTACGCCTAACAAGTCGGATATGCGCCTTGTTAACGGCAATTGATTTTTGAATAAAAAACATGTTTTATCAAATAAAGGTTTAATTTAATAACGCGTGTTGCCATGGGCATCTACCACAGCTCTCATACGATCAGTCATAGAGTTTATCAACCGCTCTATGAAATTTTGAGGGATCATCTCCCATTCCTTTTCTATGGCAGTTTTCAACTCCTGCATCGTCTGGGCAACTGGCTGACGAGCCCTAACACGTCTTTTTAGCTCGTCCCACATGTGCTCAATGGGGTTCATGTCTGGGCTTCTGGCTGGCCAGTCCATAACTGTGATGTTCACATCCCGAAGATATTCCCTGACGATGCCGGCCGCATGGGCTCTTGCATTATCATGCATAAAAAGGAATTTTGGGCCCACATAGTCCGCGTATGGTATCACGTGAGGTTCTAAACACTCACGAATGTACCTTTCAGCATTTAATGTTGGCAGCCGTGGTCCTGTAACAACCTCAAGTTGAGTTTTGCCGCTCGCGGATATACCGCCCCAGACAGTCCATGAGCCACCGCCATAAGCAACCCTCTCTTCAAAGCAGCATTGTGCGAAACGCTCTCCCTTACGTCGGTAGACCTTCTTCCTTCCATCATTGCCATGTAACACAATTTTAGACTCATCAGAAAAGAGTACACGGCTCCAATCTTGTTGTGTCCAATTTAAATGACTGCGTGCGAAATGAAGGCGCGCTGTTCGGTGGGCTCGCGTTAGTTTGGGCCCATTAGCTGGCTTGTGTGGTACCATATCGCGTTCTTTTAACCTTCTCCGAACAGTTCGAGCGCTCACAGATACTCCGTGGAAGTCGCGAAGTTGGTTTTGTATCTCAATGGAGGTAAGGTGACGATTTCTCAAGCTGGTCGTCACGATGAATCGATCCTGCCTTTCAGTTGTGACCCGAGATAGTGGCCTTCCTTGGCGACGAACAAAGCCGCCAGTCTCTAGGTACCTCCGATAAACATTTCGGACCGCAGATCGACTTAAATTAAGTTGAGCACTCACGTTTCTTTGGCTGTGTCCGGCCTGAATAAGTGCCACAGCTTGGGCAGCGACTTCAAGTGAAGTATCCATAGATTATAGATAGAACCTCACCTTAATGTTAAGAATAAGTAATGTTTGTTGCAAAACCAAAGATATCAATCACTTTTTCAAGAATTAAATCCAAGTAAACCAATAAAACCAAGTTTTCTTAGTATTCGATTGTTTGATATCAACAAACAGGCTCCAAATTGTCTTTTGTTTCTTTAAATTCTGTGTTCGAAATTCAAAAAAAGACTATTGAATGAAATTGTGAATGTGCCAGGTTCAAAACTGCATAAAAACTTTTTGCTCGACCTAATATAAAATTTTAGCTAGGACCAAACGAAACTGAAAATACAAGGTGGGCCAATAGATGTGTCCAGAAGTGTATAATATAATACGCACGGGACCGGTCCTATTATGCTTAATATTAGCATAATACTCGTAGGAGGAGGCCCGACATACAAGTTAGAATTTGCTGAGTTCAAAAAAATATTTCGCTACAAGAAAAATTCGGTCGATTTTAACGATGACGTGACGCGATGGCTCAAAATGTTAACGATTGTTTGCAGAGATCAATATTCACTTAATCGTTAGTAAACCAGATTCATATAGAATACCAAGTTGGCGGAGAATAGGTACATGTTTTATGGTAATTTTCCGAGGAAAACCTGTTAAATTAATATGTAGATAGTTAAGTTGGATTATCCAACTTGTATCCAGCTTTGATAGGTACATCACATCTTGCTAGAGGGTTGGTTCTACCACTGCTTTTTCCAGCTAAAACAATTTATGTCATTTGGATAAATTTTAATCATTTCATCAATTTCAATTTATGTCATTTTGACTGGCCTGTTGGTCTAGTGGTTAGTGACCCTAACTGCTATGCCGGAGGTCGTGGGTTCGATTCCCACCCAGGACAAATGTTTGTGTGATGAGCACGATCATTTGTTCTGTGTCTGGGTGTAATTTATCTATAATATGTATGTATTTAGAAATATATAAGTATGTTTATCAGTTGTCTAGTACCCATAACACAAGCTCTGCTTAGCTTGGGACTAGATGGCGTTGTGTGATAGTTGTGGAATATTATTATTATTATATTATTATTATTATAAATAGTTTATAGTTTTTATATGAGTAAGATCCCCATAGGAATGCTTTTGTCGAAATTGCAAAGCTTTAAGAGACGAGCTTACACAGGAAACTAAATTGAGCAATTCTGGGCAATTCTGTCAAGATGCATATCGGCAAAACCGAACAATTTACGGCAGTTTCAAGTTTGTGTGTGAATTTTCAAAAGGGCAGTTTTACTTGATCTTGTGAGCTCACCTCTATTTCGGTACCTAAGTAGATAGATCTAATTTGATTCTGTCTGCTCCATTAGAATTCCCGATTCAAGACCTTGACATTAAAAGTAAAACGCTGACGAACGTTGGTACAATTTAACGATATAGG
The DNA here is from genome assembly GCA_949316265.1 of Diarsia mendica. Lineage (NCBI taxonomy): Eukaryota > Metazoa > Arthropoda > Insecta > Lepidoptera > Noctuidae > Diarsia > Diarsia mendica. Next base: position 12,821,969 of record OX438903.1, on the reverse strand, counting down.
TAGTGCTCCCCAATTTTATCGTCCATTCTGTTTAATTGAGAGTGTCGTATTTTATGAGCCAATTGTTTAGTTTTGCTTCATTATATTTTAGTAGACCGCACTGCTTAAACACTATAAAATAAAGTACCTACATAACATGTGAATTATGCTTTAGCGTTCGTTTTTGTGTAGCATCTCGCAGGTCAACCGGAGAGGATGTCAGCTGGCTAACCGGGCTATCCTGTGCCTTGAGTGTAAGGTCTTCAGCCAGGATACACAAACTAAGCCACTACTGGTAGAGTGCTGTGGAGCACGAGTCTCGGCTTAGGGCGTCGCTGGGGGAGGACAGCAAGGAGACAGGCTGTGTCTTATCCCGTGTGGGACTAATTTATTATTTGAGGAAGTTGAGTTTTCAGTTCGGAACTTCGGACTAAAAAGTTTTTCAAAGTCTGTGTTTACACTTATATGATACAATGTATGAAGCATTCAAGATTCAGCAATTTGAACAATCTTGAAAATCTTTGAGAATCTACAAATATATCCAGTACTAATTTTGTAGACAATGGGCCTTGGCATAGACAGGAGATTTCATTTTCAGTGACGTATTTCTACGATTAAAAATTTGCTCATAAAGCCGATATGCTGAAGTGGGACTGAACTAGCCACGTCTGCCGTAGGTATGCCTAATGATCTGTGGGCCAAAATCGCCACTTTCTGGAGCCCTGACACAGCCAGAGAGCGTCTGTCTGGTCGCGGCAGACATCGTAGAAGACGGCGGAACGATCTGGACAAGACTAGAGACCAGTGGTACTCATTGGTCTTGGATCAAAACAACTGGAAGTTACGGGGAGTGACCTTTGCCCACCAGTAGAATGATGCAGGCTAAAAGTATCAGTCTCAAATGTTTCAGATTTTATCATTTGTACTATTATTTATCATTAATCTAACCCATTTACTGGTAGGTTCCTAATTGGGGGTGAGTGCTCTCATATCGTAAAACATAATGTCATGAAGATAGTAGGTATCCTTCCTTACATAGTATAAAACAAAGTCGCGTCTGTTTGTTTGTTTGTTTGTCTGTATGCTTAAATCTTTAAAACTACGCAACGGATTTTGATGCGGTTTTTTTTAATAGATAGAGTGATTCAAGAGGAAGGTTTTAATACCTTTTTTGTACCCGTGCGAAGCCGGGGCGGGTCACTAGTTATAAATATTTTATATTTCATGGCTTGAACCTGTGCCAATACTAAAGCTACTACCTACAGTACGAAAATAGAGTAAGGAAGAGGTGTACACTGTACACAAATAATGGAAATGTGCAACTACATAGATTTTATTAAATACTAGTGACCCGCCCCGGCTTCGCACGGGTACAAAAAAGGTATTAAAACCTTCCTCTTGAATCACTCTATCTATTAAAAAAAACCGCATCAAAATCCGTTGCGTAGTTTTAAAGATTTAAGCATACAGACAAACAAACAAACAAACAGACGCGACTTTGTTTTATACTATGTAAGGATGTGTCATTGAGCAAAAAAACTGGATATTTATGTTGGTAGTATAAGGTCGCCTTTAAATTAGGGCGTTAGCAGCGCGGCAGTCGCGCGACTATAAACAATTATCAACGGGTTGTTACGGCTGTTCTTATAAAAATGTATTGCAGCCGCGCGACTGCCGCGCTGCTAACGCCCTAATTTGAAGGTGCCCTTACGGCTGTTCTTATAAAAATGTATTGCAGCCACGCGACTGCCGCGCTGCTAACGCCCTAATTTGAAGGCACGGAGGCACCCTAAGTGTGAATTTATGTGTCTCTGAAATCTCACCATTTTCCTCATCAGAACTTTTGAGTTGAATGTCTCATTTTATCCATATGACCTTGTGACTAGCTATACTATCTATAGACAATAGTCTTTAAATATTTTATGTCTCAGTAGAGCACTAACTCATTAATTTATGTTTCAGTTGGTTACAAATTAGGCCTCATAAAATAATTTATACAACAAATTAACAAGTCATTATTAGGACTTTATTCATGTTTACTTTCTGCTATCTGCAGGCGCAATTAGCTTTGCTTTTTATCGTAATCAGCCTATAATGTTCCCACTGCAGGGATGCAGGCCTCGTCTCTAGGAGAGGGATGGAATCCACCACGCATGCCCAGTGCGGGTTGGTAGATGTCACATGTCTTCGAATTTTTTGTTTTAATTAGGATAACTTCTCACAATGTTTTTCTTCACTGTTGATAGCAGTGGTGATGAAATAAATAACACAAAGTAATGCAAACAATAAGTACTGTTACTTATACATGTACTTGCCAGCGAAGCATGGAACGAAGCATGATGGGGAAAAGAAAAATAGATAAAATCAACCACAGCAATATTAGGAAAGCTACAAAGACCCAAGATGTAGTATTAAAAGTAAGAAAACTTAAGTGGAAATGGGCTGGCCATGTAATTAGGGGAGAAGAGAAATGGAATAAAACGATAACATTATGGTACCCAAGAGAGGGAAAGAGGAAAAAGGGGAAACCATTCAGAAGATGGGAAGATGATGTTGTTAAAACAGCTGGAAAAACATGGACGAGACTGGCGCGGGAGAGAGAAGATTGGAGAGTGTTGGAGGAGGCCTTTGCCAAGGGGCACACAGATTAAAAAAAAAAAAAAATAATAATAATATTATAATAAACTGAAAAAGGGCTTTAAAAAAAATAAAAACTTATACATGTAGTTCGCATTACTTTGTGTTATTTTGTTCTTAAGTTATTTTCTGTTCGTAAGTTATTTTCAGTCAACTTTGGCCCATTGAGGCAAACCTAGCTAGTTTTGGCTTCAGCTAGTTAGCTTTGGTTTTTATTCAGTTATCAGTGAGTTTAGTTACATACGAAATGTTACTCATAGAAAAAGAAAGGATGAATACACCTACTCACAAAAAAATGTTATGAGTATGAGTAACCATTTACATTGTTGTCTCATATTGCACAATATAAATTGCTTTTGTATAAATATTGTGCATGATTCAAAGCAATATGAATATTATTTGTGCAATACATGGCACAATTAAAAATAAATTCAAAAAACAAGCAACACGGAACTTATCCGCTCATAGCCCGAGGACTGATTGCAGATAAAACAGAGGAAAAAAAAATAACAGACAATAAACAACAAGAAAATAATTAGGTAATAATCTTCTTCTTCGCTTCACTGGATAACAGGACAGTAGATCATGCATCATAATGTGTGTCTTAACCAGCCGGTAATAAGTTCTAATTGCATTGCATCATATTCATTTCAAACTAGCCGAAACATGAGAACAGATTTGTTATATTTCATGAAAGTATAATGAACCCAATCTAATTCAAAACTCGTGGAGTCTCTTCCTAGACAGTTGAAACAAGGGCTGACAAAAATGGTGCTCCCAAATGGTTACTACTCCCTCCAAACATTGTATGGTTTGGAGGTTTATGTTGTTGGAGCCCTAACTGCTGGTAACTGGGACTACGTTCCTTTTAGTGTAGGCGACTATTTTCAATACCTTACTTTATTTTATTACTTTTAGTCATCAAGACTAAATGCCATTATTTAAAATAATGAATGTTTGTAACTTTGTATTATTATATTTATGTATGTTGTCGAAACTACAATCAGTTCTATGCCTAATAATGGTTTAATTGAAATAAATAGTGTGACTTTGATCAAATTTAATAATTATTTAAACTTAAAAAAAACCGAAATGATATGTTGTCATTAGACAAACATTCATGTTCTATAGAGTTATTATTTACAGATGAACCACCAAAGGAGACGATTGAATTAATTGATGAGATCTGTGACACCTACACCTATTCATAGGTACAATAGACAATGATAAAATCAATAAAATACCGATAGACACATAATACCAAGATATTGTGTAAACAAAGAAAGGTAATTATCCTATAATACGCTATTCCTTGTATGATACAACACGTGCTTCATAATAAAACTAATAAAAGTCTGATATCAAGATAATGTAAATAGTAGGTACAATCACAACTGGTTTTGCACCTGTGTATCGAAAGATTTTTATTGCTCTGTTATTCCGTACCTTTTCAAAAATCCTCCGCCAATACAAATCGGACCGCGACGGTGTCAGCGGCATCGAAACAGCCGTTTCTCGTCCAGAAGGCATTTTCACTCAAAAAATGAACAGTAAATATCGATAAATGTAAATAATTAAGCTAAGTAGCACATCATAACACAGCCGTAAACAAGGCACAGTGATGATTGAACATGATCGATTAATCCCACACAATACGTGATAAGATAACGATTGTAGGAAAAGGTAGATATTTCGCGATTATCTTTATTAAATTCGTGTTTATTTTACGGAAATAAAGACAACAAACCCTCTCAGAGTACCGTTAGCGACTGACGGGAAAATAACAATGAATGAACAACTTTGATTTGTTTGACACTCTTGACACTGACACTGGCACGGATGCATGAATGAACGGAATGAAATTAGAAAATAGTAATGATGGCAACATTTGATAATCACAATGTGTTGATCACGCATATCGTCCGTCATATTATAATGTCTTATTTTTATTAATTGTTTAGATTGAAGTAGTTTTTTTTGTTTTTGAGCAGTAAATAATTGTTTCAAATGACTCAAAGCGGTCCTGAAACTTTTTTTATTTGTGAATGCAACGTAGCGTACGTAAATTAAGTTTATAGGAACGCGTCTGTAACGGTTGTCATCGGTTGCCATGGTGATGACGGTGATGATTATGAAAACGCAAACAATCACAAAACAAAACATAGGGCCAGGAAGGAAAAGTAGTTACAAACTCGAATAAAATGATATATCTCAGACAATGAACGACTTTAACCGTTGTAATAAAGTTTCAGGTGTATACTGGCTAAAGAAGGATATCAGAGATTTACAAATAAAGTGAGTTTTATATATAATAATCAATTGTTTGCTTCACACTTTATGGAAAAGTTTATCCTTGAATAACTGCATGAAGACACTCGCATTGCCTACTTAATTATCTGATAATAGTTAAAGCAATAACGGTTAACGAAACTAACAGTTCCAAGTCTTGCACCTACCTACTGGCCTTTTGATTCTTCCTGTTGTTTACAGTGTCACACTTGGTTTTTTTACAAACTATTTCTTCTTATTTTTATAACTATGCATCACTAGGAGACCCAACTACATCCTATGTATTTAAGGTGGAAGCACCAGGGCAGCTTGCAAAATTCAAATTATTATTCAGGTAAAAATCTGGATGTATGTAGGTAAATCAAAAAATATGAATAAGACTATTTTTATAGCATTTTAATATATCTTAGAAAAGTCATATTTGTCTGTGTATGTTTCCACCTTAAAGGTGTTCCTAAAGAATTAAAAAGAAAGATATCTACTAAAATAGCCAAATAAAATATGTTTTTTTAGAATAAAACTAAAACCCCAAGATGGCACCATAACACTGCCAAAACTCGAAGACTGTACCACTGGAAGTAATGTTTTAAAATTAGAAAACACTGGCGAAGAATTCTCTTTTAAATGGCAAGAAAAACTCTTTAGCTTATGGGAAGTACAACGCTATTCAGAAAGCCACAATTGTATCACAGATACAGAATTAAATTATCATGAAATGATTGAGAACATGGAGTACCAACCTTCTAAGATATGCACGTATTTGGATGAAGACTGCTATTTACCTTTGCCTATTGACTGCAAGAAAAAAAATAATGGCCTTTTGAATTTGGATTCTTATTTGGAAAAGTTAAATTTGAATGATGTAGTCGGTAGAGTATTTGGTGGTGATACCATTTCAACGACTCTTCTGTTCAAGAGTGAAGAAAATATTGCAATGGAAAAGGGGGAATGGACAGCAATGCATGTTGTGTTTGATAACTCTGATTATAATGAGTAAGTTTCTCTTAAATTCTACCACACAGTTGTAAGTAGACATATTTTTTTACTTTAGGTTCCACACAGGATTATTAGTATGTAGTTTAAATCAAAGGAGTAGCCATTCTTCACTTGGCCTGACTGGCAATGAGAGCAGTGGTAGCCCAGTGGTGGCGGCCTTATGAATAGTAAGTCGCGGGTTCGAACCCAGGCAGGCGCATTACTTTGTGTAATTTATTTCATCACCGCTGCTCTCAAAACGGTGAAAGAGAACATCGTGAGGAAACCGGCATGTCTTAGAACCAAAACATTCGAAGACAGGGCATCTACCAACCCACACTGGGCCCGCGTGGTGGATTATAGCCCATCCGTCACCTAGAGAGGAAGCCTGAGTCCCTGCAGTGGGAACAATAAAGGCTGATGTTGACTTGGAAATTGCTCATGCTCAGCAGTTGGTTGCACTTGCGACTACCAACCCAACAGGCGCTGATAGGCAGGCAATCTTTGATGATCTGACGGCACGGTTGGCGCAGTGGCTCAAGCAGTTGACTGCTGCGCTGCGTGTCGCAGGTCGATCCCCGCACGGAACAAATATTTGTATGGCCTACAGACAGTTGTTTCGTGTATTGTATAAGTGAGTTTAAATGTGGAGAAATTCCTAGTGTGGGGTAAGGTTTGTTTAGAAAAAGAAGTATATTTCCAGAGACTCCCAGTTAATCTACAAACAGGAAGTGACAATCCTGTCTATCTACCACAACACGGCCCACAACTACATGGTGATGATGCCTGATGTGAACAGCCTGGAACTGAACCCGTATAGCGTGGAGACTGCCGCCGGTGTGCCGTGGGGATACCAGTACGCGGTTGAGATTGAGTTTGAAGAGGAGTGCGGGGAAGAGTTAGTTATGTTGGTATGATTGTTTCATATTTACCTACTCATTTTAAAATGCATATAATTGACGACACGGTTGGCGCAATGGGTGAGCGATCAGATGCGTGTCGCGGGTTCGATCCCTGCACGGAACAGAACAGATTTAGTATGGCCTACAGATAGTTTTCCGGGGTCTGGGTGTTTGTATGTGAGTTTAAATGTTTGTAAACGCACCCACGATACAGGAAAAATCCCTAGTGTCAGGTTTTCTAAAAAAAAATATATAAAGTACATGATAATAATATCATGGTTGTCTTGGGTTAGCTAGAAATGTAGGCAAAAGTCCGATATTGCGCCAATTATGTGTTTATGAAGATATCTTCATAAACATCAAAAGTGTAATCACTAATGATGAGATTGCTCTAAAAATCATCGTTTTTAAAGTCGATCTAGAACTTAAACCTACTAGATAACAGTCACTGTACCAATGTGTAAAATCTAGTAGGTTTGAATGTTTGATTATGTCGAAGGTAATCACAATTTCATGAAGGTTACGAAACGATTGATACGGTTATATGATGAGATTAACGTGGGTCGTATTTATTTTCGTGATAGTCAATTGCTATTGTATCAGTGTGGACTACTATTACGGTAATGAGGAACTAGAACTTGAAGATAATATAGCACTCGAAAATGTTATTAAATCATCAAAACGAACAAATGCAAATACATCTTCAGAAATCACTGAGAATATTAAAGAATTTAATGATGAAAACGTACGTGTTAATAAAACAGAATTCACTACAAATAATTTAACAATTCTTCAAGATGTAACTAAACCTTTTTTTAAGGAAGAAGTTGGAAATGAGTTTGCGCGTGACAAGCAATCAATGGAATTTTATAATGTTAAGCCAGCGGCAAGCGAAGATAATCATAATGATACAAATATTGGTAATCATACTTCCATACACGACTACGTTTGGTATGTACCAGAGAATAGTCCATGTTGGGACTTGCCCATACTATACGGAGAACTGGGACCATTACCTTGGTATAATACCAAGCTGTCTTCGCAGGTTTTTATTATGTATACAGGTAGTTTAATAAACGTTAAAGAAGCAGATAAAATAAAGCCAAGTAAGTCCGACAAGCTCTTTCGTTCAATGAAACAACCTTTGCCTCAAAGTATGAACAAGTGGTGTGCTGCAGGACCATGTTACGGCGATCACACCTTGTGCCTCTTCTCGGATAAGACTAATTCTAAGTTATGCAGAAATGGTTACACAGTTTCGACTCTGACAATGGTTGAGCAAATAGGATTAGTGAATACTATAAATTCAATGCGAAACCGCATTGCCAGGGGAGGATCAAAAAAATATAAGCATTTACCTACGGCTGCAAACATGAATCAATTAATGTATGACTTAGATTTGGAAAATATGGCCGTGGCATGGCTTCGCCAGTGTCTGCCTGGAACCGCACCTTGCTCTGCTCTTGATGGAAACTATATAAGGCAACTCGAATGCACCAAACACGCAGTACATTGTTGTATAAGTTCTTTCAATTCTGCGACGGCTTCAAAATGGTATGCTTTTATTTAGCTTTTTAAAGATTATATTAATTTTAATATAATTATCTCGATTGAATTGACTGAATCTTGACTATTTTACAGCATACCACAACGTGAATGCTACGTAGATGCTATTATTGGGTGCCTCTACGTGTGGTTTTGGAAAGCTGGACCAGCACTGACTAAGACAGATGTCCAGTGTGGTCATGTAACACCAGAGACTTTCTTCTCAGCCCAGATATTATGGGCGGAAACCACTAAAATCGGTTGTGCATACGGGAAAAAAGTAGACGGAACTGTAAGAGTTGTATGTAACTTTGCTCCTGGTGCGTCTTTCCACATTAGCACTCGATACTACTGTGGTTTCATTGCTCATTTACCAATCAAGAATGTCTACAGCAACGTTATAACCTCTCAAAAATACTTGGAAAACTTCGGCATTGAATTAACTCCATTGGATACGTACAATATTTCTGAAAGTGAATTTAAATATAACCGCGCTAATTTTTCCTTAAGATTTTCAGAACTAGATATTCTTGGTAAGATCTATGATAGAAAATGGGTGCAAGCGAATTTGAATAAAAAACGGTTAAACGGCACTATTGGTATGGTCGCTCAATTAGTTACTAAATACATGTTTAATGAAGGAGACAGTGGCCCCCAGTGTGATTTGGATGAAGCGATTTACGTGCCCGGTGAACCTGCCTCTAAGTGCGTGGAGCGAGGGAGACGCTTCGACAAGCTGTGCTACGGCTACCGGGACCCCACGCCCGGGTACAGGCTGGTGGCTGTGCTAGCACCGGTCGCTTTGTTTTCTCTTATACTGTACGATTTGTTCAGTGGTGTAGTGCGACAAACCAATTATTAACTACTAGGGCGGGATTTCTATCAAACTATGCTTGGAATTTATCACGTTATGTGGTACATGTCACCGCCGATTAAAATCAAGATCTAAAGAATCAGAACAGAAGAAGGAATTGAGACTAAAGAAAATTATATCAATATAAGTACTTTGATCTTGATCCAATGGGTTCTGAGTCATCGCTTTCAAACCATTGCAAGGGTTTTGTGGGGCTTAGTTTATAAGTTACTTACTTTTTTGGAATAAAGATAAATAATAATAAAAAAATATATGATTTAAGACATTTATTTCTCAATAACAGGATACAATATTTCACTTAGCATGAAAAACACTGGTTACAATTTTTTTAGGAAAAATCTAACTAACTTAAAAACTGTTGAATTTCGGGGGGCATTAGGTAATTCCATTTTAACCCTACTATGGCGTCCTGCAAGGAATACGTCGAGTTACCTAAGCCTACATTGTGGAATGCAATAAAGAATTGAGTATACCAGTAACCCTGTGTATACTTAGTTTTTTTTTTGTTGAAATTTTAGCAGCCTAACGAAGTCGACAGGCTCTTCATCATCTGCCTAGCAGAGCTTATATGCGTGCATGCAAGCGTGTAGTCTTCTGTTTGCCTATGTTCGGGACGGCTTACAGTCTTACCGGATGCAGCTGATACTAGTATTTTACATGGAGCGGCTGCCTATCTGACCTCCACAACCTAGTTAATACTGGGTAATACGATACCCAGATCTATAAACGGTGGTGCCGACAATGCGACAATAAATTAAACCACTGGTAGTTCTAGTTCATAGGAATATTTTTAATCTATCAAATAATTCCTAACAACGAAATTTTTTTTTTAATCTGAAAATCTAAATAGCATAAAACTGTAAATGAAATACAATACAATTTACAAACAAATATTGGTTTCTTAACCTAATCATTTCCACGATTAACGTGTGGAAAAAAAACGAAAAAAAAAAAGTTTTTTTTTTTTTTTTTTTTTTTTCCTTTCTTCTCCATTTGCGATCGGTCGCCAGACCATAAGCAAGTTAGTTGCGAGAGTGTAAGGCTTTATGGTGGAGCAACCAGCGCTGCACCTCCCAATCAGAGTATGTGGTCTCTTTTCAACCTTATGACCACAGATGACGTATTCAGCAACTCAGCGATGAGTGGGTTTGGATGATGAGATAGACGCTCTTTGTGCAGTTTCTTATGCTTGTCAATTTCTGATGCAACTGTTGAGATTTTGAGATGGTCGTGCACCTCATCATTTTTGGTGAACCAAGGAGCATTACTGATTGCCCTTAATAGAATGCTATTTTGCGCCCTCTGTAGGCAGAGTATGTTGCTTTTACTTGCAACTCCCCAGATCTGGATTCCATACGTCCAGATTGGTTTCAGAACTGAGTTGTATAGCAAGAGTTTGTTGTCCACAGACAGAACTGAGTTCCTCCCCATCAGCCAGTACAGAGAGCGAAACTTGTGGTTGAGCTGTTCTCTTTTTTGCTTGATGTGGTGCTTCCAAGTGAGACGCCTGTCAAGATGAAAGCCAAGGTACTTCACACAGTCGCAATGTGGGAGGGCATCATTCCCTAGTTTAACGGAGGGGCAGTTTCCATTCCTCAGAGCAAAGGTTATGTGATGAGATTTGGCTGGGCTAACACGTATTCGCCACCTATTGAGCCATTTTTGCGTATCGTCTAACTGACGTTGGAGTTTGTTGCTAGCGATTGCTGGATTATCTTCGACCGATAGATATGCTATATCATCAGCGTAGGTTGCAATAGTGATGCTGTCACATACAGGTAAATCCGAGGTGAAGATGTTATACAGCACTGGGCCAAGAACTGAACCTTGGGGTACTCCAGCCTGAACTCCGTAGAAATTTGATCGTGCTTCTCCTTGTTTAACTTGGAATGATCTTCCAGAAAGATAAGATTCGATAAGGGGAAACATCGAATGTGGTAGTCTTTCTTTGACTTTTACCAGCAGTCTTTTGTGCCAGACGCGATCAAAGGCTTGCTGCACATCAAGGAAAGCCGCCGAGCAGTATTCTTTTCGCTCGAAGCATTGTCTCACAGTATGGTATACTCTGTGGACTTGCTCAATGGTGGAGTGAGACTTACGGAACCCAAACTGATGAGATGGTAAGATAGCTGAGTTATCCATGGCCGATTGCACTCTGGTTAGAAAAATTCTTTCCCACAATTTAGAGAGGGCGGGCGTAAGGCTAATGGGTCTATAGTAGCAAGCTTCGTGTTCAGGTTTACCCGGTTTGTGGACCATGACCACTTGAGACACTTTCCAGAGTGCTGGGAAGTGAGAGACCCTGAAGATAGCATTAAAAAGACTGGCTAAGAAGGTGATGCACTTCCGCGGCAGATTCTAATTCGTAATCAAGTCAAATCCTGGCGCTTTTCCTGCTTCCATTAGTTTTATTTCCTTCGCAATTTCTCTTGGTGAGGTAGGCTTGATTGGTAGGCTCATTTGATAGTCTTGTGCGAGTATATCATTTAGGTCTGAATCATCATCTGAGCTCTGATTAGGCTTAAAGACATCAGATAGGTGCTTCGCAAAAACTTCTGCCTTTTCCTCATCAGTCCTGGCCCATGAGTTTTGTGTTCTGATTGGAGGAAAGGATTGTTGAGGTTTATTGCAGGGACTGAATTACCCAAAAATTACGGTACCTTTAAATTTCGGTATGACGTCATACCGTTAAATAAGGGTTACCGAAATATTGCGATACCGTTATTTTTTCCGGTAGTTAAATTCTGAGTATGGAAATGCATACCGGTATATTTCGGTAGAAGTACCGTAACCGTTATAAATATATCGGTAGCGGTACCTAAACCTTAATAAATAGGGGTTTGCTTTGACGCACCGCCTCGCCACTCTGTCTGTCGTTCACTTGCCGATTGTTGCACATTATTAGATTATAAACTACATACGCAAGTTCTAACGTCTTCCACCGCACACACGCGCGCCGCGCATGCATTTCGGTACCGAAATCGTGTAAGGGTTAAATAACGGTTTAGCCCAACCTTTATTTATAAAGGTACCGGTATAGCTCAACCTTTATTTTAAACCGGTACCGGTATATTTTTGAGGTATCTTAACCTTTAACCGTAACCGCTTTCAGTCCCTGGTTTATTGAGGCCTTGTGTAGCTTTCCAGAGAGAATATTCATCCGTGCAACTTGGAGACAGCAGTTGGAGTTTAGTTTGAACCATATCATTGACTGACTTTTTAATAGTAGCCTTAAGTTCTTTCGCTGCTTTATTCAACCTGCTTTTGCCCAAGGGACAACGCGATAGGTGCCAGATCCTCCGTAATTTACGTTTGTCCAGAATCTTTTCCTTTATATCTAAAGGGTTTGAGGGAATACCAATTATTCTGTCTTGTGACGGAGTGTTAGTCCACGCCGCTACCTGGATAAGGTTAGTCAAATCTTTGCAGGCGTGATCTATGTCCTCGGATGTTTTTAGAGGTACAGCCAAGTTCATATTGTCCTCTAGGAAGCTTCGGAATCCCTCCCAATCCGTCCTTCGACTTGTCAAGGTTTCAGTCTTGCCTCGAGACAGTGCACTAATACTAAGTATTAAGATGGCTGGTGTGTGGTCCGAAGATCCATCCAAACTCGATTCCACAGTAGCATGTAAGAAGCTCATGCCCTTAGTAATAAAAAAGTCTAGAAGATCCGGCAATTTACGCGGATCGCTGGGCCAATAAGTAGGTTCACCTGTCGAAATCGGTTTGAGGTGATTGATGTCAACACATTTTTTCAGTTCCCGGCCCCTGGTACTGGTACAGCGGGAGCCCCAATAGGTGTGTTTGGCGTTCCAATCGCCACCTGCCACGAATCTTCCCAAGTAACACATTTTGCGACAAAAGGCTTGCATATAGAATATTTTTGGAAACATTAGTAATAAAATCCACCGCAATTAAGTTCTATAAAGGTGGTTAGAACCGATAAGCAACCTGTATGTTACCAAAGGGAGAAAAATTGCAACTTATTTATAGATGCAAAAGCGATGCATAAGAGTTCGAATTGTTACCCTGAGTGGCACTAGGAACTAGCGGTGCAAATGCGCGCCGTAAATGAATGATTGAACGATAAAGCGATACAGTTCATTCGTTGAGTGACAAATAAGATCACAAGTTCTTATTTTCGGTGGAGATAAACAACAAAGGCTGTGTGTTGTGACAGCTTTTATTTGGATTGTAGCATCTATTTTGCGAGTATTCAAAACTTATGTGTTTAACGCAGGATAACCATCATGGAGTCCTTGCAAATGATTTTTTATTGTGAAACCATGGTATATTTACTAAGTAAATTTTGATGCGCCTTCGATCTAATCAAGAATTATCAAAAAATATGCGGTGATCAAATAAATAAGATAATACTTCATACAAATTTGGTTGTTAAAAACCTAACATTATGGTTTCACAAAAAATTATAATGTCAAACTACATCAGAAACAGTTATCAAAACTAATTTTATTGTATGTTAGTGTAATAAAATACCATTCAACAAGATACTTTTCAAGGACTCCATTTTTAAAAATGGCGATTTAATATAGAACTTGCAGTTCATTTTTACACTCATTTGTTGCCATAATAGAGCTCCTAGGTCCAAAAATCCCTCATTAGTACCTAGTAGTGATTATTTTCACTTAACAGGTCTCGTTGCCTTTGCGTTGAATTGGGGATCCTCAAGACGGGTACAAAACCCATTTAGGAAGGTACTTAAATAAAGTAAAATTTACTTAAATTGTACCTAAATGTTGGCTGGAATTCTCGACTTTTTAATTCGATGCCTGATTTCCTACTGATAGTTTGCAAATTTTCATTTTTTATTTATACAAGAGACATCCAGAAGGGTTACTCATAAAAATGAGCTGATCATGCCTTGCCTACCAGTCTGTGATTTACACCCTGTATAACTTATGTAGATTAAAAAAATTACAAAGTGAACTAGTGATTTCATAACTGTTTCATAAACTATCCAATTACCTACCTAAAATGTAGGAAAGGGGTTTGGCTAACTTTGTATGGGCTAGTGGCGTCGTTTTTTTTTCCAGCGGCCACTTTTAATTTTCATGTTATTTTGTTGTGCTGTGTTAAGTACACATATATGTTCAATTAGTTTTGTCCTAAGTGATTTCAAAGCTGAGATATTTGCATTTGAAGTTGTTAAAAATGTCGTCAAAATACTTCAATTACTGTCCTGCTTAAAGAAATCTTAGACCATCTGGCAGTGTGATGTTAGTATTCTGTGTCTTGGGTAATAATAAAACACATTATTATATCTACATAAACATAACATCACGCCTGTAATCCCTGAAGGGTTAGGCAGAGGTGTACCTAATAGTACACCCACATGTCGCCAGTTATGTTTTTTTTTAAGTCCCATGTAATAGGGGGCGAGCCTTTTGCCATCAACCGGGCACAAATCCAGACTCCGTGGCTGTTACTGATAAATTCCTTATGGAAAAAGCCAATAACACTTTGCCCGACCCGGGAATCGAACCCAGGACCTCATGCTCAGCAGTCGCGCTTGCGACCACTAGACCAACGAGGCAGTCATTATGCACTGTTTATTATAATTATCCATATCGGTATACAACCAAATCGTATCGTTGGGTCAGTCACAAAATACAAACGATCACGATGTCCAAGGAAAAACCAAGACGCATGGCATCGGCTCATAGATGACCATCGAGCCATGCATTTACGTCATTATATTTGAATTATTTTATTTAGAATTCTCAAAAAAATACGGCAGGTAACAAAAACAGTGCAATAGAGTATAATAACTTCTTCGATTTTAATGAGCAATTCAAAACCAAATATCTCCGTTCCGATTAGATTTAGAGAAATGCATCCATAATATTTTTTGATCGCTTTATTCTGCTCTTTCAAAATATCCAAGTTTCATTACTGGCCGCGCAACTTCAAAACGACGCCAACTTTATCCAAACCCCTTTACTTAAATACAAATCATACTTTATTTAAATGTATTAATATGTACGGAACCTTCGATAGTGTTAGAACTGTAAGATTTTAAGTGGTTCTAAATGAGAGAAAATTGTTGCTTAAGGTTTTCAAGAACCATCTTTTGGAATCGATCTACGCGTTACAGTGGCATAATAGAGTATATTAGACCTTACAAAGGCAATTACGCTAGGTTCCAAATGAGCTGCAATAATAACTCTTGAGCCACTACAGGTGATAAGTAACTTATATATACTACTTATTTAGTACTAAAGGTGCCAAATAAGGAAAAATTACCACCTTTTAAGGTACGGTTCTTAATGGGAGATTTTAAGATGTTTTAAGTTTCTTTGAGTTCTAAAAGATTGAAAATTGAAACCTTTATGCGTCTTTAACTAATAAATTCGGCCTAGTGCCACCATACGTTATAAAGCAGAAACAAAAATCACTCAAAAGCAACTGTTAGTGATATGAGTTACTCATATGCAAATTCGAGCGCTGTTTGCATCTATAAGTAATACCGTACACTCTTGCATCACTTAAATGCTACCTACAGTTGCAGAATAAGTTCCAAAATACACTAACGTGCTACTTGGGTTGGGCCTAGAGTCTTGAAATAAGTGCTGTACATGTCAGCAGAGATACGGTGTCTAGGTGGGCAGTATATGGCAGAAAGGGTGATAGGACCAGCCTGATCCTCAAGCAAGACAAAGGTGGCCTGGAGATGCGCTGCCGAAAATGGTGCCAATGGTGAATGTTTGAGACTTTCTCTTATAACAACGGCTGCACCAGCGTGCGCTCGGCCGTCGGGGTGCGGAGTGCTATGTATATTATATCCTTTCATACGGAAGGAGCTTCTTACGGTTGCGTGAGATTCCGAAATTAGAACTGCGTCCAGTTTGTTTGCTATAATTAACGACTCTAGTTCCTGTATATTTGGAGCAAGGCCATTAATGTTCCAAGTCGCGATTCTTAGAGGAGTCATTTATGGTACCAGCTTGGAAACGACAGTTGTTAGTACTCCCAGTAAGGAGCCTATTTGTTGAAGGAGTTGGTCAATTTTTTCATTTTGCTAGATAAGGAGCTGTTCAAGGAAGGTGCTTTGTTGATTGTTACTTCTATTTTCACTGTTTTGGTCCTGAAGATACCTACTACGTCCAGCTGTTACGTCTGAGTATGTTGTTTCCGGTCTAAGTCCTTTGTCAGGTCTGGGTTGGATATTTGGTTCGGAACTGACGTCTGGTGGTAGTGTGGAGGTGGTTCGGTTTTTATTTGTCTTGGGTGCTGGCTTTTTAGGATTCTGTTTTCTGACTAGTATTTCTTTGTACACCTGACAACCTTTATAGTTTGCAGGATGGTCACAGGAGCAGAGGGCACATTTCGCGGGACTATTTCTGTCTTTTTTAGGGCAGTCTGAGGTCCTATGACTTTCCCCACATTTCACACATCTGTAAGGCCTCATGCAGTTGTTTTTGGTGTGACCGTACTGCTGGCAGCGCTGGCATTGTACTATTGAGTTGCTCTTTCGTGGATCTTCAATTTTGACACGATGGTGGTAGATGTACTGAATATCTTTAACTCGTTTGTTATTGCTGCTAGGTTCCAAGTTCACAAAGAATGTAGAGGTGGGCGTTTTATCCGGACCAAAACGGGCATTGATAATTTCACCTCTCACTTTATTTCCAGATTTTTCGATTTCCTCGATGATAGTGTCATGTGGTGTGGTGTGATGTAGACCCCTAATGACAATTCTATAGGATTTGGAACTTTTCGGCGTGAATGTGTGTCCAATCAACCCTTTTTGACGAAACATATCAATTATCCTTTTGTAACTGGCCGTTGTATTTACCATGACACGAAGCAGGTTCTTGTTTACTATCCTGTACTTGAATTCTGTTGGGTTAATAATTGATTCAATTAGTTTAGTCAGTTCATTGTGGTCATCTATCCCATAGAGTATTATTGGGGGAGGTTTCGTCCTCCGTCAAATCGATCGGTAGGCATTCAAACCTGTTTTCATTCCTGATTACTATGGAAGGAGGAGAAGGATGCTCACACGTTTTGCGTTTTTTCGACATGGGTATACGTTGCCATGGCGGTGGGTGGCGTGCTGCGTTTTCAGATTGTGAGCCTGACGCTGGTTGTGCAAGATTGTCAGAAATAACCATTGAAATATTTGAAGCGGTAGTAGTGTCTGCAGAAGGAGCATTCGTTGGCAGATCACGCGTAGGAAGTTGAGATATGTCTCCTAAGGAAGAACTTCGTGATCTATTTAGAAACATGCTCTTATGGAAGGCTTGCTGGACTAGCTTCGCCTTAGGTTTATCACCAGTAGTATTCACTGACACGGAAGTCTGGGCAGCCACTTCCGTGGAGTCATCGGTTACATATTTCTCACTTGCAGGCCCGGACACCTGCAAGCGCCGGTCGCTAGCCGGGGCGCATGGCAAAAAATCATTCGTATTCGTACTCATCATTGTTTTTACGGTTGGGAAAGGTGTTTTGGTTATACCGCCAATGCTCGGTCGTCAGAGCCTCGTCGGTTGTCTAGCAGGGGGCACCACGGCTCTCCAGCCTAAGCCAGAAGGCCGCCGTCGGCTATTCATAACGAACCACCAGACGCGTGCAGGTGAGGATGTCAATTGGGCCGGTTTAGATGTTATTACCGTTCTCCCCTTACCCCCCAAAAAAGAATTTGGCAAAGACATTTAGGTAGGTTGGTGCCGACGATACGACAACGATTTCGGTGTTAGGATTTATTTGATAGTTTAAAAATGTTTCTTTGAACTAGAACTACCAGTGGTTTTAGTTAGGCCTCAGCCTCGAATTTTGCGGGCAGCGGGGCGGCGGCGGCGGCGGCGGCGCGGGAGCGGCATGCGGCAGTATCTTATGCGTACAATCAAATGGACTGGTGTGCTTACTCTCGAATATAATTCCGATAGATCGACATTGGAATTGTCAGTCAAACGTCAGGCATTGGCTGGACTCACTGCGTCTAGCCAATCCCTGACGTTTAACTCAACCAACTGACGTTTGACCAATGTCGATCTATCGGAATTATATTCCAGAGTAAGCACCCAGTTCTCGGAAAACAGCGGCGCGGGAGCGGGCAACGAGCGGTGCACTCCATAAGCCGCATTGAGATAGGATAAGCCGCGCCGCCGCCCCGCTGCCCGCAAAATTCGAGGCTGAGGCCTTATTGTCGTATTGTCGGCACCATCCTGTATATGGCAGCCGGTACCAACACGGAGGAAACTCGGTTTGTATTGGGTGGTCACCCATCCACAGACCAACCTAGGCAAGTGCGGCTTAACCTAAAGATCGACCAGAGTGGCAGTTATTGTTAACACTTGTTCTTCCCGTTATTGCGGTAGTTTTGTTGTTATGGAACATGCCTTAGAACCTTCTAGTTATTGGAGGTCTAGTTTCTGTAAAATACTGGTACCTATACGGCCCCAACATAGTAGGGGAAAAGCCAAGGCTAGGTGATGATGAGTTAGTCAAGTTGTGATATCACTACATAGAAAACAAATTTCACTCTCACAGCTTTCTCTGTCCCTTCCCTTTGTATGCAACTTAAATCTTTAAAACTACGCAACGGATTTTGATGCGGTTTTTTTTAATAGATAGAGTGATTCAAGAGGAAGGTTTTAATACCTTTTTTGCACCCGTGCGAAGCCGGGGCGGGTCACTAGTTTAATTATAATGCAATATTCTTTTGAGAGCAGTGGTGGCCCAGTGGTTGTGGCCTCGAATTACAAACAGTAATTCGCGGGTTGGAACCTAGACAGGCGTATTACATTGCTATTTATTTCATCTCTACTGCTCTCAAAACGAAGAAGGAAAACATCGCGAGGAAACCGGCATCTCTTAGAACCAAAAAATTCGAAGACATGTGAATTATAGCCCATCTCTCTTCTAGAGAGTAGGCCTGAGTCCCTGCAGTGGGATCATTATAGAATGATGATATTCTTTTATTTTCAGCTAAAAAAGCTTCATAAAAGATGGGAGCGGAAACAGAGATATTTGCTGAATTTCGTGATGCCCCCTGTCGGGAAGAAACAGTATTATGTCACACTAGAGATACTCACTGCCACAGATTTTGATATGGACAACTTGTACATACAGTTTGATATTAAGGTAAATTTTCTATACTAGTCTATGGCAGTGGTAAAGGCCCCGACTTAGGCCCGTAATCCACCAAAGCGGAGATGTGCCAAGCGGAGAGATGTGCCAAATTCGACCAATCACAGTTACATCTGGTCTTTTGCCCTTCCTGTGATTGGTCGAATTTGGCAATCTCCTCTCCGCTTGGCACATCTCCGCTTTGGTGGATTACGGGCCTTACGATCGAGTGGTCGGTCCAGTAGTTTTTAGGGTTCCGACTTCCATACCCAAAGGGACAGAAGGGTAAAAACGGGACCCTATTACTAAGACTTCGTCCGTCTGTCTGTCACCAGGCTGTATCTCAAGGACCGCGATAGCTAGACAGTTGAAATTATTACAAATTTTGAAATTATGTATTTCTGTTGCTACCTGCATACCTAACAACAAAATAAATACTAAAAATAAAATAAACAAACAACAAACGTAATTTTTCGTTTTGTTACGGAACCCTTCATGAGCGATCCCGACTCTCACTTGGCCAGTTTTTAAGTTTATTCGTTACTTACAAAAATACAAATCTTTTCTCTATAATATTAGTATAGACTACAGCTCTCAAAACATCGTGAGGAAACCAGAACCAAATAATAAAATATTATTCCCTCCCAAAATTCACTCACTCTTACCGAGATCACAAAACATCACGCCTGATCGCCGAAAGGTTAAGCAGGCATTCTAAAATGGCCACTTTAGCAGATCATAATATGATCATAATATGAATTGCGTTAAAATTCGTTAAATGGACCATTCATAGTGTGTAAGCTTGTGATAGATGGTGGGTAGCTGGTGAGGCGCTGCGCTGGTACGTTGGCGCCGGGGAAGATTCAATAAAATACGAGAATAATAGAATGTACGTCTGTATTGGACCAGTGTCGCAGGTGGAAGGGAATAGTGTTGCCACTATTTACAAGAGTTTTTAACTTTTAATGTTGGTGTGGCAAAATAATAATTAAAATCTCCAACACATAGTAGTAACTGCGTTTGTGACCATTTTACAAATTTTAACGCAATTCATAATAAATAATAGATCTATAAATCAATTATGAATGTTATTTTCTGCTTTTATCAGGTGCCAGAGGACATTCAATGCACCGACACTCTCCATGGGAGAACGCACACAAGCGAAGCTGTGACTGTCGACGGAAACAAACAATGGAGTTATGGACATATTGTGGAATTGTCTCTACTCATTAATACTGGATTAGGTAATATAATCATTGAAAGAGATACCTCGGCCCGGACATAAAGGGCTAAGAAGGAACATGGGTGGTTTTTAGTCAGTACAAGTCTGACACTCCCTTCCGTTCTGCCCAGTGCGGGAGGAGTCATTTGATAATTCCCCAACGTAAAAAAAAAAAGGATCGTAGCAATGGATTTCTGTAGTTTCTGCCTACCCCCATGGGAAAAGGGCGTGAGTTTATGTAAAAAAAACAGTTGGAAATTACTGAAAAGGAGGGTACCTATTTATTTATTTATTTAAACTTCATGCACAATAGTGATACATAGGCGGACTTAATGCCACAAGGCATTCTCTACCAGTCAACCTTAGGGTTAAAAAAGACAACTTTGTGGTAGGGTACAAAATATCTAAAAAACAATATCAACTTAAAAAAATTAAAAATAAAGTACTACATACTAGTATAGGTACTTATAATGATACTGTTCGATCCTTGTCTAGTTTAAGGTAGTTTTTAAGCTCCATTAATTGTATGCCTTCTACCCTCACTTCTGGTGAAGTGACGGCGATGAGCAGCCACCTTAGTGCTGCGGGCATTCGACGTTCGACTACCGAAAAGGACACAGGTTCGCGTTGCCGTGCACGCCGATGTGCTGATTACCACATTGTAAAACCTGACTTTTCGTCTACTATTGTGATATAGTGCCTTCTGGTCGTACCAGAACAATCCTAGACAATAATTTGTGACTTTCTAGAAGCTCATAGTGACATCAAATCCAACCACGTGGCAGCGAGCTGCATCAGCAAGCTTGATCCAAGCCAGGACAAGGGTGAAGCAAAAGGTTAGTGGAGTCAAATTGCCTGTTCTAGTCAAGGATCTGAATGTTAGTCAGTTTACACCAGAATTATTAATTATTAGGTATCTCTAAACCCTTCAATATTTCTCATACAGTCCACTAATCAAAACTAAAGGCCCAAGTGCCACAGATACTAATACACATATAAAATAAAATAAACTAATAAATATTTAAAAATAAAATATTAAACGAAAAACTTAACAATAGGCAATACTATGACTCGACTTATAATAACTGAGAGCTATTTGGTCTGACTTAAGTAGAGGTTACGTACTTTCTTTTTAAAAGTGAATTTACTTTCAGCTTTTTTAATGCCGGGGGTAGCGCGTTCCAAAGTTTAATAGTTGAGATAGCGTAAGAATTTGACAGGAAACAGGTGCGGTGTGAAGGAATTTGGAGAATGAGATCTTTGGAAGCTCGGAGATTACGACTATGACAACTGTCCAACACTTAACCTACACCTATCCTACTATCCACTATATAAGCCCCATGTAATAGGGGATCAGCCTATTGCAATCAATTGGGCAGAAATTTAGACATCATGGCTTGTTACTGAGCGCTAGACCAACTAAGGTAAACACTTACCTCTCAATTTTGTTAACTAAAATAACATTGCTCTTATGTAAAACTTTCATTACAGAACCAGGTCCCATAAAATTATTCCTCGAAGCCATATCCTCGGACTGGTGGGGTCGCCATCGTACAGAAGGGTACTGCTACCTACCCATCACCTTGGACCCTGGCTGCTACTCCAAGCAGCTGGCTTGCACCCGCCCTGAGGAGTCTGATTCAGTGGCAGCCGAGAGCAGACGGTTCTTCTTAGGAGGATGCCATCTGATCAAGGATTTGGATGTCCTGGTTGAACCTCAGTTGCAGGTAACCACCTAACATCACGCCGGTAACCCCCGAAGGGTTGGACAGTGGTGTACCTAATAGTATACCCACATTTCGCTATACTCCATTTACTTGATTAGAATTTTAAGTTAACCGTTTTTACAGTCCGTTCAACCGATTGTGAACTCTATTACGTTGACAGCAAGACAAAATGCAGCTGTATTTTTGCTTTTAATGCCATCCTTATGCTTATACGGTATAGAAGTCAAAATCGGTTGAACAGTCTGTAAAAACAGTCAACTTAAAATTCTAATATTATAGTAAATGGAGTATAGTTATGTTTAAGTCCCATGAAATAGGCGGTGACTATCATCCGGGCCCAAATCCAGACACCGTGACAGCTTCTGAGAAATTCCTGATAGAAAAACTCAATAACACTTAATCTGAGCTTAGAATTGAACCCAGGACCTCATGCCGAACAGTCGTGATTGCGACCACTAGACCAGCAGTCCAGTTGCAGGTAATTTTATTTTAAATCCGGGTGACTAGGATGGCCAATATGACGAACTAATTTGCGGCAGCAGGCTGCCAAAATATCCATAGGAAACCGGCTGCACACGCCAATACCTCTCAGGGCTCATTTACGGAGACGCGGGGCGTCGCGCGGCGCGAGCAAAAGGCTCGTCGCGTGCTTTTTTAATCATTTACTGAGAGGCGGGTCCACCGCAACGAACGCTGCATTTTAAACTAACGAGTGATAAATCGCTTCTCGTGAAATCGACATTTGAAATCTTTAACGTTTTCATACATCGCCATGTGTTTGAATTAAAAACACACAACGCGCCGCGCGACGCCCCGCCTGTCCGTAAACATGCACTCAGCGTTGCGCATACTATTTTTGCACTCGCACTAGCACCGATACCGAGTTTCCTCCGTGCCTCGGAAAGCACGTTAACCTGTTGGTCCCGGCTGCCATATGTCAGTGTCCTGAAAGTCTGACAACCAGTCTTACCAAAGGGTATCGTATTACCCAGTATTAACTGGGTTGTGGGTCGCTCCATGTAAAATATTGATATTCAGCCTACATCCGGTTAGACTGGAAGCCGAGCCCAACATAGTTGGGAAAAGGGTAGGCAGATAATGATGACCAGCACACTCTCACATTGCACCCACACGTAGGCTGAATATGGGAACTATGTTAGTAGTCAAAATATGAGATACACCATTCTTCCCATAAATTGAGATCAGCTGTTGAGATTTCCTTACTGACTAACCCAGTATCGCATGCCCACTATGCCCAGCATGACGATTATTAACAGCCCAGTCTTCTCTCATCCACAGGACACAAACTACACGTTCACATCAACAGGCACCCTCAACCTTCGGTGGTCCATCATGTCCCAAGCGCAGGTCGGCGGCCTCATAGCGCCACCTCCTCAACCTGGCACCAGTACAGCGTCAGCCCTACTCCTGGGCGCAGAGGCAGCCCTGAAGAAGTATAAAAAGGCTAGGGCTCGACTCGCGGCGGCTACGAAGGATCTTAGTGATGTGAATTATATGGGGACTGGGGATGGGGATGGCTGAGAATGTAAAGTGGTGGGTGTCTTTAAGCGGAAGTGGCAAGAGCCCCGGTTACACCACAAATAGTTGACACGCATTTGATTTGAGGTGCAAAGTCTTAAACCGTGTGCTCAAACGCGCGGGTACACGAAGTCAAGCGGGTGTACGCTTGCCAAAATATCTTTAGAAAAACCACATAGGCTGGCTTATCTTGATCGGATAATCTTGTGGATTGATAGTAAAACTTCCAGCTAGGGCGTAAGAACTTATAGACTAAGTGACAGCGCACAGCAAAGGTTCAGGCTGAAGCTAAGAGAGAATTTATTTAGAGGCTGGTTTAAAATGTGTGGGTAGTTAGCCTAAAATGTGCGGGTAGGACGGAATGATCTTGGAACGAGCATAAGCCTCAGGTACTTACAAAGAATTGTAACAAATCAAAACAAATGTAATTTTAGATGTAAATCATTTATTAGTGATTAATATTAAAAATAAGTTACACAAGATTGCGTTTACTTTTACCTACAAATACAAGTCACAAAGAGGTAGTTTACATTAGAATTCAAGTTAACAATTTCGACGTATAAGTATTTAAAAAAACCATTTGAAAGAAAGGCCTGTTTTAATATTATTAGATACTTATCACCATAGTATACGATTTCAAAATGGGTGTTTATTTAGGACAAGACACTACAAATTACAAAAAAAAA
Source organism: Diarsia mendica (assembly GCA_949316265.1). NCBI lineage: Eukaryota > Metazoa > Arthropoda > Insecta > Lepidoptera > Noctuidae > Diarsia > Diarsia mendica. The sequence continues at coordinate 12,797,502 of OX438903.1, read as the reverse complement.
GATTTTGCCTGCATTTTACACACTATACAATATTGAATGCCAACAAACCGGTGTGACAGCCAAGCGTAAGCTATGATACCTTCAGTAAACACCAACGAAATGGATCGCCGCTGGCGCCGAAAAGTTCTGGAGTGGCGACCGCGAATCGGAAGACGTTCCGTTGGAAGGCCTCCCACTAGGTCGACCGATGCGCTTGTGTAGTTTGCGGGGATCCTTGGATCACCAAAATAATCCAAAAATTTGCTGGGGCCCACGAACACCGACTCCACCAACATGTGAACATCGAGGCAATCCAGCTGTTAGACCAGACAAATATAGTGCGAAGGCTAAAACGAACAAAACCTTTTGAATTAGTGTAGTGTAAATAATGTAGAAATAATAGTGACAAAGACACTCTTAAAACACATGAACAAAGTGTTTATATTATAATAACAGACTAAGAAAGTGGAACGGACTTGTATTTAAAGTACAATCAGCACTATTCTAAGTTTTAAAATAATTATGATTATTATTATATTATTTTGTTTTATATTATTATTTTTATGTATCGGGACACTTACCAAAATACCATCATATCAGTATACCTACATTATTGGCAAATAAATGATTCTATTCTATTCTATTCTATCATGTAAAAAATTAAGTTAGATTAAAATTGCTTATTAGTCTTGTAGGCTAGATTGTAATTAATTATTAAGAACCTGGTTCTTTATAATAAAGGATAAAAAAAAAAAACTTGGGGGAGTCCTATGTCTAGCAGTGGACGTCTTTCGGGTGCAGACATGATGATGATGATTTCAGAAACCTCAGGGACATATACCTTATCTACTAGACCTAATGGCATCCCTAAGTTGCTCAGTAACGGCAGCTAGACACTTCGCGCGTCGTCTTCTTGCGTCCCGAGCGCGCATGAGTCGTACACTGCGCGCATCTGTCAGGGCAGCATTCGCAGCGTGATGCGCGCGTCTCGCTGCATCCATTGCTGTCACTTCTTGACGGAGAAGCGAGGACTCCCAGGAGGAGAGGGCGTTGTGTATTGCGACACGCTGGAAAGAATGAGTACGGTTTAACTTTTTGAGCGCCACAGTCACGTATAGACGACAAGCCGAACAAGCAAAAATGTCACTTCCCTCCGGCCGTCATTGCGCGCGGTTTATACTGGCTTTGCTCCTGCTTTTTAATTACGATTGTTGTGTTTTGCGTTTAATTCTCGGCTTGTGATTTGTTTCCAATTGTGTGATTTAGTGTTGAGTGCTCGTGTAGTAAGTTTTTCTGGCATTTTAACGTCGGTTTTATTGGTAATAAGTTAATTTCGTTGGCATTCGGTGAGTACATTTATTTTTTTGGGTGTGTGGGTACCTCGTCATAAATTTGCCGTATTTGTCGCCTGTTATTTCTTTTACTGTTAACGATATAATTACGTTTTAGAGTGAAATCCGTAATTTATAATATGTCGACTACAAACGACGAACCCCCGGATCGCGGAAAAGAAACAATGCGCCGGAATGATGAAACACCTACCTCCGGTAATCTGAAACGATTGTTCAGGGAAATGTCTCCTACGTACATTTCGCCCAACGACAGATCAAAACGGCTTCATACATCCAATTCCATTGAAAAGTCTTCGCCGTTATTAAGTGCCAGTCCAAGTGCGAGCCATGACGACTATTACGATTTAGTTTCTCAAGCGTCTGCATATCTAACTAAAATTAATGAACTTGTTAATGACCAAGGTTCCCGAATTAATGTTGCGAATAAATCTGCCATCATGGACATGACTCAGCGCATAACGTCCATTGTTTCTTTGTTAGCCATAAAATCATCCTCCAATGAAACGAAATTGGCAGTTACGGAACGCGAATTGGATAAAATTAAATCAAATACCAATGTCAATACAAGTAACTGTAATAAAGTTTCATATGCGGATTCATTAAAACTTCGACTGCCTAAAACTAAACTTGCGCCGGTTGTCGACTCGCGCGCACCCCTTCCATGTGTCGTGGCTTATCCCACCGCTGAGCGATTAGCTGATTACTCATCGTCCTCTGCTACTAAACAAGCACTCATGAAGGCGATCAATCCCAGTGACGACGGGTTTCAAATTGTAGGTGTTAGAAAAACTGCAAAATCTGGTGTCGTATTACGTGTCGCTAATGACAGCCAAATTAAAAAATTGCAATCGGTCGACGCTATTAGGTCCGCCGGCCTGCGACTTGAAAAACCGAAAGGCCGAAAGCCACGTATATTAGTTAAGGACGTGCCATCCTCAATGGAAGACAATGCTTTTTTGCACGCATTGTACCGTCAAAACATTCAAAATGAACTGCCAATACAAGAGGACGATTTTATTAAATCAACTAAAATCTATCGTCGGCGTTCCTTAGATAGCGGTCGCAAGTGGATAGGCATTGAAATCGAGTCCAACGTGCGTAAACATTTAGTGTCCACTAAGGAAAAATTATTTATTGATTGGGCGACTTGCCGGTTCAATGACGACGTTGATGTAGTCCGCTGTCTGCACTGTCAACAGTTCGGTCACGTTAAAAAATACTGCGTTAACAAGTCACCTACCTGTGCTAATTGCTCCGAAGCACATGAAACAAACGACTGCCCGCATAAGGACAATTTAAATTTTATACCTACTTGCGTGGCGTGTAAGCGTTTTAAAAAACCATTTGACCATCGTTGCGGGTCACCAGAGTGTACTACCTACAAACTTAAGCTCGAACAGTTAATCCTCAACACAAACTACTAAAATAATGGATAGTTTAAATATAGGACAATTAAATCTCCACAACGATAGGGTAGCGACTTCTGAACTAGACAAATTAATTATCGATTACAGCTTGGACATAGTACTTGTTCAAGAGCAATATCAAAACGCGCGCTTACGTCATAAAGTAGTTCAGCTGGATTCAAAGTCACGAGCCGGAATTTACGTAGCGCGTTCTTCTAAGTTTACAGTAACGTCTTTGCGTAACCTCATGACGCCGCACTGTGCCGTTGCGGAAGTCTCCTCGGCTTCCTATAAAGTTTACGTTGTGAGCTGTTACTTTCAATATTCAGACCCTGTTGGTCCTCACATACATAACCTCCGTCATGTCTTGCGGTCACTCGCTGGCTGTAAAATTATCGTTGGCGCGGATGTTAACGCGTCCTCGTCTCTGTGGTATGGCAAGGTTCGGTCTACGGATTCCGACCGACGTTCCGCTGTCGAAGATTTCATTGCTGAAATGAACCTATCGATTCATAATACCCCAGATGCACCACCTACTTTTTGCAGCCAAATGGGCGAATCTTGTATTGACGTCACACTTTCTAGTGCAGACGTTCGCTTGGATAGGTGGCGTGTCCTACCTGATGCGTCATGTAGCGATCATCGGCTTATCGTGTACGAATTTGTTCCGATGTTTACTCAAGGTCCGTCACATTCACATATCATTGGTAACTTTAGGTATAAAAGTAAAGGCGCGAATTGGGAATTCTTTAGCTTGCTTTTTGCGTCTAACACCAAAGACTTCACTCGAGACGGGCTATCAGCTGAAGAAAGTGCTGAAATTATGTCAGACGCCTTCACTTACTGTGCTGACATCGCCATTGGTCGCGGATCTATGACCAATATCCGCAGATGTGATTGGTGGTGTGACTACCTAATTGAACAACGTAAAAGTTATCGCCGAGCGCGTAGACATTTAAATAAGCTTAAAAAGCGAAAGGTCACCGGAGACCTCCTAACCTCTGCTTTAAATGCGTTTAGAGTTGCCAAGTCCCGCTACAGAGCATCAGTAGAAAAATCTAAAGGTAATTTACTGCGGAAAATAGTAGAAAAATTAGATAAAGAAGGTCCGTGGTCTCCTTTGTATCACGAGTTCAAAGCAAATCGATCAGTCGATCTTGCGTTCGTCGAAAACATCAAAATAAACAATAAACACACCACCGGTATTGAGGAGACAACCGAAGTTCTATTAAATACGTTGATACCTGATGATTTGCCTGATAATGATAATGACTACCACAAGCAGATCAGGGCGTGGGCGACTGTGCCACCTGAATCACCAGCGTCAGACCTTCCATCCATTGACGAATTCATTAAAGTTGTCAGGAAACTCCCACTCAACAAATCGTCAGGTGAAGATAAAATATCTAATCGGATGATAATAGAAGCATGTAAAACAGCGGCCGACGCGATTTTAAGTGTTTACAACCGTTGTATCGCAGGCGTTTTTCCTCGTATATGGCGACGCGGCTTTATACGAATAATTCCGAAAAGTGGCGACAAGCCTCCGGACGATCCTAAGTCTTACCGCCCTATAACACTGCTACCATCTTTGGGGAAACTCCTGGAGCGTCTTATCGTTCCACGTTTACTACCAGACGGACCGAAATTTCACAACAACCAATTCGGTTTTACCGTGGGAAAATCTACCGTAGACGCGGCACTTTCTGTCAGAAAAATTGTCAATACATCCGAACATAAGTACGTAGTTGGGATCTTTCTAGATATTTCTGGGGCTTTTGATAACGCATGGTGGCCGATGCTACTCCTTAAACTGAAAATTCGTGGTTGCCCTAAAAACATATACAATCTTGTTTGCTCGTACTTCTTAAATGGTTCCGCGAAACTCAAACTCGGACATCATTCTATGTCAAAGTCCCTTACCATGGGATGCCCTCAGGGTTCGGTTATGGGTCCGTATGTATGGAACGTAGGCTTCGATGACTTCCTCGCGATTCCACTTCCATGCGGCTGTTCATTAACCGGTTACGCGGACGACGGCCTGCTGCTCATTCAGTCAAGTACTCGGGCTGGACTCGAAAATTTGGCTGACACTTGCCTAAAATTAATATCCCAGTGGGGTGATCGTAACCGTCTGACCTTTGCACCACATAAAACTTATCAACTTCTTTTAAAAGGTAATCTTAAATCATGGCCTAGTATTAAATTTAATAACGTTCCCGTGAAAAAGAAGGAGTCTGTATGCTACCTTGGGTTTGTCTTAGAGAGGAATTTTTCATTCATTGAACACATAAAAACAGTCGGTGAAAAAGCTAAAAAGAACTTTTATGCTTTAACGAGAATATCCAAATCTACATGGGGTTTATCATTTTTAACTCTAAAGACGATCTATGGGGCTACTTACTTGGGGTGTATGTGCTACGGGGCACCAGTTTGGGCCGATAGGGCCACCATTGGAGCGGTACGACGTAAATTACTTCAAAGCCAGCGGTTGGCTTTGATTTTCTTGTGTAAAGCGTATAGGACGGTTAGTACTGAAGCCTTACCGGTACTGGCAGGGGTACTTCCAGTCGATCTTGAAGTACAGCGCCGTGCTTCAATGTACTACTGCGCACGAGAGACCGCGGACACAGACTTTTTAACGCAACGTGACCGTGCTAAAATAGCTAGATTACTTAAACCACAGACTGACGTCTGGGAGGAACTTCTGTCTGAATGGCAATGTAGGTGGGATAATTCCATCAAGGGCCGACATCTTCACCAGTTCTTTCCATCCGTTCGTGAGCGGCTGGCCAGGACATGGCTGGAGGTGGATCACTGTGTCGCCCAATTTCTCACAGGTCATGGTAACTTTAAGAGTAAATTATTTTCCTTCAAGCTTGTTGAGTCGCCTTTTTGTCAATGTTCTACATCTGACTGCGAATTTGAACAAACTGCACATCACATTTTATGGGAGTGTAGTCTTTGGCAGAATGAACGTAATATTATGTTAAATAGAGTACAGGTTACATCCGGAGTTATTTACTATACGGACCTTGTAGAAACTAGAACAAATTTCCGTGCGTTCAAGCAATTTTGTCATACCTATTATTGGAATCAAATATAACAGCTCACAACTTAGGACCCAGTAATATTAATGACAATAATATCCGTGGTGCTAGGCAACTGGGCTTATCTCAGTTGTATACGTCCCTGTGTGCCTATTGGCCTTGTTCTGTTCTGTCTCCTGCTGATATGGAGGGAAGTGGAAACTATGTTTTTTCCTACTCCTCCGCTATTCTTTTCTGATTAATTTCGTTGCGGGATCCAAGACAGTTAAATCATTTCTCTGGGACTTCGTCGAGCTTCATTGTCTCGGCGCTTTTCTTGTGGTCGCCACTGTTGATTCTGGCTAACAGGAGTTACAGTGGTTTGGGAATAGTGTGGCGGGCTTGTCCCAAAAAAAAAAAAAAAAAAAAAGCAAAAATGTACCTTATCTCTGTCGAGTTAAGGTACTTTTTGACTTGTCGTCTGTGGCGGTCAAAAGGTAAAGGGGGAAGTGACAGCTATCGTATTAAGAATCATCTGCCTTTACCCAACTATGGGGTCGGCTTGCAGTCTATCGGATGCAGCTGAATACTAGTTTGTATGGAGCGACTGCCTATCTGACCTCCACAGCCCGGTTGGTACTGAGTAATATACTCCTTGGTAAGACTTTCGGGCCACTGAGGTACCATCGCCTACAATAATGCATGGGAAGTTCAGAAAAAATGTCGTGTAAAGCAAGAAATGACGCCACCTGGCGTAAATAAGTACTCGATTAGCAGCATTGAATAAATTGTTGATGCTACACTAACTAGAGGGCGCTCACGCTGTATAAAATGTTCATGTAGTTTCTTTTTTCTGTTTAAACATTCAAATAATTTATAATCAATTATTTCTATTATATAAATTTATTCCTAACTACCTACTATGTTTGTTTAAATTGAATATTATTATCATTTTATAACTATCTGATTTTAATTATCTATGTTTTAGTTTTCAAACTTGAGGGTAGGTCGAATATGAATTCATAAATTTTGTAGGTAGTAGAAATAATTAGATTGAAGATTTAGTTATGTTATGACTAAGCTCAATTGATTGTTCGCTAAGTTTGTTTCGATTACCTCATTCGAGTGTGTTTAGCTCAGTTTTATTTTAATTTAGGTGAATTAACTTATTTCATCAAAATGAGTACGCGTTGTATTACTGTTTTCGTTACAAGAGCTCAAATAACTGATTTGCAAAATCAAGGCAAAAACTTATCGACACTCGAAACTTGTCGACTTATCTTATTGTTAACGTAAGTAGTTTAGATTTCAAAATTTTTATAAGAAAAAATAATGTTTTAGTTACGACTATACTACTTATTAAATAATCATTATTGCGTATTATATATTTCTGTTATAATTATTGTTGCAGAGAAAAACAGTTGTTCTATTGGTACGACGATTTGAAGACGAGGGTTCTTTGCAACACCATCAAAGAACTAGTAGACCACGGCTCATAAACACATTACAGCGTCAAATCGTGTTATGAGAGTATGAAGAAAATGGATTCCTGCCGATGACCGACTATCATATGCTGCTTTAACAATGCCCGTCGTGCTCTTATAAGTGAAGAGCTGCATTATAGGAGGCATGTTGTGAAACCCTGGCCCACAGAAAACCATTAATGGACAAGATTACAGTTCGCTTTGGATCATGTTAACTTTGATTTGAGTAATGTTTTTTCATCTTTACAGATGAAAAAACTTTTAAGTCCAGTGAACACGGACGCTTATGTTTGTGGTGTAGAAATATTACGTGATAAACAAGTGGTTATGTGTGTCCAATATGCTGGTCATATTGCAGTGAACGTGTGGGGATAGATAAGTGTTGCCGATCCAGGATTTATATTTCATAATAGGTACTTAAAAATAATATTACATAACTTTAGTACTTATTATTTATATTAACTGGAGACCGGGTTATTATAACCTATTACATGACTTACGTATTTTTAATAACTAAAAAAAGTCAAACAATTTTTTTTTTTTTTTACAGTAGAACCTTTTCGTATGTTTTTGTGCAATTGTATAGCTGTTATCCTACCTATTTAATTCATTTAATTTAACTTTTCACTTTTGTGATAAAATAATCCGGTCTCCTGTTTGTGTTTGTTGAGGTTACAAAAGCTTCAATCCTCTTTCCGATTTTGGAAACGAATACTTAAGCTATGGCCTCAATAAGAAGTTTTATATAATATAATAATGTTGAACGATAATAAATGTCTGTTTTTGAATAATAAACTGTAAGAAATAAACCTCTAAAATTTGTGTGTCTTTTTGTTTGTCTCCGTTCATCCCTGTTGCTAACTGACTACTAACTCGAATATTATATTTTTGAATGCTATGCGCACTTATTAGCTTAATGAAAACATTCCTTATGGTTTCTTTCGTATTTTTTTTATCATTTAACTTCTCACTTAATCCAACCTAATACGTGTTTCCTAACTTCTTACTTACCTAACCTATTCCCAAGTCAAAGTTCATTTTTTTCTATATCTCAACAGAATAGTTTACATTTAGTTAAGACTAAGTTATAAAAATCTACCTCCTTTTTATTTCACCTACAGGTGACACCGGGTAATCCGGATATTGTCATTGCGGAAAGTAAAAACTTTAAAGGTTTAATTTCTTATTATTATTTAAGTAGGAATTACAAATAAAATTGCTGTGAGGTAGATACAGAAATAAAACTTATGCCACCTACAAGTGACACTGGGGATTGAAGAGTTTAATATCACAGTTGTGCAGAAACCAAACGCCATCTATTAATTATTTTCGTAAATTTGATTTCTACCTTCACAGAAAAATAGGCCCTAAGGTATCCATGCACTTTTGTAGGCGACTGGTACAAGGAAAACAGTAGAGACCAACGACTTCAAACTTCTAGCCCTAATGACTGTCTATAGTAACAACCGAGACCTAGGCTTACGCTATGCATGATGCTAGCTATCTACTATTTTCCGTTGTGTTAGAAGTTCATATTGGGCCCGTAATGCGAAAAGGAGATAGAACTATGTAATATGTAGGTATGCCATATAGCTCCATCCCTTTTTCGCATTGGACCCCAGTTGTATCTTCAAGCAACGAGGTGTACCTGAGTGGCATCTCTTAACATCCTCGTTCGTTTCTGCATAGCATTGTCGGCTTTTCTCTGCTTATCTATGAGCTCCACGTGTTTCCGGAACTGTTCGGCTTCGTCCAAACGTATACGTCGGTCGGCGGCAAGTAGAGTGCGTGCCTCGTCTTCAAATGCTTTCCCGAATAAGCAGGAGACCTGAGGAATAAAAAAAATCGATATGAAAATGAGATCGTTTCTATTTTTTTGAAGTTTGGCGCTCTAGTCGTCTCTAGACAGTAGCGATCATACTCCTAAAAAAATAACACATGAATGAATTAAGAAAAAGTATTGTGCTCCATGAGAAAAAGGCAGTTTTCGTGGATAAGAAACTTGAAAATTAGAAAAACCATCGATATAAAACAATATTTTTATGACTATTATTTGAAATGGCAACACAAACCATCGTTGGCTTTCCTTTTAGAACGGTCAACAACGTTTGAAGAAGTTCTATGTGTGGTGAAAAAAAGCGACGGTGGCCCATTGGTGGTTGCCCCAACTTACGAACGGGTCGTGGGTTCGAACCCCGGCAGGCACATTACTTTGTGTAATTTATTTCATCACCGCTGCTCTCAAAACGGTGAAGGAAAACATCGTGAGGAAACATGTCTTAGAACCAAAAGATTCGAAGACATGTGACATCATACCAATGCGCACTGGGCTCGCGTGGTATATATAGATTATAGCCCATTCCCTCTCAAAGAGAGGAGGCCTGTGTCCCAGCAGTGGGAACATTAATAGGCTGTTGATGATAGTGATGATGTTTTTGTAGGGCATGAATAGCGCTTAGAAATTACCTTCTCATCATCAATCTGGGCGAGCAGGTCAGCACTGCGTCGTTCTTTGTGCCGGATGCACTCAAGTAGTTCCTCTCTCTTGATCTGCGACTCCATCTCCTTCTGATGCTGCATATGTTCATAGCGAGACTTCTCTTGGCGCCGCTTTCCGTCTATATAGCGCCTGTACTGGTGCTCGGTTTCTGCTTCGATCTGGAGTTGAAAACATTAGATTGTATTAGTTTGATCCATCATTACCAAATAAACCCCAAATATCATAGGCTATGGCAGGGAGATGATGATGATTATTGTTTCTATGTCAGTCTAAAAACACCCATTGCTGGAGCCTGATCAGCGCAAAATTGATAGCGAAGCGAATCCCCCATCGACCGGCCCCTTGTTTCTCGGCCGGTGCGAATTCCGCCAGGGGAATCGTATTACCTAGTAACTAGGTTGTGGAGGTCAGATACGCAGTCGCTCCATGCAAAATAATGGTCTTCAGCTGCATCCAGTTAGACTGGAAGCCGACCCCAACATAGTTGGGAAAAGGCGAAGCAGATGAGATGTATAAAACGGATAGGTTTAATATTAATCATAATTACACCATAAATTAAATTGGTAAGTGAATAAATTGCGCACTGGCGCGGGCGGTTTCTATAGAAAGAGTTGTTGCACCGGGCGGCGCCTTGTTTGCATTTGTCAAGCAAACCTGAAGCTACGCATATTAGCTATTTTTAACCGACTTCTAAAAAAAGAAGGAGGTTCTCAATTCGGATGTTTGTTTTTTTTTATGTTTGTTCGGGCATAACTCCGTCACTTGCTAACCGATTTGAAAAATTATTTTTTTGTTGGAAAGGGTATACTTCCCAAATGGTCCCATAATTTTTTAATCGAAACCGGACAAGCGGTTTTTGAAAAATCAACAAAACTCAAAAAAAATACTACATTGTCCACATTATGACCCATGAACATGTGAACCACTAAAAAGTGAAAAATAAAAACTTTTTAACAAAAAATAAAACCGACTTCAAAAAAAAAAACAAAAAAGTCAAAAATATATCAGTTTCTGAAGTCGGTGGCAAAAAAATTAAATCAAACAAACAAAAGTCACCGACTTCAGAAACTGATTTATTTTTGACTTTTTTGTTTTTTTTTTTGAAGTCGGTTTTATTTTTTGTTAAAAAGTTTTAATACTTACTCAAGGAACCTTTTGTAATTTTAATAGAAGTGATACCTAACGATAAGGCAAGTGATGGCAATGGTGCATGGAAACTACTTAATAAAGAACAAAAATGAAGTCCAGACAAACAATTTCTCTTTCTTCTTTCTCTTTCTGCCACAGCTGTCGGAACTGGTCAGCGAGTTTGTCTCTCTCGCTGTCTTCATCTCTCTTTCGTGCTAAGGCTGCTAGGAGCTTCCACTCTTTCTCAGGGATAGCGTCTAGGATGTCTGTGCTGCAGTTCTCGTAGTCGAACGAGCGAATCAGTTGGGATATGGAGCTGCGTACTGAAACAATGCGAGATAAAACTGAAAACGGGATATTTATTGTTTGTTTCGAGTTCCCGATACCTATATTGTTCTCGACATTGGTTTGTTTTTTTTTGAGCTAGTGACAAGTCAGATTACAAACTTTTATAGCGATAATAAGTCTTTTTGTGGTGGAATCTTACGAGGATTTTTGTCCCGATTCTTGTTAGAAATCTATAAGGTTTACAGTATATTATCAAACATTTCGTTATAACTCAGCATATCAAAAATATCGTTATACGTACAATAATGAAGTAGGTATGGCAAAATATCCTTGAAAGAGTGTTCTGGGACGCGCCTGAAACTTTACGATATTAATCACCCGTACTGACAACGGAACGTGTGTAGATGACATTGTTTTGATAGGCGCTATAGCTTTTAACTTAAATATTACTTTTTGATAAACCTATAGTATTAAATTAGCTATAGGATAGTGGAGCCCTGGTATTAGTTTCTCGTTGGCACCTTCGGGTACGGTACTCTAAAAATCGAAATACGCCTGCCTAAAGTTGGACACTTATTAAACGCCGAGAAAAGTTGCACGGTTTGGGTTCGTCGTTTCCTATACAATGGAGAAGAACTGGCAAGAAACTCCATGGTTACTTTTTCAATGTGACAATATTTTTTATGTTACACTTCAACCAACTTAACTGTGAAACGGAAAACCACAGAACTAAAATAAATGCACCTATTTTGACATTACCGAAGCAACCTTTCTTGACAAGCAGCGCCTCTTTCATTTCACAGTTAATGTGGTCAGACTGTACCTATCAGTATACTTAGGCCCGACACTAACCCCCTTATTAATAAAAAAAAGTTAAGCCTGCTTAAACTTACGCTTGGTTTATCTCGCATGCCGTCCCTTTCATTTGAATATTTTTGAAGTGAGACGGCATGCGAGATAAACCAAGCGTAAGTTTAAGCAGGCTTAACTTTTTTTTATTAATAAGGCCGTATGTCGTTGCTTACCGTAAATCTAGATAATAATTTAACAAAAGTTCCTAAGTATCTAGCACAGATATTATAATACTTCGTATCTAGTAATCTTTATGGCCTACAATGTTCACATATTCCCATAGAATCGGTAGGAAAGAATCTATGCAATGATAAGAAAATATTATAAAAATATTAAATTGTGGCGACATTAAACAAGTGAAGTGACACAAATGTTATTTCTTCTAATTCTTAGTTTCATTCTTGCTCCACGTGTAACGGAAAGACGCAATAGCAAGAGTAGGACTAGATAAACTTTGCGGTCTTTAAATTATTAGGTATTTCTACTTGTTGATGCCTTCGGCTTCGCCCGTGTAGATTTCGGTCAAATTATATACTCAAACCTTCCTCGAGAACAACTCTATCCTTTGCCGAAAATAGCATAAAAATCGGTGCAGTAGTTTTTTAGTTTATCGCGAACAAACAGACAGACGCGGTGGAGGACTTTCTTTTCTAATATGTAGCGATAGCGATTAGCTGAAATGTCCAATCCATTGTTAATACCAGTCATAACTCTGGGAAGAGAACTGTTACTTAAAACGTTATCATCCCGCGATCATGGCGCTTGCAACACTCGTCGAAATATCGGGACCTCATAAAAATGGATAATCACGGAAATTCCGTTGGTAAGTGACAGTATAAGTTTAGAAATATCTTGCACACATGCTGGACATGCTGGTTTCCTTACAATGTTTTTCTTCACCAAAGCAAATGTTAGTTATTTGATGAATCTGAAAAATCATAGGTGTGTTGGTGAAGGAAAACATGGTGAGGTAATCGGCATGTCCTAGAACCAAAAATTCGAAAACATGTGACATCTACCCCCCCCCCCCCCCTGGGCCCGCGAGGTGGATTATAGCCCATTCCCTCTCATGGAGTGGAGGCCTGAAGTCCCAGCCGTGGGAACATTATAGGCTGATGATGATGAGGATGATGCGTGCGTGTGTGAGTTCAATTACCATCTTACCGTTACAAGTCGCCGACTTCTTCCTCGGAGACAGTCCGGGCCGACGCGGACTCTCTGTTATTAATTTATAACAAAACACCATTATGTCCACTTCCTCAGTTTGTTTCGATTGTACACAACTTTTTATTGACACTTTAACTTATTTTAATTATTGTACCAACTGCGATGTTCTTAAGATTTAATGAGCATTTTGATGCTGTTCTGAGGGGATTTAGATGGCTGGGAGTTGTTCGAAAGAGATACCGCGGCCCCGGACACAAAGGGTTAAGAAGGAACAGGGGGTCATTTTTAGTCAGTAGAAGTCTGACACTCCGGTCCGCTCCACCCAGAGCGGGAGGAGTCATTTGATGATATCCCACTCTCTAAAAAAAAGGAGATGTATAGAAGAGAGCAGCAATAAAAAGAAATAAAAAGCACTTCTCTTTTGCGGTAAAAATCCCACACTCCTGTCCTATCGCCAAACAACAGACGCCTATCGAGGGTAGCCCTACACAGCAAAAATAATAGTGTAGATAACTCACTGAAATATTAATTCTGTGTTTGATCCTATACGCGTTGTTTTAAAGTGTTCCTGTAGGCACAGCAACTAAGAAGGTTAGGTACCTACTAATGTGCATAGACGTTAATATCCTCCTAGCAGATATCATCACACTGCGGTCATCTGCTACCAACCGTGATAGGTAATGCCATTACCCCCAAGATCATTCACTGTAACGGTCAGCCACCGTCCATGTCTACCTACCTGGGGAACTTTACAGCCTAGAGTGCACTAAATAAACTCGTATGCACCTTTCCTTTGAACTAAACCAAACATAAACAGAATAAAACAAACTAGAGAGACATATAAATGAATATAAATGATTTTTGCACATTCAAATCTACACTTTAAGCTTTTTTTTTAGGTTTTAACCATTGATGTATTATGTATGGTTTTAACTGAGCAATTTCTCAGTCTAGCATGCACTTAATAACACACCTTGCCCTTGAACTAGACTCAAGGATGAACACAATAAAACTAATTAGAAAGACAAAGAGACTGTTTCGAAATGAGTTTTGCACATTCAAAGCATTGTTATCCACTTTTTTTGAGTTTTAGCACAGGAAGTTCGAAATGGGCCTACTTTTGACCTTAATCTTATCCTAACAAGACATGAAGTCGACGATGAAACGAGTTAACCCGTTCAAGTTCAGTTTAAATAACCCCTTTTACAGCTTGCCCTTGAACCAATAAGGATCAAACACAGTAAACAAGAAAGATGAAAAGATGAATACAGAATGCTTTTTGCACATTTAAAGCACAGTTTCAAGCACTTTTTTCACAAAACTATCACATCGCGTTTTAGTGTTGTCGACTACTAACGACTAACTATGGTTGTTACGTATGTATCGATTTAACTTTACATGTAAGTAAGTACCTGATGGCATCAAGGTTATGTTGTAAATAGACTATGTAGCTATAATATTGTGGAGGTATAGGTACAGGGTGGAAGAGACAGCGACGGTAAAACGGTTACCACGTCCTATTCAGTACATCATCCCTATTCCCTACCCTACGTACGGTGATTTAAAAACGGTCGTGGTCAAAATGTACGAGTATAGAGCAGCTGATTTTACCTTGACCCTTGGCCCTCAGAATTCAGCCCTAATTAAAATTTACACAAACGAAACTAATCAGAATGAGTGTTAAAAGAAAATACAGTAAAGTGTGTGAAACTGGATGACAGTAGAAAAATAAGTACAGTTTACAGAGCTTCTGAAATAGGTTTGAGTTTTTTTTTAAACGTTGCCCCACTAGGAATTTCTCATGTATCGTGGGTGTGTTCACAAACATTTAAACTCACATACACAAATACCCAGACCCGGAACAACTATCTGTAGGTCTTACACATATTTGTTCCGTGCGGGGATCGAACCCGCGACACGCAGCGCGGCAGTCCATTGCCTGAGCCACTGCGCCAACCGTGTCGTCAGTGTAGTTTGAACTTTGAAAGTCGTTAATGTCAGTCGGAAGAACAAAAGTCTGACAACTATATTGCCAAGGGGTATTTATTGTGTTACCCAGATGCTGGGTTGTGAAGGTCAGATAGGCAGCTACTGTATTCCCAGTCATAAAGTATAATAACTTGTGGAAGTACCTTGTCCCAAACGTTATCTTCTACGGATAAGAATGGGCAAGAAACTCCTACACGCTTCACTGGAAGTGGACCACAACACAGCTTAGAAAAGGTTGAATTAAACTGTTTTGCAGGACACATCATAAAGTCCATTTCACGAAAGAAGTCCCGCAGACGCAGCGCTGTATTCGCGCGACATAATGTTGCTATTCTCTCTCTCTCTCTCCATATCTCCCCATCTGTCAAATTTAGTTCCACATTGTCCGCGGGACTTCTTTCGTGAAATGGACTTTACACCAACATTTTACTTGGGGTAGCCACAACACGTTTTATTCTTCCATTCTCCTTTATCAGACGTCACGACTCCATTTACTCCTTTCTTTTTCGTATAATTCCTCACACAAGCTGGTTGGCTTTTCTTTTGGTCTTCCTCTCCCTCTCCATCCACCAAACTCATATTCATCACTCTTTTAGTCACATGCGTTTCATGCCTCCTTTGCAGGACGCATTAATATAGAAAGTAGGCATTGAAAAGGATGATTTGTACACATTACGACAATTTCCTTGCGTAAAGAAAACGCAATGCTTACCTTTATAACGATAATGAAACAATAAAATACTACGTAGTAGGTAAGTATAGTACCTTCACAGTTAATTTACCTGGCAGTTGCAGTCCAACAGCAACCATAGTGGCAGGAGAATAAAGATTACTTACTATAATTTTGACAAACCTGTCAGTGAATGCAACCCAGGGGTAGAACCATAAAGCTTCGGTTATAAGATCAATGTGGTGTTGGGAGCGACAGGGGTACAATATCGGTGAAAGGACTGTACTATTGCAGTAGCTGTCAGAAATGACTCCGTGTGAGTATATCAATCACCTTGACTATTGCGAGTACTAAGTGGCTTCATTATATACAATAATAATAAACATATTTCACGTTTGTAAGCGGATGTAAGTGAAAAAAACTATATTCTTTCTTTGTATTTTATTATTACGTCGGGTGCCCAATGACTTCCTGGCAATTTCCTTAATTGTACCTCTTTACAACACTCGCACGCTCCACGATTATTTAAAGTGATTTGTCATGGAAATGGCTTGTTGTTTGTTAAAGAGGAAAGAGGGGAGATTAAGTTATTTTTGTTTGCAATGGAAGAAATATTACAATAGGGGATCGGACTGACTCAACAAAATATGATTCTGTTTAGTCCGTCAGTTAGATTATCGAAAAATATTGGATACGTGTTTTTTGTTTTATCAAATCAATAAAAAATGACGAAGCTTGTGTGGCTTGAAACGTCACTTAGAGGTACAAAATGTACTATCCTATGACGTCACACGAGTTTTCGAAGCACTGTATCGTCTTCATTTTTTGTTTATGTGAAAAAAGAAAAAATATGTGGTCAATATTTTTTGGAAATCTATCTGACGGACTAATTAGTTTTTTTTTGTCCGATCCCCTTGGTCTAGTTGTCGCGACTGCTGAATATGGGAGCCCGGGTTTGATCCCCAGGTCAAACAGTGCTGTACTGTTATGTTATTACTAGGCTCGTCTCCTATTATATGGGAGCGATTTAATACACCGTTACCTTAAAGAGGATTACAGGTGTGATTTTTATTATTTATTTTAAGTAGTTGTTGCTTATATTCAGCAGTGAATGTCTTCTGAAATAATGGTAAATACCTTTTCAAAAACTTGGAAAATTAACTTCTTATATTATGTTCACTAACTAAAATTCAAATTCTTAGGCAGATGCAATGTTTACTTTTACAATGGCAAGAGTTTATTTAAGAGCCTATTATACTTCCTCAAATTAGCAACTCTATTTGTGGTGGTTCAAGCTTCGTTTGAAATACTGCTAGAATAAAGTTCTAAACAGCTTGCACTACGATCTACGAAGCGGTTGTTACGTCTTTCGCTGCGGCCGAATAGGGCGAAATTAGTGTTTTTTTTGCGATTTACAAAAAAACTATTGATTGGACTAAAAAAGTAAAACACTATGACTTTACTGCAGTGAATCATATACTTTTACGCATTATAAAACTAGCGTTTTACTCCTGTTGGCCTCTTAAAGGTATTGGATCTGACTCTTGGGCACCACATTGTTTTGAAAAAAAAAAGACAATAAACAAAATACAATTAAGTAAAGAAAGTAATGAACAATTTACCGCTTTGGTCTCTGTTTTAACGAAATCTGACATCGTAGCTAGGTACGTTAAGCGTTAACCAAAAATAGTTGTTTCAGTAATGGCCGGCTGGAGAAACTCGATAGTATCGTCCTTTCGAACAGCTGCTGCCTCGTAAACTTGTAAAGTAACGATCCAATTCGACCCTGAACCCTACAAAAGGTGGTAAACTAGTGTGAATAGCCACACAATTCTCTTAATCGAAAGAACTAATTAATAAAACAAGAGCCACCTCGAAGGAATAATATTGAAACTTCACCGAAAACGGAACCTACTATCATTATTTGGCTAGCCTTTTTCCACCTATGTTGGGGTCAACTTCCAGTCTAACCGGATGCAGCTGAATGACTGACTGTCTGACATCCACAACGCACTTAATATTGAGTAATATGATAGCCCTAGGTAAGTCTGACAACTATCAAAGATTTTCGAATGACAGCGGGGAAGGCTTAACTCGCTTTACGAGGCACGGAGGAAGGAAGAAGAGGGAGGAAGCTCGGTATCACCAATCCACAGACCAACCTTGGCAAGTGCGGCTTCACCTGAAGATCAACCCCGAACCGGCAGCGGCTGGTATCAATTAGTCACGAACTAATTAACCTACTGTATTTACACATAAATCTTCTCTAAACGTAACATTTTTAGACCATTGTATTTTGATTATTTTGCGCAGGTATATCAAACAGTAATATTAGTTAAGCACACAAAACATGAGAGAATATTATCATCGTTTATCAGTTTCGAAGATATCGCCGTAGATAAACGTCAGTCGAAAACATACCGCGGGCCGGTGGTGACGTCCATCCGACATGGACAAAGATAAGCACAGACCACCCATCATCAGACGACCTGATGTCTTGAGGAAACTCAACGCGGACAGCTTGTTCATGATAGAGCGAGGTCTACTCGGAGACCTCCCGGACAAACTCAGACCAGCTCCACCAGTACCATCTCGAGCGACAGCGCAATCTCATGAACTCGCCGTAGCTAAACCATCCGGACTCTTATCTGCATGTCTGCCCATCCCGGATTCACCTGTGTCGGAGAGAATGTCGTCATCCGACGAAGAAATCTCCAGTTCTCCACTGAAAAAATCGTTCAGTTTCCGCGACAGACTCTCCCGAATAAGTTTTTTTGGAAAAGACAAAGAGAAAGAAAAAGAAAAGCCAAAATGGAAAACCATAGTGGAGGACGAGAAAACGGAAGACCCAGTAAAAGAGCTTGGATCGCCGAGGCTAACACCAAAGAGATCCGACACCAAAGCGGAACAAGACTACAAAAGCAATAAACGTTTCTGGTTTTTCAGAAGTAAAGAGCTATCTGAAAAGAGGGAAAAGGGTCATAGACCCGTCTACACGCGCAGCAAGAGTTTCGAATTCCTACCTAGAGCGGCGATTGAAGAAGATGAGGAAGAAATATCACCAAGAATAAAGAAGAATAGTTCGTCATATTTGTTTGGAAGCAGTGATACTATGGGAGATGCATGGTCGTCCAATGAGAGTCTCGAATATACTCGTATAGCTAATAACATTTATCGCGACGACGACGACGGAGTGTGCCTTAAAAGTATTAAAGAACTGGCTTCAGACCTCTCGGGTAATAACTCCAGTACATCAATTCCGACGTCTGGATCTAGTGTTAACGCTCGGAGTATTCTGAAGACAGAATCCGTTGAGAATGTCTTTCATGAGTTTAAGAAGGCTGTGGAGTTATTCAGTGAGACTTATCTGAGTGATTGCGAGCCGTATACAAAGTCGAAGGATTTGACTATCCAGCAGAAGAGAATGAGTTCTTCTTTCACAACGTTGCCGTCTCCGAAAGTGGTGCAAGTGAATAAAATGAGTGAGGCAAGTGAAGACTTCAAGAAAGAGTTATCAAGAGTGTTAAGTTTGAAACGTGAAGTGCGGACGGTTAGGAGAGGTTCTGTGACTGACTGGTTTGTGCTAGAAGACAAATCAGCTGCAGCTCCTGGGGTCGCTCCTGCGTCTACAGTCCCAGAGTCCAACAAATACAGGAGGGTAAAGAAGAAAGACGTGAACCGAGTTCGAAGAATCAGCTCGACGAAATATGTAAGTGGACCTTTTATCTGATTGATAGTAACGTGTTGCACTATGATAAGGACGTTTGAACGCTGATAGCGATGATATCTTTGTTAGTTCTTATTTGTCATTGTTTTGTGTATTTTTTCGAAACGGAAACTTCGCGCAGTTTTGATGAAGAACAACATATTTTTTTTCTTAATATATCACGAATTCGTATAAATCTCCCTGTTTAGTTCTACAATAATTTCATTGTTATTTAATTTAATGTGATTTTTTAAACAAAACGCCCCTGGATCTACATATTTTTACAAGCGGAATTCCGAAGCCCAAACAAAGAATTGATAGATATCTTACTACTCGTATTGCCTATTTTATATTTAGATGCGATTTGAGGATTACTCTTTCACCCAAAATCTATAATCGGATTTGGATGTAACATAAAGACAGTTTATATCCTGGATAAACACAAAGAATATCCCGAGAAAATCAACGGCTACCAATAGATACGGGAAGACTATCTGGGTTTTTGATTAATAGTACCTGAGGTAATAATCGTTCCCGTGGGGGCTGCGGGTTGTTCGAAAGAGATACCGCGGCCTCGCACAAGGGCTAAGAAGGAACATGGGTGGTTTGTTAGTCAGTAGAAGTCTGACACTCCCTACCGCTCTGCCCAGAGCGGGAGGAGTCATTTGATGATTTCCCACCCGCCAAAAAAAAAAGGTAATGATCGTTTTGTTTTGCACTTAACCTAAAATCGAAAACAGCTTGTAATTTAACCAATTAACGATAACTCCTAAACTATAAATACGGTTGAAAAGTTTAATTTCTCCGCTCCAGTAACACATACCCGTAATCAGAGCACGCGTTGCCCTATTTTACCAATTAGATTACCACTCGTCTTATCAGCAGTTAACTGATAAGGACACGGTATGTATCGATAACTAATGATTTCCACACTTGTACGAACCGCCAGTTATTTGTTGTGATACCGACATTCTTTACAACAACACTGGCTAATATGGTTTTGATCAGCATGTGTGACTGATACGACACATTGATCGCCGGCGACCGACAGTTTACCCATACAAAGAGAGTCGTCATGAACAGTGGACAGTATACCGCAGGCGTTAGCAGCATTTTTCTTCTTGAGTTTAGTCGTGTCGGTGCAGTCGGTTATAGCGATCTTTGTCAGCTTCATAGCAATCTTTGTCAGGCAAAGCGACTTTTGTCAGTCATGGCGATCTTTGTCAGTCAAAGCGTTTTTTGTAAGACAGCGATCTTTTCAGTTATTGCGATTATTGTATAGGTATAAAACAGCATTTGAAAATTTTACCTAACATAAGTAAATACCCAGGTTTTACTAGACAATATAAATTAGAAACTGCAGTGTTAATAATATGTCTGTGCACTTGTTAAAGAGAGCATGACTAGTTTCTGCAAAGGGGAATCCGAGACCTGACAAAAGGTATGACGAACAACAGGACTACTGTTTGGATAGAAGATTTTGTTACAGAAAGGGCTTGACCTATGCTTTATACTATACAGCGTGGAAGCGACACCGACGCGAAAACGGCGGATTGGACGGAGAAGGCAAATTGTAAAAAAATTGGAAAGCCATGGGGGAGGCCTTTGCCCAGCAGTGGGACAGTGTAGGCAAAAGAAAAAAAAACGTGTGGCACTCGGAGACTGCCGTGGTAAATCTATTGCATAGCATTTTTTATCAACTTATGCAATAATAGATATAAATAATTAGGTATTAATAGTGTAATTACACACCAAAATAATTATTCATTCAAAAAATTTGAACAAAAATAACGATATTAAGAGTTTGATCTACGAATTTCGCGCGATGTACATTATATAAATCAAAACGGGTTGCACGACATTGGTCAAGTCTGATATTCGCCAAATCGGCAATTCGTATTGGTCAAAGCTGTAGTTCGTCGAATCGTCTGTTTGTCCAATTATACTAACCTTCTACTAAGTAAGCTAGTAAGAAACTCTATGACAGAAAATTTGAAAGAAAAAGTATTGACAGCCTGACGTAAGTGTCATAACATTGAAAAATATGAAAATTATTTATTTTATTTTAGATATTTTATAAGAAAACGAATCGTTTTAGACCGATTCGCAGAATAGTAATGCAAAAACCAATAAAACTTATGATAGATGCGTACTAATAATAAAATGAATGTTTATAGAGTACTCACTCCTCACTAATTTTCTTTCACTATTTTTTCGTGACTTTCTTCATTAATAAATGCACTTTGTTTATTCATATTTAAAACACTTTGTACACAAATTATACGAGTAAGAATATTTTAGAAGGAGAAAGCAGAGAGACAAACAATTATTTAATTTGACAACCTCAGTTGACAACCTTGTTATTTTCCGTAACCATAGCAACCTGGTTGAATCTTAACTGAATATTTTTGTTAGGAAATCTCTGGATTCGCTCTCCACGCTCAACTCAACAAGGCCCGCGATAGAATCTATGCAATAGATTAAAAATAGTTCAACTGTTCACGACATTTTAACGGAGGTTTTGCACTTTTGTAGGAAACTGTAGCGGATTTAGCAATTATAATAATATCGATGAAGGATTTGAGGAGCTCGTGGCTTAATAAGAACTGCCACTCGGGTCGATCTTTAGGTAAAGCTGTGCTTGCCTAGGTCGATCTGTGGATGAGTGACCGCCCGACATACCGAGTTTCCTCCGTGCCTCGGAAAGCACGTTAAGCTGTTGGTCCCGGCTGCCATATATATAGATCTTTGGCAGTCGTTACAGGTAGTCAGTGACCTGAAATTCTGACATCTAGTCTTACCAAAGGGTATTGTATTACCTAGTATTAACTGGGTTGTGGAGGTCTGATAGGCAGTCGCTCCATGTAAAATACTGGTATTCAGCTGCATCCGGTTAGACTGGAAGCCGACCCCAACATAGTTGGGAAAAGGCTAGGCAGATGATGAATTATCGATGAAGAAGCATGTACTGGGTATGTGGTAAATGTTTTCGTGTCAGTGTTTGTTTCACCCTGTTAAACACCTACATGAACACCTGAATTCGAGACACATGTACTCCTGAATGAACATTAATTAAAAAAAGGGCGATGGTAGATTGTCGTTTACCTACCCCGTACTGGGGTAAAAACTTGATAATCAATCGCCGGTTACATACATGCCATGATAAAGTTTTCCTAGCAAATAGTCTCAGTCTTATCTGGAAATATTGAAGTAGGTAACAAATAATAGAGTTAATCTATTAAAATTTTGCTGTCTGAGTCACTTTTATTGATTTATTTGGATATTTTACGGAATGTTGTCGATGTTGCGATATAGTTACATATGGAGTCACCATCTACCTAGCATTTCCCAAACTTACTACTTCGTTAGCCTAAGTTGGGTTGGTGACCATCCATTATACACCCAGTTTCCTCCGAAGCCGTTGGTTCCATACTGTCATTGGAGACCTTTGACAGTAGTTATAATAGGTACAGGGCTGGGCAAAATACATGCTCTGCTTTAATTGAAATACAAATTACAAAATACAGTATCGCAAGTAATTAAATTACAAAATACAAATTACATTTAAGTAAGGTATTTAAAATATAAAATACAAAATACAGTATTTTAGCCATTTTTAATTGAAATACAAAATACAAATTACAAATACTTTTTCAAAAAAAAATAACCGCCTTCAAAAACCATCAGAAAAAAGTGTAATAGTACATTATGGTACAAGTGTATAACGTTAGTGATTACCGCAGAGGCGCCATTGAGACCCGAGCCGTCAGGTGAGGGTCATAAGAAAGCCGAGGACGGTAATCATCAATACACACGTGTATCATACGACGTTTTTCAACACACTTGTGAAGAAAATAATACTAAAAAGTCATCTTCAACAGTTGAAACAAGTTCTGTTTTTTTTTTCACAAAAGCGGGAAAAATTAATGCGCGCGCATCTACAGTTCTACCAACTTCAACAGTTAAAACAAGTTCTGTTTTTTTTTTTCACATTAGCGGGAAAAATAACGCATCTACAGTTCTACCAAGTTATCTATGCAGGCGGGAAAACACGGAACTAAAATAAATGTACTAAGTATGACGTAGCGATGCATTTTTTCTTGACCAGTGGCGCCACTACTGTAACAATGACGATCGGCCATAGACTAAAAGAATGTGGTTTCACTATTTTTGACTTTTCGCGGATAATAGAGTTTTAGCCACGGACAAAATGGGTATTTTTTGAGTTGTTCCGGTCTGATCCCCCAAACCGATCCACTGCCAATATTTTTCTTTTGTTTATTCCTTTCTGATCCCCTGTAATTTATCATTCCGGTCTGATCCCCTTTTTGACACAAGTACAAGTGAAGTACAGTCAACCGAAAAACAGTTGTTAATGAAAAAATAATCAGTTTTTATTTCTATAACTTACAATCGTACGATCATCCCACAAACTACCAGAAGAACAGAAGTAGGAAGGAGGTATTGGAATCTTTATATTAAATCTATATTATTTCTTTCTAATACCATGCACTTTTTTTTGTTGGAGATAGGAAACCAGGATAGTAAAGTACCACAAATTACCAGGAGAACAGAAGTAGGAAGGAGGTATTGGAATCTTTAAATCAAATCTATATTCTTTCTTTCTAAAACCGTGCACTTTTTTTTTGTTGGAGATAGGAAACCAGGATAGTAAAGTCCCACAAACTACCAGGAGGCCAGAATGGTGAATTATTAAGACACACATACATAAGTGTCATATCACATCTCCAACAATGAAATGTATGGTATTAGAAAGGCTTATTATTGATTTGATTTGAAGATTCCAATTTCCAATACCTCCTTCCTACTTCTGTTCTCCTGGTAGTTTGTGGGACTTTACTATAAAGGCATAATATAGATTTGATTTGAAGATTCCAATTTCCAATACCTCTATCCTACTTCTGTTCTCCTGGTAGTTTGTGGGACTTTACTATAAAGGCATAATATAGATTTGATTTGAAGATTCCAATACCTCCTTCCTACTTCTGTTCTCCTGGTAGATTGTGGGACTTTACTACCTATTCTTTATTTTCAGGAAAAAAAAAACAAACAAACGAATTTACAATTAATTTATATAATAAAAACATAATCTAATAGAAGCTGTACAAATATTTTGTTGCTGACTGTCCTAAAAATGTGTCAGGGTATCCGTTTCTTTTACGGGGGATCAGACCGGAATAGAAAATAATTCATAATAAAACGGATCCCCTAGGGTATCAGTTTTAGGGGATCGGACCGGAATAACTCTATTTTTTTACTTTATTACAGAGAAAACAAAAGTTATATTATTTGAGTGAAAGATTCATTTATTAAAAACGTTAAGTTGAAATTATCTATTTAAATTCAAAGTTGCATGAAATGGGGAAGCACTAGGTACATTAATTTATTTTTAATATTGAACACGATCTTTTTTGTGTCGAAACTTTTTTTTAAAACATAGCAACTCAACCAATAAAATTTAAAAAAAAACCTATAACTCACTAGTGAATAATAGCAATGAAAAAGTCACAGTTTGATTATAGGTGTCATTACGTGCCTAATTGTGGTGAAATTATAGCCACTTTATGAGCAAGTGTGTTGAAAAGTAACTTTCTTTCGGAAGTCGGTCGCAAAAATGAATTAAAAACAAAATCATCATCATCTGCCTAGCCTTTTCCCAAATATATTGGGGTCGGCTCCCAGTCTAACCGGATGCAGCTGAATACCAGTATTTTACATGGAGCGACTGCCTATCTGACCCCCACAACCCAGTTAATACTAGGTAATACGATACCCTTTGGTAAGACTGGATGTCAGAATTTCAGGTCACTGACTACCTGTAACGACTGCCAAAGATCTATATATATGGCAGTCGGGACCAACAGCTTAACGTGCTTTCCGAGGCACGGAGGAAACTCGGTATGTCGGGCGGTCACCCATCCACAGACCGACCTAGGCAAGCACAGCTTTACCTAAAGATCGACCTGAGTGGCAGTTCTTATTAAGCCACGAGCTCCTCCAATTAAAAACAAAATAAAATAACCAACTTAAAAGTTTTTATTTTAACCTTTTTTGTTCAAAAATTTAACCTAAAATCGTGTCAACAACCAAATTTTTTTACACGTGCAAAACTAAACCGTTATGACTTGCCATCTTAGCTTTACAAGTTGATATTGACAATTCAACGTACATTTTTTTTGCGTTTCGTTGGCCAATTTTGACCTACAGTCATATCGTTCAGTATAAAACAGGTGCAGTGTTGCTAGCTCTAATAACTGCTTTACCATCATTGCACTCTCGCCTCGCACTCACACTCACGATCACTAAATGAAGGTACCTATAAATGTATTTTTGTTAAAATGTATTTTGAAGCCTCAAGTATTTGAAATACTAATTACAAAATACTTCGTCGTCAGGTATTTGAAATACGAATTACAAATTACATTTTAAGGAAGTAATTGAAATACAAATACAAAATACGTATTTGTATTTCAATTACGTATTTTAATTACAAGTAATTCAAATACTGCCCAGCCCTGAGGTACCTAGTCAGTGGCCTGAAGGTTTGACAATCAAGTATTTACTAAGTATTATCGGAGGTCAGCTAGGCAACCGCTCTGTAAAATACTGGTATTCAGCTGCATCGAGTTAGAGTAGAAGTCGACTAGAGTCGGATTAGGCCGACGATGATGTTTGAAAATGTTATGAAACAAAAACAAAAGCGAACATAGATAAATAATAAAAGATAAATCGCAAACAGAGTGCGTGTATGACCAGATTTATGACTAGGCGAAAGGAGTATGTAAGTATCGTAGCAGGTGGCGTTCTATGGTTTCTGTCTACCCCTATGGAAAAAGGGAGTGACTTTATGGTATGTGTATGTAAATATCCAAATTAAGTTGGACTTTATTAGATACCTCATAATCGGCAGTTTATTGAGTATCGTATCGTGTATTGAAAGTATTGTCATGCTTGTTTTGCGTTCCTCCGCGATTCGTCATTTATTTGGCAATATTTTCCGCGTAAACGAAATCGTTTTGTTCAATGACACTACTCACTTGCTGATAAAAACTTCACTGATAACAAACACGGATTAAAACGTAAAGAGTGTGATATTTCAATGGCGCCTAAATGAGGTCAATGCTACTGCATTTTATAATGCTCTTCCTTATTTTCTTAAATAAAAAAAGATAGCTTTATTTGGAAGCTATTTCAGAATTATCAGGTTATAATTACGAAGACATACCTAATTATGATAACACCTGTAACTGAGAAATTAATGATACGCGACCTGGAAATCGGCCCTCATACTCAGCAGTTTTAGCTCTTGTGACCACTTTACCACTAGTACAGTCAGCATCAGAAGTAGGTATATTAACATTACTCAAAGTTTCGAAGCTGTTTTTTTAATAAAAACTTGTTAGATCATATTACTCGTTACTACATATTATTGGAGTATAAGGACTATTTTAACGAATAACCTTCTGAAACATTAAACATAATAGCCAGAGTCCTGTACATAAGAATTAAAATTCCGAAATGTTCAGCTACTTCTGATGCTGACTGTACAGAACACAGTAAAGAGGTTTCTTATAATAATATAAGTGATACCTGTATTAAATGATTTTTATTTATTTGTTTAACGAGTTTTACTGGTCCGAGGAGTGCAATGATCATCACTCACTGGACACCTGAAGGTGGACATCACCGACGAGGTCGCCCGCGGCGAAGGTGGTGTGACGATCTGACCATATTCGTGGGGCAAGTGTGGTCAGAATTTGCACAAACCAGAGAGGTTTGGACTTGGACGGAGAAGCGGGAGGCCTTTGCTCAGCAGTGGGACACAGAACAGGCTACGAAAACAAAACTAGGTCAACCTATGAAAGACCAATGAAAATGAGCAGCCTTTTGTTATTAAATAATGCGGCATATCTCCTTTCTTTATTCAGTTTAGAATACATTGAAAAACTGAACATGACCGTACCCATGTCAAACCTTTGTGCCAAACTAGGATGCCCCTATTGTCAAGGTCGCCAAGGTTATATAAGAATAGACCAAAAACCATGTGAATTGACTTGATGACAATCGAATGAATCTAGGCATTGTAGTTCAGATTTTACGGTAGGGATGCCTATTGCTAGCAACTAAAGGCGTATGGTTAGTTAGACTGAACTACAAATTGATTGATTTAGGTCATCATCACCTGCCTAGCCTTTTCCCAACTATATTGGGGTCGGCATCCAGTCTAACCGGATGCAGCTGAATACCAGTATTTTACATCAAGTAAGTTTATCATTTCAGTGATATGAGGACAAAAATAATTTCATTTCGGTGGCTGTTATAA
Source organism: Diarsia mendica (assembly GCA_949316265.1). Taxonomy (NCBI): domain Eukaryota; kingdom Metazoa; phylum Arthropoda; class Insecta; order Lepidoptera; family Noctuidae; genus Diarsia; species Diarsia mendica. Next base: position 12,769,608 of record OX438903.1, on the reverse strand, counting down.
CTCGTGTTAGATTAGTATGCACAGTATATCATTTCGGTGGTAATTTTTATCATTTCGGTAGACACTTTTCATTTCAGTGGACTCTTAAAAATTCATCCTTAAAAATATATGTAACTTTTGTTGATGATATTCGATGTCCACTCACGCACAATGTTATAAAATAGGCTAAAGTTTTATTTGTCATTAAAAATATGTAGATAGCATTGAAATAAAAAAAATCCACCGAAATGACACATAAAAATCTCTTGTTGAAATTCACCCATTACTCAGTACTAAGTGATTTGTGGAGGTAAAAGGCAGGTACTCCATGTAAAATACTGGTATTATTATCCGGGAAGTTAAACCCAACATCAGGAAAAGGCTAGGCAGATGATGTTTAGCTAAGATTGGTTAATCAATAACGTGTAAGTAGCTATTTATATTGACCTGCACCTGCGTAATTACAACGCTTACAACGACGTGACGTTTCCACATACCTCAAATGGCACAAATTCTTAACATTTTCAAAGCAACATTACAAAGATTTTCTAAGAAATAAGAAACATAAGGAGACCAGATAGCGAACGATAACGTTAGATAGAATGTGAGCTATCGCTAGCTTATCTATCGAGTGAATGAGATTGACGATAGCTTAAACGTCAACGTCAGCTGATTGCACATTATAACTAACAACAGTTTTACAAGAACAAAGGGGTTGCAAGGTAAAATAGTAAAAGGGCTGCGGGTTGTTCGAAAGAGATACCGCGGCTTCGGCACACGGGCTAAGAAGGAACAAGAGTGGCTTTTAGTCAGTTGAAGACTGAAACAAACTTCCGCCCTCCAAAAAAAAAAAAAATGAAAAAAAAATCGTAGCAGTTCGCGATCTATGGTTTCTGTCTACCTATGGGAAAAGGGTGTGAGTTTACATATTAAGCATGAAAAGGGGTTGCAAAAGTGAATTACTTTCAAATCAAAGCGCTTCGTATATCCCACAACGACTTCATTTATTTGGTACAGTAAACCAAAAGCATGCAGTACATCATAATTCCCTATATACCTAAGGGATAGGTAGAGTTGTACCCTGTTGCAAAATATTCAGTTTTAATTCCGTGAAAAGAGTAGAGGCTTGGATGCAAGCTATGCAGTACCGCCCCGCCCGTAAAATTAAACAGCAGGAAATGTTAGAATTAGCATGCTCCATGCAACCAAACCTATACTCCAAGTACTTAAGTACCACCTGATTCCAAGACATAATATTTCGTCGGTACGGTTGGCGCAGTGGCTGAGCGATTTGACTGCTGCGCTGCGTGTCGCGGGTTCGATCCCCGCACGGAACAAATATTTGAATGGCCTACAGATAGTTGTGCCGCGTCTGGGTATATTTTGTGTATGTGAATTTAAGTGTGTGTGAGTTTGTACCCACGATACAAGAAAACTCCTAGTGTGGGTCAAAATTTTCTTTAATAAAAATAATCTGGGTAAAGAGAAATGTAGAAATGTAAACGCATCACCAGAATTACTAACGTAATTGCTAAAGATCTGATGATGCCAATGACACCACTCACTTCAAAAAACAGGAAACAATTAAAGTTTTTATAATATACTTTGTGGTAACTGGAAACGGAAAGGATAACAGTGTGAAAGTACCTAATTGATTTTATTAAAGAAACACTAAATGAGCCGTTATCGAAGTTTTTAATTTATAAATATTTCAGAATAGGTATTAAATGTTATGATGAGAATATTGAGGTGGATGAGTGGTGTGACAAGAAGCGATAAGGTAAGAAACGAGCATATTAGAGGATGTTTAACTATAGTTGCATTCCAGTGAGATAAAGGGATGGCGCTAGACACTTATAGTTCTGGAATAAGAAAAGCACTGTATAGAGCCGAGGAAGAATCGCTTGTTAGTTACATACGATGATACGATTCGAAGAAAATGGAAGAAAAATCGTATTGCGCATACATTTTTTAAGACCCTTGCTCCATGTTACTATCCCATGTATGGTATAAAGGCAAGAAAATGATGATGGTTTAAGAATATTATCGTGATGGATGGAGAGAGAGAGGGTTAGAACAAAAAAAATATAGTAGACTAGCTTTTGCCAGCGGCTTCGCCCGCGTGAAAATGTCAATTTTCTATACAAACTTTCATCCCCTATTTAAGTACCTTAGGGGTTGAATTTCAAAAAATCCTTTCTTATTCCTTGTCTACATTATAAAGGGAACCTCTGTGCAAAATTTCAGCTTTCTAGGTCCAAGAGTTTGGGCTGGGCGTTGATGAGTCAGTCAGTCAGTCAGTCAAGACTTCTCTTTTTAGGGTTCCGTAGTCAACTAGGAACCCTTATAGTTTCGCCATGTCTGTCTGTCTGTCCGTCTGTCCGTCCTCGCTTAATCTCTGTGACCGTTAGCACTAGAAAGCTGAAATTTGGTACCAATATGTGTATCAATCACGCCGACAAAGTGCTAAAATAAAAATTGGAAAAAAATGTTTTATTAGGGTAGCCCCCCTATATGTAAAGTGGGAAGTGATTTTTTTTTAATTTTAACCCTAACGTGTGATATATTGTTGGAAAGGTATTTAAAAATGAATAGGGGTTTACTAAAATAATTTTTTGATAATGTCAATAATTTCGGAAATAATCGCTCCAAAAGTAAAAAACAAAGCGTCCCCCCCCCCTCTAACTTTTGAACCATAAGTTTAGAAAATACGAAAAAAATCTGAAAAGTAGAACTTTATAAGGACTTTCTAGGAAAATTATTTTGAACTTGGATGGAAACAACAGATGGAAACTGCAGTTAACCAATATAATTTGGTCCCTGAATCGTATGAGCGCCTATACAATCCAGAGGTCAAGCTTCATTGGCCCGTATTTCAAACAAAAAAAGAATTATTACTACGGAACCCTACACTGAGCGTGGCCCGACACGCTCTTGGCCGGTTTTTATTTATATAGATAGATAGATAGATACCAACGTTTTGCCAGTTCTATTTCCATTCCATATTACATTGATTACAATAAAACACATTTCGCTTCAAAACTCAGTTAAATAATGAGGTGACCATTATTGAACTGACATTTGACATTTGCGGTGTATTGGTGTAGAAGTGGCGCGGCTGGGACTGGGGTCGTGGGATCAAATGGTGCCGTTTGACTCCGCGCTCCGATTGTGTGTACTGTGTCCGGTCTCGACATTGCGGGATGTACCTATCAATGGAGTGCTAGCTTATTGTTGTCCTATATCGAACATGATTGGAACCCCTTCTTTCACACACTTTGTGTAGTACCTATGGGTTTTGTTGACGAACTGATGACAAAATGTCGATAAACTTAAAATTCGGCGCAAACTATGGTTTATCTCATATCCTCTATACTCAGCAAATGCCTCAAAATTTGCAGTCAAGTCCACATAATTTAAAGTAGCAAAGTTCTCAACAAAATGTTGACTGGTGGACATTAAGTCGGCATACCACTCTTGTAGGTACATGAAGTTTAAATAAATCAAGTGTTACAATACCGTGATGCAAGTAAAGTGTAAAATACAAGTGAAGACTCGGAAGAAGCTCTGCAAAATGACAATTACTGTTCTGAACTAGGATTCGCGGAAACAAACTTGATCACAATAATCGCCTTTGCGAAGGCGCTCGTTGGTGGGGCACTTAAGGCGCAGTTAAAGGGGCACCGTAAAAACGACCTGTTTTTCGTCGCAGAGTTAGCCGTATTGCTACTTATTACAATTCCAAAAAAAATACAGTGTATAGTCAAATGTATAGGTAAAAGACTTATGCAAAAATATTTTCTAAAAGTAATCAAGAACCTCGAAAAAAAAATCACAAAATCACAAAAAAATCACACGAAAAAACTTTTTCGTCTCGAAATGCTCAATATTTTGAGTGACAACTGTTATATTTTTTACATCTCTCATATTCGGTAAGTAGGTCCTTATTACCCCCAAATGGGGCTTGTAGGTGACCAATTAGCGCTCCAGGGCATTAATGTCGCAAGAAAAGCCCTAGGGCGGTAAGTAATTAAAAAAAAAACACTTCACTCTTTCAAAAAGTTCGCGTACATCTAACCATCTTATTACTGGCAATAGACATCATGCATTCAGCCCAATGACAAAAGAGGTCGCTTCGCTATTCAGCCTTGTCTTCGTATGAGTATACCGCCTGTGTGGGGGAGGCTTAATAGTCATCAATTTTAAATATCGAACGGCGAAGCTCAATATCGTTCTTGAAAAAAAAAATTTTAAAAAGAGATGAAAAAGGCGGTAATAGAAAACTTTACTTTCAATATTGTTTGTTTTTGGATTTTTTTATAATTACGTGCTAATTAGGAAAAAAACATGAGTTCTGCAAGTGATGAAGATATAAGCTGCACTCCCGATTCAATGAAAATGGAAGCTGAAGCAGCAATTAACAATATTTTGCCTGAAAGTTCTAAAGAGAGATATTTGAAAACTTTATTCTTGTAATGCCGGTTTTTTTCTTCTTACCTCATAATCGAGATGTAAAGCAGAGTAGTTAGCTCGGGTGTAAGCATCAATTGCACCCTCGAACTATTGGCGCCCTCGCTGCGCTCGTGCGCCTAAATATCTCGGGCTGCAATTGATGCTTCACAGCCCTTGGCTACTAATCTACTATTTTTACTATCAGAAAGGAAATTTAACCAACTTAAGACATATGTAAAAATATTTTAACATTACAGCGTTTTTTTTTTTTTAATAACTTAAATCTGCGAACTATCGTTCATTTTGGCAGTCACGAGAATCAAACGCATCGCCATTTTCAACCTTATTTGTTTAGGCGATGAGTTAAACGCGCGCTCAAGGTCGCGGGCAGGTAATGTCGCCTTAAAATTAACTGAAACCAAGCAGCCGCACATGAGTGAATGAACCATTCTTGAGAATGAATTACTGATTGACCATTGATTGACATGTCAAAGATCATTCATTTGTGAGTGAGTGCTCCATTTGCTCCTACACCTTGGTTTGGGAGAACCACGCCCTGCATGTTGCAATACTCTGTGATCGTTTATAAAGGGCATGGTGTATGTGACGGTTGCAAGTTGCAATGGTTTCCAGTATTTGTAATTTTGTAGATCCAAATAGTTTCAATGCTTGTAGGTTGCCTTAGCTGTGACGCAAATGGATTTGTATCTGTATCTATCTAGCTTTATCATGAAAACGGTATTTTTGTTTGTTATTTGAAAGAGAATACTCTTTGCCCGCCGGGGCCGCGGATTTTAGAACGACATGACGTGGCCTCGGCGCAAGGGCAAAGAAGGAACATGGGTTCGGTTTTTAGTCAGTAGAAGTCTGACACTCCCCTTCGCTCTGCCCAAGAGCGGGGGGGGGGGGGGGAAGGGGCATTTGATGATTTTCCACCCACCAAAAAAAAAAAACTCTTTCCCGTAGTGGTTTCCGGTCGAGTGGTTGCAAGCGCGACTGCTGAGCATGAGGTCTTGGGTTCGATTCCCGGTTCGGGTAAAGTGTTATTCGGTTTTTCCACCTGGAATTTATTTGTAGTAGCCACGGAGTACCTTTCTTTAACATATCTGGTGAAATGTGGGTGTATTCATGGATACACTACTATCTAACCCTTCGGGGATTGCAGGCGTGAAGTTATGTACTGCGCTATAAATATAACCCTGTCCTAATTTCAATCTAAAGGATAAACTGTTGAGTCGATGTATGCAGATTGGATAGCTCCCGTAAGTAGACGGCTCAAAGGATTCCTAATATTCCTATATTGGATAGTTGGGGCCAACCCATTGCCTAATTAATGAGGAAAGGGCCATCGTACGGCGTAGTAAATTAATCAAGATAAAGGACGGGCTGGTTTACGATGTATAGGAAAGTGATGAGCTAGTAAAGAGGATTCGGTAATGAACCTAGCGTAGGCTCTTTCTGGCTTACGTGATCAACCCAATATCTAATTACCATTTTTTGTTACCTATAGTGGTGAAATATTGACATAGTGAATTAAATCGAAAACAAATGTCGAACGATAATACAAAAAAAAACTAAAGCCGCGTTTGAAAGAAAAGTCAATTGTAAAATGCAACATTGATAAGGGCCCGCAAGAGCCGACGCCCGCCGTTCGCAGGTCTGCTGGAAGATATTTGTTTTCTTCGATTTTAATGTAGGTATTATGTATCTGAGATGACGAGAAACAGAGAAGTTTTTTTTTTTTTTTATTTAATATGGGCTTACTCTTGACCTCAATCTTGCCCTAAGGGCAGAGATGAGGTCGACGTGGAACGAGCTTACCCAGAAGAAGCCTATTTACTCGCGACTTAAATAGATTGGGGTTATATGAATTCGGGAAAACCGACGCAGGCAGGGTGTTCCACTCCTTGGCTGTACGAATAATGACAGTCTTAGCAAAACGCTTCGTACGAATGTGTGGAACATCGACAAGGTATGGGTGATAACCTGCAGTACGCCTAGTCTCTCGATGGAAGAAGGGAGATGGTGGAATAAGCTCGTGGAGCTCTTTGCGCACACTCTCCGAAGTAGAAGTCTGTAGAAGACCGACAGACATGCAACTTTGCGGCGGTGGGCCAGGCTATGTAGCTTGTCAACCAGCTTGGCGTCACCAATCAGCCTCCTGGCTCTGCGTTCTACTGAGTCGAGTGTGGCAAGTTGGTATTTGACTGAGCCATCCCAAAGGTGTATGGAAGAAGAAGACATGTTGTGCCGACCCTAATTGAATTGGGATAAGGGCAAGAATGATGATGATGATATCCATAAAGTGTATAAGATAAAATGACGGAACTAGCGGAGATAACAACTGTTAGACAGAACAGGCAACATACTCATCCCCAAACGAACTCCACTACAAAAGAAAGTGTAAGAAAGAACGCTATTACACAAATCACCTTATAACCATACCATAAAACATAATTACGACTCATCCAACATCGACACATGCACAACACACCTCGAACACGCTGCAGAGTATCACATGCACATGCCCTGCGTAGACGCACCGGACGGTGAAAGGCGACAGCGTTCCGCCCTGAATGGTCCGCTAGCGCAAGTCTGGTCGCGGTTTCGCTTTTACTAGTACTTGCGTACTAATTGTTGCAAGGCGTAATCATCTGCCTGGTCTTTTCCCATCAATGTTGGGGCTGGCTTCCAGTCTAACTGCTGAATGGTATTCAGCAGTATTTTACATGGAGCGACAGCTTTTCTGACCTCCGCAGTTACTGGATAATACGATACCCATCGCTAAGACTGGTTGTTAGTCTTTCGAGCCGGAAAATGAGAATACAGACACGGACCCGTGAAAGACCGCGAAAGAAATGAGACGTTGCGATTTGGATCTTTCTTAACAATTGGAAAACAGTAGCGAATATTAGTGAGCAATAGAAGGTATGGCCTTTGACTATTAGCGGAAAAGAATCATTACCTCAATCATTACGTTCTTTCTCGACTTTTAAAGTTTTCAAGAATGTTAAAAGAATCGATCTTATCCAATAGTGCAATAATCTACTTCAGAAAAAAATTGGGCTATCTCGTAGACCTTTGGAATGAACGGCCGCAGCTGACAGAAAAGTACTTTTCACCATCACCACGCTTTGCTTGATGTTGAGAGCAGTGATTATAAGAAGTAGGATGTCCTCGTGAGATTCACTAAAGTTTTATTAAGATGTGTTGCTTTGCGAGGAAGTTTGTTGGGTCAGTTCTCCACCCCAGCTCAATGACTAGAAAGAAGTGATGATTGTATTGGAGGACGATAATGTTGACTTCAACATTAACAAAACGAAAGGAATGGCTGTAACCTTTTCTCTACCTTAGAACATACTATTACCAACAGCAAAGAAACGAAACTCCATTGAACTCCATCACCACATTATCGCCATTAATAACCCGATTAAAAACTGTCACACCCAGTTAATTTAGTAGAAAAGTACCAATTAACAGACAAACAGACCTTTACAAGCCCGACAACCGTAACTAAATACTGTCAGTCATTAGTGCTCACAGTATCTAGGCTAGAAAGCGATTGTGCCATCTGCCTATGGCTTGACGTTGAAAAACGAGGCTAATATAGCGGACGTCCCGCGGTTTCACCCGCGTAGTTCCCGTTCCCTTGGGAATAGATAAAAAGTAGCCTATGTTACTCAGGGTGAATGTAGCTTTCTAGTGGTGAAAGAATTTTTGAAATCGGCGCAGTAGTTTTTGAGTTTATTCATTACAAACATACACACAAACATACAAATCTTTCGTCTTTAGGTATAATATTAGTGTAGATGTAGAAGTGTAGATAGTGTAGATATTAGTGTAGATTTGAGCATAAATTGTTGGATGAATGTTGTAATTGTGTGGGTGTCAGGTTGACAGTCTTTATCTTTATGAACTGGTTTAGTCTGGCTTATCATGGCTTAGCTTTGCTACTACATTTCTTTTTTAAATCAGCCAGCATGTTCAGTAGTGCTTGTATATTTCGATTGTAAGGTCCATCCATCCGACCCCATCGTTCGTCTGCTTTCAAAGCAAGAGTGAACAGGCATCTTTTGGACACGCTCGTTCCATCATCTTCAAGAAATCATCATCATCTTCTTCTTGAAGATGCTTCATCCGTCGCTTTCCATCAGGCGAGATCGGGGTCAAGAGCAGGACCATTTAAAACTTAAAAAAAAACTCGTGGGAGTCAGAAAGCCCCACTTACTGTCATATAATTTATAGACGGAAGATCACTCGTCCATACGAGAAGCAAGTGCAAAAACACCGAATATGCAATATTGTAGGCACTCGTATATGTTTTTTTCTCATAAATTCCAAGCAATTAAGTATCAATCACAATTAGCAGTTTAACAAGTGTCTTGACTTGCTATGAATCTTGCGTGTTGAACGTCTTGTAACCGTGATGATTTACCGATGATTGCTGGATCACTGCTCACAATCATTATCACAGCATTTTACGAAGTCTTGTCAGTCCGTGGCGACTGTGACGAGGTGACAAATAGTGATTAGTCTCGCGATCTATTTGTTATCGTGAGATTTAGTGATAGTCTTTATATTATGTCATACATCAATAGTTTATGACTTGCATGTAAAGAATGTCCCACTTCTTCTTCATTAATCTTATGGTTAGTCAACCTGGCGTCCAAATTATGCCACCCATGGGTCTGTGATTTGACTTTACATGTCGTCTATCTGTCAGGCATACTGGCTGCCTCACGATGTTTTCCTTCACCGTTCGGTCACATAATAAGCTATCACTGCTTTCATGCAACCATGTCATATAGCATGTCCTCATGTTGACAGAGAATAGTCATAATTTTTTTCATCAGCCTTTGTCTTTTGTCATCTTCATCATACACAGCCTGAAACCATACACACCTTATAGGAATAGGCCTCTCTTGTTTGAGCCAATTTCCACGTTTGTGTGCCAGTCTCATCCAGGTGTTTACGCGATGTCAATTTGATGCAGCCATTTTTAAGGGTCCATTTATTTTCGAAATATTAAACAAGTTTTTATCAAAGTAACTCTATTATTGCACCATATGACCCGCCATAAATAATAACCCAGGCACCTATATCCAAAGTTACCCAACCTTAAAACGCTTTAAGGTACAAAATTTGAACGGGAACGTGAGAAACCTTTACCAGTTAATGTCCCAATTCACAAATACACCTTTGAGCACTGAATTACCATAAATGTCAAGTATGACTATTGAACTTAGAAATAGAAACTAATACATATTCGTCTAGTATCTTTAAGTATCGTACTTAACCGCATATCATAACCACAAAGGATACGAATGATATGATATCTAATAAGACATGAACTACTATCATCAAATAAATATTGACTAAGGGAGACAATGGCCCGATTGCAACACGCATTTATAAAATCGTTCCATTTCCGTCAATCGGTTGGAGTGAGAGAGACAAAATGATGACATTTCTTCCTCTATTCTTCCATCCCTTTCCATCCACATTCATTCTCAAAACATTTTTCTCATTTGTCTTTCATTAAAAAGAGTATTTCAGCCTACGAAGATACACACTATCGTTTCAATATATTTGCTTGTTGGTGCGAAGGTGAAAGTTGCAATCAATGCGGATGAACCAAGATGCAAGACTTCGCTTACATTTTGCGTTCAATCGTGTTAATCTACGGAGGGAGGGGGGACTTAAGTCACTTAAATATAGCTGGTATGGTTGCTCTAATTTGACTATTATCTACGTTGTGGGTGTTGTGGGAACCGGAATTTTATTGTAGTTTTCAGCCTCAATGGGCATACAGGATGGAAATTACGTTGCACGATAAATTGATCAATTGGTCGTTGATAAATTACCTAATTAATCATAATTAATCAAATATCCCTCAGCATCTATTTGTGTAATGATGGATTTTCCAATTGTCTTAAAATATATTTTAGGCGTTCTATCTAGGTAGGTACTTATATTTATTTAATTTCATTTGAACTTAGTTTATTATTGATTTTCTGATTTAGAACACAACAATCAATAACGTCAAGAATCGATTACAGCAACTCTCTAAACAATCGATTAAACGTACCCAGACTAGCAGGTCATTCGCATCACTACAGATATTCATAAATGGAAGACAATACACATCGATAATAAAGTTGAGGGTCAAGTGTGGAAGTAAGGCGTACCTATAGTAAAGCTTAACGCGGCTCCGACACAAGGGCGAAGAAGGAACATGGGTTTGATTTTTAGTCAGTAGAAGTCTGACACTCCCCTTCGCTCTGCCCAAGAGCGGGGGGGGGGGGGGGGGTTATTCGATGATTTTCCACCCACCAAAAACAAAAAAAAAGGCGTAGTAAAGCCAGCATATTGCACCGAAAACAAGTGTCTAGAGCCTGCACAACATCGACCATCGATGCTGCACATCGACCTTTTGCGCGTGGTTGAAATCAGAACCTCGCTCCTGTGAAAACAACGATGATTTTTGAAACTTTGTATAATGTGTCTTGTTTCTTTGTAGATAGTCATTTTCTGAGAACTATCTCTTAAAATGTCAGGTTTGATGCAAGACCTTTAGCGCCTGTTATTGTAAAGAAAACTTCCAAGTGGTTTTGTTGGACAGTTTGTTCCACCACTTCCGACTAAAATACTGGAAAGTCGTGAAGGGCAGGATTTTTGGGGAGACCACGCAATTAATATAATTTTGACTGTTAAAACTGCTCATTTTCCTACCTTGAAATGAATAGAAAAACTTTTCAGATACATACTTACATAAGTGAAAAGGTTACCTAACCTAGCTAACCTAACATTTACAGATGCATGCAAATTATTAAATCAATGCTTTACTATGTTCAATAATTATAATTTAACAAAGCATGCAGAGTGGAATCGGTTACATGCAAATGTGATCACACGCCGAACGCATAATAAATGCAATTATTTGCAAGTTTTACTCTGAAACGACTATGCATTGATTAAGACGATGACAATAGCTATTGACTTCTGATGTTTCAGTATTTTTGGTCACGCCCACAATTTTTCCGATACCCTAGCGCCATACGACCAAGTAAGAAACAATAGTCCAGGATCCGCGGTCCATTTTTGCACTTGATTACTATCAAGCTAATTTTGATGAGACGGCGAGACGCCTAAGAATTTCCTGCACGAAAACTCTCGAATTCTCGATTGTGGTAAGTAATAGGGGTAGCAGGGATAAAATATGTTGGTTTGATGATTCTCAAAAGTGTTAGTACAAACACTTTTGAGAATCATCAGCTGGGTTTTTTTTTGATAAATCTGATGATAATTATCTAAATTATTTGAAAAAATATTTGTCCTACAAAATGTAGGTATGGTTTGATCAAAGAGTCCCCTTCCTTCCTTCCAATATGTATCGATAACGAAGTCATTAAAAATGATTCCTAACTGGGTTTTGGGGATTGGATATTTTCTATTAAACCCACTCTTTACAAGTTACCTACAAAATTCCTAAAATTATAATAAGTGTTTGGCACTTACTCCACGCACCATCAATACTCCTGTACATCATAAACAACAGGCTAATACACTTTCTGGAGCCACAAATTCCAGAAGAGCAAGCAGGTTTTGTTAAAGGCAAAGGCACACGGGAACAAATCCTGAACGTTCGCCAAATTATAAGAGAAAAGCCGGGAATTTAACAGCCCTTTTTTTTTTTTTTTTTTTTGGTGGGTGGAAAATCATCGAATAACCCCCCCCGCTCTTGGGCAGAGCGAAGGGGAGTGTCAGACTTCTACTGACTAAAAACCAACCCATGTTCCTTCTTCCTCGCCCTTGTGTCGGAGCCGCGGTAACTTTTCGATATCCGCAGCCCCGACGGGATATCCGCAGCCCCGACGGGGAATTTAACAGCCCTGTATTGATGTTTCATATATTATACCAAAGCATTTGATTGCGTGGAGTGGGGCAAGCTGTGGGGGGTTCTTAAAGGCAATGGGAACGCCTCAACATCTTATTGACCTAGTCCGATGCCTCTACATCAACAACCACTCTTTCGTCAAAATCGACACCGACTGCTCAAATGCGTTAGGCAGGGATGCATCCTCTCACCTCTGCTCTTCAATGTGTATGAAGAGTAATATCATTCAAGACTCTTGAGGGCTGGGACAAGGGGTTTACTGTTGGTGGAAAGTGGATTTCCAATCTGAGGTACACTGACGACACCGTTCTCCTTGCTACAACTTTTAGCAACATGAAAGAGATACTGCACAGATTGGAAGTAGAAAGTGGCAAAGTAAGGTTTACAATAAATAGGCAGAAACCCAAGCTTATGGTGGTAGATCGTGCGGGAAAGCTATCGGGCGCCTATAACATCTAAGGCATCTATACTGTGGACAGCTTCGATTAACTGGGCTCCAATATAAGTAATGAAGGTAGCTGCGTCCCAGAAATAAAACGGCGGATAGCTATGGCTAAAGAACATCTGGGAAAAACGTGGTGTAAGTTTTAAAACGAAGGCCCGTTTGGTCAGACCACTAGTTTTCCTGATTTTCCTCACAACACTCTCACAACAATCCAAACAAGAGTAAGACAGAGGATAGATGCATTCGAAATGTGGTGTTTTATTATTATTATTATTCATTTATTTTCAGATATTACATCCATAGAAATTGTTAGTAACACAGGAATGCTTATAGCTAATGTTAGTAATGACAAGACATGACACATTAAGAACTAAAAAACACAAACATAGAAACATGACCTACTGGATACCCCAATACTCGCGCGCGTGTTTATTTGACTGCGTGTAGTCGTATCCAGCGTTCGAGCATTGGCGAATCCCATCGGTCCGACAATACGCACAGGATGCCGTTGGAACTAGCACGCATGCGTGTTAGGACCGACGTGCAACGCTTACGCATGACTGCAGCGAAGCTATCTACGCGGGCCTCAGCAAACATGCCGGAGGCACTGCAATACCGCGGCAGACCCATCAGCATCCTGAATGCATTGTTGTACTGCACTCTCAGGTCACTGTATGCCCTCTGCAAATAGTCAACCCACAGGCTGCACGTGTAAAAGGACTGACTGTACGCTTTAAACAACGTCACTTTCACTTTTTTTGTACAACGTGCAAACCTGCGAGCCAACATATTACATCGAACAGACAATGACCTGCGCTCTCTCTCAATGTCAGTACTATTCTTCAAGTCATCAGTGATCCAGTGTCCTAAATACTTAAATTTAATAACTCTCTTTATCGCGTTACCTCCCAGGAAAACTTCAGGTACATTATCATAACATTTAGCCCCTGACTTAAATACCATTAATTCCGATTTCACTGGGTTGTACTGAAGACCATGTGCCTCTGCATAAGTTTCACACTTATACAAAAGCTTTCTCAAAGCACAGATCGAGGGGCTCAGCAGCACCATAGGCGGATTTTAGGCGGATTCTCCGAATTCCATGGACGGCCAAACGCAGAAATGTGTCTATCCTTTACCAACTCGATATCAAGACTCGATTGTCAACAGTTTGCCTACAGCGTATTTTGTCTTATTTCGGCCACATAATGCAAAGAGGAGATAGCAGCCTTGAAAAGCTGGTCATTGTTGGCAATACCGAAGGCAAACGACCGCGAGGCCGGTCGCCATTTTACCAATTTTGAAGTGTCTGTCTTTCAAACGATTGGCTTTGAGAAAAAAATGTTTGTGGAACCTCAATGTCATTTTTAAAGACCTGTCTATGTCTATAGACACCCCACGCGTAGGTATAGGTTTGTTGAAAAAAAAAATAGTTTCAGTTCCATTTATGACCCCATAAATCCTTTTTTTATTTTTGTATAAAAATCGTAAAGCAGTTCACAGAATACATCTACCTACCGAGTTTCAACTGTGTAGTCTCAATAGTTTCCGAATGAAGTGGCTGTGACATACGGGTGGACAGACGGACAAACAGACATGACGAATCTATAAGGGTTCCGTTTTTTGCCATTCGGCTACGGACCCCTAAAAAACAGCTGGTTTGTAATAATTTTTGATGAGCTCGTTATCAATACATGTTGGATTTAGATTTAGATAATGATCATCAGATTTAACAAAAAAAAAATTGTTAGTAATAGATTTTTGAAAATCATCAAATAAATATATTTATAATCAATATATATTTTATCCCTGCTGCCCCTATTACCTACCACAATCGAGAGTTTTCGTATCTTAGGGTAATGTTGGCGTCTCATCAAAATGCAGCTGCTCACGGAAAATTAGCTTGATAGTAATCAAGTGAAAAAATGTACCGTGGATCCTGGACTAACATTGTGACGCGGTCAATAATAATTTATAGATGAACGGATAGCTGTCAGTGGGGCGCAAAGTGACATACGTCCGTCTAGCACCGCGCCTAAGCGCTCACTGTCGGATTGCTTAGGTAAGAAAGAGAGCGCGATGACGCAACGCTCGAACTTCTTACAAACCCTAGAATGATTAATTACATCAAAATAATTTATTAAATAATCAAAAATTAAAAACAACCAAATTTTGTATTTAAATATGGTACGTTATAGTCTAGTCAACAAGTGCTTTTTTGATCAACTTTTTTCAGCAGTCTCCGAAAATTATGATTGAGGTGTCATTCGATTCGGAATGGCATCCCGATGATTTTTGAAAAAATTGAAGTTCCGCTTGCAAAAATTGCAAAAGTTATTAACAATTAACTAAAAAATTTAAAATGGTTTTAGTTTTTTGCAAATATCTCAAAACCTAATTAAAATTTTTCAAATTTGAAATAAGATTCAAAAAGGGGAGGAAATTTCCTAAACAATATTCTAACTTTCGGAATTGTAGGACCAATATTAATAACTTTCCGATCGGGTTGAAAATACGCCCGAAAACTGGTACTCCGTCTTGCGCAAGCTACGCTCCATTCGGACCTTTAATGAATAAATGTTATTTAAACTTATTAAATATGAAAATTAAAAATTGAAAAAATTCAGGCGCCTGCAGGATAGATCAATACACAATAATCTGTGATCTAAAAATTTTTATCGCGAATTTTCAATAAGTTATCCATTAATTAATTAACAAATTTTTTGTAGCACGAACACTGACATTGCAAGTGCGATAATTATAACACTATTCATCTGAGATTTTTTTCCTTTCGTGGAGCTATTTTTCAAAGGTCTTAGAATAGGCTCTCGTTGGAAAAATTAAAAAAATGTTAATTTTCGTTTTTTTATTAACAATTTACTGAAATGAAAAATTTCAAACCTTCATTAGACATTAAAAAAATCTTTTTTTTTATTATATTATTATTGAACCGTTTTTGTATGATCAGAAGCTACTTAAAAATGATTTTTTATATTTTTTATATCCTGTTTATTAAAATATTTTTATAAACAAATGCGTTGTTTATGAGATAATTTAATGTTTTTTTTAAATATCGTAATCTTTGATAATAATCATGTTTTTTTTTTTAAAAACCGTTTCTTAAAAAAAATGTTTTATTGCTTAAAAACGCATTTGTTGATTAACAATTATTTTCTCCCACTTCTAATTAATACTAAGGTATCATTTTTTTTAAATCACCATTATTTGTTTTTTTTTTTCGTTATATATAAAAAAAAAATTGTTTTAGTAAAACTTTCATTGTTTATGTAATAAACAATTTGTTAAAAACAAATAAATTTTTACTTTATATTTTTTTTCTTGTTTTACTTATTGTCACAAAAACAGATATGATTTTTTTTTTCAAATTAAAAAAAAAGTTGAAAAAAAAATTAAATGAAAAAAAAACAAAATCATATCTGTTTTTGTGACAGTAAGTAAATATTGTCACAAAAACAGATATGATTTTGTTTTTTTCAAATTAAAAAAAAAAACTGAAAAAAAAAATTAATGAAAAAAAAAGAATCATTCTGTTTTTGTGACAATAAGTAAAACAAGGAAAAAAATATAAAGTAAAAATTTATTTGTTTTTTACAAATTGTTTATTACATAAACAATGAAAGTTTTAATAAAACAATATTTTTTTTTTATATATCGAAAAGAAAAAACAAATAATGGTGATTTAAAAAAAAATGATACCTTAATATTAATTAGAAGTGGGAGAAAATAATTGTTAATCAACAAATGCGTTTTTAAGCAATAAAACATTTTTTTTAAGCAACGGTTTATAAAAAAAAAATCATGATTATTATCAAAGATTACGATATAAAAAAAACATTAAATTATCTCATAAACAACGCATTTGTTTATAAAAATATTTTAAAAAACAGGATATAAAAAATATAAAAAATAATTTTTAAGTAGCTTCTGATCATACAAAAACGGTTCAATAATAATATAATAAAAAAAAAAGATTTTTTTAATGTCTAATGAAGGTTTGAAATTTTTCATTTCAGTAAATTGTTAATAAAAAAACGAAAATTAACATTTTTTTAATTTTTTCAACGAGAACCTATTCTAAGACCTTTGAAAAATAGCTCCACGAAAGGAAAAAAATCTCAGATGAATTAGTGTTATAATTATCGTACTTGCAATGTCAGTGTTCGTGCTACAAAAAATTGTTAATTAATTAATGGATAACTTATTGAAAATTCGCGATAAAAATTTTTAGATCACAGATTATTGTGTATTGATCTATCCTGCAGGCGCCTGAATTTTTTCAATTTTTAATTTTCATATTTAATAAGTTTAAATAACATTTATTCATTAAAGGTCCGAATGGAGCGTAGCTTGCGCAAGACGGAGTACCAGTTTTCGGGAGTATTTTCAACCCGATCGGAAAGTTATTAATATTGGTCCTACAATTCCGAAAGTTAGAACATTCTTAAGGAAATTTCCTCCCCTTTTTGCATCTTATTTCAAATTTGAAAAATTTTAATTAGGTTTTGAGATATTTGCAAAAAACTAAAACCATTTAAAATTTTTTAGTTAATTGTTAATAACTTTTGCAATTTTTGCAAGCGGAACTTCAATTTTTTCAAAAATCATCGGGATGCCATTCCGAATCGAATGACACCTCAATCATAATTTTCGGAGACTGCTGAAAAAAGTTCATCAAAAAGGCACTTGTTGCCTAGACTAGTTATTGTTATAAATTTTACCAACGTACGTTGATCAGTAATACAGATATTTTTGTTGGAAGATCATTTTAAGAGGTTAGTTTACCATTTTTTTGTATCGAGAAAACTTTTCAAAAACGTGTTTTGAAAACAACGAAATTATCAGAAATATGTTCAAGATTAACATATATTTTTTCCGCCGTGTCAAACTGTATAGATTTGGCTAAAAAATTGTTCAATACAAGCCTATTTGGCTCTTGTCAGCGCCTTAACGGGAAATTATTTGTAACTAGTTGTTGCCCGCGACTTCAGTTGCACTCACATTGAGCGATGTCTCTGAGACACATCATCTGCCTAACCTTTTCCCAACTAGAGGCCCTACTATGACGTCTTAAAACAGTTCTTATTCTACTGTGGAAAAGTGACAGAACTATACAGGGTGTCTAGCGCCATCTCTTTTTTTCAATGGATTATGAACTGTTTTAAGACGTCATGGTAGGCCTACAGGTTATCGTTCCAGTCTAGTCAGGTACAGCTAAGTGATGCTAGCTGACTTCGGCACCAGGGATTGCATTCTATGATTTTTTAGGATGGTTATTGATATTGTGTGCTGCTCTTTGTGCTATCCAGTGAAATAAGTATATCAAACTATGACAAAAAAAGGTGAGCACAAAGGGGGTCCTAGAGAACTCTAGGTCTAGGGGCTTCAAGCCTGTATGACTTACAAACATCAAAACTTACAGCAATTTATTTCCATAGTTTAATAAAAAATGGTGCTTCGTACGTACATTACATTATTTACATTACGTATCTATATATATATAAAAGGATAACTGACTGGGTGACATATCAACGTACAGCCGAAACTACTGGGGCTAGGAATGTGAAATTTTGCATACGGCTTCCTATTATAATGTAGGGGAGCACTAAGAAGGGGTTTTTGGAAATTTAACCTTTAAGGGGGTGAAAAGGGGGATGAAAGTTTGTATGGAAAATCTTATTACTTGTGTTTAGGAATGTGAAATTTTGCACACGGCTTCCTATTATAATGTAAGGGAGCACTAAGAAGGGATTTTTGGAAATTTAACCTTTAAGGGGGTGAAAAGGGGGATGAAAGTTTGTATGGAAAATCTTATTACTTGTGTTTAGGAATGTGAAATTTTGCACACGGCTTCCTATTATAATGTAGGGGAGCATTATGAAGGGGTTTTTGGAAATTTAACCTTTAAGGGGGTGAAAAGGGGGATGAAAGTTTGTATGGAAAATCGTCACTTTTGTAGTTGAACCGACATCCACGCGGGCGAAGCCGTGGGCAAAGTGCTAGTCGTAAAATAAATTGCGAATCGAGTGTTCCTGTCTCGTGATTATGATCTTGGTGTACAATTAAAAACATGATCATATAATTAATTAATTGTCTAGGCTATTTAGAACGTGAATTATTGGTTTATATGATTTTCACCATTGCATTGAACATGAAAGATTTTTAAAGATTTGCTGTTTCTAAGTCAATTATACACCTTGCTCATTCTTCTGGAATGAATACAGCCTCTAAATGGTGGTGTACAAAAGCCGACGATGTTTTAAACTATTTGTATCTATGTCGATGGCGATGAGTGTTTTAAATTATTTGAGGATACAGCCATCTCATTGAAAGATATAGTTCAAAGTGAAGTAAATGCATACATTCTACTATCCATTTATACAATCCTATATTTACACTGTTTCGGTAACTGTAACACAAAGACATCGTTTAACACAACACAATCGTGCTAACAAAGATGCAATTCAAACAGACCACAAGCGCATGCGCATCACTACAACGTGCACAGTTACGCAAATATCACTTTACGATGAGAAAATACTTCACAACTATTTGCTTATTTTGTTACGATAGTTCACTGTTGTTATCTATTAGAATATCTAGAATGCTAACTAGATTATCTAGTCCCACGGGAAAAAACAATGTAGAACGACATATTTCGAGTGTAATAGTAATCTGCATTTTTGCAGTCTAGTGACTCGTGACTATCTCCTTGGTGTTGTGGTTCGATTCTTAGGACTGAATACGTGTTGGGGTTTTCTATTAGGGGCCTAGTTTCGCTGGAGTAACTTTTAGATTACTTGCACATTTAATTGTGGACCCGAATAGGGTGCTTTACGAGGCAGGGGTGACTCGCTTGAATTCCGCTCTTCATTGGTAGATTTAAATTTTCGTACTATTTTGCAACGTTTTAAAGAACTCCAAAAGAAAGTAAAGTAAGGTGGTCTTAGCCATAATTTAGACCACACAAAACGTAATCATTATAATGTCATATGCAATCATAGACTAGTTCTACTTTTCTCACATTGTCGGCGTATAGACAAAAAGTGTGCCATCATTAAAATCACATAATGTATGCAACGTAACATACTCTAGTCAGGCCTTAGTGCGAAGATGGTGTTGCCAGACTGAACTGATTGGAATATAGGTAATATTGGATGACATAATAATTTTATAGTGATGACTGTGGTGATGACTATAAGAGAAATTCGGATGAAGAAGAAACGATAGATAGGCTGAAAATCATGTAATTAGAAAAGGGTTGCGTGATACATATTGTGTGATGTGATGTGATGTGATGGTGAGTAACACAGAAGTATACGAAAGGAAGACGCTGATTCGATCGACGACCTCAAATAAGTTGGGTTTTTTGATAAAAGCCATATTAAAAGGTTTTTTTAATTAATTTATTTTATTAAGTTATTATTCTTTCAAATGCTAATACTATGAAAATAGCCTTTTAAACTATGTATCTTCCACATCGCAAACGTTGTAAAACAATTTCTAACTCAATTCTTAACTAAAATAATTCAATTTTAAAGTGTAGAATGGCAACACAGGCCAGCCTGCAACAAAGACGTGAAAGTAAAAGCCGTCATAAGTCGTGTGATCAAGTCACGGAGGCGATACGAAACAATATCACGAGTCGATCGGTACTAGTCGCTTGCAAGTTGTGCATTCGTAACAATTAGCATAGTACGGTTCAAATTACTGTGACGACGATGCGACTTGTGGTACATAATAGTGTCCTATTATGTATGGTTTGGGGAGTCAGTGCAGTGGTTGTGGCCCCGACTTACGAACGTCGTGGGTTCGAACCTAAGGCACATTACTTTGTGTAATTTATTTCATCACCACTACTTTCAAAACGGTGAATGAAAACATCGTGAGAAAACCGACATGTCTTAGAACCAAAAAAAATCGAAGACTGTGACATCTACCGACCCACACTGGGCCCGCGTGGTGGATTACAGCACAGCCCATCCCTCTCCTAGAGAGGAGGCCTGAGTCCCTGCAGTGGGAACATTACAGGCTGATGATGATGATTATGTATCACCAGTCTTTAAAGTACAAACCGTCTGCCTCGTTGGTCTAGAGGTTGCATGCGCGACTGCTGATATGAGGTTCTGGGCTCGATTCCCAGATTGGGTAGTGTGAGGAGTGGTGTTTGTGATTTTTTAAAAATTCCTCAGTAGCAGCCACGAAGTCTGGATTTGTACCTGGTTGATGGCAAAATAGGCTCGCCCCTTTTTAAATGCGACTTAAAAATAACTAGCGAAATGTTGTTATACTATTATGTTGTACAGCTCTGTCTAATCCTTCGAGGATTAAAAGCGTTATGTTATGTAATCTAAAGAATTTGATTGGTGGCGCTGCACGCTGGTCAGTGGGTTGCTACCTACTACTAGTTATAATAATAATCGTTTGACCCTCAACTTCGTTCTAAACGTTCTTGACTGTAAATAAAATGCTTTATACACATGTGTCAAGTTTCTTTGCTCTCCAATAATACCTAGGTACTTATACTACCTATGCGTATGCGTATTCACTATTTACCGGTGAACACGACTAGTGTTGTGTCGTGCGATGCACGTGCATCCGGGACATCGGGGCGCACGTGTGCCGCGCGCTATCATTGTGAGGACTTAGTGAAGAGCGGAGCTACTAGCGATTTACTCGTTTGTGTAAAAAGTGCTTGTAAACGGGCATTATTTTACTGTGATATGTGGCTGCAATTTTATGCACCGCAATATTGCCAGCCATACTATGCAATATTGCAGTAATCGTCTGGCCGGCTATATGGCCGTAATTAAGTAAAATATTATTTACAAATATATAAAACATGAATTGTAAATAAATAAAATACTAATAAATTTAAGTAAAATATTGAGTGTTTAGAAGCACCTTTAAATATAAAGGAGTAAATCGCTAACCGCTCCGTTATATAATATAGCCACACATACCATGTCATTTGGTCAAGCATTTTCACGTGTTGCCGGCAATGTTTTCGAGATGGCCGAGCATTATATTAAAGCCACATATTGCAGTAAAATATTACCTATTCAGAAGCATCTTTAGTCAAAATTGCAATAGACAAGCCAAGAATCTTAAGATAAAGCAAACAAAAGAAAAGATAAATGATTAGGTTCCCTGTACGCGTGTAATAGCTGTTTGATAAAATAGACAATAGTCATGAATCAATCATGAATTACTCAAGTGCACTGAGCCTACGTGGTGGATAACGACCTACTGTCTCTCTAAGAGAGTACCTAGAGAGGATTTTGATGCAGAAACGACGATTTTATAGACCGCAGACAAGACTGAAACAAATAGTGGCTGTCACTCTTTTGGGCCACTTAAGTAACATTTACAAATGACAGGTCTATCCGATGACGATGATGATTATTGATAATGCGATGTAAAACAATAAAAATCAAATCTGATATAGGCGTAACTCCATCGTGCAACTTAATGCAAGCCACCACATTCCACTAACGCCCATCATGTCGCACAAACTATCAACATCAGACAGGGCCAGGGCCTGCAGTCTCTACACTAATAACAGCGCTACGAACGTCGTTAGGTCGAAAAATCGAAAACTTTCTTTAATAGATTTTCAATCTTATGCTGTTGAAATAAGGTTGAAAATCTATTAAAGAAATTTGACATCGATACGACGTAGAGACATTCGTAGCGCTGTTATTAGTGTACTGCAGGCCCTGCAGTCTCTACAAATATTTACGACTAAAATCGGTCACTAAGTCATATCATTAACAAAATTTAATATATTTTCAATCTTATACTTTTGAAATAAAGCTGAAAATCTATTAAAGAAATTTTACGATTTTATGATTATGCGACCGATTTTTATCGTTAATATTTGTAGAGACTGCAGGCCCAGGTAACATTTGGTCCGAACATTGTCATCTTCTCTCCACGATTTCCTCCGATAATATCGTACGATTATGCCAATGTGTGATAAATAGAATAGACATTATATAAATATAGATATACAATCTAATCTGTCAAAGCAAATGTTACGATTTGTAGCTAACGGTGGTTTGTCACGTAATGTTTCAAGTTTGATAAAAGAATAGAAGGTGTGATTTGTATGCAAATAACTTCTGAATAATTCCCTTTTCTCTTCGGCCAGGACTTAGTGATATCGTTAATGTAGGGAGAAACGGTTGAATAGGGGACGCAAAGAACGGAGAAGAATAAGGGGGTGGTATATTAATAATAAATAATAATAATAATAATTTATTCAATAAAAAAGTTTGCAATGTTACATATTATTCTTAAGGCTAGTTTTATACATTTACAAAAGAATTTACCATCTGTAACCGAACTAGGCAAAAGCCTGTATTTCGGTTATCAGCGCCAATCCCCTCAAATATTAATAATTAATGGTAGCCATCAAATAGACATGTTAACCTTTAGTGGGTATACAACAAAAAAAACAAAAAAAAAATTCAGCAAAACAAATTAAAATTTGAAAATTGATATTGTTAAAGTAAATTAATTATAAAATCGTAGAGGCAAAAATAAAAAATAGAAAAAATATTAAAAATCATTAAAGGCTTGGGCACACCAAAAGCAGTTGCAGTGCGGTAGCAGTGCGTCTACGTTAGTAAATAATGTAGTTATATGAGGGATGTCACACTGAACAAACGCGGGCCCGCTGATCCTACCGGCTCCGCTACTGCGCCGCGCACGCACTGCTCTTCTACAAAACTTTTGGACGGGAGCAGCGCAGGCGCGGGGCGGTGGCAGCGCAGGCGCGGGGCGGCCGCAGTGAGTACACGTTGTATTACTACGTCCGCCATATTGATTAGTCACACCAACGCAGTTGAGTGGGACAGACGCAGCGCAGGTCGTAAACGGTTGTAATTTTTTACAACTTTACCATGGCGACTAATGAAAAATTTATTGAGTTGGTGAGAAAATATAAATGTTTATATGATTTAAAGGACCAATATTATCGAAATACGGTTTACAAGATGCGACTATGGGGGAAGATAGCTCAAGAAATGAAATGCGCCTTCAAACTGCTCTCTGACTGCTCATGCTTCTGGTGTGACATGAACTGCGGCGCAACTGACCTGCCCTGCTACCGTGCTGCGCCTGTCCTGCTTTTGGTGTGCCCAAGCCCAATATAAGAGAAGAGAAGAATATGGGGAGTACCATCGTCTATGTCGGGAATTAGAATCTTTTGAAGGTAGTCGCATCTTGCGAACCGTATTTCTATAATATTTGTCTTTCATATCATATAAACATTTATATTTCCTCACCAACTAATCAATTTTTCATTCGTTTCCATGATAAAGTTGTAAAAAATCACAACCGTTTACGACCTGCGCTGCGTCTGTCCCGCTCAACTGCTTTGGTGTGACTTATCAATATGGCGGACGTAGTAATACAACGTGTACTCACTGCGGCCGCCCCGCGCCTGCGCTGCCACCGCCCCGCGCCTGCGCTGCTCCCGTCCAAAAGTTTTGTAGAAGAGCAGTGCGTGCGCGGCGCAGTGGCGGAGCCGGTAGGCACTGCTACCGCACTGCAACTGCTTTTGGTGTGCCCAAGCCTTAAAGGCTTGGGCACACCAAAAGCAGTTGCAGTGCGGTAGCAGTGCGTCTACGTTAGTAAATAATGTAGTTATATGAGGGATGTCACACTGAACAAACGCGGGCCCGCTGATCCTACCTGCTCCGCTACTGCGCCGCGCACGCACTGCTCTTCTACAAAACTTTTGGACGGGAGCAGCGCAGGCGCGGGGCGGTGGCAGCGCAGGCGCGGGGCGGCCGCAGTGAGTACGCGTTGTATTACTACGTCCGCCATATTGATTAGTCACACCAACGCAGTTGAGCGGGACAGACGCAGCGCAGGTCGTAAACGGTTGTAATTTTTTACAACTTTACCATGGCGACTAATGAAAAATTTATTGAGTTGGTGAGAAAATATAAATGTTTATATGATTTAAAGGACCAATATTATCGAAATACGGTTTACAAGATGCGACTATGGGGGAAGATAGCCTTCAAACTGCTCTCTGACTGCTCATGCTTCTGGTGTGACATGAACCGCGGCGCAACTGACCTGCCCTGCTACCGTGCTGCGCCTGTCCTGCTTTTGGTGTGCCCAAGCCCAATATAAGAGAAGAGAAGAATATGGGGAGTACCATCGTCTATGTCGGGAATTAGAATCTTTTGAAGGTAGTCGCATCTTGCGAACCGTATTTCTATAATATTTGTCTTTTATATCATATAAACATTTATATTTCCTCACCAACTAATCAATTTTTCATTCGTTTCCATGATAAAGTTGTAAAAAATCACAACCGTTTACGACCTGCGCTGCGTCTGTCCCGCTCAACTGCTTTGGTGTGACTTATCAATATGGCGGACGTAGTAATACAACGTGTACTCACTGCGGCCGCCCCGCGCCTGCGCTGCCACCGCCCCGCGCCTGCGCTGCTCCCGTCCAAAAGTTTTGTAGAAGAGCAGTGCGTGCGCGGCGCAGTGGCGGAGCCGGTAGGCACTGCTACCGCACTGCAACTGCTTTTGGTGTGCCCAAGCCTTAACTATTTTCCTCTACATAAAATCACAAATAAATTTGATCATTAAATTAAAATCAAAGAAACATAATATAGAATAAAATCGAAAGAAATCATCTCGAAAATTCAATAATATTAAAACACTTAAAATAAAGTACATCCATAAAATAATATCTTTGAAACAAATAATAAAACCATTTCAATAACGTCATGTAGGTAGATTCAATGTTAATTAATACAATTCCTAAGATAAAAACAAAGCAATATTAATAGATATTAGAGTTTGCCAATAAATAAAAATAAAAGAATTTGGGTGGTGTGTGTAAGTATGTATGTGGTCCTCTCTTTGTGTGATATGATTATGTAAGTGAATGAGTGTGAGAGGGTGAGTATTTGTGGTAAGCAGTCAATCACTTTGGTATATGCAGAAGCTGTTCAGTCTCATCGTAAGTAAGTTTTTGCAAGTATTCAGTTACCTTTTTCTTACATTGCGTTTTAGTCTTATTATAGATATAAGGTCCAATGAAGTTAGCAAATCTAGTGCTGAAACTAGTATTTGTAGCATCTTTCCTGACACAGACCCTATCGTTTCTTCGTTTATGTAGGGTTAGGGGATTAAATATTAGTTTACTGTGTTGTAGAAGAGTGATACTTAGTAAATAAAGCTGCCTTACGGTCAGGACGTCACAGTTCTTGTACAATTGGGTGGTAGGGAAGAAAATGCGCTTAAAGGTACTAACTTTTAGCACTGCACGTTGGGCGATCTCAAGACGCTTCATCGTTGTCTTAAAGGAGCCACCCCAGGAGGATATACAGTATGTCAGGAGCGACTGACAGAGAGCATAATATATCTGCTTCAGCAGTTGTGGATCAGCGACATGGCGTAAATTTTTAAAAACAAATATTAATTTACGTACCCTTCCACACACAAGTTGTATATGTTCCTTGAAATTAAGGTTGCTGTCAATTATTACGCCTAGGTATTTAATCGCCTGCACACGCTCAAGGGAAGGACAAGTGCAGGTTGATTTTGATTGACAGTCGTGTGAGACGATTTCCAGGGTACTAGCCACTCCACTTACATTTCTAATGCCGAAACAGACATACTTAGTCTTGTTCACATTTAGAGTAAGAATGTTACTCTGCAGCCACCCCTGAACCATGTCAAAACCAAGCTGCGCAGCACGGAATACCTCTATCGCAGGTATCAAAACAGAGGGCAGTATCATCTGCGAAGGAGATTATTTCGCCATGGGAGAGTTTAAGTTCGGTGAGCTGGTTGATATATATCAGAAATAATGTAGGGCCCAGAATGCTGCCCTGCGGTACTCCTATGCGTAGCGTATCGAGACGAACACATTGAGATCGCCCAGACAGATAGCTTTTGAAAAGCTCATGCTGCACGCCTCTAATCCCCAACCTTTCCAGCTTACTCAGGAGGATGGAGGATGGAGACAGAAATCGTACCGTATTATCCAGCATTTAGTGATTCTGGATCTAAAATGATGGTCATGATGACGCCTTACTAGTGGAAAAGCAACGTGTTTTACACACTTATGATCTTTCAAGCTCTTATCCTAGTTTCACGCTAAGATTATCAGGAAACAAAATATCTTTAATTATTAACTTTAAGTCAGCGCAGGATTTTGACCTTCCATCCTTCTCTACCACTCAGCAGTCACCTCCTTTCTATATCCATATCTTTCATAGCCATCCTTCACACAATTCTTTGGTCCACGCTTTGGTCTTGCAAAATTCCGCGTCTAAATCCGCCCCGCTTATCACTACGCCCGCTCCCGTAACCAGTAGTCCAATTTGTGCTCGCCACGCCATGCGTGACATGCATACTAATAAGGAACCTCGTTTATTATGTCTTTTATTTACCTTTGGATAGATGACATGCTCTTTATAATCGCTCTATTGAAATATAACTTAATTATGTTCAGGAGTAAATGAACTTGAGTGCTTTGGTTTATTTAATATGGATTTTGTTTCCTTTTCATGTTTTTTCGAAGCGTGTTTTTAATGTTAGAAATAGGCGGTAATGCTTGTTTATTTTGTTATATTATCTCTTCCTACTACCAGCAGTTTAAAATTGTAGTGACAAAGTAATTTTGGTTCCTGTTAATAATAAGTAAATACTCTCAACGTACCTATTTGGCATAGAATGTCAATAAAGTTGACTTATAATTATAACACTGACCTTCAATATCATCATTAGCCTACAGCAGTCCACTGCTGAATATAACCCTTACTTCTTCCTAATTCTTCTCTTCTTCTGGAACGA
Source organism: Diarsia mendica (assembly GCA_949316265.1). NCBI lineage: Eukaryota > Metazoa > Arthropoda > Insecta > Lepidoptera > Noctuidae > Diarsia > Diarsia mendica. The sequence continues at coordinate 12,741,980 of OX438903.1, read as the reverse complement.
ACCCGTGGTTAAGCGTCTATTGCTGTGTTATTTTTGATCGAATTTATAAGAATAAATAAAGAAAGCCATAGAAATACCTTTAGAAGTAAATATAAACCTGTATATAACTACACGTATTTGGTATTTATCCGCAATGCAGTACAACCAATCAATTCTAATACTTGTACGGCTTCGATTTAGAGGTGAAGGTCACAACTCTATGGCTTCCTCTATTTGTACTGATTATTCTTATTTTACGCTCCGAACTAAAATAAAATAAACTCAGTATGGTAAGCTGACGTCATCTACTTCTGAAAAAAGCGTATTTTTTGTCGTTGTCTGTCTAGACGAGATAAATTCGGTATTGGTGGTACGGGCATATGTGTGAGTACATGTACACAATAATATGTATACACTTTGCACAGTTCAAGCGCGTATTTCTCGGTAAATAACGATTGTAAGTATATGGAATATATATAACCTACATAATGATAAGTAAATGGGTTAGAGAAATACCTATCAGTCTTAACATGAAAATAAAATACAGTAGGCGGAAATTGCTGCTAAACGTTGATACGTGTAGATATACATATTGATGCTGCTGACTGTACTGCATTTCTGCTGTAAAGCATATCGGAAGGTAGGTTTTTACTTACATAAGTCCCTGAAGGGTTAGGAAGAGGTGTACCTACAGTATTCCCATATTTCGTCAGTAATGTTTAAGTTCCATGCATAGTGGACGGCCCTATTGCCATAAACCGGGCACAAATCCAGACTGCGTGGCTGCTTCTGAGAAATTGCCGAAGGAAACACTATATGACAGTACCCGAACTGAAAATCGAACCGTGCACCTCATGATCAGCAGTCGCACTTGTGACCAACAAGGCAGACAAAATTAATGGGATTTATTCTCCAAAAATGGCACAAATCGTTGAAATTCATAGTATAAGTACATATTATACATGCAAGTATTTGTTTTAATGGTTTTAAAACTAAAACGTTAACCCACATACCTAATGGCTTTGTAATCGCACCGTGTGGGCTGTGAATCGCTGTAGCCATTGTGATTTTACTTTTTCGTTTAACTATAAAATAGAAAGTTAAATAGTATGGTTCGATTAGATGCTATTAATGTGTATTGAATAGGTAGTATGCAAAGAGAAATGTGCACGTTTTGTAGAAAATTAAGTGGACAGTAAAATACAACGTTAAAATTAAGAGTTTCTTCTGTGTTTAAATGAATGTTTATTTGTTGTTGAATTTTATGTCATCTTCTATAAAAATTAAAGTGTCTCTTTGTAATGTCAAAATAACAATATTTTACTGAATGCAGATGAAAGTATATTACTTACTATATTGAAGTTAGATACTTACGTTAAGTTTATTATTTACGAGTACACAAAATAACATTTTAATCTGTCTGTTTGTTGGGGCACTTGGGGCTCATCTCCGAAACGACCTGACCGATGTTGACGGGACTTTTACTGAAAGACGCTGGTGTTTTAAGAAGTAACTTCGGCTCCTCTTATTTTAGAAAAAAGATTAGGGTTCGGTGTAAAAAATCGAAACCCTTAATAACACGCGAAAAAAGGTCGGGATAGTAGTTCTGAAATAAATACAAAATAGTACCTAGATAGCCAAACTTCAAGTTTGAATCCAGATTTATGAAAATGGACGCAGCTGATAAATTCAAAGTTTTAAACTCAATTCAATTCTCACGCTGAGTGACTTTTATCCAACATCTGCGACGGACGTATTACTTAGAAAGTCCCGATAATATTGCAATGAATATTGAATTTATGAAAGTACCAGTTACGATGATTAACGTTTTGCTCTTAGCAGGATCGATCCTTACTTCAAGACCCTTTTCCTCAGGAATGCGTGGAGGTAACAAACTCAAATTAATATCAAATAATCAGCTCTGCTATTCCTTGGTGCAGGAAGAAAATCAATCTTGTAAATCCACGCAATTAAAAGATATGACCAATTTGTGACTTCACAAGGGAATCATAACCTATCCCGTCGAACTAGAATGATGAAATTTGACATGAAGCAATATCTTACAGCACACTTAGAACAGAAAAATCTGAAAACAGGAAATAAATAGTTTAATAACAAAGTACCTACAAGTGTTATACGGAACCCTCGGAACGCAAGTCCAAGGGGATCGGACTGGGTCAAAATAATATGATTCTGTTTAGTCCGTAAGTTAGATTATCGAAATATATTGAATACGTGTTTTTTGTTTTATCAAATCAATCAAAAATGACGAAGATAAAACACGTCAAAGATCTTGGAGTGGGGCTTGAAACGTCACTTGTGTCGTCAAAATGTACTATCATATGACGTCACACGAGTTTTCGAAGCACTGTATCGTCTTCATTTTAAGATTACGTGAAAAAAGAAAAAATACGTGTCCAATAATTTTTGGAAATCTATCTGACAGACTAATTAGTTTTTTTTTGTCCGATCCCCTATTGGCCTGTTTTTTTTTAAATTTAATTTTAGAACATCATTCATAATTTAACAGATTTTGGTAACATCGATATAGTTAGTAAGGAAGACAGAACCTATTAATATTGTTTATAACTTCAAACTACCTATCAATATCAATCAAACATTGCAAAAGCGAAACAAAAAAAAAAAAACTAAAGTTTTCCGGCATCTATGTCTAGGCCAAACTACTACTTAATGACTACCAATTAAACGGAACGATGATTGTTGGTTAATTGGAAATACTGCTAATGAAGAACGACTACCGATGACTGGGAGTCACGGAATAGCTAGGAGTACAGTAGGAGGCAACGGATGACTTCAATGTTAGCGGGCGTCGGACGATTCGCCACAGTTTTGATTGTGTAGGCGAGTTAAGGCGACGACTATGTGACATATTTTTTAAACCAATATTTATAATGCAGTCATAATCGTTAAAATGTGCTTTTATTATTCATTGTCACTAGCACACACTGGTGGATTTTCAACGCGAAAATGCAAATCCTAAAAGTGTAACTAGTAATATTTTGGCAGAAGATAATAGAAGAAGATAATAGACATATTCTGATTGTTTCTTTAAAATATTTATTTTGTTTAAGTTATAGATTTATTTATAAATAATTAAATAATATGTTTTATTCATACTATTTGATACAACACTCAGCACTTCGATGAAAACGGGCATTAGGATTAGGTTAGAACTGCCAAGTGTTTGTCGGTGTCCTGTGACGTGTAAAAGTGTTTGTAAAAACCTATTTGCAAAATAAACATCATTTATCATTGATCCCATTTATTCCCATAGAAACAGACAAAGCAATCACTTTCTTCTACCTACCATCCACATTGGAACTTAGATTACAAGAGCATAACGACATACTGACGATCTACAGCAAGAAACACAAGATGTTCCACAAACAAGTTACGTCTACAATTCAGGAAGTAGTAGTAGATAGATTACAAGTAACTACACATTTGATACCATCTGAATGCGATCATAGCTCAGTATATGAATTACATAAAACATACATAATCGTGAGCAGACGTCCGTGTGGTCATAACGAGTGATCTTCAGGGGATAGTGGTGTAAATACTATGATTGGATGGGTCTCATCGGTGGATGATGTTATGTTTCATGTTGTAATCGGAAATGTATAAGTATGGCTATATATAGAGGACTGGTATTCAGCTGCATTCGTCTAGATTGGATACCGACAACAAGATAGGAAAAGTCTAAAGCAGTAGAGTAAGTTAGTGTCAGCGTATCATGATATTAATGATCTACTTAAAGAATTTGAATCAGCTTGTAAAAATAACAAATTATATAAGTATATATTGGCTGAAAGATTACAAAGGAAAGAATATGGAAAACATTGGAAAAGAATATGGCGAAAAAAAAAGAAATCTGTAATCCATCAACATTTGCAAACATAATGATTACTGATCACAGTACTATTTTGAAAGCAATGATTGATTTTATGATCACCTTGTAACTTTGTCAGAGATCAGAGGCAAGTTAGGTATCGGTCAATTTTAATGAAATAAATAATGTATACTAATATTATAAATAAAGAGGAAAGATTTGTATGTAACGAATAAACCAATTTCAAAAATTGTTTTACCGTTAGTAAGCTACATTTTCATCTACTAACATAGGCTAGGCTATATTATGAAACTTCGGTGTGTGTGTCCAAGGACTCTACGAGCTCATTCCACCACCTCCCATCTTCCATCGGAAGTCCAAACGTACTGTAGATTATCACCCATATATTATCGATGTTCCATACATTCGCACGAAGCACTTTCCTATATCTTTTATCATACGCGCAGCAAAAGAGTGGAATTCTTATGTGGAATCCAAGTTCATTATGACCCCAATCTATTTAAATCGCGAGTTCATAGACTTCTGATGAGCTAGCTTGTTCCTAAAACTAAATCTCCGCCTTAAATGCACTTTTTGTACGTCCGCTTCTCAACATTCACTACCGTTACACTTGAAGCGTCACTTCCAAACAAATATGGTCAAACGGTGACCGGGTTTCAAGATTATACACGACACAGAAACATTTAGATAAAAGTGTGACATGACATGAGACAAATTTTGTCATTTCTTTGTTATTTTTTAGCAAATGAGTGGAAGCGAAAAGTAGGATACGTAAGGGCCTTCGTTGTAACATTTGTTTGAGATAATTGACAATGCTTTTTTATACGATAACTGACAAATGCTTGCACTGGCTGGACAGGTCCACTAATCTGTGTAGTTCTTTCTTCAATAGACTATCTCAGACACTAATCTGCATAGTCTTGGGAGTATACCAAGTTCTGGACTTTAAAAGCATCATCGGCAACATCATTTATCATACCGTCCGCCTCGAAAGGAACATGGGTGGTTTTTAGTCAGTAGAAGTCTGACACTCCCTACCGCTCTGCCCAGAGCGGGAGGAGTCATTTGATGATTACCCACACCCCAAAAAAAAGGCTGGTAAAGGTTGACTTTTCTGCTTTCCAGTGTTACGTTCACAAAATTAATTCATTGAGAATCCTTTAGACAAAAGGACGAGATTCTGAGAGAGCTGTACAAGCCGTTCAACAAAGTTAATGTTCAGAATTTTGACTAAATGTGCAGTCCGAGACTATAGTACAATATTAGAAAAATGGTTAAAGTACAGACGCCAGCACTTCATGCTACTACAATCTGTCAAATTTCAATTGATTTTTAACTTTATCACTAAAGTGTTAGGTTCAAAATTGATTAAGAAAATTTGATAGTTTCGGGTAGCTTGATGTGCTGGTGTCTGTAGGTACTATTGATCATCGGAACTGTCGATAAGATTTTATCTACAGTTAATGAATGATTTAAACGAACTCATCCGGTAACTACCGTTACTAAATCCAATTCTAGACTTCCACAAATTGCTGACTAACACAGTCGAACCAACACACAAAAGGCTTCCCATGATTAAAGTTCAGACCAACATATGAGTCACAATCTAACTGTACAACATATACCAAACATGAACGTATTAATCTTTTACAAAATCACAATAGCACAAAATGTCCGACTCATCGCGTCATTCGATACTTCCGCCAAACCTTTTATTAAAGCCCCATCAGTTAAACCAGAAACTGCAAACAGAGAAATTGGTATACCAACCTCAACTCTATCACCTTCTAATAAGAGTGGTATGGTGGCGTAAATACAACAAAGTGCCGGATGTGGGCAATGGAGCGGTTGTCGGGATACCTGACATGCGGGTCTTGAGTACACGGTAGACCACAGACCATGGATGGTTGCTTACATTGTACCAGTCAATGGTCCCACGATCGTTGTAGTGGGAAGATTCAACATTGGTTTTAGAAAATATATTCAATTACATTTGCTGGGTAATTGTGTAACATATTAATAATCTCAATACTGTTTATATTGACAGTCCAAACAATACTCATTGCGTTATTTACGTTGTCTAGCAGATGAATTATTTTTATGATGCAATGTTTTACGAATTATATAGGCTCCCATATTATAGACTTGCCGCCTATTATAAGGGACTTAGCATAACTGGTCAGTCAGACAGTCGAGATTTGAAAAGCGAATGTGGCGTAATAAAGAGGCGGTTGCGGGGAGAACGCGGGGTTACCCCGATAAACGTCGTCAACAATAGCGTTTTACTCGTACATGGAACGGATTTAAATTTTGAAAAAAATATATTACATAGTTGACTCTTCGATCATGATATGTCGGGCATGCGATACACGATTACTTACACTTCACTGCATCCAATTAAATCGCAAAGACATGTCCAAATGATGGCTAAATAATCGTTTTACTTGAGTTATATTTTTTTTTTTTTTTTTTTTTTTTCTAGCCTGCTCTGTCCCACTCCAGGGCAAAGGCCTCCCTCCACTCCTTCCACTTCTCGCGAACCCGCGCGTCCTCCTTCCAATTTTGACGGAACCGATCTAGCTCATCCCGCCATCTCCTTCGTGGCCTGCCGCGACCCCGTCTCACTGTCTCAGGGCACCAGTTTCCGGCTATTTTGGCCCACAGTTTGTCCGGCATGCGGCAGACATGTCCTGCCCAGTCCCATTTGAGTTGAGCAGCCTTTTGGGCCACGTCAGCTATTTTTGTTTTGGAACGCAGTGTTGTGTTTCGAACACGATCCGTTAATTTAACACCTAGTATACTGCGTTCCATTGCTCGTTGGCAAACCTTGAGTTTGGACTTCTGGATGTTAGTCAAAGACCAAGTCTGTGCACCATAGGTCAAGACGGGAAGAATACACATGTCCATAAGTTTCCTTTTCAGTGTTATAGGCAACTCACCTTTAAATAGTTCTTTCATGGACCAGTAGCTCTTCCAGGCGTTTTCTGTTCGTCTTGCGACTTCTTTGTCTTGTCTCGCCTGGAAAGAGACTACTTGGCCCAAGTAAAGGTATTCCTGGACATGTTGTATTGTCTCCCCGTCTACTTTGATTATGTTAGGTGTTCCGTTGGACATCACTTTGGTCTTCGACATATTCATCTTCAGTCCAACCTCAAGGCTTGTATCGCTTAGGTCTTGAAGCATAAGCTGAAGTTCTGTGGCTGAGGAAGCAAAGAGAACAATGTCGTCGGCGAAACGTAGATTTGATAATCTCGTCTCGCCGAGAACAATCCCTCTTTCCCTCCAATTGGCTGCCAACTTCCTGAATATTTCTTCGAGAGTACTGGTGAACAGTTTAGGAGATAGCGGGTCACCCTGTTTAACTCCTTTCTCTATTTTAAATTTTGGACCTGTAGTTTCTAATTTTATTGCGGCTGTACTATTGTCGTATATGATGCGAAGTAAATGTAGGTAAGTGGGGTCAATGTTTTGATTGCTTAAGGCGTTAAAAATGGCTGAATGGGAAATACTGTCGAAGGCTTTTGAGTAGTCTACAAAAGCTAGGTGTAGTGGGAGTTTATATTCTAGATGTTTTTCTATGATTTGGTTGACTGTATGTAGATGATCTGTAGTAGAAAGGCCAGGGCGGAAGCCTGCTTGTTCAGGAGGTTGGTGTTTGTCTAATTCACCGGATATACGACTTTCTATTATTTTGATGAAGGTTTTATAAATGTGTGATATAAGACTGATGGGCCTGTAATTATTAATATCTGACTTAGCACCCTTTTTGTGGAGCAAAATGATATTTGAGTGACAAAAATCTTTAGGAAAACGACCGGACTGTAAGATGTTGTTAAAAAGTTTGGTAATATAGCGGAGGAGGATAGGTTCGCCTATTTTCAAAGACTCTGTGCTGATGCCGTCTTCGCCGCATGACCTATTGTTTTTCATCCTGGTGAGTGCTACATGAACTTCGTATCCAGTTATGGGTGGTATACTATCAGGACAGCAATAGTCGGGTATTGATGGTGGTCGAGTGTCGTCGGAGTAAAGGGATTTATAAAATTTCGTACAGATATCTAATATTTTCGATCTATTCATTTGTTTGTTACCTTTGTCGTCTGTTAAATGAGTGATCCAGGATTTATGATTCGAAATTCCTAGTTTTGCTGTTTTCAGGGAGCAGTTATTATCTAGAGCATCTTGTACCAGTCTATTATTGTATTTTCTAATATCTGTTCTTATACTACGTTTTACTTCTTTATCTTTAAGTCTGTACTGTAAGTCTCTATTTGCACATAGATTCTGCCTTTCTTCTATTAATTTTACAGTTTCGTTTGATAGTTTTTTGCTTTTACTTTTTATTTGAGTTACTGCTCTGCTGGCTTTGGTTAAACTTTGTATTATTTCATTATATTGTTGTTGGACATCTTTTTATTCGACCTCTGAATCAAGCACATCAAAACTATTTCTAAGCGCTAGTTTGAACTGTTTACTGCCTAGTATAAGTGACTGTTTATTTAATTTTCGAATTTGGTTTTTCATAAATTTGTGTCGGTTAATTTTCGTGTCGAGTTTAATTATTGCGCGAACAGGTCTGTGATCAGAACTAAATTTAATTTGGTTGATGGTATGGATGTTTTTAATTATTTGTTTATTGGAGGTGAGAATGTAATCTATTTCATTTTTGGTTTGATTGTTAGGGGATATCCAGGTCCATCTCCTATGAGGTTTTTTGTAGTAGAAGCTGTTACCTACACATAAGTTTTGCCCAAAGGCAAATTGGAGAAGGCGTGTTCCACGTTCATTACGGGCTCCGAGGCCGTATGGACCCAAGATGTTCGGGTTATCTAGATCTTGCCTTTCGCCAACTTTGGCGTTAAAGTCACCCAAAACTATGTTCCAAGTGCTTCGATGTTCGTCACAGGCTTTGTCGAGTAAATCGTAGAACTCTTCTGCTTCATCATCTGGGTGAGATGACGTGGGAGCGTAGACTTGGATGATGGATAGTGTTTGGGTGCTCGAAATTTGAAATTTTAGGACTGCAATCCTGTCGGAGTAGGATACAAATTCCGAAATGTTGTTTTTCCATTTTTTTTTTTAGTTAGAGTTGAGTTATATTAGGCTTTGAAAAATGAAACTTATATCATAATAAAGGTCGTAAAAAATGTGTATTATCTCGGGTCACATAATGTATAATTTCTTTATCATTTTTCTCCAAGAAGAAAAAACAGTCAAAATTTAGGCATTATATCGCTCGCGCGGCAGGGCGGGGGACGAGGTCGTGCGTACATAAAAACGAAGTAGGGAAACCTCGCCTTAATGTACGATAACGCAACAAAATACCAATAGCAGAAAAGAGGGACATGAAGAAATTACAGAAATATAGAGATCTATACAGGATTATTTTTTATTCAGTGCGCAAATTTTTTTTGGTGGTTCAGTATCAGTAATAGAACATATTTCCATTATTAGTTCAAAACTTTTTTTTAAATTTTTATCCGACTTTAAAACAGCAATATATGGGCACTATCTATTCGTAACAATATTGAATGAGCGCGCGTGCCTACCGGCAGCGGGGGTGAAACCCGGGCGGGCGGCAGAGAGCACAGGCGGGCTGAGGCGAGCGCCCCGCTGCCCCGCAGTCTGCTCACGCATGCGCTATCGTGACGTCGCGTCCAATCGCTTTCCCGCGCAACCCCCGTGCCACGCATGTCATACTCGTACAGACCTACAACTGCCTCCAAGTCACAATGTCGGACTTTACTAACCGCGAGTCTTATGAGAAGGTGCGGGCGGGTGTATCTAATAAGTGGTGAAAGTCTACGAGCAGCTCGCAGAATGTATGCATCGGAGAGCATTCCCCGAATACGAGCATCCTAAACCCCATAAGAAAGGACCATTCTAGCAGCCACTCAAAGGCTGCTTGATCACGGTCAGTTCATTACCTTTTACATTATCTTTTTTCTTTACTTTACAAATCACTAGTTTGGAAGTTACTAAACCGACAAGTTCTAACGTGCCGTACCTATCAGCTGTTCTGTTCCCGCTGTACGCGTGACCTCGAGTCATTCGAGTTCAATGTATGAATGCGAGTCGCGGCTGGTAGGTACTCCGCAACGGCGGTCAGCTGATCGGTTGAGGAGGAACACTTTTTCATTTGTGCATTGAACAGTTTTTGATGATTTATTATGAATTTATGAGTTAAGTACCTACGTAGTTATTTACTCTGCGATATTACAAACATAAGATTGTTCTGCAGATTTTTGTGATACTTAGCTAGCTTGTTATGTGTAGTATCAAATAACACAGTCATAACAAACCATTTAAAACGAAAGTTCTAGCTTATTGCAGATTCAAGTTAAAATGTTTGGCAAATTATTTTTGTAATCATTGGGACATAACTTACGAAAGGTTGAGTACTATTCGGTGCACATCTACCTAACGCTTTGGAGATTACAGGCGTGATGTTATGTTATCGTTAAATCTTGCCAAAAGGACAATGTAGTCTCTTTTTACAACTTTAAAGATCCTCGCCACCCCGCTCGTACCCCAATGCACTACGAGTTTCCGACAAATAGGTACATTTTGTTTAATTTTTATTCACTAAATTCCAATGATAAATAAATTAAGTACCTACCTACATCATTACACTCCACTACACACAGTAGGTAAGTCCCTGGTAACTAAGTAAGCCATAGATCAACGAACTAAGCGGCGCACGCGTTTGTTTAGTTGTCGGCATACAACAAAGTGCCTGTGGCTTTGATCCGGCCCGCCGCCCGCCGCGCCGCCCCCGGCGCGGCACCTACAAAGAAATTCTAAGTTTTAAGAATTTTTAGTTCGGATTTATGCGTTATCGAGTGTGCATGTCATTGTGTATTTTCATAGCGCAAGGTTTTAGTTATTATGGACATTTGCTAATAATTGCAATGCGTATTGTCAGACTCAGTACCATAATCGGGCGTGTGTCGTGCGTGTTGTGTGTGTGAGTGTGATAGTGATTATGTCAGTAACATAGGTAGACTAGTGTTGCTACTGTGAGTACATTGTTTGTGTGCGAGCGTGTTTTAGCTGGTTGGTCTTGTTTTTGAACGATGCCAGTTATCAGTACTCACCGTGGGAATACGTAAGTACATTTTAACTGTTGCGGTATGGGCTATGGAAATACCATCGAGGTCATTCGAGGTCGTACGCTGACTAGAGCAGATCATGCGTCTGTTTTCACGTGCAGTGGTCACCGATACTAGATCAGCTAGATGACAACAAAGCGATCGACAAGTACTTTTCGTGCTAGTATCTAGTTGAATCGAATTTAATTTACCTAATACTTTTAGCTAGGTAAGTTTATACGCTGAGTAGCGTATGGGTTTATTGCCATGCCTATCTACCTACAGCACAACACGCTGGAACGTGGGGCGTGGTGCGCGCCTCCGGCTGTGTGCCATGTCCGTGTAAGCAAAACGCACATACGAATAGTCTGGCGGTAGTACGAAAAACTAATGAATGAGCGCTTCGCTACGCGCGGGCGCGGGGGGCAGCGCGCGGCCGCGAGTTTCCATAAAATCAATTTCAAAGTAGACATTTCTCGTTAACGATATCTTTATTTTTTTGTATTAAGAGTTATTAAAATAAAAAATACGTGTTTAATGAAATTCATTTAAGTTTAATTTTACAAAGTTTGCGCACTGAATAAAAAGTATTCCTGTATTCCACGAACCGGAGAACGTTGCGTTGGAAGGTCTTCCACTAGATAGACCGCTGGACGTGAGACGCACGGGACCAGTCAATGGACACTTGCGGGAGGTCTTTATTACCCAGCAGTGAACGTGTTTGGGCTAAAAGGGTGATGATGATGATATTCCACGAGATTGATGCATAAAGATTCTAACAAATACAAAATTATATTGAAGTTATACCTGTCAGTGATTAAGTATGTTTGCTACATCAAAATTGGTCTGCTGTTCTCGATAATCTACATTAATTTTCATAGCTCTAAATCACTGTTTAAACTGTTTCTATATTAGATTTCATGATGGATATATCATTATGATCCGTTGCGCAAATGTTACACATTACTGTAGCATACTATGAATAACTCCATGCTTACAAAACGATTTTTTGTGTAATAAGTGCACTTTGAATTGTGAATTGTTCGACTAATGTTCAATATCATTATGATCAAAGTTAGTTTGTGGAGTAATATCATTGTTAGACGAATGGTCCTTGCGTCTTAACGGATTTCAGATTTCGGATTTTGAAATAGAACGAGCATTCTTTATTTGGTTAAATCGTTTTTACAGGGCAATGTTGTATTTTTTTCGTGTTTTCATTGAGGAATGTGATTCTTTGTATATTCTTTAATTAATACATCTAGCTAAGATTTTGTCTACTACTTCTTTAGTCCATAGATATTAATGTTGAGAGGGACAGGAAGGCTAAAGAAAAGAAAGGATGGATTGGGTGAGGAATGATGAGAAAGAGAAAGCAGTAAATTGTGTCGTGAATCGTGATAGGGGAGAATAAAAGAAAAATATTATGTTGCGCTGACCCCAAGAAATAAATAATAATAATAATATTCCACAACTATCACACAACGCCATCTAGTCCCAAGCTAAGCAGAGCTTGTGTTATGGGTATTAGACAACTGATAAACATACTTATATATTTCTAAATACATACATATTATAGATAAATTACACCCAGACACAGAACAAATGATCGTGCTCATCACACAAACATTTGTCCTGGGTGGGAATCGAACCCACGACCTCCGGCATAGCAGTTAGGGTCACTAACCACTAGACCAACAGGCCAGTCCAAATAAATATGGGACAAGGGCATCTTACTTGCCCGTCGGGGCCGCGGATTTTTGTACTAGATTAGAAAGAAGGAACATGGGTTCGGTTTTTAGTCAGTAGAAGTCTGACACTCCCCTTCGCTCTGCCCAAGAGCGGGTGGGGGGGGTCATTCGATGATTTTCAACCCACCAAAAAAAAAAAAAAGGGCATCTTACTTACTATTTGCGAAAGTTTCCTTGGATGGATGCTTGATACTCAATCACGCCAGAATAGCAGAACGGATCTGGATGAAATTATGACACAGATAGATTATAGTCTGTACCTCTACCATGAGTTTACACAGCCAAAACTCGCTAGCGTCTCCGTAAATTAGTTGTATGAAATATTGTACAGCGCCCCTAGCGGTCACAGAAAGAATTAAAATTCATACCATGAGCACTATAGATTACGATAGGTTAAATACCTAACGTAATCTATTCGACAGTATTCGATAGTCACTAACGTTCTTCAGCTGTCACCATACAAAACGGTACCATGAGTCACTATTTTCACTGAACCTATCGAGTAAGACGCTTACATTAGTAGTTACGTAGCTCACTAGCATTTTGGCGTGTGAAACATATGTTTACATTAAAATTATATACGTTTTTGAGTCTAATATAGTCAAAATAATGTCTGCAAGTGGTTATTTATCATGAAATATGTCAGTGGTCGCTAAATTATAAGACCAACGACTTGAATAACATGAATTTCAAGCCAAAATGTTAGATACCAATTGGAAAATATAATTTTGAGGAAAGTTCAAACTTACCTTTCTATAAACTCTACTAACAATTGGAACTGTGTGACACTGGTCCTCATTGTATTAAATAATCTGTTTGAATCTATAGTAAACTTTTAAACTACACAACGCAGCTCTGTCACTCAAGGTCAACTATCACAATTACAAATTGAATACCCGACAGTGACATATTATAAGGAATAAAAATTCAAAAACCACTTAACACTATGTGTAGTCTATACTATCTGTCAACTTTTCAATTTCGTCGGTTTATTTGTGAAGATACCGTTCTCTCTTCTTATTAGTGGGAAAGAAAGAAACAAAACATGAGTAGAGTGAAGTTAGCTAGACGACACAATCCATCGAGCTTACCTTAGCGCCTGCGTAAGACTCCGTAAATCTCATGGTGCAAATAATCGTAATCTATTTGATCCACGTTAGCACGATAGCGAGTACAACGCTAGCGATTACGTTTTCGATGTCAACTCATGGTAGAGCTACTGGAATATCTTAAGGGCCATTTCTTTTTCGCACTCGCACACACATCGAAATTCAACGCGAACGAAGTCGCGGGCAACAGCAAGTCAATTTATATACTTATACTTACATAGGAAATATCTACCAACTCTTTTATGTTTATTAAGTCTAGACAGATTTCAGTCTATTGTATTTTTTCATACCGAGACAACTGTGTTTCTATTTCAAGGTCTCAAATGTAATAACAATATGAATATTTCAAGATGAAAATTACTTTGTTGCTATAGTGGTCGCGCAAGCTCTATTATTATTTGTCATGGATTGTTCCCAGATCGGAAATAAATTACTGGAAATTACTGGATATTCTGTAGTTGTAGAAACTTGCCTATTTTATTTACTATTTCACAAAACATAACACCAGTGAATTCTAGTCTTGTTTTTTTCTGAGTACAACTAGTTTGATTCGGATCAAGTTCAACACAATTTGTGTCAAGCAAGTGTACCGAGCATCGAACTTTGGACCATACAAAAGTTAATCCAGTTTTCCAACAATAAAACGTGCCCAATACGAGGTTTTTGTGGGAAATGTACCGTGAAATAGATTTTTTAAAGCATTTGATTATAGGCAGCGGATGAAGTGACAGTTATGGTATCAAATGTACGAGAAGCGACTTTTTGTTAGATTCTGTAGTTAAATGAATGACGCTTGAGGAACGCTTCTCCGTACCTACTTATGTGCTTTATTTATAAGTTTAGTTGATGCCGTAGAAAAATATTAGTACATCTCAAGTTCAGTATTATAAATTAGACCCAGTAGTTCCCAGACTTTCCTTGGAGTGAGCCTGAATGTGGGAAACATGTACTTGTACACAATATCACATAGCGTATCATAATGCCTGTTATCCCCCCCCCCCCCCATAGGGTTAGACACAAGTTGTACCTTTTGCCTATGGATGGATGGATGGTAGGAAATCATCAAATGACTCCTGTCGCTCCGGCAGAGCGGTAGGGAGTGTCAGACTTCTACTAACTACAAACCACTCATGTTTCTTCTTAGCCCTTTGTGTCCGTGGTATCTCTTTCGAACAACCCGCAGCCCCGGAAGGTCAAAGCTGTTGTACCTCATAGCACGCCCACATTTCGCCGACATCATCAATACAACCCTCAAAGTTCTCTTATTCCAATTCAATGACTATTTCATGAAAGTCATTGAATTGGCCCTTCCCTTTTATGAGTCCGGTGACAATCACTGCGAACGTAATTTGTTCATACTAGTATGACCTATGCTGCAGCAGCTAGGCGTGCCAACAACTGTAAGGTGACCCATTACATTAGTAACCCCAGTCCAATCTCCCAATTACCAGAAAATACTCCACTAACAGTTCTTGACGTCAGCCACTGACGTAGATGTCTGAGTATCAAAGATGCCCCAAGTTGACGTCAGGAAAGGGGGGAAGACGTCAGAGGCGACTAACCTTAACCCGCTTTATTATAGCATTGTCGGAATAGTGGAGCGGGGAACTATAAATAGTTTGGGGCTGAACTTGGGTAACCCCATATTAGTGTAATAAACGATTTTGTGGTGATGGATTGTTGTTAATTGAGTGGGAAAGGTCATAGGATCGTTGCAAGTTTTCTTAGCTATATAACAATGCGTTCGGAGAAAGGAACATTCTTGTGCCAAAGATTTATACAATCGGACTAAAAAAAATAGAGAGGTGTTTTACAGACACCCGGTTGGAATGAAGTTTTTGTCACGCAAAACTGATTACTTATTTGTAGTAGTAAAAATCTATAATGGTTCCGTTTTTTTTTGCCATTCGTCTTCGGAACCCTAAAAACGTCCTATCTAAAGATACGGTCGTCCGAACATTTTGCTCGATGCGTTCCCTTTAGAACTGATCAGGCTGCTCGTAAACGTAACCTTGTATGAGCGGCGGCGGCGTGGCGTGGTATTATCGAGGTATAAAGAAATTAAATAAAGCTTTCATTAAAATGTTAATAAAAAAAAAAAAATTAATTTTCTTTTAAACTTCGGTTTAGTCAAGACCTATTTGGGACCAAATTCGAGGCGTCATTTTATCATGCGGTCCGCCCAGTCCTTACGCAGTAATTATGTCAATGCGTCAAGCTGAATCGATTGAAACATGTTTTAGTTTCCTAGGTCTGCTGATCATAAAGTCCTGGAACCGATTCCCGGGTCGGGAAAACTGATATTGGGTTTTCCCATCAGGAATTTCTTAGTAACGGCCAGCGGAGTGTCATTTGTGCCCGGTTGATGGCAATTGGCTTGCCTTCTAATATATGGGAATTAAAAATTACTGGTGAAATGTGGGTAGATATACAGGATGGTCCCGATGATACGACAATAAATGGAACCACTGATAGTTCAAGTTCATAGGAACATTTTTAAACTATCAAATAAATCCTAACACCAGTGGTTTCATGTATTGTCGTATCATCGGCACCAACCTGTATACCTACTATCAGATACATCTCTGCCTTACCTTTCGGGAATTACAGGCGTGTGTAAAATTAATGGAGTTGTTGTAAGCCTTTTCCTTTCTTACTCGTCAGTCTTCCCCATCCAAAGATATATACTCCTGTCAAATTCCAAGGCGTCCACCATCCATGTACGACACTACAATGACATAACACCATCATAAACTGCAACACACGTCGCGTCACGCTCGCGCAGTGAAAGCGAGCGGAAACGCGAACAAGATGGCCGCCGGAATAACAATGGCGTATTAATATCTTGCGTGGATGATGATTATGAAAGATTAATTTGTTCAATTTGAATGGTGGTTATATTATAACATCGTTTGTCTTTTTTTGGGGTGTTGACAGTTGTGTGTGTTTGTGGTGGGAAAGTGGTGGAAGACGGAAGGATGTGATAGTGGAAGAGTCGGATTAGAGTCAAGGTCTGATGGCACCACGTTAGTTTTGCTTGCAGTATTTTAATTACTGAAGGAACCAAAGAAACGACGAACGACGGATGCAGGACGGATTGTGTGAAAAATAGAATAAGATTAAAATAATTTATTCAATTCAAATGAATCTATTAAATAATTAATAAAAATTATCTTAATGAGCTTATACAAACAAAAATTTGACATAACATCTGTGTCTGAACTAGATAAATTAATATCTGTAACTCACAAAAGTGCTCTTCCTTTTAACTAATTATACATTTAAAAGCATGAATTTCAATTTGGCTTTAATTATACAAAATTATATTACATTAGGTTTTACATCACCGATAAAATATTTAAAAATGCTACAAAGGAAGTGAATTCGCGAGATGATGAACAAAAAAGAATGGATAAAGAAGACGTGCTAGGTGCTACGATGACCTCGAATTGTGATAAGGTCAGAACTAATAATGACTACTGAAAGAAGAGGAGAAGTGAAACCTTAGACTAGGTGAACGTAGTTTAGCAGGGCACAACTAACTGCACGCTCAAGGACTTAAATAAAGCAAATGACAGAGCTGTCCAGGTTGCTACGTACTGGTCGGACAAGAGTTATCGATTCGAAAAGCAGGGCGTGAATGACTTCTGACCAAATAGGTAACTTTAGGGTTTGTATACTTTTTCCTAAATCTGATCCAACTAAAAATTCGAAGCGTAGGTACAAGCCCGTACAATTTTGCCAGCATCTTAATCGTCTAACAATAATCATAAAGTTAATGGAATTTTGCTCAGTATCTATAAATTCATAGTTTAAATTTGAGACTTGCGCAATGTGCATGTGGGTTACCTATCAAAAATGGCTCGTAGCCAGACGAAACTATTACCTATCTATTTTAGTTTAGCATCGTTTGTGCAATCTTGTGCGTTGAGTCCTGCCTGTTACGAGTGTGCGTTACGACTTTGGATGAATTCAGTACTTACATCAAACTAAGTGTAATTTGATGTGCAGAATACTTGGTTGACGGCTCCATATAAAAAAAATCTGGGACATTTAAATGCTGATGGACGCATTGAATAGAACAAAGGGTATGGAAAATAAGACTGGTGACAAACTTGGAATTTTGACTTGAAATATCTCCAAAACTATAAAAGGCACGTACAGGAATGGTCCAGAACACAAATCACAATGAAGGCGGGACCAAGTGACTGTAGTTTTGTTAAGGGACTTTCTACACCCATATGACTACAAAAAGAAATATGATATTTCAGATTTTCATAGACAATGGATCGAATTTAACCATAAAAGTGCAAAACTGTCAAAGAAAAGTTACGAGATACCGTGCCGCAGGTCATAGATGTTGTTTGTAACAGAGCAATTTTATAACAGAGTTGATAACATAGTAATTTTAAAGTTCATGTCACGTTCTAATCTCTCTAGTTACATATCTCAAAGGGCTTTTGTTTAAAACCAGGCAACACCAGTTAAGGCATAGACAAGAAATTAGGAAATCGTATGTTGAAATTCCAGACTAACTGATTGTGGTAAACCGATGACCTTTGAAAACGGTTGGGTTGGATTGTATGTGTAAACCGGGAGTAAATGGTGCATTTTGCGAAACGTCAATGTCCAAGGGCGGCCTGTGAATGGCAGACGTGTTGATAGACCCTATACCATGGACCTATAAAAAAAGATCTTTTTTATAGGTCCATGCCCTATACTAAACCGAAAGATATTTATAAACTTGGTTAGGTATCATAATTTGTTGGTGTTTTAGAATCGTTTATAAAGTCGATGAAGTTCTTGATGATTGATGATAATTTCAGGTTACCTATATGCAAAAGATAGAACATCATTCTAATTAAACTCAATTAACCACATTACTGCTTTTAAACGTGATTTTTAAACTTAGCATAGTTCAAAACTAGCGGAGCGAGGAAACCTAGCTCAAGTTTTAAAAAACCTATTAAAATTACCTAGTTCAAAACTTCAGCTAAATTCTTTTAAATACTTTTTGCAGGAAAGAAGACGAACCATTTTCCGTTTAAGTATGCTGAAATATAATCATTAAACGGTTTTTTTTAGATTTTAATACTATAACTAGCTAGCCATATTTAATTACAGTATAAACGTCTTTCTTTATACATTTCTAAAGTCTTACGCGGAAACCAAGCCAATGAGTTGCAATTACGTAATTTTCCGTTCCATGCCATGAAAACACGCGCGACCTCGAAAAGTAACATATTTTTTTGTAACTATTAACATTTGTAAATAGCGTTACACTAATTAATAAGTGGCTTGTGCCATAATTATAAGATGCACAGCACTTATTTCAAGATAACAATCAAGACGGTGATAATTTAGAGTAAAGTTTGGTAGGGACAGGCTATGAAGACGGCGAGAAAATTTGCGACAGTTTTAATTGTATCTTGAGTCACGTTCATAGAACGCACCTTCTAGGAAGAAAAATGGTTTTACAATTAAAATAACTTTTATGATAGTCAGACTTGCAGCCAATACCCAAGCTAAGATAACTTAATATCTTGTAATTATGGGCATTCATGAATTTGTTGCGTTTCCCTTCATGAAAGATTCGGTAGTATTCAGCTGAATTCGGTGAGACTGGAAGCCGACCCCAACATAGTTGTGAAAAGGCTAGGCAGATGATGATGTTGTGTCAGTTGACTGTGCATCAAAAGAAGCTAAAGCGACAAATTATGCACAAAGTATCGAGACAAAAGTGGTCAACGACGGCGACGTAGCCATAATGTCAGATATGCTGTGACGAAGATTTTAGACAGATTTAGGGGAAGAAGTGAGAGTTTTTTTTTGTGTGTGGATAGGAAGGAAAGGCAGTGCATGATAGCGTGATCGATGGTAACAAGAGACAAGGCCAGGAACATGATGATGATACTCTGGTTTGAAGAGGGTAATCTTAATCAATCAAGTATTTTAGTCGCACGCACGCAATACTCACGTTGCAATGACGCAGAAGACCGGCCAATGTGGCGACACTTGGGGAAGGCCATGCCCAGCAGCGGACGTCTTTCGATGAAATGATGATGATGTTTGAAGTTATTTAGTACTGATTCTTAGGATTTGTGCGTATTAACTATTTACATAAACAAACACATAACCCTCCTTTTGGGCTTCGCCGCAGTCGGGTAAAAATCCTATTGTATCTTGGGAAAATCAAATCTTGATTACAAACTTCTAAAAACTATTTTGGAATCTACGTTTCTACGTCTATATTTAGACATTCCAATTCCACAATATCGCAGCAGACAGACAAGCAACATTATCCAAGATATTTCTCCGCACTAGTTTTTAACCACGAACAATTCAGTTTACCGCAAACATAGTAAACACAATTCCTTCTAATGAGTTCCCCGCGGTTCTCGTGGCCTCTGTTATGAAACAACTCTGGCTGGTATCACGTATCTCTGTTGTCATCACTATACGTAACAGTGAGTAACTGAAGTAGGTAACTATATTAATTATCATCTTCTATCTGTCCTTTTCTCGTCTAGGGATCATCATCATAATTTCAGCCGAAAGACTTCCACAGTTGGACATAGGCCTTCCCAAAGTCTCGCCACATTGACCGGTCACGTGCGTCGCATTCAGGAGATTCCCTAAACCTTCACCAGGTCATCGGTCAGTGGAAGAGTTGTGGCTAATGGGAGGCCTTCTAACGCAACGTCTTCTATAGTCTTTTCGCAACTACGTTGTAGTAACGACTGCCAAAACTGTACAAATGACGGTCGTGTACAAATGGATATGGCCATTCATCCACGGAACGACATTCGTAGCGTTGCTTTATCTAGCTATAATATGATCGACTAGTGTGACTGTCTTGCCATTATTTATCCCCAAACCCGTCGAAGGAACAATATTTGTTATAAATGGTTTAAATTTAAGACTTTCTGAAACAGTTACCTGCATTTTTTGCGGGACTGGTTTTTGAAAGGATCTGCGCAAGAAATCTTAAGGACAGATGGGCGAAATCGATCAGCCCGCAGCTGGCATTGAAAAAATTGGATTAAAAAATAATCATGCAACTTTTTTCCATTGGAGGTTATATTTCATCATTGATCTGATAAACTTATTATGAAGAAATTATTTCGGAATCCTATGAATAAAGAATGGCTTTATAGAATTGACTTTTGTTGTATTTTAAGGCGTGTTTAACCTATGAAAAATGTTTTAAGTTATAAATTGTATGCATGTGACAATCTCTTTTTCTAGAAGGACAGAATATTGAAGTGATTTTGATATGTAATATGTTTCGTAATGTCACAAACGAATATCAATAAATATCAATTACAAAAAGATAGACTAAAATTTATAATGATTGACAAAAAATAAAAATCGTGGTGCAGTTTTAGACTCAGAGCTTCTAAAAGAATATAGCTATAACAATCAGTGCTCCAGTAACAATTGGATTGTGTGCGAAAGTGAAAGGAAGCGAAGGGCCAGCAGCCCGTACAATACTGACCTACCGCGATCATGTCGGGCGTGCACTCTCGGAATTTGAAGCTGCTCCTACAAAACTATGGGTGTGGAGTACTATGTGGATTTGTATAGGGCATAGTATTCTACTTTGGGGGTCACTTAGAACATTTATTATTTTTAAATAATGTTTAGAGCATTTTTTTGAAAGATCAGGTAAGTAGTACTCTCAACTGGCGTTCGTGTATGACTGAGGACGAAGTAAAATGAATAAAGAGTAAAATCAGCTGTTCACTTTCTGGCTACCTACAGAGTTCATCGAACTCGTCGTTGCGCTTGCCGTTCGGTATGTGCGTTTTGCCATGGTAACGATACATTGCGTATGGTAAAAAAATGGATTCCCATAATGATCCTGAAATAATTTCTTGTAGTCTGCGGATGATGGCCCCTCCCTTGCGGAGGATGTCCCTCACACCCTGTATGTAAGGATCTTAGCGGATGGTGTTTCAATGTTTTAGGAAAATGCGTGAATAGTAGCAGGGCTTATTGTAAAAGGAAGATAGAAGACAGCTATGGATATCTTAGGATTAAGAAAACAGATGATAAGTACGAGTATTAAAGAGATATATTTGAAAACCTGGTGTGTAAGCCTGTAGAACGTGTTTATGGTATAATTGGATACAAATAACAAGCACCGTTATTTAATACAAGTGCATTGCACCTTTACTTTGGAAGCCGTAAAAATACACCTGTTCGATTTGAAAATGTTTTACGCCATTACTTAAATCCTACTGGATTGATTTTAATGGGATTTCTCTTGTAATAGGGATTGGTAGGTATAAATCTCTTGAGCTTTACTGAATCCCAAATATGTCTGTGGATGACAGCTATATCTACTAGAAGTGCGCTCTATCAATGTTGGTGAGCATCATTAATCGTTTGCACGATATTTCGAAATTCGTTGGATTTAACGTAATGGAAAATATTTGTACAAGTTTGAATTCAATATTATTGGCTTCTTCATATTGAAGTAGTAAGAAATTGTAATTCAGAGAGCTATAAATATAATGTACATAATAATATAAACTTTCGGGCCACTGTCAATCTTTAGCAATTTATTGTCAAAGATCTACAAATGGAATAGTTGACTGACTAAAAAAATATGATTCTGTTTAGTCCGTCAGTTAGATTATGGAAAAATATTGGATACGTATTTTTTATTTTATCAAATTAATACAAATTGACGAAGATAAAGCTTGTCAAAGATCATGGAGAGGGGGCTTTTGACGTCATAGTCTGGTAAAAATGGACCAAACTGTGACGTCGCACGACCTTTCGAAGCACTGTATCGTCTTAATTTTTTGTTTATGTGAAAAAAGAAAAAATACGTGTACAATATTTTTTGGAAATCTATCTGACGGACTAATTCGATTTTTTTTGTCAACTAACCATGCTTTCCGAGAAACGAAAGGAAATCTATACTATGAGGTGGCAGGGTCACTCATCCTCGGATCAACTAGGCAGATGGGCTTAACCTAAATATCGACCCCGTGCAATTTATTATTGGCTACGAGCTCCATATATTACTATTGTTTCTATTAAGTTATGACCATTATTGTTTCTATTATGAGTTAAAATGTTGCTGTTAAAACAGGTCAGTAACTCCTTGGTTCTTTCCCTGCACATTTCTAAGGCCTAAAACACACACAAGCGACGTAAGGCGAAGGCACGGGGCAGGCGCAGCGCAGACGTGGGACAGATACGGCGCAGACGCGATTTGAATTATATCAGAAGAGGCGTGGAACAGGCAAGAAACGTGAATTCAATCGGTTGTTGAAATCTCGCTCCCGTGCAAACCTCACACCGTTTCGTTGTCTGCGCCGCGTCGCTCGTAGCGAGCGACGCGGCGCAGACAACGAAACGGTCAAACGGCGTGTCTGCGCCGCGTCGCTTCAGTATAATTCAAAAACGTCGCCTGCATACATTTTGTATGAAATCGTTTTGAAGCGGCGCATGCCTGCGCCACGCCTGCGCTGCGTCTGCCCCGTGTCTGCGCCTTACGTCGCTTGTGTGTGTTTTAGGCCTAAAGTCAACATAGCTAAACTGGTTGTTCAGGTGCTTGTGAACAATGGGCTTGCAACCTGTTACCCTGTGCACTGGCATTGTCGTAAATTTTAACGTTACACCTAAGTGTTAGTAACAGATGGGTTCTTTACTCCATGAGTTCTTGTGTTAGGTTCCCCTTTTCCTGGTAAACTTTTGTTTTGCGTCACTGGTTGAAGTTTGCTCCGCAACGAATTAGTTATTTGAACCATTATTCATTTGGGGTGTTTTATTGCTAAATGAGCCTGTTCTGACTTCGATCACGCCTGATGGAAAGCGATGGACGAGGTCTATGATGGAACGAGCGTGCGCAGAAGATACCAGTTTGCTTGCTTTGAAAGCAGACTGTCGTAGAGCTATTGTGCACATTTTCTCGACATACAGTCAGTAGTAGAAGATCGCTAAGTAATATTACGCTAATATGAGCTAAGCTGTGAAGAGTAACCACCAACGTATCGACACCTTTCAGCCTTTCAGCTCTTCGTGCCACCAAGTCAAGCGCAACAAGCTGGTTGAATTATAATTGTGCGTTTTGCTTCCTCTGAATTTAAAATGCGATATATTATCGCGAAATTATCTATTCTACGGACATAATTTTCTTCATTAAGTATCTCATTAACACACTCTGACGAAACAAGATGGATCTATAAATAGAAGTGTGACTTACTTTATATTTACCTCTCACATAATATATATAACGACGTCCTCCGACTAACTTTTATGTAATACATAGGAAATGGCTTTGAGAATTGAGACTCGTGTCAGCATCACGCGAAATGTTCACAAGAAATGGATCGTAAGTCAGTGCAACTACAAAGTCAACAGTCAAAGATTAGTACTGCAGATAAACTGGTTTATTCATTGTAATTTTTTGTTTTATCATTAGTAATAGACTGAAAAGCTTTGTTGTAAGGTTCTACATTGGATATAAGTGCGGGTTCTTCATTAAAATTTCCCATAGCTTTAATAACTTTTAAAACTGATCCAAATTTAACGATAGTTTATCTTCCTGGTGGTGTTTAAAAGACAACGTTTGACAATTTTATTTTAGCAAGGAATAGACAGGCAGTTTTTGATCTAAGTTAATTTCGATCAAGTCAATATTATATCATCAGTCTCCTACCCTTACTCGTTATCACAGCAGTCACCTCGATCAAGCAAATATATTTTCCTCAAAAATAATTTACGTTGAAATAGTCCCTGAAGCAAGCGACTGTTTCGTTAGTAGTTACAGCTGTAATTATACGGACGGTTTCGTCTCTTTTAATTACCACGCCAGCTTCATGTGGTCAGACTATAAAACTTAATTACTCTTTGATTTCGACTCTAATTGCATCAACCTTAATTTTTAAACAAAGCCCTTTCTATAAAATATAGAGCATCTGAGTATCTGGCTGTCCCCTAAGCCTTTCTTCCGCCATCCCGCCACTCCGGCCAGTAGTTTTGAAGTAGCCCCTAAATAATGATCAAACTCAGATCCAGGCTGTCCCTTTGCTGCCCTCCCCTGTAGCACTCTAAGCCGAGGCTCAAGTACGCTGTCACTTAGTTGTATAAGTTTTAACGCCCTGACTGGAGGCCTTAGACCCAAGGCACAGGATAGCCCGGCTCCTAGATTGATTGAGAATCTGCATGTATGATTGAAGCTACTGGATTAGTTTTTAAACCGTTAACCTTGGCTAGATTTACGATGACATAACCAAAGCTTAAACTAGTGACTCAACGACTGCTCTAATCTAGATATTAGGACTGTTTACCTAAACCTCTAATAAGGTCGCAGCCGATTAACTTTCTACGAATGTTTACTCTATGACCGCCGAAGAGCGCAGCCGTGGCCGGCCGCCGCGCGCTCAGTTGCGACTCGGCTATGGCGCGGTATACACGTTATATTTACTGCGCGATTTCCACCGTATTGTTTACGTGAATAAGCTTGTTTCCTACTTCATTGTTAGTATTGTTACTACCGACTTTTGTTGACGCGAGTGGTGGTAAATGATCAGTTTGTAAAGTGCTAGTGTTGTGTGAATAATGGCTAACTTGACGCTTCGGTACCTGGATGAGTTGTCCTATGTTTTGAACAGCCGAAGGCATTTGGCGAATCAGGCGAAAGCATCTTCTGTTGGGGATTTGCTTAATGCTGAGGAGGAACGGTTCACACCGGTATGTTATGCTTGTGTCACTGTTGCACTATGATTTTATTTTTAGTAACTGAGAATTTTGATCTTAACAGCGAAACTGACAATCACTTGACTGCTGACGTTTGAAATTCCGTTTCACCGACAGACAAAAAATATACTTTTTTTTATAAATGACGTTTGCGTTCGAATTTCGTTTGTAATGGGAACGTTGTTAAGGTGAGATTTCACTGCACGCGATTTAACCAGAAGATTACAATCAATTGATTGTGACCTGTCGGCTTGTCGCAGAGATTCAAGGTCAAATTAATAATTCAGTCATTACTCATTAGTTTTCCAACGTTAAATCGATGGACTGAGTTAAAAGTATACACGGTTGAAAGGAAAGCGATTAATTGATTAGTTATAAATAGATTAATGTATAAATATATTAGTCACATGTAATGATGACATTTACGATAAGAATACCAAATGCATTTAATAATATTTGTTACCTCCCGATATCGTTATTATATTTATTGCACCTGCTTAATGTAGAACCGGTTTCGAATTCAACATTGAATTTGTTAGAATAACAAAAAAAAACTTGCTTCGTGAAAGGAAAACAAGAAATCAAAAGCAAAATGAGGTCGCAACGGCGTGCAACCTTTTAGATGCAATCCAATAAATACTTAATACTATTGAGAGTTTGAGACTAATGAAATCATAATCTTTAATGCATTGATTACATTATTTCAAGTTATGCATTAATATTGCCAAAGAAGTCTTCGAGTCTTTTGAGCTATTGCGGTTTTCCATAAGGCGTTTTGCTTTAGAAGAGTGGAGTCGGGATTGGTGCCCCTTTTATGGCAATCATCATCATCCAGAAACTGAATTCACTCAGTGCTTGGTATAGACCTCGATATTCTTATTCCAATCTCCGCTGTCCTGTGCCAGTGCCAGCCTCATCCAGGTTTCCCTCGATGGCAACTACGAGGTCTGCCTACCCCGGATGAACCGCATTTCTTTTGTCAGTAAGTTCTTGGTTCTTGGACTAAGGCTGTCACCGAATACGGTGACAGCTTTAGTCCACCTGTTATCACTGCGACTTGAAGTGTGCTGCCCAAATCAACTGGAGTTCTAGCATTTGCTTGAAACTGGAGAGTGGAGGTACAAAAAGTATAACTTTGCCTAAGTAGAGGATTACACATATGATGTTATGCTATGTAATGAAGTTTTCAATGATAACTAACATACCTTTAACAGAGAAAGTATTAATTGAAGTTAAACGTGTAAAATCTTCATTATAATATAATGGTGTTAAACGAGGCATGCCTGCCGTTGTATTTTATATCCCACGCCAAATTGTCAACACACTACCTATGTACTCTTAAGCTAGAACATGAAGATATAAAAAGTATGGAACGAAGTAACGAAGGATTTGGTAGAAGGGGATGAGTATGTCGTCTTTAATCGGTCACAAATTCGGACTTCGTGGGATCTACTGAGAAATGTGTGATCGAAAAACCCAATAAAACTTTGCCTCGGTAGTGCCTCATGATGACCAGGAACGTTTGCGACCCCTAGACAGGCAATCTCTAAATTGATTGGAATAACGGTCTTCACATTTTGAAAATCGAATCTTCGGAACTCCCCCTTTTTTTTTTGGTGGGTGTAAAATCACCGAAAAACTCCCCCCGCTCTTGGGCAGAGCGAAGGGGAGTGCCATACTTCTACTGACTAAAAACCAAACCCATGTTCCTTCTTCGCCCTTGTGTCGGAGCCGCGTCGGAACTCCCCCTTAACTTCATAGTAGGTAACCAGAGACACAAATAGGTTTCCATGTTAAATCGTTACTTGGAAACCTATTTGCTTGTTGCAAAAAGAGTATTATTGCTAGGGTTTGAATCGGACTAATAATACTCCGATATCGGGTACAATAGGAACCGGTCGCGTTGCGGTTCAACGGTTGTACGACCATTCATGAGAATCGGCCCTGTGAGACTGTGACCGTTCTGTTTATTCATAAATTGAACTATGTATTTGTATTGAACGAGTAACACAGTAGCAAAGTCTACTTTGTCAACATCTGCCGAGCCTTTTCCCAACTACATTGGGGTCGGCTTCCAGTCTAACAGGATGCACCTGAATACCAGTATTTTACATGGAGCGACTGCCTATCCGACCTTCACATCCCAGTTAGTAATATGATACCCCGGTAACACTGGATGTCAGACTTGCGGGTCACTGACTACAACTACAACTTGTACCTGTTGCAAAAGATGTGATGTGAAGATGCTTGTTATCAAAGATCTACAAATGTTTCCGATTGGACTGCTGCGCTGCGTGTCGCGGGATCGATCCCCGCACGGAACAAATATTTGTATGGCCTGCAGATAGTTGTTTCGGGTCTGGGTATTTGTGTATGTGACTTTGTATGTTTGTGAACGCACCCACGATACAGGAGAAATTCCTAGTGTGGGGCAAAGTTTAAAAAAAAAAACATAAAACAAATTTCAGTCGGGACGTGGTTTCCGACCACAGTCTACGTTGTATAGAATATAATTATTGAATTCGGAAGTTATTTTAATTGCGTTTAAAGAGGACTTCCTTGAATTTGGCGATAATTATAATTTAACGCGACGCATGGAGCCGTAACGACATTTATTTCAGTTTCACGAATTCAGTTAAATACGCTATCATTTCTATTTTCGTGTGAAGTTTCAAGTGTTTTGCAATTTCTTGTAATTTTAACGATACTAGAGTCAGTGCTGCTAGTTTTTATTACAAGTCGAATTCTGTAAAAAGAGGTTGTCCATTTTTAAGATTTAAAAAAACTTTGATCTAAGTTTTTGTTATAAAGTAACAAAAAGTTAGATCAAAGTTTTTTTAGCTTGGCTATCGTATATTTTTAATGCTTTTGTTTAGTTTCTCTTTCATTCTCCGAAAAGAGTTTCTGAGGTTACTTACTTATGTTTAGAATGGTCTGTAAGTTTTGTAGCTTCGAAAACCTATCTAGTTTTCACAAAAAAACATCGTCTACCATTCGATCAACATCAATATGCTGAAATTTAGCAACGGTTTATTATACTTGGTGTGAAAATACAACAATAATAGCTTACTTCATGATTGTTCCGTCCATGTAATCAAATTTAGACTTTGACTTCGTAATGTTACAGTGTAGTTTGCTTTGCTTAGCTACAAGTGAATCTTGTCGTGTCTGGAGAACGGATTGATGACTTTTATTGCGAGACACGAACGTTTTCGCTTATTTTTTTAATGTTAAACGGTTTCCGAGATTGAAATACAACTTCATATTGTGTGACTTTGGCTTGATGAAATTCAACACCTGATGATGTTAATTTGATTTATTTCTGGTGTAATGTGAATAACCAATTTGATGGGCGCAAAATGCCAAATTCTCAATAACTTTTCATTGTTTTTAACTTTACGTAATACTTACAATGTTACTATTACCCTGTGTTATCCCACTGCTGGACAAAGTCCTCCCTTCATGACCTCCGAATCTTTCGATCCAGAGCCAATGTGGACCAGTGGTAGTTCGTTCCGTCGCAACTAATCCTGCCATTTCATGCGAGATCTACCGCGTCGCATTCCGGCTGTGACAGACAATGTTCCTGTTTAATATCACGATGTTGGTTTTTGCCTTCGTTATAATTGGAAGGGAACAAAATGTTGCCTCTCAGCGTCACCTATTATGCATAGTGGGTACATGCACAAAAAGCCAGACATGGAACAACTACCAGATGGTCATACAAATATTTGTTTCATGCGAGGATCAAATCCACGAAACATGGCATAGTAAACAATCGCTTGCTCGTTGACAAACCTTGAGTTAAATTTTCAGAGAACTTAAAACCACCCATTCCCAAAACACAGGCCTCACAAAGACTACATATTTCCATCAGCAGGTTCCAATGTAAATAGTTCTGCGGCAACACAATCCAATGAAGCAACATTTGCCAAACAACTGGCGCTTGGCCCATTTGTGTTTAATTCTCATACAAACAAAGAAATCTACATGATGTCGTTATTTACTCAAACGTATAGACAGAGGAATTAGTTGTGGACATTGTGAGACAGATTAGTGTTGATAATTAAATAATTAAAACTGGTTTTTAAGAATAGTAAGTAAGTAGGGTTGGTAGGTTTTAGACCGAATGGTGGCCAAGGTTGGGATGGAATGTAGATGAATGGAGAGGGAGAGGAAGACCAAAGATGGATAGAGTGTGTGAGGAATGATGAAAGAAAAAGGAATAAATGATAGCGTGACGACTGACAGGGCAGAATGGAAGAAAAGGGCGTAATGCGCCGACCTCAAATAACATTGAAGGCGGCCAAGGTTGGGCTTAAGAAACGATATCTTCAAAACTGCAAGAAACGGATGGATAAGGAACGCACAGAACAGAGAGGAGTGGCAGAAGGAAGGGGAAACCAGTGAGTGATTCCAGGATGAAATGATGATGATGAAGGAAGTAGTAATTAATTCTATTTAATAATTCGCTGATGATAAAATATGCTCTATAGGGATGTAGTCCGATTAAATTATAAATAGCGATTTGATTATCAATAAACTCTACGGCAAGGATAAATCGATCTGCTGTTATTAGGAGGTTATCTTCTGCTTTCTACTTCGTCTTGTTTACAAGTATTCTTTGTTTTCAAGTCATCTTATTTTTTTCTCATCAATGAAAGTGATAATGATCAGGTTGATTCTTGATTGAGGTCTTCAGGCATGCTTCCCTATAGGTAGTCGAAGATTTGACAAAGTCATCCATCTTTATCTTTTAGGCTAGTTTTCAAAGAAGTGTGTCAAGGTATCGACCGAAATACTATACAACAAATTCTTCAACTAAGTACGAACCTCACAAACCAGTCTTAAGTGAAAGGTTTCCTCCTGTCCTCTGCAGTATATGTTACATAGTCCCTAAGGCCTGAACTGTCACAACGTCGTTGGGCACAACACATCGCCTAAGTCCTCACGTTGAACGATGCGAAAGTGTGGCAACGTCAGGTATCCGCTTAGAATTTTAAGTAGAACACGAAGGCAGACCATCTATTAGGATTTTGTAGCTTTCCCGAATCCACATACTTAATGAAGACGACGACAGGTATGATCCTGGAACGTGACAAACTTGTGATTAAGATAGCTTAATTTTGTTGATGTCAGTATTATCCTCATTAATTTTTATGGGCAGAGTTGAACGCAATATTAAGTCGGATAGTGTACAGGTTTTTTTTCGGAGCTTTTTACTATAGGGAGGATCTTGTAGAAACGAGAACAAACAATTTTTGGTTTGTTCTGGCGTTTTTGCTATACATTTAGTTGAAATCAAATACATTTATTATTATAACAGCTCATAAAGTCTTAACATAACTTAGGATCTGGTAATATTAATGATATATTTATCCCTGGTGCTAGGTAACGGGGCTTATCCCAGTTGTACACGTCCCTTTCTGACTATTGGCAATGCTGTCCTGTCTCCTACTGATAAGAAGTGAAGTGGAAATTATGTGTTTTCCTATTCCTCCGTTATTGTTTTCTGAGTATCTTCGTTGCCGGATCCAAGACAGTATTTTTTTTTTATTGGAACTTCATCTAGCTTCATTGTCTCGGCTGGTCTTTTCTGGTGGTCGTCACTTTTGATTCTGGCTTTCGGGAGTTGCAGTAGTTTGGGAATTATGTGACATTCGAGACTGATCTTGGTAAGAATGGATGTGTGATAATACAAACGAGAGGCTTTTTACACGACCACACAAAAAAGAGTGTTATTAAATAGTGTGGAATGCTAGTAAGTGGTCGTCACTTTTGATTCTGGCTTGCGGGAGTTGCAGTAGTTTGGGAATTGTGTGACATTCGAGACTGATCTTGGTAAGAATGGATGTGTGATAATACAAACGAGAGGCTTTTTACACGACCACACAAAAAAGAGTGTTATTAAATAGTGTGGAATGCTAGTAAGTGGTCGTCACTTTTGATTCTGGCTTGCGGGAGTTGCAGTAGTTTGGGAATTGTGTGACATTCGAGACTGATCTTGGTAAGAATGGATGCGTGATAATACAAACGAGAAGCTTTTTACACGACCACCCAAAAAAGAGTGTTATTAAATAGTGTGGAATGCTAGTAAATTAACTTTCCCAAATATTTCCCTAACTAATATTCTATGCCGTAGGAGGATAATGCTTACTTGTATCCATGAATTAGACTGTATCCAACGTTACCTATAGCCCCTATAGATGATACTATACCAACAACTATTGTCAACAATTGTTATAATAACTGTAAAAACAATTGGTTAAAACTAAATAGGAAAAAAGTACGTTAAAATTCCTGTTTTATAAATCTGTTCACGCATGAGTTACTAATGTTCTGTATATTAACTTATTTATGTATTATTATTGTGATTAGGTACTTCAGTCGGAATCAGTCCGTTTCCCTTTGCACTTTGCTTTGTGGTTAATCTTTTATATACATATCTATTTACATAATATACAGGGTATTGTACTCTAACAATATTAGCAAAACTATAAAGTAATAAGTTGGCATCTGGTAAAACACATCAGAAGTGGGAACAACTATCTAATCGGGTTTTTCATTCATTTTCTATCCGTATCGTGAGCTTTGGTATGTAAGTGATACAGAAAGAGGAAGAAATGCCCGTAACTTGGCCGAATCTACGGATTTCTTGCTTAGAGAGAAGATTCTCCTGCTGTGCTTTATATTGAAACCGCACTATGCCAGACGTGTTGCAAATTGCAAACAAAGATTTGTAATGGTTGATTCTTCTTACGTATTCTGTTAATTTACTTCTATCACTATATTGTTTATAGTGTTTTGCATCTTGCTAATGGTTTTGGCTATAATTATATCCTTTGGTTAAACTTGAAAAATGATGATCTGTAATTAATTTTTACAGTGTGTTCGGTTGACGGTTACTGACAAATACACGTTTATAAATACTCCTAACCCAACACCCCGCGAATGGTAGCCATCTTGTTTTTTATTCGGCTGATCTTGAATTTAAGTAAATAGGTTAAATAATATTATTATGATAATATCTTTGAATCTAAGAGACCTCAAAACCTTAGGCTGAGGCAATCGAAACAGTAGGTAAATATTTTTTTCCGAAAAATAATTTACCTACGAAAAGGGCGTAAAAAAGCAATGGATCTTTGTTACTAATTGCTTCGTCTATAGGGAATTGATAAATTTTAGTTTTAATGCTTTCTAAACTCAAAACTCACCTAACTTAATCAAAGCTAACGAACAACCAAACTTCAGCTTTTAAAAGCAATTCTTTCATCAATTTCTATCGACTATTAGACAACAAACTGAGCGTGTTTAATTTTTATAGTCAACTTTCATTAGTCTTCGTCCGCCTGACTTCCCAAGTCCGACCTTCCTTGTTTTAATTGTCTATGACTTGCATAAGTTGCATAATATGAGGGGCACGTGGCTGAATCACACGGGTCGATGTGGGTAAGTAACGTTTGCAGGCGTTGATCCGGGGATGGTTGACCATCAATTATGATGCTGATTGATGCTCCTACCTCAAAAAGAACGTTAAACCGTTGGTCCTGGCTATTGCTTGTCGTTAGCGTTACCAAAGGATATGGTATTACCGTATTACTCCTGGGTTGTGGATTTCAGATAATTATGCAGTCGAAGCCGTGAAGGCATGTTAGTTTCGACTGACTGATGTTTTTAACCGACTTCTAAAAAAAGAAGGAGGTTCTCAATTCGGATGTTTGTTTTTTTTTTTAAACGGTTTTACTTAGCTCACCCCGTTTGTTTTATTTTAATGTTTGTTCGGGCATAACTTCGTCACTTGCTAACCGATTTGAAAAATTCTTTTTTTGTTGGAAAGGGTATACTTCCCAAATGGTCCCATATTTTTTTTTATCGAAATCGAACAAGCGGTTTTTGAAAAATCAACAAAACTCAAAAAAAATACTACATTGTCCACATTATGACCCATGAAGCATGAACATGTGAGCCAAACTAAAAAGTGAAAAATAAAAACTTTAACAAAAAATAGAACCGACTTCAAAAAAAAGTCAAAAATAAATCAGTTTCTGAAGTCGGTGGCAAAAAAATGAAATCAAACAAGCAAAAGTCACTGACTTCAGAAACTGATTTATTTTTGATTTTTTTTTTGAAGTCGGTTCTATTTTTTGTTAAAAAGTTTTTTTGTACATGCATCCATGCGCTATATGATAGTATATATTAAATAGCATAGTATCTAGGTTATATGTTTTGTTTTTAGTGTAATCGATTTTGAATTCAATGCAGACTGTTTGTTATTAGGAATACAATTGAAGTTGTTGTGAATATAAATTGCGATATCAAAAGTAGTTTTAGTTGGTACAACCAAGTATTTTTCAACAGTGCTTTGTATCTAAGTTGTGTTATTAGTTTTTCTTTATACATTGTATCATAGCACCATGTTTGTAATCCCTGAAGGGTTAAGCAGAGGTGTACCCATTAGTATCCATTAATCTGTAAACAATAATGGTCTCGGCTGCTAAAATGAACTCGTGGCCTGCAAGAAAAATCTATTTTAAATTTTAATGAAGCCGTATAAGAGTAGAGGAAGACCAAAGAAACGATGGAATGTGGATGGACTGTGTTAAGAATGATATGGTAGGAAAGGAGGTGTCTCATGAGATGACGAGAAACAGAGAAATAAGGAACAAGAAGACATGCTGCGCCGACCTCAAATGAATTGGGATAAGGGCAAGAGAATGATGAATGAAGTCGTACCATAGGTATCTTATTCTTTTAGTAAAATTAAAAAATAATAATATTAGTAGGGAATGCAATCTCGAGACGAGATCGCTAAGTCGAGATCTCGAGGGATCAGAAATTCAATCTCGGCGAGATCTCGGCATTTTCGAGATCTCGATGGATTTCAAATACTTAGTATTGTTTTAATTAGATGACTGAAACATGATTGAAACTGCTTAGTAGTTGTGATTACGATGCGAGTAAAATACAACATGAATTTTGAAAAAAAAAAACTTTATTTTTAACCGACTTCCCAAAACGGAGGAGGTTCTCAATTCGATTGGTATTTTTTTTTACTTATGTCAGGTAGGTACCTATGTTAACGAACACAAAATTTCAGACCCGTAAAATCTCTTTTACAGAAAGTACTTATTTTATATTATAATGAAAAAAAAAAAAACTATTTCCAAAATCAATCCTAAACTAAGAGTAATTTTGGAAATAGCTTCTGTTCTAAACAGCTGATTGTACCTAAAACAGCGTAAGCGAATGCAGTCCGACACAGTGCATCGCGGGGAAACTATAGAATTAAAGGTTAGCGCGTGGAGAGCCCGGGGAATAACATAAATCGGTGAATTTCGGAAAATCCCGACTCGCTCACGCGCAGAGAACACGCGACATGCCTCGCGACTACTGCCACTCGACCCCGTCAATCTCGGCCGAGATCTCGACATTTTATGCTTCGAGATTGATCTCGAAAAATGAGGCGAGATCTCGGGTTTTCGGGATCTCGCGAGATCGAGATTGCATTCCCTAAATATTAGGTATAGTATCGTTATAATTTTTAAGTGAGTTTTTTTAGTAAAATTCAAAGATAACGTATAGTATTGTTATAATTTTGTTAGTCGGTTGTGAAATAAATTCCGTGATTGAAACCCACTTACATATAAAAACATTAACTTTGATAAGCCACGTTTGAATGCGTTAAAACGTGGTTAAATATTTAGTTTATTAGCGCCATAGCTGTGCGTGACATTACTCACAGTAAATATTATAAATCTGCTATCAAATATTTCCTCTAAGTTTTTTTAGGTACTTTATTTACCGGTTCAACGTACTTAGTTATTTTAACGACAATCAAAATAGGTAGGTATAATGCGATGTGAGTTTTCATTCTAATCGACTCCGAAACTTTTTTTTATTTTGAATACTTAGATTTTTTTCACATTCTTCAACGATCTTTTTCAAGTCTTACCAAGCGGTATTATAATAACCCAGTACCAACTGGGCCGTGGAGGTCAGATAGACAGTCGCTCTATGTAAAATCATAACCCTCCTTTGGCTTTGCCGTAGTCGGGTAAAAATACTGGTACCTACCTATTCAGCTGCATCGAATACCTACTATGTATATCCACAAATCGCATTTTAGACTCATTCAAATACACATTAAAATTAATCCACAAAACATTTCAATAAGTACATAAAACACATACAAACATAAACAAGACAACTGTCAAACTACTTGACAGCATCCGCGTAGAGATTTACGCAGTGGCTTTACTGCTGATGAAAATTCAACCTTATGTGTTGGTGGTAAGGTTGATGGGTGTCAGATGATATAGCAGGAAATTGTGGGGAGCGACAGGATGGCTGCAATTGAATGAGTGCCCTTGCCAGGAGATCATCCTGTTGGCTTGATTGCGTCGGGCATTGTTTGATGACCATGACTGACGCAGCCGGTGGATACAAGGAGTTTTTGGTCCGGGTCGTCCGGGACTGCGGGTTGTTTGAAACCCTCCTGATCAGATGGTCTAAGTAGGTAAATGTCCAACAACACGAAACGTCAAATGAGCAGTAAGTCTACTTAGCAAAATGTCTATTCTTCTTCTGGGTAAGCTCGTTCCATCGTCGACCTCATCTCTGCCGTTAGGGCAAGATTGAAGTCAAGCTCAAGAGTTAGCCCATATTAAATTTAAAAAAAAATTTAAAAAGTAGCAAAACGGCCAACTAGTCAAGCAAGATACCGCGGCCCCGGACACAAAGGGCTAAGTAAGAAGGAACATGGGTGGTTTTTAGTCAGTTACAAATCTGACACTCCCTTCCGTTCTGCTCAGAGCGGGAGGAGTCACTTTATGATTTCCTCAAAAAAAAGGGAGTTTGAGGTAAGTTTATAGCTGTTGGAGAGGGTTAGGTATACAGGGTGGCGGATTAGTCATAGTTAATCGTCAGGGGATGATTCAACCGGTTCTTCCGATGACTAAACAACTTTCGCAGTGAAGCTGTTATCTGAATAGTAAAAAAAACTAATTCCAATACACCATTACCTATATTTTAACACTAGGTTGTTGACCACGACCTTCGTCCGCGTGAAATTATTTTTAAAAATAATACTTACTATTGGCTTTAATTTTTTTTGCGCGAAACTTTAATTTCAAAAATAATAAAATTAAGTAACCATTTTATCCATGGATAGCAAAGTCAATCCAGGTCAGTTCCATTTGCGTGTCTTTTCCTCTGATTAAAAAAATAATATAATATAGGATGGTCATATCGTGAGGAAAAGCGCTGCTTACAATATAATCAGAAAAAGGTAACAGCGACCGCATTGACATACATTATCTGATGACGACCAATCAAGCTATACAAAACTGAATTGAGCTGGTCTCTCATTGGACTGAAATACTATACAAAACGAGGCCATTATAGTGGTATTTATAGCTTTATGGCGCCATGAATACTACCTGGTAGTGGTAAATATTTGTACATGTATAACATTTAAGCCTAATCAGCCCATAGCGTCTCGTACCTACTCGTATTTCATCATGCATTGTTATTTTTTCCGTATTATTTACATTTAAATGGACTGCTGCGTCGTACAGAGAATGTTATTTATAACATTGAAATAAAGGAACAATAACTGATAAAAACGATTATAAAAAAGTTTGTTACCGTTGTATACGTAAAGAAGGATCAAATCAGTTCCGGGTCTGACCCTAAGTAAATAAAATATGGTGCAATGTGGAAAGTGAGTAATAAATAAGAAACAAGGAATATGTGATCTACTTATTGTCGTAATAGATGAATCATCAATATTGACCAACAAAATGAGTGATTCTATTTATACGCTCTGCTATATTTAGAAGAGCACCATTCTACGTAGATGACTGAGGTGGTAACATAAATAATAACTATGTGATCAGGTCAGGCCTATAATTATAGTCTTTGGGTCAGGCTAAGCTCACGCTTTATTACCGCAGGGTGTAGTTAGGAACTACAGAACGGTCTATTGGTACGATCCTTGATTATTTTTTTTCGTTTACGAATAAAATAAAATAATAAATCATCTTCCTGTCCTTGTCCCAGTTTATTTAGGGTCGGCGCAACACAATTTTTCCTTCTATTCTCCCCTGTCAATCGTGACGTTATCCTTTACTCCCTTTTCCTTCATATCAGTATTCACAGAGCCATCCATCTTTTCAAAATCAAAATTCATTTTTTCAAACTAGGCTGAATCAGCACTTTTCGAAGGTCAAAATTTACTTTTCACAAAAATGGTATGTAATGTTGCCAATTGCCATAGCATCTCTAAAAAGTATCCAGAAAGTGAACTTTACCGGAGACTTATTCACAACTGTCCAGTAAGAAGCGAGATTTTAAGTTTGGAATCTCCTACTGTCCAGTAAGTAAGTATGTAATTTACTTACTGGACACTAGGTCATCCTCTTTAGATCTGCTTAGAAAAAAAAACATAGTACCAGACACAGATTAGAGTTTAGCCATTATAACATGGTTATAGAAGGGAGGTTCCAAATATATATCTATCTCTCTTTTTGGTATGACATTTATAGTGTGGGATTTTATGATTGTATTTAGTAATTTCAGTTTATTAAAAAGTTTTTTCTAAAGTTGTTTCCTAAACTGCCTCGTTGGTCTAGTGGTCGCAAGCTCGACTGCAGAGCGTGAGGTCCTGGGTTCGATTCCCGGGTCGGCCAAAAAGTGCTATTGTGTTTTTCACTTATGAATGTAACCTTCAATATTAATTAAACGAATTTGTTGTTAAACTTTCTTTAATTTTTGAGAAAAGCATTATACAAACCTCAACCAGTAAGAAAGCCATCCTGGCCTCGTATATAACCAGACCTCACCTGCGGTTCGGTCCGGTTAACTCATACTTGGCCAGGAAGGCTTACTTACTGGATTCTGCAGTAATGTACTATTACTTTACTACAGTGAAACTTGGTTAACTGGGACCTGGATAAGTGAGAAACCTCTATAACTGGAACTCATACTGGGGTTCCATGAGACAGATTTGGATATCTGAGACACTGGGTAAGTAGAATCCATACTAATATTATAAATGCGAAAGTAACTCTGTCTGTCTGTCTGTCTGTCTGTCTGTCTGTCTGTTACTCTTTCACGCCTAAACGGCTGAACGGATTTTGATGAAATTTGGTATGGTGATAGATGATAACCTAGAAATGGACATAGGCTATAAATAATCACGCCATCGTTCTTAGGGGGTAGGCAGTAGGCAGTTAACTAAATTGAGTTAGTGATTTTTAGTCGTTTTTGTTGGGACTTTTGCTCTTTCAGGTCTAAACGGCTGAACGGATTTTGATGAAATTTGGTATGGTGATAGATGATAACCTAGGAATGGACATAGGCTATAAATAATCACGCCATCGTTCTTAGGGGGTAGGCAGTAGGCAGTTAACTAAATTGAGTTAGTGATTTTTAGTCGTTTTTGTTGGGACTTTTGCTCTTTCACGTCTAAACGGCTGAACGGATTTTGATGAAATTTGGTATGGTGATAGATGATAACCTAGAAATGGTCATAGGCTATAAATAATCACGCCATCGTTCTTAGGGGGTAGGCAGTTAACTAAATTGAGTTAGTGATTTTTTGTCGTTTTTGTTGGGACTTTGCTCTTTCACGTCTAAACGGCTGAACGGATTTTGATGAAATTTGGTATGGTGATAGATGATAACCTAGAAATGGTCATAGGCTATAAATAATCACGCCATCGTTCTTAGGGGGTAGGCAGTAGGCAGATAACTAAATTGAGTTAGTGATTTTTTGTCGTTTTTGTTGGGACTTTTGCTCTTTAACGTCTAAACGGCTGAACAGATTTTGATGAAATTTAGTAAGGTAATAGATGGTTACCTAAAAACGGATATAAGATCAAAATGATCACGTCATCGTACTTAGGGGGTAGGAAGTAGGCAGAAAACTGAATTGAGTTAGTGATTTTTTTATGGTTTTTGCTGGGAGTTTTGCTCTATCATGCCTAAACGGCTAAACGGATTTTGATGAAATTTAGTTAAGTGATAGATAGTGGTGGGTAGTGGTTTCTACCTAGAAAAGGATATGGGCTATTAATATTCATGCTATCTTACTTAAGGCGTAGGCAGTAGGCAGAAAACTAATTAAGTTAGTTATTTTTAATCGTTTTTTTTAAAAGTTTACCTCATTCACGCCTTAACGTCTGAACGGATTTTTATAAGACTTGGTTAATATAAAGATATGATCCTAGGCACGGACACAGGCTACTTTTTACGGCGGGAAAATACCTCATTCCCGCGGAAATCTAGCGTGATCGTGTCAAGAAGCGCATGACGCCATAGCTACTGAAATGATTTTGATGTTTTTTTTTTAACTGAGTGATCAAATACTAACTTGAAGTCTTAGTAGACTTCAAGTTAGTATTTGATCATTTTTCTAACTTAGAGGGTCGGTAGGCGCCATAATTTAGGGAATTTATGATAAGATTTTGATGCAACTGTCTTTATTTATTCTGTCTTTTTTTTTTTTTTTTCTGTTTTTTTTGTCTGTTTTTATTTTTCTTCTTCTTCTTCTTCTATTTAACAGTTTTACTTGGATCGAAACTTAGCGACATTCCATCACACTACTTAACTTATAGGGTAGGAAGGTACCAAAATTCAGACTACTTTTTACTTCGGGAAAATATCTCAAATACTAACTTGAAGTCTTAGTAGACTTCAAGTTACTATTTGATCATTTTTCTAACTTAGAGGGTCGGTAGGCGCCATAATTTAGGGAATTTATGATAAGATTTTGATGCAACTGTCTTTATTTATTGTCTTTTTTTTTTTTTTTTTTTCTGTTTTTTTTGTCTGTTTTTATTTTTCTTCTTCTTCTTCTATTTAACAGTTTTACTTGGATCGAAACTTAGCGACATTCCATCACACTACTTAACTTATAGGGTAGGAAGGTACCAAAATTCAGACTACTTTTTACTTCGGGAAAATATCTCATTCCCACAGGAACCTATACACAGCTTCCTATCTATAACATTAAAATTCTGTCTAGAATCACATTACGCCAAAACTATTGATCTGATTTGTATACGATTTTTTATTCAACTGACTGTTACATTACATACAGATAAAATCTATATACCTACACCACAGAATTAATATAGTACTACATAACTAGCTACGCTTTAAACTTGAGGAGGTAATTAGATAGACATTTATACCTACGAACTTTAAGCTCAATAGTCAATCATAGTGATAAGTTAATACTCATTTTAGA
This sequence comes from Diarsia mendica, assembly GCA_949316265.1. NCBI lineage: Eukaryota > Metazoa > Arthropoda > Insecta > Lepidoptera > Noctuidae > Diarsia > Diarsia mendica. The sequence goes on along the minus strand of OX438903.1, from coordinate 12,701,205 downwards.
CAAAGAAACGGATAGGTAATCAGTTCATCACCGAAATTATAACACCTACACTTAGTTTACTATTCAACGAGGGAAAATCCTGGATTATAAATGCGAAAGTAACTCTGTCTGTCTGTCTTTGCTTCACGCCTAAACTACTGAACCGATTTGTGTGAAATTTGGTACAGACATAGTTTGGAACTTGAGAAAGGACATAGGATAGTTTTTTTTTTTTTTTTCGCGAGATAAACCAAAAATCTGCCGGAAGTCACTATTCCACGCGACTTGAGGAGGTAATTAGATAGACATTTATACCTACGAACTTTAAGCTCAATAGTCAATCATAGTGATAAGTTAATACTCATTTTAGACAAAGAAACGGATAGGTAATCAGTTCATCACCGAAATTATAACACCTACACTTAGTTTACTATTCAACGAGGGAAAATCCTGGATTATAAATGCGAAAGTAACTCTGTCTGTCTGTCTGTCTGTCTTTGCTTCACGCCTAAACTACTAAACCGATTTGTGTGAAATTTGGTACAGACATAGTTTGGAACTTGAGAAAGGACATAGGATAGTTTTTTTTTTTTTTTTCGCGAGATAAACCAAAAATCTGCCGGAAGTCACTATTCCACGCGAACGAAGTCGCGGGCAAAAGCTAGTCTTTTATATACATATCTATTTAAATAATATAAGTACAGGGTATTGTACTATAACAATATTAACAAAACTACACAGTAATAAGCTGGCATCTGGTAAAAAAACATCAGAAGTGGGAACAACTATCCAATCGGGTTTGTCATTTAATTTCAGTTCAAATATTTTGTACGTACTATGTGGTACAGAGTAGAAAATTCCCGTAACTTTGACCGAAACGACGGATTTCGTGCTTAGAGAGAAGACTTTCCTGCTTTACATTATAATAAAACTCCGCACTATGCCAAAGTCTGACGTGTTGCAAGTTGCAAACAAAGCTTCGTAATAGTTGATTGTACTTTCTTACTATGTAAGTTAATTTCTATTAATGTATTGTTTATAGTGCTTGAATCAGGCTTATGGTTTTACTATAATATAACCTTTTGGAAAAATGATGATCTATTCTGTAATATGTTTACGGTGTGTTCGGTTAACGGTTACCGATGCTGTAAGGTCATATTATAAACGTATTTTTATCGACAAAATACACGTTTATAAAGGGTGCTAATTAAACCGGCTTCTTTTTAATAGCATTATTTGCATCTAAAAATCTAACTTGCCTTCTAAATTACTAAGTCAGCCACAATTAACGAGCATCTAAATAATACTATCTTAGCCACAAGTTATCTTTTTTAAAGCCACTCTAAATACAACTCAGCATCGTGATTATTTTTTAGCATCTAAATTTGTAACATGGATTCAAACAGTAAACTTCTAAAATATTAATATATGGCATCAAAAAAATACTCAATTAGCTTCTAATTTATTAACTCAGTACGTTTAAATTATAACTCATGCCACATTAACTGAGCATCAAAATTTAATTAAAATTGTCATCAAATATTATATTATTGCCAATAATAGTACGTATAAACTCCTGTCGTGTCATCGAAAGGCTTAAATATAGAAGTTCAGAGTATTTAATGACCTAAATATTGAAGTTCAGAGCATCGAAGTATCGAATGTCCTAAAGATCGATTTTATTTACATGTTGCGCTACAAAAGTTATCGACAGAATCGCTTCAGAACTTCATTTTTATCGGAAAACTAGTCAATAAATTGTGAAAACATTTCTGCAAGCAACTCAGAAGTAGCGCTCGCCGGCCGCTGCCGCGGCACCGCTCGCTTCGCTCGCTCGGCTCGCGCGCGTTTGGTCACAGTTTTAACCTAACCTAACCTATTTGCCTCAGTTTACAACGACGAGTCATACAATCTAACTGTGACTAGTCAATTAGACAATGGTAAAAACATTTCTGTTACTAGTAGGTATTTTTAACGTAGGTAAATGTAATAATCTATAGTGTATCTAAAGTTGACATTTTGAATACACGTGACTAACTCGTCAGTACATGAATCGAATGGCGCTCTCTGATTGGTGCAAATGGCCGGTCACTGTCGTCTCGCGCGCTCGCGCCAAATCTTGCTGTTGCTATTTTCACGATAAAAGAATGTGATGTATTATTTTACATGCTAAGTTATAATAAATGATGTTGACTATGGTCGCTTCAATTATATTTTTTTGAGGGCCTTGTGTTGAAGCTGTAAAATGTAAAATGGTGGTGAGATATAAATTCCGTGGCTGAGTTAGTAAATTAGGTGCCTATGTATAAATAACAAGGACAAGTTAATATAATTGCTGATCGTCACTTGATGCTTTCTATAGAATATTTAGTGGGTGTTGTAAAAAAGACGAATTAGTATGTTAGAGGCTATATAATTTTCCCGTGGCTTAGTTATAAAATTAGAAGTTTGATCCTGTGGCCAATTAAAAAAACTGCGGCTCGGTTAATTATTTCTCGTTTATAAATACCTACTGACTACTCCTAAAGTCCTAACCCAACACCCCGCGAATGCTAGCCATCTTGTTTTTTATTCGGCAGATCTTGAATATATGTTTGATAAAATGATAATATCTTTGAATCTAAGAGACCTAGAAACGTGCAAGTGACCTTATTGCAAGGGCAAACGCCGAGCCTAGGTAATCGAAACAATAAAAATAATTTTCTCGAAAAATAGTTAATTAAAAGGGCGTAAATAATAAGGGATAAGGGAATCATAATTACTAATTCCTTCGTCTATAACTATGTATTGCAATTGATAAGAATATAGCCACATCTAAGTGCAGTAGCTCTTATATCACGGAGTACAGATTTAGACAAACTTTTAATTCTTTCCTAACTAAAAACTCACCTAACTTAATCAAAGCTAACGAACAACCAAACTTCAGCTTTCAAAAGCAATTCTTTCATCAATTTCTATCGACTAATAGACAACAAACTGAGCGTGTTTAATTTTTATAGTCAACTTTCATTAGTCTTCGTCCGCCTGACTTCCCAAGTCCGACCTTCCTTGTTTTAATATGACTTGCATAATATGAGGGGCACGTGGCTGAATCACACGGGTCGATGTGGGTAAGTAACGTTTGCAGGCGTTGGTCCGGGGATGGTTGACCATCAATTATGATGCTCCTACCTCAAAAAGAACGTTAAACCGTTGGTCCTGGCTATTGCTTGTCGTTACCAAAGGATATGGTATTACCCCTGGGTTGTGGATTTCAGATAATTATGTTAGTTTCGACTGACGGATGTTTTTGATATGTTTTTGATCCATACGCTTTCATCATCATCAGCCTATAATGTTCCCACTGCAGGGACTCAGGCCTCCTCTCTAAGAGAAGGATTGGGCCCAGTGCGGATTGGTAGATGTCACATGTCTTCGAATATTTTGGTTCTAAGACATGCCGGTTTCCTCACGATGTTTTCCTTCACCGTTTTGAGAGCAGTGGTGATGAAACACAAAGTAATGCGCCAGACGGGGTTCGAACCCATGACTCACTGTTCGTAAGTCGGGGCCGCCACCACTGGGCCACCACTGCTACGCTTTATGATAGTATAAATAGCATAGTATCTAGGTATGTTTTGTTTTTAGTGTAATCGATTTTGAATTCAATGCAGACTGTTTGTTATTAGGAATACAATTGAAGTTGTTGTGAATATAAATTGCGATATCAAAAGTAGTTTTAGTTGGTACCTACAACCAAGTATTTTTCAACAGTGCTTTGTATCTAAGAGTTGTGTTTTTAGTTTTTCTTTATACATTCTATAACATAACATCATGCCTGTAATCCCTGAAGGTTTAAGCAGAGGTGTACCCATTAGTACAGGCACATCACTACATAGTATAAAACAAAGTCGCTTTCTCTGTCCCTATGTCCCTTTGTATGCTTAAATCTTTAAAACTACGCAACGGATTTTGATGCGGTTTTTTTTAATAGATAGAGTGATTCAAGAGGAAGGTTTTAGTATATATGTACCCGTGCGAAGCCGGGGCGGGTCACTAGTACCTCTATATGTGAGACAAATTTTCAGGTTCCTTGAGGTCTCACTTAACCAGGTTTCACTGTATTTACATTTTTATAAGACAGTCCCCCAAAAACGCCCACCCATCGAGACTTCCTAGTGTTTAGCTGGAAAGAAGAAGTGGCGGAACAAACTCCCCAGCACACATCTGTCTGTTAGGTTGGTTAGAAGAACCAGACTCGATACAATAGCAAGGGTGTCAGTTGATTAAGATTTGGTCTTCCTCGACTCCTTCTCCATCCATCAACATTTATATTCATTACTCCTCCTCATCCCAGGCCCATACCACGACTGTCGATTCCCTCTCAGTTATTGTAACAGGGTGCGTCTTCTTTTTTATTGCATTAATGTGTTTAGAAGTGGTTACAATGAATTTGGTTCCAACATGAAACCCGGTTTAAACTTCCTTTATTATACCTACTCATTCCTTACTTTATCCATTCTTATCACACCACACATACACCTTTTTTAAAAGAACACATACACCTTTTTTGGAAAATCATCGAATAACCCCCCCCCCCCCGCTCTTGGGAAGAGCGAAGGGGAGTGTCAGACTTCTACTGACTAAAAACCGAACCCATGTTCCTTCTTTGCCCTTGCGCCGAGGCCACGTAATCTAGTACAAAAATCCGCGGCCCCGACGGGCGTCGGCCCTTGCGGGCCCCTCCTTGCTGACATCTCTTTGAGGCGCGCGTGGAACACGAACGCGCCGCCGACCACACATACACCTCAACATTCATATCTCCGCTACATGGATTTTTGTTCATCCGTCTTTTTCACAACCCAGACTTGCAAATATTTTGCACCAGCATTAGATTAATGGATGTTACTGCTATAATTACACATGCGGAAGTTTGTAAATCGATGAACGGTTCTACGTTAGGGATTTGGGTGCTGCACGATAGTCCTTCCGCAGTTACTTCAACCGCTTGACCTCTCTTCAAAAGCAGATTAAACTTCCTGATCTTCTCATGAGTTCCACAAGGGATCTTGGTGTTCCAAGAGTTTCTTGCAGAAATGAGTGCATTCTGAGCGACGGATGGATGGATCTCTTTCTCTGTTGACCAATTGTTGGAACGTAGATAGTGCATACCTGGAGGATACTTTTTTTCCGGTAAAAAGATCCCGTGGGAGTTGGGACATTTATTGAACTCCACGCGGACGAAGCCAATGGCTTACGTTAATTAGTTATAAAACTACTACTTGTAAAAATATATAATTGTAGGCTAGGTATATGTATATTAGGTATATGCAATGTTTTATTTTATCGGTCGTAACTAAGCTGAAGCCATACTATGTCAACCGCAGCTATCAGCTTTACCTATGTATATTATATAGGTACGTATGCACCTACGCATGTATTGTGTGTGGCTGGATAGGTATGGAATCACTGTTTGTGCCTATCTTTTTATTCATCGAATCATTAGAATCTAATTTAGAATACGATGTTGTATCTCTAATATAGCATCGCATTTTAACCGTCTTCTCTACGGAAGAATTGAGTCATTCGTCTGAACTTTCTTGTTCTTGTGTATTTATGTTCAGCGATATCTTCGCCAATTATCGTGAACCGATTTCAGTGATTCTTTCAGAAGTCGGTGGGAACAAAACTTAATCAAACAAACAAAAGGCACCAACTTCAAAAGATTCTTCGCTTAATTGTGTTTTTGGAGTCGGTTTTATTTATTCATTTTTTTTTTCTTTTACACTTTTAATATTTTTTCACTACTATTATTCTCTCATATGTGCCAATAGATTTTTATACATAGTATAATAGCTACAATTTTTACACAGCATGTAAATTCATGTAATGTTATAACACAACACGATGTTTTTAAACAAACAGAAGGAAAGCAATCCGTTTTTAACAGACTTCAAAAAAAGGAGTAAGGTTCTCCGATCATACTTAAGATAAGTAGTTAGGTATAACATGACAATAGATTGTGGTAAAAATAAGATCATTGTTATTCTATAAAATAACGTAAATTATGTATTATTGTGCTCCGCTTATTTATTATCTCTTCGGTTTAACCATGCCGCTACATGGTTATACCTATTTCAAATAGCGTATATAAATTCAGATTTGTTATTCTGAAAGTTTTGGAATTCCTAATTAGAGTTATTTTGACTACGGTATTAGCGGGTAATAAGGACATAATATTTATTGCAAAAAATAACACATTTTGCACACAAAGCGCCATTACCAATTTCAGAATGAATTCTTATCATGATGATAATTCCGTGAATACTAAACAGATTAAATCTCAAACTCGGAGCATTTATTTCAAATGGATCATTTACTTGTTTTGAATTGTCAAAAACGATGAAACTACTACTACATTTATTATAATAAGTCATTAGTCTCATCAGCATCATAACTGCGTAAGAAGTAGGTACTTTACTTGCCCATTCCACAGCGTAGATCACTATGGAGAAGAATTGAGAAGAAACACACACATGGACTCGTAAATTAAAGTATAATATAATATAACAACATCCGTAATAACTAAAGAATACTCTTCTTAAAAAAAAAACAATTTCTAACCAACAAACAAGGAATCAATTTCATTTTATAAAATTACGAACGGTAAATAAGGAAATCGTTTATCAAAGTTTTTGCATGCAAACGGAGATTTTTATACTCTTTTATTGAGTCTGAACATGTAAGCACCGTTATATTCAGTTATGCAATAAATTTTAAATCTCTAGCTGAAGAAATCTTAGTTAATATGCTTCACGCTACATTGGGTGATTGGGCAGCGGACCTCGGACTTTATGCTGTAAGAACAGGTAATGATAGACCTGAGGTTTACCGTTCAAGTTTACTGGTTGTTGGTAATGAATTGGTTAATTTGAATACAGGTAAGGCAAGAGGTGTGTGGAAGGTGGTAAATCTAAAGATCAGAGCTGCCGATCTGATTGTAAATGGAAAAGACATGAGAGTTGTTCTTGATTAATATCTAGATGCTGTTAAAGTTTAAAAGACAGCGGTTGGTCTAATCATGATTGTACCTACACGCTACTTTGTCAGCTAACAATGAAATTATCATCATGTTGAAGATGAAGGCATAAAGCTGATACTCTTATTTTACGGAAGCGTTTTGTCATTTTGTGCGTACTTAGTAATAAGGCAGAATATTGTGACAGATAACAATAATGCTATAAAAGTCTTGAAAGTGTACCCATCTGAACGTGCATAAATAATGTAATAAACGCAGGAAATACTGTACAGTGCAATGTGCTTATTGTATGTAACTAGAATCACCAAATGCCCAACATAACAATCAATGAAATACGATTCCATTGTTATTGTCCCAATATTATCGTATTTCGCCGACCTTGTGCCTTGAAACAGGGAAGTTTCGCAATATATTTGGTAGACTAATATAACATAAGCTGATATTACATAAATCGAGTTACGTAAGACAATGGTCGCGAATATTTCTGTACATAAAGCAGTACCTATGAACCAGAAGAAAAAATTGTTTAATTTTGACCCTTTTGAAACAAACATCAACAATTTTAATAAGGAACTTGGAAGAGATATTGATAAAGTCATAAAAGAAAATCACGAGATTGTAGGCAATAAAATAAATGATATTAAAGGAAATACATAGATAGATAAAAGTTAAAATTCAAGAATCTAAGACAGAATACGACGCGACGATACTCTATGAGCCTTATATTTTCTTATATTTACTAAGATGTAATTTGAAAAATGGCGTATAAAGAAATACTGAGAAGCCTAATAAGTACTGTATTACAGAAACGTCTGTTCTGAAAATATAAAATGTGAATAAGATTGAAAATTGAAGGTCTTCATAGAAACCCGAAACACTTTTGAACAGTTGTGACTCCGAGGCCCTCTTATATTTCAGCTCCACCAAAATTTAAAAGGTTTCTAACTGAATTGAGTAGATTTCATTAAAAGAACCTCTTAATAATAGATTCCAACTTGATACCTTTCAGATCACGTCCTTCGAATTCGATTTCGATTTTTCGCTTTATTATAATTATTGTGTTTCATGTTTCTATTAATAAAGCGATCCGTCTGACATTATTTGTAGGTAACTGTAGATTGAATTATCTAGAGACTAGATATTGTAGACCCTGTGTAACTTAATAATAATTTGCAGTAGCTTCAGTTCTATCATCAGGTTCCTAGATCGTATTTACGATGTGTTTTCTAGCCAATAGAAGTTCATGCAGATTTTTGGATGTATTTGTTATATTAGTGTGATCTGTACTTGTCCACCTTATCCTTTTTAGGGTTTCGTACGCGAAGGGTAACCAACGGGACCCTGTCATTATCCTTACGCTGTCCCTGTCCATCCGTAGTTAGACAGTTAAAATTTTCACAGAATGTGTATTTCTGTTGCCGCTAGCACATCAAATAATTAAAATAAAATAAAAGTTGAAGAGGGCTCATCCCTTCAAACGCGAGTCGGCGGGGTTTTTTATTCCTTTACGTTCTCAAGAAAATATTACAGAATCACTGATATTTCCATTATTATTGCCGTGTGGACGTGAAAGAATCCAAGTCTTCCACATTTCACTTGCAGACACATAAATATCTGCATAAATACAATTACGAGCACTTTCAAAACGCTTGCTCAATGAAAGTCTTGCTGGAGTCGTTTCGTTTCTTTATTACGCTTTGTCCATTTGCTGAATTGTTTCTGTTGTGTCATGTTTTGTCAATCATTATTTACTGAGTTTGGGATTAAATCATACTTTTGTATCTAAATCATCATCAGCTTTATCCCAACTGTGATAGGGTCGGCTTTCATATCTATCGGGTGTAGATGAATTTCAGTATTTTACATAGAACGACTGCTTGCCTGACTTTCATAAACGTAGCCACACAGTATACAAATGACTCTTTTTTTCGTTTAAATTTGTAAAACAGACTACTTATTTATAATAGTAACTTCGTCTGTGACCATTTTATAAATTTTAATGCAATTTATAATAAGTTATGGAATCAGGCGTTACTTTGCGGAAATCCATGACATTAAATGCTATGAAATATATATTTAGTTTTAATTCCGCGAGTCATATGTCGTGGTCTGAAAGCAGGACACAAATCCCACCGTCATGCATATGCACATGCACATATGGGCCCACCCTCCCGCCCTCATGTGCCCTCGTGTCGAGTATAGGTTTGGTTGCATGGCATGCTAATTATTTCTCACTTGTTTTGTATGTGTGCATATGCATGAGGGCGGGAGGGTGGGCCCATATGTGCATGTGCATATGCATGACGGTGGGATTTGTGTCCTGCTTTCAGACCACGACATATGACTCGCGGAATTAAAACTAAATATATATTTCATAGCATTTAATGGCAATTTATAATTATTATTTTCCTATTATGATCTGCTAAAGAGAGGCCATTTTAGACACCCTGTTCTGATAAACCGGAGAGTGTATATGTTGGAAAACTGTGCAAGTACACCCTAGCGTGTGTGGCTACTTAAATAAAGGTCGGATAAGTTTAGATTACTTAGCTTGCGGGTAACACGATACCTCATAATAAGACTTTGAGGCTTTTGACTACATTGTACATATATTTAGATACGAAGTAAATTAAAAAGACAATGAATATTACGAAATTAACGAAGACATCTCTCATCAATTTCTATGCTGCCCAACTGGTCTATAGAACAACAACACAAGATTTATCTCATTGTTATCACAGTAGTACCAGAGCTCAAACCACATGTGTTTAATTAATGAGATAATTAACGCTAATGCTCATTAATCCAGTTTAATAATAAATTGTTCAACGACTCAACGTGACCATTGTTTGTGGCGTGGACACATTAATTAGCGGTACTTTTCTAGGGTTTGCGTCAAATTATAATATTTATGAATGGGGTTGAGAGTGTGTAACATAATATACGTAATATCACGCCTGTAATCCCGAAAAGGTAACGCAGATGTGTACCTAATAGTACCTACACCCATATTTAGTTCGGTTCATGTCCCATTGACCTGGTGAAGGTTGCGGGGATCCGCTGGATGCGAGACGCACGGGACCGGTCAATATGGCGACACTTAGGGGAGGCCTATGTCCAGCAGTGGACGTCTTTCGGCTGAAATGATGATGATGATGATGAAGTCCCATGTAATAAAGGGCGAGCCTATTGCCATCGACCGAGCTCAAATCTATACTCCGTGGCAGTACCAACACTATCTTAAGTTTATTCGCAGATAGGGGAGTCTTCAATGCTGCGTCATTGAATGAAATTCCATACTGTTTAATATGTGTATTATGTCTACTAATACTAGTTTTTACCCGACTACGGCGAAGCCAAAAGGAAGGGTAATGATTTTGGAAGTCTATGTATGTATGTATGTATATATGTATGTATGTTCCACCGTAGCGCATAAACTACTGAACGCGTTTTAATAAATTAGGTGTCTAGTCTATAGATTCGTAAAAATAGCCCGGGTGACATAGGCTATATAAATTTTATAAATTCTTTTTATGACGGAATTTAAATGTCAAAAACTTACCTCAAAAAATATTAAATTGAGATAATCATCGCAAGTTTGGTATCAAATGAAAGGTCTTGGCGAGCACATTACAAATATGTATTACATTATAGTTTAAGTACACACAAAAATAAAATTCAAAAAAAAATTAAGTTAAAAAATCTAAAACCCGACTACTAACAAAATCGCGGTCTTAAAATTATAAAACAAGAAAATAATTCTTGTCTGATATTCTTCGTAGTCGCATGCCACCTTGCTAATGCAGCAATTAGCAGCTGACTTCTGTATCAATGAGAACCATGAAGGAGCATCAGGTATCAGTGGCATGCGACTACGAAGAATAGCAGACAAGAATTATTTGCTTGTTTTCTACTTTTAAGACCGCGATTTTGTTAGTAGTCGGGTTTTAGATTTTTTAACTTAATTTTTTTTTAAGATCATTGTTACTAACACTATGGGCGCTGCCCGAAATAAATGAAATTATTATTATTATTAATTAGTAAAGAACTATCGTATACCGATTTAATATCTCTCGGTACTATGACGTCAGTCCTTCCACTCGATTGACCACGAACCACGAGTTCGGTCGGTTCTCCTCGACTGGATTCGTTAACCTGCATTCAAAGTTAATTCGCACTTGCCTCTAACGGTAGCGTCATTCGGTGAATTACGCGCATTCCGAATTACTGTGTCCGTGCCCAGAGTAACTTGACACACGGCTTAGAAGAGAACTAATTTGTTACGTCTCGAATTTGATTTGCAGTCTTTGCTAACAACGCCACCTTGATATGTCAAGGGATTCTGGTCACGAGTTGTATATTATACTGTTTCTCTGTTTTGCTTGATTAGTTTTGTTTGCTATCGTATACGTTTAAAATGTGCCTTCTTTACTATCAAATTAGCATTACCCTGAAAACAGACCTATATTATCGATAGCATTGAACTTGGCAGTCGGTCAAATAGGGTCAACAAGAATATTTCTTTGATCACAGATTTACCGGTCTTCTTCTTAGCGTGTCGATGGCAATCTAAATTGTGTCGGCCCAGAATTGCGCTACTAGTTTGGCGATTTCGGTAGCTTCCATCAGTTCTTGTAGTGAACCACCAACAGGATACGCAAGATAAGCAATATTAAGTGCCCCATTTTTTGAGGAACAGCACCACATTTACCTACACTCCAGTGCAGATTCATTTATAAATCTCCACCTCAGCAGGTTTTCCTTGCTGGGACCAACCTGGGTTCGGAGTATTGACCGGTGTTCAAAGCAAAATACAATTCTTGATCTTCTTGGGCAATTGGGGTTTGTCAGTGAGCAATGGAGCGTAGTATCCTGGGAGTTAAACTGATCTGGTCGTACAAGGAACTCGATACTGCGTTTCAAAACTGAAATTGTCGAGGTAGAACACACGGCTGCCAAGCTCGAATAGAACTGGACTGGCCACATCTGTAGCATGTCGGAGGAGGTATACCGAAACTAGGTTCCGCATACCACAAAGGATAATCTCCTACTTCTCTACTCCTACAGAAGATGCCATTCGCAATTCAAAAATCACCAATATGTCGACAGTTCGACACCCTGTTTGCCGCTCAATCGTGAATTTGATAATAAAATGATGTTAAATTACTCGTATCTTATAACATTCATTTATGACCTGTAAATAAGTAGCGTTCCCTCTGCATTATACTCACTTAAAATTTTACTTTCCTACTCATAAATATTGAGTGCTGAAATAACTCTTGCTTAACGAAAACCTCCCTTGTCATTGCGTCACAAACTCACAAACAACATGAAAATACTTTTATTTGACTAAAGCGACTCCTACACACTCACAATATTATTATGCCTTTCCTCGCTATTTTTATACGCATAGGAATAATTCATATCTGGCGTAGAGCCTCATATTCTTTTATTTCATTTCCTTCGCTTTCCTTATTCTGATATTGTCAGCTTAGTTTTTATGATATAAGAATATACTTATCTAAGTATGAGTTGTAGGAAATAGACCAATTTTCTTTAGACGTTGTTCCTTACTAGGAATTTCTCATGTACTTATCGTATTTGCGCTTAGAAATATTTAAACTAGTATACACAACCAGCCGGACCCAGAACAACTACGTAATTATATGAAGAAACATCTCTTCTTCACTAACGTCAGTGTTCCAATAGAAGAACTGGTAGTCAGTCAAATTAATCAATCAACTCAGCTTTTCAGTCTACTACCCTATTATACTAGCCCACCATCTAGATCCAGTAAGTCTCAGCCACTTTTTTGTAGGTGTATTATAGTAATAAAATTATAATTCTCCTGCCCTTATCCCAATTTATTTCGAATAATGTGTAATTTTTTTCTCTTCTTCTAAACTTCTCTATTACTCGTCATCTCAGCAGTCAGTTCCTTTCTAGCCATATCATCCTTCACACAGTTCATCCATCGTTTCTTTGGTCATCCGGTACTGATGTTGTAAGATAATGTTATCACAAAAAATACTACCATAGTTTTAGCTCCTGACTGTAAATTAACTTTGGAAGTTATGAGCTTTTATCTGCATCTCACGACTGTTAGAATAACACCCATTCAAGTGCAGATTTTAGAAAAACCTTTCATCTCTTATTTCATTCTTGAGTTATCTAAGCTGTTTTGTCTGCCAGTCAGGTAATTGTTTTTATGCTAACTTGGCCTTCATTATTATTATAATAAACGTTTCATTTTAATTTATCATCAGTATTCTCATCATTATCCATAGTACACACTCCATATATCTCTGGGTTATGGTCAATTTATTCAGATTATTCTGAGTGAAACGCCGTCTGTAATAAAAACATTAATGACTACTAAAATTCGTCTGGTAGCATTTGCCTTTAGTTTATGTTTATACATAAGCAGTGACCTTAACTGTGCAGATACGATGTTTTTATGATTATGTTTCTTAACGTTTTTGTTATTAAGTTTCTTATTGTTAATTTATATTTCTCACATAATTTCAGTCATCGTCCTTGGGTATTATTTTAGGTGCAACGTTTTGCGTGGTGTTTCATTTGAAAATATTCAGTTGTTAATGTGTTTTTACAATGCTTGATTTCCGAGGTCAATTTATTCTTGTCACCTTAGAGTATTCATGTCTTTGATTGGGCGGTATCATATAGTTATCTAAGCTGAGAAATGATAATTGTGAATGTGACAGGGACAATACAGAAGGAATAAAGTTATATGCGATAAGGAATTCCGTTTCTAAAATGTATAGTAGGCAAGACTGATGCACAGCTTTAGGACTATCAATCAATGCTGAAAATGATGATGACAGAAACTCAAATAAAAGTAAAGGCGAGAGAGAGAGAGAGAGAGGAGAGAGACAGACGCGTCTCCAGATAGCAAAAGCGAAAAAATAGGCGTGAACAGAAGTAATAGCTAAACAGATTTAATTGTTTCCTGTGAACAAGCAGTAAATACAGTCATTCATTTTGTACAAAATGAAGACCTTTCTCCAGCCACGACTAAGTAATTGCAAAATGATACGTCTGGTATCACTGATACCTGAGAACCTCACACAATGAGTGACGGTAACAAACGGTAAGATAATGCATGTACTTGTTTGCTCAACGTTAAGGAGGAAGTAGCAAATGGAGTGACCATGTACGTGGCATATGGCGTGAAAGACAAAACATAAAAGACAATCTTAGACAACAATATACGGGGTGTAAAAAGAACCATCATAATTATATGTTACCTAAGTATGAATTCCTTATGATAATTGACATAATCGCAATGTAGAGATGAAAAAAATGCTTGACGAAGTCGAGTCACTTGGAATTTAGTCTGTTTACGTTGCTTCCAAGCTGCTTCGGCGGTATGCAATGAGACAAGTGCGTGGCTTTATTTTGGTATTCTGTTAAAGATATTCCAGCTCTTAACTTCCATTTTTAAAACCACGTATTAAAACAAAACATAATATCGTCCTAGCATAACCAACGCCCTATTACTTATTAATCTTATCGTATTACTGTGATCTTGTATTAAGGTTGAACAAGCCAGTCATTCTTCCATACAAACGTAGTATGGTGATTACTCCTCTGTTTGACGGTGTAGGTTCAAAATTAAAAATTGTATCAACTGGTCTTATGTCTTAGGTCTGTATGGAAGCAGAATTGGAAAAAAAATATTGGTTTGGAAGTTATGAGCGTCGAAACTTTCATATTTTAGCACTAATTTTAACCATCTTTGGGCGTAAATAAGTTACGTATATAGTACGAAAATGAAAAAAGTGAAACCATACAGACATAGATTAGTTATTAAAGAATTAAAATAATTTTATTTTGAACAGATACATTCAATGGATTTTTCAATGGTATCCATACTACCAAAGGTCTGCATAGAAACAGTCGCGCGCCCGTTTTAGTTGTGTCTCTTTCGCTCCATGCATTTCGCTCGTGATGTCGGATGAAATAGCATGCATTTAGCCCCGCCCACCAACTAGTTCGTGCCGTTGGCTTGTTTACCCTTAAAGATTGCACTTAGCATACCACCACCATAGCATTCCATTTGCTAATGACTCTCTGGTTAACCCCGACTATTGTTATTTTTGTACAACTTGCGCAAAACGGGAATTGAATTAGTGTATGTTACAGATATTTGAATTTTAATGCCAAGGTGTCCTGAATGACATTTACAAGGTTATGGATGCCAGCTGTTGGCAAACGTGTTGAAAGTGTTAGGAAAAGTTATAATAACGAAAGTAAACAAATGTATGTGGTTTTTTTTTAGTTTGCTTTTTGCTCATTGATGTGTTTATTTGATGACCAACAACATGAACTTGTAAGCTCAGGACGGCCTTCATCAGAATTATTCAACTTGCAGCGTGGGTATGTGGGTAGTCCAAGTAGGGTCATTTGAATTAAAACCGTTCTCTTGATAACTTAAACGATTTTACTTGAAATGATAATTAAATTACGTAACAATAATCACTTAGGCTATAATTAACACTCAATCACTTCAAAAAAAGAACTTTGAATAAGAGGATGGATAGCGATTCGTCGAAAACGTGGTGCGCTTGCGACCGCTCTGTACGATCTGCCGTACCAAGATGGCCGCCCCGCTACCATCGACTCGACGCTCCGCTAGAGTGACAGTGACAAGCTGTCACTCTTGACATTGGCATCTTAATGTGCGCCGACACGGCCAGACTGACATACGACCGTCCTCGGGCGTTATTGTATTCCATCACCAAAACGTCCGCTCGTCCATCCTGCTGCAGGACTTCACATGGGTTTTCGATTGTACCAGCAAACACAGAGTCAATCACAACTATAGACATTGAAATGAACAAGTGCATCCCTTCAACCAGCCCGTAATGGATCTGGCCCGGACGACACTGTCCCCATCGACTTGCCAACCAACAGCAACACATCTGGACCGGACGAGCGCATCCCTTCAACCAACCCTCTATTGGGTGTGGCCCGGACGACACTGTCCCTTCAACCAGGATAGACTAAGGACATCACTTCTGGATCGGACGAGTGCATCCCTTCAACCAACCCCACTGGGTATGGCCCGGACGACACTCTCCGACCAGGATCGACTCACTTCTGGATCGGACGAGTGCATCCCTTCAACCAACCCCACTGGGTATGGCCCGGACGACACTCTCCGACCAGGATAGACTCACTTCTGGATCGGACGAGTGCATCCCTTCAACCAACCCCACTGGGTATGGCCCGGACGACACTCTCCGACCAGGATAGACTAAGGACAACACTTCTGGATCGGACGAGTGCATCCCTTCAACCAACCCCACTGGGTATGGCCCGGACGACACTCTCCGACCAGGATAGACTAAGGACAACACTTCTGGATCGGACGAGTGCATCCCTTCAACCAACCCCACTGGGTATGGCCCGGACGACACTCTCCGACCAGGATAGACTAAGGACAACACTTCTAGATCGGACGAATGCATCCCTTCAACCAACCCCACTGGGTATGGCCCTTCGACGCCTTGTTTAATGTTAAAATAAACTTTTCCTCTTATCGTGCGGGCAGCAAGGTCCGACGACCCCACACACCCTAGTTAAATAAAATTGATTCCTTTTACTGCACTCTCAACACGTAACAGAATACCGTAATTACGCAATGGACTCGGTTTTGTTGTAATCGAATTATCGTAACACTATGTAGGTTAGGTAGCTTGCTATTACACCGCGTTGGCAAACCGGTAATAATAAAATTAGAAAACTAATTATTATGCGTCGTCTTCGTAAATACATCCGTCGCGATAACAATAAAATCCAATTAAAATCACTATTATGCCTCACTGATTTTACACAAAGGACTTTTGTTAACGACAGTCAGCTGTCATTTTTATAGCAAAATCCCGATTTAAAATCTCGCGCCGTAACAATATATTGACGTCACTTTGCAAGTAATTATCATTTATCAAGCAAAACACGCAACATTTCGAGACAACATAAAATCTGTTCGGTACTAATTAATACTCGCGTTGGTCAGTGAGTCGTTCCAGGGGTGGATTTGATCCATACCAGTCATGGCAAGAACATCACTTACATGTACACTATTAAACTCCAATGCAGAACCTTCCCTCACCAACGAGTATTCAGCACCAGAATCGCAAATAAAGTTTAAAAACTCACCTCTGTCCTGCAACAACTTACCCCTGTACGGTAACGCCATACCGCGTCGCAGCCGACCTGCTGCAGCCACCACACACACACACACACACAGCCACACATTCCGTGGTTTGAAACGATTCAAATCAAGTCAAAGTTTGGTAGATTTGTTGTTTCTATCAACTTTCACTTTAAACTTGCACTATCACTTCAACCAACACTGCACCTGCACTTGCACGTGGATCAGAATCCGACTGCTCTGGGTTGATTTCTGGCAGAGCAATCTTGGATGATGAGGCTGGTGTTCTGATAGCCTCGATCAACTGCATCATATTCCGCTGCTGGATCTCGAACATTGTGCGCAGTGAGATTCAGAGCCCACTTCTGATGTAAGCTCAGGACGGCCTTCATCAGAATTATTCAACTTGCAGCGTGGG
Source organism: Diarsia mendica (assembly GCA_949316265.1). Lineage (NCBI taxonomy): Eukaryota > Metazoa > Arthropoda > Insecta > Lepidoptera > Noctuidae > Diarsia > Diarsia mendica. The sequence continues at coordinate 12,683,610 of OX438903.1, read as the reverse complement.
TATGTGGGTAGTCCAAGTAGGGTCATTTGAATTAAAACCGTTCTCTTGATAACTTAAACGATTTTACTTGAAATGATAATTAAATTACGTAACAATAATCACTTAGGCTATAATTAACACTCAATCACTTCAAAAAAAGAACTTTGAATAAGAGGATGGATAGCGATTCGTCGAAAACGTGGTGCGCTTGCGACCGCTCTGTACGATCTGCCGTACCAAGATGGCCGCCCCGCTACCATCGACTCGACGCTCCGCTAGAGTGACAGTGACAAGCTGTCACTCTTGACATTGGCATCTTAATGTGCGCCGACAAACTTTTTTAGTTTATTATTATTATTATTTTGAGGAATTTAAGGCCCAAGTCATTCGCTAATACCTGCGGAAAGAGTCGGGTTCATCCCGCCATCTTTTTCTGTGCCCACCACGTTGCCGTTTTCTACTGTTTAGGACTTAGTTTGGATAATAATGAATTAAGTTTCCTGTTTGGTTTGTTTGTTGTGTGGTCTCATAAACACAAAAGCAAGTTACATTGTTTTGTCTACACTATAATAATATAATATTTTAAAGAGGAAAACTTTGTTTGTTTGGTTATAATGAATAGGCTTAAAAACTACTGGACCGCTTTTAAAAATTCTTTCACCATTCGAAAGCTACATTACCCACGAGTAACATAGGCTACTTTTTATCCCTGTATTCCCACGGGAATGGGAACTACGTGGGTAAAACCGCGGGACGTCCGCTAGTCGATAATAAAACTGCTCATTTCAGAAGCCAACATTTTCCATGTTTCACTCGGCCACCGCTGCTCTCGATACAACCTTCATGTTACCTCATTACGAGTTTCTACGCTACTTCACCATTACATGTAGTAAGTGTAATTGACTCTAATTGACATCAAACATAAATCATCAGCGGTACACTTGGCTTCTTTCGCATCCTGAAATTGAAAGCAGAACTTCGTTAAAATGTTCGTAATAGCAGCAATAAATAAGATTATAGCAGGCAGCGAGCGGATCGGTAGCTCTTACACGAAAATTATGTACATTATCGGGGAATTCTGTATCGGCTAGCTAGCCATGCTACTTTGTAGATCTAGGCATAGCCTTTTACTCGTATTTAATTTACGCCTTTCGGGATAGTCGGGAATAGACAGCATTTGTGCTGATTAATTTCGTCATTTTCCTTATTGTAGTGTGTTTTGTTTCTTATAAGTTTTTTTGTTATGCAAGCTTTGTGAAAATTATTTTTCTTACTTATTTCATGACCCCTTCCTTACTGCATTCGTGTCGGTTTCGACACGAATGTAGTAATGAAGGGGTCTTACCATGCACCTGCATGCATATGCATGTCTTAGTATGCATTTGGATATCAATATTCTGCATGCAGCGATGGCATAAAATTATATCCTTTTTTTTGACATGATCACTGGCCCATCAACTCGATATAAGGTTGATGTACTGCTAAACCTCTATACTATAATAACAATGATAACATATTCGACCCTCACAACCCAGTTAAGTACCTTCTTGGTAACATGCTATCAGATTCCCTTATTCCAGGCTGTCAGATTTTCATTATCCGAACTGTCAGATTCGGCATATAGTCGTAGTTGTCTATTCCCGTCTATCTGCGGCAGTAACACAGGATATGATCGAATCTCTGGTAAAATAATTGCGTCAGTCGGTAAAAGCATGACGTAGACGATGTCTGATGTAACTCCCGATACCCAACTGGGATTTATAATGGCTTCCTAAAATAATACGCCATAAACATTTAGTGCTGATCAAGTCAAATATCGCTTTCAATATTACCATTGTCATCACACTCCGATGTATTTCCGTAATTTTTAAGTGATTTTTGTCTGAATTGAAGACTTTTTGCAATGGATTTGAGAACGGTATTATTGTTTTACTAGCTTTTGCCAGCAGATTCGCCCGCGTGAAAATGACGATTTTCCATACAAACTTTCATCCCCTATTTAACTCCCTTAAGCGTTGAATTTCAAAAAATCCTTCCTTGTTCTTTGTCTACGTTATAAAGGGAACCTCTGTGCAAAATTTCAGCTTTCAAGGTACAAGGGTTTGGGCTAGGGCATGCAAAACCGGTTTTGCGCAAAACCGGAAATCGGCCAAAATTCAGCGATTTTTGAAAACCGGTTTTGAGAGCAAAAACCGGAGCTCAGCTCCGGTTTTCCCATTATTGAGTAACAAATTGTTACTCAAATTGTTACTCAAATTGTTACTCAATAATTATTTATTATGTGTTCTACCAACAAGTGTTGAGAGTGAAAGGGTGTTTTCGAGTGCTGGGTATTTCTGTAACAAAATAAGAAGTTCGCTGTCTGATCGAATGTTGGATGCACTTATATTCTTGAGATCACATTTTTTTTATTTTTTATTATTATAAATGGGCTTGCTCTTGACTTCAATCTTGCCCTAAGGGCAGAGATGATGTCGACGATGGAACGAGCTTACCCAGTAGAAGCCTGTTTACTCGCGACTTAAACAGATTAGGATTGTAGGAACTCGGAAAAACCGACGCCGGCAGGGAATTCCACTCCTTGGCTGTGCGCATAATAAAGGACCCAGCAAAGCGCTTCGTTCGAATGTGTGGAATGTCGACTAGGTATCGGTGGTACCCTGCAGTACGTCTAGTCTCCCGATGGAAGAAGGGACATGGTGGGATCAGCTCGTGGAGCTCTTGCGCACACTCTCCGAAGTACAGTCTGTAGAAGACCGACAGACATGCGACTTTGCGACGGTGGGCCAGGCTATGTAGCTTGATAACCAGCTTATCGTCACCAATTAGCCTCCTGGCTCTGCGCTCTACAGAGTCAAGTGTGGCAAGCTGGTATTTGGCTGAGCCATCCCAAAGGTGACAGCAATACTCCATGCCAGACCGGACTTGAGCTTTATATAATACTGAAAGCTGTCCAGGCTTGAAGTACCGCTTAACCTTGTTTAGGATGCCCAGCCTTTTCGCCGCAGTTTGAGCCTTCGACTCGATGTAGGCGCCGAAGTTCAGATTCGCGCTCAACTTCGTGCCAAGAAGCTCGAGACTGTCAGTAACTTGTACAGACGCACTCCGGAAAGTAGGGGCCAGATTAAACGGACTCCTTTTGGCGGTGAACAGACACACTTGTGTTTTGGTGGCGTTGAAATCTACCAGATTCTCGTCACCCCACTCGGAGACAAGTCTTAAGGCTGAATTCGTTCGCTCTACCATGGCCTCTCTTAATGAACGTACTTCAACACCACTGGCTTTTGCGCTGGATGTATAACTCTCCATGACAGTGCTGTCATCTGCGTACCCAACAATACCTGGAACAAGGAGGTCATTGATGTGCAGCAGGAAAAGTGTCGCGGAGAGAACAGACCCCTGAGGAACTCCGGCATCGATAGCCATAAGGTCAGAGGAGCAACCATCAATGACCACTCGGATCGACCGTTCACTCACATTATCAAGAACAGCAATCTCTTGAAAACAAGTGATTTATGCTTTATTTAAATTAGTATACATAGTTGATTATTGATCTCTTTTTTAGTGCAATATGAATCTTATTTTAATAATGTTATTTTGTAGTTCGTCTTCAAAGTTACAAAAATGTTGATTTTTTTGGTAATTGTGGGTGGCTGTGTTTAATATTTGAAGATGCTGATTGTGTTTTCTATGTTTAAAATAATTTAATTTAATTATTTTTGATAGCAGACTTAATAGGTACCAAAGATACCAAAAACTTACTTGTTGTTGATTAGATCTCAGTTAATTAATCTTTATACTATTATAAGTTCATTGTTATCTGTACAATTATTATGGTTTGGATTAAAAAGAAATGTATCATACAATTTGTTTTATTTGTAGACTTAGTGGGTATTTAAAAAAAATGGTGTTTCTTTTTAAATTATACTACATTCGATTTTTTTTTGCTAAAACCGGACCTAGCTCCGGTTTTCGGTTTTGGTCCCAAAAAAAACGATGTTCAAAACCGGTTTTGATGACTTTCCGGTTTTGCATGCCCTAGTTTGGGCTGGGCGTTGATGAGTCAGTCAGTCAGGACTTCACTTTTTATTTTATAGATAGATTAAAACTCTAAGCAATGCTGTGAAGACGATGGAAGACTAGAAAAGTTGTCAAAACCTTTTTTGTTTGATAGTCTTTTATTCGGGGACTGCCTCGTTGGTCTTGTGGCTGCAAGCGCTCCTGCTGACCTGCTGGTTCGATTCTCTGGTCGGGCAAAGTTCGCAGTAGCAGCCACGGAGTCTAGATTAGTGCCCGCATGATGTGTTATGCGTTTGCTTGGGGAGTTCCCCGTGTTAAGACCACACACTGCCCGATATTTATTAATAAACAAACAGAAGAATAGCAACATTCGGTGCCAAACAGACGCCAAGTAACAATAGAGTGAAGTTTAAATGAATGCGTTATATCGCAACTTGATCAAGACGGTATAAATCGACGGGTGATCAGGCTCTAACAATGAACAATGCCAGTACTATGTGCCTACATCTGGATGTAAATGGTAATGTACTCTATGCAGTACTGGGAATGAAAAGAATTTGAACTGGTCGTGTTTTGTTAGTGTGGTGTCTTCTGTCTGGAATTGGCCACCCAGAGTGAGTGGAAGTGCGAAGATATCTAGTTTTTTTTTATGGGTTGTAAATAATAAATGACGACCCAAACATAGTTGGGAAAAGGCTAGGCAGATGATGATGAAATAATCAAATGCCATGGAGAAGTCAGCCTAAAAACCACCCATGTTCCTTCCTAGCCCTTTGTGTCGAGGCCGCGGTATTTTTTGGTGGGTGAATAATCATAAAATAACCCCCCCCCCCGCTCTTGGGCAGAGCGAAGGGGAGTGTCAGACTTCTAACTTGGCTAACGGGCCTCTGACTTGGCTTTGAACGCCATCGAGAAATATTACTCGGTAAGGGCGGGCCTCTGACTTGGCTTTATTAAACGCCATCGAGAAATATTTCTCGGTAAGGGCGGGCCTCTGACTTGGCTTTACATGCCGTCGAGAAATCTTTCTCGGTGTCCCTCGATTAGTTACAGTTCTGTACGGTGTTTTGTATACACACCATTACGGTTCAAAACAAATGCACAATAGAGTTTCCGGGGATCCGCTGGATGCGACACGCACAAGACCGGTCAATGTGGCGATACTTGGGAGAGGCCTAGGTCCAGCAGTAAACGTCTTTCGGCTGAAATGATGATGAAAGAAGTTTCATAGTTCATTGTAAGTTTATTTCATAGTTTCATTGGTTGCCATTATTTATTATTACTAGCCATTTGTGTCCCACTGCAGGGCAAAGGCCTCCCTTCCCTCTTTCCACTTATCCCTATCCAATGCTGTTGATTGTCAATCCCTGCGAAAAGAGTCGAGTTCGTCTCGCCATCTTCTTCTGGATGATCCTAAAATTGTTGTTGTTGTTGATCAAAATACATATTATGATGTAATAGAAATCGAACTCACGATTGCAGCATTGGCACCGTGCCATTATTATGCTACTTTTAGTACCGCTAATAGAACCATCATTTCACCCACATTCACATTCTCATATATTTGCATTGGATGTGTAGCGTAACAGCATTAAATTATTTTAGTGTTTGGATCACATAAAGGGCAGGCAGATTTCGATTGGTGACCGATAGGGTCTAGGCACCGAAATGGATTATTATACCCTGTTCCCTTGATAATTTGTTTATAAATACGCTTCTGACAGACGATAGCCGTAGTACCACTCCTTCCTGCTTCAAAAACTTCAGCCTTGTAGAAAATAAATAATCAGTTTTTTGTTAATCAACTCTAAAGCTATATCCGTCATGATCCCTAAGCTTACAAAAATAATAAACAGTTTCTCTAAAAATTACCTCAACAATCGTTTAATAGGTAACACCAAAAGTATACAAAAACATATATTTAGTGACGTGAAGCTAATTTGCGTCAAAACAATAAGCCAGACTGCGCCGGCGTACGTTACAAAAACTAACCAACATGTTTACTTTCACGCAGCGCAAGCGACTTCCATAGTTTGTTCAGCTGCCATAAACAAATATACCTGTCTCTCTCCAACGTGTGCCTTTTGAAGGGAAAGAGAGGGATGGATAGAATTTATGACGTTTTTATTTTGGAAAGGAATGTCGTCTTTTGCATTTCCGTAAACAAAACTGTACAGTGTTTCAGGTTTGGTGTGTTTGTTTGCTTTGAGGTTCATTGGGGACAATATAACTCGAAATAAAAGATAGGTCACACACATTGTATCTGTTTAGGATCTGAGTGTTTAGGTTAGTCGTGCTACATACTCGTAACATACATCATCATCATCATCCACTGCCTGAATTCACCCCCTGGGCCTCTCTTTTCTTGTACCTATCCGCGGTCCTATGCCAGCCTCATACAGATTTTTTAGAGTTGTGCCCAGACTTTTCTTAACTATATTAGGGTCGACTTCCAGTCTAATCGGATACCGTGTATACCAGTATTTTTCATGGACCCAATAGCACTTTTTCCCAACCTGGGAATAAAATCTGGGACCTCATGTAACAGCTAATGCGATCAACGAAGCGGTCTCTACGACTTTATAAATCCGAGTCGCTGTTGTATGAAGTTCTAAAACAATGTCTTTTCCTCAAAAGATAAGAAGGTAGAATAAATTATGTAATTAATAAGCATACATCATTTTATTTAACGTTATACAATAATAATTATAATTATGTGTTTAATGCTTTCCTCTACGCTACAATCGACTTCCTTCAACGGACGGATGCTTGCTAGAAATCTCGTTAAATTACCTTTTTTTGCTTACCTACCAGTCATAACCCATTAGGAATTATATACGTTATGTATACAAACTCATTATTTCCTGTATTACGGGATCATTGGATTAACATAACCGTGAGAACAATTTCAAAGGTCAACAACACATAAAATCACACATCTGTACTCCCTGAACATATTGATAGACCTCTGTCTAACTAAACAGAGGTATAGGTACCTATAGTACCTACATCATTTAAATGGGCCATATGATTAGGGGTTTTCAGTAGGGGGCCAGCCTGTTGTCATCAGAAGCCCAAATCCAGACGAAGTGGTCCTACACTAAACTAAACATTTATAAAGAATTGAGTCCAAGACTCCAAGACTTCATTCTTTGTAGTAGCATAATTATGTGACCGCTATACCAGCGATGCTTTATAAGGAATTAAGGACCTACATAAAACCGTATACAGACAAAATCCTAGACAAAAATACAAGAAACGATTTATTTAGAACCGCCTACATACAGCCCACACCAATTAGTTCTAAGGACTTTCATATCCAAAAATAGAATCTGTTCGCAATTTCCTTTCAATTCAATTTCTTTTTGAACCAATAGAGGCTTCGCTAAACATAAGATAGGAAAGAAAATCCGGTTATTTGATCTTCTACAAATAGATTCTCCACATCAGTGATTTTCATTGCGTTTTTGTAAGATCAAGGGCTCTTTGTGTAAACACAGTCATGTAGATGCCGTATACGATTATTGAACACATATCATCATTCTCCTGCCCTTATCCCAATTTATTTGGGTTTGGCGCAGTATGTTTCTTTCATATTTCTCAATTATCGTCATTTCAGTAGTCGCAGTGATCCTAACTAATATTATAAATGCGAAAGTAACTCTGTCTGTCTTTCTGTCTGTCTTTGCTTCACGCCTAAACTACTGAACCGATTTGTGTGAAATTTGGTACAGACATAGTTTGGAACTTGAGAAAGGACATAGGATAGTTTTTTTTTTCGCGAGATAAACCACAAATCTGCCAGAAGTCACTATTCCACGAGAACGAAGTCGCGGGCAAAAGCTAGTATGGAATATATTATGTGTAACTACTACTTCACGCAGTCCATCCATTGCACACATAATTATGTGAACAGTTTGTAAATGACAGCTCTTACCTCAAATTATAATTATGCTCGACGCAAAATGTTTTCATCTTCCATTCTCTTCTGTCAACCGTCACAATCACCAATCAACTAAAATCGATGAATCATAATTAAGTATTATGATTTCAATGTTGGTCTTACAATGGTAAAATTTGCTGTTATCTATTATTCATCGGTAAGAACTTCCACCCCTTGAAAACGTAACAATGGATTCAGAGTCATAGGCCCTGTAGAAAGTGAAGTATATCTATGAACAGCTAACGATCTAAGGGGGATAAGACCAATGCTTAGTAGACCAATGCGTAGTCACAATGCTTGACACGCTGACTGGTAAACGCAGGGAGATTTTATCAGCATGCTATGTTGTTGCCTGCAGTCGAAGATTTTGCAATTCTTTACCATTTAGGTTTCAAGAAAAAGAGCATTTGTTTAGGAGCCTATCCGGAATCTAAGTCAGCAGTGTTGTGTCTGTGAAACCAATCATATTCAGAAATTAATAATTTACTTATTAATATTCAAATTCGATTAAAAGTCTCATGAATGCCTTCGTCTGTAATTTCAGTCTAATCAATATTTTCGGCAACTTTAGTAACACAACCATCATCTTCTCTTATGCTAAGACCTTGTCTTAACGCGTTACTGTTTAGTTCTACCATGTCTATCAGGTGTCATATTTCCGTTCAATTCTTCCTTATCTAATGCATGATCTACTACACCATCAATCCATCTCTTATGACCGTGTATACCTGGGTCTGTCTCCACCGATCCCGGGATCCGATTTGCCGTAACACGGATCCCGGCGCCTAACGGCTTAGCGTGCTTTCTGATCAATGGATAAAACTGGGTATGTCATGTGTGGTCACCAATCCACATATCGATGCGCAGTTTTACCTGAAGATCGACCTGACCGGTGTTATTATTTAGCATAATATGTATAAAACTATAACAAAATCTCTGCAGCTCGAATCCATTTTATGACTGCACTATCCAACACTCGAGGCCGTACGTTCACTCGCTCTTTAAATCCCGCGCTCCATATTGCACCATAATGTCTATACAATATACATAATACATGCATTATTTTTATTATATTGCCACTTTAACATTTATTATGCCAATTCTTGTATAATTGATCGTATTGGCCAATCAGGTTAATGAGATTATTCAGATCTTGATTGATACTTACATATTAATTGATGTATAATAAGTAATAATAGATTTGTAAGTCGAATCTGAGCTACTTTTGAAAACAATGACAGGTCAAAATGAAAAAAACATGAACTTTAGAGAATGGCGGAAGGGGAATTATATAAAATGGTAATGTCTGCTGCAGTTATGAAAACATGAACATTGATTGAACATAGCCACATCGTACTTCCGTCCATGGATTCCTAGCAAAGATTTTGCCAAGATAATAATACTTACTTACCCAGATAGATAGAAGAATCCAACTACACTCGCGAGCAAGCAAATCGACTCAAGCCTTGTAGGCGCACACATACATTGATAAAACTAAAAATATGAATGGAAATTATAAAAATGATATGTCATTCGAAAGCTTAAGATGTCAGCTTTAATTTGATATCTTTATCATTGAAATCCATCCATATTTTTTTTAAATAAATGGTGTCTGAACGCAAGAGTAGGAAAAACAGGAATTTAGGGAAAAGGGTATGGGTCTCGTATTTTACAAATTTGTTAAAAATAAAATTAATAAATTTAAATCAATACTTCGTATTGCCCCCTCTTGCCCTAATTACAGCCTGCAGTCTGTTTTTCATTGACCTTATCAATTTTTTGACATTTTCTTGAGGAATGCCGTCCCACTCCTCTAATAATGCTGTCTTTAGCTCGTCTACGGTTGAAGGGACTGGATTCCTGGCCCGAACTCTTCTTTTAAGCTCGTCCCATAAGTGCTCGATGGGATTCATGTCAGGACTGAGCGCAGGCCAGTCCATCGTGCGTAATTCGACCTCTTCCAGAAACTGTCGAGTGACTCGTGCCGTGTGGCAGCGGGCATTGTCGTGCATTAACACGAAGTCTGCACCGACAAACCCTGCGTAGGGCACAACATGATTTAGTAGAATGTCGGTGATGTACCGATCAGCTGTTAGCCCGCCTCCTCGGCCGCCCCCAGGCACGAAAACAAGTTCGGTTTTTCCCTCTAAAGAAATACCAGCCCACATCATGCAGGAACCGCCGCCATATGCCACTGTTTCAGCGAAACAACATTGGGCAAATCGTTCCCCCGGACGCCTGTAGACTCGGCCTCTCCTGTCACTGCCATGTAGACACATTCTGCACTCATCAGTAAACAGGACCGATCGCCATTGCGCAACGCTCCAATTGAGATGCTCTCGAGCAAATTGAAGGCGCGCTTGTCGGTGGCCTGCAGTCAATTTAGGGCCCGTCGCAGGTCTTTTTGGCGTCAAGCTGGCTTCCTTCAAGCGTCTTCTCACTGTCCACTCGCTGACAGATACTTGTCGTACACGTCTCAGTTCTTGCTGCACATCAACGCCCGTAAGGTGTCGATTGCGCAGAGAGGTTGAGACAATGAAGCGGTCGTCTCTCTCTGAAGTGCACCGGTGGCGGCTCGTTCTTGGTCTCCGATTGAAGGCACCAGTCTCTTGGAACCGTCTGTATACTCGGGATACAGAAGACTGGCTCAAGTGGAGCTGGGCAGCGACTGCTCGCTGACTTAACCCTTGTTGCAACAAGGCAACCACTTGAGCGGCTTCTTCTGGTGTGGTATCCATGGTTTAGCGAAAACAAGGAATGCAATTTACGGAGATGTGTACCGGTCAACTTGTAACAAGCGACTGATAAGGTAAACCGGATGTGGAGGGGTTTTATAGCGGGAGCAGGTAGCGCAAGTCGTGGATTCCTAATGAGGTAATTTACGCTGACGGCCAATTAAAATGCGTCAATAAATCAGCGCTTAGTTTTTTTTTAAGGTATTGATGTTAATTGAAAGCATAATTCTTCAGCTTTCGAATGACATATCACTTTTATAATTACCATTTATCGTTTTAGGAAAATCAATGTATATGTGCGCCGTCAAGGCTTGAGTCGATTTGGTTGCTCGCGAGTGTATATTTGCAAATATCCGAGTTACCTCCATAGAATTAGCGTTCAAAATCATCAGTCGTGCGAGTCGTTTAAAACCAAAAGAAATGTTAGAAACTGTCTAAGTACTAAATTTTCGAGTGATTTGTGATTTTCATGCTTTGACCGACAGTGGTGGCCAAGGTTAGGCAGTGGTGGCAAACAGGCAAAGTAACCAGGGCTGTCCTAAAGCTCGTTGGGTCGACGATGTGTAAGAAGCCGGGAAGTGTGGCAGAAAAAAGGGGAGGCCTATACCCCGCAGTGGGAAATTCCTGCCTGATTATTATGATGACCAAAATTTTAATATGATAAGGTAAGAAAGGAGTTGGATACTGAGTTGAAGATTAATAGAGAAGTGCGGACGAAGAAAACATGCTACACCAACCACAAAAAAAAATACCATAATGGCAGGATTAATGATGATGATGATATTACTGGCACAAGTTACGCAGTAGAAAAAGGCAAAATAAATTAAAAGCGAAACATGAAGATAAAAGAAAACAATGCCTGATAAATCATTTCTACTGCACATGTTTCAGAGGTAACATCACATAATGAGATAAAGACGCTCCGTTGGCCAATCTCGTCGGGCCAATCTTGGAAGCCATTATCATAGATACTTAGATAGTACTCGTAAAAGTATAGAAATGTACTCAATACTGGCGTTTGGTGATGTAATTTTGTCGAGTTTATTATCTCTATTGGAAGTGAATGCAAGTTGGATGGTTTTAGTGTTATTTTAGCAGTGAATAACACTTAAACTATCCACATTTATGTTTCTCTATAAACTTCGGCTGTCATCTTAGGATTTACTTCTTACTTCTTTCCTCACGAGATTTTCCTCATTCCTCCGCATCACAAGCCCATTCCACGACAACCGATTACCACACAACTTTTCTGACTACTCGTTCATCCCTAATATCGGCCATCTTGAATTCCTCTTACTCTTAGCAATTAAACTGAAAGAAATTGTAAAACATCACCATTTCGTTAATTATTACGGAAACTCCTTGGTTGTGTTACGTAGTAAACGCGCTATTGAAGACAAAATATTGGATCTTATTTTTTAATACAGCCGTAACGTCTTGTTTTACCACAATAATAGGTATTGTGACCACACTAATAACAATTAATATTATTAACAACAAAAATACAATTAACAACAAAATGATTGCTTTACGTGTAATGTTCAAGAATTTTCGTAATCGACGCATTAATTACACTTAACTTTATTTCGTAACATCTTCTTATTAAATACTGCTACAAATATGCATGAGACGTGCCATTTCACAAAGAAATTTACAAGCAATTATAGAAATTTTCTTCAAGGAAATACGGTGTATTTTGTGTGCTGTGAAGTCTAAATACAACAGTTATAGTTTACCCGTTTTTATGGTGGTTATTACGTACCGAAAAAAGATCTATTGTGTCCAGTTACATCAGATGTTTGCGGTTTTAAATTTCACCGAAAATTCCGTGTCATACTTTGTTGTTGCCACTATGCCAGCTGGTTTAAAGAGTTCTTCGAATAATGCTTTAAAACCTCATTGCACTTTACAGAAATCTTGTGAATTGTAAGCTAGCAACAAGAAAGTGGAATATTTCCTTAATTGTGTTCGTTGCTACTTGCATCTTACTTTTAAATATTATTTGCTTTTTGTTGTTCTTCATGAATATCTACAATGGTTTTATATATAGTAGCTTTGTTCGGAGTGCTCATTAGCATACTAATAACTCCAATTAGATTTTCATTTACACTTGAAAGACATCGCAGTATTCATCGAGATATAAGTACTAGCAGTATTATATTTTTAATCTATTGCATAGATTCTATCGCGGGCCTTTTTTTTTTTTTTGGTGGGTGGAAAATCATCGAATGACCCCCCTCGCTCTTTGGCAGAGCGAAGGGGAGTGTCAGACTTCTACTGACTAAAAACCGAACCCATGTTCCCTCTTTGCCCTTGCGCCGAGACCACGTAATCTAGTACAAAAATCCGCGGCCCCGACGGGCGTCGGCCCTTGCGGGCCCCTCCTTGCTGACATCTCTTTGAGGCGCGCGTGGAACACGTACGCGCCGCCGACACGGTCTGTTGCCGTCATGACGACGGCCGGACGGCGAGCTAGCCCATTACTCACCGTCCACAGGCCCGCGTCTACGGTGGCCGGAAGCCGTCACGTGGCCCCCGACGCCCGGAGCGCCTTCCGCGCCTTCCGCGGCGGCTGGGACGTTGAGAGGTTCTCTCCCTCTCTCGTTCCGCCACCTCCTTCGCTAGCATCACTGCTTCGCAGAAGGAGGCGACGGCGTCCCATTCCTCCTCGCTCCGGACCATGGCTTGCACCAGGGCCGGACGCGAGAGGTCGCCGCCGCCGATCGCCGCTACGAGAACACGGCGGGGCTCCGCCCAAGCAGGGCACACCTCCACAGTGTGCTCCACCGTGTCCTCCGGTCGATCCTCGCAGTGGAAGCATCCGGGCGTTTCCTCCCGCCTGATTCGGTGCAGGTACCTCCCGAAACATCCGTGTCCGGTGAGGACCTGCGTCAGACGGAAGGTGAGGGCGCCGTGGCTCCTCTCTAGCCACTCCTCAAAGAGGGGACTTACCGCCACTATCGTGGCGTGCCCTGCACGGAGTTGCGACAGTCGCTGTCCCCATGCCGCCATGAGATCGCACCGGAGGTCTGTCCGCCGCGCAGCAATGTGCTGCGGCAGCAGAGTGACCCCCCGGTGTAGCGCCTCCGCGCGCCACTCGTGTAGGCGCGCGAGGACTATCGCCTCCAGATCCCACGGCGGCAATCCGGCAAGGAGATTCGCCGCCTCGCGGGAGATCGTGCGGTACCCGCGGACTAGCCTTACGGCCATGACCTTTTGGGGCGCGTTCAGGTAGTGGACGGCCCGCTTCCTCACGGCACGTGCCCACACCGGGGCCCCGTAAAGGGCCATGGACCGCACGATACCCGCATACAGCCTACGGCAGGAGGCGTTTGGCCCCCCCAGATTGGGCAAGAGCCACCTAAAGGCAGCCGCGGCCCGCTCCAGTCTGGGAGCCAAACGTCGGAAGTGCTCCACGAAGTTCCACCGGCTGTCGAGGACGAGTCCGAGGTACTTTATAGTACACTCGACGCCGATGGGAACCCCTCCCACCGTTAGCTGGGATCCCGACGGTGGCACATTCCCACGCCCATAGAAGCACATGGCCTCGGACTTGTGAAGCGCCACCTCGAGACCCAGCTGCTTCTATCGCGGGCCTTGGGTTGAGTTGAGCGTGGAGAGCGAATCCAGAGATATCCTAACAAAAATATTCAGTTCAAGATTCAACCAGGTTGCTATGGTTACGGAAAATAACAAGGTTGTCAACTGAGGTTGTCAAATTAAATAATTGTTTGTCTCTCTGCTTTCTCCTTCTAAAATATTCTTACTCGTATAATTTGTGTACAAAGTGTTTTATATACTTATGAATAAACAAAGTGCATTTATTAATGAAGAAAGTCACGAAAAAATAGTGAAAGAAAATTAGTGAGGAGTGAGTACTCTTTATACATTCATTTTATTATTAGTACGCATCTATCATAAGTTTTATTGGTTTTTGCATTACTATTCTGCGAATCGGTCTAAAACGATTCGTTTTCTTATAAAATATCTAAAATAAATATAATTTTCATATTTTTCAATGTTATGACACTAACGTCAGGCTGTCAATACTTTTTCTTTTAAATTTTCTGTCATAGAGTTTCTTACTAGCTTACTTAGTCTATGAAGGTTAGTTTTGATTTATACATATAATGTAACCCGCTGCAGCTGAATAACTGTATTTTACATGGAGTGATCACATAAATGAACTTCTCCTCTAAATATTCATTAGAAAACAGTACGTTTTCATCATCACCTCTTCTTTGATCTTTCCGTTTGCATATGATTTATGCACCATGCATGCATTTTTATGCATAAATGGTGTTCTAATAAACACACAAAAACTAGTCTCTCATAAAAGGTGGACATGGTTTAATGCTTCTAACTGTTATCTACCAGTAACTACGGTTAAAGACAGGTTATTGAATATTAAAACCTTGGTGATAACTAGAGTTGAACCGACCAGTTAGTTATATAATACATGCGTCTAACTTGATCTTGATAATATTTATAATGGATAGATGGATAGGTAAGCCTTTTGTTAAAATCTCATTTTGTTAACACTTTCTATGGGAATTTCTTATTGTTTTTTTCTAATTTCTCTTTTACTGCCGTCTAGGTGATTAGATTTTTATGAGTGCTTGCAAATGGCTAGCTAGCTATGAAGTTGGTCTTCAATTATTTTGTCTTAGCAATTTTATCTCACTGGTTCATTTCTTTGGATTGGAATTACCTTCTCTCTCAAAACCATCATGAAAATGGTTTACTAACCGAAGTGAAATTCATGCTATCGTAAGTTCACCACGATAACACTGTATGAAGATCATCCCTCTCGCTCGCTCCTACACGTTCAGTACTTAATTTATCACAAATCGATAGTCCTATCTTTATCTTTCCATCTTCTGAGCCTTCATTAATCAGTTCTTGTGGGCAATCCCCTACATTGTTCTAACCTTTTTAGTACTTGGTCAGCCTTCTTAATCTCTTCTCTACGATCATTTCTGTTATATTTTTTATCTTTATTCTTTCGTTGGATGGACACGGTTTATTAGCAGTGGGAGTTAGCTAGAAATAGTAGTTTTAGTAATTTCCTAATATATAATGTAATAATATAATTTATTTGCAATAAAAAGGTGTACATTTGAACAACATTAGGTTACAAACAAACTGATGGAGACATTAAACATATAATATGCTGGTTATGAAATGTTCTGCAAATTATGTAGTTGTTGTAGGTCATTTTTGGCATTCCTAAGTCATGCATCCCGTCTTCAGTGACTATCAGGGGCAGACAGTGGCTTCTCTTGGTACCTAATCACAAAAAGTTAATTGGTGATATAAGTAATTAAGGAAACTTTGGAAAATATGACCAGGATCTCATATCCAAGTCCAAAGACGAAATGAAACTAGAAAATATAGAAGTAAAAGAGTAATGCTGATCTCTAGGTCCCCACAAAGTAAGACTGAATCAAGGAACAGAGAGCGGAAGAACGAAAGACAACTGGAGATATGTGTAAGGCATGGTACTTTAAATGTCCTCAATATACCAGTTCGAACTACAACAAGCTAGGTTCAATCATCAGAACTAACGACTCCTAAAGTGGAGACCACATATCGACAAGCGTAGTGTGGGAAGCAGCTTCAGTTAGGTATAATAACGACCTTATAAATATGACTGGGTCAGACTGAATACGGAGCGGACGGACGAGGACCGAATATTGTAGCGTATTTTGGGGAGAGCCCCTCTGTCCCCGGCTGGGTTGAATAAAACATTTAGGTCACTACCCAAAACGTAGGTATCCTAAACGAGAAATAACGCCAGGGACATCCCAGTAATTAAAGTCTACCGTAATAAAAGCATTGTGTACGTTGCACGGAGCGATGAGTAACGTGTCGATTGCCAGTTAGATGAGTGTGATGACCTTAGCCTGCGCGTACGCTTCCTAGTGTGCCGACCACAGAAGAGATAAAAGAGGTTAGAAAGGCCATGGGGGCGGGGCACGCGCGCCGCATATATGATCAGACGATCATATGTCGACAAAATTTGATTTACTGACCAACAATCGCGCTCATATTGTGACAGCGAACGGAGCTCCGCGAAAAAAAAAGAATTATGCCGTGTTGCGCGATTATTACGTGTCGGAAAAGAAGCCAGGTGTGCAGTGTGACTCGAGAAGGGATTTCTCTTCATCGGTAAGTCTAAAAACCTTAAAATACAAGTGATATTTGTAATTATTACAATAGTATTATGTAGTTCGCAGACAAAAATGATACAATCGCAAGCAGAAACGAAATTATGTACATTGCTTGCAATACGTGGGTACCATCTTGTACTACGTGGGCGTTTGCGCAATGCATTTCGTTCACTGCGAACGTCGCGTGCGACGAGCCAAAGCTTAAATTCTGCCTACTCTTTGCGTTTCGATAGTGTTGTACCAAGTTGTAAATAATGTCGATATTTAGTATGTGTGAATGCATTCAAATGATTATTATGTTATGATTAAAATAACTTTTGTTTATCCCATACTATCAATACCTTATTATTGTTTATTGATTGTTTTTCATCTAAAATTTGTTTTGAGGTTAGCCATTTATAAATCGAAACATACATTTTAAATTTTATTTTTAGGTTTCCAACAGATCCAGATATGTTACAGACCTGACTAAAGCTATTTTAGAAAAATATTAGTGTGAGATTGCATTTTATTCTGAAAAATTCGAATTTGAAAGATAGCAAGCGCATGCTATTGCTACTTAATAAATACGTTTTATTTCAAGACAATAATAAAATCTGAATTGAAATTGAATTTCAAGTACTTAATGTTCAATATTTGAAAAAAATCTTTTATGTTTACTTTTTATCTTTAATTTTTTATGTGTGAGAGACCAATAAATATTTTTGTTTTCTTATTTTCTTTCTTTCTGTCCCGTCCCGAAATTAAAGCAAAAACTGCAAAACTTAAAGTAACAAAACTCAAGTAATTTTATCGATATACATTATCGACCTTTTGGTCACCGTAACATGTATGAGAAATATACGCAAGTGTGAGTGTACGTCAAACGCAATGTTTGCGCTAGTGTGACAACCAGTAGCAAGCTCGCGATCTAAGTGAGTGCGGTTTATTTGTGTGCATAATTCGCGTACTTATTAGCGTCTTGCATGTAGTGGATGTAGAGAGTGGGAGACAAGCGGCGACACGCGTTCTAATACAAATCAGGAACTATTTCCTTTCTAACCTCTTTTATCTCTTCTGTGGTGCCGACGATCGACAGACGGGTTGCCGGTAGAAAAAGTTGCGAATTTAATATGTCTGTGTGTTTGGTGTGGTGTTTTGTTACATAGAGAAGACAAATCGAGAATTTGTTGTGGTAAATGAAGAACCTGGTTACTATTCACACTTCAAATATTTCCTCATAAGTGTAGCAGTAGAAATAACTGCAATTGTGAACCGCTGGAAAGCGTGAAGACTATAAAATATCTCGGTATTACAGTTGACAGTCATCTCAGTTTTAAGCAACACATAAAAATTCTCGCATCCAGAGTTCGCAAACTCATTTATGTTTTCAAAAACCTAAGACACAACAGATGCGAGTCTCTTAAAACAAATATACTATGCGATGTGTCAATCTATCATATCTTACTGTATCTCCTCATGGGGGGGGCGCCCCAAAAACTACTTTAAAGAGTTTGGAAGTCGCACAACGTGCCATTTTAAAAGTTTCAACTTTTAAACCAATACTGTTTCCAACAATTGACCAGGGCTGGGCAAAATACATGCTCTGCTTTAATTGAAATACAAATTACAAAATACAGTATCACAAGTAATTAAATTACAAAATACAAATTACATTTAAGTAAGGTATTTGAAATATAAAATACAAAATACAGTATTTTAGCAATTTTTAATTGAAATACAAATTACAAATACTTTAAAAAAAAAAAACCGCCTTCAAAAACCATCAAAAAAAAGTGTAAAGTAACTTTCTTTCGGAAGTCGGTGGCAAAAATGAATTAAAAACAAAATAACCAACTTAAAATGTTTTTATTTTAACCTTTTTTGTTCAAAAATTTAACCCAAAATATTGTCTACAACCAAATTTTTTTACACGTGCAAAACTAAACCGTTCTGACTTGCCAATCTTGTCATCTTAGCTTGACAAGTTGACATTGACAATTCAACGTACCTACATTTTTTTTTGCGTTTTGTTGACCAATTTTGACGTACTAGTCATATCGTTCAGTATAAAACAGGTGCAGTGTTGCTAGCTCTAATAACTGCTTTACCATCATTGCACTCTCGCCTCGCACTCACACTCACGATCGCTAAATGAAGGTATAAATGTATTTTTGTTAAAATGTATTTTGAAGCCTCAAGTATTTGAAATACTAATTACAAAATACTTCGTTGTCAGGTATTTGAAATACGAATTACAAATTACATTTTAAGGAAGTAATTGAAATACAAATACAAAATACGTATTTGTATTTCAATTACGTATTTTAATTACAAGTAATTCAAATACTGCCCAGCCCTGCAATTGACCTATATCAGTACTGTCAAGTGACAACCGTAAGACAAATTTTCATTGAAACAATTATCCTTAAGCAACACTGCTCAATAGTATACGACCCTACTACAATAAATAAGCGTAGGAAACATGAAGTGTGCTCCCGGTCGTACAAACCAAAAACAGCGTTCATAAATTCTTTACTTTTATAGACCCCCTCATGTACAACAAAATAAACAAAATTTTAAACATCTACCAACTTAATAAAATGCACTGTAAGAAGAGAATTCATGACTATCTCCTTGGTCTTTCCTATGAGGAAACTGAAGACCTTCTAAGAATTCAAAATTAGTAGACGCTTTACAGTTGGTTTTCGGTACAACACGCACAAAAACACATACACACAGATTCGCATACACACACGTACACACACACACACCCACACACACAGATACACAAAAACACCTATACAAAATTATGCGGTACTTAAATCTTACGTTATAATTATCTTTCTTTTAATGATCAAGTCCAATTTTATTTATTTGTACCTATAAATTATATTAATATTTGTTTTATTGAATGCAATATGAGCTATCTAATATACTTAGATGTGAATTTCAGGAATAATTATTAATTGATTAATTTATATCATAAATTTTATTATCTTATAAATAAGCAATTTGTATGTCTAGTTTGGCTTAAACTTTGTAGTGTAATGTGCTAGGGGATGGCGCTGCTTGCCGAGATACAGGATCCGTCCTAGTTCGGCAACAGAGGATTCCATAATTTAAAATGTATACCTAAGCCTATCCAGTCATGTAATATGTTAATGTGTTAATTTTTGTGGTGAAATAAATATTATTATTATTAAAAAAAAAAAAAAAAAAAAAATCCGGAAACGGAAAACGAAGATCATTTTTTTCATAACATACATAGGTACATAAATTCATGTCTTTTTCCGTTGGGGTTAGGCAGAAACCATAGAGCGCCACCTGCTATCCTTACATACTTATTTTGGCTCGTCCACGTTTATATCAGGTAATACACACTCGCCGGTTGCAAGAGCTACGCACCTGTCCCTCCTTACTTCATCACTAAGGTGATACGTCCTTCTAGAGAGTCCCCTACCGGCGTTGCCACTCACATCTGCGTTGTAAATATCCTTTGTTAATCACCTTTCACTCGTCTCCACACGACCAATTCATCTAAGCATACCTACTCAGTAGTAGCCACGGAGTCTGGATTTGTGCCCGGTTGATGGCAATAGGCTCGCCCCCATTACATAGGACTTAATTAACTGGCGAAATGTGGTTGTACTATTAGGTACCTACACCTCTGCATAACCTAACCATTCGGGAACGTTCTACAGGTGAGAGGTTATGTATGTTATGGTTATTTATTTCTCAACACTCGAAACTGACATAAGATAAAAGAATATATACACACGAAAAGAGAGTCTACTCCTTTTTGGAAGTCTTTTTTTTTTTTTTAATTAGCCTATTGTGTCCCACTGCTGGGCAAAGGCCTCCCCCATTTCTTTCCAGCTCTCCCGGTGTTGTGCCTTCTCTGGCCAATCAGTCACAAAGTCGGTTAAAACACAGAAAACACTTGGTTACTACTGGTTTCAAGGTTCTACAGAAAACACTTGGTTACTATTGTTTTCAAGGTTCCATGTTAATTTTCACCTTCAATGTAAGGTGCTCGTTTACGTTGAAATTGTATTTAAAAAGTTCTTTGTTACAACGATTAATGTAACAAAAACAGTTGGTTTACAAATGAGTTGATAATAGCTCTACTAGACAATTTTCTTATAAATTACATGTCACATAGTTGGACGCCTGACAACTAGCGGTCGTTGACCTTATTGCAATTTAATACGACCATTGCCAAAGCAATTAGAAATATGTTGCAAAAGGTTCGGTATAAAAAAACATAGGTACATAATTATACTACTTACCTATTCAATCTAACGTTTTAATTCAAAATGATTGTTTGTGGTATATCATGTTTAAAAATGAATGTCTCAGAAATATTTCGCTAATTTATTATGGAGTATTCTAGTTTGGAGAGCAAAATGTAGTGCCTCAAACAATGGAATGTTAAAATTATTGTCAGTTAATGGTGTCCTGCAAGCCCATACACCTGCCCTACAGTTTGCAGGCACACTACAGCAATTGATAGACGCTATAATGATAGCGTTAAAGGCGTAGTTAAGTTCTGGACCCACTCTTCATAGATTCTCATCGACGCGCTAAGAAGAATAGGCTAAGAGGGCAGCAACTGGTTGTGTTAAGTTTAATTATAACTGGAATAGTACATAGGTACTAGCTGTTGCCAGCGGCTTCACCCGCTACAACTCGAAAATTACCCAACGGGAAGATACAATCGGGATAAAAACTCTCCTATCCTAATCCTATGTGTTAATCCAGGCAGGTTATAAACTATCTGTGTAGGTACCAAATTTTATCCAAATCCGTTCAGTAGTTTTTGCGTGAAGAAGTAACAAACATACACACTTACACACAAACTTTCGCCTTTATAATATTAGTGTGAAGTGTGATTAGCTACTTACTTGTGTAACCAGTGTAACCACCACTAAAATTACGCCGACCGCATTAACAAATTAATTGTTATAAATTATGGACCAGGATAAGTTAGATTGGTAATTGTCGAATATATTGATAAAATGCAATTAAAAGCAGTAAAATCTCTGTGATGAGGTTTTACACCCTGAAGCATGTCAAAATGTAAACAGCAGTTTTTTTTAATAAGCCCCATCGATTCTGCGGGTTGTCTAAAAGTAATACCGCGGCCTCGGCACAAAGGGCTTTATGGAACATGGGTGGTGCTTAGTCAGTAGAAGTCTGACACTCCCCCTACTGCTCTGCCCAGAGCGGAAGGAGTCATTTGATGAATCCGGCATTCCAAAAAGAAAATACTGGTATGTAATTATGTCCTGCTATGACGTCGTTTGACTGAAAAAAAAACCGGCCAAGTGCGAGTCGGACTCGCGCACCGAGGGTTCCGTAAAAAAAATATATTTTGTGATGTAACTAAAAATTTATGGTTTTCGTAATTTTTCCTTTATCTATGCTATAAGACGTTGCTTCGTACCAAATTTCAAGATTCTGAGTTCACGGGAAGCACCCTGTAGGTTTTGATTCCCTTGCAAGTGTCGAAAATTTGCGGCATAAACGGCTGTATCTTTTGATTGCGTTGGCTTAGAAGTTTGATTTTTTCACAGCTTCAAGGGACAGTAGACCTGAGTAATTGATATAAATTTTAGCTTCATACCTCCACGCGTTCCTGAGAAAAAGGGTCTTGACAGACGGACGGACGGACGGACAGACGGACAACAAAGTGATCCTATAAGGGTTCCGTTTTTTCCTTTTGAGGTACGGAACCCTAAAAATCATGATCATTCGACGAACGAAATTACTAACACTGTGTAGTAGTAGCACTGTGTTTTGTATTTCCCGGGAACTAATTTTATTGGAACAGGCACAAAGTTATTACAGAAACCAAAGAGTATCTTGCAGAAGCTATTGCAGTAAAACCTGATAAGAAAATTAATTACCTTAATAAAATTCGATTCAGTGATTTTCGAGATATATAACTTCCTTTGTTCTACAAAACAGAATTAATCGTTTTAGTGTTTATTAGATACTGTATAGAAACCTACATTATTTATAAAAACTAACTATTACTAGGTAGGCCATATCATCTTCTGTTTACATCTTTCCTCTGCAGTGGAACCTAAAAATTTCAATGTAGTCTACTGGCAAGTTCAATTTTATCTAAACCTAGGTGTTCAACTGATTTCTTCAGGGATTTCCTCAGTAGTTTTATGTTCTACGGATTTCTTAGGACTTTCTCTAGGTATACTTTAGTTTCATGTCCTATTGTATTCCTTATTTAAAATGAGCTGGCATATAAATTATTTCACACAGGGGTGTAAAATGTAATATATTAAATCTTCGAAAAGTAAGGAATAGATACTCATAATACGACACCTATTTCACATGTTTATGTCTCATAACTCTTACGCTGATGGGGCACTACTAATTATCTTAAAATACCCTCTTCAAAAAAGCCTTCAGTAAACTTTTGCAGAGCGGCTGTATCAGACATACATATTACATCTACATAGTTACCTACATAGGGATTTCCTCGCGGCGACCCGCTAAATGTCAAGGTCGGAGCGACCTTGGCGCGTTGCAGCATCCACCCTGGCCCCTCCCCTCAAAATCTGGAGGGGTATTACCACAGCCCCCGGTAGGTTGGTGTTGCCAAAAATAGAGTCATGTAAGCGTTTAGATTTAATGAAGTGTAATAATAATACTGTAGTTGAGATATATTGTTATTAGGTTGGCAAGGTATGCAGGTGCTTGGAGCCTTATTTTGCATTTGAAATTGTAATTACATTTTTGAGAGGGGAACGGTGGAAACTCATGCTTGGTACAAACTTGTCCTGTACATTCGTATTAAGCTAGTAATTTAGTATTGTTATCTAAACCATGAGGTTCTCTCATCATCAACATCTGCTTAGCCTTTCCCCAACTATGCAGGGGTCAGCTTTCAATCTAACGGGAAGCAGCTCAATTCCTCTCTATAATCCAATTAGTATTAAGTAACATGATACCAGCATGATACCCATTGGTAAGGTTGGTAAGACTGGTTGGTCACTGACTACCTGTAACGACTGTCAAAAATCTTCAAATTAACCTTGAATTTCTGTAATGGATAGTGTCCCAGATGTCCTTTAACATGTACCCTTGTCGACCTCAACAGCGCTTCTGCCGCTGTAATTAACGTGGCTACTTAATGGGCCCCTCAGACCAAGAAAAAAAGAAAGACGGCGCGCCGCAAACACCAACAGTGAAGCCACAAAACCACACGCCTATAGCAAGTAAACATACAAGCTCACGCACACACCTACACTAAAACCACACGCATTTCTCCTAGAACGTCACGACTTCACGAGACATTGTCTACACACATAGATAAAAAGTTGGCTTCACTTTTGATGTTCGTGGCGCGTCGTCTTCCTTTTTTTGTTGGTCTGAGATGGGCCCAAACTGTGTAATATGGAAGCAGCATCGATACGAAAAGAAGAAGACCGCGAATGTATAGCATCATGTGTCGTCGTGTGTACTGTCCTTATTCAAATTTACCTTTCGCATGGACACTGTACACTTGGACAGGTTAATAATTAGGTTCCTCATTGCATTGCCAACTTGTTTCACTTCCGAAAGGAAGTTTGACATACGAGCCAATTTGTGCTTATCACTCAAATCATGAAGGAGTTAAAAGGAAAATTGATGTCATTATGTCTCAATTATTGCCAATTGGTTAACAATATAAACATACATACAAGAGATTTGACTTTCCTGCTTCCTTATGTCATTCTATCTTAGGATTGGCTGAATGATAACATCGTGAGGATGCCTGAGACTAAGAGTCATTTCTCGATACGCAGCTGGATCAAGGGCTTGATACAGAAAGCGGTACTTCTGGACACGGCTCGTATTGTCAGGAGGTTCCTGTATCTGGAGCACTGACCGCCGGTAGCTTGGACCCTGTTCCCCGTTACCGGTGGGTTATTAGCCAAATCAGGGGGCATGGGCTTCTAAAAACTCTGATACCCGTTTAGCTACTTAAGTCGAAGATAATAACAATTTAACACTTCACTAAAACGTTTCTTGGAAACATTTAAAACTGTAGCAATGACTTCTTCCTGTGTATTGTAGTGTCGGAAAGAATTGTCCAACAATATGTCAGTTCTTGCTAACGTCCCGGAACTTAGCAATTGGTGTATTACGGCTAATATCTATTCATCTATTGAGGATGACACGACTTTGTCTAATTAAGGCGTAAATGACTGTTCCTCCAAATGTCGTTGTCCTGTAGGATAGTTCATCCATTGTGTTTCAATTTGGATATGGGCCTTGACCTCGTAGTTTTGAATCGTATAGTTTATTCATATCTGGATTTAGGCACTTAGACTCTCAACTTCGAGTTGATCATTTAGTATTTTAGGCAGACACCCAAATCTGTGATTCAAATTCAAGATTTTTAACACACTTTTATTAACTCTACCTGTAATTATGTAAACAAATCTTATAAGTTAATTTTGACCCACTTGCCGGTTACCGATTGAGCTGAATTTTTCCACACATTATAGTTTGTATAACATTGGATGGTCAGCTCCCGATGATGGTGAACTACATTTATATGATATGGGTGTCAAATGAAAGGGTTTACTGAAAATGATACGAGAAATGAAATGACGTCACTCTCGTGTCTCTCAGTTTCATTAAAACTATAATATTATTTAGGCTAAATTCAGAACGCACACCACAATAACTCACAACTACACACTAAACCCACCCACACTTGTAACTGTTTTTTGAGAAAGTTCCTAAAGACAGGGGATACTATGTATTTACACTCTATAACAGAGGTCTTAAACTACAATGAACATATCATGTTTCTAATCCATTTATGTAACATGTGCATTCAATCTTCCGAGGCTTCAACCTACAAAATATATGGCAACACAATTTGCTAGCGATATTTTCGCACACTTTATTTCTGCAGTTGGCAACACTCCCCCGCCCCCTTGTTAAGTGGTTGCCGTTTGGGGGATGATGGATGGCCCCCCACCTCCTGTCGAGCACATTCTGACCTCTATTTTGGGATCCCAGTGTAGGAGGAACTTCATAGATCTGATATTGTTATGGTTCTATTTTGGTATGTTTTATTTAGACTAGAACTTTAGTTTTCATTTGATAGCGTGTTTGTCAGCAAATAACGAAATGGTTATTTAAAAGTGCGACCCTTCCGAAATGCTCTTGTGTCAATATTTGCCCCGGGTTCATTTTATTCTTCTTTATTATTTCGTATTGAGGTTATGTTTGTAAATCTGGAATAAATTGCGATTTTTAAAGGTATGGCCATATTAGCAGCTTTTTTCCGCAGCCGGAATTATTTCGGGCTAAAATTTCCAGAACGCAGATCAAGTGGTGTCATTTCTCATGCCTTTTTCTCAGTATGAGAGCAGCTATTGCTCTTGGGACAATCCCAGCCCGTTTTCGGTCAATTTTATCGGTTCTTCCCGAATCATAGTCGATTTATAACTATGAAGTCTAGCCCCATGTGTCATAAGAAGTGTCGCTTTGAGCACAAAAGCATCAATGCTTAGAGGACCTAAGATAGCCCCTTGTTGAGCACCCAATCAATATTTAGCTTTGTTTATGTATCATCGGTACTTCTTTTGTTCCAAAAGCGATCCATCTTGATTATGAAGTCACTAAACTTCTGTTTATGGTCATCAAGTTTTTGATGATACATACGTGTATGGAATTTTGAATATACGATGCTTTATCACTGTCCCTTTTAAGTTTGAAATGATTTATGGCTTACATTGTTAATCGTGGTGATGAGGAAGATATTAAATAATATTTAAAAAAAAATCTAGTGTCCGCCCGGATTTGGTTATCAGATTTTAAAGGTTCGATGATACCACAAGAAGTACCTAGTGGAATAACTAGCAATATACTTGATCGACTACATTATACTAGTACTTTTTATCACATTTTTGTGACAGTGAGAGGCTAAGGGACTTATCTAATAGCCAAAAGCAAATCACTTGAACATCATCATTAGCTGCCTTGCCTTTTTTCCAACAATTTGTAAGACATCGTATATTGACTGTGTGGTCTTCCTAACATAACCTTTACTCTTTGATTAGAAGAAGTTTGACTTGAAAACTCAGACTAATCGGACAATCGAGCTCACTCAACTTAGATTAATCGCATCTGACATGGTCACTAACATTATCATTATTATCCGTGGTCATGGTGTTTGCACAGCGCCGAAATATCGGAAACTCAAAACCAATAGTCAAAATCATCTTCCAGCTCTTGTCTTCTTCTGTCTTCCATTCTCCTCTGTAAGTAAATAGTAAACATGATAGCCTCTTATCCGCTAATAAATCTTTAGGAGATTTATAACAATGGCTTTTAAATTGTGTCTATAATAAGGTGTATGAGCTCTTAAATATCCCGTCTTCTCTGAGTTTTTAATTTTTACTGTTTCAGTTTCATCCCAAATAAATCAACAAACTGATCGTCTGTCTGGCTGCCATTTTCTCGGTAGCTGTAGTGAATGACCTTTGCTCTACAATTACATTGGTGCGAAAGTGATAATAGCTAACGGTGATATCCGATCGACCTTGTTGTTAACAAACTAGTCAATAGACGGGTAATCGTTACTGGCTAGGTGAGGTAGTCTGACCGGTTCTGGTAGTAGGTGATAATGAAAATTGAAAATCAGCCTATGTTGGTCTTTCTGGTGGGACACAGGCCTCCTTTCTCTATAAAAGGGAATGCCCTATAATTCACCACGTGGGACCAGTGCGGGTTGGTAGATGACACATGTCTTCGAATTTTCGGACATATGACATGCCGGTTTCCTTACGATGTTTTCCTTCACTGTTTTCACCACTACGTAAGTAAATAATTTAACACAAAGTAATGCGCCTGCTCAAAACAGATTAATGCTCAAATATTCCGACGATAAAAGCAAAGTTCTAGACGTAAAATTAAATACATCAATTCTATTTGACTATTTCAAAGCACTATTTTAACCAACATATTATTATGTCAAAGAATTCTATAGGGAGATACATTTATCTAAAGTACAAGATGCTTTGAGATCACAAAGAGACACTCACAAAGAGATTGTAGTACAGACATCTAAGGAAAAGAATATAGGGAAATATAACACTAGTTAGAGAGAGATAAGATGCCAAGACGTGCTTAAGCTTTTGCATGTAATTAACTATTGTATCAGCTTCAATCGCGGTAGAGTAGTAATTATACCAATAGAAACATAACGATTTTAAATATAGCTATTTTTTTATATAGCGATTTTAATTGGGGATAATGTAACTTCCTCTATGTGAAAGAATTTTCTGTATCGGGTATCGGGTCAGGAGTTCCGAAGATTATCCGCTACATCCAAGCTTTATAATGTTAGTATAGATGAAGCACATATTATTATTATTCATTTGACGTAGATATACAGTCTCAAGAGACAGTATTATCTAAGATGAATACTGCAGTATGAAGTGTCCTCATTAAGAAGCTCAAGTGAACTGAGACGGCAAAGCCAGGACAATTGGAACGAAGTCTGCAGGAAATTGGAGTGAAAATAAAGTTGAATAAGAGCGATCGATGCATGTAATAATGTGAGTTTAAATGAATTATGGATGTAGCACAAATCTTGTGTAATTTTCCAAAGATTTCACTTGTAAAGTATTTTTAATATAATTATGTGCACTATAGAGCTTAGATTGGTAATAAGTTAAAGAAATCGTCGATTTTTTGACATTTCGCTACATTCATTGTGTTATGGATGAACAATGTGGGATTCTTTTGAGAACATAAAAGTTGGAAGAGCATTTAGAAAAGCCTCTTCTGTGTTTACAACTCGTCAAAAACCTCAGGGTCATCATTCTTTTAAATACCGCTCTCTATTCATTCTGCGTCTTTCTTAACCAGATCATCTTTGACACAAATAATTATATAACCCTATTTTTCCTGCGTTTTTACCATCATGATACCAAGAACATTCTTAGATAAGCAGTTCAGCTATAACAGCATAATGTTTTGCAAAGCCGTCACGACAGCAATTATACTAACTACCGGTCGACATGAAAACCTCTTAGCAACTGACCGAGACAGTTGCAAAACAATTGTTTGTTAACGGCAATTGTGCGATCGTCGCTGACTCGTAATTATATAATTAGGTCATGGGAGATCAATTAGGTATGAAGGAAAATGTAGATGATTTTAGAGTGCTAACTGATGCTAGATTGTTTGATAAAGTAGGTGATGTTTTAATAGGAATTGATGACAATGCTGCGCCAAACCCAAATGAATTAGGATTTAAGCAAATGATGGAAACGATCGGTTTATGAAATGTTTAGATATAAATATAATAGAAGAAAAATACTTCATCCAAATAAAATAACAATAATAAATAATATAATATTATTAATATAATAATATTTTAATTTTTTCATTCTTTAAAATTGAAACAACTATTTGAACGGTTAGAAGAACGAGTGCGAACGAAATCATGACCATCAAAGCATTCCCAAAGTATCTATTAACATCCAACCTTTGCTTTTACGTAGATCCCAGACGTATTCTCGAGGGACCTAACCCTAAATCCGAGATATCTCCCAACGGATCTAACTAGCAATTTAAGTTAGGCCCAGTACATTAATATTATAACCAAAATTAACTTAGAAACTTCTACCAGGCTATTAGATGTCTACTTACTAATGTACACCTTCGACCTTCATTCGCTGTACACACGACTGCATAACAAGCTGTATATTCCGGTATAAAGTGGCCTGTCATTGTACAGACAGTTTTTACAATACCAGGTCAGGTTTTAATGGGATCATTGGTAGGTGTATCTTGATATTATATGCCGTCGCATGTACCACATACTTCATCTAAGCATTGCACCTTACACCCAAACAGGTTGGTCTCGTCGCGGGGATCCCGTTAGGCACCCATGTAACAAAATATACTTACTATAGTGAATAATACGGGTTTTAATTGATAGCCTCCATCATGCGTTCGTGGTCGACTTTCTCTTCACTTGTATATTTATATGAGTTTTTGATTAGTTTCCGATGGTTGGGACGTTCTGTTTGAGTGGTTTTGGTATTGAAATGTTGTCCTTTACTAATTACTTCTTTCTTTTTTTCAGGTAAGATATAATTTGCTGTGTTCCTGACGCTGACGGTCTGCAAAAGTGGTGATAAAATTATGTTAAATTATTTAATAATTGTCTTTACTTCTCTTAATTTGTGTGAACTCACTGTGTAATATTTCGTTTTTTTAACCGACAAAAGGAAGAGGTTCAATTACTTTCGTCTGTATAATGTTCCTACATCAATTCTTGTGTAGTCTACTCTTGTGTAGCGAACCTACTATATCATTTATGAAAATATTGCAACGAAGTATTTCTACCAAATAGCCAATTAAAATAGGCACACCTGAATTGTGCAGGTGCCAAAAATGAGTTAATTGCTTAATTCCGAAGCACAGTAGGTACGTTCGTATGAAGCAAAAGGGGTAATATACTCCATAGACAGAAGATAAATGAAATTCTGTACCTATAACTTTAGCAGTACCATTTGGTGTAATAGAATGAAGGAAATACCATTCACGTAGAAATACGCAATACAATTGATAGTCGTTCGGTCGTTCCGTAAAGGTCAGTGGGGCGTTCGGCTCGTTGTCTGGTGGCATCTGAAAAATGCCGGCGATCCAACTGGATTCCGGGCGTTTGCGGAATTGTCGTAATGTCTTCTAAGCTAGGTACCTACTTTCGACATTTTTGTAGTACTTATGGTGTATAATCTTAAGAGACTTAGCTAAATAAAAGCTACCCCTCAGGTCGATCTTTCGGTTAAACTGCGCTTGTCTAAGTTGATCCGTGGACGTGGACCTCCCATTACAAAGTGAGTTTTCTCGGTGTCTTCCAAAATCGGAGTATTCCACATTGGGCACCCGCTTTAACGGCACCTGAGGTAATGGCACCTGAGGTATTCCACATACGGCACCTGTCAATATTTTGCGCAGGTGCCATTAGTGGAATAGTTTATTATTTAAAATTTTATTCCACATACGGCACCTACGGATCAGTAGGTACTACTAGTGTTGGGGGGTGGTTTGTCTGAACGGACAACTGTCAATTCTTTCTGGTCCGTAAAAAAAAAACATAAAAAAAAAACATAAAAACATAAAACCATTATAATATCTCCCGCCTTAACCTTCTAACCTAATAACCCATCCGAGTCGGATTGCTTTGAATCGGGGCGTTAACCATAAAGATGGTATCAATCTACACTAATATTATAAAGAGGAAAAATTTGTATTTTGTGTATAAGTTTGTAACGAATAAACTTAAACACTACTAGACCGATTTGAAATTCTTTCAGCAATGGATAGCTACATTATCCGCGAGTAACATAGGCTATATTTAATTACATAATTCAATTTATGTTACATAATGGTTTTCTCTTTATTATTATTTTTTGTACTCTACCACAGTGCTGTCTTATTTGACCCTAAGGTTGACTGGTAGAGAATGCCTTGTGGTATTAAGTCCGCCTATGTACCACTCTTGTGCATGAAGTTTAAATAAATAAATATATTTTATCCCACAGGAACGGGGAACTACGCGGGTGAAACCGCGTGACGTCCGCTTATTATATATTTTAAACAATAGGCCTTATGATTTTCGATTAAATAAACGTTATATCCAATAACGTTATACGAAATAAGTTTTAGAGTATATAAATGTTATATCTAAAGAAATTATATCAACAGTTGGTATAACATTAAATTAATTACTTAAATAATTTTAATAATAATTTTTAATTTTTTTAATTAATTAATTAACATTATATTTCATTTTGACCTCATTAGTTATCAGGGACCCCAAAAACCATGAAAACGACACCCATGATGGAAAATTAAAAAAAAAAACCATTGCTGCAATCCATGCTATTTCAGTCGCGCTAGTGTCCATTCGCGCAAGAGTGTCCTTTCGCGCAAAAATCTATCCGCGCAAGATAAGAAGTGTCCTGGCGCGCCAAAGTCTATTCGAGCAAGTGTCTTGGCGCGCAGAAATCTGTTCGCGTAAAAGTCCAATCAACTCGTCCCAAATGGGCCGTGGGCATGTGGGACGAGTTGATGAATTACTCCAATGCTGATGATGCTTACTTTAATATACACACAAGGGGCTAAACTGTTTTACGTTCGTTACGTCACCATCTCAGGGCCAGTTGAAAACCAGCGTCGGGCACTAGCTGCTCGGCAGTTTGCTGAACTGGTCCTATTTGGCGCAGCCGTGAGATGCACACACGCTTTTATTTTGTTTTGTTATTTTTTATTTTCAATTTCTTTTTTATTTTATTGTTTGTTGTGTGCACTTGTGGCATGTACTAAATAAATATGTTTTCTTTCTTTTCTTTCTTTCAATGAATGGGACTGCCGCTTTAAACTTATTATTGTTTATTCATTTGTTTTTTTTTTACACCGGTCCGTTCGGATGTACACATTTTTTGTCTACGTCTGAACGGACCAGAAAGAATTGACAGCGGTCCGTTCAGATAAACCACCCCCCAACACTAGTAGTACCTACTGATCCGTAGGTGCCGTATGTGGAATAAAATTTTAAATAATAAACTATTCCACTAATGGCACCTGCGAAAGATATTGACAGGTGCCGTATGTGGAATACCTCAGGTGCCATTACCTCAGGTGCCGTTAAAGCGGGTGCCCAATGTGGAATACTCCCCAAAATCACGTTACGCCGTTGACATCATTGACAGTCGTTAACGGTAGTCAGTGTCTGACAACTAGTCTTATCAAGGGGTATGGTAATATCCAGTAGTAACGGTTGTTCAGGTCATATAAGCAGACACAACACATAAAATACTGTATTCAGCTGCATCCACTTGCTCTGGAAGCCAACCCCAAAATAGTAGGCAAATCAATCAATCATCAATCAATATAAATAAAAAGAGAAGTCCTGACTGACTGACTGACTCATCAACGCCCAGCCCAAACCCTTAGACCTAGAAAGCTGAAATTTTGCACAGAGGTTCCCTTTATAATGTAGACAAGGAATAAGGAAGGATTTTTTGAAATTCAATTTGTATGGAAAATCGAAAGCTAGTCAATAATAAGAGAAGACTTTAATGACTAATACTGAATTTTGGTGTTAGTTCTTCATTTGTGTCGGCGTGATGGCGCTGTAGTACTTCTTGTACTATGTTACTGCTGTAGCCCTTTTTAAACGGTTTTATTTAGCTCACCCAGTTTGTTTTATTATTTATTCTTGGATCAAATTTAGTAATTCAAATTTCACCCACTTCCAGTCAACCGATTAATCTGAAATTTTGTATACACATTGGATTTTGGTGACAATACAATTATGTTTATTCATTATCATTATAAATTCAAGATGGCCGCCGCTACAAAATGGCGGATAATTTATGTTTTATTAATCCCATCAATATGGGTATCAAATGAAAGGGCTCAACAAGTAGAATACAATATACTATAAAAAATTGAAATCCAAGATGGCGGCCGCTACAAAATGGCGGATAATTTATTTATGTTTTATTAATCCCATCAATATGGGTATCAAATGAAAGGGCTCAACAAGCAGAATACAATATACTATAAAAAATTGAAATCCAAGATGGCGGCCGCTACAAAATGGCGGATAACGTAGGTTTTATCAATCCCATCAATATGGGTATCAAATGAAAGGGCTCAACAAGCAGAATACAATATACTATAAAAAATTTAAATACAAGATGGCGGCCGCTACAAAATGGCGGATAACGTAGGTTTTATCGATCCCATCAATATGGGTATCAAATGAAAGTGCTCAACCAGTATAATACAATATACTATATAAAATTAAAATCCAAGATGGCGGCCCCTTTAAACAGAATGCGAAATAAAAACTAAAAACTAGAAAATAAAAAATAGGTAAAAAAACTTTTTAAGTTAAACGGTTTTATGTTAAACATACATTGCAATGTTTAAGATAAATGTACTAAAAACCAAAAAATAATAAAATAGAAAACCGTGGGGCACGTCAATTGTCTACAATCGTTGATTAAAATCATAATAATAATAATTAAGTCGATAATTTGTAGACAATTGACGTGCCCCACGGTTTTCTATTTTATTATTTTTTGGTTTTTAGTACATTTATCTTAAACATTGCAATGTGTTTAACATAAAACCGTTTAACTTAAAAAGTTTTTTTGTAGTGCCACTACACTCTTTGAATTAACTGGCTTTAAAAGAAACAAAATTGGCACTGAATGAAGAGGTACAAGTGTCCCTAGTGTTTTGCTTACAAAGAGAAACACAAAGTGGACTGGGCAACCTTCATTTGTTGGAGTGGCACTTTAAGAAATAGAAGACCGCGAAGTGCGACAGGACAAGGTCAAAATGAGTTTTCTTTTCTCTTGAGTCGACTATTTGGTAGTTAGGTATTTTCGTAAAAAAGGGTGGCTTTGTATTGCAGCATTAGTGTTTGTTTCAGTGTAAAAAAAATATTTGTAATCATGCGATTATAAATAAAATAAATTTACAATGTGATTTAATATAGTTTCTGATGGTTGCTAAAAATATTGTAAATTAGGTCTCTGAAATACCTACACACTATACAGGATGGAAGGGATACCGACGCACAAACGTCGGTTATTCAAAAGTATAAAGCTGGTAGATTTTTAGGAAAAGATTGGCTATAGATTTATATATAGTTTTTTTTTTTTTTTTTTTTTACATACAAAAATAAAGTGCGATAAGCGACTCAAGCCGTCTACACATAAACCCAATGTACGGGATTTTAGTAGGCTGGTTATATATTTATGTAATTTATGTAAAACTTTGTATTGGATATTAATAAAAAAAAAAAAAAAAAAAAAAAATATGCCTCGTCATCTAAGCGATTCTCACTGTCCCTATCTACTATCTACAGAAAACCATTGGCAAGGGCACAGATAATATAATACTAGCGGCAAGGGAGAATCAGCGATCAGCGGAGGCAGAAGACCCTGTTTAGCTTGTTCTATCCACGTAACGAATCGTCTTTATAAAGTTTGAAGGTTTCACAGGCCAATAATTATATAATTTATTCACGCCTGGGTACTCTTTCAAAATATTCTTGATCATAACAAGCCTTTACTTTATTTTTTAACACAATTAATGATTGACTCGCGTGATTTAAAGGCTATTTTATCATCCGCATTGACTGTCGGCAAATCAATTCAAAGTTATCGTTGTCCTACTTCCCATCGTCTGTCTGTCTGTGTGTCTGGCGTGGGTTGCAGATAAACTACAATATTATAACGGTTCTTTGGATAGACAATGCGTTTGTTTATTAATTGCTAATCCGTTTTGCGTACCGTACGAGAGGCGAGAAAATGAATTGTTTTAATGTTGTGGGAGATAGTGAAATATTGTTGATTTATGATTTGGTATGGCTTGTATTTAATGTGGTAGTTTGTCATGAAATTTTGGTTACTATGAAATTACCACTGCTCTGAAAACCGTGAAGGGAAACATCGTGAGGCGGACACAGGCATGCTGAAGTAGAACTAAAACTCGAAAACATGTGAAATAGGTAAAGTAGTAGGCCAATCGACCATTTTGTGTGTAAAACTCTCTTCGAACTTCAGATTTTCTTTTGAATTTACGACAAGAAACTCTGAATTCGAGAGATGTCATAACAGTCGTAAGATTTGATGTTAGTGTTGCTAGCCCATAAAATCATAAGCAAGTTATTCCCTGTGGGTACAAAATAATGGCAATCGTAAAACTTTGCAGTCTTGAATAATGCTATATCAAATGATACAGCTACAAATCTTGATGTTAGGTACTTAAATAGTTTTATGATAGTAGTTTTGAATGTATAGCCCTTCAGTTCCTGGGCCAAAGTCTCAAATAGCTTTACTTTCACATACCTATAGGTAAAGGCAGAGTAACATAACATCCAGCCTTTATCCTAGTAAGGTTAGGCAGATCTGTACTTAATAGGACACC
Source organism: Diarsia mendica (assembly GCA_949316265.1). Taxonomy (NCBI): domain Eukaryota; kingdom Metazoa; phylum Arthropoda; class Insecta; order Lepidoptera; family Noctuidae; genus Diarsia; species Diarsia mendica. The sequence continues at coordinate 12,647,782 of OX438903.1, read as the reverse complement.
CATATTTTGCCAGTTATGTCAAAGTCTCATGTAATAGGGGGGGACGGGGGGGGGGGGGGGGACGACTTATTGCATACATCCAGCAGACTCCTTAGCTGTCTACTGGGAAATTCCTAATGAAAACACTCAATTACACTTTGTTCGACCTGGGAAGCCAGCCCAGGACGTCGTGCTCAGCAGTCGCGCTTTTAACCACTAGACCTAAAAGGCAAGTGTGGTATAACTATCAGTTCACCTATTTCATAAGTCATTTGACATTCCCAATATCTATGACCGTATTTTCAGTCGTACAACACTAATTTTGAAATGTCAAAACTATTTCAACTTTTCCACATAAAAGCTTATTTCAAATCATATTTAATAATCGTCTTCTACGTTGTCCTTCTCATCGCTCTGGTTTTATAAAATCTTCTTTCTTTGTCCAGGCGGTCTTCCTCTGGAATGAACTCCCTCAGGAAATCAGGACAGTTAACAGTCAGTTCACATTCAAAATGAAAGCTCGCGAGCACATTCGCAAGAAGTTGGCAGCTTCGTCTCAGAACTAAGTTGTTATAGTTTTCTTGTGTATCTTTCAAAGTTTATATATTTTATGTATATATCTATGTATGTATTTATTCTATAAGTTAGGTATATATATATATATATTTTATTTCTTTTCTAATTTTTGTTTCTGTTTTGCACCTACTGTATAATGTCTCTGCATCACCCTAACGTAGACTGGTAGAAAATGCCCAAGGCACCTTTGTCCGCCTTGGTCCGCCTTTGTACGGTTTTATTACTTGTGCATAAAGTTTTAATAAATAAATAAATAAAATAAATATTTTATGCTTCATAAAGTCCTTTTCGCTTTGTCATATAATCGAAACTTGTTAAAAATGCATGTGAATACGGTTTTAAATTGTATTGTATGAAATATAGAGTATATTTTCTCTTGTTATACCCGATTGTTGCAGTGTGAGTCGCTGTTATGGTATTTTAGTTTAGACTGTAGTTCACTAGTTTTAAGGTGAGTTTTTTATTGAAAGTCACTAGATACAGTTGTTAGGGTAGAAATAAACCGGCAAGTATTTGGGCCAGACAGTTTGGCGCCGTACCAAATAGACAGCCACCAGTTTCCGAATTAGAAACTAAATCAATGGCGACTCAAACGGACTTTTATTTTAAGACCATCCATTTTGATTCAGGTTAACTGAAAAAATTAAGCTTTTTGAGTTTAAATGAACTCAAAACTGGTGGCGGCCCCAGCTTACGAACAGTACCTAAGTCGTGGGTAAAAACCCAGGCAAGCACATTTCTTTTTGTAATTTATTTCATCACCTCTGCTCTCAAAACGGTGAAGGAAAACATCGTGAGGAAACCGGCATATTCTAAAACCAAAAAATTCGAAGACATGCTACATCTACCAACCTGCCCTGGGCCTGCGTGGTGGATTATAGCCCATCCCTCTCCTGGAGGAGGCCTGAGTCCCTGCAGTGGGAACATTATAGGCTGATGATGGTGGTGATTATGAACAATAATGAACGGCAAGGTATTTGACAAGATGGGGTATAATCGACCCATCTCGGATATAATGCGAGTGTGGAGCCCCAGCACAGCATATAGTCACCACACCTCTAATGCCCGTCGTGCACAACTGTCTGCACTCTCCAGGACTTGAATGAAGCAAATTACAGAGCTGTCCAGGTAGCTACCGTGTACCTACTGTAGGTCTAGCAGATCATAATATGAATTGCGTTAAAAACATTCCAGGCATCCACAGAGTTTGTCCGGTTAAGCAAAAACCAGCCTTGTTAATCTGCGAGACAATTTTTTTTGTTTTGAGGGTTGGACTTGGAAATCATCAAATAACCCCTCCCACTCTGGGCAGAGCGGAAGGGAGTGTCAGACTTCTACTGAATATAAACCACCCATGTTCCTTCTTAGCCTGTTGTTTCGAGGCTCTTTCGAACTACCTGCAGCCCCGACGTTTCCGCAGTCTTCAGCTGCATTCCAGACATACATAACTCAGCCATCTGTGAACTGATATTTATGCACAAAATTCCTCTGGATCTGGGAAGCCTCGCATCTGTTATTCAGTCTACATAAATACACCTTTACCTATTATTATACCTACCGATTTAGGTATAATAATAAACTCAATCAGTGGGGCGTGGCTTCTGGGTGGGCCATTGACCGTAACGTTACACATGACTGCGTCTTGACTCAGTTGCCCCCACAAGTGTCCACAACATCTATAGAATTGAGATAAATTCGGATCATTCTCATTAGTTCCATGGAACTAGTGAGACTTTTTTTTCTCAATAGTTCCATGCACTTTGACAATTGAACAAATGAAACAAAACTTAATCGAACTCGTCTCACTAGTTCCACCGTCGGATTCTGTTAGTAGAAATCCCGCCAGGATAGTAAAGGCCACATACTGGGGGTCTAAAACACAGAATAGATAAAAGAGCGCTTTAGCAGATCATAATATGAATTGCGTTAAAAAGCGTAAAATGGACCTCATAATAGTAACTGCGTCTGTAACCATTTTACTTACATACAGGTTTACTACTTATCTGAAAATTTTAATGAAGTTTCTTGAAACCAATATCGTGACCGTTTTCTCTGAAGCACTGCCTGCAGATGTTCAGACTGTTACTGTAACCCTGCGTTATCCCTCAGCTGGGTAAAGATCTTTCCCGGTGACTACTATTTTCCTCGTTCCAGAGTCTATGTGGAATTGTAGAGCATGTCTTGTTGAGCACTACGTCCCGCAATATCCTTCCAGGTAGCTGGGACGCTATCTTTCTTTTTGTGTATTCTCGCAGGTCAATCTGTCTACTTAACCGCGGACTATCTTGTGGGGGCCTTGAGTGTAAGGCCTCGAGCCAGGGGCCGTGACGCCATCTGGAAATCCACATATTCATAGTTTATTCTCACATGGTGTTTTGTAATATATTTTCAATAGCCGTCTGGCTGCATCGTTGGTCTAGTCGTTGCAAGCACGACTACTGATCATGAGGTTCTGGGTTCGATTCCCGGGTCGGGCAAAGTGTTATTGGCTTTTGCATCAGGAATTTCTCAGTAGCAGCCAACTCTGGATTTGTGGCAATATACTCGCCCTCTATTACATGGGGAAATATAGGTGTACTATTAAGTACCTACACTTCTGCCTAACATTTCGGAAATTACAGGTCATGATGTCATGTTAAGTTTGCACTAACTGTTGAGAAAACAGCAATTAATTTATCAATTACAGTCGACGTTACAAACCAACACATTAATTCGAAGACAGCAGCAAAAGTTTTAAAAAGCCAAAACAACGGTGACTAATCGGTGAAGAACCGATAACTACCGGTTTTGCTATCGGTGCCGAGCGTGTGGCCTTCTGACATCCTTGCGAACAGCTGGAAAGCTGCTGCCAAGGCCGTGGTACAAGGCCGGGTAAACAAGCTATGTAGAATCTGATTAGGTTTAGAGGGCACGTAGCTTTTAAGAATCAAACTCAAAGTACTTCACCGATCGCTTTTCGAGCCATGCCCCTACGTAGAGTTGCCAGGTCGCCAAACCTAATACCCGCCAGGTCGCCAAACAATATCCGGACAGAGTATCCAGTTTAGCCGGACATTTAGGTAGAAAGGCCGGACACCCTACATTATTGAGGATCTTGTGTCTCAGTATCTACGGCAAAAAAAAAATGTAAAATCAAGTTTTTTTTGTAAGTATTTTACTATAAATCTGTAGCTCTACCATGAGTTGTCATCGAAATCTTAATCGCTAGCGTTGTACTCGCTAGCGTGCTAACATAGATCAAATAGATTACGATTATGTTTGCACCATGAGATTTACGGAGTCTTACGCAGGCGCTAAGGTAAGCTCGATAGATTGTGTCGTCTAGCTAACTTCACTCTACTCATGTTTTGTTTCTTTCTTTCCCACTAATAAGAAGAGAGAACGGTATCTACACAAATAAACCGACGAAATTGAAAAGTTGACAGATAGTAGACTAGACATAGTGTTAAGTGGTTTTTGAATTTTTATTCCTTATAATATGTCACTGTCGTGTATTCAATTTGTAATTTTGATAATTGACCTTGAGTGTTGCGTGCATGTGAGAGCTGCGTTGTGTAGTTTAAAAGTTTACTATAGATTCAAACAGATTGTTTAATACAATGAGGACCAGTGTCACACAGTTCCAATTGTTAGTAGAGTTTATAGAAAGGTAAGTTTGAACTTTCCTCAAAATTATATTTTCCAATTGGTATCTAACATTTTGGCTTGAAATTCATGTTATTTAAGTCGTTGGTCTTCAAATTTAGCGACCACTGACATATTCCATGATAAATCACCACTTGCAGACATTATTTTGACTATATTAGACTCAAAAACGTATATAATTTTAATGTAAACATATGTTTCACACGCCAAAAGGCTAGTGAGCTACGTAACTACTAAAGTAAGCGTCTTACTCGATAGGTTCAGTGAAATTAGTGACTCATGGTACCGTTTTGTATGGTGACAGCTGAAGAACGTTAGTGACTATCGAATAGATTACGCTAGGTGTTTAACCTATCGTAATCTATAGTGCTCATGGTATGAATTTTAATTCTTTCTGTGACCGCTAGGGGCGCTGTACAATATTTCATACAACTCGTTTACGGAGACGCTAGCGAGTTTTTGCTGTGTAAACTCATGGTAGAGCTACTGGTTAAATTCTATTGATCCCGCGCATGGCCAAACTCGGTGCGCGCAAAATCGTCTAACAAAAGCCGGACATCGTTTATTCTGGCCGGACGGACACGTAATTAAAAAACCTAACTAAGTATGTCTGGCTTTATCCGGACGCCTGGTAACGCTACCCTTAGTATATCGTCACCCCATCAACGGACTGATCTCGGCAATCGTTTCTTAATCTTAAAGATCTACTAATTTAGCCAAGAGCTCCCTGAGTCTGGTAATAATCATCTTCCTGCCCTTAACCCATTCTACCTATTTCGGGTCGGCGCAACATGTTTTCTTTTCCATTCTTCCCTGTTAGACGTCACGGTGGCATTTAGGTACTCCTTTTTTTTCATGGGTCTTTCGTCGTTTCGCACCACGAGCGGTTCGCTCTTAAGAATGGGCTGTTTCGCACCACGGCGGTTCTTGGAGCGCCGAGTGGTGTGAATCGACCAATAGCTCTTAGGAATGGGGCGATTCGAAACACTGTATTTAGGTACAAGCCAATTTCAAAGTTTTTATGTACAGTCGAGTAGAAAAAACGGATCATTCCCACTAGTTCTACTGCACAGTCCTACGATAGAACTAGTGGGAATATCATTCCTTATACAATCCATCCATCTTTTCTTTGGCCTTCCTCTCCCTCTCCACTCATCAACATTTATATCCATTAAGTACCTTTTTAGTCACATGCGATTCGTCCCTAATAATAAGTGCGGCTACGAAGCATGAGCTCCGAGGTTCTATTGCCAGGCGGGCAACGTGTAAAGGTACAAGTTGGTAGCCGACTGCACGCAGCAGCAGCAGACGACGTGTCGCGGCGACACGACTGGTTTCTACGTATTTCTATGAAATTCCCTCCGTAGTTAGCGACATGAAGCTAGCGACGCGTCGTCGAGCGGCAGACGCACGTGTCGTCCGACCGCAGACCGCAGATCAGTAGTGCCACTGACGTCGGAGCAACGACACGTCGAGCGTGTTTAGAGTTATTGACTAATAGTTATTTGCAGTCGGGTTCGAAATCATGACTGCAGCGACATGACGTGGCGTTGTGTCGTGACGACATGAAGCGACGACATGTGTCGTCTGCTGCTGCTGCGTGCTGTCGGTTACCAACTTGTACCTTTAATGGGTTTTTCCATCAAAAATTACTTAGTAACAGTCATGGAGTCTGGATTTTGTGCCCAGTTAATGGGAATAGGCTCGCCCCCTTTTACGTGGAACTTAAACGTTACTGGCTGGATGTGGGTGTACTATTAGGTATAATTATACACTTGTGGCGACTAGCGACATCTATCGCAACACCTGCATACTAAAAACGATCGACAGAAATTCCTACATCGCGCTATCAACATTATTCGCGACATAAGCCTATATAGGAGTTTCCGACTTACATAATTATGTGGGGCAGTTAGCCCACCGGACACAACATCCGTCTGATCGGAGGATCCTCCCTTTTCTATGGGGGATGAGGAGCTTTACACCCTGTTCCTCATAGCCCCCCAAACACTTAGCTGTCTCTCTTCAGGGATTAAAGGCGTGAGGATATGTTATAAAATTGTTGCCCGCATTGCGTGGGTTATGTGTGACCATCCTTGCAAACGATTCAACTGGAAAACATTGACGAAGGACAGAATGCAAGGTCGCACGTAAACAGGCAACTGGCTCTGTTTCGTGCTCATTACACGTTCTTCCACTAATTATGGGCGCAGTTAAACGTTACTGACACGCTCGTCCCTATGAAATTCTGTACTTATATAATAACTGCAGTATGAGTTGAGATACTACTGAATCAACTAAAACTGATGGTCGATCCCTTTTCAACCATATAACTTAGGACATAAGGGTGAAAAAAGTGACAGGCTTCAGTGAACTCGATACCGGTAGTACCTCGCGAAATTCAGTTTTTGTATTTTTGTTATCAAACTGAAAGTCGAATAGAGTATGATTCCCGAATGTACGAGTATTTACAGAATTTTAATCATTTTGATCATCATTATAAGTACCTACCACCTTTTGTTTATTGTATCCCATTGGATGAGTATTTCATCTAAAAGTATTTCGCGGGCTACGCTGGCGCTTCCTCCTGTAATCAGTATTTATCTGTATTAAATTATTAATTTAGTCACAATTGATTTAGTTTCATTGCCGACAAATGCGCCGAAAACCTATTTATTTCTGAAAATCGTCACATTTGCAAATGCGTCCTTAAAGATCACTTTTCTCATCCTTGGCAAGATTCTGGGGTCACCGACACGGTTCTCTTTTTGAGCTCTACTTTGAAATTCTCTGCATCTTCGGCGCCTAACATTACTCACTCATACAAGTCACGTACACAAACAATGCTAACTACCTGATTTGGAACATGTTTCTCTGTAGGTCATCCAAATGTTTGGCCCACTTGGAGTTATCTTTGCATCTCCGACTTGCAAGTTGATCTACTTATCCTATATATAGAGAATAGTTTTTTTTAACTGATCTGCTGTAATGTTATGCCTCGTCTGACTGAACATTCATATTTAACTAGGAGGAGTTTCGTTGAAGATTTATAAACCTCACTTACTTAGCTCATACTTAAAATCCAAAGTCTAAACTCTCTACGCATCTGTGTTCCCTCTTCCCTCCCACATTTAACCTTAAAACCAAGATGAGTGAGCATACCCAAAGGATGCCCCCTTTGGGTATGCTCGTTCCATCAAAGACCTCATCCATCGCTTAGCATCAAGCGTGATTGAGGTCAAGAGAAGAAGGCTAGATCCGAAGGCTCTGTTGTAAGCGGATAGTTTGGAGCAAAAATTGATGTGTATACTAGAAAAATCTCTGACTGTGCTTTAGCTAAAACAACGTCTTCATTATCTTCATCATTTGAGCCGAAAGACGTCCACTACTGAACACAGACCTTCCCCAAGTGTCACCACATTGACCGGCCCCATACGTCTCGCATCCAGCGGATCCCCCGCAACCTTCACCAGGTCATCGGTCCACCTAGTGGGAGGCCTTCCAACGCAACGTCTACCGGTTCGCGGTCGCCACTCCAGAACGAACAGTAGAAGTAATTAATTAAAATATTAATGATGTTTTTATCGTTCCTAGATTAGTAGGATTTGCGTGGGTGGCGCCAGTGGGTAGCATATCTGTCACTGATAGCTGCTGCCTAGCACCACATACCATAAAGGATGCCTATAAAAACGGTACCTAAACAGCCCACATGAGAACCGATCAATTAATTAATCAGTTATCTTTCTTTTTTATATTCTACAGCATAAGCAAGCATAAAACCATGTTCCAAAATGACCAAATTAAGTACTTTTTGCAATAAAATCAAAACTAGGTAAGTACTTTTTTTAAGTTACGCTGAAAATCAACAGTAAATAGTACTAATAGAACACCAACACATCGCCAGTAATATTCAGTCCCATATAATACCCCTATTCCATGGGAAAATTCCGATGCAATCCTGTTGCCTTCAACCGGGCACAGATTCAGATTCCGTGGCTGCTTCTGAGAAATTCCTGAACAATTTTCCCGACCCGAAAATCGAATCTTCTCTCTTATTTATTTATTTAGTTAACATGGGAGACTTACAGCTAAAACAAACAGATCAAGGACAGTAGGTACCTACAATAGTCTCTTGCTCAACAGACGCCCCCTTATTACAAAAGGTAGTTATACCTGGTTTAACTTAGACTTGGTTTATCTCGCATGACGTCTCACTTCAATAATATTCAAAAGAAAGTGACAGCATGCAAGATAAACCAAGTCTAAGTTAAACCAGGTTTAACTACCTTTTGTAATAAGGGGGACGAGGTTTTGACCACTAGACCTATTAATTATAATCCTATGCCATGTGCTCTTTTTTGTTTGATGTTTATTTTCTAAACGTCAAACACACTTTCTGACCTTTGAGTATACAATTATATATACCCACATAAAACCAACAGAGAAAGCAGGCAAGTATGCGAATATCACACTATTAAACCAAACCAATCATCGCACAGATCCAATTACAGTCGCTTGCGCAACCACAATTTGATAAATCACGGCTTCACTGCGCCAGTGCGGGGCGCACACCGGAACGTTAGATCGACCATTGTGTGTGCAGGCTTTGACCTAGCAAGGTCGATGATTTATTTCTTAGAAAGGACTCAGATTTGAGGCCAGAGAAAGCACTTCCTCTCAATAACTGATAAATATGAGCTCCATTTATCAGCTAATGGCACGTCTTGATATCAAAGGAGGTCCAATTCTTTAAGAAGAATTTTATGACCTGTCAAAATGAAACACGTTGAAGTATTTTTTACCGGAAATGTGCTGGTGTCTGGTGAAGGCCGGTTTGTAAGTAGTGTCTTACTAATGCATGTTATATTGGTCTATTAGATTATTGTTTGAGGAAATTAGAGTTTTTTTTTGTACAGGCTTTTGTGTTGTTTAAATAATTGCCGTCCTTGGATTTGGACTTTGTCTATGAAGTTCGAACCTGTGACTCTCCAAAAAACCTAAACCAGCTAAGCTACCTTATCAGCTAGTTCGTATCAAAATAATATTATTTAGTTTCGGTCCGCAGTGTAAATAATAAAAAAGAATTTAATACGTTAATTAAACCTATACAATAATGTTTTAAGTAATAATTAATTTTACACTATTGTTCAACAGTTCAAAGCTTTAGGTGAATCTTTAATTTTCCCACCAAAACAGCTTAATGTCAATGGCATTAACTGCTAGCGCCATCTAGTTCGTTGGCGTGCAAACTAAAGCAGCAGACAGACAGAGCCACCGAGTCACTGAATACTCCAAGCTTGCGCGTAGTTCATTATAGCGTAGCTAGATGGCGCTAACAGCCGCTTTCATTCATGCTTTTCAATAATATTGTTGTATTTCGTCGTATAGTGTATTCTGTACTGATAACACAAGTTATTGACTTATTGTCCTTAATTTGAGTAAAAAATAAACGTTATTCGATCTAAATAATTATAAAAGTAATTATGTGTAGGTATTCGACTTAATGGTCGTGCGTGGAATAATAATTATTGAACTGAATATTTTTATAATAATTATTATATTTAGTTTTGATTTCACACACAATAACAAATATGTTGAATAAACTTATCAAATAAATTGATTAAATCCACAAGGTAAAATTTTAATATCTACAAGGAAGTATAAATCAGTCCAAGCATTTTATCCGGCCACCCAAATAGTAGACTATCACCGCATCCTCAATGCATCCCCACCGATCGATTCCCATGTTGTATGGGGGATAAAACCCATAAATTATATTAACACGTGCCTCGCAACGGACGTGGACTAATAATAGATATATTTTTTTAAACACAAATAGGGCATTTGATAGATTCATTGGATCCATTCATTGGTGTTATGGTAATACGGGAGAATGTTTATTCATATTTTGTAACGTATGTATAATATGTTTATTCATATTTTGTAACTTAAGGACGTCTGAAGACGGTGAACTTTTGGGGCTTAGTTAGCAAGCAGAACTTTGAAGGTTTCTAAGTTTTACTTCCCATCTGGCACCAGGGATTTGAATATGTAGTTAGTGAACTGGGAAGCTCATGAGTCGTTGGTCTATAGGTAGCAAGGCGCGACTGCGGGGCCAAGGGTTTGAATTCCATGTTGGGCAAATTGATATTGGAATTTCTTCGTAGCAGCTACGAGGCCTGGATTTGTGCCCGGTTGATGGCTATAGGCTCGCCCCCTTTTACATAAATAATAAAACAGAATTAAAACATTCACAAATACTTCCTCATTATATAAAGATTTCTACAATTTTAACTCACTGGCTGGTGTCACTTTTTATGCTTCGTAGCGACGAATATAATTATTACGAATATTGTATGCAAATAAGATTGGCAATGTCGTCATTTCATACTGAACGAAAAAGAAACTGTATGTGTCAAGCATTTTAGCTAATTAGTTAGTTCACTGCAGTTATTAGCAACAAAAAAAGTCCTTGAAATAACATTCAGGAAATGTTATATTTGTATCTTATGATTTCATTAAGTACAGGTCGTTGGTTTATCGCTAAACGTCGCAATAACTTGCTAACATGTACAAAGTAAAAAATATATTTCTGTGAGTGTTCTGTTTTAGTTTTTTAAAACGTAAACATCGATAACGATTGCTGAAAGTACCTCTTTTATATACAAGTTTGTACTGTTGAATTATATATTTCTATGACTAGTGCGCTAAAGAAAAATAACGTAAGCTACTCGTACTGAGAAACTGATGGAAAAACCTACTAACACTTTATGCAACCCGTGAATCGAACCCAGAACCTCATGCTTGGCAGTCGCGCTTGCGACCACTCTAAGGCGATATTAACTGCCCGCGACCTTGAGCGCGCGTTTACCTCATCGCCTAAACAAATAAATAAGGTTTGTTTAGAAATTAAACAAACTCATCAATTAGGTAAAACTTGGTGTCTATATTATCTTAAAATTCTTATTTAAATTGGCACTATGATGCGGTTGGTAGTCGGGTCGCTCGCGGAGTGGCGCGCGGCGCGCAGCTTGGCGTCGCCTGCGCTCGCCTCCCGCCCCTCGTCCCGCTGTCATCCCGCGCTCCTCGCTGTAGTGCGGGGCGCGTACATCCTCCCGGCCTTGAAAACCATTTCAAGGATCTGCTTCGGCGTTGGCTGTGGGGACTCCAGTAGAGGCTGGAAGGAGACACATTTTAGTAATTGCCCTCCTTAGTGTGCCTTTCGACGTAAACACGTCGGCAACCCTGCTGATGCCGTCTTTTCCAGGATATAAATGTGATATACGGCCAAGCTTCCACTGTAGTGGGGGAAGATTGTCCTCTTTCAGGATCACTAGATCGCCCACACGGAGCTCACATTGCCGTGTTTTCCATTTGGAGCGCTCTTGTAGCTCGGCCACAAACTCTCGGCGCCACCTTTCCCAGAATTGCTGACGCAGCTGCTCTATATATTGGTATCTGTTGGGGTGCTTGCAGGTGATAGGCAGCGATGGTACTGAGGTGAGAGGTCGCCCAATGAGAAAGTGCCCTGGGGTCAAAGGAATGGGGTCGGTTGGATCGGATGAAAGAGGAGTTAGGGGACGAGAATTTAAAATGGCTTCGACTTGTGTGAATAGCGTCGCGAGTTCCTCGAATGTCAGGGAAGCATTTCCCGCTACACGCTTTAAATGATACTTTGCGGATTTCACGCCCGCCTCCCATATGCCTCCAAAGTGAGGTGAGTATGCGGGACTGAACATGAACTTAATGCCTTCGTTGTTGGCATAATTTATAGCTGACTCACGACTGGACCTGAGTATTCTTCGTATCTCATTGTTTGCGCCCCTGAAATTGGTGCCATTATCGCAATAAATAACATTAGGTTTGCCTCTCCTAGAGACGAACCTTCGCAAAGACAAAATGAATGCATCAGAGCTCATATCGCTTACTAACTCTAAATGAATTGCCTTGGACGAGAGACACACAAACAAACATAGGTAACATTTTGAAATACGGTTGCCTTTACCTTTACGGCTAGAGATCATAAACGGACCAGCAAATCAACACCACACGAGTAGAAAGGAAACAATGAAGAGCTTCTTTCGGCAGGTAAGTTTCCCATTATAGGCTGTATTGTTTTCCCTCGTAGGCGAATACAAACTATACACTGCTTTGTCGTGGTACGTGCTAAGTGCCTGCCACCAATAGGCCAAAATCGTTCTCTTATTGAGGCTAACAGATGTTGAGGACCAGCATGAAATAAACGTTCATGTTCGTTTCTTAATATTAATTTAGTTAAATGATGTTTTCCATCTAAGATAATGGGGTGTTTTTTATCATAAGCGAATTCAGAGTTTTGAATTCGACCCCCAACTCGTAATATGCCATCTGAATCAATAAAGGGATTTAAAGGCAATAATTTTGACTTACGATTAAGAGTTTTATTATTTCTAATTAATTTTATTTCCTCTTCATAGCTTTCTAATTGACTAAACTTAACTAACATAACTAATGAGTCATCCAACTCCTTAATATCTAATGGTCCATTAATTTTAGCATCTTTATTTTTACAGTTATTTAGGAAACGTTTTACATAGACATATATTCTCTTTAATCTATTTAAATTAGAGTGTTTTTCAAAATTAATTATTTGGTTTGTAACAGCAACATGGCATTCAATGGTGTGCAAATGTTTGACTTCAGGTAAGTTATTAGGAATTTGTAAGTGTTTTTGTGTAGGCCAACAAGAAGTGTCATTACCGAGGAACGATGGCCCTTCCCACCAGAGGAGAGAGGACTGCAAGTGATTAGGTGTCACCCCTCTAGACGCAATATCTGCAGGGTTTTGATCAGTAGGAACATGACAGAAGGTGAATCCAATCGCAAGTTGATTGATTTCATTCACTCGGTTACAAACAAATATTTTAAGATCCCTGGGTGGGGTGTTCACCCACCCTAACACAACCATTGAATCAGTCCATATAAATTTACGACTGATATTACAATTCAATGACTCTAATACCTTTGAACATAAACGTGCACCTAACAAGAAGCCACATAACTCCAATCTAGGTATAGTGGTTGGGTTCATCGGTGCAACTCGTGCCTTAGCACACAACAACCTGACTGTAACTTCCTTGTTATAATTTACAGAACGCAGGTAAATACAGGCTGCATAGGCTTGTTGAGAGGCATCAACAAAGCAGTGTAATTCTATATTACTAGGTGTATCACACAGAACTCTCCGTGTAATACGAATATTAGAAAAATTTGAAAATTCCTTTATTAGTTTAGCCCAGTTTTTGCAAAACTCAGCAGGTACTGGATCATCCCAGTCTAGCTTAGAGGACCATAATTGTTGAAGTAAAATTTTAGCTACTATAGTGCAGGGACACAATAATCCTAACGGATCGAAAACCTTGGAAGTAGTAGAAATTATTGACCTTTTAGTAATATTAGTAGTAGGCTGTAGGTCTGTAGAGAATTGCAGTGTATCAGCCTTGGGACACCAATTGAGACCTAATACACTGGATTCCTTGTTGAAATCAATAGGTTTTGATGAACTACATTCATCATCAAATAATTGCGGGCAATTTGTGCGAAATTTCCTTAGTGGTAGGCATGCAGAATTAAGTGTATTTACAACACCATGATAGATGTGCTTTAGCCCTTCTATAGTTTCTGAACCTGTATTTAAATCATCTGCATAAAAATCGTTTTCGATAACAGAAGCAATAGACCCATCCCTACACTCATTTGCCAATTGTAAGAGGCATCGGGTACTAAGAAATGGTGCAGAGGCAGTACCATAGGTTACTGTATTGAGTTGTAAAACATCAATCGATTGGGACTTATCGTCACGCCACAAAATAAGCTGCAGATGGCGCTGCTGTTGCCCGACTTCAATTTGCCGGTACATTTTCTCAATGTCGGCTGTGAGAATGAATTTATGCTTGCGAAATCGCAATAAAATAGAGATTAAATCACTCTGCACTACTGGACCAATCATTTGAATTTGATTAAGTGATTTTCCAGAGCTTGTTTTAGAAGACGCATTGAATACTACGCGGAGCTTTGTGGTTTCGCTCTTTTCACGAATTACTGCGTGATGAGGCATATAGTACCCAAATGTTGGTCTAGAAACTTTAGTTAAATGCCCTAAATTGGCATACTCATCTATAAATGCCTTGTAGTCGGACTTTAAATCAGGATATTTTATAAACTTTCTTTCTAAACTCTCTAAACATTTTTTAGCAACATAGTAAGAATCTCCAAGTGCTTTTTCAGGTGCCTCTTTAATGGGCATTACCACAGAGAATCTACCATTATATAGGCGAGATACATTTTGTACGAAATGATCTTCGCAAAGTTGCTCTTCGTTGGAATATGTTTTTGTGGCAGGTAAATCATCAATTTTCCAAAATTTTTCTAAAGAGTCCTTTATCTCCTGAGTGAAGTTACAATAAACTTTTGAAGTGGACTGACTACCTTGTATAGGGCCACTAATGAGCCATCCGAGCATGGACTCCTGTAAAACCGGTTTATTACTGCCTAACTTGATTAAATTAGAGCCAACTATATCCCAATATACATCTGCTCCTAAGAGGATGTCAACCTCAGCCGGGGAAAAATAGTTAGGATCAGCTAGGGTAATATTTCCTGGTAATCTTAAAAGTTCAGTATTAACTATAGAATTTGGTAAGATTCCTGTTATTCTAGGTACTACTAGACACTTAACATTAAATTCGAATGGCATACATCTAGATTTAATTTTAATAAAACAACTTTCAGTAATATTACATTTAGCATTATTGATCCCACAAACATTCACTGAACTTCCGGGGTTGATTACTAGCCCTATCTTCCTTTTTAAATTGTTAGTGATGAAAGAAGATTGACTACCTGTGTCCAGCAGCGCACGGGCTGTATATGTCTTGTTGTTCATTACAATTTGGACAAGTGCCGTACATAACAAAACCTGGTCATGAGATGCCACCGACAGTGACACAGGGAGAGAGGAAGACGTAGAGGGTTGTTCAGTGTCAGTAGAGTATGTAGGGTTACCTTTTGTTATATGTATTAATGTGTTGTGTTTCTTTTTGCATTGGCGACATACAGCTCTCAGCTGACATTGAAAGGCATTGTGGCCACTATGGAAGCAATTCTTACATAACTTTAACTTATTTACTTCATGCAGTCGCTCATCTACATTCATATTTTTGAATTTATGACATTCATACAAGTGATGATTTTCATTGCATAAAACACAACTCTTATTTTCTTTCCTATCAACCGATGCAGTAAAACTTTTAGATTGGGTGGTCACCTTAGGCTTGTGATCAATTTGTTTATCAGGTCGACTGTTTTTAAAATAGGCAGTCTCAAGTATATCAGCTCGACTACGAAGGAAAGAATAAAATTGACTAAGCGAAGGAAAATCTGGAAGATTGCCCTTGTATTCTTCCCATTTTCTACTCGTGCGAATGTCTAGTCTTTCAGAGACTGTAAAAATTAAAAGTACATCCCACTGGTTAGTTGGCAGGCCAAGAGTGTCAAGAGCTCGCAAATGTTTTGACATATGGTCAACGATAAACCTCAACGATTTGTAAGATTCCCTTTGAATTGACTCTATAGTATATAATGCCTTGAGGTGATTATTAATTAATAGATTTTTATTGTCAAACCTCTGACATAACAGGTCCCAAGCAACCTTGTAATTTTTAGAACTAAACTCTATGGATTTGATGACAACAGCTGCACTTCCTTCAAGCGCAGACCGTAGATAGTGGAATTTATTAATAGGTGCAATACCATCGTTGTCATCAATTACAGACTGAAATGTGTCCTTAAATTCTAACCAGTTTAGATAATTCCCATCAAATGTTGGAAGTTTGATTGTAGGTAATTTTATGCCATTAAATGAGTGGCAGATACTGGTAGATGTGTGGTTACTATTTTCTTTATCTAAACTTTCTATTTCGGCCCTTTTCTGGGGAGAATCAGCTAAGATATCTTGGCTTCTTGCTATTAAGTTAACAAACTGGCTTTCTAAAGCATCTCTTTCTTTAATTTGCTCTGAACCATCGGGATGCAACATATCTATCTTATTTTGAATGGTCTCAAACTCATCCATAAGCAATTGAATTTTATTTAGTTTTATTTCTAGTTCTCTGTATTGAATGGAAGAAATTTCCTTTAATTCAATTAAATTATCTAAATAGTCTGAAAATCTTGTAACACGTCCCTTTATAATACCGCGTTCTTTAACTAATTTAGTTATTTCTACTTTAAGCTCTGCTTCATTCATTTTTATAGACAATCGTCACCAATATCAGGAGAACCAACAACGAAACAATGAATGTGCACTCAAACCTGTGAATGAGCCGAAAAAACTCAGGTCCAGTCGCTCGCGCTGGTGCTACAGCACGACGCGGTGCTCAGGGCAGCTCGCGCCGGGCAGACAGCTTAGGCCAGCAGCGGGGCACGCGACGGAACCGGCCACGTGGCGGCAACACCGATGCGCTCCTCTTCACGGAGATTCGCTGAAATAGTCGGCGTGCGGTATTGAAATAACGGTATTATCCCTTTGGCACGGGTATATAGGTAGGTTATAGGCAACCTAGTGCTGTTTTACAAAATCTAGATCGAGATAGGCAGGCTAGTCAATTGTCAATGCGTGGTATGAGACTAACATGAACAACCTATTCTGTAATTTAGGTGAAAATGCGTGCAAAGCGTGGGCGCGTGCTCGTATTTTAAAGATTGCTATGTTGAAATTGCCACACGTGCTAATATTTTAGCATTGCACCATTGAAAGCTAGATACAATAAACCCAACACTCGAGTAGCAAGTCGGCCATTACACACATTGCGAGAAAACAAAAGATCGAGAGAAAAGATAGGTAAAAGGTTAGGAACAGGGCAATACTCTCCTTGGGCTAGACCTCCGGTTCACGATGTCCCCAAAGGCTCCCGAAGCAGCATCAGCAATCCAATAAATTCTTCTCTCGCCCACACGTGGCTCGCTGCCTGCTGGCTGCCCACACGTGGCGCGCTGCCTGCCGGCTGCCCACACGTGGCGCGCGCGCTCTCGGCTGGGTGTTTTCTTCGGTGAAAGATGGCGGCGGACTGCGCGAGCGACGCGTTTTTTCTTGATGACCGATTACCGTAATTGAAATTTGAATGTCTTTGATTCACTTATTATTTGCAGACTGTCCTGTCACGGTCGCCACTTTTGTTTAGAAATTAAACAAACTCATCAATTAGGTAAAACTTGGTGTCTATATTATCTTAAAATTCTTATTTAAATTGGCACTATGATGCGGTTGGTAGTCGGGTCGCTCGCGGAGTGGCGCGCGGCGCGCAGCTTGGCGTCGCCTGCGCTCGCCTCCCGCCCCTCGTCCCGCTGTCATCCCGCGCTCCTCGCTGTAGTGCGGGGCGCGTACAAGGTTGAAAATGGGGATGCGTTTGATTCTCGTGACTGCCAAAATGAACGATAGTTCACAGATTTAATTTATTAAAAAAAAAAAAACGCTATAATGTTAAAATATTTTTACATATAATATGTCTTTAGTTGGTTAAATTTCCTTTCTGATAGTAAAAAAAAAATAACAGCTATCACTCAAAATATTGAGCATTTCGAGACGAAAAAGTTTTTTCGTGTGATTTTTTTGTGATTTAGTGATTTATTTTTCGAGGTTCTTGATTAATTTTAGAAAATATTTTTGCATAAGTCTTTTACATAGACACTGTATTTTTTTTGGAATTGTAGTATGAAGCAATACGGCTAACTCTGCAACGAAAAACAGGTCGTTTTTACGGTGTCCCTCTTATCTGCGCCTTAACAAGGCGGTTTGTCAATGTCTGTGACCATTTAGGAAAATAGATCATAATATAAAAATACTATGAATTGCGTTAAAAATCGTAAAATGGTCACAGACGCAGTTACTATTATGAAAGGCCCATTTTACGCTTTACAACGCAGTTCATATCATGATCTGCGAAAGTGGCTATTTTAGGCTGAGATTCAGAGACGAGTCTAAGCTTGAACTTACACTTCCATCTGTCAAAATCAACGACTTACCCTTAAATTTGTATTCAGAGACGTTCGGAACACGTCATAAACTTAGCGTGAACTAAGGTAAGCCAAGTAGTCAATATCGACTACTTAAGACGGAACTAGCGCCACCAAGTGGGCTAAGGTGTAACTAATTTAAATTTTGTGCTTGTTACTTAAGGCATCATCTTGGAGGAATCTGTAACGATGCTCTAATTGGTAATTTTAAATAAATAGGTAAATAAATGTTAAGCTATTCAAAAACAATGTTGTGCTTAATTTATTCCTCCCAGTAATTCATTAATAATTATGTAAAGAACAATAAACTTACTTCTTGGCATCTCGGCGAGTTATTATATGCCCTTGTTATTTCGGCCCACAGGATCGATTTCTTGCCCGTCGGGGCCGCGGATTTTTGTACTAGATTACGTGGCCTCGGCGCAAGGGCAAAGAAGGAACATGGGTTCGGTTTTTAGTCAGTAGAAGTCTGACACTCCCCTTCGCTCTGCCCAAGAGCGGGGGGGGGGGGGGTCATTCGATGATTTTCCACCCACCAAAAAAAAAAAAGGATCGATTTCTTTTTATTGTAATCTGCGTCCGTTTTCTTCGATTCCAATATCGCGGCATGTGGACCAATTAACTCTTTTAGAAATTCTTTTTCGTAAGATGAAAAGGGAGCCTTTCTAGCAGCCATGATACCGTATCTTCGCTCACTTGTCAAACTTTCATAACTCCCGCGGTTTACAAAGAGGTTGTAACATAAATAAATAGGTTTGTGTCTCAAATATTTTGTTTCACTCACTCCAATAGCATTTTGTATTTATTGCGATCCTGCTTTAATTTTTATTTACGCCTGGCTACACAGTTTCATAAAAACCGTAACTCACCGATGAACATTTTGCTTTTAAAAATGGCCATAGAGAAGAGAGTGTAAGCTTAGCTAAGACCTTGCTAAGACCGACGTAAGTTTGACGGGGACTTGTCTCTGAATACAAATTTCTAAGATGCGCTTAGCCACGACTTGGCTTAGAGCGGTCTTCGCCCGTCTTATGTTCTTGTCTCTGAATCTCAGCCTTAGATCCACTATAATCTTAGTTCTAGCTGAGAGCTCTATGTTCATATTCTAATTTATTTGGTGACTTATTTTTAGTTTTTACTACAAATCAATACTTACTTATTCCTTTTCTTGTTTCTTTTCAGGTAAGTCTACATCATCATTGATACATTTCTGGCGGTTATCCTGCTGTCTGGTGAGAGCTAAAGAATCTTTATTATTATTATGAGCCTGATGTGTTTCATTGCAGGGCAAAGGCCCTTTCCCTTTTTTCATTTATGTCTGTCTTTGGCTATTTAGGCCTAATTCTTTTGGTGAAAGGTGGACTTTTGGTGAAAGTCCAGCGTCACGCCAACTCCTTCTGGACCTGACGCGTCAAAAACTTAATAACTAAACTAAACTTGACTGGCCTGTTGGTCTAGTGGTTAGTGACCCTAACTGCTATGCCGGAGGTCGTGGGTTCGATTCCCACCCAGGACAAATGTTTGTGTGATGAGCACGATCATTTGTTCTGTGTCTGGGTGTAATTTATCTATAATATGTATGTATTTAGAAATATATAGGTATGTTTATCAGTTGTCTAGTACCCATAACACAAGCTCTGCTTAGCTTGGGACTAGATGGCGTTGTGTGATAGTTGTGGAATATTATTATTATTAAACTAATTCAGATATTTTATAGAGATCTGCTTTAATATAAATTGCCCTTATTTTTCTAAGTACCTACAAATAAAGCTGTAATAGCTATATTTATGTTTTCATTCGCACCCATATAGTGATAAAAATAATAACTATCATGTTTTAACACTATCATGCGGGCATAATGATCAATTGAATACGGTATCACGTCGTATCAATTAAAAAGGTAGCACCCCTATGTAGGTAACCCTTTACTCATTATAAAAAAGATCGTCGCTTTTTATGCAGGTCACGCCATGTCAATTTATTTTATTGGAATCAACGAGACTCTATCGGGAAGCTAAATAATACCAACCACTCGGGTCGATTTTCAGGTTAAGCCGCGCTTGCCTAGGTGGATCCGTGGATGGGAGACCACCCAGACAGAGAGTCCTCTGTGCCTCAGATCCCGTGATAGTGAGTGGCCGAAAGTCTGAGAACTGGTCTTACCAAGTGGTATCATATTACCCTTAAAATACTAATAAGGTTGTGAAGGTCAGATAAGCTGTCTTTCCATGTAAAACACTGGTTTTCAGCTGCATCCTGATAGACTGGAAGCCGAATCCAACATAGTTGGGAAAAGGCTAGGCAGATGATGGCATCTACGAGACTATCTACATTATAAATATCTCTGCTGATCAACTATTACTTTAATTTAATCAACAACGTCTATGAAATTGTCGTTTACCACTGTCTTAGCCAATTTATAATCTGTGTCTATTTATTTATTTATTTAAACTTTATGCACAAATGTGGTACATAAGCGGACTTAATGCCACAACGCATTCTCTACCAGTCAACCTTAGGGTTAAATAGGACAGCATTGTGGTAGAGTACAGAAATAAATAAAACTCTTTTTTTGGGGCAGTCGAGTAATAAATTTTATTAGGAGATGCTATTTTATTAACATAAATTAATATACCTACATAAATGGTATATTGAAGGTTCAAGTGAATCGGTGTCAAGTGTAATTCTGCCATTAGCCAGGCAGTCAGTCTTCCTAGATGTGATATTGATCCATCCATACAAATAATATTAATAAATAAAAAACCAAATGATGCGTGTCTGTTAAACAGAACACGACGGCAACGCGTATTGCCCATATCAATATGTATGCGATACCCGGGAATCGAACCCGCACCATCATTACATGATATGCATCGCAGATGAATAGAGAACACTGTGGTTAATGTAAAAAGGTAATTACATATGCTTTCTAGACTTGCATATCAGATTGCACGGAAATACGGCAATTATATGTTTCTTTGTTTCCCACTGAGCCTACTTTGTATGAATTTCTTTGACAACTATGTGTACTGTAAATAGTGCATTTTTCTATTAACCCTTCGTATGCC
Organism: Diarsia mendica; assembly: GCA_949316265.1. Lineage (NCBI taxonomy): Eukaryota > Metazoa > Arthropoda > Insecta > Lepidoptera > Noctuidae > Diarsia > Diarsia mendica. The sequence goes on along the minus strand of OX438903.1, from coordinate 12,626,462 downwards.
GTAGCGTAGATATACGCGAGACACAATGTCTTTTTAATTGTGTCTAATTACACGGCATACGAGATGTTAAGGAGAATAGGAGATAGCAAATCTAAAGAGCTTAGGCTGAAATCAAAGAGGTACTAAATGTTTTATTTCTATCACATAATGATGATGATCCCATTTATAATTGTTCTAAATATCTCATTTTATTCTTGGTCCATAGAATATTATAGTACGGCTACGGTATAAGTGTATTTCCAGATTTTAGTCGTGTCGCCCAATGGCTTAATACCCTCGACCAACATCATATTATAGGCCCTCGCTTGGCTGTTGGCTCAAGGGCTTAATTCAGAAAGCAGTGTTTGTGGACACGGCTCGTATTGTTAGGAGGTTCCTCTCTCAAGAGTCCTGACCACCGATGCCAGGGGGCTACTACATATTTAGGATATTTACAATACTTTCAGGCCTGTACGTACATGTTTATCCTGCGTAAACTTCAATAAAGTATTGAAGCTAGCTAGATAGATAGACCTATACAAGTCCCAGACCCGTTACTTGGGACTGGACTTTTAGCAATATATGACTACTTTTGTTAGCTTGGGGCTTTTGTTGGTTGGAGTTAATGTGTATCACTGATAAGTAAGTTGTTCTAACAATGCTCCATTTAAAATTATTCTTTCGGAGACGAAGCGTTTAAAACCACTCAGCATTTATATATATTCGTCTAAGTTCGTCAATTTTACGAGCGTAGTGGATCCTAATAAAATATTTACGAGCTATCGAATTGATGCATTAATGGAGATCCCATAAAAAGCTTAGCTTGGGCTAGAAGCCATTTTGATTACGTCCAACGCAAGCACTTTCTGGTTGATCAAATTGAGAGCTTTTTAGTCATAATTATTTTTCATAGCTATGGGAGCACAGAAAAACAACAGTACCTAGGTACCTAGACCTACCTACTTAGTTGTAAAATGTTGGTTTTGACGCTGTTTAACGAACGAAAGACATTTGAGCTAGAAGTATTAAATAAAACCACAAAAAAAGAAGTATGCAGAAAGCATCCACACAAACAGCTGGGTAATACCTGCTGTTTTAAATGCTCATCATCAATAGCCTTACTTAAACCATAACCTCTGCCTAACCTAATTTCCTGTCAGTGCTGTCTTTCAGTAGACGTCGGTGGTGGTGGTCGGTGGTTTTTACATTGTCCGAATTAAACGATTTCCACACTATCATGAGGAAAACTCGCAAATATTCGCGTTACATGCGATATCATTTATCAAAACAGTATACGGATGCTATTGCCCGAAACATTGTGATATCTCTTCTCATGTTCCCAGGCGTAGATGAACCCCTTTTTTTTGGAGAGTGCAGGGAATTGATCAAATGATCTCCTCCCGTCAGTCTTCTAATGACTAAAAACCACCCATGTTCTTTCTTTAGTGTGCGAGGCCGCGGTATCTGATTCGAACAACCTGCAGCCCCGACATTAACAAAATATATTTATTTATTTATTTTATTTATTTAAACTTCATGCACAATAGTGGTACATAGGCGGACTTAATGCCACAAGGCATTCTCTACCAGTCAACCTTAGGGTAAAATAAGACAACATTGTGGTAGGGTACAAAATATCTAAAAAAACAACATCAACTCTAAAAACTAAACTATATACTTATATAATTATACTTATACATAAATATAAAAAAAAAATATAGAATAAACTAATAAAATATAATCCCCAAAGGCTTAGGCAGAGGTGTATCCATCTGCGCATCTGCTGCTGAAAAATTTCAGATGGAAATACTCAGTAACACTTTGCCCGGCCCGGAGTCGAAATCAGAACCTCATGATCACTCGACTTACAAGGCAACGTTCTTTTAATATTCACACTCTCCTAAAAGCATCTTCCAAACCCTTCGGGGATTACAGTCGTTATGTTATGTTATGTGTGCCCTAAGAACCTCTTAAAAGCTTGTATAGCGATAACTAGTGATCTCTAAAGTGTGTCTGCTCTTGAATAGCTGACAGACAGCTGTTCGGTCCAGTCACCCGGTCGAGGACCAATTCAGGCAATTTAGACTGGCCAGCAGGCTACACTAATTGGCACCAATATAGCTCAATTAGAAGATCATACCGTTTTTGGACATACTGTGGATTAAAATGTGGTGTTTGTAGACTAGTTTGGACGTTTCATAGATATTATGCTGGCATTTATATGTCGAGATATTTACTATACAAATAAATAAAAAAGTGTCTGTTTTTAATTTCAAAATAACAGCTTTTCACATAATGCAAAAGTATACACGGTATATAAAACATATGTATTTTTTTTAAATATTTTCTGTCTGTCTGTTTGTTCGGAGCTCTGTTTGTAACGTCTCTGGACCGATTTTTCGGGAAAGTAATGAGTACTTTTACTTTGGAAAATAGGTTAGGGTTCCGTGCAAAAAATTAAAACCCTTGAAATTGTGAGAGTTCGTAAAATCCTGTAAAAACCTTAAAGCCTTTTTTTACTGAGGTACTCACTCCCAATCATTATTTTCGTCATTCTAATTATTAAAAGACATAAGAAAGGCAAGAATACTGTTAATCGAGAATAAAATAATAATCGAGGTGTGTCGTTCTAGTAATTCAGGTTAGCGATAATAACCTACTTACTTAAAGTTTTCCTATAAAACCATTTATGCCAGACAAGTTTTCTTATTAGAAAGAGCATTATGCCTACGGGAAATTGCAAAATTAACAACTGAAGCTATGATAATAAACTAAGTTTTAATTGCCTACATGAGCTTGATGATCGTTTAATTCGCGTTAAACTGGCTAGGTTAACTAGGCAGAAACTGAATAGTTTTATAGACTCGTAACTCCATTTTTAGTCACTGCTTTTAAAGCTCATATAAAAGTGATTTTAGGTGTACTAAAAAAGAGGATTTTCCAGCTAAAAAAAATTTGGCTAATTGCAAAATCATTTCGAGGAGTATAGTCTCTTATCGCTATTATTTATTACTCGGTAAATCTTCTTTATATAGAAAAGGCATAAATTATTAAATCAATGGCTGCTTCGTAACAGTAAATGTCAATTAATTGATTGATAACGTTCGGCGTTGAAAGTCACAAACAAAAATTGGCTGTACCTAATTGATGATTCAAACAAGGACGATAAGATGACATTTTTTAAATTTTCTTCTCTGTTGCTCTATCACTACAATCTGTTGCTTTAAGTATATAAAGCGCTATTATTTTTCATGAAAATCGTGTGTTTAAGTATTTCTGAAAGAAAACTTAGTACCTATCTATGAGAGAAATATTATTAGCTAGTACCCAAGTAGCACGTTAGTGTATTTTGGAACTTATTCTGCAACTGTAGGTAGCATTTAAGTGATGCAAGAGTGTACGGTATTACTTATAGATGCAATAGGCGCAACGCCTATTGCATACGTAGTGCCATAGCTTTTAATAGTTTGCCATCACACTTGGAAATCGATTTATTTTGCACTAGCGCACACAAAATTAGAAAAATTTTAAATAAGGATTATTTTGGTGACAACCACAGATAGCTTTTAATCCTGAGTTTGGTATTGCACGACTTGACATTATGAAGACTTGACTTTACTTAGGCACCTAATATTTAGTTTTTGTAAAGTGACATAGGTCACTATCATTATTGTAGACTTTACTTTCTAGTTGTTTTCTTTTTTTGTTTAATTTGGTTTACTCACAATGTATTCTTTAATTTATTCAAAACACTTTATTTGGTCAACGCAAGTAACTTGTAACTAATTAGATTTTTAAATGTGGAAGCTTGTAATTAGCAAATGTCGCTACTTATACATGATATTTATAATTATATTATTAGTCTGTAAGCTTTCTTTAAAATTAAATAAATAAATAAATAAATAAAAACAGCGCTCGAATTTGCATATGAGTAACTCTTATCACTAACAGTTGCTTTTGAGTGATTTTTGTTCCTGCTGTATAACTTATGGTGGTACTAGGCCGAATTTATTAGTTATAGACGCATAAAGGTTTCAATTTTCAATCTTTTAGAACTCAAAGAAGCTTAAGACATCTTAAAATCTCCCATTCAGAACCGTACCTTAATAGGTGGTAATTTTTCCTTATTTGGCACCTTTAGTACTAAATAAGTAGTATATATAAGTTACTTATCACCTGTAGTGTCTCAAGAGTTATTATTGCAGCTCATTTGGAACCTAGTGTAATTGCCTTTGTAAGGTCTAATATACTCTAATATGCCACTGTAACGCGTAGATCGATTCCAAAAGATGGTTCTTGAAAACCTTAAGCAACAATTTTCTCTCATTTAGAACCAATTAAGATCTTACAGTTCTAACACTATCGCAGGTTCCGTACCTATTAATAAATTTAAATAGAGTATGATTTGTATTTAAGTAAATTTCCTACATTTTAGGTACTTAATTGAATAGTTTATGAAACAGTTATGAAATCACTAGTTCACTTTGTGATTTTTTTAATCTACTTACGTTATACACGGTGAAAATCACAGATTGGTAGGCAAGGCATGATCAGCTACCCTTCTGAATGTCTCTTGTATAAATGAAAAATGAAAATTTGCAAACTATCAGTAGGAAATCAGGCATCGAAATAAAAAGTCGAGGATTCCAGCCAACATTCACAATTAAATTAAATTTTACTTTATTTACCTTCCTAAATGGGTTTTGTACCCGTCTTGAGGATCCCCAATTCAACGCAAAGGCAACGAGACCTGTTAAGTGAAAATAATCACTACTAGGTACTAATAAGGGATTTTTGGACCTAGGAGCTCTATTATGGTAACAAATGAGTGTAAAAATGAACTGCAAGTTCTATTTCAAATAGCCATTTTTAAAAATGGGGTCCTTGAAAAGTATCTTGTTGACTGGTATATTATTACAATAACATACAATAAAATGAGTTTTGATAACTGTTTCTGATGTAGTTTGACATTATACTTTTTGTGAAACCATAATGTTAGGTTTTTAACAACCAAATTTTTATTAAGTATTATCTTATTTATTTGATCACCGCATATTTTTTGCTAATTCTTGATTAGATCGAAGGCGTATCAAAATTTACTTAGTAAATATACCATGGTTTCACAATAAAAAACCATTTGCAAGGGCTCCATGATGGTTATCCTGCGTTAAACACATAATTTTTGAATACTCTCAAAATAGATCACAAATAAAAGCTGCCATAGCACAAAGCCGTTGTTGTTTATCTCCACCGAAAATAAGAACTTGTTAGGATCTTATTTGTCACTCAACGAATGAGCTGTATCGCTTTAACGTTCAATCATTCATTTACGGCGCGCAATTTGCACCGTTAGTTCCTAGTGCCACTCAGGATAACAATTCGAACTCGTATGCATCGCTTTTGCATCTTTAAATAAGTTGCAATTTTTCTCCCTTCGGTAACATACAGGTTGCTTATCGGTTCTAACCACCTTTATAGAACTCAATCACGGTGGATTATATTACTGAAGTTTCCAAAAATATTCTATATGCAAGCCTTTTGTCACAAAATGTGTTACTTGGGTACTTACCTACATATTATTTTATTGCTTGTTCGTGTAATTAATGTAAATATACCTTGTTATACATACTTAAGTAGTTCTAAGATTACTTTGTCACGTTTTTATTACTACAAAATAATCGTAGTTATGTTAAAGAATCAGTATAATTATCGCACCTTCTCCTTAATGTCATGTGCGTATTATTTCAGGCATAGTTTGAATGTAGTTTTTTGTGCGGAATTAAATCAAAATTTCTCATTTAGCGTGCTTTCGACACGCAAAAAGAGGGAATTTGTTTGTGGTTTGTGCTACCGTAGCTCTTATATGGGTGAACCGATTTGTATGCCATATTTTATATTATTCTAAGTTACTTATTTGAAAACAAAACATGGAAAACATTACTGAGTTTACTTAAAAGCCAATACAAAATTTATTGACTTAAATGACCCAGAAGTTTCGTCTTTTTTCTCGCACAAAACAGCACAAAATGGCGCATGAAATAAACTGGTCAGTAAAATATGTTCGTAAAGTTAAACAATGATATTTATTGTTTTACTCTTGAACTAAGTTAAATTGAAAGTTCAACTGTTAACTGCTCCAAACGTTCACTGTTAACGACTTACGCAAACGGAACCTTTTAGAATCGATGTTGAGCGTTTGGGAACTTTTAAGTTAACTTTAAGTTAGCTTTAAGTTATGTTGATACTACTGGGTTCACTGAGGGTCGAATACTTTTCAGCCTTATTATCTTATAGAACATGAGGAGCTCGTGGCTCAATAATATCGACTCTATCGATCTTCAGGTTAAGCCGCAGATACCTAGGTTGGTGCTTGGATGGGTGACCACCCGATAGGTACTTACCGAGTTTCCTCCGTGCATCGGAAAGCACGTAAGGCCGTTAGTCCTCCCGTCGGGGCTGTGGATTATCGAAAGGATAACGCGGCTCCGACACAAGGGCGAAGAAGGAACATGGGTTTGGTTTTTAGTCAGTAGAAGTCTGACACTCCCCTCCGCTCTGCCCAAGAGCGGGGGGGGGGGGTTATTCGATGATTTTCCACCCACCAAAAAAAAAAAAGGCCGTTGGTCCTGGCTCTCATTTGTCAGTGGCCCGGTCTGACAACCAGTCTTACCAAGCGTAGTATCCTATAGGTAGTATGTGGGTTGTGAAGGTCAGTTAGGCAGTCGATCCATGTAAAATACTGGTATTCAGCTGCATCCAGTTAGACTGAAAGCCGACCCCAACATATTAGACCGTCAGTGAACTCAGCAGTACCTACTTTAAGGGTGAAAGGTGGTAAAACATCAGTGAACTTATAGTATTTATTTCAAACAGTCAGTCTTTGTCTGTGTTATAACAAAGCACCTGCAAAGCCTTAGTAGCTACTACAGACAGATGCTTCAAGTTTTGCAGATGTCTAATAGCGGCAGTAACTAATAATTAGCGTCAGGTGGATCGCCTACTGGTTTACCACACAATAACATTTAAAAAGCCTTTTTCTAGTTTGGTTAGGTTCTAAGAGACAAGAAAACTTTTAAATATTAACTACTTTCAAGCTCATTTTGGTCCTCATTTCCTTAGAGGAAATGAAAGCTGTACCAAACCGTCCGCTACCTCAATATACCATCTTGACATGCACATGATGCAAACTACTGAAACAGTGGCCATTCATATACATGCTTCCATCACACATTACAGTTATACTCTTTAGTGCATTATATCAAAGTCTTGCCCGTTAAAATCACACTCTAACATGTAGATATTAAAGTTGATATTGTAATAAGCGGTGCAATATTGGTAGGTATTCCATATGAATGGGCTTTGTTTGTTGATGCAGTTAACTTTGTTCATTGAGCTTTAGAGTGACCATTCCGTTGAAATTTTTTAGGATAAAAGCTACAAAGTTGGTTTGACAGGTCGAAATTGCAACAAGGGCTAAAAAATCATACGATCTTTACAAATAAAATACAATTAAAATGTCTGTTTGTGATTACGAAATAACAGTTTTTACTGAATACTGTAGAGGAAAGTACTTATTAAAAACTTTATTTACGTTTGTGTGTTCCGGCCAATCTCCAAAACGGCAGGAACGATTTTGTTGGGACTTTATAGCTGATGTTATAAGTTATAAGGAGTAACTTTTTTTTTTTTTTTTGGTGGGTGGAAAATCATCGAATGACCCCCCCCCCCCCCCCGCTCTTGGGCAGAGCGAAGGGGAGTGTCAGACTTCTACTGACTAAAAACCGAACCCATGTTCCTTCTTTGCCCTTGCGCCGAGGCCACGTAATCTAGTACAAAATACCGCGGCCCCGACGGGATAAGGAGTAACTTAAGGTACTTTTATTTAAGAACCTACTCCAGAAATTCTGTATAATATAGCTTGTACCACGAGAAAGAAAGTCAAAACCTTGTTTAACACGTTCAGCAGACCGGCACCTCATGAGTAGGTACTTGGTATCCTACGGCGCAAATGTTCATATGGCCACCGGTGGTACATCACCGCCCCATGAACCAAAAGTCTTGCCAAATTACATCCACCTCCTGAGCTGCACTATGAAAATTTGTCTATTTTACTAGGCGGGGACGGTAAATACAACATTTTCTCTCATGGCGGCGCGCATTTATTAGTACATTGAAAGTATAGCGTGACGTGGCCACCGGTGGTACACCCCGCCGTGGCAGCAAATACTCTGTGCTCCACCGGTGGTACACGCCGGTCTGAACGTGTTAAATCTGAACGCAATTTTCTTTAATAAAGTACCTACCAGAAAGCGCCGGTTCCTTAGTCATACATTATTAAAAGCAATGCCTCACAGTCAAGGCGAGAAATTCACTGAAGGCTTGGTATAATTCAGTAGTCTACAGTGATAAGATAGAGAAGTATTTTTGACAGACACTTGATCAAAATTCATGAAGACACGTGTAAGAAAATTTGAGCAAGACATTCCTTGCTGTGTTTTATTACATATTTATTCATTTAGCCTGAAAGCCTGACAACCAGTCTTACCAATGAGTATTGTATTACCCAGTTCTAACTGGGTCGTGGAGGTCAGATAGGTAGTCGCTTTGTGTAAAATATTCATATTCAGCTGCATTCGATTTGACTGGAAGTCGTTAGTTGGGAAAAGGCTAGGCAGATGATGATGTACCTACCTATTTTTTTTCAGAATCGGATTTTATACAGTAATTTAAGTGTTGATTAATTAGCCAACATTCTGGAACAATACTAAAAAACACACATTTGCTAGCAACAGAACAATGAACAATGAATTGTCAGTAACATTTGTTACTGACAATTCATTTTGAAGAAATAAAATAGAAAGTGAATCAGAACTAAAATTATTGTCGTTTCGCATGTTCAAGATGATATTACTGAATTTTATTGATTTCAGATCTAGACTTATGTAACATAACTTGTTTCTTCCGCATTAGATTAATTCATCCTATAAAATTGTAAACGTCTCAAATGCTATGAAATATATTTAGTTTTAATTCCGCGAGACATATATCCAGGTCTGAAAGCAGGACACAAATCCCACCGTCATGCATATGCACATGCACATATGGGCCCACCCTCCCGCCCTCATGCATATGCACACATACAAAACAAGTGAGAAATAACTAGCGTGCCATGCAACCAAACCTATACTCGACACGTGTTTCGCCCCTCCACGGGGCATCCTCAGGAGTTGTTGACTCGTCGAGCGTTCGAGCTCGAATCGCTCACTTGTTTTGTATGTGTGCATATGCATGAGGGCGGGAGGGTGGGCCCATATGTGCATGTGCATATGCATGACGGTGGGATTTGTGTCCTGCTTTCAGACCTGGATATATGTCTCGCGGAATTAAAACTAAATATATTTCATAGCATTTAATGTCATGGATTTCCGCAAAGTAACGCCTGATTCCATAACTTATGTAAACGTCTCCTCAACATGGGATCATTAATTTGTAACTTGTCAGCTATCATTTTCATTGCCTATCTCTTCGGGTATCTTCTTTTTTTTTTGCCTAACAACCAACCAGCCAGTAGCAACAACAATTCTCCGACTTAAAACCAAAGCATGTACAATGGTTGCTCTCCCACGCCCATAAAAGTCAAGGAAGATCATCGGCCCAACCTTTCCAAGTGTGTCAGGGTTAGCTTCCAGTCTAGCCAGATGTTGGCTATTTGGATTTGTTTTAGTCATAATCTGAAACCTTTTAAAGGTTAGGTTAGTAAGCGATAGACAAGTCGATCAAATGGATTAGGTTTGTTTACAAGTCTATTCTATTAAGTTAATTATTTAGGGAGCTTGTTTGGAAAACTAGCTAGGTAACGTTCCTAATTCTATATAATAAAATCTCTTCTGATCTCTTCTCTCTTCTTCTTCTTTCTCTCATCTGATCGTTTTTTTCTTCTTTTCGGTACTTTTGGCTTTCGCTGCGCTGCAGTCGGGTATAAATTGACTGATGCCCTTTGAAATCTTTTCCAGATGATAGATTTTTCTTCTTCTCAAATCGATGACTCAGATTTTGTTCGACTAGCACGTAGCAACCTAAACAGCTCTATCGTTCGTTTGCTTCATTCGCACGACGGTCAAGAGAGGAGGTGTCCTGTTTGGGGCTCCACACTCGCATTATATCCGAGATAGGTCGATTATACCGCATCTATCCAAATCGTTTCGGCAGCAGCCTTGAGAAGATATATTTAAAACATTCTGTTACAGCCTAGGCTATCAATGTATCATCAAACCCTTGCAGCCCTTTTACACACTTTATTGGGGTCGGTTGGCAGCCTTACCAGATGTGTCTGAATGGCTTTCTTTTTTAACTTTTTTAGTCCCTAGTGTATAATATACACATGCCACAGGGGATTGTAGGTGGTATCCCAAATGTAGAATATAATGTATGACTATTATAGCTTCTTTTATTTTTCTCATCTAATTCTGATGTAAGTATTCATTTGTACTTAGCTTACATTAACTTACGTTTATAAACGTAAGTTAATGTACAATTTCATCAAAATCTGTTTAGTGCTGTGTATATGTAATCTGTTCCGTTTGCGAGAGAGAGATAAATATCAATCATATGTTGCGTTACATTCATTTCTTCATCATTTTATAGGTACAACTGTGGCTCCTAAGGTTTTAACTGAAACACGAATAAAAATATATTTAAAAAAATGATTTCACTATAAATCAAACGAATATGTACCTACTAATCTTACCAAGAATTGTGGTAATTCTCAACTCAATATTGGTGTCAAGTCCGTAACAAACGCAAAGTGTAGTCACCCTAGCTTCTGTTGGGCTGTGCCTGCGACCACATTCTAGTGAATTTTGAGGAAAACTACGCCCATAAAAGTCGTTTGAAGTAGTTTAGTATTGCGATACAAAGGTGCATCTTCATTTTAATACCATATACGAGTAACTTGATAGCTTCTTAAAGTTTGAGTGGGTGTTTCAAAACGGGCTGGCTGGCTTCAGATCTTAAACCGTTATAGCCAGGAATTACTGTTGTGATGGACTCGTTTACTAGTTCTAAGGTTTGGTACAGACGGCTACACATCAAGCTACACATTTCCAGTTTACGCTGACCTCGCATTGCACGGAAATCCTATACAATGCGAGACCAGCTTAAACTGGAAATGTATAGCTTGATGTGTAGCCGTGTGTACCTATACTAAAATAAATAATTTGACGGTACGATTGGCGCAGTGATGCTGTGTGTCGCGGGTTCGATTCCCGTATGGCTTACAGTTAGTTGTTCCTGGTCTGGCAGTTTGTATACGAGTATATCGTGAGTTAAAATTTTTGTAATCCACGATTCAGGAAAAAATCCCAGTGTGGGCCAACGTTATTTAAGATAAAAAAGGTTTTGCAATTGATCACTGGAAGTATTGATGATGATAGTATTGTCAAAATGGTTTTAAATTACTTATGATAAAAATCTATGTTTATGCGTTCAGTTCGGTACCTTCCACCCCCTAAGGCATCCAGCTACTAGTTAAGGCAATATTACTTTTGTCCAACCTTGACATTAAGTGTCTACCTCTCTATAAGTAAATAGGTACTTTACTATGAACGCTTAGTCACTCATGACGCCTGCAACTTGCATCAACGTCACAAAGAGACAGAAGCCATCAGTTCCGGTAGACTTACAGTATTTCAGAAATGCTCATAAAATCTAGAACACATGGTTTCCATAGAATTTATTGTTCAATCGCTCTTCACGATTATCCTGTTCAGACTATTTAACAATACACTGCCACTATGTTCCTTATTTGTTAGAAAATAGGTTTTAAAGTGGCTTTGCAGTTTATTAGACGCATTTGGCGTTCCCAAGTTCAGGACAGGAAAATATCGAGCAAAACAGATATACCTACACATTTAAATTTAAACAAATATTGCTTCGAGCTCGAACAGGAACTCATATGGTAATGAATTTAAATTGTTATGCCCTCCAATCGTCTATACAAACTTACTTGGTATAAGTTTATTGGCCAACCACACGACTTACGGCCCGTATCAATACAATTAAACATAGCAATAAATATGTACATATGTCTCGGCGCCTGATCTGTCTTATCTAATGCACATTGCATTTAGTTTTAGTGTGGTTGCGCCACGCTTGCTCCAGCTGCCACAGAAATAACGTAGAATATCGGTCACACAGACGCGAGCGCAGAATGAACGCATCCAATTAATTGCCGGACGGCGCTCCACTATCGTGGTGGACGTGTCGCGCGCGGACGCTTCCGCTACAACATTTAAAATTAAAAAATAAATAAAAAGCGCGCGAACTTTACAACTGTCAGTGTCATAATTCCCGCCTAAAAAATTTTCATATTTTTTTTTAGAAAAACTCTTTAGTGCTGTGACAAAATATTTTGAAAAATACAGTGATGTCTCACAAAAAATAAGAGGAGCAAAAAAATAGTCGGCTATCAAACAAAGGTCAAATATGCGTTCGTTGTGTATAATTAGGAAAATAATGATAAGCGATCGCGGTCGAGTGCAAATGTCGTCGATATCGTACGCGCGCTCTACACTGCTATGGAGACGTCAAAGCTTAGTTTCGCGGAATCCCGCGTGTTGATTCATACACCGGTTATCGTGCAGCGGCGGTAAAATGTGTGAACTAGCAAGTTGGATTCCGAACGCAGTCGCGGACACACTGCGCTCCGAGACAGCGCAGCCGATTATCGAATGGCTCACGACGATCCGGCTTGCGATCGAGGAGTACGACCCGCTTATCACGGTCACACCACCCGAACCAGAGCCAGACACTCCTGACAGCAAGTTCGACGAGATATTGTCGCAGCTCGGCAAGGAAATCTACAAGCTCGATGAGTACCAACGCCACCTGGCGCCATCAGAGAAAGAAGTGTCCCTCAGCATTCTCAACATATTCGACGAGTGTTTGGAACGCATGACCGAAGAAAAACAAACAAAACAAAGTGAGAGTGAATGTGAATCGACCCTATCGGACGTCTCTTTCGTGACGAGTACCCCGTCTAGTGTCAAAGTGAACAATAACGTAAACACGATCTTCGATAAGGGTATCGGCACACCGATACCTCCGCGGCGGGCTCGGTTAAAATCAATGTGCGACAATTCCATTTCAGATATGGAATCGAATAACCACGAGAGTGAATCGTCGAGTGATTCAGAGAGCACGTGCTGGAGTTACAAAGAGTGTAGTACTGACGACAACGAAGCTAACCCTTACGCCGCGGTGTGGGCCCACTCCTCGGGCTTTCACAATTCCGACGAAATAATTCGTCGTGTTTTATCGCAGCACCACGCTACAGTATCGCGTCTTTCGTTCGACACAGCGAGCGATTTTATACCTGCTCGGTATTCAGTGTACTCGCTGCACGAGGTGGGAGAATGTAAGGACAGGTGTGTTGACAGTGGCTCAGTAGCAATGACGCCCGACAAGCCGGCGGACGACGGCTACGAGCCGGTGCGGGACGCGATTACCGACGAGAATATATACGAGGAGATCGAATATGGATATAGTTACACCGACGAGGGGTGTTCTTGCGGTGGAAGTGTTGAAGTGGAAAGTTGTTCAATCAGTGCCAGTTCCGAGGGTGTCGGTCGAGACAGTCCCTTGTACGCGAACCTGAGAGACCACGACGCATACGCGATACCTCCGGATGTTATTTATTGGAAGAACCTACTACTGGATCCGTTCTTTAACGACGACGAGGAGGACGAAGTAAGTGTTTATTCATTACATGTTAATACGCTTTGATAGTCTTGTAGATATGCTTTCCTAGGGTGTGAATAGGCCCTGCTCGAGTGTTTCTTTTGAGCTTTATTAAGAACGTAAATTAAGGCTGTGTTGTTTTAAAATAAGGTCAATTTCGGATAAAGGTGCAGCACATGCACTTGATAAATTCCAGATAACTTCCTTTATTAATCCCAGGTTTCTTTAACACTTCGCCATTTCCGTTCGTCCGCGACAACCCTTAAGAAAATCAAGTTTGTTTGCGTTCTGTGATTTAATCAGTACACAGGTGGATGCTGCCCATCCTGTCGGATATAATCCCTTTTTCTCTGCTCACGATCCATCACCAAGGGTAGGGTGAACTATTTTTAGAGCACAGATCATAATATTATGATAAAAGAAATAAACAAGGTATTAAACTGGCTGTTGCCTGCGGTTATACTCGTTTCCTGAAGGAATTGTTCCATTTACCGATATAAAAATAGTCTACGTATTAATTCAAAATTTGATGTATGTTTTGGCCAAGTTTTTTACAAATCCGTCGAGGCATTTTGCAGTTAAATTTCAAATATAATGCGGGAAGGTCCTGAAAAGATCTGGAAAAAGTATTGTCCCTTGCCAATATAAACTTCCCTAAGGAAAGTAACAATGATCTCATCAATGCAAATCAATGCTTACTATAATTATTCTCTCCAAGCCTATCTGAAGCACTATTTATAACAACAACTCTTTCAATACAAACATAAATCGTATGAAGTAATGTGCAATATTTATGATTGAAGACTGACAGCTAAATATATACAATAAAAACACAACATTTCTTGTTGTTGCCTCAGATACTCGTATAAAAAATAAACAAGAAATAGTTATACGTCTTGGAATAAATATAACAGCAATATAAAATGGTAGTTAACATGGTTTTACTTTTGATGTTTCCTGAAATCGGAAACTAACCAACGTATATTTTGCAAGCCATTTTTACTTTTGTTACTCAATCCCTTCAAATAATAAGATTGGATTTAAGAGAAGAATAAGAACGTAATAAGAAATTCAAGGAACGCTTTTTGAAGAACTTTATTGATATTCATAGTAAAGCAATAGAAGACGACAATGATGATTTAAAAGAGTTATTAAATACTGTAGAGCGTTTAAAGAACACTGAAATGTGGCAAGACAAGAATATTTTTCTACCTACAAGAATTATTTTTTTAAACCTATTAAAATGCAGTGTATTCTTAAAACAGACAGTGTCATCTTAATGATGATTTAAAAGAGTTTATAAACGCTATTGAGCGTTATAAAGTATTCGAAACTGTGTCAAGAAAACATCGTAGAAAATTGAATGATCCGTAAAGTTTTACACAAATGAACCGTTTTATTTGTCTGTTGGTCAGTTTTATAGTCCACAATAGATGGGCTTCCTCATCAATGAAAATCCGTTTATTTATATAACTATCTCGAACAGCCGATAAAAGCCAGGATGTGGAAGAAAGATCATGGGAAGTCTTGATATGTCGACATACCTTGAATTCTGATTAAGAAATAATTTATTGTCGAGGAACAAACATTTATAAAAGGACAAAAAGTGGTTGTTAAAGAAGAGTCAAGTATATTTCGAAGACGCTAAAGTTGAATTTTATAATGTTGGAAGAACGGAAGCAGTTTCTCCTTGCTTGAGTAATGTTTAAATTAGATATATCGGAATCGGATAGTGAATTTATTGATCACCGCTATTCGGTATTTAGATGTGATCGTAATCGTGTACTCACCAATAAAAAGGATGGCGGCGGTGTCCTGATAGCTGTCTAGCTGGGTCATTATCAGGAGACTCATTATTTGGTTGACTTCGGTGGCAATTTTTTTTTTTAAATTTATGGCATGTTATCATGAAATATCAAATCTAGAGTTAATTTGAAACATATTAGTAGTAGAGGGAATCGTATAGACCGAAGGATATGAAGGGATTTTTTTTTTTTAAATTGGTGTCCACCGAAATCAATATTCTTATCACCGAAATCAAATATATCAAATAATTTATTTTTCAAATACTGTTGTTTTATAAATTGTTATATTAACTGCCTAAGTTTTACTATGAAAATATGGTCTGTAAGAAATTGCAGGTAAATTTCACAGTAAAACATTTTATTTTATCAAGACATGTCCCATTTATTATTTAAAGGAAAATTTACAAAAATCAACTTTAAAAGGAAGCTATTTATTTTACATTAAATGTAATTAAAATTAGTAGGTAGTCTAAAACTAACATTACTTAATAGGAACTTGAAAAAAAAAATTCCAGCTTAATCACAGACAATTTATTTATTAATACAAAATTACTACAAAAATCACTTTTCAGTCACAAATCAGCCTTTCTAACAACAACAGCAATTATAGAATTGCAGCAATTGTACGAGATTAGGATGGCTCTGAAACAGCTTAAAAACAACAAGGCGCCGGGTGATGACGGAATTACGGCCGAACTTCTGAAGGCGGGTGGCAAACCGGTCCTTAAGGCCCTACAGAAGCTGTTTGATTCCGTCATACTCGAGAGGAAAATGCCACAGGCTTGGTGCAGGGGTGTGGTGGTGCTCTTCTTCAAAAAGGGTGACAATGCCCGGTTAAAGAACTATAGGCCCATCTCACTTCTAAGCCATGTCTACAAGTTGTTTTCAAGAGTCATCACGAATCGTCTCGCACGCAGGTTCGACGATTTCCAGCCTCCCGAACAAGCCGGATTCCGAAAAGGCTTCAGTACCGTGGACCACATACATACGCTGCGGCAGGTTATACAGAAGACCGAAGAGTATAACCTGCCTCTCTGTTTAGCGTTTGTGGACTACGAGAAAGCCTTCGATTCGATCGAGACTTGGGCTGTGCTGCAGTCTCTCCAACGGTGCCAAATCGACTACCGGTACATCGAGGTGTTGAAGTGTTTGTACAAAAACGCCACCATGTCAGTCTGACTTCAGGACCAGACCTCGGAACCTATCCTTCTGCAGCGCGGTGTGAGACAGGGAGACGTCATATCTCCGAAACTGTTTACCGCTGCATTGGAGGATATCTTCAAGGTTCTGGATTGGAGAGGACTTGGCATCAACGTCAACGGCGAGTACATCACTCACCTTCGGTTTGCCGACGATATAGTGGTCATGGCTGAGACCATGGAAGACCTGAGTACAATGCTCGATGACCTCAGTAGAGCTTCCGAAAGAGTGGGTCTTAAAATGAACATGGACAAAACCAAGGTTATGCTGAATGTTCATGTAACACCCACTCCTATCAAGATCGGAGACTCTACGCTTGAAGTTGTGGACGATTATGTCTACCTGGGACAAACGGTCCAGTTGGGTAGATCTAACTTCGAGAAAGAGGTCAACCGTCGAATCCGACTCAGCTGGGCAGCGTTCGGGAAGTTGCGCGGTATCTTCTCGTCCAACTTACCCCAGTGTCTCAAGACGAAAGTCTATGACCAGTGTGTGTTGCCACTTGCCAGTGATTACATACGGGACCGAAACGTGGTCGCTCACAATGGGCCTCATCAGAAAGCTCAAAGTCACCCAAAGGGCAATGGAGAGGGCTATGCTCGGAGTTTCCTTGCGTGATCGAATCAGAAATGAGGACATCCGCATGAGAACCAAGGTTACCGACGTAGCCCGAAGAATCGCCAGACTTTAATTGCAATGGGCAGGGCACATTGCTCGCAGAACGGAAGGCCGATGGGGCCGAAAAGTTCTGGAATGGCGACCGCGAACCGGAAGACGTTGTGTTGGAAGGCCTCCCACTAGGTGGACCGATGACCTGGTCAAGGTTGCAGGAACCCGCTGGATGAGAGACGCACGGGACCGGTCAATGTGGCGACGCCTGGGGGAGGCCTATGTCCAGCAGTGGACGTCTTTTGGCTGAAATGATGAATGATGATGATGAAATAAAAATAATATATATAATTTTTAATATTTATTTTTTCTCCTTGTGCACTGCAAAAAGCACTGGATCACTCTTGATGCGAGCTTTCCGACGTCGTTCAGCCAATCTCTTTTTAACCAACCGATCTTCTTTTGAATCTGCCATAATCACAGTTCTGAAACAAGATGAGAGGTGATGAGAAAGCTAAATAAACGATCTTAAAATGTAAATAAATAGCTACTGATTGATTTCGGTGGTTTTAAAATTGATTTCGGTGCACCTATTTCCACCGAAAACACCGAAATCAGTGCCACTGAAATCAAAATAATTGACAAAATCCTAGATATTTTCAAAAGTAACCCGAATTTTTAATATTAATCTCTTTTGTTAAAATCGAATACGTAAAAGACATGCTTTTATTATAATTATAAATTATTCATTCAAATAGTTGTGGATAAAAGGGATTCACCGAAATCAATTTTAAAGGTATACCAAGCCACCGAAAACGATTACGTACCTCAATAAAAGAGTGACACGGAGACGCACAGGCGTGTTATCCTTACCACCGATGCGGCACGACTGACAGTTTGTATTACTCTAACAAATATTCTCGCAGCCACTAGAATACGGGTTATATGAACCGATCAGTGCGCGCCACTGATATCAACTCTAAACGTTGGACGTGAAGACAACCAGTTGTAACTTGTCTACTAAGGCCTATTATGGCGTAGAAATATTATAAATTGAGTTAATATCTATCTAGGTGTTTATGAATACATGAAAAATAGCGACATGTATTGCAGAAAAAAAGATAAAAAATAATTTCCGCCGCAATACGGGGCCGGACGCGGCACCGAGGTCAATATTTTAGAGGTTTTTATTTTTTTAAACTAAATTATATTTAATTTATATAAAAAACAACACAGGCCCCTCCTAATATTTTGATATAACCTATTATAGAAAAAAAATATCAAGTTGTTAGTTATCCATTTTGTACTGGATTTCGACCCGGACACGCATTTTTAAGCCTTCTGAGAATGACCGCTCTAAAGAACTGAAACCAACCTGTATGTCTCTCTCGCCTCCGTTAGCGTTACCCGAGCATGTCATAGTAAAAATTATCTCCAACAATGATAAATATCATTTAATAAGTGCCGTCTACATACCTCCAGCCGCTACTGATGATACATACTTAAGTTTTCTTGATTCGTTGTCCATTTTGTGTGATCAGCCCTGCATTGATAATATTATTTTAGTGGGTGACTTCAACTTACCTTTAATTAACTGGGAAAAAAAAATATCATGCATGGAATTTGCTACAAATAATAAACTCACAAACATTAGTCGCAATTTATTAAACTTCTGCTCACAACATGGTCTGAAACAGTATAACCACTTATTCAATTCTGTCGGTCGCATCTTAGACTTATTCTTTTGTAACTCCCATACCGTAACGTTTACCCCCGATACTACTCTTTTGCCCATTGACATCTACCATCCTGCTTTCTATGTACATACTTCTTTCACCTGCCCTGCACAAATTTCTAAATGCACTACTCACAAACTAAATTATCATAAAGCTAAATATACAGAAATAAATACTGATATGCGTAACGTTGATTGGAACTTCATACTTGATAATTTAACACCTGAAGAAACAGTATCTAAATTCTATGAAAAAATTTATGAAATTATAAGATTACACACTCCTTTTTGTAAACTTAAAAATGTTAACTACCCAAATTGGTTTTCCAAATCCCTTATAGCTATTTTTAAAAGTAAATCTCGTGCCTGGGTTAGGTGGAAGAAATTTGGCAATTTAAAAGACTATGAGGTATTTTCCATCAACAGAACTAAATTCAAAAAAGTAGCTGACAGATGCTACAATAGCTATATCAGTGCTGTCGAGGATAGTGTTGCTACCAATATTAAGACCTTTTGGACATATGTTGCCAGTCGCAAAACTACAAATAAAATCCCATCAACGGTTCACTTCAATCAACTCTCATCTAATGACCCTATCTCTTCATGTAACTTATTTGCTACATTCTTCCGTTCCGTATATGAGCCTTCATCTTTCGACTGCAACTCTTGGAAACCTCCCACCAACAGTGCTGATAATGATGTCAACTTGTCTAAGCTGCATCTTTCTCTTGATGCTATACGTAGAGAATTAAAATCACTCGATTCATCTAAGGGTCCGGGTCCGGATGGGATTCCCTCAGTTTTTCTAAAGAATACGAGTGATACAATTTGCTATCCCTTATTTATTGTTTTTAATAAATGTTTGTCTTTTGGTGTCTTTCCAGATATCTGGAAACAAGCAAATATCGTGCCGGTTCACAAAAGTGGATCCAAGCATGATGTAGTGAATTATCGACCTATCTCCATACTATCGGCTTTTTCCAAGCTCTTCGAGAGGCTTGTACATAATGAGGTATATCCAGTTGTTCACAATGTACTAATAAATGAACAGCATGGTTTTGTCAAGGGCAGATCATGTATTAGTAATCTCCTTATTTTCACATCACATCTCTTTGAAAGTATCGACGATAGACAGCAAATTGATGCGGTTTATACTGATTTTCAGAAAGCCTTCGATAAAATCGATCATGAGCTGTTGCTGAGTAAGATTGCTTATAACGGAATCAGAGGCGACCTTTTGCGGTGGTTTGTTTCTTACATAACTAACAGAACTCAGAAGGTGGTGATTGATGGCTTCGAGTCCAGCTCTATTCAGGTCACGTCTGGTGTCCCTCAGGGTTCCATTCTGGGACCATTATTATTTATTCTATTCATTAATGACATTAATATCTGTTTTCAGCATTCTAAATTTCTTCTTTATGCAGATGATTTAAAAGTTTATAAAAGAATATCAAATAAACAAGATTGTATTGATTTCCAGCAAGATCTGGACCGTTTCTCTGACTATTGTTCCTCTAACAAGCTTTATCTCAGTCTTCCAAAATGTCACGTTATAACATTTACCAAAAAGAAAAATAAAACTGAATTTAACTACTGCCTCGCTAGCACCTTAATAGATAAAGTTACTTCCCTCCGTGATCTTGGGGTTCAGCTGGATTCGAAGCTCCATCTAGATGTTCATATAGATACAATAGTTAGTAAGGCTTACCAAATGTTTGGTTTTGTAATGAGAGCGTCTAGGGAATTTCGTCGCCCCGCCACCTTTTTACATTTATACAAATCGTTAATTAGACCACAGTTAGAGTTTGCGGTTCCTATATGGAACCCTCTATATAAAAAATATAATGAAGCTTTGGAACTGGTACAGCGAAAGTACCTTCGTGCTGTAAACTATAGATGTTTTCGGAAAAAAGTCTCATACAGCTTACTACTTAGAAAATATGATGTCCTAACTTTGCAATCAAGACGAATGCTCCTCGATGCTATGACCCTGTTTAATGTTTGCCGCAATAAATTCGATTGTCCTGAATTAGTAAGGAATCTATGTTATCTTGTTCCTCGAACAGTACATGTACGTGAGGTGCGCACACGGCGCTTGTTTGCTACTAGCTGTTGTAAATCTAACGCTGGCTCGCGCTCACCTCTTCATCGCTTGGTTGAGAATTACAACAACGAGTTTAGTTTAATCGACATACTTTACCTCAGTAAAAACGTATTCAGGAAGCAAATCCATGCAACTCTTAAGGATCGACAGTAGACCATTGAGATTTAATGTTATACATATACCTATTTATGTGAAAGGTGTAATATCATTATCACTTATTAATATATATATAATTATCACTTATTTTGTTACTGTTACTTTAGTTTATATCTGTTATTTTAGTTTATATAACTGTTATTTTAGTTTTTAGAAGGATTATTTTAGTCCATACCTACGAATAAAACTGTTATTTTAGTTATAATCTTACAATTAATGTCTCTCTAGCTATAAATTTTTTAAAGTAATCTGTGGAAAACGTAGTGGGTAGCATATTTATCATATTGTAGTACTTAAGCCTTATCATTAACCTGTAATATGTTACTGTTTGTTTTTCCTTAAGAAATAAATAAATAAATAAATAAATAAATAAATTAAAATGAGTGTAAAATTAAACAATGATTTTGATAAACATTAACATACAAGAGCTTGACTCAGTCATTGTACTGTAAAAGACAATATTCGTCAGTTTGAGGACGTAACTACAGTCATAATTGAAGTTGATAGAACAAGTAGGATAAAATTATGTAAACAATGCGTCACGCGTACTAATTAATTATTTTCTTTTAATTTCTATTTAACTATAATGACTAAGGCATCATAATGTTGTTTAATAAGTAATGAATACTAGTTACAATAACGACATAAAACTGGAATTTTAATATTGGATTGGAAAATCCGGAAATGTTAAACAAAATACTTTATAATCTACGGAGTATTTGAAATCTAATGCAAATCATAACGGGCTGTAAGGAAGGTATCTAAAGACCAACAATCTCTTTACTATGTCCTTAAACAGCTATATAAATATGTGTGGAATCCCTCCCACCTCAAGTTCTGTCAACTAGATCCAAAGGCACGATTAACTAAAAATGTAGAACCACTTCTAAAATAAGCATGCTGTACATTGCAAAAATGGTAATACAACCAAGTTTCGCATAAGATACGATGCGAAGGATTAAAGATATTTAAGTATCCAGACCAAAGACCATACTAGTAGAAATCTGAATAATAAATTAACAGAAGACGATGAAGATATATCAAGTGCTATAGTACCCAAGGAGAAATTCCAAGCGTACTAAACAAAACGCATAGTTTTATCATAACATAGACAGGCTGGTCGTTTTCTAGTGAATCATGAAATAACATTGGAGCGTATTATGATTAAATTCTTTGATTGCGAAGCAATTATAATGCGTATGAATATTTACGTGGGCTGAATGACCATAAAGATACCTGTCATTGCATTTATCATGATGTTAAAGCATTTAAATATAATTTAAAAGCATGTATCTACCAGATATAATTTCTTCGTCTTATTTTTCTTGATGCATTTAATAGGCAATCTCAGGATAATCCTACTTGAGTCTACAGTACGACCACTAACTTGTGTGTGCAGTTCAAAATGGTGCTGCTTGTAAAAAAACGCATCGATAATTATGTCAAACTTGGTACTTATTTTTAGTTCTGTGTTTTCCTGACCGCACAGATAAGTTACTTGAAGTTTACTAGAATGCTATGTGGCTTGAATGAAATTGTTAGGAGAGTGGTGTTGGTAAACATATTTGTAAAATTGTTTTGTGAAGAATCAGTGAAGAAAAAAGATGGCGGCGCACATTCTTATTTTAAAAACGTCCTTCGTATTGTTTTGTTTTCAATGTCTTTTGATACCGAGTCTATGGATCGCAATGTTGACGTAAGAAACTCCATGCTAATTCTAGCCTCCTTGGTCTCACTTACGCTATGATGAATAGCGTGGGCTCCATTCATCTTGATCCAAAGTGCTCTTGAATAGATTAATAAACGTCTCTTGCAAGGCCGTGGACCAACGGATGTGGCTCTTACGCACTGTTACTGTGAACATTGATGTTAAATGATCTGTGAGATTCTGTTTACTGCGTCTTGAGTTCTTAATGTTTCCTTTAGTTATGATTGTAGATCTTAGGACCAACAGATTTGTAATATTTAACTATGGTTTATGGCCCAATATACTAAGTTAAAATGAGATAAGCGACAGACGGCTGTTTCTTTTAATGCCATCTGTCTTATCATATTTTTGCCAAATAAACTGTGTATCATTTGCGTAGCTTCTGATAAAAATTCGCTTTAAATTGAACTCAAAGATACCAGTTTAGCATTTAAAGCGATAAGAGGTTGTTATTTCAACATACGAAAATGCAAATAGCATGACGTTTATACAAATCCAATTTAAATTGCTCGTAATTTTTCAGTCATTTAGTAGGTATTAAACGCCTCATTTACGCGAATAATTACGGAATGTAAAATACTTAACACGACTTATGTCTTTTAAAAATACTGGCAAATTAAGATTTGTAATGACAACATATTCTTCTAATAACATCATTAACTGGCCTCAGTAATGTTAAGCAAAAAATGGCATAAGCGACATAGTTTTGCTTAAGTATCTTTTCCACGAAGGACCATATTTCTGAGAGAGGTATTATCAAGCCATTAAGAAAGTGTTATGTGTTTAAAGAATTTTGGCAACTAAGCTGTTAATAATTGTGTTACCTGGCTTGGAGATAAGCCAAAATAAACGACATTTTTATTGTCGTTTAAGAGTAATAGTCCTCCTCGCTTATTTGAACACGATAGCCAATTTTAGCGGGACTGTTAGTGTATACCTAAGTGTGTTTAGTGTTATCACAGGAACGCCCTAATCGTACCCACTTTAGCACCAAAGTACCTCGTTGAATTACTCTTGATTATGACCATGAAAGGCATTCCCAGTGTATTTCTCCTTTCTGTCTTTATTTTATTAACTGAACCCTTCAGAGCTCAGTTTTGCCGCGATGTTCAGAAGTTATAATTAAACCAGCCTGCCTGTCATGATGTCATATCCTAAGACCGTCATACTGTCATGTAGTACCATTGTGGACTTTTACGGAGCTATTGTTTTAACCGACTTGCTCAGTGAAGCATTCTTATTGAATTTAATGTTTGTTGTTTGACTTCAATTTGATTGTACATAAAAAGGGCTGAGTTGTTGTAAGTTTGCGTGTGTTTGAAATTGAATTGATGATTTTAAAAAGGTATTTTAGCGTACAATTCAACCTAAAAGAAATCTATAAGTCAAACGACACAATTCCGTTAAAAAGTCCTAATTGTATTAGTTAAGCACTTACCCTATTGCCTCATAGTACATAAACAATACAAATTGTATGCGTATATTTATTTTCTGTGGCAAGAAACTCCTTTATCTGATGCTAAGTATATTGCGACAATTCTAAAAAAGTAACTCAATTGTTGCAATAAAACGACGTTACTATAAAATCAGCTTTTTGACCAGCGCACCACCGAGATGCAACTTAATATCCCATTCAACACCCAATACCTACAAATTTTAGGACAAAAGACCATGCAATTTAATCTGCTAATTTCCACATGAACAACCAAACCAGCTGCTTTCTGCATATTCTTCCGCTTCTCCGAGCAAAATGGGTTACAGAGCATATGGGCTAGTGGTACAGTCTACAGCACTCATGTCTACATGAAGCAACTTTTAAGAATGACATGTAACTTCCATAAATGCTTTTTTCATTAAATAGTCACTCAAGGAAGTTTAATGAACTGAGAGGGTTGTATTGGTGATTTTAATAATTAACTATTACACAGTAAAGTCACATTTGTTACGATCGTGAATCCTATTTTATTTAACACTAGCTGATTATTCCTCGAGAACCACTCTATCCATTGGTGAAAACAACATGAAAATTAGTGCAGCAGTTTTTGTAGTGATACAACCTGAGACTGACCTGCAAATTGCAAAAAAACCTAAGAAAATTTGAATTTCTCGGGCTACCCTGAAGGATTCACATTAATAGAGTAGTGCTTTTCGGTTTCGTTCAGGGTATTTTTACACTCATTACATACATATTAGTGCCCATGATAGTACTCAGTTCAGTGCATATTCGTATCTAAACCAAACATCGTTGCCAGTTGCACGTGGCATTAATATCGGGCCGGGAGTTTATTTACCTCTCGTATGTAGTTATAGGTATGTTTGTCTGTTTGTATGTATTGATAAAACCTTTGAACTAGAACGTAGAAATGTACTGTAGTAGAGACAATTAGTTTTATAGTATTACTCAATAATCTAATTATGTACCTAATTAGTTGGATTGAAATTAGAAGGCTAAGAGAAGAAATATAGACGGGTAATTATATAACTTGCCCTGAACAAAATCACTACCCTTCCTTTCGGCTTCGCCATAGTCGGGTAAAAAGCATTTTATTTTAAAATCAATAATATTGGGTGCGATGGTACCTATCTCATTTAAATACAGAGTACAGACACTAGCACATCAAACTTTATAAAGTTCAAGGTTGATTAGGAAAATTCGACAGTTTTGGGTATGTTGAGGTGCTGGCATCCGTACCTACATGTTCTATGAAAAAATCGTTTTAGATGTTCCTTCACATTTTGATTAAAAGTCTGTTAGCAATGGGGTGATTTTGTGCACACCACCTACTTTAGCAAAATTTGTCGCTTAGCACCTAAATAACTTAATCAGGAACTTATCTCGTTAGGGTAAAGTGCCACTCTAAAACCTGAAGGCCATTTTGAAGTGTAACCTAACCAGTTTAAATTAGCTACCTGAAGTTATTTAGTGTTTTTAATGTATGTTGGGGTGCAGATTTAATTAAAATAAGGCACTATAAAACAGACCCAGACACTGATTTTTAAGACATTTTGTTTGTAAGGACCAACATTTCTGATTTGAAAAGAAGTTCCTTACTCTGGTAAGGAACTTATTTTTTGAAGTAAAAGGTTATTTCTTCAACACGCTGTAATGAGTTAGTTTTTTTTTATTTTTTTGGTTATTGTCTAAAAAACTTATTCTATTACAATTATGTTTAAGCCACACATCGAAAGCCTCTCAGGGCTTATCTGAGTGCTGGCGAGCCGTTCGTTTAAACTTTAACAAAATTATTATACTATACTAAATACATAAATATCAACAATATACATTATACATTCAACAACTTATTTTTAAATGAAGGTGAAATGTTATAGGTAAGTAGTAGGTAGATACATTCATGTGTTTTTTTTTTTTTTAGGAGAAGTTTTGTGTAAGGAAACGCTTTGATTTATATTTATAACTTTTCGAACTTGTTTTGTATAACGTTAGCAAGTCTTCCGGAAGTTTATTGTTAAGTTAATATAGGCACAGAATTTTAATGAGTAACAACATTTTGTCATAAGTGGTAAAAGTGTAAAACCATTCATGGGACCATGGATGGTTCTATCTTAATAATCTAATCGCTGAATCAAATTTTTGTTATTAATTTCGCTTGGTATTTTTTGGGTACTTATTTTGTAACAATTCACTTCAAAGTAACTGTTGCCTGCGACCTTCGTCCGCGTGAAATTATTATAAAAATATTATTAGGTACCCTATTTAATTTTGATAACAATTTCAAGGGTTTTTTTGCACGGAATCCTACTTCTTTTTCTAAAAGCCAAAGAGCCTTATTAAATATGCCATTAAAACTCCCGTCAAAGTTGGTTCAGCTGTTTCGGAGATTAGCATGAACAAATAGACCGAGAGTTAATTTGTGCATTCAATCATTAATGTTATTTATTTGCATTTATATCTAGCTATAACAAAGCGTACAGTAAAACTTGAGAACGGCTGTCCTTGTTGATTTGGAGAAGTATGTCCATTCACGTTCTCAAAAACTGCTGAACCAATTTCTTGCATTATCTACATTATTAACTCTTGATCTCGACACGACTGTCCCAATAATGGAGATTTTTTTTACTACATGCTAATTGTGTTCTAAAATACTGAGAAACTGAGAAGGTATACTATTTCAAAACAAAATAAAAGAGCTCATAATACCCCGATTTATATTCTCTGAAGCGATAAAGGTGTTCCTAATAACCTTGTAACCCACATTACGCCACATTTAAGTCCAATATAATAGGGTGGGAAAACCCTATTGCTACTAACCGCCATCATCATCATCATCATCATCAGCCTATAATGTTCCCACTGCAGGGACTCAGGCCTCCTCTCTAGGAGAGGGACCATGGATGGTTCTATCTTACTAACCGCCATATAAGGCAGAAATTCAAACACTGGGCTGCTACTGAGAAAAAAACCTAAAGAAATAACTAAATCCCTAATCATTGGAACTAATTTTACCTGATGCTTTCTTAGAAACTTATCGCTTCCTCATTAGCGATTTCCTATAAGTTATTAGTTCAGGTAGCTGTACTTAGATGCGGTTAATTACTTGGATTGTCTGTTAATTCGTTTATTACGGAAGATTACTAATGGGCCCAATTAAATTATTTAATAAGTTTTACCTACCTGGCCTAATCTGGCTTTTAAGATCAGTTTAAGTTATAATAAGTTTATAATTAAGTTTTGAAATGATAAGTTTAAGTAGTGATTTAGAATAATAATAATATACACATTACTTATGATATAATTATTAGAAATTAATTATAATTTGCGTTGATCTAAGACTTGAACTAAAGTTACATAGCCTTTACGATTCAAAGTCATTACATAATATTAATATTTTGAAATTATTTGGATTATTCTAGATTTCTCCTTATTCGCTTGTTCTTTCCTGAAAATTTAGAATAGGCAGCCAATTACAGTTTTACTTTTCGGTATTCCCCTAAAAGCGACAACAAAACGTACTATTTCTCGCTCCACTTACGTCAACACATTGTCTTAGATTTGGACTGAATAATTGAATATCACAATTAGTATTTTATAGCTTTGATTTCGTAACAAATACATTTAAATCAATTATCATAAACCTTATTGACTAGTAGAGCGAGTATTGCAATGTTTTGCACGCGAACACTTGCTTAAGTGTTTGGGCAAAAAGTACTAAGCGCCAATGGACCAATAAACGTTAAAACTTTTGACATGCATTGGCGCTTAGGCAATCTAGATAGTCTAGTACCAAAATGTAGTGATTGAAAGTGAGGTAACCTTCGAAAGTAATCTATGTTTTATAAAATGGTTTTGTTTTATAATTCTTTTGTCTTGTACAATTACATTTGAAGGTTTTTTCGATATTTGATTTGTTCCGAGTTGGTAAAAATGAATAAGACCAGTGATGTGACGCAAGTTAGTTTTCTAGGTAATGCCAGATTTTACTCTAAGAAAAATTTAAACCAATAAACAGCTTTCAGAAGTTTCTTCTAATAATTTCTGCTTTTATATTTTTTTCTAAAAGACATACATCTCTTAACATTGCTCATGCGTATTGAAATATACTAAAATGTTGAGAGACCAAAATAATTAATTTCTCCATAATCTAAACAATCTATCGAAAGCGAAACTCAGTGACCCCCATCCAGAACATGTAGCATAGATCAAAGTCTACACGCAGTAATTAGCGGGGTCACAAAATGTCAATCACTCATCCAGACAGGACGGAATTTATGTCATGTCCGCGTTGAAAGTATTCAATTGATCTAAATATAGTGCACAACAGTACATAGACTTTTGATTTGAGATGCAAGACGAGGCTTTTTAAGGCCCTAAAATAAGTCTTACAACTGGATTCGAAAACGTTTAAGACATTTTTGACAACTCAAATAGAAATGTCAGACTTTTGACAGCAGTGACATATTTTAATTTCGCAGTTTAAAACCGCTAGTTATTAATAAGATTAAACTGTGGATTGTGTATAAAAAATATGTTCTTTATAGGTGGAAAACTTCAAACTTAGGTAAAGCAATGTAATAGTTAGCGATAATAAAGTTAGAAAGGACTATAAAGCGTACTCAAGTCGATACGTCACATTTTTGAAAGCTGTGTCATATACCTGTCATTATTTCGAGTCAAAAATGACATATTTATATGACAGCTTATAGGAGCTTCTAGGATTTTCCTAACCTGAAAGGACCTGAAAGGAAGAAGTGGTTGAGACATTGCAGTACCGTAATGGAAAGGATGACTGAAAAAATATACTACTTTCTTAGCCACGGTGTGGACCGCCAAATGTGAAAAAGCGTAAGTAAATCACTGGTCAATATATCTTTAAAAGTTGCACAAAAAATGTCTTGTTACGACTATTGTTATATGTTACGTAAAGTATCGAAATCATATGTTACGATTTCCGTGTGTCCTCTTAAGATTTCGTGACTGAAACTGCAATATAAATATTGACGTAAAACAATATAAAATAAGAATTAAATCTTATTTATTATATCTATTTTGGGAAGGGGTTTTTGATTGTTTTTGATTCTTTTTGCAGAGATTGGAAAACCGGAGCACTGGATAGGGATAAGTGGAAAGAGGGAAGGGAGGCCTTTGCCCTGCAGTGGGACACAAATGGCTGATAATAATAATAATAATATTATATCTATGAGTGTGTTTGGACACAATGTATTTGTTGTAATATTGTTCTGTTGTAATTTAAACATTTAGGCATAAGTCATAACACTCCCATTCCCGTTTTGATAATACTTATTGCTGTGGTGGAATATCAACTCTCGTTGCCTGGTGCCTGAGCCCACCATTGAAAAATCGACACAGCGCTTTTATTGACTTTTTAGTGAGGTGTTTTCTTCTTCATCTGAAATTGTGGTCATCATCATCGTTTGACCACCCAATACTGAGTATAGTTCTCTTCCAAATCTCGAAGGTGTTGTCTGGTCTTACTGAAAACTTTGCGATTCATCATCATCGTCCTGCCCTGTTCCCATTCTTTAAGGGGTCGGCGCTACAAGGTCCGTTCTTCTATTCTCCCCTGTTACAATCTAATGATGAGCAACAAATTCTCAGTAATTCTTATCTCTTTAGTAAATAAACAGTAAAACCAAGCCAGCGATACCATCTATGTCATTAATAAGTCAACAACTTACCTCATTACAAGCCTGTACCAGCAACTTGAACTCATTTACATTGTTGATTAGTTAGAGAAACTGTTCACAATCCAATGAGCAACTGTTGGCAAGAAAGAAAGAAAAAACGGAAAGAAAAAATGTACGTAATACACAAGTCGTTGGTCGATAAAGTAGCAGTTTGTTGCAATTCCTTGTAAACAATGTATTAACATAATTTATATGTATGAGCTGGTATTAGTGGAGTGCTTTAATTATTGGCTTATTGAAGTAAAGGAGCAACCCTAAAGCTGCAGTTCAAAGTGTTAACTTAACAAATATAAGTACATTCTTCAGATTCAGATATCGAATTATCGTCATAATCATGGTAAAATTATATCATCTACATATAATTATAATAGGGACTTAGTTGGTTTGATTACCCACCAATAACCATTGTGTCCGTTAAGTTTCTTTAGCGAACTTCATTTGACCGTAAAATCTTTTAGTTTTTTTTCTGTGGTCAAAACATTTGGTTGGTTGTTTATTTTATTTATTTATTTAACAATTTATGTACACACTAAATACAGAAAAGAAGAAAGGAACAGAAAATAGTACAAAGGTAATGCTTATTTCTAAAGAAATCTCTTCCAGCATACCTGCGAAAGGAGAATCTAAAAAAGAGATGTAGACATAGTGTGTAAAAGAAGAAGAGAAAATGGAATACGTAAAACATCAGAACTAATTAAAAATAATATACCATATATAAGAATAAACTAACGTACTTCTAAATACAAAGACAAAACATATAATAATAATAATAATAATAATATTCCACAACTATCACACAACGCCATCTAGTCCCAAGCTAAGCAGAGCTTGTGTTATGGGTACTAGACAACTGATAAACATACTTATATATTTCTAAATACATACATATTATAGATAAATTACACCCAGACACAGAACAAATGATCGTGCTCATCACACAAACATTTGTCCTGGGTGGGAATCGAACCCACGACCTCCGGCATAGCAGTTAGGGTCACTAACCACTAGACCAACAGGCCAGTCACATTATAACAATACTATAAATACAATAAGATAAATAATAATAAATAGTTATGCAACTATGACGAAATGGAAAGATAATGTTCTTTTACTCTTCCTTTGAAGATTGCAACAGTTTGGCAGTCCCTAATGTCAGGCGGAAGTGAATTCCACAGCCGCACGGCGTGTACAGTGAAGGAATAAGAGTAGAAGTCGGTAGAGTGTGGAGGGGATTTAAGGAGGTTCCTAAGATGCGACCTGCAAGGCGCATCAGAAGGACGGGAGTAGGAAAAACGCTCACGCAAATACGATGGCGTTTTAGGGTTGTGAAGGATATTAAATAGCAAACATAATATCCGAGAGTTCCTGCGAAGTCGAATTGGGAGCCACTTGAGTATTTTGCGAAAGTTAGAAACATGATCATACTTTTTAAGGTTAAAGACAAAACGAATACAAATATTTTGCAAGCGCTCAAGTTTATTTAAAAGCTCCTCGGTGGCATCCAAATAACAGGCATCGGCGTAGTCTATGATGGGTTGAATGAGAGTTTGCGCCAGGGAGATTTTGGTGTTCAAGGGAAGGAAGCTCTGGAGGCATTTCAATGAGTGGAACGTGTAGTGCACTTTGCGACTAACTTCAGCAACATGGGCAGTCCAAGATAAGTAGGAATCCATTGTCACCCCCAGGTTTTTAGCCTTAATTGCGTAATCAATCTGAACTCCATTCAGCCTGAGTGGAGACAGCGACGCAACATCGAGCCTATTCCGCATATACCTGCCGCCGATGATCAAGGCCTGAGATTTCCTAGGATTGATTTGCAGTCCAAAGGACCGCGACCACTCGCTAATCAAATCCAGATCCTTGTTCATGGCTGACACGGCGGCTTCCGCATCCTCCCTTAAGAAATGATGGTAAAGCTGCAAGTCGTCGGCATAGAGATGGAAGAAGGAAGAGATGACTCTGGTGACAGAGTTAATGAAAACAGAGAAAATAAGAGGAGAGAGAACCCCACCCTGAGGCACACCCGCGCTAAGAGGACACCAATCAGAGGAAGACTCATTAAGACATACACGCTGTGAGCGGCCATTGAGATAGGAGTCAAACCAACCAATAGAGGAAGAGGAGAAATTGAGAGATTTAAGGATACCCAGGAGGATGTCGAAATCAACAGAGTTAAAAGCGCTGCTAAAGTCTAGAAGTGCAAGTAAGGTAAGAGATTTGTGGTCCATAGCCCAGCGAATATCGTCAGTCACCTTTAAAAGAGCCGTTACAGTACTATGGCCAGGACGAAAACCAGATTGAAAAGGACTAAGAAGGTCATTCTTAGCAAGGAAGGCTGTAAGTTGCTGATGGACAATGTGCTCAAGAACTTTAGAGAGATAAGGGAGGATGGAAATTGGTCTAAAATCGGATGGTGCAACCGGATTCGAGATTTTAGGTAACGGGATGATATGGGCTTGTTTCCAGGCGTCAGGAAAAGTACAAGAATACAGGGAGTAATTAAAAATGTGAGTCAAAACGGGAAGTAAAGTGGGAAGGATAGGAGAAATCATTCTTGAGCAAAGGTTGTCATTACCAGCAGCAGAAGAGGAGATAGCAGAAATAGATTTTTAGACCTCACTCTCACTCACAGGACTTAATTCAAAGGAAGTACATTGCGGCAAAGGCAAACAGGAAAGTTTATTTAAAGTAACAGACTTGACGTGCGGATCCAACGTAACAGGGGGGAGTGAGAAATGTTTGTTAAGAGCACACACGTCAGTGTCGCCACCAGAAACAACTGGAGACTTGCCAATGCCGACAGATTTTAAAAACCTCCAAACTTCAGAAGAGTTGCGGTTGTCGAGCGATTTGTGGAAGTAGCGTTTCTTAGCATCCCTACACATACGACTGCAGCGATTACGCAACATTTTGTACGCTGATTGATTGCGTTCGGAAGGAGAGCGTTTTAACCTTCTCTTGGCTTTATCTCTACTTGCCATCGCGTCCTTAATGGCAGGAGTAAGCCAGGGAGCTGGAACATATTTAACCTTCACTCGACGCGTAGGGGCATGACAATCGTATAAACTAAGTATTTTGCTGTTTAAAATACGAACCATTTCGTTGATACACGAACTCTCCATGATGTCCGTCCAGTCGATGCTACCGGCATCACGCAATAATGCCTCCAGGTCTATGCCCTTGTAGTTCCGGAGGAGAATATATTGCAGCTTGCGCTTAGGAGGACGTAACTTATATGACAAGAAGACGAGATCATGGTAAGAGAAACAAGCAGTAAGCTGTCCGTGGATAGAAACATTATTAGAATTAGATACAATTATCAGGTCCAGGAGAGAAGGAGTGCAATTAGGGAAATGATGAGTGGCAGAAAGAGGCAAAATACTGAGATTAAAAGAAGATAGGATGGATTGTAGTTTGTTAGAACGAATATCATTTTTAAGAAGGCAAGTATTAAAATCACCCATCAAGACTACGTGGTCATAAGTTGGACAAAAATCATTTAAAAGCGAATCTAGAGAGTCAAAGTAGTCGATGCTGAGGTTAGGACTATACAAAACCCCCAGAAGCATTTTAACGCGATGTAGTGTAATTTCCAGAAATAGATGCTCCGCTGACCCCGAGTATGGAGATGGTGATGTGCTAACAACCTTATAAGGGATATCCTCACGCAAGTAGATGGCTACACCACCGCCACCCTTTCCAGTTCTATCATTACGAATCGGTTGGTGCGGTTGGTATATAATTTATGGGCCAAAGTTGCCTGAAATAAATAAATGTTATGGTTATGTTATGTTTAATATATGTTATGGACCAGGTGATTAATGCGGGCATTATTAATAATGCACGAGCATTATGAATAATGTCTAGCTTTATCGGGCTAAGTGATTAATTACTATCTTAACGTCATTATTTATCACATTGCACGGTCATTATTATATTGCTACATGACAATTGGGCAATTTGATAATAAAGCTATATTTGACGCGGTGCGAGGGCGGGGAGGGAAGTACGCGTGGCGTGACACGCTTTGACCAATCAGAGACCGCCATTCAGCGTGCGGCTCGTGCGGCGGACTTCAAGCGCTATTGTTTTTGTGGTTTTTAAAAAAAATAACCACGAAGGGGATGGCGGGGTCTATTCGCTCGCTTCGCTCGCTCAATCGACCCCGCCATCCCCTTCTAACCTAACCTGTCCGTGTCGGGGTGCCCCAAGTCCCGAGCTCGCTTCGCTCGCTCTTGCATCCAAGTTTTCCTAGTTACGTGTTCGGTACCCTACAAACTGATTATTTAAGTTGTTTAATATTAAATTTAGTTTATTTTAAGTTAAATGACAATAACAATAAAAAAATAGTAATTAAATGTGTTTGTATTACTCTGCCCAAAAGGTGATGGGCAATATGTATAATGCCCAGTCAATTTGATTATTTGAATAATTATTATCAAATTGCACTTTCATATTGGGCATTTTTCATAATGACCGGGCATTATGTATACTGCCCAATTTATCACTTGGTCCATAACATATACACTATCTTTTTAAATCACGGAACTGTTCCAATTTCGATTTTTAAAATCTAAAAAAAAAACAAATGACAGTCTCCGCCCGGCCCTAGGCAATTTCGTTGCAGTGCAGTATCATAAATCTATCAAGTAGTAATTGGTTGCCATATACCGAGTTACGGCAGCGAGGTTCCGACTGATTGGTCATGTGTGCCCAAGGACAGGAAGCTCATTCTGTACGACCATTGACTACTAATATCCACCTACATGCAACACTCTTATCGGCATAATTATTGCGAAATCTTTACTTATAATAAAATCGTTTGTCTTGAACTCCACATACTTCCAAAACCACTGAACGGATTGAGATAAAATTTTGCATATAGATAGCTTTTAAGACGTATGCATCTGCTATAAAAGGATATTGAAAAATTTGATCTCTAAGCGGGTCAAATTGGGGTAGAAAGTTTGTATGAAAATTCGTCAACAGACAAAAGTGGGGAAGTCGGCTAGTATTAGTATGGGTGACGTCAGGTTTGCGAACGTCATGCATTTAGTATTCATTTGTAAGCAAAATGATCGGTAGTTAAGACTGTAGTGGTAGTAAAGTATTGTAGTAGCTGCCTTTTTTGTTTAGACAGTCAGGAAGCATAGCTTAGTCAAAGCTAATGGCATCCATAACTAGCATTAGGTACTTTCTTAAACGAGTTGCGACAATAGGGATGTTTACTGACTTATTAAAAAAATATCTGTTAGATTATCGAAAAATTTTGGATACGTATTTTTTGTTTTATCTGTGTATAAAAATTGACGAAGATAAAACGCGTCAAAGATTTGGGTGGGAGGTTGTGACGTCACTGCTCGCTAAGAAATGTCATACTAATGTCTTAGAATATGACGTCACACGAGTTTTAAAAGCTCTGTATCGTCTTCATCGTTTGTTTACGTGAAAAAGAAAAAATATGTGTCCAATATTTTTTGGAAATCTATCTGACGGACTAATTAGATATGTTCGATAACATCCCTAATGTTTAGACCGTGAGCCCAGTGTTGCAGCACTTTTTATTGCTAAGTGGACGTAGGTACTCTAGGCTTCGATCATGCCTGATGGAAAGCGATAGATCAGGTCTATGATGGAACAAACCCAGAGGATACTTGTTTACTCTTATTTTGAAGGCTGAACCACTCAGCTTTTTTGTTAAAAAAACTATCTTCCCAACTACTCGTACTTGAGCTTTACTAAGTTTGAATAATCCTGTCAAAGACCTAACGAAGCTAGTCATACATTTATCTAAAGACAAATTTAACTTACTTTACCCTAAATTATTACATTTTGTACAGAAAAAGTCCACAGGTAGTCTGCGGATCTAAAGGTCAGGATCGTTTCAATCACAGTTTATGCTTCCCTGGTTGTATTATAAGGGTGGTAAAGCTTTAAATAGTCTACTATGCGCTCGAGTTGAGCTAGATCAATCGCTTGATTGCATATCGGACTCCTAAAATGGTCACAAAGTAACAACTCGAAATTTATTAACTGCGTATGTGGACCATTTTAAGAATTTAACGGGATTTGTATTATTAACCTATTATAATTCTGTTAAAGCGGCCATTTTTAATTCCCTGAAATCCTTCTTTTTGTTCTTTGAAGGGTGGGAAATCATCAAATGTCTCCCCCCGCTCTGGACGGAGCAGAAAGGAGTGTCAGACTTCTACTGACTAAAAACCACCCATGTTCCTAGTTATCCTATTGTGTCTGGGGCCGCGGTATCTCTTTCAAACAACCCGCAGCCCACTTCCTGAAACTCTTGAGGCACAGATATTATAATACTTACGTAGGTACTTGAGGTGACAAAATAATATGACACACAAAGATATTTCTACAAGAAAATAGCAAGACCCTCTAGTAAAACAGACATCATAGTAGTACGTGTGTAATGAAGAACACTTATCTTGCATTGAGGTCGCGCTGGCATCTGGCACTGACAGGGGACTAGCCGGTGTAATGTGCGACTGGTATTTGTTTTATATAGGCATTCATTTGTTCCGAATCCCTTAAAAACAGATGACCTCTACTGATGTCGCAGTGTGTATGAAAAGTTCAGTTTATTTATAAAAGCAATCATTTGTTTCGAATCCATTATGACTTCAGATGACTTCTACTGAATGTCACCGTGTGTATGATTTTTTTTGTGAGATTTGATTTTAAAGGATTTTAGGTCTAGTAAAAAGGACAAGGTGGCGGAAAAATGACATGTTTTTGTGATTGGTCTTTCATTTGTTTTCCGTCTTGTGTTTTCCTTTCGTAATTTTAATGGCACTTTTAGCATTAAGCTGCAGTTTTATTAGGTTTTCTTTAAACCAACTCTGGCTAAAAGCAAAATCAAATCTCTGCCTTAGCTCTATTTTTGGTACCGTTCAAAATCTTCGTTAGTCTCTATCATTACTATCATTAATTATTGTTTTTGTTTAAGTAATTATTCTCTAAACAAAGTTTACTTCAGACATCGTAGAAATTATTTCACATTCGTCAGTTTTCACGACAAATTGACGCAAGTTTCCTCAGAGGCGGGAATAAATTTATAAGTTGATAAATCTAACGCGGACGGCGTCATGACATCTGCATATTCGCTTCCTAACCTGAATAATTCTGAGCACAGTAAACACATCACTTTCTGTAAGTCAAAGAGACTGATATCAGCATTCATAATGAAGTCGAAAAACATGGTAGCGATTTATTTTAAAACTTCGCAATTGAATTTGTTTAAAGGCATTTTTATCAACTTCGTAATTGATTTCGTGAATTAATAGATTGGATTACAGAAACACGTAAAATAAAGAAATTGTTTTGAAATTGTGATATTGAATTTTTCCATCAGGATTTTCTTAGTAG
Organism: Diarsia mendica; assembly: GCA_949316265.1. Lineage (NCBI taxonomy): Eukaryota > Metazoa > Arthropoda > Insecta > Lepidoptera > Noctuidae > Diarsia > Diarsia mendica. The sequence continues at coordinate 12,588,876 of OX438903.1, read as the reverse complement.
CAGCCACGGCGCGCGGCGTCTGAATCTGTGCCCAGTTGATGGCATTAGGCTGAGCCTCTATTACATGGGATTTTAACAGGTCTTTTCATGTGTCTTGATTTTTTCAATCTTACTGAAGTTTAAATGTATTATGAATTCTGGAATATGCACTATGTCATAATATTTGCTCTTACTAAACATTCGTAGTCTGAATCGTTGTGTAACAAACAACGCAATTCAGTTACTGAGTCCCAAATTGAAGGTCATATTGATAAAGCATGGCGAAAAAACGAGCTAAATAAATACAGACGTCGCTTGAATTCATGGCCGTGTATTCATTGATAAATCCTTCCTGAACTTTTTTTCAATTGTAAAACATTTTGAAAGACACGTAACATCATGCCTATGAATCGGTCAAATCCCTGAAGGGTTAGGTAGAGGAGTACCTAATAGTACCCACATTTCGCCAGTAATAGAGGGCGAGCGTACTGCCATCAATCGAGCACAAAATCCTGACTCCGTGACTGCTAATCAATCAAACATTTTATTAAGCTATTGCATAGCTTCTATCGCGGGCCTTGAGCGTGGAGACCGAATCCAGAAATTCCGTAACGAAAATAACCTAAGCCTAGGTTGCTAGGTTACGGAAAATAACAAGGTTGTCAAATTAAATAATTTATAACGTGTAAAGGTGTAAAGTTTTCTGTTTTGCCTCTCTGCTTTCTCCTTCTAAAATATTCTTACTCGTATAATTTGTGTACAAAGTGTTTTTTAAATATGAATAAACAAAGTGCATTTATTAATGAAGAAAGTCACGAAAAAATAGTGAAAGAAAATGAGTGAGTACTCTCTATACATTCTTATTAGATAAAAAATGCTATGCAATAGCTTTACCGCGGCAGTCTCCGAGTGCCACACGTTTTATTTCAGGCAAGTGAGGCGCCTATGTAGATACATTACATACAACTATTATAATTATACAATAATAAACTAATACGTGATAACAATCCTTAAACTACTTAGAACAAAGGATGGGGTGAATGGGTCACCCAGATAGGTAGTCGCTCCATGTAAAATACTGGGATTTAGCTGATTCTGGTAGGAAGAAAGCCGACCACTAAATAGGAAATGGCTAGGCGATGATGTAAAGCATCTATCAAAGCTGAATGGATGAAGTTGACTCGCTCATCCACTGCCCACGTCATACGATAAGTCGATGACACAGGATTTGATCCCATTGTAGTGTTTTTTTATTAAATTATTATTATGTTAAATAATAGTAATAATTATTAGTCATATTGTGTTCTACTGCCTATTTATTAAGAATTGTGGTTTTAACTTCCAGTGATTGAGAAGGTTATGTGATAGTTTTGAAATGGTGAGGAAGTGATATGTACGTCATTGTTTAGTCATGAAGTGTTAAGTTTTTGTTATTTTACATTAATTTATTATTATTATTATTTATTTCTTGGTTTGTTATTGTGTTAGTGTAGAGAACTGCTCTCAAAGACAAAACAATTTAATCTAGAGTTTCTTAATGTTTAATTTCCGTTCACTTACGGATTGAAAGTTGTAGGAACTCGTGTAGGAATAAGAAACTAAGCAAGTTTTTCAGAAGATCGCGGTATATTTTATGTTTGTTTCTGGAAAATGAAAGGTACAACCAGTACAACAGTGTTTCTCTGAAACGCTTCATAAATCTATTCAACTTTGTAAATCACTGAAATAGAGTTAAATTATTGTAATTTATGTTAAACATTTGACGTTTACGTCATGTTTTACAAAGAAGTATGATAATAACTAGAAAACATTGTTATTTTCCCGCTTCACTTTTATGTTTTTCGATCGTCTAGAATGATAATGATAATCTAGAGTCTAGCCTCTAGATTATCATGGCATTTTGATGTACTTTACAAAACTTCAATAATAGTAATTATAGCCTAGGATTCTATAAATCTGTAAACTCATTCGGTTTACATTCTGTTGCATAAGCTTTTCTTTCCTAATTTATCAAAGAAATGTTTTTCTTCATCATTAAGTTTTCCATGTTTTAGCTTCCAAGTTCGGGGATTAATTTATCATAGAACCAAAATATTTGGCGTAGCTTCCTTTTTGTGTTCTAAATAACATTTAAAATCTGAACGTTACGGAGAGAACGTTAAGCCTGCAACATATTTAAACTGCAACTAAAATTATCCAGTAAGCAGTCACTTCTCGTAATGTCATTTAAGTAATTAATCTATGTCAAGTGCGCATCTTTATTTGACATTTGCACTCCACATGCATTGCGATCGCACCAGCTGATTACCGATTTCAAGAACTGTTGGTTTTATTTACTTGTATTGCGATTTGCGCAAGCGACGTTTGGGGTCTTCCCTTCTCAGAATACCGTTCTGTTTTTGTTTATAAAGGAGTGATTTCACTTGTCGACAGGGGATAGACTGGACAATAAGATTTATTATTTACAAACTACAATTTACAAACCTAAAATTATAATAAAATATATAGGTTCCTCGTTACCTACAAGTATGAAAAAGGGAAGAATTACAGGGCATCAACAAAATCGTCCACATCGCTGTCAACAGGAAAAGTGCCCAGAAGGCTGGCAGCATTCCTTTGATTGTCAATAAGATTGAATTTTCTGCTTTTTAATCCGGACTTGGCACTTCTTCGAACTATTTGCTTATATTTTCTGTTGCTGGTAGAGTAGTGGAAGACCTAAATAACAATGGATGGACGGTGTGACGGATGTTGTCACTACGAAGGAGTGTGACTGATGAGATGGGGAGTAATAGAAAAGTATGGATGAAAGAAATAGATCCTTCAACTCCAAATAAATTTGGATCAGGACAGGAGAATCATGATGAAAGCTCTTTCTGACGAGCTAAAGGCAGTTTCGTGTCGACAAGTGTGTTAATTCTCTTATTGTCATAATAAACTGAATACTAATGCTTAGAGTTATTGTTCAGATGAACCTGATTGTGAAATTGTATGAAGTCACTAAATGACCTCATACAATCACTTGGTCGGCGAAATACAATTTGTATGCGACGTCAAATGGAGGACGGAGGTATAGACGGATTTTTAAACGTTTTCAAGTGGATCTGATAAGACTTGATGAAAGATTCTAAAAGAGTACTTAGATAGTATGTTTTTTAGGTACCTTGCGGGATCCCTTTACATTTTAAAGGATATGTAAGCTTTTTACATTTTCGAGTGGGTCATATAGTGGTAATCTTTACGACATAATTATCTGCTCAAGCCAAACATGGGTTTGCTATTGAAGGCAACAATAAGCGGCTTATTGATATTGATCGATCACCATGCTTGGAAGACACCACGCATATGAGCAGTAGCATCGTCTTTTAGAACACCCAAAGACTACCGTAGTGGTGGCTGGTTTGTGGTTCTTTGATCGAAGCTACACAGTCTGCTGTCCTCTTAAAGATAGACCATACAGGGTGTAAAAGGACCATACACGAAGTCATCAATCAACAAAACATAAAATATTACTGGTAAACTAATTTTATCGACACGTTTTTGTGCCGCTGGGGCTCTAGAAGTCTAGAGGTTAAAAAACTTTGGGTGGCCTGCGATTTCATCCGCGTATCGTTCTTCAGGTAGGTAGCAGTACCAGCCTACCTATCTGTCATAAAAATGTGACGGACAGATTTTCTTTCGAATTTATATTGTCGTTCAAGTAAAGCAATACTTCCATTTCCATTCATATTCGCCTCAGTAAACCTTTCCATAAATTCATTTCAAATGCCAGTATTTCTGTCCAATACTTCATAGCAAAAACAATATTAATTTAAAAAGACACAAGTTGATCAAAATCACAATGTCCGTCGTAAAGGCCTGCCGACGGTCACGTAGCTTGACACGTAGACTGACGGACGCCCTGCAAGGACCTAACTCATGTATCCAATATGGACACAGCACTGCGATTCATGGATAGAATTTGTATAAAGTAGAGATCGGTGCGACTGCCAGCGGGTAGACGGGGATGTACAGACAGTGTCCAGCATTATCTGACCCCTCGTGGTATGAAGAAAGGGGCAAGTGGAGTTATTGGTAACTAGTAAGGAATGGTTGGGCAATGACAGTGGTGAACTGGTGATGTCACTGAAACTGGGATGTCATTGAACTCAAACTCAAACTCAAATATTTTATTTCAATGAAGCCATTACAGGCACTTTTGAATGTCAGAAGGACGGAAGAAGAACGAAACTACGAGTGCAATACGTCATTCCGAAAGTCACCACGCCGAACCACACGCCACCGAATGCCCGCAACAACGAACTGCAACTAAAAAACAGATGGCGAGATGAGCTGCATGTTTAGAAGTGAGACGTTTGTCATATTATTATAATCACTAGAAATATCGTTGCAAATGTCATGAGGGATGACAGTGTGTGTTTTTAATAAGTTGTCGTGCCTTTACTAAGCATTCATATTAAATATATTTATTTCGGTCAGATTCATATGACAAATTAAGATACTTAAAATCGTGTAGGAAATGTATTGAAATTTACTTTTAAACTGATTCTCGACAATTTTGGTAAAGTGACTTTTAATGTTTTCGAACAGCATGTGAAGAATGCCTAATGAACGGAATACGTGCCTGAATTGTAAATAAAATAACTGTGGTATTGGTTTTATTGTCTTATGATTACCATACTATCGTAGAGCTATAGAGTATTTTCTATGATGAGTCTGACACGGGTTCCTGAGTGACTACTTAATAGTAGTCACTGCATGTGGAATACGTTTAGACTGCAATCTGACTCCAACTTTTTGGGAAAAGGCTAGGTAGATGATGGCGCTTTCGCAACTCGCTTGCAGTGGCACCTTTCCTAACACCTAGGTAGGGACACGCCTAGTCCTTACAATAGCGTTTGAATACTAAGTCGAGGTCTTAAGTGATATGTAAATGTTCCCTTTGTGTATTATAATACACTGTTAATGTCACTTCCTTGTTTGATATGGATTTTCACGTTTCTTTAATCAGATATATTAGGAGCTTCGTGCATCGATACTAAATGATAATGAGGTTGTATGGAAATCAATTGAAACCTGCTTAGTTTTTCATTTGTTTTTTTTTCTTTTTGAATGTTGTTACTGTCTGTTTGGTTTCTGTGTTTTGAAATTAGAACTTGTTTGTTATTTATTGTCTTGTACAGTCCTTTTCCAATTATTTAACCCCCTGAATTAATTTCTGTCAAAGTCCACAATATGATCTTTATTTTCGTCCCGGTGGTTTGCAGGTAATTTAATTTATATATTTTATTTTTGTACAGGATTGGGTTTATTGAATGTTTTTCATTAGGCAACAGTGACAATATTGAAAATCGTATCAGTAGATATTGTCTACTTCGAGGTATCTGCTCAATTTATACACACTAAATAAAATCCTCTGACGTAGAAAGAACGAAATTAACTTTTTCATTTCCGTCATATCTAGCAAACAGTAATATCGTTGTTACATACACATTGGAAATGGGAACAATCCCTATATTGAATATTATTTCTGAAAATGATCTCTTTTTGTAAATAATACATAATTACATACGTACCTATACACGTACAACCTGACACTGGGTCGCAAATGGCAATTTAACATATTGGACGAATTTTGTAGTAATCGAGAATTTACTCTATGGTACCTTAGATTTTAGTCGAATACCTACCTAAATAATGTTAACCCCGTTAATGATAACAAGTAATTACTAACATTATGTCAAGTTACGTCTTCTTATAAGACTCCATTATAAATTCCACTTTCGTATCATGTAACTACAATATACTGCTTTGTAACATTTATTCCCACAATTAACATACAATGGCATATTCACCAGATAAATGTCTATATCTGGCCAAAGAACAATGAATGAAGAATCTTATGATTTGAGAAAAAAAAAGATTTTCTATTTCATTGGGTTAATGGTTATTGTTGCGGCCTACCTTTTTATTAAGTTTAAAGGTCTGGTTTGACTGAGGCGGTGTTGAATGCCGTAACGGCCCGGGATTTGGGGCAAAATTTTATGAATAACTTGTTTAAAGTGTTGTTACTGATGTGAACAGTTCGCTGACTTAATGATAATAACCCTTTGGGGGTATGAGGAACAGGGTGTAAAGTTTCTCATCCCCCGTTGAAAAGGGAGGATCCTCCGACCGGACGGGTGTTGTGTCCGGCGGGCTAAATGCCCGACATATGTAAGTCGGGAACTCCTATATAGGCTTATGTCGCGGAAGTGACAAAACAACACAACACATTTACACACAAACAGATTTATTTATATGTATACTAGCTGAACCCGCGCATGCGTTGCAATGCGTTTTTCCTACCTACCTATCTACTACCCTACCTACTACCTTACCTACCCTACCTACCCTACCTACCCTACCTACCCTACCTACCCTACCTACCCTACCTACCCTACCTACCCTACCTACCCTACCTACCCTACCTACCCTACCTACCCTACCTACCCTACCTACCCTACCTACCCTACCTACCCTACCTACCCTACCTACCCTACCTACCCTACCTACCCTACCTACCCTACCTACCCTACCTACCCTACCTACCCTACCTACCCTACCTACCCTACCTACCCTACCTACCCTACCTACCCTACCTACCCTACCTACCCTACCTACCCTACCTACCCTACCTACCCTACCTACCCTACCTACCCTACCTACCCTACCTACCCTACCTACCCTACCTACCCTACCTACCCTACCTACCCTACCTACCCTACCTACCCTACCTACCCTACCTACCCTACCTACCCTACCTACCCTACCTACCCTACCTACCCTACCTACCCTACCTACCCTACCTACCCTACCTACCCTACCTACCCTACCTACCCTACCTACCCTACCTACCCTACCTACCCTACCTACCCTACCTACCCTACCTACCCTACCTACCCTACCTACCCTACCTACCCTACCTACCCTACCTACCCTACCTACCCTACCTACCCTACCTACCCTACCTACCCTACCTACCCTACCTACCCTACCTACCCTACCTACCCTACCTACCCTACCTACCCTACCTACCCTACCTACCCTACCTACCCTACCTACCCTACCTACCCTACCTACCCTACCTACCCTACCTACCCTACCTACCCTACCTACCCTACCTACCCTACCTACCCTACCTACCCTACCTACCCTACCTACCCTACCTACCCTACCTACCCTACCTACCCTACCTACCCTACCTACCCTACCTACCCTACCTACCCTACCTACCCTACCTACCCTACCTACCCTACCTACCCTACCTACCCTACCTACCCTACCTACCCTACCTACCCTACCTACCCTACCTACCCTACCTACCCTACCTACCCTACCTACCCTACCTACCCTACCTACCCTACCTACCCTACCTACCCTACCTACCCTACCTACCCTACCTACCCTACCTACCCTACCTACCCTACCTACCCTACCTACCCTACCTACCCTACCTACCCTACCTACCCTACCTACCCTACCTACCCTACCTACCCTACCTACCCTACCTACCCTACCTACCCTACCTACCCTACCTACCCTACCTACCCTACCTACCCTACCTACCCTACCTACCCTACCTACCCTACCTACCCTACCTACCCTACCTACCCTACCTACCCTACCTACCCTACCTACCCTACCTACCCTACCTACCCTACCTACCCTACCTACCCTACCTACCCTACCTACCCTACCTACCCTACCTACCCTACCTACCCTACCTACCCTACCTACCCTACCTACCCTACCTACCCTACCTACCCTACCTACCCTACCTACCCTACCTACCCTACCTACCCTACCTACCCTACCTACCCTACCTACCCTACCTACCCTACCTACCCTACCTACCCTACCTACCCTACCTACCCTACCTACCCTACCTACCCTACCTACCCTACCTACCCTACCTACCCTACCTACCCTACCTACCCTACCTACCCTACCTACCCTACCTACCCTACCTACCCTACCTACCCTACCTACCCTACCTACCCTACCTACCCTACCTACCCTACCTACCCTACCTACCCTACCTACCCTACCTACCCTACCTACCCTACCTACCCTACCTACCCTACCTACCCTACCTACCCTACCTACCCTACCTACCCTACCTACCCTACCTACCCTACCTACCCTACCTACCCTACCTACCCTACCTACCCTACCTACCCTACCTACCCTACCTACCCTACCTACCCTACCTACCCTACCTACCCTACCTACCCTACCTACCCTACCTACCCTACCTACCCTACCTACCCTACCTACCCTACCTACCCTACCTACCCTACCTACCCTACCTACCCTACCTACCCTACCTACCCTACCTACCCTACCTACCCTACCTACCCTACCTACCCTACCTACCCTACCTACCCTACCTACCTACTACCTATTTCCTTTTTTTTTTTTTTTTTTTTTTTTTTTTTAAGTATCCTATGTCCTTCTCCTGGTTCTTAGCTACCTCCCTACCAATTTTCATCTAAATCCGTCCAGCCGTTCTTGAGTTATAAATGGTGTAACTAACACGACTTTCTTTTATATATATAGATATAATTATCACGTCGGGGTCACCAGTTTGGGGGGTATGAGGAACAGGGTGTAAAGCTCCTCATCCCCCATTGAAAAGGGAGGATCCTCCGACCGGACGGGCAGTTAGCCCGCCGGACACAACACCCGTCCGGTCGGTGGATCCTCCCTTTTCAATGGGGGATGAGGAGCTTTACACCCTGTTCCTCATACCCCCCAAAACCCCATCAATCCATCAGTACAACCACATTTACCAATTATGTTTAAGTCTCATGTAATAGACGAGCTTATTGCTATCAATCGGGCACAAATCCAAACTCTACATCTACTGAGAAATTCGCTAACACTTCTTAGAGTGAATTTGACGAGCTTGTCAGTTTTAATATATCTAGGGCTGTCTGTACCTAGGGCATGTACTCGGTGTACCCGATTCTTACAAGGTATTCGTAGAACCCTAAATATTTCGTTACGAGAATGATGCTCACAGCTCTTGGCAGTAAGCGGAGATCGAGTGGCTGAGTTTCGAGCTAAACACATCTGAAGTTTTTGCTATCAATTGCAAAAAGTTCAGATGTGTTTAGCTCGCTAAGAAGAAGAAGCTCTTGAACGCGGTTTAGATATCATGATCACATTCAGTTTCACTGGTAAAATCCGCTCAACTAATCTGCGTTCAGACTTCAGTTTCTCACAAGCCACGCGGGATTCGCCTAAGTGTGGCCTAGCCTTTACTTTTTTCGTAACAATGTAGGTGAAATTAAAAAGAGGTTATTCATAACATAGTAATGCGTAATACTTATGTCAGTTGCTGTTTTTGATCATTGGAATTTGGAAAGTCCTTTCCTGTATCTTTCTATTGGTGTCTAAAGGTGTACCTATGGTATGGATTAACCCGTTTATATATTCTCAATTTTTTGTCATTAATGAGATTAATCACAGAAGGTTTTAGTGCGTACTGTACATGAGTAACATTTATAATGGGTGTAAAATTACCCTTAACGGAGGGTATATACTTTCTACTACTTCTAGACCATATCTGGGAACCTTCTAGTAATGAGTTTAGAGTCAATTAACACGAGAAACGGGCACATGAGGCCTTTCATAAACAACTCTATAAAATATCGGCCCTTTATTTCCATACCTATCCTTCACATAGGTAACCATAATTATGACCCATCCCCACGTCCGCGTCATATGAACACTCGGTAACAAACCAGTCACAATGGTGCGCATACGCATAATTGACGACTCCTTCCGCGCGTCTACTAACGCCCGTAACTTCCTGTATGCTTTGAACAAACAACTCAGGGTCTTACTATGGGAACTCGACTCGATTGTGAGATTTTAATTCGAGTGTGAGTTTTGGATTAAGTAGTTTAACTTTTGTGGTGCTATTTTCATGTGTTTCATAAAAATAGCACCACAAATAATTTGTGGTGCTATTTTAATCGTCAAATAATTTGTGGATTGCGTATTCTAAAATCTTTAAAAAGCAAAGAAACTTTAACCATAAATCCAGTCCGATCAAAAAAAGTTCAATTGTTAAATGAGAAATCTATTCCAAATGGCGAAAAACAAAACGTAGCACTATTTGTTGAAGAAGAGAAAGAAATGTAGATGGCCAGATAGCATTTTAACACATAGACATAGATTTAAATATTCTAATCGAGATTTTTCACGCCATCAAAAATAATCACCAATAGTAGTAACTAAGGTCAGTTATATTATATAGGTTATTGCTCTTTTAGGCCAGTAATGTAAACAAGTACTCGCGCAGGGCTCTGAATCACACGAGCTACTAGCAGCGAGTTAGCACCGGTCTAAACGAGGCATGGCTGTGTACTGATAACTGTAATTATGTGTTCTAGGTAAATTGCGAAAGTACTGTTGCATGTTATTGTGTTTTAGATAGAAGTGATGATGTAGGAATGAAATAATCAAAAGATAATAGGAATAGTTCTGTTTCGCCAAATATTTGCAGTGCATTGTTTGAATCAGGGTTTGACATTATTGTAGCTATATCTTTAATGTCCTACTAGCGGACGTCCCGCGGTTTCACCCTCGTAGATCCCGTTCCCGTGGGAATACAGGGATAAAAACTCAGCAATAAAGTGGCTTTCTATTGGTGAAAGAATTTTTAAAATCGGTTCAGTAGATCCCGAGATTACCCCTTACAATTTAACAAATATACAAACACACAAACTTTACCTCTTTATAATATTATTATAGAAGTATAGATAGATTGCTGAGCAGCCGTCTTCCTTTAACTTAGGCGTTATTATCCTCCAGTCGTTATTTTATTTCGCGTTCGTCTAATCCGGCAAGAGCTATCCAGATAGCCAACGATTTCTAACGTTGCTTTTCCGATGACGCCTGTCTTCCAAAATCCACAATAGCAGAATTATAAAGCCAAAGTAGCCACCAAATGAACGAAAGACACAGTTTTTACCTACAGTCAAGACAGCCAAGATATTTAAGTGTTCAACACAGTTATTGAAAAAAACAGAACTCATTGTTATTGACAAAATTGACTCATGTTCATTAATGGCCGGAAAGCCAAAAAGGATTGACTAAATTGAACCTCGTCCTGCGGTTTCGGTTAACGAGACGACTGAATAAAAACACAATGCTTCTATGATATCATCAAACATAGGTAGCAAGCAAGTACCTATACCTAAGTATATGAGAGAAACTTTGATACCTACTTGTGAAAATGAAGAGCTACATGAAACGATGACATACTGTAAAGTTTGGCATATGATGATGAAAACTCAGCTAACGGTGATTTTTTCAATCATCCTAATTTGTTGAATATGGATTGAGTTATATCATCTGTTACAAGAGAAAACTTTGTTATGTTAGAAATTAGTAAGTGTGATAAAAAGTTTACAAACATAATTATACTCAGGCCTTTTTTTACCCGGAACACAGGCGGTATTCTGTAGTTGCAGTAATACTTACATTCCTTCAGCTTCATCCACTTTCACACATCCTGGTCAAGCCTACCTATAGGTTGGGAAAATGGGTAGGGTTGTTAAAAAAAGTTTTCCAAATATTATAATGTCTTTGTTTACATTAATTCTCTACAAATTTTTATATCTGTCAACACTTAACATGTTGCTTCTCTTCATCATCTATAGGCCGTTGTGTATACGACAAGGTGTGAACGAAAGCTCCCAGTACTGGACAATGACTTATTACTTTAAAAGTATGCTTCATATCTGGACAAGAACAGATTACTTTCATTGTATGTACTTTTATATCCGTTCCATTTAATATCTTACGACACCTCATCATAGTTGGTAAACAACTATAATTATAGTTAGAACTTACCGTTGTTTGCAAGCATCTTGTTTTTTGAATTTGTTTAATTCGCCTGATACATTTTCATTTCTGCTAGATTCACAGTTGCTTTGGGCTGAATTCTGTCTATCTAACTCAAAGAGGACCTATGTAGAAAGTGGTAAACCTAAAAAACACCTGACTGGCTGAACGTGGTTCCTATGTCTATTTATTCTTGCCATCGATGATTTATTTTTTTCTATTCGTCCGTAATATTTACCTTATTCGTCCGCGATGAAGGACTGCTTTCATAATAACAGTAACAAATAATATATTATCTACTCTTGGGATGTGTAAGGAAGTGTCATATAAAATGAATCGGAACGCCACCGGATTTAATGAAGACGGCGCCACAAAATGACTTAACCCAAGTGTTGACGGTGAGATCACTATTAAACATAAAATAGATAATTCACGTATTGAAGAAACACTTCTTTGTGACTCATGTGGTTCTTGAATTAATCAAATAAATAACAAAGTGAACATAGAACTAAAATGTAAACGTGATGATATTGAGGAAACCACAAAAATTATCACGCATTCCTGGAATTTTATTTCAATTTCAGCAGGAATGAGTGATTATAAATGTAGTTATTATTATATTTGCCTGTTTTGATGCCACGGATAACAATGTTTTTGTTAATAATTCGTTGCAAATTATTGTCACTCTCATTATTTGATATTTACATTTTTTTAATGATTTATTTTGCTTTCTTATCGCATTTATGCTTGTTTTGGTGTCAAAATATTACAATCGTTGTTTTACCTTTGGTTTTTATTTCTCCCGCTACGTTGTGGACTTTATTAAACTAAATTCTGCAATGTCGATAATGCAGACCTTCCTAATGAAAGCATTAGGTATTAGATTCTGGTCATTCGAAAACCTACTATTACCTACTAAAAATGTAAACTTTCGTTATTGCTATTATTGAGCAAAACCCGGTCTAAGTTTGTGTTAGGTTTTGTAACTAAGAGTACATTATTCTCTTCTCCTTTACCTACATTAAATTTTTTACCATTGTTTCGGTTGCCAAGGCTCAAAATAAATAACTATCTCATAGGGATTTACCCAATAACTCATGGTACTAATGGACATTGTTCTATGGATATAAATAACTAAACTGCTGTTAAAATGAATTGAAAACAAGGATAAATGAAATGTTTTGTCCTCTGCTATGGGAGCTGGTCAATTAGGTCCTAATAAGGACACATTTAATTTCAATAGGTATGCTATTCTGTTAGATAGATTTTTATGAATCAAAAATTGCTTGGTTAACTGGACTATTGTTACTCTGCCTATTTTGTTTCTTTCTACCGATGATTTTACCGTTGACCAATCCGCCTCTTCAATCATTAGCTTTTCGAAAGTCCGTTTCTCCTTGTAATAAGCCACTTCACACAGCATCACTTGGAAAGTCTTTCTCCTTTATCACTCTGGTCTTTACTTATCTAGCCCTTTAACTACTCCTAAGACGTAATAAATTCATCTTTGTCTTTCCATCACAAATTATTCTTTTATGATTTGCAGGTGTAGGTAATTGAATTCAATTATTTCATTATTACGTAGTTGATGCAACCTTAAATGTATGGTATGGGTTGCAGTAACTGATAAATTGATAATACAAAATAGGACACAAAGTAAAACAGATGATTGAAGTATATTCAATCATTATCATCATCGATACTATTTCACCAACAGTATCATACGCATGATTTATTGTGCGATTAGGTACTCTTAGGTTGTCGCAGCAGGATCCACCGTTATATGTTGTGCTGCTTGTTTTTATCAGTGCTAATAGTCGTAAGTTTTACTAACAGATTTTAAGTCAGAGGGATACCTACTCGAATAACGAGAAATTCTATTCTTATTCCATACAGTCTTGTTGGATCTCCGAATATAGTAGACGGATGGCCACTTTCAATATCAATAGCAACACAAATCGTAACTCTGTCATCATTCATAAATTTCATTCTAACAATACCCATCCGTTTGCTAGTAACAATATTTTGACAGATCCTATTGTTTGTTTAATCGCAGGTTCGGCTAAGTGCACTCATACGGCATCACTGAAATTCTCTTCGATTGTCTTCTTATAGCCATTGTTTGTTGAAAGTAAAAATGATCGAGAATCATTTGAACGTGCCTCACTGTGTTACGCACGTCTACGGATGGTAATTGATATTTGTATCTTCACGTTTTTGCCTGGATGACTTTGATTCGTTTCTCTCTGTTATATATATTTCGTTTTTTTTTATCAATAAGTCTGTAGGTATTTGATTTAATTTCTTTTATTGTTTCTCAAACTGATTTATAATTTGAATTTCAACTTTGTCCTTTTTTTTCTTTAACCTTTAGGCACCCAATACTGAATGCAGGTCTCTTCTCTTCCAAATCTTGTACTTGTGGTGATTTTGTGTCTTGGCTATTTCCGCTATTTTCCTTTGGAAGAGCACTAATTGGTAGCTATTCTGTAAAAAACGCCGCGTAGACAACTATCAAAAGGCACTTTGTGAGAAACTCCTCAGAGACAGTACCTATAGGAGGCCAGTTTCTCTTCATTCTTCAAAACGAGTTATAAATCCCTCGCTTTTTGCTTCAATTGAGCCAAGTGTCTTTCACATACAGTGAGGCAAGTTTTTCACTCACATCCAATCATTCCTTGAATTAACAATACACGACTAAAATGGTATCCTACAGCGAATCCAATTAAGTATCATGGTTAATTGACTCTCATTGACTTTACTTCCTGTCTCGTTTCGCAAGCTGCTCGTACGATGTGTCAGAGAGGGACAGAGCATCGAACTCATGAATGGGAGCTCCATTCGCGTTGACTTGTAAGGTCAATAAGGTGGTTCAACTCTTGATATCATGTTATTAAGGGGTATTAAAAGAATGGAAAGCACACTGGATAGGAAAGTGAAAGGAATGCAAATTATTACTGATTTACGAGATTTTTCAATTGTTGTCTCCCACCTGTTTTGTTATTTTTACTTTTAAACAAAAATGTCTTTCCTTTTCGTTATCATGCAGTGCGTTGAGTATCTTATCTATGCATGTTATGGTTTCTCACATAAAAGCGATATAATAAAATAAGATAATCATAACATCTTTTACAGCTACAGCATCAAACTTCTCCTTAACACCTAATTGAACACCCGCATCATCAATTCATTCATATTCTCATTTAGTGTGACAGAGACAGCACATGTCAATTAGAAGAAACAATAACGGCTTGATATCATTTACTTTATGATAGTACGATAGCAAAGAATGAATGAGTTCCTCTCGTAATTTACTTTGTTCGCCAGACTGCTTGAAGTCAACGAAATCAGTGCATGCAACTTATTTGCAAGATTTATTCTTCGTCGTGCCCTGTTTTGCATATGCAACGGAACAGACTTTGAGGCGATGGAATGGAAAAACAGCCTAAACCCTTCCTTTCTTTGATACAGTTACATTGCTGCAACAAGTCTAGCTATAGCTGTCAGGTGTGAATTTCTTCTTTGTTTTAATTATTGCATTATCAGCTCAAGTGGAGAAAATTCAGCAATTACAATCAGAATGTCATCCTCATCCATCTTAGATACATAGCTAAACAATTAAGCTATGTATTTAAAATACCTAAAGCCTAAGCATTTTATGATTTTAGTATATTATTTATAGTTTGCCATCTTCTAGGATTACAAGTAACTTTGTCTTTGCAGCTGAGACAACGTCGGAGACTGCCAATGTTCTGTATCTAAATAAGAATGTGCTTCAAATAAGACGACTTTTACATCGAAGCAAACTTCAGCTTATGTCGCTAATAGTTATTTATAAGTAGACAGACTAACCTTGATTATTACAGCTCCAAAATTAACTCTACATCGGTACAAAAGAAACCATCGTAACTCGCAAAACCTCGTCTTCGAATGTATCAAATAGAATTTGAACCAGTACCGTGATTCCTTAGATAAGTATAGCAAAGACATACGGTCGCGTATCTCGAGTTTATTGCTTGTGATACAACTGATAGAGATGATTTATTCTCTTGATTATAATTAATGTTTTCCTTGATATGTTAAATAGTTCCCGTCTGACATTGTGGTCCTTCGGTACTGTACTTTGTATGTATTTGTTTAGCATTATCTATTGGAGTCATGGTCTGTTCGACGTGAACGGAAACATGTTTTATGTAATTGTGTTACTTACAAGTGGACATTTTCTTTTGGTATTTGATTCGATTGTTGTTTCATTAGATTTTAAGTAAGAAGATAGTCTATCTACTACAGTTTGGCGTGTTTCTGTATATAAACCTACTAAAATATTGTATTCATTAGATTTTTATGACATCCCTTTGCTCTCAATCTTTTAACTGCAGTCTCATTTTCTGGAACTAATGTTATTACATGGTTTCAAAAGCGGAACACCGGCCCTTTAGATACTATTTCTGATACTCTTTCCTTAGGAACTACCGTCTTAACTATGTCAGCTGTATCGCTTTAAATATTGAACTGTCTATCATATAACGTCTCGAAACGTAACGTTTCATTGCCAACACCCACAAGACCAATAACCTCATTCACGTATTCTTCATTAGCATCAACACATTAATTAGTACCATTCATAACTTCATTTATAAACAAAACACCATCAAGCAGGTTTTGTCTGTCTACTAAAACACTGTAAACAAACTCCAACGCAAACTAGTATTTAGGGTCAAGGAGACTGTATGTAACCGGTTCTGAAATCGCATCATCTCATTCATGATTTGAGTGATTCATGGCTGTGGGTAGACGTCGAAGGAAAGACGTAAGATTTAATGGTTAAAATGGAAAAACCCTGCTGCATCGTCATTATGGTCAGATGGTGATGATAGTGCTTATATGATGACTGATAGGTTGTGATGTTTAGAAGAATATTTTTTTTAAAGAGATGGAGAATTTAATATTAGTGTTAACTGTCAATGATTAGCTTCTGTTAGAGATTTGGGCTATGTAGCGTAAGATTTATATGCGTTCTAAGATCCTAATGAGATAATTAAATTAGACCATAGGGTTAATGCCTATTATTTGTTTACAAAGTCAGAAACTGCTAAGCTAGTGAGCATTAACTAAATGGAGGTCTTTATCTTGCAGTAGTAAAGCTAAGTCAACTAATTGATTACAATTTATCTGCGAGGCTCAGCCATTTCTCGACAAAAGCTTCTGCTTAATTTCATTACTGTATGTTACCTGCTTGATAATTACTAACAGCCTAGCTAAACGAAATTAGTACCTAATAGATTGTATAGTAGGAGCATACTTACTCGTATTATGCATGAGATTTGTTGATAGCAGACTCTATTTAGCCTACTACATATATTATTTTCTAAGATTTAGTTTTGTATTCAATGTCTAGCTTGGATTTCGCAAGAAATCTTCGCTAATCGTTTGCAAGGATGTAAAAAAGTGACGATCAGCGGTTTCTTATAACATGACGTCATGGCTAGGAGAGGCGTTGTTCCAATCAGGGAGTGAGTCACATGAACGACCTACAGGTCAGTTACAACTACCAATATCCGGGTACCGTTTAGAATGGGAAGTGGTACCAAGGCCAAACGGAGTCTGGCTAGGTAGACTAACTGTAAATTAGATAAGAAAGAACTGGATTTTAATACACTTGGAATTTTTGTTGTTTCTCCGCTTCTTTCCTAATTGATAAGTTTCGTTGCGGAGTTGTAGGCAGTACAGTCGTCGAGCGACATTGTCTCGGCGCTTTTGTGGTGGCCGGTTCCCAGTTCCCACAGTTGATTCTGGCTTTTAGGAGTAATTCGGAATAGTGTAGCAAGCATATAACAAAAAGTTTATAGTACCATTTGTTTATCGATCTTTATTAATTTTCTATAAATCTATAGTGAATGAGTGAATCTATACGTAAAATGGTGGCAACAGTAGATATCTTTTCGCTTTCCTCATAGTTAAATATGAAAGTGAATAATGAAATTATTTTGGGCATTAATTTGGGCTAAAATATTGAAAGATCTTGGAATTTGCAGATACACTGATACAATAATGAATGATTTTGTAGAGATCAGCAATCAGCTAGCATGAGATAACTTTTATACAGGTCTTGTGAAGTTTTCATCTCGCCAGGCAAATGTTTATAAGTATGTAAAATAGGTTTGTTATGGAGTCTTACTACTATTTACCTTGTATAAAATAAAACAAAGACTTTATTTCTTCAACACACGGGTCGAGGTAAATATTTTTCCAGTGCACGTGTTTTTACTCATACTCGTACTACCTACTACTACTATTAGTCAGGCAGTTCCTACGTGTAATAGTATAGTAATTTTTATATTTACGTTTCTATTGCCATCAACCGGGTATAAATTCGGACTCCCTGGCTGCTACTGAGAAATTCCTGTTGGAAAAATTCAATAATACTTTCCCCAAGCAGAAAATCACCTAGGACCACCCACTTGACTAGATCAGGCAGTCTGACAGATAAGTTGTTTACTTTTAAAAGAGACTCTTTCAATCCCGAAGATGGTTCAAGCAAGATTGAATTTGCATTGCAATTTCATACCCTATCTCATTGTCTATCGTAATTTCTATAACAACGTTCCTTAGGTTAAACTTGGAGGTTTCTCTTATGTTACAAAACAACACATCACTTCCTCCATCGCCAAATAAGTCTTAAATATCAAAATAATGAGAATAACTTCGACGAGATTTCTCGGCAAAAGGTCAGCATCGGCGTCGAAAACCACACTCACATTGATTACATCAATGCGTATAACACAATCAGGTGGCATTACTAAGCATTTTTCTACAAATCTGAAACCAACGAGAATGACATACAGTATGTCATAAACCAGTTTAATCTGACACTACATTGTGGCGCTGCTTGCACCACAAATAACTGAAAATCAGCACAATAAAATGCAGTTCCTAATTTCACCGTAGCTCAAGATTTGTTGGGCCTTCTATACACAGTGATTGATTACGGAACGTTACAGCATTTACAAACGATAATAACATTACAATCAAATTGTAATACATTTTAAATTCGACTTTAATGGACGATGTTATGCAAGACATTTCCTGATTCCTATTTGACGTTTAAATGTCAAAATTCCAAATTGTTGAGACTCTTTGAGTACCTAGACTAGGTACTCAAAGAGTCTCAACAATTTGGACAATCATGATCATCTTTTATTACTTAGTAATAAAAGATGATCATGATTGTCTAATTGTGTGGATGCGTGTGAAATATCTCTTAGAAAGTAGGCATGGAATGGACGTACCTATTACGTATGAATTTGCTATTGTTAGTCATAACTGAAGTTTTGCTAACTATTTGGTAATTTTAGTTAGTCTTATCAATAATAGATAAGGACCTTTTTTTGACCCAGGGCACGGTAACTGTGCCCAGGGGAACCTCAAGGCCTATTATTGTATTCGTACTTTAATGGCATTATTGATTAAAGGATGTTGTGTCCATTCATTGCTCCAATCTCCAAGGACCAATGTTCTTCACCACCATTTATTGCTGAGAATAAACTAGACTATGTTAACCCATATATGCCCAGAACTATTTAGGACACCGATTTTTATAATTTTCACATATGTTGTTTATTGATAACCAAAAACAAGGTCTGTGAAGGTAATTTGTAGTTTTCCGTCCTGAAAGTTAGTTTTTTTCAGTGGGTCGAAAACGACCCACTGGGCAAATAAGGTCGTGTGTTAGTATGGAGAAAGAATAATCAAAATAAAACACTATTATATACTGATCAGTCTTCATTATTACTTTAGACAAGTAAGATATTAACAATAAGGTAAGTAAGGAACATAGGATTAGCTATTAGCTGTTACTCGCTACTTTC
The DNA here is from genome assembly GCA_949316265.1 of Diarsia mendica. Taxonomy (NCBI): domain Eukaryota; kingdom Metazoa; phylum Arthropoda; class Insecta; order Lepidoptera; family Noctuidae; genus Diarsia; species Diarsia mendica. Next base: position 12,569,128 of record OX438903.1, on the reverse strand, counting down.
GTCGGCATAAAATTATTATAATACAATGTCACTTTCCAATTTGAATCGGATATTGTTAACAATTTCTTTCTCAGAACCCTAATCCCTTTTTCAAAAATAAAATGACCTTCCGTTACTCCTTATAATCAGCTATATGCTAGTAAAAGTTTCCTCAAAATCAGTCTAGCCGTTTTGAAGATTAACTGAAACAAATAGGCAGACAGGCAGACCGACGGAGAAAAAAAATTAAAAACAATTTTTTGTTCTGTTTTAGGTAACGTTTAATGAGTAAAAAACTGTTATTTTGAAATAACAATCGGACACTTCAACTTTATTTATTTGTGTAGAAGATGCAAATTATTTGTAATGCAAATAGACGTCACATTTGCGGCAAATTTTGGCCGTTTTATTATTACACAGTGCACTTCTTCTTCTAACCTGACTTGTGAGAAAAATACATGGTCAGCTGCATGTTTTCAACAGAAACAGGTGAAGTTATCTTTGCCTTCGGTGGTCCAAGCTTAGTTCTGGTACATATTTCTAGAGATAAGACCTTGCAATAAATTGGCGAAATTCCAGCGTTTCTACGCTAGATCCTTATGTGAATGATCAGCCTAGCTAATAAGCATTGTTACCCTTGTGGAACGACTATTCAAGAAGTACTGTTCATCAGGTTTAGCAATGATCGTCAGTTCTTCAACTCCTGAAGTTGATATTTTGGCAGGACGAGAACTTCGTAACGTATGGGTACTGGATCCAGATGCCGTAGAAATAGGTTGAAAAATCCAGGAACTACTTATTAGTTGGGCAGACTAAAACTTCAGCGTTGTTGGCGCCATCGGTATGGTCTTCTTTGTCTTGTGGTACTACCATCTCAGTTGGGGCAAGTTACTAATGTCGATTCAAGCGATTTATTATTATCGCAGTCTTCGTCACTGTCAGATATAGTACCCTCACAAGGCGGATCAATGTATACATCGAAGCCCTGGACATCTTCCACGTAGTCAAGTGACTTCAGGGCTTCGGTTATGTCGTCTGTAGAGAGCACGGGCCAGGACCACAAAAAGAAAAATTATGATTATAAAGCATGGTATTTGCCCACGGGGTCGTTACCGACCCACGAAAATGTATCGACTGATTGCAATTAGAAAAAAATATTTTATTGGCAATATTTACATCGATATCTCTAAAGCACATATTCAGTTTACTATAAAAACCATATTGATGGTAAAAAAACATAATGTACACAAAATACTTACATTCTTATGCGCTTGGTCGCACATTTTTTCCAGAAATTAATTTGTACCAACTTGCACTGGCACTTTTCATATGAAATTTTTGTAAAATATAAATTTTATTGAGCTGTGCTCTAAACTAGGTCTTTTGACTATAGAAAGATGTCACTGTAATAATAATGCATTCATAAGTTCGCGGTCAGGGTGCATTTTATCTAATCAAGTACTTTTGGGTCGTTACCGACCCCCTGGGCATATATAGGTTGACCTGTTTTGACACATTAACTGAACTAAGGCTAATCAATATCTAATCAAAAAAGCACTTTTTGAACATTAAATTAAGTAACACATTCCCTCACGCCCGCCCTTTGCCACTTTCTGGTGTTTTCGTTGCAGAACTGGTACCTATAAAACAAACTCCAGCTATTGTCTACAACACAACTATAATTATAATCCAACAAAGATTCATGTACCACTTGTACTTTTAACTCGCCAATACTGCAAGTAAGATCTAAAATCACGATCTCTAAAATTCTAACCGGCAATCAACGCCATCTGTCGCTCATAACCTCAACTAAATCAGCGAAGTGTCAAGAACTTGAGATACAGACAGAGACATAACTCAAATGATTGGTACTCAATAGACTGTGACTTGGAACCGAAGATGGATGTGAAAATAAATCAAGCTGTAGATGATCTTGTGTTGCTACGGATTACTGATGAGATTGATATTTTTTACGGAACTATCTACTGCCCGCGGTTTTGCCCTCGCCAAAGTCGGTAATTATCTCATGAGAATACTTATACTTACTTACCACCGGAAAGAAAATTAAGATTCGTTCTAATCTAGGTCATTATTTTTCCAAGTGCCAATTTTATGCCTAATTTAATTATTTGTTAAAAGTTGCTGAATCTCAGGAAAGCATGATAAAATAAGACTGCAAAATCTGCATTGAAGTTAGCAACAATGCGCTATTATAAGATATTCGTTTCCACCGATCGAATGCCATGCAGATATCCATCATGAAAGACTAAGGGTAATCCCTTAGTCTTTCATGATTGATGTCCAAGATTTCATTTAAGTAGGGCTAAGTACAGAAGCCAGTAAGTACTATAAAGACTGGTGTTAACTGGCCTTCCATTGATTCCCATCTGGCGCCACCAAGGCAGGATGTGCACAAGGGAGGATGAGAACAAGGAACACTATGCAAGCTGAAACATGATCGTGAAAGGAAATCATTGTGTTTCACCATCAATTAGCATTTAGTCTTAATGGATAGGAATGCTATCGCCTGTTGCGAATTTTATCATGTTACTACGTGGAGGTCTGTAACTCTGTACTTCTATAGTATACTGTCAAATACTTCGATGGTCTAACCTTAATCAACTGGTTTGACATTTTCAACATGCTAACTGTTTTGTTTTTAAATCGGTTCAGATTCCATTCGAATTTCAAAATGTTGTGTTTGACAGTAACTCTGAGTAGGTACTGCTGCACTAATAACTTTTGATGCGTGTGATGATTAGTTACAAAATTGTAACTAATTCTGCCATCTTGTTTTTCTTATGCTTATAATACACTTCCACAATGCTTTAAATATCAAGACTACTAGCACCCCATGCTCAGGAGGTTCAGATTACTTTTTGTTTTTCTGGCTTGCTAAATGTATTTTTCAAATTTCGTCTGGCAGGACCAAACATCTTACAGTAAGCCTAAAACATTATCTACCTGCATCTAACGCAAACCTTTCCTTGTCCACAGTGGATAACACCAGAAGAATGTGCAGTGTACAGCAGAGACCAGAGGCCGCCTCTAGTCATCCCTCGCATCACGCAGTTCAGGGCTCCTCGACCCAGAGCACAGCCGATTGGACATGGATATCATGAGGTAAGAGACCATCACTTCAAGGTTTCTGGATCAACATCAAGGAATTCAACCTATGTCAACACCTTGGACTGTTGAGACCTGAACCTCCCACGAGAATTTAAACCCCACTCTGAGGATGTTATTTTATGAAGGACTTCATTTCTTCATGTAATAAATTGAACCATAACTAAAACGACACAAGAGATATCCACGGAAGCTCATCTGCTGGATCAGTAATCATCTTAAAAAAGATTCAGTCGGAACACGCAAAATCAAAATCAAAATAATGATCGAAGAATCAAAAGTATCGCAAAAATTATAAACTTAGACGAAGCTAAATGGAGACACTGATTACTGACTCCCATCAGAAAAAAGGGTTGTATGTACATTACGTTATGTTGGTTCCAAAAGAATGCACAAAGCAAAGCAAAATGTTCCGCCTTCCCCTACATTGTTGCAACTTAAGAGCACAACGAGGTATATTTAGCTAATATCCGAAGAGATAAGAGGTGGTGATAACACTACATCTACGTTGCATTCCTTGCTAACTTGTGCAACTACAGTTAAATATTAAATAACCATGGAAATGTGTACAGTGATATTGAATTATACGACGCAGTGAAAACTTCAGTAGGTAATTCTTCTGTCTTCGACTTGTAACTTTGACGTTGCATCGTCTATCTTCAAGTTTCTACAACGGGCAACAAAGTTTCCATTAATGTTGAATTAAGTAATCAGTGTTTCTATTAGTTTTCGAAACTGCGCAGATGTAGACACTTAGACAGTGGTGCACTTAGAGAATGTTAACCTCTTTGTCACCTTGAAAAGTGACGATAACTGAAATTGATTCGTATGAGCAGGGCTTATACAAGAAAGAGGCTCTCGTCTTTTTCATTTTCTGTAAGCCTAGTGTCTGATAAGTAAACCGACTGCTGGGTGGTTTAATTTTTATTGACCTTAATTCAATATGACAACAACCAATTACAAGTTGACATCCCATAAAGCCAATGAACATAGTTGAATCATAATAAAATGGCTCCTATACACACAACCTCCTACTACACGTACTAGATGGCGCTATACGCAACTATTTAATTCAGCAGGATATTTCAAACAAATTCTCCTATCAAGTTAGTACCAAACTATTTTCCTTGTACAGCAAAATACTAGCAAACAGAATAAAGGCGTGTCGTGAGTCAGCGAGGAGCGCAGGACCATAGGTCTGTGTTAATTTGTCCGATTACTGCTCGTCGTGCTGTTAATTTATGCGCAAACGCACGCATTGTGTTGTTCACCCGTTCTAATATGGCGGACGGCAGACTGTAGGGAATGAACCGAAGGACAAGTTTGAAAGGTTTTTGTCCTTACCAGTCCAAATCATTGACTGCTATGAAGACTACTTTTGAAATTTTACAAGCCTCCAAAAATTACCAGAACTAAAAACTATGTACCGATCAGGTCTAAACAGATGCAGCTGGAAACTAGTATTTTACATGGAACCACAGTCTATCTGGCCTAAATAATCCAGTTACTGGACAACACGATACCCTGTTGGTAAGACTGGATCTGGAACTTTCAAAGATCTTCAAGTGACAAAGAGGACCAATGGCTACGTTTTTGCCGAGGCAAAGAAGGATGATATGGATGATCCTTTCCTGGAACCACCCTTGGCAAGCGCAGCTTAACGTTCAATTGACAGTTGCAGTGGGTATAACTTAGCTGCGAACCCTCGTCGCGTTGAACCAGTATTAGAAATGACATTAATGGCAATATTTTCGACGTCTTGTTTGATTTACATTTCTGTAATGTATCTGTCCAGTGAATTCAATTATAATATGGCGTCGTGTTCTGGCCAATAGCGAGTATCCGGCGCGCCCTTCATGTCAATGTATCGACTCAATGCGCGATTCATTCGCGAAATTCAAATGGAATTCAGTTTTCAATGGAATCAGACGTCAATGCTGATTTATTTTCACATTTCATGCACAGGCTGGGAATTGGTTCATGACGTTTGACGGTCGAATGACGATACAGGAGGCGAAGTTGGTAGTATGTACTAAAGATTTTTTTTTGTAAAGCATTTGACTACTCAGCTCTTGTCATCCACGTTGCCATCTGTGTTCTCTCCATCATTTGACCCGTCAACCTTCAAAACAAGAGAGATTAGGCATCTTCTGGTCACGATATTGCCATCAAAGACCTCATCTATTGGTTTCAAAGAGCTGTCCAGGTACCTAGGTACAGTCAGGCAGAGTTTGACAGAGCTGCCCACGGTCTGGCCGGACAAAATCTGAGTCTAACGCCAAAACAGCTATGCAATAAACGTAAACCTGCTCCTCTAAAATTGTGTGGTAATTAAACCTAAAAACATAATTAGAAATGCACGTAACGTCGCTCGTATAGTATTCTTGAACGGCACTACACTAATGCAACCCACTGAAGTGCCACCATGCGTATTAATGAGATTACAAGACGTTTTATATTTGAAACATTAACTTAAGTAGTTGTTGAAATATTCATTTTGAATGTTATTAGATTAGAACCTTCATGGTCCACGAATTTGATTAGCTGTTTGTAAATACCATAAAGTATTTGCGAGTTTTGCGACTGTTTTCAGTTCAACTTTAAATAGTGTTTTTAGGTGAAGAATTACGCTAACTATACGCTTCCACACGTTCTAGTACATAAAATTCGATGTTGTTTATTATCTGACTGTTTGTTTCGCCTAATCTGCGAAATGTCTCGAGTGATTTTAATGGAACTTTTACTGGCAGATAGCTCAAAATGCAAGCGATCGAAAGGTCGCAAGCACAGCTAGTCCCACAATAAATCCTGCAACGATGCACCTTTACCGATGTTATTGCTGCACGAAACACACGTGTTTAGCATCACTTATGTTTACTCGTAATCTTGAACGTTTGTTTACATAACAAAGGTGTAAAAACGTCATCAGTTTGCATTCAAACAATTCGCATACCGTTTGTTAACGAAATTCCTGCTGTTGTACGCTGAACGATTTACATGAACATTTCAAGGGTTAGAGGATCTCTGTCTAATAACTGCCACTCGAGTCGATCTTTTGGTTAAGCCGTGCTTGCTTAGGTCCACATATAGACCTATGGATGTGGATTGTGCACCACACATTACACACATCACATTATTCCTCGGAAAGCACGTTAAGACTTTAAGAGCTTATACTACCTCAAACGCGAGTTTTATAATGCGTAAAAGTATATGATTCAATGCAGTAATCAAAATCAGAAAAATTTATGATATTCTTCAGGATATATACTAGTGACATAGTGTTGTGAAAACATAATACAACTAACTTTGCTCAATAGAAAAAAATCGCGAAGATACCTCTAAAAATTCTTTTAACGAGTAAAAACCATACTAAAATACATGTCATCGTTCTGATTGTTTTGCTAAATAATTCTACAAGCAACATACTAAAATCATAGAGTTTTACTTTTTTAGTCCAATCAATAGTTTTTTTTTGTAAATCGCTAAATACCACTAATTTCGCACTATTCGGCCGCAGCGAAAGACGTAACAACCGCTTTGTAGTGCAAGCTGATTAGAACTTTATTCTAACAGTATTCTAACCGTATTTCAAGCGAAGTTTGAATCACCACAAATAGGGTTGATAATCTGAGGTAGCATACGCTCTTAAGCCTTTGGTCCCAGGTGTTATTTGTAGATCTTTCGCCGTCATAACCAGTTTCTGGTAGTGACCTGAAAGTCACTGACAGCTAACAGTCAAATACCACTAGTCTTACCAAAAAGTATCTGAGTCTTTCCCAGTAGGTACTAACTGGGCTGTGGAGGTCAGATAGGCAGTCGTACCCTGTAACATACTGGTATCCAGCTGTATCCGATTGCACTGGAAACCGACGCCAACATAGTTGGAAAAAGGCTAGGCAGATGATGATGACGCTATTTTTTTCTGATTGATTTCGTTGCGAGATCCAAGACAGTTAAATCGTTTCTCTGGGACTTCATCGAGGTTTATTGTCTCGGCACTTTTTGGTGGTTGCTACTGTTGATTGGCTTTAAGGAGTTACAGTGGTTTGGAAAAGGTGCGGCGGGCTTGTTTCATTAAAAAAATGATGATGAAGGGTTAATAAGTTTTCCATAAAAATTACATAAAAACAAATGATCAACATTACGTGGAAATATGGTTAAAACGAGCGTACAAAGTAACAACAGATTTAACTGGGCTATTTCCTCATACTCGCATACGTGGGATGATTGAAGTCTCAGGTTTCTCTAGTACACGGCCACAGAGTAGTATATATGCAGTGGTTCAACGCACCATCTGTCATAATGACAGGGTCATCGTACGATACAAATAGCACGAATATAGAATGACATAATAATTATTATGTACTTTTAAAATTAGAATGTTGGTTTGAATGTTACGACTGACGCTGCTAATGTCATTATTACGATAGCACAGTCCTTTTACATCATTTATTATTAACGCGTAACTGACCTTAGGTTCGAATAACATAAAGACATCACCCCTGTAATTCCAAAAGGGCTGGCAGAGGTATACCTCCATTACAACACCCATATTTTGTTAAAGTCCCATGTAATAGGGACGAGCCTATTGCCATCAACTGTACACAAATCGAGACTCCGTGGCTGAATGAAATTCCTGATGAAAGGACTCTTGTTTCTTTCATCAGGTATTCTCAGTAGCCCTTTGTCCGACCCGGGAGTTGAACCCAGGACCTCATGCTCAGCATTTGCGTTTGCGTCCACAAGACCAACAAGGCGATCATTCTCAGGATAATTACTTAATAACTAATGTTACACCCTGATAAAGCCATATTATTACGAAAGCTAGCGCTGTCATCAATCCTTCGTAGAATATCGTTGACTAACTGTACATAGCTAGACTGTGGCTCTACTATAGCTGTCCCTTGCCAATGGTACCGCCGTAGTGTGGCTACAGACAGACAATATAATTATAATCAGTGCAGAGTAATAAAGTAAGATAACAATACACTTCCTAACATCGAATTGACGACCCGCCGCAGATAAGAGGACACTAGTGATGCGACATCGTGTGTTCCGTTCTCCGGAACTTGACTGTAAATGCGAACTTTCCTTAGAATTAAGTTTAGACAAATAATTATGAATTTCAATTTTTATTATTATTGATTTTAGCAGCGGTTCATGGACATTTATCTTTGCAAATTTCTTTAATTATTTCTACCTATGACTACTTTTTCTAACGCTATGTATAATTTGTTACTATATTCTATAAATTTGATATCCTGTAGTGCGTGTAATTACACTCAATTATTTTTTTTAATTTAAAGCTGTTTAATAGGTAGTTTCTTACTTTGTATTGTATTTAATAACCCCCCTTTTGGGCTTCACGCAAGTCGGGGCTATTAAAAACATTTTGTTGGTATTTAATTTAATTTACTACAGCTGTTACTCATTTTAACCACTCATTGTTACACGTGAAGCATAAACCATTTAATTACTTATTACTTTTAAAATTTTCCTTGTTCTGTTCCCTTTCGTTAATAATGTAGCAAACAGACGGTTTTGTACTTGTAAATGAGCAAACATGACGTTTGTAGGGAAAATATATGAATAATTCAAACGTTGAGTCTGTGTGGCACGGGTATACAGGTATCGTTTCATCATCATCATCATCAGCCTATAATGTTCCCACTGCAGGGACTCAGGCCTCCTCCCTAGGAGAGAGATGGCTATCCACCACGCGGGCCCAGTGCGGGTTGGAAGATGTCACATGTCTTCGAATTGTTAGCTTCACCGTTTTGACTGTTCGTTTATGCGTAGTCAATTCGTAGGAGTCTAGCAACAGGAGTTCGGAAGTCCGACCACCAGTTTTACCAAGTGGTATGGGTAACGGAGGTTAGATAGGCAGTAACTTCATCACAGATAACGATATTCTGCTACATCTGGTTTGTCTGGAAGTCAAATCCGAAATCGTTGATGAATTAGCATATTAAAGAATTTATAGATATTTCATATTTACTTTACTATTTTACTATTTGTTGGATAGAAATATTTATTAGTAGGTAAGGAAACTCATGATTATCAACATGTTTCCTTATTGACAAATTAGTTGTTCCAATTCGTAATAAACCATTGGTGTTAGTAAACTAGGGAACGGCAGCCGTTAGAAATGTATCGATATATTCGCTCATCAGGAAAACATCGACAAAAACCATCGACGTGTGCCCATCACTAAATAATATCGCTACAATGACACAACTGCAGTCAGTGTGTCACCCGCTATACGAACAAGACGAATTTATTGTCGTTTTCCTTTAAATATTACCTTATTTATAACAGATTATACGTTTAGTTGGACATTATTAATATAACAAATATGTGGACTAGTGGTGTAGAGTGAAAATATATGTTAAAACAAAGTTTTTCAAAGTTTTATTATGTTTAAACTGAAAAGAGGGAAGACATGGTTCCGAGAGGTAAATGTTTTAATATTATTTGTTCGTAAATTGTTCCTATAGGAGTGGCTACAGCGTAGGTCGATTGGTCTATGCGGTTAAGCGAAGTTGCCGCGGTTACGAATGGGATGGCTGACCTCTTCTCATTGCAAGTGCTGATTGTGGTAGTCTGATAAGCAGTTAGACATGTAGATCTAGCCATTGATACCGTACGGAACCTCTGCCAATGATGTACCCATTTGTGTGAGATACTATACCCTAACTACATGGAATAAGACCCCAACATATTATTATACCAAACACCCTATTATTGATCGGAAAATGACTCCAAATGACTCTACTTCTCATAGAACATTGTTTAGCGACAGAGCTTCACCATCAAACCAATCTCCATAAACTCACGCCTGTTTCTCATGGGGGTAGGCAGAAGCTACAAACCACATGGTACAGTCCATACATAATAGGGTAGTCGACAAAAAAAAACTAATTAGTCCGTCAGATAGATTTCCAAAAAATATTGAACACGTATTTTTTCTTTTTTCACGTAAACAAAAAATGAAGACGATACAGTGCTTCGAAAAGTCGTGAAACGTCACAGCTTGGTCCAATTTTACCTAACTATGACGTCAAACGCCCCCTCTCCATGGTCTTTGACAAGCTTTATTTTCGTCAATTTTTATTAATTTGATAAAACAAAAAACACGTATCCAATATTTTTCAATAATCTGACTGACGGACTAAACAGAATCATATTTTTTTTAGTCGGTCGACTACCCTATTGTTTTGCTTCGTCCACGTTACTACACCTGTTCACGCACGCCTGTTGCGAATACTTCGCACCTGAACTTTCTGAAGAAGCGTGAAGGCTGCTTTTAACGTCCTTCACATACCTAAGGTGTTTCAAAAGTATAGAATGCTTAAGAACAGGCACGTCTAGTTACCCGAAACTGTAAATTTTTCCCAATCAACATTGAACCTAAAGCTTTCACGATAAAGTTTCAAATATAGATTGATGTGTCTGGCATCTGCAATACTGCACCTACCCACGAATCGTCCATAATAGTTCAATTCATGACCATATAAAGAGGTCACCAATGTGATGTGAAGTCGTGATTCATTGCTACCGAACTATGTGTCACGAACAACAAAATACTGAAACAAATAACTGCCGTTACGCTGTCATCATCGCATCACATAATATTCGTAATAAACACACATTTATACAGTGGCTATGTTAATTTGAACGAGGGGCATATTGAAACCCACAATAAATGTTTACATGATTATAATAGAAGTATAAACAAAAAAAAAACATAAATAACAGACAGAACCATAGCAAACATTGTAGCCTCGCAACCGTCTAGAGAAGTGAGATCTGGAGAGCGTGCATGGCAAAATTACGTCACAAATTAAGGATTTAGTTTTTAAGCTATTGCATAGCTTCTATCGCGGGCCTTGAGCGTGGAGAGCGAATCCAGAAATTCCGTAACGAAAATTTTCAACCAGGTTGCTATGGTTACGGAAAATAACAAGGTTGTCAACTGAGGTTGTCAAATTAAATAATTGATAAAAAATGCTATGCAATAGTCTGAGTGCAATAGCTTTACCGCGGCAGTTCCCGAGTGCCACATTCTCTTTTTTTTATATATTTGGGACGAGAATCGAATACTGAAAACCTTCCCTCAATACGACCCTCGTTTAACATAACATACTGTGTAATATGTAGCGTATGTATTTACGAAAATAATCGCAAGATTCAATGAACTGTGTTTGATTTGATAAGGGCGCGATGATTCATACGTATTCCAGCTGTTATTTCAATTAAACTATTTAAGTGTCTGTCGTGCATGGATAAATTAAGTGTTTATCTAAGGGTCAAATACAGTTAAAATCTAGAGTGCGCTTAAAGCGTTCGTGTATTAAAACTGTAAATACATGGTAAAACTAACTAATGTTTTGTAGATCAAAGCAAATAAAGAAAGAAATAGGTAATTGAAGCTATATCTATAATATAATTGACGCTGAGGATTAACGGTTTTGCTGAAAGTCGCAACAGAAAGCTAGTAGAATGGTCCTTGAAGCCTTATTTTAACAGTAACACAGTTACTGTTAAAATAAAATAAAATGCGGACATATGTAAGATTATAGTTTCTGGCATTAAACCCTAGAAAGACTTTCCACCCTTAAGCCATCTAATCTAACCTCGCCATCTGAAATCTTCCTTCTCTTAACATATGTCACGTGGTAGCTAGAATATATACTACTTCGCGAATAACTATAGAAACACAGAATCCCTAGAAAAGATAACTTATCTTCAATACCTGTTTTTGTAAAAGGAATTAATTATTAGTCTGTTACAAGCCAAAAGGTTCCTTTTATTATCTCCTAGCCTGCTCTGTCCCACTCCTGGGCAAAGGCCTCCAAAATGTACCCTCGGTCTATATTTTTCACCCACGTACCCACCTTGGATCAGTGTTGTACAGCTGATTGTCATAACGTCAACTAATCTGCACCGACTCTCGACCAGGAGTCAACGAATCGGAAATACTGATTAGACACGGATATCAGACGCTTCCGGTAGTGTATTTTTATTCACTGACAGTTATTATTTGGAAGTAGAGCTGAAATGTATCCGGCTCGAAGGACCAATAAAAACGTGCTGATTAAATGGCCGCGTGGTGAAGTACGTTGTAATCACTAATTAATTATGCAACGATTATAAATCATTTTTTTTGGAGGGTGGGAAATCATCAAATCCTCCCACTCTGGACAGAGCGGTAGCGAGTGTCAGACAAAACCACCCATGTTCCTTCTTAGCCCTTTGTGTCAAGGCCGCGATATCTCTATAAAACAACCCGCAGCCCCGACGGGACAATTATAAACCTTAGTTGATATTTCGGCAAGTCGTTCGCTTCTACTCAATATTTAAGTCAATTGCACAAAATGGCAACAGTTCGATTTTGCCTATATCCAGATTCCCTGCTATTTTTGTAACTTGTCAATCTTCAAAGTAAGATCGGACAGGCTTATTCTGGAAACGTTATTTCTATAGTAGAACTAATTCATTATCCATTCCACGGAATTCCACCTGGTGAAATCTGGGTCAAGCGCACCCCTTTTTAACCCCTGACGAAAAAGACGGGTGTTATAAGTTTGAAGTGTGTCTGTCTGTAAAATCTGAGCTTTGAAACGGATGAAACGATTTGAATTAAGTATATCTTTAAGAAAACTTGGAGGCATAGAGACATTTTAGTAATGGAATTGATGTTGGAAAAGTCAAAAACGTTTTGGAATGACATACAAAAGCTACGGAAAAGCTTCTATTAATGTTTTTTGTTGAAACCCGTTGAAAGCTTAATGTCAAACCTATGGAAAATCGTTGTATAAATGGGAAAACACTTTGAAACCCATTGGTCTAGTTTAGGCCATATGGTATTGCTTTAATACTGATTATAGGTACTTAGTAACAGTAGAACTGCATGAATGGCTATGACGTAAATTTATTTTGGTCAAACCAGCTCTACTATGTTAAATGATGACGTGAACGAGAACTGATAAGCCTATTAGGAATTCTAACTTTGTCCTGTCGGGTGTAATGCAATGACGCATGGTCTTAGGTTTGGCAAACGTAATATTACTGTCATAGTATGTAACATTGGGCAAGACATGTGTCCAGTATTTTTTTTTTTACTAGCCTATCTTGTCCCACTGCTGGGCAAAGGCCTCCCCCATTTCCTTCCATCTTTCCCGATGTTTTGCCTTCTCTTCTCTGGCCAATCTGTAAGGAATGAGTCCAAATCGTCACGCCAGCGTTTCTTGGGCCTGCCTCGGCGACGACGAGCGTCCTCAGGCACCCACTCTGTGACGATTCTGGCCCATCTGTCTTGACCCATCCTGGTAATGTGACCCGCCCAGTTCCACTTCAACCTCGCAGACTTATCGCCAACATCGGCGATGTGTCCAGTATATCAGTTCTAAATAACTCAATCGTAAAAATAGGGTAAATGTAACTGCCGATATAATTCATGCTATCTCTGTCACTCTAAGGAGTATTGTTGAGACAGAAAAACTTTTCTGCCTGGACAATGAAACATTCTATCAGCGACTGACTGAAAAAATATTCACATAAGCTATCGAAAAACTTATTTATGTATACTTACTTCAGCCCATTTTGATATAAAACAAACATAACAACACGCCTATATTTCCCGGACGGCTAGGCTGAGGTGAACCCAATAGTACACACGGCTACACATCAAGCTATACATTTCCAGTATAAGCTGGTCTCGCATTGTATATGACGCGGCGGGAAGCCCTCTGGAGGGACGCTGCTCCTAAATATCAATGGGCTCCGCCATATTGTCGTCGCCTTAGATTCCTTTTCGTGGCAGATAGTTAAATGGGTATTTGAAATCACACACATTACTTGACTCAAACACCAAACGTTTATTTACATTGCTTCATTTACAGGCACTTAAAAACTTTGCGGTTTGAATCGCCCATTCGAATACATGGTTGATCTTTTAGGAGAAGAATAGGCAAAGAAACTCCTTATACACTGTTTTAAATCATGTTACAATTATCATTTGCACTAATTATCATTAATCACATCACAAACCACTTTCATTTACTTGAATTGCAATTATTCGCTAAACGCGACATAGCTTGTTCTAGCGTCTCAACTTTTCGTCGCATGCGTCTGTGGTCTCCAGCGGAAGTACCACAAAATCAGTATAGTAATTAATGACCTAATTAGTTCAAACTAACAATCATTACTAAAATACTTCACAATTGATTCTAATAATTATTTAACAATAAAACAATACCAATATTAATGTAAAGGCGTAATTAAACGTTAATGTCTAATTAATAGGTTCATTCCTTTTTACAACAAAATGTTACTTAACCATTTCCGGTTGATTAAGGATTTAAAACAGACAATGGGTTTTCTACTAATTGCATAACACGAATGGCTCTGTAAAATGATCTTATGACTTTTAAGTTTATAATTACTTATAGAAATAGATTTAGTTGTAGTTTCAGATTATAAATTGAGTTATTGACCATTACAATCGTATTCGCCGCCATCTTCACAACATTGTGCACTGACGTCTCATAGACAGCCTAATTTCAAGTGTGGCAATCATTAAAATCCCAATATTCATAAAACATTAGCTTATTTTAATTTTAACTATAGTTCTTAGTTAAAGACTTCTGTTTAATAAATTACTATTCGATGTAATTAAATGCTCCATAAGCATTTAATTACATTCCCATCTATGTGGTGGTTCAATGATGGTTGTTCAATGGTGAGTCAATAGATGGCACTGTCGCTCACTTTCGACCTTTGTAATGATTGTACTAAGATCTCAGAGATGACAGGTTCATCAATATTATAAGCTGGTTGAGATTAAACAATGATCTTAGCAGATAGACATTCTTGCGGCGACACGGCCATTCTGATCGGCGGTGCGCGCTCTGCACCTGACGTTGCCGTCCGCTCGTCCATCCTAGCCGTATGTGTAGTCTCGTGGTTGTTATCTGAAATAGTGGAGATAAATTTTGTCGGCGGATTATTGTTGCTTTTATTATCCTACAATGTTTATTGAATAGTAGGATTTGGTAACAGGAAGGTTCATTCAATATAGAAACCTTGTCATAGATCTGACAGTCATTGCTTTTTTTTTTTTTTTTATCACCTTGCTAGGCATACATGCACAGATACAGACATAAAGCTGTTTGCAATTTTTATTTGAGTTTAAGGATGCTTACGCAATTGTTGCCTGAATGATTCAATTACATTAATTGAATTGAGTTGATTGATATTGTTTGATCAGCTACTAGCTGAAAAGAATATTGTTGGCAAAATTATCCAACAACATAAATTTAATTGAGTTTGTTGATACTGTTTGATCAGCTACTAGCTGAATAGAATATTGTTAGTAAAATTATTCAACAACATTAATTGAATTGAGTTTGTTGATATTGTTTGATCAGCTACTAGCTGAATAGAATATTGTTTGATCAGCTACTCTAGCTGAAAAGAATATTGTTGGCAAAATTATTTAACAACATTAATTTAATTGAGTTTATTGATACTGTTTGATCAGCTACTAGCTGAATAGAATATTGTTAGTAAAATTATTCAACAACATTATTTGAATTGAGTTTGTTGATATTGTTTGATCGGCTGTTTGCTTTTTCAGCAAACAGATAATATTATTGTTGTAGAAGCAACAACAATACTCATTAAATTGTTTACCTTACTATGACTTAACTTTGCAACCTTGTAATAGGTCTACTGTCTACTTGATTCGTTTTAAATAAAATTATTGATAGCTTCAGCCATTGTGATTTGTATTTGGTAAATGTAGTGTGAGTAGTATGTTTTTATTTGTTCATTCTCACGGGAAGGTAATGCTCTGTGATAGACACAAAGTCTTGGATTTGACAGGATAAAAGGATAGGATCAGGAACACCGCTCTGTGATAGACACAAAGTCTTTGATTTGACAGGATTAAAGGATAAGGAGTTTAGGACCATTGCTCCGTGACAGGCACGAAGTCTTTGATTTGACAGGATATAAGGAACCAGGCTCTGGGCGTTTAGTATGCCGTGGACCCAGCAGGATAACATGAGAGTGTTATTTTATCAGTTGCCTCCACGGCTGCTGATAGTTCATTTGTTTTGTTGGTTCATTATCAGTCACCTCCACGGCTTCTGATAGATCATTTGTTGTGTGTGTTCATTATCAGTCGCCTCCACGGCTTCTGATAGATCATTTGTTGTGTGTGTTCATTATCAGTCGCCTCCACAGCTTCTGATAGATCATTTGTTGTGTGTGTTCATTATCAGTCGCCTCCATGGCTTCTGATAGATCATTTGTTGTGTGTGTTCGTTATCAGTCGCCTCCACGGCTTCTGATAGATAATTTAATGTGTTTGTTCTTTACCAGTTGCCTCCACGGCTTCTGATAGATAATTTACTGTGTTTGTTCTATACCAGTTGCCTCCACAGCTGCTGATAGATTATTTGTGATTCATTGTAAGTATTACTTATTGAGCTAGTTGTTTCCTCCACAGATACTAATAGCTTTTTGTGAGTATTATTATTTTTTATTTCATTAGTTACTGTATGTACTAAAACTTTGTTATTGTTAATAGTTGTTGCTTACAACTGGCGAGTCAACTATCGAGTCTTTTGACACGACATTTTTGGTACATATCAGCGGTGTAGTGTAAGTAGTTTGAAAACTCCTCACCTTTTATGTAAACTTATGGTGTGTGAACACTGAAACTGTCATTCAGGGTTGGCAGTCTTCATGTTGTTTCGCATTTGTTAGGTTCATAGCCGGCGACACGGTCATTTTTGTTCACCAGGCTGTAGTACTTGAAGCATCAGGTTATCATTTCCTCTACGATAATTGCTTGAACCTGGAATGTGAGAAGTCATGCAGGTAAATAATAGAACAAGAAAAGATGTTATGTAAACATCACACCTGCTATCCCGGAAGGGTTAGACAGAGGTGTACATCAACACTTTGCCAGCGTAACGTCTAAGCCTCTTGTTACAGGGCAAGACTGTTTGCCATTAATATTTATTGTTTGAACTGCTACTGAGAAATTCCTTATGGGAATACCCAATGACACTTTGCTAGACCTGGGAATCGAATCCAGGCCCACACGCTTTAATTGTTTGGTCCATGACAACTAGAACCACGAAGCTGTCTGACTAAATGCTTGAATTAGTAATGAAAATTATGGTAAGCAATTGTTTTGAAATAGTTATCATACTTAGATTCAGGTAATCAAAAGTTAATCTGATTAAAAGTACTTTAAAAACACTATTGGTTTGGTTTAGTTATGAACCGTGAAAGCTTAAAACAGTGACTATTGGTTGTGTTATTGTACTATGGAAACATTCACAATTTAACATATTTAAAGCTTTGCTTTCTACTGAATTTCATAGTCACAATTTGTTGAACAACATTGATGTATTGTTAATTGTTTTGTTTTATGAATCAGTTACATAACAAAACATCATTTATGTGAAACATGTGCACGCTGGCATTGAATCCGACTCCTATGCCATAATAGGAAATAGTATGACGCTATAATTGTATTTTCCTAATAAAATTAAGTTTATTGTGGATCAATTTTTAATCTATTTATTTATTATTTAAGTTTAAGCTAATCAATTAGTGATGAAGTAAGGTCAGTTGCAAATTTGATTGATAGATATTGATTAAAGAAATAATTATTGTAATATTTAATTTTATCATGTGTCATTACAATACAAAGATTCACATCTGCCGGGTGTCCCGTGACGGACAACTTTATTTTATTGAATCTTAAAACATGTTGTCCAATACAAATGTTTAGAAGTTTGTACAAAGCACTAAAGCTTGCACTTAATTGCAATTCCTCACTGGAATGTCGAGTATGAGGGATTTCTAATAAGAATTATTTCTATTGAATGACAACAAGATTTAATACTAGTAGATACTTAGTTAATTAATTAATGAATGTTAGTTAATTAATGAATGCAACTAACTATAATTTGATTCATGAGACCTGTTTGAGACACATTACTGGTTCATATTTTAATAATAAAATTGAACGGGTAATGACCTAATTAAAAGAAGTGAAAAGATTTCTTAATATTTCATTTCCACCGGTGTCAATATAAGGAGGCATTAACCTTGCCAGTGTGTGATGTAAAATATTGTTAACTGTAAATATCAACAGTTTATAAGTTACTAAAATTAATAAAACAAAATACTTCCCGGGTTTGATGATTCATCCCGCAAATCATTTATTGATAATTATGCTTTCAGAGTGTCCATGTTTATTTGTTCTGCTACTTGGGTCATTCTGTGTTGTCCTGTATGTTTGTCATTTTGATTGGATGCCGTCGTTATATGATCACACCATTCACGTACCTACGCCAATGTTTCCATCCGGATCGTAAGACGGGAGAAATATTTCAGTGATCTTGACTCTTGGCTGTTGTTGCGGGGTAGTAAGCCGTTCACTCATAGAACGCATCATGGTGACCATTTTGGCGAAAAATTCCTTTAGCACGCCGCCGTCGGCCATGGTCACAGAAGCAGTTCCTTGTTCTGGATGTCCAGCAGTGCGGGCTGAAGGGGATCGCGGGGGCGATCCCACTTCTGATGACGCGGCGGGAAGCCCTCTGGAGGGACGCTGCTCCTAAATATCAATGGGCTCCGCCATATTGTCGTCGCCTTAGATTCCTTTTCGTGGCAGATAGTTAAATGGGTATTTGAAATCACACACATTACTTGACTCAAACACCAAACGTTTATTTACATTGCTTCATTTACAGGCACTTAAAAACTTTGCGGTTTGAATCGCCCATTCGAATACATGGTTGATCTTTTAGGAGAAGAATAGGCAAAGAAACTCCTTATACACTGTTTTAAATCATGTTACAATTATCATTTGCACTAATTATCATTAATCACATCACAAACCACTTTCATTTACTTGAATTGCAATTATTCGCTAAACGCGACATAGCTTGTTCTAGCGTCTCAACTTTTCGTCGCATGCGTCTGTGGTCTCCAGCGGAAGTACCACAAAATCAGTATAGTAATTAATGACCTAATTAGTTCAAACTAACAATCATTACTAAAATACTTCACAATTGATTCTAATAATTATTTAACAATAAAACAATACCAATATTAATGTAAAGGCGTAATTAAACGTTAATGTCTAATTAATAGGTTCATTCCTTTTTACAACAAAATGTTACTTAACCATTTCCGGTTGATTAAGGATTTAAAACAGACAATGGGTTTTCTACTAATTGCATAACACGAATGGCTCTGTAAAATGATCTTATGACTTTTAAGTTTATAATTACTTATAGAAATAGATTTAGTTGTAGTTTCAGATTATAAATTGAGTTATTGACCATTACAATCGTATTCGCCGCCATCTTCACAACATTGTGCACTGACGTCTCATAGACAGCCTAATTTCAAGTGTGGCAATCATTAAAATCCCAATATTCATAAAACATTAGCTTATTTTAATTTTAACTATAGTTCTTAGTTAAAGACTTCTGTTTAATAAATTACTATTCGATGTAATTAAATGCTCCATAAGCATTTAATTACATTCCCATCTATGTGGTGGTTCAATGATGGTTGTTCAATGGTGAGTCAATAGATGGCACTGTCGCTCACTTTCGACCTTTGTAATGATTGTACTAAGATCTCAGAGATGACAGGTTCATCAATATTATAAGCTGGTTGAGATTAAACAATGATCTTAGCAGATAGACATTCTTGCGGCGACATATACAATTTCCGTACAGTGCGAGATCAGCGTAAACTGAAAATGTATAGCTTGATGTGTAGCCGTGTGTACACACCCACATTTCGTAACTTATTTTTGAGGCGCGTGTAAAATTAAAAACAAAAAATAAACAAAATTTGTTCGTGTTTCTAATTAGTCCGATATATTGCCGGCAGAGCAAATAAAATGCTAAATCAACCGAGTTGCGACCGGACGCTGTGATCGCATATTTTTCCTGTTCTAATTTGCCCATAAACAGTGGTGGTCGACTGTTATTAGGTGTAAAAAATATAACAAACATTTAATATTAACTAACACGATAACGTCCACTGAGAAAGGTACCTTATTAGTTATCTATTTTGTTTGATTCGTTTTGAATAACAGCCTGTGATCTGTTTTAAACCTTTCCTTAATAAAACGAGGCTAATAGTGATAATCAACAATTCATTTATTACTTTTTCCTATTAGCAATAACATGTTTGTTTCGTTTTTATGTGTCCCTCTTGTTTCTGAGTTCAGCTATAACCTCTGTGTCCCTGTTATACAATTAATCAGACTGTTACTCAGGTGTCGCTGAATTTAAGGTTTTTCATCATCCAAGTTTCTTTACGATGTTTTTCATCACAATATTTCGTTAGTCGACATGGCCATTGTTGAACAAAATGCATACTACTTCTTATTAGCGTGTCGATATGAATCTAAAATTCGACTACGAGTTTAGCATCTTGAGTAGCATCCATCAATTTCTTTAACACAGACAAAAGAACACACCACTTTCAATAGTGTTATTCTAATGCAAACCATGTTATTCTAATGCAAAGTGGGGTGCTTCGCCAGACGTTGTGCGGACTACTGGACTGGCACTATCCTTCTCTGCGGGTGAATTTGCATGCCCCGTGTGGAGTCGATCAGCCCATGCAAAGTTAGTGGATACAGCACTGAATGAAACGTGCCGGATAATCACTGGCTGCCTCAAGCCGACCCCGGTACAGATGCTGTATCCATTGGCAGGCATAGCGCCACCAGTAGTTCGCAGAGCGGTGGCGAGCTCTAGTGAAAGAGCCAAAATGGTCTCCGACGCTAGACACCCTCTGCACAGTAACATCATAGTTCCGCAAAGGCTGAAAAGCCGCAACAGCGTCATGAAGTGTGTACCCCCGCTCACTGGCGAACGCCCTAAGGAAAGACTTAAGTTGTGGCGAGATAGCCTTACCCAACCCATTTGTGCCACTTGCCGAAAATCTTCCACCTGGACACGAGTTGCCATGGTTAACCTGGAAGTCTCTAAACAGACTCCGGACACAGGTAGGCCGAAGCAAGGAAAACCTGTTCAGGTGGAGATTCATAGACGACTCTGCCCTGGAGTGTAAATGTGGTCTTGCCCCACAGACTATGGAGCACTTGATATCGTGTCCAGCCTGTCCTGCTACTTGCACATCACAGGAGTTGATGGAGGCTACTGAAAGTGCCGAACTCGTCGCCAAATTTTGGGCCGACTCAATTTAAATTGTCATCGACACGCTAAGAAGAAGAATGCAAACCATAGTACCAAAGGCATAACAGTCTGATACTGCCCCTATTGCAAGTAAGATCTCTTTTCGTAGTACCAATACAATTGTCAATGATCGATAACCTTTCCGTATTCCTCTTCTGTTGATGTCGACCTAACCACGATGTATCCATGATTACAGGAGGACATTCCAGAGCAGGGCTCCCTGCGAGCTCGCGGGTACGAGCACCTCAACAACTGGAGCCCTACGTCCGAGCGATGCCGTGCAGATCTCGACCTTGGGTACAACAAGGCCAGCTCCGACAGCCCGCCTTTTGTCAGGATTAACAAAAGATTGGGTAAGTTATAAGAGCCCTAAGCTCTCTACTCGAGGTCTCGAACCTAATCTAGAGTAATGGTTCCTCGTATTCTAACTACGCTTCCATTATTGTCATGTGAAGAGCATAGGTACCTACTAAAAGATTGTGGAGATAAGGTGTAAGAGAAAGGAGAAATAAGGCAAATACTTGCGCTCCATTTTATCCCTATGGCATCTTGGCAAACGATGCCATAAACGGTCTAATCATCATGATGCCAGAAGAAAGAGTCTTCGGAACGACTTTTGGAAACAGAACGAGACAATCCACGCCTTTTAGAACGCCAGCCCAGGCCATTCTACTTGAAATATAACAGATCTACAATCTGTCGTAAACCTAAAGGTCATGCAGACCCAAAGATTGCAACGCCTATAAAAAACTACAGCTAACTAATTCAGAACATCTCAATTTCCAGGCGGCTCCACAGAAAACCTCCTCATCAACCCCAGAAGACCGAATCACCTGCAGCTCCCGGCGTCCTCGTCTGGGGACAGCCTGGATGTGGAGATCAGGGAACGGGAGCCAGCGTATGTCAGAAACAGGAAGTCCAGGTCTATGGTGGCGACTAAGAATCGGATGCAGTCGCCCATACCTGCGCCTAGGTTGACGCTGCAGCCACCGTCTGAGGTAAGGAGCTTGAAATCACGTGAAAAAGGGTATAACTCTAAAAATAAAGAAGTTAGACTCGTGAAATCGGATTTATACCCTTTTTCACTAGAGGCACAGATTTATCCTTGTCAAATCAAGCGTCTGGTTGTAAAAGAAAGCTGAGACAAAGAGATAAAAAGGCCCGTTAACTCCAAAAAATACAAAAGTATATTTACGTTTAAATCTAAGTTAATAAAATATGTTGTTAATTCCCAGGTGATTTTAGAGAGTTCAATCAAACGCACCAAGTTCCTGGAGGGCACGAAGAAGACCAAGAAGAACTGGATAGACTGTTACATGGTCCTCACACCCACCGCTCTAGTCTTCTACAAGGACCAGAGGACGTACTATGCTCCTGTAAGTATAACAAGCTCTATACATTACAAAATATTTGTCTGTTCGCCTCCTGCCTTATTTCTTTTTTCGGACTCCAAAGCAAGCAAAGGCCCACTATTCCTTCCACTTCTTACATAGGTGTACTTTTTCTCGCCAATTGGTGAGGAAGCCATGCATTCAAGACGTTCCGACGTCTGTTGCGATCCTGTGTGGCTGTCTCAGGGTCAGTCAGGGTTCCAGTCTTACGATATTTGGGCGACAGCTATGCCGCCATCTGGCAGACATGGTCTATACACATGGAGTAGCAAAACTATTAGCTTATAACTTTACCACTGCTTGCAAAAAGGCCTTTCTTGTTTTATTCAGTCTCCTGCTGATATGGAGGGAAGTGTTAATTATGTTATTTCCTACTTCCCCGACTTTTTTGATTAATTTCGTTGCAGAATTCAAGCCAGTTAAATTCTCTCTGGAACTTCGTCGAGCTTCATTGTCTCGGCGCTTTCCTAGTGGTCGCCACTATTGACTCTGGCTTTCAGAAGCTACAGTGGTTTAAAAATAGAATGATGGACTTGTTCCAAAACAAACAGGCCTCTCTGTGAGATACAGATTGAGCCAGGTGAGGTTGATCGATGAAGTGAAGGACTATAACCCAGTATATGATTACAGAAAGTATCTCGTCCCCCGGGCACGCCACCCAGCCCGTCAGCGCCGATGGCTGAGCTGGTGCTGCCGCTGCGGAACGCACACGCCACGCAGTGCATACAGAAACACACCAAGAGGTAACACAGTTTTTATACTTAAGAGTATCATCTTTATTTAGCCTGTCTAAGATCCACACTGTGGGGGTGATGATCAGTGTAACAAAACTTTTCTAGCTCACAAGTTCGGTCCTCAAAGAAGTTTTACTGGACTGGTCTAGTGGTCGCAAGAGCAACTGCTGAGCAAGCAGTCCTGGGTTCGATTCCCGAGTCGGGCAAAGTATCTCATTAGCAGTTCAGCAGCCACGCGGTCTTTAAATATGTTCCCGCAAGCTGTATGGGTCTCTCTTAACCGTACACGGTCAAATTTATTGGCGTGGCTTGATGATAATTGCTATAATTAGTTCTGGCGTTGTGATAATTTTTTTAGTTTAATTTACCTACTAAAAGCTCCAGTAAATTACAAAAAATCTGCAACAGCATTTTTTAAAGATCTTGATTCATTTTGTGCATCTGAACTGAACTCTAAGTAACAATATAATTTACTTACAGGTACCTTAGATCCCTCCTGCTCATAGTGGGATATGATCAGTACCTGATTCAGGATGAAACAGAAGATGGAGCCAGGAAGTGGCTTGGACATATTCGAGGAGTTATTTATAACCTGGTAAGAATCTAGCTTTTAACAAAGATTCCGCAAATTTAAGTTTCTAAGGGCCAATTTCACCAATGAAAGTGGAACTTAATCAGCACATTTAAACCGAGTTCAAGAGTTGTCACTGTCATCAGTGAAATATTTATGCATATAACTCTAGAATGTGATATAAACGTGCTGATTGTTTTCAGTTTATTGATGTTATTATTTTTAAGATACTTAAGTAATGTTGTTTTTATCTACCCGTAAGCATCTGCATTATCAGTAGGTATATAATGTTCCCTCTGCTGGGAAACAAATGTACTCTCTGTATGAGGGAGTGGGCCGTTATCCACCTTATGCCTGTTGCGGGTTTGTGGATGTCTTCAAAGTTGTTAATTATTACCTATCCATAGTAATTCTAATTGCGCAAGGCAATTTTGTTTCAAAACAACCTTATCATTAAATATAAAAGTGTTAATGCACTGATAGCCGATATTTATAAATATATAGATAATAAATAGTATTCCAAGACTTTTGTTCTTGTTCCTTTATGAGCAAAATAATAGAGTTTTATGATTACTCAAATCTATTGGCAGAAATTGGAGCAAGTTTCCAATGAACTCTTCGATGCATGCATATAATTTGCTTCTTCTGCACTTTGGTTGAACGCTATTCTTGTAATTGTCGCATAAATTGTCAAACTGCAAGTGAGAGATAAGATATGATAAAGAGATAGAGAAAAGGCGTGGATTTCACCAATTAAACATAAAACTATCAACACATCCAAACCGCGCTCAAAAGCTGTTATTTCGATATTCCTTAACAGTTATGACACTGACAGCTCTTGAACTTGGTTCACATTTGTGTTGATCACGTTGAGTAACTATGGTGTCAAGTGTTTATTGATTTCTTTTTCGCCTCTTACCTTCTCTTACACTAGAACCACAAAGCACTGACATTGTAATAGGGTTGTTGACACATATTACGAATTCATATAAATTTATGTTTTAAAAATCAATGATAGTTTTTAGAATCCTAAATTAATAATATAAGAAACAAATTTTTTGTCTTTAATTAAATAACATTGTTTTAAATTGCGTTATTTCATACCCATTATCACGTGACTGCGAACACCAATCAGAGCGCGATGACGTCACGAGCCTCGAGACTAGCTGATTTATCTGTCATATCGAAGGCAAAAGTATCAGCGGTGAACGATTTTCTTCAATACCTTATTAAAATTACTTTATAGCTACGATATTTATCACAATGGAGACTGGATTTATGAAAGGAAATGGTTCTGGAATGGAACCTTACCGAAAATTGATTCTTTGATGGTTCTTTTCTACAAACACGATTTTTTGTGCGTCGGAGTTTCGAAGTACAGTATGACCAACTTAATTGTGAAGTATAAGGTGGCGCTACTTGTTAAGCAAAATTACATCTATACGTCAAACTTGATACATTTATTTTAGTTCCGTTTTTTGCCACCTACATAGATAATTTGGTTTAAGTTGTAAGTAGTAATCTTTGTAAGTATTTTTAAAGTTATATTTATATGAATGAAAGAGACTTACTAACTTACTCATTTTATATACATTTTTAGAACTTTAAACTTCTCATCTATCATCAACAAAATAAAAAGTTATGTTAAGTGCAAATTTTTAGTATGTTTGAAACAAACAATAACATTAACAAACAAGTAATAAATGACAATTTTGGAAGATACCTACTAAATACATTGATTTAATTTTGATGTTTATAGTTTATTTAGAACTCACATCGAAGTGATCTTCACAAAAATAACTGGTAGGTACTTGTTGTTGACAATGATGATGAATGTCTTCTAGCCATTTTTAACCATTTTCTCCTTATTTCTGCCCATTTTGGAACGCTTATGAAAAGTTTTTGTGGCGTACTGATTGACGTACTTTAGCACATCGGCACTGTACAACATTTAATGTAAATCGTCGTATACATTTTAGTGTTTTTAAATGTATATTCCTAAGAACTGAATCAAGATCAGTGCAATGTGACAGATCGTAAAGTTTTCAAAACGGCCCGTGACGTCATCACAGCCATTTGACAGTTTAGAGCGTTTTAGCCGGAATTTTTAAAACTATTTTTAATTACGTTTTTTCTTATTAAAATAATGTCATAATTTTTCAATTAATATTTTTTTTGTGTATTTATAGGGTCTATCTATAAAATAAAAGCGATTCCAAAAATTAGTCAACAACCCTATTGTTATCCACAGTACCAATGCGGTCTAGCAGGAGATTCTCCGCCGCCAGCGTTTTCTCAGAGCAGCAACACAGACCTGGAGAGCTTAGGAAGGACCCCTCCAGCCGCCAGACACGTGAACAGGAACAAACAGAAAGGTACATTACATTTAGTGAACTGCGTATCTTATCCCCCAGTTGGGACTCTAGCCTTCTGGGTATAAAAGGGAAATTAAAGGTAAAATTTAACAAAAACATTTCCTACCTAGTTTGGAACATACACGTGAATGCTTTTGATAAGAGATGGAGGTGTGCTTTTACAAAAGTTTTTACTGTTCTACCATTCTTGAAAGATCTGCAATTGATGAAAGCACTTGCCTACACAATATCACGCTTCTACTTTTTTTTTTGCAATTTTCAAAGTAAGAAAAAACCTATAAAATCAGTTATTTATATTATATTCCACTTTTGTGAAAAGATTGCAAAAACTCACAAACTAAGCAAAAACCCTGCATCACGGGATACAAGAAATGAGTAATTGTGAAATGGTTTTCCCACTCTTCAAAATTTGTCAGATCTAAATCTTTGAATCTGGAATAGTAGATTGTATCATAAGGGAGCAAAATAATATTTTTACGGCGAGGGCGCTTTTTTGAATCCAGAGCGAAGTGAGGGATTCTAGAGTAGAATCCCGAACGTAGTGAGGGATTCTTTAGTAGAATCCTGAACGTAGCGAGGGATTCAAAGTACGTCGCCCGAGCCCAAAATATATTTTGCACCCGAGTGATACACTCGACTTTTCATCACCCTCTATGAGAAAATAAAAGGCGCCTCATATTTTATTGTAATATTATTACTTAATAAAAATAGAGTGACGACACGTTTAAATCCATCAGACATATTAATTACGAATATGCGTCCAGTTTTACGTCCTTATTAAGACAACCAACCTACAAACAACCTTCTACTCCATATTAAGAAATTGTCGTACCTTTAAATATTTCTCCCGGGATTTCGTAGCGATTAAGTTTTGTAGACGTTATTAGCTTCTATTTTTATTGTTTCAGGAGTTAATGCACTATCACTTTCAGAACTCGACGTAGAGCTCATTTTTTTTGCACAAAATACAATAAAGTCCGTACCGATTATTAGAACAGGGAAGTAAATCACGCGCTTTCGTTTTTTTTTTTTTAATTTAGTTAGCGCGTCTCCTCGCACCGTACAGCCAACACAATACAATTTGCGTTCAATTTCAATGAACGATTCATGTTCTAAATTCAAATTTCATTACTGCCCGCTAAAAAGTCTAATGGAGAAAAGAGCTACTTTGCTCGCACTTATAGAGGAACAAAACGACACTTTTCGAATTGAAGGGATGAAAAACAATATTCTTCATCGCGAATACAAGGAATCGTAAAACTTTTGAAATAGTTTTCCTGCTCTTCTCTGTTTCTGTGATGCAAAATCTTTAAGTAAGGAAAACCCAGCCATTGGTAAAATCCGTGAAAGGTCATATCCTAAAAGACGTAACTTTCTGAAATTGTGACGCAAAGTAATTTTATGTTTCTACGTCACAAGAGCGTACTTGTACGACGACGTAAGACGTACTCTCTTATTAAATTAATTATTTAAATTAGCATACATTTACTGTAAATATATTGTTTTGTTTTCCCGCTGCTCGGGAATGACGAATCGCTTCGCTTCCCGGTAAATGGCTTCTGTTACTGGCTGTATAGATTTTCCTCATTCACGTGTTAGCGCGCGATGTGTTACGACAACCCACTGCTAGAATAATTTTAATATAATTCGTACCATAGACGCGGTAGTTTACGCAGTGCTCATTTAGTGCTCTGGCAATACAGCTGGCCAGTATTTCAGTGATTAAATATTCGAAAAAATAATTCTGTTGTCATTTAAAAACTAAGGGCTCGTACACATAGCGATCCGTTTTACAGGTCCGTTATTTGATGGCGTATGGAGTTGCATGAGCGAGTTCACACACAAAACAGTATTCCGGATTCAGTAATCATGTCGCTCCGGTCCAATTCTGATCCGTTAAAACGGATCCAGTAAAAACGGACCTATATGTGTACGCGCCCTAAAACGTTGCGTTGTTAGGTACATTGAACTTTATTTATCTGTGGTTTGGTTTAACTTTTGTTTATGCTGTGGACATACTTTTATTTTTTTGTTTTGAACTGAATAAGTTATAGTATTTTGTGTATAAAATGACTATATTGTGCGGGTGTATTAGTAACGGCTATAGTCCGATGAATTCATGTAAGCATTATTTATTTACTTTTTAAATAATATAATCAGGTTTAGTGACATAACTGGCGAAATGCGGGTGTACTATAAGGTACACCTCTGCCTTACCCTTCTGGGATTACACGCGTGATGATGTGTTATGTTTTAACAGGTTTAGTCAAGCTTAGTGAAAATGCGTTTTCCTTGCACCTACTAGGTATATCGGTTCTGATCCATCCAGCCGTATACGGCAGTTTTGAACGTGAAAACGTTTATATAGTTAAGTTCTTATCCCATTATCAGGATTAGCAGGTTTTTTTTATTGTTAAAAATTATTAGACTATAATTAAAATAATAAACTTGCTTTTAACTTAGACGTTATTTTCTATTCTATCACGTTGTGATCTAATTTATTTTTGACTATGTTTATATTTTAAATTAGGAAGACCATGTTGCTAAGACAGATCTATTAAGAAATGAACCCTTGTTCTAGCTTAAACATATTCTATCTCTGTCTTGCACTTGTAGTTTGACACTTGTGTGACAAAGCCAGACAGTCGGTGCTAAGTAACGTTCGTAGAATACAGTCTTCTTTTATTTTCCCATATTTTATATGTTAATACATCTGCCATTGGTAGAGCAGCCGACATGCGGCTGACCGCAAAATGAGATTCGAAACTCGCAACAAAGGATTTCTCTCAGAAATATTCCGCTCATAACTGCATTCCTAGTTTTACTTGATATCGTTCATAGGAAACATTGCCTAGTTAAAACAAATGATGTCATTGCACAGTGCACTGCAATATACAAATCAGTCCTATTAAAGTAAACAAGAATGTATAACTGTTTAAATACGTCGCGCGTCTTAGCTAATTGCAATTCAATAGCTAATTGCAATATTGTTCCTTTATCTTAAATAAAAACAAAAGCTCCTTTATTCAAAGTTTTTATTTGATAATTATGATATTCAAGAATTTAAAACATCTCTGGAGTTCTGTTGCCTAATTTAATTTGACTCTTTTTAATCGTGAAAAAATAATAAGTAAGTTGTACATTTTACTAAAACGGATCTCTTTTGATGCCGGATCTCTTTTCGCTCTCATAAAACAGACGTAACTAGTGGAATAGCCGTAAGTTGCAAAATAGCCGTAACCTACAGTATAGCCGTATCTTTCGGAATAGCCGTAACTTGCGAAATAGCCGTAACTTGCGAAATAGCCGTGCCCTACGGAGTAGCCGTACCTTTCGGAATAGCTGTAACCTAAGGAATAACCGTATCTTTCGGAATATACGTAACTTGCGAAATAGCCGTAACTTGCGGAGTAGCTGTAAACTGTGAAATAGACATAACAATGGGTAACCGTAGTAAAGAAATAGGTATCCAAAAATACACACCACGTCACGATAACGTCACGTTAATCCACATTTACGTGGTTGAGATGCTGATTAGATATTTCGTCATGGTGTTATCTAAACGTGAATCTGACTCAGATATATTTGCATAATAAACATACAATATACTGCTTGTTTCGCATAAGTTTACGCTACACTAAATATTAGCACTCCGTTCAAATATACACACTATGTTCTGCTCCGAGAGTTGAATTCCAGTTTCAATATTATAGGCATTCATTCATTGCATTAATTTAGGTATGTGAAAACGGAAATTGGTTTGCCATTCTAATATTTTACCCTAGTAAGATAAGTAGAAGTCAAAGTTCATCGTCTAAACCGCATTCAAACAAAATACGAATGATGTCATATTTCATTCTTAGTAGGTTATAGACAAAACTTCTAATTTTAGTCTATACTCATTGAATGCTCGATGAGTACTGAGAACATCCAATCTTTGTTCTAAATTAGAAACTATTAATGAATTCTATTTTTGAAGAATAATAAACTTTTGTGCGTAATGCGTCTTCAGTGGCATCATTCTTTTGTCTTTGTCCCATTTGTTTAGGATCAACGCAGCATCTCTTCTTTTTCCAATTCTCTTTTAGTCCAGTAGTATCCATATCATCTTCCACATAGTCCATCCAGTGTGCTGTAACATATTTTCAGTTTTGGCAAAGTCTAATGAATATTTCTTTGAAGTAGTTCCATAAGCTGCCGCCAACTGTGGACCTAAGAACCAAACTGCTTTACAATTTCTAAATTACTACAAAACAAAGAACAGTGTTTTAATAACGTTTGCCTAGACCGGAGTGGTCTGATGAGAAGATGTGACATAGAAAAGTAGGTATGGAAGAAGATGACATGCTGCGGCAACCCCAAATGAATTGGGATAGGAGGAAAAGATAGATGATGATAATGATAAACGTCTGCCTAAAGACCATGAAATTAAAGTTCATCATCAGCTTGTAAAACAATACTGGATGAGTAGAAGAAATTACAAATACAGTTCATGACATATACATGACTCATCGAGATTAGTACAGAGATTTACGCATTCACAGTGAAATGACGTTGCTGTTTATCTTGTCTATTATTGTCATTCCTCTTCGTTGGTTTTTCACGACATTGAGAAACGGCTAAAGAGGGTGTGCTCAGATAAGAATCTAGGAAGAAAACAATTACATCAACGGAATAACCTTAACAAGCCGATTAACTTCAAAATACCCCATTATCGTAGAACGTTTGATCAAAAAACATATCCGCAATATTTTACCGACTGTACCCGCTATCTGATAATGTCTCACATTGATAACACCAATCACTAATTGCGCCAATCGTTCAGTGTTTAACAATCTATAATGGGGCATTGTCATCTGCATTGCTAGGTTACAAATATCTTTATTGTTGGTAACAAAGTAAAAAACATTGTAAAAAACATTGTTGCATTCAAAAAAACAAGTGCAGAAATAAAATGTGTATGTGTCAAGTGCTAAGTGAATTAGAACCTTATTTAAAGTGAAATGGAACAGAAAGTAGTAGACTCATTAGTGCGCTATATACATAAGAAAATGCCCAGTGATTCAGGGAATAAACCGAAGAAGAGTCCTACGGAAAAGACGAATAAGTTTAAGGAATATTTTGGATCGCATCATGATTTGAGAAAAATTGGATCCCATAAACGTAATGTACCATTAATCCGTAGGTTAACAACAAAAGGATTTTTACTGTAATGTCCTCGTTTTAGGATACATTATAAATTTATCAGTATCTAGATCTAAAATTTAAAATGTTGTTATTTGCGTCGACAAGTGTCCATATTGTATCGAACAAATGTGTTTGTAGGCATATCTTGTGTTATCAGATTGTATTATGTTTTATCTTTCCCTTGAAGGTTTGTGTTACCCAAAAAATGGTTCATCATCGAATTTGGTGATAATTCGTCAATTCACCACATGCTTTGCTGGCGTATCGACTTTTATTGGTAGATCTGGCTCTCTACAGTATCCATGATCAGCATAGGTACATCTATAGGTCTGATGTCGTCGTCTGTCCAGCCTTCAAACAATATTGACTTCCAGTTTAACCAAATGAGCTGAATTTCATTTTCTGAGGTTGCTTTAGAAAACCATATAATTTGGAAGTTTATTCAGCCTGCAAATTACATAATTCGGATGTTTACCAATATACATTGTGTTGATCAAGTGGACAAATTCTACAAACGTATGCAGCATGGTCTTTCTAGTATCTCCAATACGAAAGTATTTTTTTATCAAGTGCTAACTTAACTGTAACAAGTCGATATTGTAACATCAGTATGTGGACTTTATGACGCATAGCGATAAACACCATAATCGCTTAACAATAATCTTAACCTCTAACATAAAATCTTAGATCTGTTGATTATCACCGGACGTAACGATATAGCGGATGCCCAAGAAAATAATATAGACACGCCCATACAAAATAGTGGTAAAGTCGAAATGGTCGACGGTGAATTAAATAAGTGCCGATACCATCTTATCGTATGGACACAATTGATAACGAGCTCATATCAATTTATCTGTAGCAAGCATGACGAATTCTACTGTTTTTTTCATTAGTATTGACTATATTTTTTGTGATAGTATTTCCGAAAAGAAATATTGCATAAAAAGTGTGGTGTTTTTTTACCCGACTGCGGCGAAGCCCAAAAGGAGGGTTATTGGAATTAGCGTCATAATTTCGTCAAAATTTTCGACGTTAGTGATTCTAGTGTTAGATTGTAAAAATTTGTTATTTTCTTATATTTTATGGTGTGAATTCAAGATACAGGCGAAAAAGGTAAATTATCGACAACAAAATTAATATTTCCGAATGTTTTGGCCTTAATTTGTGTTTGTCTCAAATGCCTGTTCCTAACTTGTACCGTCGCGTCCTCCCGCGTCCGTGTCATTTTATTAATCTTCTAATTCAAAATTCATATTGTTGGTTATAACATTATGTGACTCATTTATTGGGATGACAATTATGATTTTATACATATATATTTTAACCTTATTTGATACGAGTTTTTACTTTATGCCAGTCAATCTGCAGATGCTACTCCTTTTCTTCGAGTAGTGCTTCTGAAAGTATGACTTGCTCATGTAGCCTTACTTCATTATTAGGTACCTCAAAAACATTAACTTTTATTTCTACACGAGATTTAAAACTTCTCTTATGAGTTGTTAAGTAGGTAGGTACATTACCACGAACTTATTTAAACTTAACTTCTGTGTCGTAACTTAAGCAGCGTTTAATATTAATCCTTACTACATATATTTTGCCTTTATGGTTATGGCTTTCAACCCAAACTATCTTGTTGTGGTATGGGGAATCTTAATTATGTTCTGTCCATTAAAGCATTGATGATAGAAAAGACTTGAGAAAGAGTTCCACTAGGTAATAGTATTGCAAATATTTCAACATTTGTCTATAGTCTTCTCTACCGTTGTGGCTTTAGTAATCAAGCTGTCAATTTACAATGATTGGCAGCATGTAACCAATCTCGCAAACCTTCAGGCTACATTATCGTATCAAATCTGTTCATTTGTTCTGAAAATAGTCAAAGGAAAAATTTGCCGTACCTACCGACTGACAAAAACAATACTCATAGAGTTACTTGATTTGATGCGATCGTGTTGTGTGGTATTCTTTTGGGAAAATACGTAGGTATTTTACCTAGCTGTGCTTGCCTGGTGTTATAAGAGTTTTACATAAAAGTGTATTGAAAAAGAATACCACCCAAATAATGATAGCCTTCTGTCTCCTGCTTTTCCATTTCAAACTCTTCTTGCTTTACCGACTAACAGTTCGTTTTCATCTTCAATGTTCTACATTTCAGCTGGAGGAAGCAGCAATGAAGATCTGAGCGACTCAACAGAAGTTTCTATACAGAAATCACATGTGAGGAGTAGGTTAAGAAAATTCTTCGCCAAAAGACCAGCCATGGAGCAACTTGTGAAGAAAGGGATTTACAAAGGTTCGAAATTTGATCTTTGATGGTTTGAGTGGCACAGAGTAGATGTAGTTTTTGACAGTAGATTTGATTTGGTGTGAAAAGCAGCTAACATTTTTTGGAGTGAGTTTAAACCTTTTTGTAGTTAACTGTATCTAGTAGTTGGTGAAAAAGTGATTTGGAATTAACTGGAACTTTGGCTGTAACAATTTGGAGGATTTTGGGATAAAGTTAACTAAACCGAGTGTTAACATAAGTTTGTATAATAATTTGGGTTTATTTTATTCTTTAATGTTTGCATAAACACTGCTTGATAGTTTAAAGTTTTCAGTGCTCATACTTTAATCAAAGGTAAGTGCTTATTTTTAAACAGTTTCATTTATTATGTATATATTGTTTTGTAAATTGGTTTTCACACGTATGTATTATAACAATTAGTTGTATAAAATCTAATTGGTGTTTTATTTTTTTACCTGTGTGCGTCTGTATTTTGGCCGTTTTGTTAGAGTAGATAGGAAAATTGTATATTGTATTTTATTTGCACATTATTTTTAAAAATGACGTAACAGTTTTCTACAATAATATGTTTGTGTTTATTTTGTGTCATAAAAGTAAAGTCCATACTTGATGTAAACAAATCGTGACGTATAATTATTAATTTCAAAAACAATGTTATTGTTGTCTTCAAGACTGCATCGAGCTTTTGAACCTGCGGTTCGTTTATTAGGTAACAAAATGATATTTATTTCGTTACAATAGGGTTGCTGTTTGGTTGAACTGATATCACGGGTGTCAAATGATTCTAAACGACATTAAAAGCCTTACTTGCGTGAGCTTAAAATGATGTAAGAGGATGATTTTTCAACATTTCATCACAGTGACAACAGGAGACGTTGTTACACGTATACTGTTATTGTTTACAGCTTCAAATGCCTACCTTTCGTTGTAAACAATGTGGTTAAACTTAGCTTGAATTGTGTGTAAATAAGCTTCTGTACAAACATCTTCATCAGCTACTTTAGTTTTAACTATTCCTTCATTCGGATCAGTAGTGCTTTTTTGTATTTTCCTTTTACCCGTGAATAATTCTTTTACAATGGTGAATAAAAGGCTATCATTAAAATTGAAGAATTTCTTCCGGAAATCTTTAGTTTTTGGGAATCGTCGTTCGGAACTAATTTTGGGTACTTACCGTATTTTTTTTTTGGGTGTTTGTTTTGTAAATATATATTTAGGTTTTGTAGTTTACTTGTCTGTGTTTATAAAATTATGTATTCACTGGTATGTAGATATAAAGAATACCTATCAGTACCACTCTTATCACATCTAAAGATTATTTTTTTCTAATAAATCTAAGGATAATTTTATTATATGTGTGCTATTAGTTACACCTCTGCCTAAACCTTTGGGGATTACAGGCGTGATGTTATGTGTTAAATCTAAGGACACTTGATCGATAAAATCATTATTAAAATATGGATTCATTATTAATTAACCTACCATCATTCTTATTTTAGACACTGCACATAATGATTGATCACCACTTTTATCAATAAAAAAATAGGAACAAACCTTTACCTATGATGAAATCATTCTAACCAATCAACAAATTTGCTCAACAGACGAGCCTGTATTCGGGCGAAACTTGGAGGAGGTATGTCCTACCACCAGCCCGAGGGTCCCGGAGTTCGTGATGGCGTGTGTCAACGAGATCGAGAGGAGTGAGGAGAACATGTGCACGGATGGACTGTACCGAGCCAGTGGTAACCTCAGTCAGGTTCAGAAGATTCGATTAGAGGTGAGTTATAATTATTATTAACATTTTGAGCGCCACAGTCACGTATAGACGACAAGCCGAACAAGCAAAAAAGTACCTTAAGTCTGTCGACTTAAGGTACTTTTTGGCTTGTCGTTTGTGGCATTTGTGGCGGTCAAAAGTTAATAGGTAATATTTTCTCATCTATCAGGTGGATAGAACTCATTTTGGTTTTAACAAATGTGTACAAGTTGAATATTTATACTATAACACTGACTATGTAATATCTACACCTGTGTTTCTTTGCGCATCTGGGATAAATGGAAAATGATTTTAGGATGGCGTTTAGCATCACTTTGAACTTTTGAAGAACAAAAATTACGGGACAAGTAGTACCCATAGGCACACTAGCTGCTATGTTACAGTCGGTTCTCAGTCTTAAGTAGATGCAGCTGGAATACCAATCATCATTAATTCTCTTCATACCATCACTCTGGTAGTCCAAGTAGGCCACTGCAAACACAATCGAGTAACTCTTCGCAAAAACAAATTTTACGGTATGACTCAATGTAACGCACTCAAAATATTTTACCAATTGATGCATTCAATAGTACAGGGATCGTGGAGGTATTTTAAGCAAAATCATAATATTTAAAATATGCATTTAATAAATAAATAAAAATGTATAAGTTGAGGATTCCCAAATATCTCCGTAACTAGAGATTGACTAGAAGTCTAGAACATAAAAGTGCATTTCGGCTTCGTTATACGTAGGTACTTTTATACCCACTAGACTTGCACTTTTTATGACGTGTGGCTAAAGGGAACCAACTGAACCCATGTAAATTATACCAGTACCCACATACCCACTCGTGCGTCAACTTGTCATGAGAAGATAAGTGTCAAAAGTTGGCTAACTGTCAACTTATCAAAATAAGACAAGTGTTCTTGCGTTCTCTAAAAACCGTTAAAATACTGTGAAAATTATGCCTATTTAGCTCACACTTGTTCAGAGAGTTGTTGTTGTTGTGTCGTTGTTGTTGTTCCGTGGTGTATGAGTTTCTAAGGGTTAAGACAATGACGCTGTTATCGCTGTGGGCTTTTTTGGAAAAAGCTTTATACGCTAACATGGGGGGTGCGGGGAATTTACCATGAAATGGAAGAACTGTCTAAACAGCTCTTTCCAGGCTTCTAAAAGCCTGGAGCGGTGATTCAAAGCCTTGCTATGTGAATCGGCGGTTTGTGGACTGTAATAAAATTTATGTGGCAGCATACATATATTTTGTAGGAGGCAATTTTTTGGTATGGAGAAACAGGAACAATGGAAATACACAGGATGCAGCGCCTTACCTTTTTGCAGAAGTCTGGAGTCGCCTTCCTGCTGTAAGGGCCTTGCACTTTCTTGATGTACAGGTTAACCACGCGGCAGCCAGCGTGGTTCCACAGTTAAGGGATCCCTTCCCGTTTGCAGCACTTCAAATCACTGTAGCTTGATAGTTAGGTGGATCTAAACTGAATTATAGACCCGAAAACTCTGAATTTATCACGAAATCTAGATTTATTTGCGGTAAAGCCCTGGAGAGGTGCTTTCGCGGCGGCGGTTTATTTCAACATGGCGTCGGATACGCTCAATCTTCTTCCAGCCTTGTATTGCTGTTTCGCTCTGACCTATGGTAGACGCTGCAGGAATGAATAGGAAGGAAGGAAGTGATGGGAAACTACCGCCACATTCTAATAAAAGTTAAATACATTTACCCTTCTTTTGGGTTAGTCGGGTAAAAAAGATTTAAAGTATGTAGCTTTGGATGAAGCGATGTATATGGCGACAACAGACGCCCTTCAGTGTTGCGGGTTGTTCGCAAGAGAAACTGCGGCCTCGACATAAAGGGCTAAAAAGGAACATGGGTAATTTTTAGTCAGTAGAAGTCTGACTGGGGGAGTCAGGCTACCGCTCTGTCCAAGGCGGGAGGAGTCATTTGATGATTTCCCACCTTCCAAAAAAAAAAGCGTTCAAACAATCAGTTTTATTCAACCACATAGGTTATCATAGCAGTTTAAACAACTAAAGGATTATTAATAACTATTATAGAGGAAAGTAAACACGTTTATATTATCCTTCCTTGTGATGTCATTAATAATGATGATAATAATCATTAAAACCGTCATGCTGCTGATTTAGAAACCACACATTTTAATAACATGTGTCGACTTCAGGTACTTTTTGGCTTGTCGTCTTACTTGACTGTGGCGGTCAATAGGTTAACAGAAATACTTCCTTATAATCCATTATGTTCTTCTTCCTTAATATTTTGTAAATTAAAACATTTTCCCATGTTCCCAGGTGGACCAAAACAAGATGTCAGTAATAGAAAACAACACAGATATCCACGTGCTGACCGGTTCGCTGAAACTGTTCTTCAGAGAGCTGAAGGAACCGCTGATTCCCTGCACCATGTTTGACAGAGTACTCGCTGCTTGCTGTAAGTATCTATAACATATATATAGACAGATAGAAAATATATTTATTTAGCATACATTATGCTACAAGTCCACACAATAAGTTAAATGTATGAACAGAAAAAAGAGTCAATATTGTGTGTCTCACAATATCGTAAAATTATAGAAATGAAATCCTTACATAGTATAAAACAAAGTCGCGTCTGTTTGTTTGTTTGTTTGTCTGTATGCTTAAATCTTTAAAACTACGCAACGGATTTTGATGCGGTTTTTTTTAATAGATAGAGTGATTCAAGAGGAAGGTTTTAATACCTTTTTTGTACCCGTGCGAAGCCGGGGCGGGTCACTAGTAGAACATAAAGTACAAATTAATACATATTTAACTTAAACTAAACAAGAGATCAAATAAGTGACTTGACACTTATAATAACAGCAGTATATCGATATCATAATATCCATTTAAAGACTAACAAAACTCTAATTAGAAAAAAAACTAAGTATAACCGATTATAATTTCGGTTCAAATAAAAGCGCAGCAAGCTTTTGATCTTCATATCCTTACGATGTTTTCCTTCACCCACTCAATATTAATTGACAGAATTTTCATAATTTAACATTAATTTTAACACG
This sequence comes from Diarsia mendica, assembly GCA_949316265.1. Classification (NCBI taxonomy): domain Eukaryota; kingdom Metazoa; phylum Arthropoda; class Insecta; order Lepidoptera; family Noctuidae; genus Diarsia; species Diarsia mendica. The sequence goes on along the minus strand of OX438903.1, from coordinate 12,530,393 downwards.
TGTTACAAAATTACGAATATTTTAAAACACTTGAGAGTAGGCACTCTCGAGGATTACGACCGTATCATATCGTACATACTTCAAGTCTAAAATCTAATACCAATACGATCCCACTGAGAGCCTCTTCAATATTTAATATTGAAGCCGACAAGGGTTGAAAGGGAAGGGTTGATCCGGACAGGAATGTCCGGAAATTGTAACACGGCTGAAATGATTACTTTGCTTGTTCGTAATCGTAACCAGCCCCCCTATTGCGTATCTTTTTAACGTCAGTGGCTATCAGAAATGTCCATAGATTAACTGTAAATTGGTTATGGTTTGGTACATTTTTTTCTTAAAAACTCACCATTTGACAGTTATTTGATAGACATTATAAGTTATCCACTGTCATTAAAAGATACACAATAGCCCTGCAGGTCTTTTTTATTCAGTTTTATTAAATATCAAGAAATTTGTTAGAGTAAAAATGTTTTAGGTAAAATTGATTTTACAATTTAAATGTCAAGCGTAGAGCAGGACCTGCAGAACTAAAAAAGTTTCACATAAACATAACATCACGCCTCGAATCCCCGAAGAGGTGTTTCTATTAGTACACCCACAGTTCGCCAGTTATTTAAGTCCTATGAAATAAGGAGCGAGCCTGTTGCCATTAACCTGGCCAAAAACTAAAAATAAATCAAAATATATTTTGATTTTTAGGTACTTTACCTACAAAACAAGTGTTAACCGAAAGGCAATAAATAATGTTCCGTTTTTTTCTATTACAGCACTAAAACCCAAGGAAACGAGAATCAAGGAGTTCCAAGAGATCGTGAAGGCTCTACCACAGTGCAACAGGGATACCCTCAAATACTTATTGGAGCATCTGCTTAGGTAAGTGATCTTCAATTAAATAAACCACGTTTTTCTCGTCACCCTAAATTAGGCCTATTTTTTTTGTATTTAAAACTGTTACGACAGCCCAAAGTAAGAATTTACAATATTACCTACGTTAGTTGAAACTATAATGTATATCATAGCTAGCCCATATTGTCCCACAACTAGGCTTCCTAGTAGGATCAACTAGGATCGTTGGACGGAATGGAGCCGTCCAACGATCTCGATTCTGTGCTACTTTTCAATTCTCAAGAAAGACATCCGTTTGTCCCATCATCTCCTTCGTGGTCTGCCGTGTCACTGTTTCAGGGCACCAATCCTGAGCTTTACGGGCCCAATAGTTCTAATTTATGATTATATTTATTTTTTATTATTTCCTTTAATTTTTTTCTATAATTTTACTCATTTTTAAATATTTCTTACAATTTATTTTTTGTTCTTGTTATATATTTTTTAATTTTTTTTATAAATAAACTAATATAATTAAAAACTCTTTTCAGGGTAACACAACACAAGGAGCAAAACAGAATGCACACGGCAAACCTAGCCATCGTGTTCGGTCCCACTCTCTTGTGGGCCCCACCTGAGCAGGCACACAACATCGCAGTAGACTGCATCCAACAAAACAATGTCGTCGACATACTCCTCACAGATTTCAAAGAAATATTCGTAGAAAACGGCAGTAAAGGGAAGAAAAAGGCGTGACTCTTAAACAACCCTTAGCTACGGGTAGTATTACGAGCCCCAGTATTGGTTATTGTGTTATGATACCAAAATGTTCAGTCGCATCCAGTTCCACAAGTCATAGAGAGTACAAAAGCGTTAACAGAGAAGCTAGTATATCTACATTTCTTCAATGAAATAATTAATACTACGTTACATCGCTAATTTATTTAAAGTACGACAAAAAATCGATCGCTTTTGTATCTCACTATTGGACTTGGGAACAGGATATCATCAAATGAAAATGACAATACAAAATCAAAAACTATTAAATAATAGGAGTATAACAATAACCAATCATTCCAAAGGGTTTTTCTTGTGAATTAAAGCGCGCTAGATTGTAATATATATGTACGAAAAGTGTGCTATACTACATATTGTAGAGGACGTTCTATTTTGTATATATAGACGATGGATGGTGGGATTCTTACGAATATTTTGAAGCCTAGAGATGTTCGGTATGATCTCTGTTGCTTACAAAACTTATTTAATGTATACTTGCGATTAGAATGGTCTGACCACCAGCGAATGGAGTTTATAATGCTTATAAAACCCAGGTAAGAACCCATGAAGTGAGTCATAAAGCCATAGTTTATAAATAAAAACTCACGCTGATTTTCGTTAAATCAATTACCGTGCAAATGAGTTTATCAATTGGACTTAGTTTCAATTAATCTGTTGACCAAAATGAATTTCATTTCATTGGTAGTCAGACTAAAACTTAGTTACATTTACAATTAATTTTAAATTAATCAAAATTCAATAATGAATGAGAGTTGTGATCGAGAAGCAATATAGTATGGAAAGACTGTCCGAGGCTAGAGATAAAATAATATATTCAAATATTAATTATGTATAGAGTAAAAAAAATATGAAAAACGAAAAAAATATACGTTTCTTCTATTTGTATATATTTGAGGCACATCGCATGGAACCGCTGGATCATCTCAGATCTGGTCTTGAAGTTATCCAAGTTTACATAGTTTCGACTCTGGCATTTCAATATTCTATCCTAGGAAAATATAGGTATCTAGATGAAAACATATATGTTGGAGTAAAAGCTATCAGTAAAGTAGTTCATAGAGAAACGATTAAGTGTGATGTTAGAGAAACTATAGTTTTAAAATCTTTATCAACAGCATTATTTTGGGGCCAATTATGTATATATTATGAGTCCTAGGGTGACTGGGGCGAGCGGTGACAATGTAGGGCTTCTTAGGACCATTTTACCAATGAAAGAGAACTCGATCAGCACCGATCTAAATAGGTTTAAACATGTGAAAGTAATATAGTTAGTTGCCCATTCTAAAGCGTAGATCTCTATCCAGAAAAATGGGCAAGAAACTCCATGGACACTCTTTTAAATAAAAAATATGAGTTGTCAAAGTTAGCTCATGAACTTTGTTGAGACGTGCTGACTGCGTTCAGTTTTATTACATTTTTTCAGACAGAGTATTTTTCTTAGATATAAAATAGTGCCAAAATATATTTGATGTCAAACATGATTCAAACACATACAGTTTCTTGATCAGTCTTGTCTTGCTCGCTCCCCCACTCTTACATTATAGCGGCTGAAAGCCAATTTATAATTTGTGCCTTATGCTATGTAAATATTCATCATAGATGATTTTCTTTATAATGTGATAATCATTACGTTGTTGTAACTTAGTTTAATTTCGTTATATTAACTATTTAAGTGTAAACAATGCTTGCAAACGTGACAGTCTAGTCCTATACAGTTTACTGGACATTCAGTAAAGGCTTTGCTTTCGTCTACATACCTTTTTTCAATGCCTTTTGAATTAAAGCTGGGAATACGCATGCTACAATTATTCTGTTTGATTGAGACAGTGTCTGGAGTAACTGTGAGGTACGGCGGGAGGGGTGATAAGGGACCTCCCTGTAGAAACCCTACTATGACGTCTTAAATCAGTATTGTTTTAATATCACTCCAGTGTGGGTAAGAGACGGAGGTATAGAGGTCGTCTGGTGCCATCTCTTTCCCTCTCATAATTAAAACAATACTACTTTGATACGTTATAGTAGGCAACCCGAGAGCTCATACGCTCTTACTAACGGGTGTCATTATTCGTCCCGCAATACGCAGCTACCTCAAGTACCGTCTCAATAAAACGGAAGGCTTCTATTAAATTGTACAAGTTCATGAAAGTAGTCAGCACGCCATTGTGCCGAAATAACTTCTGATGTCTGAACAAAGTGTCATGCAAGCTACATCCATACTTTTATGCAAGTCACTGCGTGTATCCCCTGTCTGATGTTCATTTTTGGATTCATCATTCATTAATTCTGTATCTATGTTTAATTCAATAGTTTTGTCTGTATTTGTAATAGATTGGACGTTTCGAATTTGTTTTCTTTGCACTGTAAATATTACCAAATGTTTTAAAACATTTCTCGTATAATTTGTATTTAACAAAATTCAGCTTTCATAATGTAAATTATTCATAAGATTGAACGCAGACAAAAGCTAGAATAAATACTCAAGGTAGAAACACCAATATTAAATGTAAATTTTCTAATAAGCTAGTAACCAAAGGTTTTGTATTCGGCTGATAGAGTAAAAGAAAATAATTATATTGTTGTGTAGTTATTACTATATGTATGTTACGCCAATAATGCTTGGACATAGTTAATGAAGTTACATGAAATAAAATCAGATTATTTTAATGATATCTTTATTTTTTTTATTTAAAACCTAAAATTACAAGAACTGTGACATAACACAGATCAGATGTAAAGAGGCGATACAAAAAAAAAAAAACGCAAACTGCGTGGCTGCTACTGAGAAATTGAATATGGAAATCCCTAATTACACTTTACCCAATCCGAGAATGATATGACGTCACAATGAGGTGAAGGTGTACCTACCCATTAATACACCCTCATTTAACCAGTGATGTTTTAGCCCCATGTAATAGGGCGCGAGCCTGTTGCTATCAACCGGGTACAAATCCAGACTCCGTGACTGCTATAACCGCTGCTGCTGCAAATAAATTTCCGATTGAAAAACTCAATGTCACTTTGCCCGACCCGGGAATCGAACCCAGGACCTCGTGCTTAGCTGTAACCGCACTAGACCAACGACGGCAACGATCAAATCAAAATCAAAGCATCCTACAAGTACCTAAGCCAGTTACAGGCAGTTTTGAATTGTCAAAACCTTCATGAAGCTATAGGTACATAATAACTGTGGAAGAACTGTAGTACAGTAGTCCTTTCCAAAGGTCCTCTCTGTAGATCAAATTAAATAATCAGTTTATTTCAAACATGTTGTGCAGGGGTTGGAATAATGTTATAAGTATCAAACATGCACCTGAAAGGCTACAGCAACACAAACAAATACCTACCTACATTTGGATAAGAATGGGCAAGGAAATCCATGAAAACGGCAGTCCAGAAATGGTGTGTTAAGTAGTGTAGATTATCCCACGGCGTCCAAACTCTTAGGTTGTTGTGTTATCTATCATGGTTATTATTATAAAAAACACGTTACAAGTAGTCAGTGACCTTAAAGTCTGACAACCAGTCTTACCAAAGGGTATCGTGTATTACCCAGTATAAAACTGGGTAGTGGAGGTCTGATAGGCAGTCGCTCCATGTAAACTACCGGTATTCAGCCGTATACGGTTGGACTGGAAGGCGACCCTAATATAGTTTGGGAAAACGCTAGGCAGATGATGAATAGAGATGATTTGAAATTGGTTGATTCCTCCTTGCCGGCTCAACTCCAATAGTTTCACCTGCAGTGGATGGATACCCACCCGGCACCCCTATAGGTACAGGTTCGATTTTGAATCCCTGTAAATACCTACCTACGTAAGATCTTAAGGGCCATGTCCACAACAGTCGAATCGGCTTAGGAACGCACAAATTAACGTGGTGAACTTCCCGTGCATATCGGAAGTGGTACGTGGACCTTATAATGGTGAGACTAACAGGTCAAAAGTCGTTGTTTGTGCTAACACAGGTGCATTAAATTCTCTCTTATTCCCTAAAAAAAAAATTTCAACACGACTAATGTACCTACCTACTAAATACACGTGGACTACTCGTAGACTTGTTTCAGATACCTGATTCTTAAAAACACGATATAAAACTCTTCCATACATTACCTTCTATGAATCGCGTCGAGATGGAGCTGGCGTCGAGTCTGTGTAATGTGGAGACGGTTATCCGTCACGATTCGACCGGGGGGATAAATAAGGCGCCAGCGCCTTACCAGCTTTTTGACAGTGTATGTTATATCTTCAACTTCCAAAGTCCAGGCTTCCATTAAGACATTCCTAACAGAAAAACTCAAAAAGTCTTTGCCCACCTGGGAATCCTACCCGGTATCGTTTGAGAAAACGGGACCCAAGCATGACCCAAGAGACTATAGCTACCAGTCTTACCAAGGGTTTTCGTATTAATTAGGGTCAATATCAATAAAGTACATTTTTGTCAATTTTGGTGGCGCAATTTTTCTTCAGTTTTCGTCAAAAATAGATTTTTGTGAAGTCCAAAATAGAACCTTCAATATGGCTCAGAATATATCGATAACTCTTAGGGTTATTTCAGTTCCAAGTCACCAAAACTGAAAAATATCACTCACCCATGGCTTACTAGATTGTGACAATCGCTTGACAATATTGTTATTCAGATGCATTCAGTTATAGCAAGCCGACTCTAAGCTCAGCTCAGCCCATGCATATATGCTCCTTGCATAATATGCATGGGCGCCCATGATAAAAAGGCGTGCTTTTTTAAGTAGGCAAAACCACAGAACGCCACGTGCTACGACGATCTTTACATACTCCTTTTACCTGTAGTCCGGTCAATTTAGACATAAAAGTAGTGGTCAAATAACAATAATAATATAATAATAATAATATTCCACAACTATCACACAACGCCATCTAGTCCCAAGCTAAGCAGAGCTTGTGTTATGGGTACTAGACAACTGATAAACATACTTATATATTTCTAAATACATACATATTATAGATAAATTACACCCAGACACAGAACAAATGATCGTGCTCATCACACAAACATTTGTCCTGGGTGGTAATCGAACCTACGACCTCCGGCATAGCAGTTAGGGTCACTAACCACTAGACCAACAGGCCAGTCAATAATTCCCACAGAGCCAAATATTGGTGGAGAGCTGGGGTATACCATTACAAACAAAGTCTTAAAAATCCCCATCGATCCTATGTGTGCTACAAAAGTTATTCGGGGTCAAAGGTCAAGAGATTTTTTGATTTTTTCTCGAAAACGGTAAGTTTTATCAAAAAAAAATTATACCCAAAGTTGTAGATCTTAAAATTCTCTACAAAAATGCCTTTCATTATTATTTTCTAAGAGTTACCATTCCTGAGATATCGCGATTCTAAGAGCCTTTATATAAAAGCAAAAGGTAACTCACTCCTCACGAAATCTCGAAAACCGCTGGACGTATAAATATGATTTTTGGCAAGGAGGTAGTTTATAGTTAGTAGACGTCCGCTAAGAACGGATTTTGCGATAGGGCCGGATTAGGGTGGTCTAAGGGCCCACGCAAGTTTGTATGAATCAGAACTTGCAAAAGCTAATAGACCACCCTAATCCAGCCCTGTCAGAAAATTAATGCATAGCAGACGTCTACCGACTATAATCTGCCAAAAATCAAGATTGTAGCACAAAATATGAAGGACTTTCATACAAACTTGCGAGGGCCCTAAGATCACCCTAATACGGCCCTGTCGCAATATCCGTTCTTAGCGGACGTTTACTAACTATAAACTACCTCCTGTCCAAAAATCATCTTTATGCGTCCAGCGGTTTTCGAGATCTCGTGAGGAGTGAGTTACCTTTCGCTTTTATACATGACTAGCGACCCGCCCCGGCTTCGCACGGGTGCAAATGGATGTTATTATACATATAAACCTTCCTCTTGAATCACTCTATTTATTTAAAAAAACCGCATCAAAATCCGTTTCGTAGTTTTAAAGATTTAAGCATACAAAGGGACATAGGGACAGAGAAAGCGACTTTATTTTATACTATGTAGTGAAGAATAATGTGACTGTTAGAATCGCGATATCTCAGGAATGGTAACTCTTAGAAAATAATATTGTAGGACATTTTTGTAGAGAATTTTATGATCTACAACTTTGGGTATGGATTTTTTTTTAATAAACCTTACCGTTTTCGAGAAAAAATCAAAAATCCTCAAATTTTGACCTTTGACCCCGATTAACTTTTGTAGCACACATAGGATCGATGGGGATTTTTAAGGCTTTGTTTGTAATGGTATACCCCAGCTCTCCACCAATATTTGGCTCTGTGGGAATTATTGTTATTTCAAATGTCTATATTGACCGGACTACTGAGTCCCGTTCATACACGTAGGCCCATCGGTTGCTAGTACTAGGTAATAATAATAATAATAATATTCCACAACTAAGCACCCGTCTTTTCTGAAGAACCTTACCAATCATCATTATCATCAACCTATAATGTTCCCACTGCAGGGACTTAAGCCTCCTCTCTAGGAGAAGAAGAATAAGGAAGAAAGAAGAAGAAAAAGAAGAAAAAAAAAAGAAAAAGAAGAATAGGAAAAAAGAATAGGTAGAAAGGAGAATAGGGTATGATCCACCACGCGTGCCCAGTGCAGGTTGATATATGTCTTCGAATTGTTAGCTTCACCGGTTTGAGTTATCGTTTGTGCGTAGTCAATTCGTATTTAAGAGTCTAGCAACAGGAGTTCGGAAGTCTGACCACCAGTTTTACCAAGTGATATGGGATATGGAGGTTAGCTATGTAAGTAGTCGTTTCATGTCAGTGTAAGACATTGATCAGACACATTGTTCAGTTTTTCCAGGTGGCGTGCATTCGTGGTTAAGTGTTTTGAATTCATAAACTTACGGGGACGTGATATTAGGTGTTACACTTTTCTAAGTCACGTATCACACTCTTTCCTCACGATGTTTTCCTTCACCGTTATGAGAGCAGACAAAGAAATGCACCTGCCTAAGTTGAAACCCACGACTTCGAAAGCCGGGGCCGCCACCACTGAACTACCGCTGCTCGTTGTAGAGGAATTCCGAAATATACCACGAAGTCATGTTCCTATGTACAGTACGCTCAAATTATCTTGGCAGCTCCGAACTTCGTGCAGGTCATTTAGTTACAACGAATGTATTAAAGTGTTATGATATTTACTTTATTTGTATTTCTCACTGTTTAAATTAGATATTTTCTGATCGTTTAAGTATTGGTTTATCTGGCAATAACAGTTTTATTCCCAAGTTTACATGCGTAAAATTTCGCAAAGCCTATGTTCAGAGCTGCCAAGATAATTTGAGCGTACTGTAATGTTCCTCTTAAGAGGAAATGCGAGTGCTGTCTCTTTCTACTATCGCTGTCTCTCTCCGTCCTCCTGCCCTCAAATTCGTGCGATAAGGACAACTATAGAAAAAAGTTAGAATTCGAGGTTTGGCTCTCGCCTATTTTATGAACCAATTTAAAAGATATTTTAGACAATGAATAAGGAGGTTATATACTACGCCGCTATTTTTTTCTTTTTTCGTTAATAGTTGTCAAATTTGTACACTAGGACTCTGTTAACAGCGATCTAAACAAGCAATTTTGAGCATTTTTTGAGGGTTCTAGTGCTTATAAAAATAATTTATCACCAAAAAGGAAAACATAGGGGCATAGAAATAGTTAATATTTATTATTCTGTAAAAAACCATTGCTCTAGGGTCATTAACCAAAAAGAAAACAGGCGAGAGCGTTTGTATGGAGAAAAGACCACTCGCGTTTCCTCTTAATGCTAAAAGAATAAGCGCCCACGTGAGCAAACCCGCGCGCACATCTAGTGCTCTAATAAACAGTTAATCTTACATTCAAGAGTAGCAACTGGAGTTAACCTCGAACACTCAGGAAGTTATATGTACAAAGAATCCCAAAGTCAATCTATATTTAGTTGATTTTACCAAAATAACGTGCGATGCTTTTCCAGTCAGTACAGTTTACATATTTCACGTACGTACCTAACCTACGTATTTGCGTTCGGTTTCTTCCAAGATGCTTTATTTGCATGAAATATGGTCATCATCATCATCAGCCTATTAATGTTCCCACTGCAGGGACTCAGGCCTCCTCCTTTAGGAGAGGGATGGGCTATATATAATCCACCACGCGGGTTGGTTCTAAGACATGCCTTTTCTCACGATGTTTTTCTTCACCGTTTTAAGAGCAGCGGTGATGAAATAGTAATGCGCTTACCTGGGTTCGAACCCACGGCATAGTGTTCGTAAGTCGGGGTCGCCACCTCTGGGCCACCGCTGCTATCCGAAATATGGTACAATAAGGTATTACAAATAACAATGTTTTACATACTTCACTAACTTGATCCAGCATGCAAACTTAAAACTAAATACAATACAATGTTTACAAGTTTTACAAAACATAATTACAATACTTTAAACTGTAGGTCAGCTTCCAGACCGACTACATTTGGGTGACTGAGTACAATATCGTGTCGGTTCAGTACGTCTTGTCAGGGAGTTCGTTGACGCTTCTTTTATGCTAAACACCAGCAGTTCATTTAATTTTGTGGTACAGATGTGATTTTCAAAATGAAATTTGTAGAGTTAAGTAATCGTAACTGCTACATAAGTAACACACTTCCATATGTACGGTCAGCATCAGAAGTAGCTGAACATTTCGGAATTTTATGTACAGGACTCTTAGCTATTATTTTTAATGTTTTAGAAGATTATTCGTTAAAATAGTCCTTACACTCCAATAACATGTAGTAACGAGTAATATCTAACAAGTTTTTATTAAAAAAACAGCTTCGAAACTTTGAGTAATGCTTTGTGAATACTTCTAATGAATACCGTACCAACGAAACATGAAATATTTTAAAGTACACTTTATTGTGGAGATTTTCATTTTACATTTCTTCTTGCTTCTCTTCAGATGATCCTTCGGAGTGCGCAGATGCTGTGACAGATGTTTTGAGGCAGGGGATGGAGTACTACATTCCGTTCTCTGACTTAACAATGTCCGGCGAAGCTCGACCATGGTTTGGCGCCGAGTGTAATCGCGCTGAAGCGCTCTAGCATGAAGCGTACCTAGCATGGGCCGATGCTCGAATCTGTAAGGCAAATAACGTAGGTCAGAAGAAGAGAGCCTTTAATAGGGCTGCCAAGTCCTGCAAGAAGGTGTTACGGAAAGCTCGGTTCGACCACGTTAGCCGAATAGGGACTAAACTTGCTTCGTACCCTGCTGGTAGTAAAGCATTTTGGTCCCTGGCTAAGTCGGTCGAATCGAACTTCTGTCGTCCCTCACTTCCACCACTGCTTAAACCCGACGGGTCACTGGCCCACTCCGCTGAAGATAAGGCAAATTTATTTGCCACTCTTTTTGCGGAATCTTCACGTCTTGACAGCGGCGACGCCAGCCCCTCGGCCTCTCCTGCTGGATGCGATACGAGTATGTCGGACATTCGCATCCATCAGAAGGACGTCTGTAGGGTGCTGCGTAATCTTGACGTGAACAAAGCTAGTGGCCCTGACGGAATACCGGCAATTGTACTGAAGACGTGTGCGCCTGAATTGTCTCCGATCTTGACGCGCCTGTTTCGCCTCTCGTTTGAGACTGGTAAAGTACCGAAAGCTTGGAAGCAGGCTAACGTGCAACCCGTGCCCAAAAAGGGCAGTCGAGCTGACCCGGCCAACTACAGGCCTATTTCAGTCACGTCCGTACTCTGTAAGACTATGGAGCGTGTACTGAATAGAAAGCTCCTGGCATACCTAGAAGCCAATGATATCCTCAGTGACCGACAGTATGGCTTTCGCCAAAACAGGTCTACTGGGGATCTTCTAGCGTATGCCATTCACATCTGGAGTGAGGCCATTGAGAAACACGGAGAAGCGCTTGCCGTTTCCCTTGATATTTCAAAGGCTTTCGACAGGGTGTGGCATGAAAGCCTTATTGCAAAGCTTCCTTCTTTCGGTCTACCTGCTGGACTTTGTGCTTGGATTGCAGACTTCCTGAGGGATCGGTCTATTCGAGTGGTCATTGATGGCTGCTCGTCTGACCAATTGGCTATCAATGCCGGGGTGCCTCAGGGGTCGGTTCTCTCAGCAACTTTATTCTTGCTGCATATTAATAGTCTGCTAGTGCCCGGCACCTTTGGGTATGCAGACGACAGCACTGTTACTGAGAGGTACACGTCCAACGCGCGGGCTAGTGGGTCTCAGATCCAGTCTCTACGCGAGGCCATGGTGGAGCGGTTGAACTTGTCCTTGAAGGCTGTCTCTGAATGGGGCGACGCCAACCTGGTCAAGTTCAATGCTGCTAAAACCCAGGCGTGTCTCTTTTCCGCAAAAAGGAGCGATTTCCAACAGTCTCCTACTTTCCGTGGTGTGACCGTGCCGTTAACCGATCACATTGAGCTTCTTGGCGTTACGTTTACGTCAACCCTCAATTTCGGTCCGTTCATCGAGGCTAAGGCTAAACTGGCTGCAAAGAAGCTGGGAATCCTAGCAAAGGTGAGACAGTATTTAACACCGAAACAGCTGCTCAACTTATATCAAGCGCAAGTCCGATCGTGTGTGGAGTACTGCTCTCATCTCTGGGATGGATCCGCTAAATACCAGCTTGATGCGCTAGAGTCAATTGAGAAACGAGCCAAGAGGCTCATCGGCAATGACGCGCTTGTCAAGTCAAAGCTCCAGAGCCTTGAACATCGTCGACGAGTAGCTAGCCTTTCGGTTTTCTATCGGTTACATTTCGGAGAGTGTGCGAGGGAATTGCACGATCTAATTCCGCCAAGCCCGTTCCATCATCGGACTACAAGACGTACGGCGATGCGCCACCGTTATATGGTGGACATCCCACCCATACGCACTAAACGGTTTGGGAATACTTTCATTGTGCGTACAGCTAAGGAGTGGAATTCCCTGCCAGAGTCTGTATTTCCTGATAGCTATAACCTAGGGGTCTTTAAGTCAAGAGTGAATAGGTTACTTCTAGGTAAGCGTGCTCCATCGTCGACCGCATCATCACTTTCCATCAGGTGAGATAGTGGTCAAACGCGAACCTATCAATAATAAAAAAAAAAAAAAAAAAAAAACATGGTCATTATACTGTCACGTCTGTAATCCTCGAAGGCTTAGGTAGAGGTGTGCCTAATAGAACATCCATATTTCTATAGGGGCAGCCTATTGTCAACATCGGGCCCCGTGGCTGCTCTTAGGAGATTTGTGATGAAAAAATCCGTTCATCTGTTTAGGAGTTATGAGGAAACAAAGAATAAGACATACATACCTACTAAAATACATACAGGTCAAAAACATAATCCTCTTTTTGGGTTTCGCCGCAGTCGGTTAAAAGCTTAATCCTTTGACTCAATAACCCTTTCCACCTGACACAGATATTATAATACCACCTGAGAATCAAAAAGCCGTTACCACTCAGAAGGCACTAGCTAGACTATAACAAGACAGTTACACTATAGTATTTACCCAACAACTCAGCCCTTGAACATAATTTCTACATCTACCCACACAAGTTAGCTACCCACATGAAACCTATACCTTCTCCGTAATTACATTACAAAGGCCGTTCCTGTCCACTTACTGTTCATTACATAGACGCTATGCCCACAGCATTTAATGGAAGTACATAATAGAATTCCCATCCTATACGGAACGCAAAACTCTGAGCTTGGCCTATTGTTCGGGGTGCGGCTTTTATGTTTAGATATCTATATATACCTATACGTAGACTGTATAGACTATACTGACTATATACTACTGTACTGTATAGACTAGACTGTGTAGACTATATGTATTCAACATAACAATGAGGTTCCTATATGTGTGTTAGATCTTTTTTCTAGCCTGCTCTGTCCTACTCCTTCCATTTTTCGCGTCCTCCTTTCAGTTTTGGCGGAACCTGTCTAATTCGTCCGGCCATCACCTTCGTAGCCTGCCGCGACCCCGCCTCACTACCTAACTCATAATGTATTAAGAAAAACTAATACAAAAGGTGTACATTTAGGTGCAGTAGTGTTGTGCTGTTTGATGTTTTTTTATTATAAACGGAATTCATAATATTATAACAATAGTCGCTCGGTTCGATCTTTAGGTTAAGCCATTTTTTTTTTTGGTGGGTGGAAAATCATCAAATGATCCCCTCCCCCCCCCCCGCTCTTGGGCAGAGCGAAGGGGAGTGTCAGACTTCTACTGACTAAAAACCGAACCCATGTTCCTTCTTTGCCCTTGCGCCGAGGCCACGTCATCTAGTACAAAAATCCGCGGCCGTTAAATGTTACCCTGGTTTTAGTATAGAATTTCATTTCTTACCTATATCCAAGACACTGGTCCTAATCCTAAGATAGGTAAAAAGTACAATTTAATGAAATCCTAGCGTTCAGTGGGACAAAACAACACAGGCATCAAATAAAATAAATTCCTTGCTTTTTCAGCTTCATAAGGCAGGAATGCATGCGAACCTTTTTTTCGGTTAATCGGAGTTTAATAAAAGGTTCCACGTTTGTCATCAAGTTCCCAACAAAAATGTCATCTTGGATTGGTTATTAAGTTAACGTGAAACGTAAACGTTAACGAGAAAATGATTAACGGTGAGTTCACGTGACTGAATCGGTGATGTAATGGGACGATTGGATTTTCATTTAATGTTGTTTACGATTTATTAACCGACTTCCCAAAAAGGAGGAGGTTCTCAATTCGACTGGTATTTTTTTAAACTAGATTGTTTCGTGCCTGAAAAAAAACAACCGAAACAAACTTAGAGGTCCAGACATAAGTAATCTTGGTCGATTTACGTGAGACTTTAGCTAAGTGTCTGAATATATAATATGAGTGGACCAGTCCAATCACTGCAAGCTTTTGTAAGTTTTCTAGTAGTTTGACTTGTAACTCTACTCTCTAAGCTAAAATAAACATTGACAGAAAATAACTGCATTTTGGAAACGGATACCAGTCAGACGCCTAAGAGTATTACAAACTTAAGTAAGTAACTTAACTTAAGTTAAGTAAGTAGTAAACTTACCTACTTACTTACCTCCACATTGGTAGCACATTGAAATGATAAACTGTCGCTCCTATAAAGAATCACCTTCTATCCAAATAAACAGGAAAATACAACAAAATAAAAACAAATCACAACAAACATTTAATACCTAACAACAGAATACGTCTTTACGCAAATAAAATCACTCTTCTATTTTATTATAAAGGATTCCACTCAGCATGATGCTGTGCTATGGAGTGCCCGTAGCAGAGCGCTGGTTTTTAGGATTCGTACGACCACAAAAACCGTGCCACGAGATATTTATATAAAGAAATCATCATAATCATCAGCCTATAATGTTCCCACTGCAGGAACTCAGGCCTCCTCTCCAGGAGAGGGAGGGGCTATAATCCACCACTTGGATCCAGGGCGGGTTGGTCAATGTCACATGTCTTCGAATCTTTTGGTTTTAAGACATGCCGTTTTCCACACGATGTTTTCCTTTACTGTTTTGAGAGTGGTGATGAAATATATTACACAAAGTAATGCGCCTGACTGGGTCCGAACCCACGACTCACGATTCGTAAATCGGGGCCGCCACTCCTCTCCAATGAAGCAATGCTGTAAGGTAAATCTGTACTTTGAAAAATATAAGATACATGTGTAAGCGTTGGATTGGGTGTATAATTATAGTATGTGCTTTGATTAGTTATTTTTATGCATTACAAAAGACATACATCCTAAATCGAATGATGTAGGAAATTATTATAAAATTCCTAGAAGTATTTTCATTACCCATACCTACCTGTTATGATAGTTAATAGCTTTTCAGTGCGCTTGTTTACAGGAATCCTGAATTCAGGATAATACATGTAAATATAAGGTCCCATTATAACAGGTGGACAAATTTTAACACAGCTTTCAGTAGGTCTAACCAAAGATATCTAAACAAAAAAAAACTATAAATAAAGTGTTTTCTTATAGTTCTTATTTTGGTGGTCTGAATGATTTCTGAAATTTTGTCCACCTATTTTAATGGGACCTTATATAACGATTTCGGAGAACTGCTTCTACCAGCATATTTCGTGAAAGTAACGAGAGGGGGCGAGAGGTTTCGTCGAAGGATTTCATTGGATAGGGATATTTCGTATAGGTGTAGCACTACCTTTTTAAATATTTTTGTGAGCTGGCAACACCGTCCACGGCTCCTGGCAACCCAGCCCGCGACGCGCGAAGCCAATGACAGTGGAGTTCGGTTCGCGCGCGCTTTCAACAGATCCGCGAAACGCTCGTTTTAATAATCACAAGTTTACTGTTTAACTCCTGTTTGTTCATTTAGTTTTACCTATAGTTCTGTGTTTTTACCGTTTTTGCAATATACTTTTACCATTTAACGTAGTGACTCATTGAAAATAGCCCAATATTACAACCCCTGAGAAAACTCTCCTTATAGTGACGCCCAACTTGTGGCTACGTTATAGTGAAAAACCCGTAAAAACATATTAGTGCAACTTCCTATCGTGCTAACTCATTCCGATAGTGCCAAATAATAACAAACAGTGCAAAACCAAACAGTGAAACATTGGACGAATCCACTCTTTCCGCCAAAATTACAACCGACGCGACGCGTGGGCGGGCAAGTCTACTTTTGCCGCCAAAAAAGTGCAAGCGAAGCGACGCGACGCGCAGCAGTGAGAGTCCATTGCGCATAGTGTTTTGACGCGAAATATTAAAAAGTTCAGTTCGTGTTGTGCTGGTGCAACGAGTATATTAACGAAAAGGTGTTTCGTTACACTCGTACCGCCCATAAACATCATCCGTGTAATCCGGTTGTTCGAGCGATCCACACACACACTGAGAAAAAAGTATTGTTAAATTAACAATAAAAGTTTGCGAAATAGGAGCCAACAGAGTAAGTTTGTTGCCGCAGCAACTTTTTTATTGCGAAAAACTATTGCGAATGTGACAAAGTGGAAATGTGTACTTTGTGGATTATCACATAGCGAATTTCACAAACGCTCGTTTTCACAAACTTACTCTGTTGGCTCCTATTTCGCAACTTTAAACGTGGAGATATCACAGTGTTAAACTTATATAATCTAGCAACGTACAGTTTGCTATAGTTGCAATCTTACAGTTGCGATTAACGCAATGTTATCTTTCAACATTGTGGTTCCAGCTATGTACACTTTGCTTTGTTAGCAACCTTCAAGTTGTGGTTCCAACAAAGTTGTGATGTAAAAACTGGCCTGCAGTTGTGATTAACGCAATGTTATCTGTCAACCTTGTGGTCCTAGCTACGTACACTTTACTTTATTAGCAACCTTCAAGTTGTGGTTTCAACAAAGTTGTGATGTAAAAACTGGCCTGCAGTTGCGATTAACGCAATGTTATCTGTCAACCTTGTGGTTCTAGCTATGTACACTTTACTTTATTAGCAACCTTCAAGTTGTGGTTTCAACAAAGTTGTGATGTAAAAACTGGCCTGCAGTTGCGATTAACGCAATGTTATCTGTCAACCTTGTGGTTGTAGCTATGTACACTTTACTTTATTAGCAACCTTCAAGTTGTGGTTTCAACAAAGTTGTGATGTAAAAACAGGCCTGCAGTTGCGATTAACGCAATGTTATCTGTCAACCTTGTGGTTCTAGCTATGTACACTATGCTTTATTAGCAACCTTCACGTTGTGGTTCCAACAAAGGCGTGATCTAACATTGTGATGATCGCCATTTTACCATTGCTATTTCCGCAGTACCATATTGCAGGTATAGCAATGTTACCATTGCTGCTCCCGCAGTACAATATTGCTGGAGTAGCAACATTGTACTGTGGGAACATAAATGGTAGCATTGCTATTTCTGCAATATGGTACTGCGGAAATAGCAATGGTAAAATGGCGATCATCACAATGTTAGATCACGCCTTTGTTGGAACCACAACGTGAAGGTTGCTAATAAAGCATAGTGTTTAGATTAGCAATAGTAGAATTATTTAGCGTTGCACATGCCAGCAATGCACAGAGCTTCTAGAGTGCTAAAATCTGAAGCCCGGTGTATTAATCATGTGCAACGTCTTAGAAACGGGAATGACTATCTACATAATAAAAAGCAGTTATCAAAATGTCACCAATTTTTAATCAAACATTAAGTTATAATTAAACACGTAGGCAGCAAATGCAAAAGATTACTGCCTAACAAAAAGTCGAACAATGGGTCCGCCATGATATTAATATTATTAATTTCATAACACTTTTTCACCACACGCACTTTTTTTACAGTTTTACTTTTCACGACGATTATCGACGCACTCGCAGACGCGCCGACGGTCATAAAACCTATTTCTGCACAGACTATGTACGTATATATGTCTCTGTGTGTCCGTGCGGTGTACTTCCTTCTTCCTTCCTAAATTCCGAAAATCCGAACGGCTAGAAGAACTAGAATTAGATAATTAAAATCAGGTGTACCAAGTGTACCGTACCAACATAGCGCACGCGCCGCGGAGATATATTCTCTATAGACTATACGCTATTACGAGTAGTGTTGCCCGCCACTGCCGACCGAAGACTAAACTAGATACCGATCGATTTTAACAACTTTACCAAATTCAAACATTGTCGAGAATGAACTTTGTGATTTTCACTATAGTTGATTTGTATTTTTATCTATGTTAGGATACCCTCGCTAAGTTTGAATTGTGTTTATAGCAATTTGAACATTGTTAGAGAATTATGCACATTGTGAACTCGTGCCCTTAGAATTGTTAACCCCACAGAGTACAAATTTGCAATTTTATTAAAAAAAAAATCAATGCCACAACATAAAAAATCAATGTGCTGCTTAGGTATATTGCGAACGACACAAACTATATATCTATTAATAGGATAAAATTACTTTTGACCAGAAATCAGCCATGCCATAAGTGAACCTCTCAGATTACCATATCGTGATTTTATCAAAGGGCCCGAAAATTGCTAACGCCACAGCATATAACATTAATGCACAGCTTATATTGCAAACCACACAAACTTTAACTTGGTAAACCCCACAGATTCCCAACATGTGATGTTAACAACGGGCCTGAAAATTGATAACGCCACAACTTATAACATCAATGTACGGCTAACATTGCGAACTACACAAACTTTAACCATGTGAACCCCGCATATTAACACTTTGCGAATATATCAAAGGCCCCAATAATTGCTAACGCCCCAATATCTAAAGTCAATGCGCAGCTCACATTGCGAACTGCACAAACTCTAACCATGTGAACAACGCATATTAACACTTTGCGAATATATCAAAGGCCCCAATAATTGCTAACGCCGCAATATCTAAAGTCAATGCGCAGCTCACATTGCGAACTGCACAAACTCTAACCATGTAAACCCCGCAAATTACCACTTTGCGAATTTATCAAAGGGCCCAATAATTGCTAACGCCACAACGTCTAAAGTCAATGTGCAGCGCACATTGCGAACTACACAAACCTTAACCATGTGAACCCCGCTAAATACCACTGTGCGATTATATCTAAGGGCCCAAAAATTGATAACGCCACAATATTTTACTGCGGGGTTCACAATATTTGCGTTTCACAAAAAAAAAGTTGCTGTGGCAGCAAAGGTTATTTTGCTGTAATCTCAAAACTATTTTGTCACTTTCGCAAGAATTTGCCCGCAATGTAAAACTGCAGCTTTGTCTCAGGATTTTTTTCTCAGTGCAGGAGATAGTACCCTGTTGCTATGCCGCCGAAACATCTGAAGAAACCTACCGGAAGAGATGCTGGATCGGAATCCGACACGGACGCGGAACAAAACCGGACGATGGTGCCAACGTCATCATCATCGAAGAACATCACCATGTCCGAAGAGATGCTTCAGTCTTTGGTTAGCACCATTACCAAAAACCAGGCGGAAGCTAATCGCATTCTTATTGAGAGCATATTGGCGAATAAGGATGCCCCGTGCACATCATCACCACGAATTCCTGACGCGCGGGAAAACGTGCGGCGATCAGGTAATTTCGCCAAGTGCACGGCGCGATTCGATGGAGTATCGAAGAATGCAGAGGAACTCGAGGCGTTCATTGACGCTATTGAAATATACCGCGACTGCACCAACATCAGCGACGAGCACGCGCTGCGAGGGCTGCCTATGCTGCTGGTCGGCGAGGCCGCCATCTGGTGGCAAGGTGTGAAGGCGTCAGTGCGGTCGTGGTCCGACGCACTGTTACGGCTACGAGGGATGTACGGAGTGCCGCGACCGGGTTATAAACTATTTCGTGACATTTTCCGTACAGAACAAGACAGTGAACGGGCCGACGTATTTATATGTAAAGTGCGCGCTTTAGTTTCCAAATTGCCATATGTTGTGCCGGAAGTGATGTTGTTAGATATTGTCTACGGATTGTTACACCGTAGGATAAGGAAACGAGTGTCTCGCGACGAGGTGGATGATCTAGAACAGCTGTTAGCGAAGGCCAGGTTTGTCGAGGAGTCGTTGGCGGAGGTAAGTGCTCATATCCTTATCCCTGATAACAATGTAAACAACAATAAGTCTGAGTCCGTTATAAAAGATAGCAATAGTGATGGGGAAAAGCGCGTTAGACCGAAATGCACTTATTGCCGGTCATTCGGTCATACAGTTGAAAATTGCCGCAATAAAGCGAAGGAACCTAAGGTCATTGACCCTTCTGACAAATCGAACGAAAGTTCTGAGTTGCGTTGCTACGGATGTGGTCAGCTGGGTGTGGTACGTTCGAAATGTAGTAAATGCAAAGATGCGTCGACCTCCGTTAAATCGGATTTCTGTAGCGCTCAAGTAGTCAATAGTGACGATCCACAGTCGTTGGTGGAAATTCAGGTAGTGAATCGCAAGGGGATTGCTATCTTGGACACGGGGGCTACGCATTCTATAGCGGGCCCCATGCTTTATAACTTACTTTTGAAAGCCGGCGTTGTTTTTAAAGAAAATTCACGTACCATAGGGCTTGCTGATGGATCACAGCAAGTGGGTACTGTGCTCGAGTGCACCACCGACATAATATTACGGGGACGCGTCATACCTATTATGTTTATAGTGCTACCAGACGCGCAACCCCGAACATTATTAGGTAGGGACTTTATTATGAAAGCGGGAATCATAATAGATTTACCTCAGAACAGCTGGCGTTTTAACAACGAACCGGAATGCTGGCATCCTTTCATCACTAGTTTTCAGTTATCCACTGGCGGCCAAATGGAGCTGATGAAGGTGGAAGCTTCGAACCTTGTGCTAAAGGATGATGAAGGCACCAAGACAACAGCTGCACAAAGGATTCAACTGAATGCGTTTCTGTTGAAGAGGTCCGACCGCTTCGAGAGGGGTAGACCACCAACAGAATATGCCAGGCATCGGTTGAACATTGATCCACGTCAGGAACCCAGCGCTTCACCAACTTACCGGATGTCTCTTAGTAAGAGCTCTCTGATGGAACGAGGGGTGCAGAAGTTGCAGAACCCTGACGTGTGTAAGATTACTAAAGACCACACATCAACCGACGTTCAGTTTAGGGGGAGTAGGGGGAGGAGACGGTCTGATCGTGTCTATAGAAATGAACGATACCGTACTAAGGAGCCCTTAAGCTCAACCACTTGTATGGAAAGGGTGAGTAGTGGTGGAACGTTAGGAGGGTACCACATACCTCAGTTGACCCCATTCGTAGGCAGTGTAGCGATGCCGCCGGTACCGGTCAAGGGAAAGCGTAGGCGCGGTAGACCAAGGCGTTATCTTGACTGACTCAGACGCGAGGGCGCAATGTCTGGGTCAGAGGGGGAGGATGTAGCACTACCTTTTTAAATATTTTTGTGAGCTGGCAACACCGTCCACGGCTCCTGGCAACCCAGCCCGCGACGCGCGAAGCCAATGACAGTGGAGTTCGGTTCGCGCGCGCTTTCAACAGATCCGCGAAACGCTCGTTTTAATAATCACAAGTTTACTGTTTAACTCCTGTTTGTTCATTTAGTTTTACCTATAGTTCTGTGTTTTTACCGTTTTTGCAATATACTTTTACCATTTAACGTAGTGACTCATTGAAAATAGCCCAATATTACAACCCCTGAGAAAACTCTCCTTATATAGGTAAATATAATTCGGATTTTGAAAGGTGGTGGTGTCGGTTTGGTGGTGGTGGGTACAACAACAATATGGAATGAAAAACATAGTAAGTTAAAGGTGAACCTAATAGCTAGTGCTGCCAACATCAATTACTTATGTTTAAGTTCCATGTAGTAGGAGGCGACCCTAATGCCATCAACCTGGCACAAAAACGGACTCTGTGACCGTTACTGAGGCATTCCTGTTGGAAAACTCAACTTAACACATTTCCCGACCCGGGAATCGAACCCAGGACATGTTCAGCAGTACTAGCACAAACCCACACAAAATAACTTTACTGCTTGAATAATAAACTTATACTGTCACTTCTCCACTACACCACGCTCGACGAAGCGCCATAATGGCGGGATCATGGGGCTTAAGTATAACAGCGTCGAAATATCGGGAACTCAGAATAATGGATAGGTAATCAAGAAACATATCCCAAAAGTGACAGTACCTATAAGTTTAGTCATAAACCGTGAAAACTTGAGCAATGCCCCGTTCGTACTGACATAAATATTTCGATCCCAAAATAAACACTTTTTTTTTTTTTTTGGTGGGTGGAAAATCATCGAATGACCCCCCCCCCCCGCTCTTGGGCAGAGCGAAGGGGAGTGTCAGACTTCTACTGACTAAAAACCGAACCCATGTTCCTTCTTTGCCCTTGCGCCGAGGCCACGTAATCTAGTACAAAAATCCGCGGCCCCGACGGGAAACACTTCAAATAGAAGAGCAGTCTTGAATTGTCATTGTCCTCGAGGCAGCATGTATTGTAAGTACCTACCGACCATGACCGCAAAACTTGGAGACTCGTCACATGTTGCATTGAAAGAACCACGAAGAACAAGAGGTATTGGTGGAATCTTCCATCTTGCAGCGTATACCCTGTCACATGCACACTGTATCAGAGAGCGGAGTCCACGTAACTGAATTTCAAGCCATGTTTGAACAGGTTACCATCGTAACATAACATCAGGCCTGTTAGTCAAGTCAAGAATCAAGTGTACACGACACCACGTATGTCGTATGATTTAACGATGATTTAAGCCTGTGTCACGCCACTCGTTCTGTCCAATACGGCGATGATTCACTGTGTACACTTGATTCACTGTTCCCACAACGACCATACCTGTAAAACCCATGTTCCTTCTTAGACTGTTCGAAAGAGATACCGCGGCCACGGCTATGTGCCGTGGCCGCGGTATCTCTTTCGAACAACCCGCAGCCCCGACGAGACACTTGGTTTACTTACGGATCGTGATAGTTGCGTTATGTAGGTATAACAAGTAAACCCACATTTCGCCAGTTATGTTAAGTCCCATGTAATAGCAGACGAGGCTGACAAGCCTATTGTCATCAACCCCGCTCCAATTCAAACTACGTGGCTGCTACTGAGAAATTTCTGAAGGAAAAACCTAATGACACTTTGCCCGACCTAATAATCGAACCCAGGACTTCAAGCTCAGCAGTCAGGCTTGCGGTATTTATAGTCCAAGATCCCAGGGCCGCCAGACGTCACGTATTTTCTGACGAAGGAAATGTGGGCGATTGAGTAGTGTTAGTATGAACTAAGAACACACTACTACCAGCTAGCTTGCTTGGACGGCCAATTTTCAGGTATCAGGTCAATATCAAGGTACACAAAAAAATTACTTACTTCACGTATTTTCTACAAGCTGATTTTTACGTATATTGTAGGCAATATCCTTAAAAATAAGTTGCCAATACTCGCAGACACTAACCTAGCGGCCGTTTTGCTTGACGCCACGTGACGTCTGATACAGACGTCTAACATCGATACTTCGATAATTTGAATTCTCAATCTAAATATCGATAAAAGTCAGAATAGGCCCTAAGATTGTAAAGTTGTGAGACCTTGGTTGAACAACCTGTTGCTTAGGCATCACTTGTTACGAGGCATTTTAACAATTTATAAGTCGCTTATGTATGCTTTATTAAAAGCATGATTGTTCGGTATGTAAAGTTCAAGTCAATTATGCTGGCTGGTGTTAAAAATACGAAGCCGAAAGCTGTGCCGAAAGGTTCTTGTTTCTCTTCGTCGTAACGAATTTCTTTTGTTGTTCTAATTCATACCTAGGAACCTAGTTAAGGAGATATTGGGGGTTCGAAGTTTCAACTTTTTCTCGATTTCTTTTTTTTTGCGACCCTTGGAAGGAATGGAAGGAGGCCTTTGCTCAGCAGTGGGACAATACGGGCTAGCTATAATAATAATAACATGTTTTAAACATAAATACCGCCTTATTACAAAAGGTAGATAAACCTGGTTTAATTTAGACTTGGTTTATCTCGCATGCTGTCACTTTCTTTTGAATATTATTGAAGTGAGACGTCATGCGAGATAAACCAAGTCTAAGTTAAACCAGGTTTATCTACCTTTTGTAATAAGGCGGACCATGTTTTACCTTAAATATCTTCGTGACCCCCAAACTATTTAATGCATCAATTAGCATAGATTTTGATTATTCGTGGTAACAGTTTTGGCATCGTTGTCCTTTCCTTGTATACCCTGTGACACTTAGGGATAATCTAGCTTCCCATTCCTGATAGAAGTTTCCGGAATCAGATCAGGGGACTAAAATGGCATTAGCAGATCTTAATAGGATCATTTTTAATGAATTGCGTTAAAAGTAAAACAGACTATTCATAATAGTTCTGCGTCTATGACATTTTTACGAATTTTAACGCAATTCGTACTATGATCTACTACAGTGGCCATTTTAGACCCCCAGTCGCTAAGTCGTAAAATCGTAAACTTTCTTTAATTACATTTTCCACCTTATGTTGTTGAAATAAAGCTGAAAATCTAGAAAGTTTACGATTGTACGACTTAGCGACATTCGTAGCGTCGTTATTAGTGTAGAGACTGCAGCCCCAGTTCTTGCATCTAAACTTACAAACCTTAGGGTACTTACAGTCGAACAAGCTAATAAGTATACAGCCAGCTAACTTGTATTTACTTTTAAGATCATACAGACTGATGATACATTTAGAGAGACTGATGTCAAACGATACAGCGTTTGACATCAGTCGCTTGCAAAACACTATAAAAAACAAAATTGCAATAATTATTTCCAGTGTTCTAGAATTATAAAGAACTCTACCCTGTATACTTATTAGCTTGTTCGACTGTACCTCTTAATAATATTAGTACAGACGTTTAAAACTTACCTTTTTGATTGTTTTAACCAACTCAGGGTCGATTTCATACATTCCTCTGGGAGCATTAAAAAACAGTAATTATAATACCAGTATGTAATTACGTAATGAAAAATGGTTACAGAAGACAACGGAAACGTTTATTGGCTAACAATTCTTCTTTTTTTTTTCATAATTTTTACGCAGTCTTTTTATTTACTGTAATCATATCGGACAGAATAATTTACGTTTTTTTTTACACAAAATTGCATTACGGAATGTACTTCTACAATAATAATTACAAAAATTAATATCGAAATTATTTTTCTTTTACAATAATATTAAAATTATATTTCTATTACAATTTACAAACTAAAATTTTAACATTATTAGTTAATCCTACCTAACTTATCTACTATTAACAAATTATTGTAACTAACAAAATTATCATTTTACAACTAATGATAAAATATTTTTTTTGATCGGTAAAGTGTAACATAACAGTTTTTTAACGAAACGAATTCATTGACAAAACACGTGCTGAAATAAGCCAATTTCAGGTTTCACGTTTATTATAATTAAATTACACTTTTACGAAAAACTACGGTTATTATGAACATTGATGCAAATAATTACTATTTGTATTAATTAGGTGACATTAACATTTAAACTAGGACAAACATTTAATATGTAAATGGACAGTGAAGAACAAAAATGCACAATTTAAGTGCTGTACAATTGCCTATGCACTAAGCGTTTTTATTTTTTTCAAACGTGTTTTTTTAAACGCGTTGTCGGTAACACGTTGTCGGTAACACGTTTTTTTTTAAAACGCCTTTTGCATAGATCTAAAAGTACAACGGATTGGTACCTACGTACATTGCGTGGCTACAAAAAATGACCTAACCACATTGAATATTCATTAATCCCGTTATTCCCGTTAATACCTAACAGATTAATAGGTATATAGCATTCTCCTCCTATCACAGTCCAATATATAATTTTACTTGCTTATGTACAACCAGCGCAAACATAATAGCTTAAAACGATACAATATTAAAAATGAACTAACTGTCTAGTGTAAAAAAGCTATTTATCGTAATAAAACTTACAAAGCTCATGTTTTTTATATGCTTGTCGATGCTTTGAGGTATTATTTGTTAAATATAGACATTTTGAACAGGGTACTTAACAATTTCAGAAGTATTTTTTCAAAGTAACGTTTAATAATTTTCTTTAATTTGAAGAAATTTTCAGGATAAAAACAAGAAAATTCTCATAACAGGGAGATCCTTAAGAATTTGAACTAATACCTCCTTTGTCCAAAACCGTAACTTTACGAATAATCCTACCCCAATAAGATAGGGTTTTGTCGGTAAATATCGGATATATAATGGAACACGATGGATACTGTACAAAAAGGGAAGTTTGGGAGCAATCCCCTCAGGTAGATAAAGTTATAGGTATATGGAAGGCATTCTCTGTAGGCTTTGAAATACCTCAATGTGTGTCTTTCAGACATTTTACCGTAATACCTACATTTTATGGAAGAATCTTTTTGATAAACAGCTTTGTTGAAGAAACAAGAAGTATTATTTATCATTAAACCTATATGGTAAGTAGTAGGAACTCTACCTATATAAGGTCCCATTAAAATAGGTGGACAAAATTTTAGGAATCATTCAGACCACCAAAATAAGGACAATGGTAAAAAAAGAAAATTTGAGAAACGCATCAGATACCTAGAAGAAAATAAAACAGGTAGCGAAAATACACTAAAAGTGTTAGTTACCCAATATTTTACGTACAATAAACTCACTTTAATCAGTGTTTTTTTTAATGGGATATGTTTGGTTAGACGTACTGAACGCTGTGTTAAAATTTGTCCACCTATTTAAATGGGACCTTATATAAATCATTAAAAATAAAAGCATTAGGTACTTTTTGGACGATTAATAGCAAAATTGAGAGTGTTTCCAACAATTTTATTCGAGGAAACCCTCTTACTTAGGACTTTATATCTGGGGGCACGGCAGTGCCCCCGCCAAGTCGAGCAATAAAGCGGCATATACATTACTGGCAAAATGTGGGTGTACTATGTATTAGGTACAACTCTGCCTTCCCATTTAGGATTACAGACGTGATGTTACATAATGAAACACTTCTTTTGTATCTGTTTAAATACCCTAAAAAACCAACCAAACTATTTTGAAAAAATATTGACTATTTTCACAATCAAAATATGTTCACAAAAGATTAATAATTCCATGTTTTAGATGTTTATCTTTACAAATGGTGGTCGAAACTAACCTAAGTTTTAGAAAAACAGTTCGTTTTTTTCCACGAACTCGTGGGATTCTATCAAGATCAGGTTTATGAAGTTAGTAGAAAAGTGAGTTTGCTACCGCTCAAGTTTCAATAGGGTACCAGATTACTTAGTTTGGAATAAATAAGTTAGGTAAGTTTTATTGAAATCTTTATTTACGGACAAGATTCTGAAGCCAAACCTGTTTCATTACATTACAAATAGAATGGTTTGAGTTTGAGATCGATAAAAGAAACAACATAACATCAAGCCTGTAATCCCCGAAGGATTAGGCAGAGCTGGACCCATTAGTATCACCACATTTAAGTCCCATGTAATAGGGGGCGAGGCTATTGCCATAATGCGGCACTAATCCTAACTCCGTGGCTGCTAATGAGAAATTCCTGATGGGAAATCTCAATAACACTTTGCCTCACCAGGAAATCGAACCCAATGCTTAGCAGTCACGCTTACGACCAACGAAACAGTCCAAAATAAAAATAAAAGTACTCTTAATAAAATAACTTTCATTCATGTTCTAAAGGAGCTCTTGTACCTACAAAAAGCGTTAATATCGCTATTAATATTAATGCAAAAACTATTTATAAACAAACCTTGGAAGAGAAATTAGTTGAACAAAAATTTACAAAAGGAAGACTGAAAATAAATGCTATTTGCGTTTATTTCTATTAATATACCTCTGCACCTGTAAGTTATTTGGAGAGTTAAACGGTTATCGGATTATCGCAATCAATTTTCGAGAAAACCCCTCAAACTATCGACAAGCATACATTTTAATAAATTCCCTACACAACAACACGTTGTACAAAATTTCGGATGTACAAATATATAAAAAGTGCATAAAATGTTCCAAAAATGTGTCTCAACAATTCATTGTCTCGCCACTAATTTCTTTCTACACAATATATAATATCACTAACAACCATTGCAAAGGAAAATACAATTCTAAAATAATATATTATGTAGGTATGGAATTTTCAACTACTAAGCTCTCTATTCGATTAAGCATCGATTTATTTTAAAGAAATATTATTGGATGGGATCGAGATGGAGATTATTTTTTCTTTCTGTTTTGTGACTATGAAACATTTTCACCACAAATCTATAAATACATTGAGAACTTTAAAAGGTCATTCTTAGACTGAGATCCTGCCTAATTTCGAACTTCACCCATCGGCCTAACGATTGTAAAATAATTTTAAGGAATCGTAATATTCGTAATACAAGTAAAAAAAAATGCCAATGGCGTGCCCGATAATATTAAACCAAGTCTAACTTAAATGAAAAAACCTTTACTTATTTAAAAAAAAAAGTAATTACCTTTTTTAATATTTAATCAAATTATTAATATTGATTGAAACTGATTGAAAGTACAAAGCATAAGAAACAAGAAACTGCTGTGTTGTCTATCTTTTTAGTTGAGTTGAGAGGCACAATTAGGTCAATTATTGATGTATGTATGTATCTGTTTTCTTATTGAAATGCATATTTTAATATAGATAATTTTATAGCATACACTGTGGTATAGCACGGTTGTTAAATGGTCCAACTAGTTGGACAGAGCAGTTGGACCACTGCCCTGCACTCAAATAAATTCGGTCAAGACTCAACATTTTAGCATTTTAAATAATCATGACATAATTTCATCAGTCAACCTATTCGTATTATGATTGTTTATGTATAACGATAGCTACAAATAATATTTTTCATTCGGTAAGCAGATGAGTGAAGGTCGACCTCAGTCGGGATCATAGACTATCTGTTCCATAATATGTCATCTTCATATACCTACGAGTGACAGAATAAGGACGAAGTTTTAAATTCGTATTAGATTTCTGGTGCAAGTAGGTTGTATTCATGAATGAATACTAGATAAAAATTAGATTTACTCATTGACTGCCTCATAATAATAAACTATTATAGATATTTCCATGACGATGTTTATTATAACAATGTTTTCACCTCAATAACCGGGTATCTCATTAGTAAAGACATTAACACGTCCTATCGAGCACATAGCATGTTTTCAGGGCATGTCACGCGTTTATGACTGGCAATCAAGTATAGAACTCGAATAGTTATTCATCCATTAGTACGCCGTTAAGCTAATTTGTCCTGTTTTCTGTCTATTGTTAGTGAATGATTTATTATAACTTACCATATAAACATTTGTTTTGGTATTCAACGAATTTTGTGGTAAAAATTTGGGCCTACTTACACGTCAAAGTACTATTTTACAACTTAATTCTGTCAACTTCAAAGGTATTTCAACTTGTGACAACGCGTTTCGTTTTTAAAACATCGTTTATTTTAAACCAATACGCGTTGTCGCGTTGAAACACGTTGTCACGTTAAAACGCGTTGTCACGTTGAAACGCGTTTCGAGACCGGTGGTGCAAGCAGTACTGCACTATAATATCCATTTGGTATATACCTATGTATTTTACTCTTTGCACTAGATTTTCTCGTTTCTCAAATTCAATCGAATCAATTTTATACTCTGAAAAACAACAAAAGGCTACTCATTGTAATCTCAACCATCGTTCAAATATTTATTTAAAATAAGTACACATTCCTTATTTTATAACATATCAACCGTGGCCTAACATTGGTTTCATACAATTGAAATACATTTGTAATAAAAGATGACTATAAAAATCTTCAATACTTTTATTGTACTGTTTCTATATCGTAAAATTAATGGGTTTTTGATCGCCGTATCAAGGTAATGTTGGGATATCAATAAGACGAATGCTGTTCAAACGGGGTGAATATAGCTCTGGATTTTTTGTTTGAATATTTCACGTATCCCAATTTTTGTCGGCGCATTACACCTGGAAACCCCGAAGGGTTAAGAAGAGGTGTACCTACTTAATAGTACACCACAATGTCCCAGTTATGTTTAAGTCCCATGTAATAGAGAGCGAGTCTATTGCTATCAACCGGACACAAATCCGGACACCGTGGCTGCTACTGTGAAATTCCTGAGTTAACCCGGAAATCGAACCCAGGAACTCATGCTAAACAGTCGTGCTTGCGACCACAAGACCAACAAAGCAGTAAATCCAAAGTGAGTCTAAAACACATTCTGTCAACGAAAGCTTTTCATTTAACACCCTCAAATGATTAATGCTCTAAAACCACGATTTTTATCGCGTTAAAAAGTCGGTTTTTGCCTTTTAGCCAACCTTATAGTGCCATAAATCCATTGTGAATGTCGATGGTCTTTTCACAAGCTTACGAAAAATGATTTTCATAAAATTTATGAGTCTGAAAAAAGTCAAGGTGATTTGATGGTGAGCGCCCTTGATCCGTCGCACGCGATTCGATCCTTGTCAACTGCTTATTACCATAAACTCTGTTTTTATTTGGTTTTTCCCCTTATTTATAACGAGCCTGTCAATTTTGGCTGTGTATGCCAACCTTTAGAGTCGTTTCAAATCAATTTATTTCTTCTCAGTACTTTTTTGTTTTCATTTTTTGCATTGCAACTTTTACAGAGTTATTTCTTTCATGAAATTAAGAGTTAAGATTGAGCATTAAATAACTGCTGCTTTGGTAGTAATTTCAGTTACCTACTTACTTTTATAGATGTAATATTTAAGTATCATGAAATGCTCTGAACAAAGTTTATATTCACCCCATTATTAACGTTGACAGTGTAGAGCGTTTAACAAGTGAGTAACTACGAAATAATAGCTGAAAATGTCAACCCATATATGGAAATCAATATAAGCGTGTCGAGACTAAAGAGACTTGAACAAAATATTCAGCTGAAATATGTATTACATAACGAAACCAATGTCAGTTCCCAGCTAACCGCGTGACTGAACACGCAATAACAACCATATACGTATACTACTGCTTCTCAAAGCGGGGTCAACAAAAACTCAGTCACAACTAATTAGGAACATTTTAATACAAACAAACTGTTCTTAAACACTAATAACATATTTTCTCTCCTTACAAAGCACAATCAGTCTGTGGCACCATTTTTTTTACTAAAAATACACTTAGACGATCTACGGTTGCTATATCTCGTCTGAGTCCGACCTTATTGAATCATAGTTGGACGTTTTGCTCCGCAGCATCCTTAGGAAGGAACCTACCGCAAAGATCGTCCTCCTGTGCCTGTGAAAGATACCCTGGTACAACGCTTCCCTGAGTGCCTTCCTGTCGTCCGACATCGAAGGCTGAGTGCTTAAAGTTATGTCGGAATGGGCTTGTACCACCACGGCTTTCTGATGCCTCAAGCCGCCATGTTTCTTCTCCAAAGACTTCTGATTCGGCAGACTCATTGTCGATTCTATTGATGAGTTTTTCGTTTTTCTCAAATTTAACGTCTTCTTACCGGAAGGCTGTGAGGTCTCCGAGGACGACCTTGTTGGAGCTAGTTTCGATCGATGCAGAGGATTGTTAGAGCCCTCCGGATGAACCATTATCTCGACGGATTTTTGACTCACAGCACTCGACCGTGTTAATGTTCTCTGCGGATGTGATGTTATAGCCTCCGGTTTGGGCATCCGCTCCTCGCTTGGGAGGGATTGTTCAGTTTCTAAAGCAATCATTTTGCTTGATTAAATTTTCTGTGATTGTTAAACGTACAAAACCTTATCACATCATCGGAGGGCGAGCCTCATCAATACTGTCAATAGCGGGCACGGCCAAATGAATGTCGACCTCCTTATTGTTCGGCAGGTCGCTCCTGGCGTACCCGTCACAACAGTTACTGAATGTTATTGTAGGTACTTTAGCATCACTGTCTATTTTCACAGAATCCAAGTTTTGTACCAAACGGTCCACGTTGTTGTCGTTCTGAGAGTTGCGATCATCGGAGTTTGCGCTCATGCTCGGTGCGAGCCATTCCTCCTCGTTTTCTGCTTCTGTCTTTTCTACGTCGGGCGACGGCCCGTGGTCCTCGCGGCTCGGAGACAAACGCTCTCCCTGTATATTCAAACTAATCAAATCTGCCAAGTTAACGTTGAAATTCTTGTTTCTTTTGCTGCTTGTTGCCTGATAGTGATCTTCGACAATTTTGACTTCGTCAGTAACTAAATTGTCTGTGACAGTTTCAACTTCTTCTCGTAAGTCTTGGTCGTCTTCGTAGTATTCAGATAAGTTTTGAAGGTTCTGAAAACAGTTTTTTTCAAGGATGCTGGGTTGAGATTTATTTTTCTCGGCGTTCGATTGACGGTACTGTTCGATGAGAGGTTCTAGGGATTCCTCGTGCTGACGGAACAGGTAGTGGTAGGTCTGACTTACGGCGTAGAGGGAGAAGGCAGATTTTGGCCTCGGCAACACAGACGCTGATCGCTTCGGTGGTGCGACACATCCATGCCACACGTGGCTGCGCACTCGCTCGCACAGTATTGCATTAGAATTAAGAATTCTTTCAAAGTCTGTCACTTGTTCGGCTTCGCTGATCTGCAACAACAGTTTGTTCTCCGTCCCTTTCCCGCAGCCCGCAGTGTCACACAGCCTCTTGTTGTCGCCGACCTGTTTAGGAGGATTACAACGCTTAGTCTTGTTAACATCGATCCGTCGGTTGTATATGTTCTGAGAAGGATTGGAGGTTGAATGCCTAGAGTTCGGTTCGTCGGCGTACTTCATAGGTATGGATAAATTTTGTACGGAAACCGCGAAAGGAACTTTCTCGACTACTTTTCTGTTTTGTTGTTTAACAACAACATTACTTTGTCGGCGTTTGGTATCGGTAACGGACGCTGACCGTTGGAAAAACTGTTTGTCGGCGAAGCGTGAGCGGTTACTATGATCGGCACTACGGACGGCGCGAGCATATTTGGAGCGCGGCCTCTCCGCTAGACAGACACTTTTGGCCCGCAAGGGGATATCGCGAGCCTCCTTAGGGACACCTGCCAGTTTTACGAGCGCGCTGTCGTATCGTGATCCGATTGAATACGTATGGGGGGCGAGCGAGGGAGGAGACGAGCGGCGTCCGCGTGCTCACACGACCGACTGCTTGCAAACCATGCACCGCTTTCTTCGAAAACTCGAGCAAAAAGTAATTTATCGCGGTGGCGTGCCCGACCAATCGATCCAATTGTTCCGAAATTCCGAATCAACGTTCAAATAAAGATGCGCATAAAATTTGGCGAATGTACGATGCACGTTTACTTCTGAACGACGTTTTTATAATCCTTTCGTGATTCTTTTCGTTGAGTCTTACGTGATTTGTATTTATTACGACTGTTCATGTCCTGACCGAGTTGACGTGACTTCGTATTGCGAATATGACTGGGTTAGCGTGATTGTGTATTTGCATGCGTGCAAGTTTGAATATCGCGTGTTTGGATACGTGTATGTATGCATGCGAAATTTATGTATACGATGTCGATGCAAAGCTTTAAACGAATGCCGTTTAACTGTTGAATGGTAATTTAAGTAGGTCATAATATTTGTAAACAATGGTTTTGAATGCTAAGTGTGAAAGTGGAACTTTTACACTTTTTTAGGAGGTAACTTTTATGATAATATTGCGGGAATACAAAATGAATTGTTTCAAGTTTATAACTTTTACAAAACTTGTACTTACAAGAAAATATCACAACTTTTCTTTTGTATAATTCTATACCGTCGTAAGTAGGCAACTAGAAATCCTTTAAAAGACAAGACACCTTTAAATAATAACGAATGTGTTACTCCAACACCCATATAATTATTGATTTATTTCCATACCCTTCTTGCAACCGTTACCCGGCCAAGACGGAAACTTTTAAGATATTTTAAATTGCTAAAACAATGCGATTATTGAACTTGGTGAGGTTTATATTAATATTTTTGAATTGCATTTGGGTTTTTCCAAATATTTAACATATGATGTTTTGGATATAAACAACAAGAGCAAAAAATAACTCCTCAAGTATATTTATGATGTCAAATTTATTGATATTTTATCCGTGATGTATGTTTTTAGTCCTTCAAACTGATTCATAAACACTTTAATCATTGATGCAGCATAAACTTAAGTTACTGAAGTATTATTCAATTATTTATTAGAATAAACTAACTAAGTAAGTACATTAATTAAAAACCGGCCAAGAGCGTGTCGGGCCACGCTCAGTGTAGGGTTCCGTAGTAATAATTCTTTTTTTGTTTGAAAAAAGATACGTTCAGGCTAATAAAATATTATATGTAAACGAAGTTAAAAAAAATGCTTGCTACAGATTATACTACAAACTTAGTCCAAAAATTATTTTGTACAACTTTTTGTCTTTTTTGTACAAAAACTGTTTCCATCCAAGTTCAAAATGAAATTTCTAGAAAGTCCTTATAAAGTTCAACTTTTCAGGTTTTTTTCATATTTTCTAAACTCATGGTTCAAAAGTTAGAGGGACGGGAGCGATTATTTCCGAAATTATTGACATTATCAAAAAATTATGTTAGTAAACCCCTATTCATTTTTATATACCTTTCCAACAATAAACAACACATTAGGTTTAAAATTAAAAAAAAAAAAACACTTCCCACTTTACACAGGGGTGAGGGGGGGGGGGCTACCCTACTAAAACATATTTTTCCGGATTTTTATTTTACCACTTTGTCGGCGTGATTGATACACATATTGGTATTAATGGTACCAAACAGAGGACGGACGGACGCCAGTCTTTTGGGCACACCAAAAGACTGGCGACATTGCCATTTGTTGTGTGACAACACTTAATTTATTTTTTTTGGTTTGGGAAATCATCAAATAACTCCTTTATGTCGAGGCCGCGGTTTCCTGTGAACATCCCGCAGCCCCGACGGGCACAACACTTAACCTCTGGCCAAGGTTACGAAAAGCGTCAACTAAGTTACTGGAGTGTTAGAGATTTGTATTCGTTTTTTTTGTTGGAGCTACTCGCAGTGCATCTCTCGAAGGATGATCTACTGCTGAACTGGACAAGATTTGTATTCATGACACTATTCAGAGGTGTAGCGTGTCTTAGTCGGGCCTGCCTGATACCAAAACCTGTTGCGAGCCCAAATGAAGGGTCAAGATTTTTCCTTTTGTCAATAGTCTCTTCAACTTTTATTTTATGTACCAAAGCCACGTAACACGAAGTAGTAGTTTACTGTTCTGTCATCGACTACGCAAGTAATAAGCACACGTAATACTGTCAAAAATACCACTATTAAACTGTAAAAGCGAAAATAAGTGTTTTTTATTTTTCCTTAAGAAAAACAACGAAATAGCGTGTTTGCGCACTTTTCTCACACCACTTAAGTACCTCGAACTTAACCTCGCTGAAAAATAGTTTGATATTAAAGCCGAAATATAAAGGTATCTCAACAGACCATACTGATTGTTCAAAAATTTAATTCTAGGTTAAGATCTAATTTGTTTAATAAAAGCACCCACAATCCTAAATTAATTCGAGATGGAGTTGTTTGTAAAATAAATCTACCATTTATTTGTAGGTCGGCTGGAAACTGATTAATTTATCGACCCATCCCCATTTTAGTACCACGAATGGACTAGCTATTTCCCGCTACTTTGTTCGCGTAAAATTATTGTATGTACAAAAATATTACTTTCAGTTTTCATTGGATTTTGTTACTAATTTCAAGGGTTTTAATTTTTTCAAATAAGTAATCTAAGTTCACCATCCCACTACCATTAAATTACCATCACCACCACCATTAGACACTATTATAAAACTACAAAAGCAAAGTCACAAACTAAGTAAGTAAAGTCGTAAACGACTTATCTCCGAAACGGCTGGACTGTTTTTTTTTATAGGATTTTGTCAACAATTTCTTTTTTTTAAATTTTTATTCACTGAATCGTAAATGTATGTGAAACGAGTATTTTTAATTTTAAAATCGACGTATTTTCTTTATGTGAACACTTCTCGTGTTAAAAAATATGCCTAAATAATGATGCCTATAATGCCTCAGGGCACTTTTATACCACTTGAGGTATAAAACTGCGGTAAAAGCCACTCTCACAGTCTCACACACTGTCCTGCTTACCCAACTTCTTAAAATTGCAATTCCTTTGAACTGAAAACACTCTCAAGTATTTTTAGTTTAGAAAAATTGCAAGTACCACAGCACAAAGAAAATAATCCTCTCAATACAAAGTTCCCAGTTTATCCTCGCATTATGAATCATTTTACTACGCAGTTTGGATATAAAAAGCTTATGTTTACTATCGGTACATATATGTTTTACATCGTAATATCTTGACCAGCTGCAGACAAATCGAGTGACCTTTGCATATTGAGATATTTTTATTTATTGGTTGGCTCTCAAGGCCAGGTTCGATACAGTCGGGAGTCGAGAATGTTTTCTACTGCGCAGCGCAAATGTTTCCAATTGAATTTGTTACTGAAATTGGGATGGAAGTAATGTGTTTATTTGGTTGCTTCCAGTTTTTGATTATTTGTTGATAAACATAACATAACATCACGCTTGTTAGGGTTAGGCTGAGGTATACTCTTTAATATCACCCACATTCCTCTAGTATGTATCCCATGTTGTTGATAGAATAAAAGAAGGAGAGTGTTTAAATAAAAGAAAGAAACTGCTTGAACCGTATCAAAAACTTCTCGACAGCAGACTTAAAATTCGCACGGCGCTTATAAAGTTGATGAAAAAAGTTTCTCAACAAATACTCATCAAAATTCATAGGAAAAGATCAAAATAGTAAGTGAGTATCAGACACTTTATCATTTTTATTCTTAAAATATAATACGTGAAAAAAAATATAGAGATGACGTTGCGGTGTGTTATTTTTATTTTAATCACGCTGCGCTAACACATTTATAGTTGTAGTACATATTTTTAATAATAATATGATGCATATCCGCTGCCTGTAAAATCGAGAGAAAATTGAATTATCGAGGAATTACGGTGTAAAAATATTCCGAGAGAAACTTGCTATAGGGTGATTATTTGAACATGTGCATATCACGCGGCCCTCCCCAAATAACTACTTAGTTAGATATAAAGTTATGTTTTTTTTAATTTCACGTAAAACATAGTTCGAGCACTTTAAACAGATGTACATAATATATTCCTATTGTTTTAAACAACTAAGTTATGTTCATAAACGTTTCTCAAATCTCATCACCATTCGTGTCCCAATTTCCAAATGTTAGCAGTTCATGCTCTAAAAGTTATAAAAATACCCTAAAGATCGTATTTTTAAGAAGTAATTTAGATAGTACACAACATGCTTTACTAATTAGCAAAAATATACACATTAAAGAACACTTTTAGGTAATTTGTAACGACTTTGAAAATTGTCCCAACACTTTATACTCACTACCATTTGTTCACACAGTCGCAGGGAAACTTTTTTCTGCGTAGTGTATTGCTATCTGTAAGAGTAACTCGGCGGTCGCGCTCAGTTCTGCGTCTCGATTCGTGCGGGTTACACGTCAAAAAGTATTTTGGCGTCAACTCTAGCCTACCTTAATCGCCCAGAAATCGTGTTTGGCAAACAAAAATCTCCTTACCGTTCGAGTTTCCCCTGGCTTGACTAACATTTTTATTTATCATTTTTATGTATTGTAATAGTCGCCATAGGAGACTCTTTGGTTTGATTATGTTCCCAATTTTTTAAGTTCAACAAAGAACGTATAATGTGAAAAAGTGTACAAATACCTAATTACCATTTATATAATTACCATTTTTCCCGTTCGTATTTTGGCGAACGGTAATGAGCAATTTGAAATGGTAATTAGTACCAGTTTAAGCGGACCTCTTATTATATTGAAACTCCTTACTCCGCTAGGCCAGCCCAAGATCGAATTGTTACTACCAACGCCTGATCGATTGTTGATCGTTCGGTGTGAACTGGCACTTCCGCAACAAAATAAACCGACATACCTAGAAAAAAAAAGAAAAAGAAAAAAATACATATATAAAAACAGATAGAAAAAAAAATAGAAATTTAAAAAAATATTATTATTTAAAATTTAAATTTTATAAAATTAAATTTAAATTAAGTTTAAATTAAATTTAATTAAATATAAATTTAGTTTAATTAAAAAAATTGAAATTAAAAAAAAAAAAAATTAAATTTTATAAATTTCTTTTATCGAAACAGCAAATTTTTAGTATTTTTCTGTTTATCATTTGCCGATTAATGATTTTGCAGATCTTCTTAAGACCAAATTATTTTATGATTTAGTACAGACGCCAAGCACATCGAGCTACCCGAAACTTTCAAATTTTCTCAATCAACTTTGAACCTAATGCTTTAGCGATAAAGTTGAAAATCTATTTTAAATTTGACAGATTGCTGTAGCTTGATGTGCTGGCGTATGTACATGAGCAGTTTCTGGTCATGAAAGTGAGACTTATAAATATTTTTTAAGTTTTTATATAAGATCTCATCGAGTTGAAGAAATATCTTAGATGGAACTTATAAGGTTTAAGCTCTATTTACACTAAGTTTGATTTTATTTGAATTACTAGACAGATAATGTCTTATTGTTATTGATTTTTTGGAAAACCGGTTGATTTTCGAGTTATTTTTTTTTATTCAATCACGTCGCTAAATAGCTAAGTTTGATGTCATATAATGTCACCTAAATCATTAATAAATATGTGATTCAAGTATATTGTTCATTTTATTTCTAATTACCAATCACGAAGCATAATTACCATTTTTTAAATGCTAATTACCGTACGTTTCATATCTCATCACCGTTCGACGAAAATTTTCAGCTGTAAATTCAGACCTATAGAGCAGTTCAAATACTGTGCGTTTGATTTATTTGGTTAAGCTACACTATAAACTTTAGGTTAAATCCATAAAAGTTCAAATTGGAAGCATTATTTGACCTTAATTTACGAAGCCTGA
Organism: Diarsia mendica; assembly: GCA_949316265.1. Lineage (NCBI taxonomy): Eukaryota > Metazoa > Arthropoda > Insecta > Lepidoptera > Noctuidae > Diarsia > Diarsia mendica. Next base: position 12,491,314 of record OX438903.1, on the reverse strand, counting down.
ATATGCTTATCTTCAAATATTCACCCTATAACGGCTAATTTCACGTATGTAGGTCAAAATATAACCTCTCTCTCTCTATGTCAAACTAAAACTGAAAGCATTATTTACCCGTGACAGGCACTTTCACATTGTCCATAAAAAAACTTCCGACGAGATGAGAACCTCTTCCTTTTTGAAATCGGTTAAAAATAAGGTATCTGCAGTCATAACCACGGGCATAATATTAGCTGTGAAGGATTTTAGTTGCCCATTCCAAAATCGTAGATCTCATGGAATAGAATGGTCATCTCGCATCTCATGGAGAAGATCGTAATATAATAATAATATAATATAATATTCCACAACTATCACACAAACGCCATCTAGTCCCAAGCTAAGCAGAGCTTGTGTTATGGGTACTAGACAACTGATAAACATACTTATATATTTCTAAATACATACATATTATAGATAAATTACACCCAGACACAGAACAAATGATCGTGCTCATCACACAAACATTTGTCCTGGGTGGGAATCGAACCCACGACCTCCGGCATAGCAGTTAGGGTCACTAACCACTAGACCAACAGGCCAGTAATGCATCACGAGGGCACAGAACGGGTTTGATTGTCTTCGAATATTTAATTTTAGGGCATGTTCGTTTGTTCATGATGTCTTCCCTTACCGTGTTGAGAACAATGGTAATGAAATATGTAAATTCCTGAAGTAAAACCCAAGAACACTTTGCCCGACCCGGGAATCGAACCCAGGACCTCATGCTCAGGAGTCGCTATGCGACCACTAGACCAACGAGTCCGTTTAGTTATATATTAAGTCAGTTTAGTTTACCGCTTAAACAGACTTATTTAACTTTTCTTTTCTTATTACTCCTAAGATTTATTTTTTATCCACTCTTTCCAGAAAAAAACTAGGTTTTAAATACAGCATTAATGTCACAGTGACAGTAATCTGGCTTATCGCCCAGCCTCCATTAGCCTAGATCTCCTAATCGGTATTGTCCCGGACGAGTAGGTAGTATTAGGTACATGACTTCACTCGGAAAACTTCCAGTATTTGCCATTAATTTGATTGAAAACTAGATTTTGTTAATGACGTGTTTTGTTTGGCCTCGTAAGATAGTATTAAGTAGCTATTGCTTGATAAATGATTGTTAACTGATTTATTGATTCGGATTGTTGGTATATTGACTTTTACGACTTCCGAAAGTACAGTTAAAGTTAGTATTTTATTTGAAAGTCGATTATAATTTTGTAAAAAAATATTCTTTTAGTCCTTTTAGTAGTGTCCTTTCCCGTATTTCACACAAATCCTTGTCAAGTATTCATTTTAAATTGTAAACTGGTAGTTATTAGTACATCATCTACAAAGGAAGAAGAAGAAAAATATATATTACAGAGGATAAGACATTAAGTACCGAAGCACAGTTAATATCACTACATAGTATAAAACAGTCGCTTTCTCTGTCCCTATGTCCCTTTGTATGCTTAAATCTTTAAAACTACGCAACGGATTTTGATGTGGTTTTTTTTAATAGATAGAATGATTCAAGAGGAAGGTTTCAATACCTTTTTTGCACCCGTGCGAAGCCGGGGCGGGTCGCTAGTAATTTATAAAAAAAAACGGGACAGGACCACACGCGCTTCTTCTACCAAATGAAAAAAGGAACACTTAAATCGGACCAATAATCACGGAAAAATCGGTGAACATAAACAAAAAAAAAACAAAAATTCGAAGACATACCTAATTATGTGACATCTACCAAGGTGTACTGGGCCCGCGTGGTGGATTATAACCCATCCCTCGAGGCCTGAGTCCCTGCAGTGGGAACCTTATAGGCTGATAATGATGAAGACATGAAAAACAAACATGCTGGTGAAATACATAACCTTAGAAATCGGTTAAAAAGTACATCAACCTAATTACAGCGAAACAACTATCATTTAATAACCTAGTCCCAATTAGAACTACATATTTATCCAAACACTTTTATTAACACAGTGTATGTCGGATTCATGCATCCGTTCTAAATAATATAATTACATCAGGTTGATACTAAACGTACCAGCTTTTAAAACAAACAGACACACAGGGCGGGTAAAATTGAGTTCTCAACGACTCGACACAGGAAACCACTAAAATACGAGTTTATACTATTTATATAAAGGCGCTTTTAAACTGGCTATATACTTTTCCGGCAATGTGTGGCTCTATTGGCAAGTACTGCTCGGCAATCTCGGAAATATTGAAAGAAAGGAAACATATTTATTTAGCACTTGCCACAAATGCACACAACAAATAATACACATGAAAATGCTTGGCCGTATACGTAGTATTATATTATCTGTGTATACCAAATATGTGTGGCTATATGGCCGGGTCATTACTGTAATATTGCTTAGTATGGCTGGCAATGCTGCTGGCCATTGCAAAAAAATATTGCCCGTTTAGCTGTCTATCTATACAGCTGAACTGAATTAAAAAGAAATACGAGTGTACGTAATCTTTCTGAATGAAGGAAATGGCTTGAATGAGTGAATGAAAGTAACCGGAATGAGGTGATCTGTCTCAGACGTTGTCCATTCTTTTCTTTGTGTGGGAAGAAAAGTCATTAACCTTTCCATTTTGTGATCTACTTTTTCTTAGCGTTTCTCTCATGTTTGCGAGATTTCACATTCATCAAGAAAAATATGTTCAAACTTTATTAACATTTATTTTAATTAGACCATTACGGGCACTTTTGAATGTCAGAAAAAGAAAGAAAGCGAGGCTAGAGTCACAGCCACAAGGCATAATAACTTGTAAAATCACTGTAGTTGTCCATAACAAAGCGTATATCTCTATGCAGAAGAAAGGGCAAGAAAAACTATGGTCACTCTATTAACCTTTTGACCGCCACAGTCACGTATAGACGACAAGCCGAACAAGCAAAAAAGTGCCTTAAGTCTGTCGGCTTAAGGTACTTTTGGCTGGTCGTCTTACTTGACTGTGGCGGTCAAAACGTTAAAACAAAATCTCTTGTGGCATCTAGTGCGCCTAATAGTGGTAACTATTGTGCACGAAGTTTAAATAAACAAATAGAATAAGTCTGTAAGAAACTAAAATGTTATTAAGAGTAAAAAAAATCTATTCCATCCGTCCTTTCTGCCAATCTAAGTCCACAGCTGGTCAATCTAGATCTGGATAAACATAGAGCAATCCAAAAACCAATTTTTAAATAATGCTGACGTGGTTGGCATGAGATCAGCGACCACGGCGCCAGCTTTCTTTTACCAATACTGAAATCTCAGGTCAAGACCTTGTATATCAGGTGTCTGTACAGTTTCAAACATAAATTCACGCCAGTAATACTTGAGGGAGCTGTTAGAGACTTTTTTTTTTTTTTTTTATTTGAAAAAAGTTACATGAGTTACATACACATCTTCTGCCAAACTGCAGGACAGTTTATCGGCAGTGTAAAAGTACCTTACGAGTATCTGAACCTACATTTCTATAGTTACGTTTAAGTCCCTTGTTATAGAGACTAAAGCTATGGTATTCAACCGAATCCAGACTCAGACTTGCCACTGAGAAATTCACAACATAAAATAACATCAAGCCTGTAATTCCCGAAGCGTTTGGCAGAGGTGTAACCATAAGTCCCATGTAATAGAAGGCGATTACTATCGACCGGGCTCAAATCTAGATTCTGTGGCTGCCTGAGAAATTCCTGAGGGAAAAATTCAATAACACTTTTCCCGACCTAGTAATCGAACCCGGGATTTCATGCTCTGCACTCGCCGACCACTGGACCAACAAGGTATACAGGTCAAGACCTTGTAATCCAGGTATTTATATTAAGAACAAGATAAAACCTCTGCCATTTTATTATATTCAGCCAGCAATGTTTATGCTAGTACTAATAATAAAACTTTTTACATCAAATATTCAGGTCAAACAATTTTAAACGTTACATCTATGAAGACTTACGTTACATATTTATATATTTCAATGTCAGTATGTTACAGGTATGTTTGATAAACTGATAAGTCTGGTTAAATAGAGTAATTTTCGATGTTTGGTTAGTTTTAATTTTGTTTGTCTCTATGTCAGAAAACTGTTACTGTTAAAATAACATTGTTGTTTTTTCTTTTGACTTTGACGTTAAACGTGGAAAGAACAATGAGGTATGCTTCACACAATGTCACGCCAGGTCCACCTGTAGTACACCATAACGTCCCATACCGGGTTTCTTCCGTGCCTCGGACATGCTTTACGAGTCCCGGCCGAATTTGTATATAGATCTTTGACAGTCGTTTGAAGTCTAACAATCAGTTTTTACCACGAGGCAACGTATTAACCAGTACAAACTAGGTCGTGGTAAAATACATCTGGGTAGACTAGATTATAAGTAGATACCGACCCCAACATAGTAATCTTCTTCTTATCGTGTGGGCAGTAAGGTCTAACGACCCCACACACCCTAGTGGCAGAGTTTCTAAAGCACCGCAACCGCAAGGGCCTCTGACTGACATGGTTTGACGACCGCCGTTTGGCGGCCGGGACCACCGGCTTATACGTGCCTTCCGAAGCACGGAACCATCTTTTTATCGGACAATCAGGTGATTCAAGCCTGCAATGTCCTAACCAAACTGGAAACAACTTCACAAAGTACGCTTCCCGTGGGAATCGAACCCACGACCACCGGGTCACAAGGCAAACGCCTAAACCACTCGACCACGGAGGCAGTGAACATAGTAATGAAAAGGCTAGGTAGGTGATGATGACTTGAACTTCAGTCTTGAATAAGTATTGACAAATATGTAGTATGTATGCATGGATTGATAATACGCATAAATAAAAAAATTCCACCCAACAACACATTCAAAGAAAACAAAGTTTACTAAAACAATATTGCATAACAAAATGAACTCTTCTAAGTGGGTAACAAGGTCATAATTAAGATTAATCGTACCGGCGGAGTGGATTAAGGAGGCAGCCTTAAGAATTCCGCGGCTTCAGGTTAAAACGGTCACGGCCACCTTAATTGAAGCTATATTTTGTAAAAAGAAAATGAGCTCACTAATTGAAATGAATCTACAGAGTTATGAATCTACAGGTTTAGGTCAAAGGTTCTAGAAGAGTCTCGCGCTTCGCATTCTGACTCCATGTAACTGGGGGCTCGTCGAGGCTGCGGGTTGTTCGAAAGAGATACCGCAGCGTCGACACAAAGGGCTAAGAAGGAACATGGGTGGTTTTTAGTCAGTAGAGTCTGACACTCCTCTCCGCTCTGCCCAGAGCGGGAGGGGTCATTTGATGATTTATCAACCCGCCAAAAAAAAAGGGTCTGTAGCTGTGCTCGGTTGATGACAATAAGCGATCCCTATTACGTGGTAATAAGTACTTAAGCGTAACTGGTCAAATGTGGGTCTATAATTTAATTAGCTCCAGATCTACCTTACTTTTCGGCGCTTACAAGCGTGATATTAGGTATATCCCTGACTATAATAATATGATCAGAAATACTGTCACAAACTTTTATAGTCGCCTACCAACGGTATAGCAGAATACAGTAACACAACCGATCATAAACTCTAAAGTAACTCAACTAGAAAATTCAAAGCAAGAAAGTCTTTGAAATTCTTCACCGTTTCTTTACGCATGAACATATTGTTGTCAAAGGGGTTTGTTTCAAAGTACTACATCATGCCCTACTCTGTTACGTTACACGGGTACAGCCTTAGGACTTGCAAGGCTTCAGGTAAAGGTCAAAGATTATGCTTTGTGAAGCAATACTAGAACGTAGTTTATACCTGATATTATGTACATCGATAAATAAGGAAAATATGGCCTTGTTTACTAAATAGTTGTTGTTTTCTTGGACTTGTTGATCGATCGGTCCCAATCGCGACTGATCATGAGGCCTTAGGTTAATAGATTTTTCCATCAGGAAATTCTCCGTAGCAGTCATAGTGTCTAGATTTCAGAGGTTGATGGCAATTTACGCTTGCGGTTATTAATGGGACTTAATATATATTTGACGAAATGTGAGTGTACTATTAGGTACACCGCTGCCATGTCTCTTCAGGTATTCCAGTCCATGTAATCTGCCATAATTTCTTGAAATGGTCGCTAATGAATGTTCAACTAAACTCATTCCTCAATAACATTCTACGCACACCGGCAAAATTAGAGGAACACAAAAAAGGTGCCTTGTTTTAGAAGATAGAAGAAAGATACAACTGAATCCCAACATAAGTTTTGTAGCTCCAGTACGCCTCTACCCAACTAACATTTTACATTTTTATTTTCATCCAAAACATCTACTCTACAAGCTCAATGAAATTCCTAACAGTTTTCAATATTTTTTTAAGCGTTCCTCACGTATTACGTCACTGGCACGTTATACAGTAGCTGCAATACATGATTTATGAGCTTAAGCCAAAAATAGACAACCACCTACGTGCCGACATTATCCAATTAACCATTTTGGACAACTATTTTCGTCCTTACGCGACACTCACCTCTCTGCCGCCCTAAATAGTGGCGGTATTTGTGAGCCGGCTTTTTTGGCTATTTCAGCAGCATGTGAGCAAAGTTTGTTTACATACGTAATAGCATTTTTTCATTAATTTGATTGAGTGTTTACTCGATATTGGAATTTTGTGTTGGGGTGCATGATATTATTTTTACGAGCTCGTTATAAAGGGAAAGTTAGTATGTTTTTCGTGAGGAAACTGTTTAATGTTTACTATTTAATTGTGTTTGTTTGGAAAATAATGGACCACCTGTTTGTGCATTTGGTGAATGGAAAAAGGAAAGAAGGTGGGAAGAGTGTATGTCTTCAAAATACGATATTTTGATCCTTTTGTCAAATATAGTATCAAAATTTCCGTTTTCCTGAAGCATGTTATCTATGATTATGTTACGAAATAAGGCGACTAATATAAAAGGTTAGGAATTAAGTGATATGAAGGTAAGGTACGCCCTCTAAAGACATTTACTGACGTCATTTGTGATGTTCTTCAAAAAGGTCAGGCTGGTCGTTCTTTCCGAGGCATAAAGGAAACTCGATATGTAATGAGTGGTCACGCATCAACAGACTAATCTATACAAGCGTGGCTTAACCTAAAGGTGTGTCCTAACACGGCGAGCAAGCCGCGCGGCATTCGCGGGACACACGTCTTTTAAACGTGGCAGTCGTTCAATCATATAGCGCGGATTGCCGCGCGCGGTAGCCGCGCTCAAATGCTGCGTTTTATTTGGACACACCTTTACGATTCCTCCTGTATAGTGGGTGCGTTCACAAACATTTAAAGTCACATGCACAAACACCCAGACTAAAAAACAACTATCTGTAGGCCAAACAATTTCAAAAAAAATCCTGAAAGGTAAAATGTAAATAAATAATAAATGTTAAACCTATTAATTTAGTTTTGTTTCAGTTAAAAGTTTTTATTTTAATTTGTATAATAATTATTTATATAAGCACGAATTTGTGTAATTGTATATACCTACTTGGCGTGGTGCGAAACAGCCCATTCTTAAGAGCTCTTCTGCGTTTCACACCGCGGTCCGAACCGCTCGTGGTGCGAAACGACGAAAGACCCTTAATTATAATTTTTTGCATGCCAAATGGTAGAATGTACCAGGAACAAAACTACTACTGTAACACCTTATATATATACCTACATTCAATGCAAACAAATAAAGTCTATTCTATACAAATATTTGTTCCGTGCAGGGATCGGACCTGCGACACGTCTACAGATACTTAGTTGTTCCGGGTCTGGGTATTTGGTTTGTGTATGTGACTTTAAGTACTTATTTGAAAACGCATCCACGATGCAGGACCAATTCCTAGTGTCGGTCAACGCTTAAAAAAAAAAAACTCCAACAATACTCCAGTCATGAGTTGTTGTTTATTCACAATAAAATCGCGCAAAACTCATTTAGCTAACCACCAACCGAATAGAGCGATAAAAATATTTCCGTCTTCACAGTCAGCGCCACAAATTTAGAAATTAACACTCATGTTCTAGCCTAGGTACTTGAAAAACAATGAAAATCCAATGAGCTTGTTTAAATTGTCGCGTATTCGCGAGTTTGGCACGGAGGCGATACATTTCTGAACTGTGTTCGGAGCTGGAACGAGTATTGCAATTGCAGTTTTGTGCTGACCTTAAGGGATTGAAGGTCTCTATTAGATTGACCTTGTTACTGTTCTTCATCATTTTCCTGCCCTTAGGGCGAGGTTGCAGTACTTTGTTTTTATGAACGCACGACCTCACCCCCCGCCCTGCCGCGCGAGCGATATAATGCCTAAATTTTGACTGTTTTTTATTCTTGGAGACAAAATTAAATGATAAAGAAATTATACAATATGTTTTCAACATTTACTTCAGAATAAAAAGTTCTATCTACTATAACTTTCATATAAATTCATGATGAAATGTCTTAGCAGTATACGTTTTAAATTGTGATTTAGAGTCATGTTTGATAAAAAAAATGTCAAAATCATTCTAAATCGCGTTTCTATCTTTACGATTTACTTGAGAGTATGTTCAATTTTTATGTAATGATTTTTATTTATTAAAAAACTCATACTTAGTTCGATTTTCAAAGGTTCAAAAATCTTAAAAAGTACTGCAACCCCGCCTTAACCTAACTAATTTGGGTACGGTGCAGCATATGTCTTCTTCTTCCATACTCGTTATTTTAGCAGTCACCTCTTTTCTAGTCATATAATCTCCTTCACACGTTACTTTGGTCGTCCTCTACTGTTATAGCCATCTCACATTTATACTCAACCTTTCCCTTACACCATTTTCCTCATAACACCTAGTTCGACCCGGGAACCGAATTCATAAACTCATGTTCAGCAGTCGCGCTTGCGACCACTCGACCTACTAGGTAGTCAGTACCAGACCAACGAGATAATATTTTTTACTAGCTTTTGCCAGCGGCTTCGCCCGCGTAAAAATTACAATTTTCCATACAAACTTTCATCTCCTATTTAACTACCTTGGGGGTTGAATTTCAAAAAAACCTTCCTTATTCCTTGTCTAAATTATAAAGGGAACCTCTGTGCAAAATTTCAGCTTTCTAGGTCCAAGGGTTTGGCCTGGGCGTTGATAAGTCAGTCAGTCAGTCAGGACTTCTCTTTTTATTTATATAGATTAGTAGATACTAATTTCTGTTCGCGATAAAATCATAGCGTCTTTGGCTTATAGAAAACAGTGCAGGGGTAAGACTCGTGATTCACCATCCGATGAGCAATAGACTCATCATTGTAATGACCAAATAAATAAATCTATTAACCATAGTTAAGATAATGATCTCGAATGTGGTCAGCAATTACTTTCAATCATAGAGGGCATGGGAGTTGCTAGAGATGTTGAGACATTAAGCTAGCAACACGCTCATGTGACGACTTGAACATTTACTACGTAAAAGACGTAAATGCAAGTCCGCACAGTTTAAAGAAACAACACGCGCGAATCAAGGGAGAGTTAGCATGGGAAGACATATTATGCGTGAGACAGAACATCGAACATACAAATTAATGTTGTGCAAACAGTGTCTATATTTTTACAAGCTTTTTTTCTATTATCGTTTTATGAAAAACAAGCAGAAACGACAGCTTTTCTCGTAATTGAATTTTCTTTCATTCGTCTTAACCAAACAAGAAAAAGAGAAACTGCAAGTAACAATATTGAATAAAACCTTTTCAATTGCATTTTATAAATGTAACAATGTATTTTTATAAAGAAACTAGCTTTTGCCCGCGACTTCGTTCGCGTGGAATAGTGACTTCCGGCAGATTTTTGGTTTATCTCGCAAAAAAAAAAAAAAAAAAAACTATCCTATGTCCTTTCTCAAGTTCCAAACTATGTCTGTACCAAATTTCATCAAAATCCGTTCAGCCGTTTAGGCGTGAAAGAGTAACAGACAGACAGACAGAGTTACTTTCGCATTTATAATATTAGTATGGATAGTATGGATGAAATCTCTTGTGTAATTTTTCAGTTTTGAAAAGAGACAGACAATGTTATAACAAAAGTAGTTTATTGTATCAAAAGAATACACAGAGAGAACTGCATTATATACAACAGAGAAACAAGCAAATAAGAAAACTCCTCAAACTTCCTGAATATTGTATAAGGAAGCATATTACTTTATAAATATTTTTACCTTCATTCGTCCCAGTACACTGAATAAGAGAAAAACATTACTCTTACATATGAAGCCAAATATATTGCTTGTATAGAGGAAAGTGACATATTGTTGTTCAGTAAATGCAGATCAATCAGGCCCTTGTTCGAAGCTTTTAAGAGATTAGGGTATTTTGTCTTCATTGGGGAAAATAGCGTCAAATATAAGTATTCATAAGATTAATAGTACCTTTGTCACATTCAGTATTCAGAAACAAATGTTCGACAAAAAAAAACAAATGCTTCATATTCTGACAGGATTGACGTCAGACTTTGGATAGTATAAATATTTAAATTTTACGAGACTGCTCAACTAGAGTTCCCAAGTTCGATTCCCGGATCAGGCAAAATGTAATTTGGTTTTTCTATGTGGAATTTCTTAGTCAAATTCACGGAATATGAATTTGTGCTGGGTTGATGGTAATGAGCTTGTCCCCTATTGTAATAGGGACATAAAACATAAATGGCAAAATGTGAAATATGTACTAATGGGTACACCTCTGTCAAACCCTTGGAGGATTACAGTCGTGATGTTTTAAAACGATTACTCGAAAATAAAGATCTGGATCCATCCCCGTTTGTAAGAGCTCTCACTTTAAAACAACTTCATAACCTTATAGCTTACAGAAACCCTTACAAACTGCTGTCTAGAATTTCTTACAAAATAGTATAACCACCTCCAGTACTTATTCGTGTCAAAAATTACCTTGTTCATAAAAAGTGTAACATGCCATGCCTGACGGCAAACAGGTTTCCAAGTCAAGGTTAAGGAAAACTTGACAAATCAAAACGTAGCATGACATATTTAAATACATTGCATTTACTTATTGAGTCATTTAAAAAGCATAGCTATCAAAAATCATGTTACGATAACGTTCGGCAGATATCGTTGTAATATTATCATTTATTTCATCATTATCTGTCATGAAACATCACTCGGAAATTAAACTAAAAAATGTATAGTAACTTTAACGGAAAACTGATAAATTAGCGAGTTAGCGACGCACAGAACAGAGAAGAGTGACAGAAGAAATGTGAGGAATGATGATAATGTTTTAGCTAATATCTATGTTTCTGTGGGATGGATGTTTTCGGTCCAATAACAGAAAATGTTACATTTGAACCCATCTTTCAAATGAGCTATGTCGCAAATCTGGGGGCACGACTTGATTTTTTTACCAATTTTTGGGCCACATTGCCCATTCTCCTTTATCGGCTATTGTTTGGTAAGATATATAAGAAACTCGTCGACAATAATACCTTACATAACATCACGCCTGTAATCCCAAAAGGGTAAGACAGAGGTTTCCTTATAATACACTCACATGTATATATAGCCACTTATGTTTACGTCCCATGCAATAGAGGGCTAGCCTATTGCCATCAACCGGGCACAAATCCAGACTCCGTGACTGTTACTGGGAAATTCCTGATGGAAAAACCCAATAACACGTTGCCCGACACGGGAATAAAACCCAGTCCCTTATGTCCAGCAGTCGCGTTTCCAACCACTAGACCAACGAAGGAGACCTGTTAGATATTAATAAATCGGACCCCAAATGGGAACCGAAGTGAATATGACCCAGGGGTAAAAAATACCAGAAATAACATTTTGAAAACGTTGTAGGGGTATTCCAAAATTAATAATTAATTCAAAAGAACGATGAAAGAATTTCTCTCGGGATATACGGAAACATGCAGAAAATATAAATCGTGCTTCCAAAAATATGTTTATGTAAGAACATAGGATGTACGGTTATATCATTGGGCTAAAGAACGCCTTTCAGGTCAGTGGGTTAGACTGTTACTGGCATTACAACCTTTTTACTTATATAACTTTTTCGTCTTGTTGCTACGGGCCTACGAAGTTATAAGTAAAATTAATTATGAATCACCGAAGATATTATTAGATTCATTAATAAATTAGGAATATGATACCGAAACAGTGCTTACTAATAATTCAGTTCAATGAGAGAATGAATTTTTTAGTACCTTTCATAAGTTATATTTTGGTGCTTGTAGCAAAATGTCGTAGCGCGTAGACCCTAAGCTCGTAGCACGCGTAGGCTTCGTAGCACGCGTAGGCTTCGTAGCAAGTCGTAGGCAAGATGTCATTTGTAGCGCTACGCGGGGGCTTACGTAATTTAGTTAGGAACTTGATAAATATTTTTTTTTCACGCTGCAATTAATAACGAAAACATATATTATATTATGTTTTCTACTTTTTTTAAATGTAGCAAGTGATTGGAAGCATGGATTTATAAAATAAGTAAAAAAAAAAAATAACTCATCATATTATACCAAGCCTTTCACCAAGTATGTGTGGGTCAGTTTCCAGCTAACCGGATGCAGCCAAATACCAGTATTTTACATATTATTATACCGACTGCAAAAATAACTAACTGGAAAAATGATTACTAAGGACAATAAGGACTAATTAAATAGCAATAACTCATAACGCTTTGACTAGAGTGCACTGAAGTAGATACAAAGTATTAATTAACAAAATGAACTATTCATGAATAAAATGCAAAAAGATGCAGTTTTGCAGCTTTTAATTAACTTTCCAGGTAATAATATTCTTGGTCTGGAAGCAGATAGTTAGTTATTCATGTAAAATAGAACAGATTAAACATACATAAAGTCACGCCCTTTTTCCACGGGGATAGGCAGAAATCACAGAACGCGTCCTGCTACAAAAACTGCCTGCTACTAAAATGACTTAACTAAGATATTAATATAAATTAGAAATCCGGAACTCAGAGTAGTATTTTTTCAGTAACGACAGTTCCATCAGTCACTTTATGACCGATGGAACTTTAAAATAATATCTGGTATACAGATACAGCCTGTTTATATAGTGTAGTGTTTTAGTAAAGTCTCGTTGCATAATAATATTATCTACGCACGAGCCCCCACAAAACTCACACGAGTAATTCTTCAAGGTTCAGCAACACATGCCGAGACCGTACGTTGGATGGATGACCATCCATACCATACCCTAGATAGGAGAAGGCTAGGCAGATGAATAATGATAAACCACGAATCATAATTTTAAAAGATTTTCCGTAATTAAAATAAAGTTTGATACCGTCAAAAGATGAGAAATCCGCCCTTAAGACGACCCACTGACCAAGATGAGTGTAAAAACTCGTAACAAAATATCTAAGGAGTCTTAAAACTGGACCACTGGACCACGATCCACATCAGACCCAATCAATCATAAACTGGAGACATGGTGCCAAAACTTTAGCAAAGAACGGGACAAAATATACAGGGTCATTTATCTAGATACTACAGCAAACTGTGAGAAATTTATCAAACTTGTGAATCAAATAAATTAATATTGAACTTGACAGGTGAGAAAGCCTTTCAAGCAGACACGACAACATATTTAAAAAAATACATAATTCTCAAAATACAGGGGTCTAGGCTCCGAATATGATTTTGTCCCATTCGGTGTCGAGACACTTGGTCCGTGGGGTCCTACCGCTAAAAGCCTTTTTAAGGAAATTTCGAAAAGGTTGGTCGACGTCACAGGAGACCGAAGAGCTGGCAGCTACCTCGGACAAAGAATTAGTCTAGCTATTCAAAGGGGGAACGCTGCCAGTATCTTCGGAACCTTGCCTAAAGGGACTCCTTTTAATAATATATTTTAGTTACTATGGTTTTTTTAGTTTTAGTTTCTTAGTTCTAGTATATATTTTGTTGTAAGTTCTATATTAAATATCCATACATAATTCTAGTTCATTTATATTCAAAAGTCTGGTAGTTTTTAGATGACTTTAGCGACAAGACCGTTAATATTAATGATTTGATAAAGTACGTAAATATTATATACAACACTAAATAAAAACAAACAAAATAAATCATAACCACAATTTAAGCTCGTTAGGTCCAAATTCCGCTACCTCAACGCAAAATTTCCCACCCTACCTACACAGCTCACAGTGAATATTCCACGCTGGAAATTAAATCAATCAATCAGTTTCTAGGAACCCCTACGAAACAAAGGAAATAGGTCAAGCCTGTTATGTACAGTAACGAACACTAACATGTACTGTATACTTAGCAAAATTCGAAACTGATTTTCTCGAGAATTATCGGTTGCAACTTTGATCTAACATCTATTTCATGATAGTACGAATTCTAAAAGAACAACATCAAATTACAATAGGTAAGATAAGTTTTAGAAAATATATGAAAAACGGGACCACCTCGGGAGTTACGAACTTTTTCAAATACAAAAAGAATTTTGAAAATCGGTCTACAATTATTGACAGAGATATATCGGTGTACCTACATGAATAAAAAAAATCGAATTGAGAACCTCCCCCTTTTTGGAAGTCGGTAAATAATATCACTTAATCCTCGAACGTTTTGGCAAAAGTAGGTATACCTTTTTTTTTTTTTGGTGGGTGGAAAATCATCGAATGACCCCCCCCCCCCCGCTCTTGGGCAGAGCGAAGGGGAGTGTCAGACTTCTACTGACTAAAAACCGAACCCATGTTCCGTAAGACATCCCTCCGATTACAGGTTACGAAGTAGCCCGAGTGCTTAAGACAATGCACTATGATAAAAGCCCTGGCGAAGATGGCATTACCACCGAAGCCCTGAAATTTGGATCCGCCACACTACTCCCACACCTCACTAATTTATTTAATACAATACTGCAAACAGGCAAATTCCCAAACCAGATGTGCCACTCAAACATTGTTCTTCTTCACAAGAAAGGTGATAAGTCCAATATAAATAACTACAGGCCCATTAGTTTAGTGTCACATATTTATAAAGCCTTCATAAAAATCATACATAATCGTATAGATGCCAAATTAGACTCGCAACAACCACCGGAACAAGCTGGATTTCGTCCAAGTTACTCTACCACCGACCACCTTCACACTTTAAATCAGCTCATTGAGAAGCATTCAGAATTCCAAAAACCTCTGTATCTGGCTTTCGTAGACTACACAAAGGCTTTCGACAGCGTCAAACACAGTTCAATATTTTCAGCCTTACGAAGCCAAGGTATAGAGGAAACTTACATAGAACTTTTGCAAATTATTTATAACAATAGCTCGGCCAAGGTTAAATTGGATTCTATAGGTTCAGCATTCAAAATCAACAAAGGAGTAAAACAAGGTGATCCGCTCTCTCCGAAACTTTTTACTAGTACCCTCGAGGAGGTCTTTAGAAAGCTTGCAGACCGATGGACAGCACAAGGTATTCCGATCGGGGATAAAATGTTATCGAACCTTCGCTTCGCAGACGACATTGTTCTTTTTGCTTCCGAAGCAAATCAACTAGAACAAATGCTCCAAGACCTGAGCACTGCAAGCCTTGAGGTTGGCCTGACGATGAATTGGTCGAAGACTAAAGTCATGAGCAATGCCGCTAAATACAGGGTCGAGGTTGATGGGCAGGAAATACACTATGTCGACGAATATATCTACCTGGGCCAGCTAGTTTCCTTCAATAACCGACAGGACAAAGAAATCGACCGTCGAGTTGAAAATGCCTGGAGGAGCTACTGGTCCATGAAGGCATTTATGAAGGGCGACCTTCCTATTTCACTGAAGCGCAAGCTGGTCGACATGTGTATCCTGCCTATCCTAACCTATGGCGCTCAGACTTGGTCTTTGACTAAGGCTCAGAAGTCCAAACTCAACGTTTGCCAAAGAGCGATGGAACGTAGCATTCTTAAGATTAGACTCTCCGATCGAATGCGCAACACCTTAATACGGTCTAAGACAGGCATCACCGATGTTGGCCTTAAATCTGCCATGTTAAAATGGGACTGGGCGGGTCACGTTTCAAGGATGAAACCGGACAGATGGGCGAAGATAGTAACACAGTGGGTGCCTGAAGACGGCCGACGTAACCGAGGCAGGCCCAAAAAACGCTGGCGTGAGGATCTGGACTCATTCTCAACGGATTGGACGGAGAAGGCAATGTGTAAAAAATCTTGGAAAGCCATGGGGGAGGCCTTTGCCCAGCAGTGGGACAGTGTAGGCTAAGGAAAAAAAAAAAATGTTCCGTCTTTGCCCTTGCGCCGAGGCCACGTCATCTAGTACAAAAATCCGCACCTCACACTCACATTTCGCCAGTTAATTTAAAGTCCCATGTAGTAGGAGGCGAGGATATATAATCAACCAGGCACAAATCCAGACTCAGACCTGCTAAGAATTCCTAATTGAAAAACAAAATAACACTTTGACCGACCCGGCAATCGGACCTAGAACCGCATGCTCATCAGTAACGCTTGCGAGGACTTGGCTAATGAGGCAGTGAAGAAAATGGCCAAGTCTAAACATATTAGTGCTTGCGACTGTACGTGAGATGGTACCCTGTTTTCATACCGATACCAGGAACCGAAGAATCATTATGTGGTTCCCGGTATTCATCCCTGCATGGAGAAGCAACCTATGTATACATAGCTGAATAATTCTTATAAACCAACTAGCTGATGCCCGCGGCTTCGCTCGCGTGGATACTGTAAAAACAATCCTTGATGCGGATTATAATAATATCATTCTAAAATTTCAGCTCGATCGGTGCAGAACTTTTTGAGTTTTTGAAGCGTACACAAACCAACATAACATTTTTATATATATAGAAGATATATATATATAGATAGATGTATACATATTTTCCTTTGAACTTGGGAAGTTCTGAGTAATGTTAATGAAGCTAGGTTATAATACTTGCAGCAACTAGACCCTTGTTTATAAAATTATAAATAAGTATACCCATTACGCAAAATTTGAGTTGTCGACTCGAAAAGAAGAAGAAGACGAACAGTACAACATTACATTACTTTGTGTAATTTATTTCATCACCACTGCTCTCAAATAGTGAAGGGAAACATCGTGAGGAAACCGACATGTCTTAGAACCAAATAATTCTAAGACATTGTGACATCTACCGACCCGCATTAGGCACGCGGTATAGCCCATCCTTCTCCTAGAGAGGCCTGAGATCCTGCAGTGGGAACATTATAAGCTGATGATGAAATAGGACCAGTTCTGCTTGAATGTCCGGTGCAATAGTTTTTAACTGAATCTTATTTCAATATTATTAATTGATCAAAATAATAATAGTCAAGGCTAATAATGAAGTTCCCAACTTCATAAACACAACGGAAAGATAATTTTAATTGCTTTTGCAATTAAACAAGTTTGGTGATAGATAACGAACGAAGTGTTGTAATTTTTTATTTGAGTTTGTGATGGAATTGGTTTTTAATTTGATAACGTTAACTTCAAAATATTGAATTTACATAACCGTCCCACCATTGGGAAACAGGCAGAAATGGGCCGTAATTCAGCACGCGAGTCCAGTGTGGATAATGGGATATAAATAATTGTCCAGATCGATTTGTGTCCACCAATCGCGGTATCACATTGAATTAGCCACGGACGAATTGTATCCACTGATTCCGTGATCCGTTTACCTCAAAAACCAAATTAATGTTTTTTTTATTCAAGTTCTCATACACTTACTGGATATTTGCCATCTTATACCAGATAACCAACTTATCGCTCCATTTAAAATACCAACTGATTTTCCGATTCTTCCAGCAAGACTGAAAACCGACACGTAGGTACCTAGTTTGGCAAGTGATTATGATGCATGGCAAGGACTCTAGACAGCTAACCGGATTTGGCAGGCTAGTGACTGCACAGAAAGTAACATAGACTATGCAGTCAGCAGCACCAATATGTATAAACAAAGCAATTCTTCTAAAAGTGATTTTCTCCTACTGCGTTGATTAACGTTTTATGGTTATACTAACCTAGCAACGAGCTTGCATTTTTGAAGTCGTAATATTACGAAATAAGTCTTATCCTATCCGAGGTTCGCGTTTGAACTTTGCCAAGTGTATGCTGTACATTTACAATCTTTATAGCCTGGGATCCAATCTGTATGTCTTTACAGTGTGCCTGTCATGCAAAGATAAAGTTTAAACGTCCTGTGTGCTTGCAATTGCTCCTACAGAGCGGAATACAGCATTTTGCTAAACGACGACAGAAATACCTAGGCATGCATTTATGTTGGTGGTTCTTACACGCATGATCTACATGTATTTCAAAGAGCTTTATACAAATGCTAAATTATGGTCAGCCATCATAGTGTGGGGGATGTTTGCCCAATCGGGTACAGATGGTTTTCACGCTATCATAAGGAAAAAGGTGGCATCGCTTGTGAGGAGGATTCGGGGGAGTGACAACAGCATCCTGAAAGTCGTGGCTGAGGACCCGAGAGCTCCTGTGCTGAGGCATCTCATGCGGAATCATTGTCCTCATGAAATGCCTCGTAAGTATATGACTCATTAGTTATTTAATTAAACTGTATTTTATTCCAATTTGTTACTAATCCTAGTGTTTAAGTTGTTTACTAACAAAAATGGTTGTTGTTGTTCCAAATAAAGAAAATTATATTATATTATAGTATCATCATCTACCTAGCCATTTCCCAACTATAATATGTTGTGATCGAATTCCAGTCTAACGAACGCAGCTGAACACCAGTATTTTTCATAGAGCGACTGCTTATCTGACCTCCACAACGAAGTTATATAGTTAGTACCTGGGTAATTTGATACGCCTTGGTAAGGCGGGTTGTCAGACTTACGGGTCACTAAACATAAAATAACTAGCCTGAAATAAACTGTGAAAGGACTATAGTTTTCTTATAGCTACTATTATTGTTACTTTTCAGTACGATCAGCTATTTATTCCTGCCAGAAATTAGTATTTGAGAAACAAAATCAGGAGACTATAAAACATTGATGTTTATAAACTTCCAATAAACAGCACTTCCTTCGAGGTAAAAATAAAAGAAATGCATGTATCAGGTTGTTTATCATTCTGCGCAAGTCACGAAAGTCGATTGAGGGTATTGCACCCTGCGATACGGCGATAGACAGACACTATACATATCTTTAGCCATACATATGTTCTGGCTCACGTGAGATTTCACGGTGCTACTTGCCGAGATATTTCTGCAAGTTTTGGGCTCGTATAATAATAAAATCCAGCATGAAAATATATATTATATTTGAACTAGTGGTTCTAAAGCTATGATTCCACTTAACAACTGACAAATATGTTTTGTGATTTAACGAGAGGAGGCGTGTAGGAAAGAACCCGGCTGTATCTGGTTAGACTGGAAGCCGACCTCAACACAGAAAAGGCTAAGCATATAATGATGTTACGTAAGAAAGATGAATAAATGTGGTCTGAATTCCCACATTTAACCCGTCTGCCTTAAAAGCATGAGTGAACAAGCATCTTCTGGACACGCTCGTTCCATCATTGTCTAATCTGTGTAGAACAATTGCTAATTCTTATAAGAAAACCAACATGTATGCTTAGGTTAGTACCACTTTTCAATAATAGATGGCGTTGTGCAGTGACGTCACGATTGTAAATCACGGTGTTAAGATTCTCCTGTGTTGAATGACTATCCACGGTATTTTATATAATAAATTGTTTTTACTCTGGACACCTCAGTTTTATTTCTTGGCGATATATTTTTGGGACGTTGTACAAGTGGTCCTTCGGAACCGGTTGAAGGTCGGTGTGCATTGTCCTTGTTGTTGTGGAGGAGTCAGGTTGCATGGTCAACCTGCGGCGAGTGGTGAGCAGCATCGGCGGATCGTACAAGGTTGGCGCTTAAAGCGTATATGTACGAGTGGTACACAACGGTCTGCCGCGCTGGTGCTAACTAACAGTTGGCGTGAGCAGCAGCTGCAGTGCGGGGGGACAGTCCCCGTATATCATCGCGACGAGCTACATAGTGTGTGGGCAGTGAAGTGTTATGAACTTGTGATACGAAGATAAAACTGTGAGTACTTTCAAATTTAAACTTAGAAAATTTCAATGAAGAATTTGGACTTAGAATAATTTAAAGAAAAAGTGACCGACGGGGAACCTATGCCCGATTTTGCAGCGAAGAGTACTAAGTTCAAAGACTTGTGATTTTTTACGTGTTGTCCACGAACTTAGCCATAGCGTTCCAGAACAGTTTGTTTAATGGACACTTTCAACATGGAAGCTTTGAGTAATCTACAGTTCAACTTACATTCTACTATTAGCAAAGCAAGGTCTAATTTTAAGAAATCACCTAAGGAGCGACTAACCAGTTCATACATAGAAACTAGATTAGAAAAT
This sequence comes from Diarsia mendica, assembly GCA_949316265.1. NCBI lineage: Eukaryota > Metazoa > Arthropoda > Insecta > Lepidoptera > Noctuidae > Diarsia > Diarsia mendica. The sequence continues at coordinate 12,470,946 of OX438903.1, read as the reverse complement.
TTAGAAGCCAACTGGTCAGCGTTTTCTGAAACTCATATGAAATTTGTTTCATCGGTTAAGTCTATTGAATTCGAAAAATCGGATTACAACTTAAAAAATGTATATGAGACTACGGAAGAATTGTTTACTGATTATAAAGCAGAGCTAAAGGAAGCATTGAAGAAAATTGTATGTTTGGATAGTTTAGGTAAAGTGTCTGAATCTTCTGCAAACGGTTCTAAAGTATGTTCTGTAAAATTGCCAAAGATTGAGTTGCCTATGTTTACCGGAAGTTATTCTGAGTGGATTAGTTTTAGAGACTTATTTAAATCCTTAATACACAATAATAATCTATTAGACGATGTTCAGAAACTGCATTACTTAAAATCACATTTGTCTGGAGAGGCTGAAGGTCTTTTACGACACATTCCTATAACTAGTAGTAATTATGCAACATGTTGGACTAAATTAGAAAAACGCTTTAATAATAAAAAATATTTAGCGAATTGTATAATTAAACGTTTTATGAGTCAAAAGAATATTCTAACCGAGTCCTCAGGCGCAGTTAAGGAATTATTAGATACCTCTAACGAATGTTTACATGCTTTGGAGAATTTAGGCGTAATGGTTGAGCATTGGGATATTATAACTATTTATGTATTGAGCTTAAAACTAGACATTGAGTCACGTAAACAATGGGAATTAATAATCAGTGATTGTTCAGATGACTTCCCTACAATGAATCAGTTCAGAAATTTCCTTGAACAGAGATTTCGGTCTTTGGAATTTTTAGACAACAAAGGTCAACGTCATCAGTCCAATCGTAATGTGCCAGTCAAGTCGCTTCATGTCTCAACTACATCGTGTATTTCTTGTCAGGACAACCATAAGCTTGCTAACTGTAAGAAATTCGCCGGTCTTGAAATAGAAGAGCGTCGTAATTTTGTCCAAACCAATGGTTTATGTTATAACTGTCTAGGGGCAAACCACTTAGTATATGCATGCCGCCAGTCCACCAGATGTCATATATGTAAAAAGAAGCATCATAGTCTTCTTCACCTTAAAAGCGTCTCCAAATCAATTGCCGATAGTAATAAAACTGATCAAGACCCAGCAGAAAGCAGCGTTTCTGCTGGTACTATTTCAACCCAGAGTAATACCACTAATGTTGTGAGTTGTTTTGCTAGTAGTCATAGCCAAATATTATTGGCCACTGCATTAATTGCAGCGGAATCCAAGAGTGGTACTGCTATAGTATTAAGATCTCTGTTAGACCAGGGATCTCAGGCTTCCTTTGTGACGGAGTCTGCAGTCCAGCTCTTGGGTCTCAAAAGAATACCAACTAAGGGTTCAATTTCAGGTATAGGTTGTGATCAAGGACAATCGATGATTTCATTAAATTCGATGGTTCTCATTAAAGTCAAATCACGCGTTGACCCTAGTTTTGTTATCACTGTTAAAGCTTATGTTTTAAGGAAATTGACTACTATATTACCGGAAAGGAAGGTTGTGGCAAACGTTTTGACCACAATCTCGTCTTTGGATTTAGCTGATCCCTCGTTCGATACTCCGAACAAGATTGATTTGCTCTTAGGTGCCGAAGTTTATGGCCAGATTTTGTTAGGAGGTTTAGTCAGAGGTCCACCTGGTCAGCTTATTGCACAAAATACAAGACTAGGATGGATCTTATCTGGTCAAGTAGGTGAATTCAACCAAAGCGAGACATGCCACAATACCATAGTCACTTTACATTCTACTCATACAGATGAGAATACACTCCTTAAAAAGTTCTGGGAGTTAGAATCTGAGCCCAAGAGCGATTACGATAAAGTTTACTTAACCCCGGAAGAACAGAAATGCGAAGATATATTTAAGGCTACGACTAAACGAGACGAATTAGGTCGCTATATTGTGCATATGCCTTTCAGGTCAAGCGATCCTGCTTGTAAAGATGGGGGATCGAAAGACATTGCTCTTAAACGCCTTTTAACCTTAGAAAAGCGATTCTTAAGGAATCCCGATTTCAAGGCTCAGTATTCAACTGTTATAAACGAGTATATAGCTCTTAATCATATGGATATAGTACAAGATAGGGACAAGGAAGGTTCTGTGTACTTACCGCATCATGCCGTTATCCGTAACGACAAAAGTACAACGAAGGTGCGCATCGTATTCGATGCATCATGTGTAGGTAGCAACGGGGTTTCTCTTAATCACGATTTGATGGTGGGTCCTCGACTACAACCTGATCTTCGTCATATCATCATGCGTTGGCGTCGTGAACCTGTCTGCCTGGTAGCAGACATCGTCAAGATGTACAGACAGATTAAGGTATGCGATGATCACACAGATTTTCAGCGTATATTATGGCGTGAGAATCCAGAGGACGAAATTCAGGTATTACGTCATTTACGAGTAACGTTTGGAACATCATCGGCGCCTTACCTAGCAGTAAGAGCATTGCAGCAGTTAGCTCAGGACGAAGGCGCTGAATTTCCTTTAGCGAAGAACCGTGTTGTTACAGACTTCTATATGGATGACCTGATGACGGGATGTGAAACCGTAGAAGAAGGAGTAGAAATATACAAGCAGATGTCGGAGTTGCTTCAGCGTGGAGGTTTCCAGCTCCAAAAGTGGGCTAGTAACAACAGAGAGTTAATCAAATTGATTGAAGACGGTGAACAAATGTCACAAACACAAGGAAACATGGAACTAAAAGCAGATGCAATTTCAAATATATTAGGCTTAACGTGGGACAAAGACAATGATGAGTTCGTTTACACTATACAGCTTAATGCTGTAGATTTACCCGTGACAAAGCGCAAGGTTATTTCGGATATAGCGCGACTATTCGACCCCCTCGGATGGTTAGCACCGACAATCAAGGTCGAAGGTGTTTATTCAGCGAATATGGATGACTGGGATCGAATGGGACGCGGAACTACCTGCACCGTTGCTGAAAGAGTGGCTGGACTTCCGAAAAAACCTTTGTAACCTTATTAAGTTTCGTCTGCCTCGTTGGATTAATTCTAGCAAGGAGAACAAGGTTCTAGAATTACATGGCTTTTCAGATGCGTCCAATGTAGCATACGCCGCGGTAGTATACGTCCGCATCATTGATAGAGATGGAAATATTCACACAACTTTGGTGACTTCAAAAACCAAGGTTGCTCCTGTTAAGCAGGTATCAATCCCGCGATTAGAGCTTTGTGGAGCTGTCTTACTAGCAAAGCTGCTCCAAGAAGTCGCCTCAACTCTAGAAGTTCCCAAACAGCACTTACATGCGTGGACAGACTCATCCGTCGTTTTGGCATGGTTAAGCGGCCACCCTAGTCGGTGGAAAACGTTTATCGCGAATCGTGTTTCCGAAATACTCACTATTATGGATAGATGTCAGTGGTCACATGTGTCGACGTCGGAAAACCCAGCGGATTGCGCATCTCGGGGAATAAGCCCTTCTGAGTGTTGCGATTTGCAACTCTGGAAAAAAGGTCCAGTATGGTTACAAAATGAAAGAATAGACTATAATAAAGGACATATACAAGAAACTACGCTAGAAGAAAGGAAAATAAAAATAAAATGTCATGCAACTGTAGAAATCGATGATAGTGTATTTACTAGATTCTCTAAGTTCGGGAGGTTGATACGTGTAATAGCTTACTGTAGACGGTTTTTACGTATGAAGGAACTTGAATCTAGAAAAAATAAAATAACTACTTGGCTAACTACAAAAGAATTAAACGAAGCTGTACTTACCTGTATCAAACTCTGCCAACTCCAGGCCTTTAGTGAGGAAATAGAATCTGTGAAAAAAAACCGTAAATTAAAAAAAGGTAGTAGACTTACCTCGCTGAGTCCTTTCCTTGACGATGATGGGATCTTTAGAGTTGGCGGTCGCTTGTACCGGGCTTCTATTGATGAGAATATGAAACACCCCATCTTAATCCCTCATAAATCACACTTCACCAATCTTTTAATTGCGGAGGCTCACGAGAAAACTTTGCATGGCGGGCCGCAATTGATGCTCAATTACTTAAGATCCAAATACTGGATACTCAATGCAAAGGCTCTCGTTAGGCAATATGTTCACAAGTGTGTAACTTGTATCAGACATTCGACAATAACACACCAACAAATGATGGGCCAATTACCAAAATCCAGGGTGTCTTCTCAGAAGCCCTTCCAATGCAGTGGCGTAGATTACGCAGGTCCAATCAGTATCCGAACCTCTAAAGGTCGTGGTCATCGTTCCACTAAGGGTTATATATGTTTGTTCGTTTGCATGTCCACTCGGGCTATTCATCTGGAAGTTGTTAGTGACATGACTTCTCAGAGTTTTCTTGCGTCTTTTAAGCGTTTCGTAGCCAGACGTGGCAGAGTATTAGATTTGTGGAGTGATAATGGGACTACATTTGTTGGTGGTGCAAAAGAATTACGACAGCTATTCAACGCTGAACGGTCTTTGGTAGCTTCGGAAATAGCTGATTTCCTATCTATGAATGGTACGACTTGGCATTTCATACCTCCCCATGCTCCAAACTTTGGAGGATTGTGGGAGGCGGGTGTAAAGTCCACGAAGCACCATTTGAAGAGAATTATAGGCACCAGCACTTTAACATTTGAAGAAATGACAACTGTGCTAGCTCAAATTGAGGCCTGCCTTAACTCGAGACCGATCTCTCAACTGTCTAACAATCCAGAAGACTCGTGTCCTTTGACGCCTGGCCATTTTCTCGTGGGTGAACCTCTTGTAACAGTACCGGATGTTAATTATGAAAATTCATCTACTAGTAATCTGAAGCGGTGGCATCTTACGCAAAAAATGCTACAAAATTTCTGGCGTAGGTGGTCATTAGAGTACTTAACTCAATTGCAACATCGATATAAATGGTCTGAATGTAAGTCTGAACCTGATATTGGAGACGTGGTCCTGGTGAAGGAGGATGGTCTTCCACCCGCTAAATGGCTTTACGGGGTTATTACAAATAAACATCCAGGTTTGGACAATATTACCCGCGTTGTAACCATACGGTGCAAAAATAATGAGATAAAAAGACCTTTATCGAAATTAATTATTTTACCTGTTAGCACTTAGTTATTGTCAACATCTTGATGAAGAATTAAGGTCTTAGTTTTAAGTTCTTAGTTTTAAGGTCCTAGTTTTAAGGCCCTAGTTTTATAGTGGATAGTCAAACATTAATTCATTCATTTAAAGTATTTGTTATGTTTATTTTGATGGACAGAGTCGTCCATGGTGGGCGGAATGTCTAATCTGTGTAGAACAATTGCTAATTCTTATAAGAAAACCAACATGTATGCTTAGGTTAGTACCACTTTTCAATAATAGATGGCGTTGTGCAGTGACGTCACGATTGTAAATCACGGTGTTAAGATTCTCCTGTGTTGAATGACTATCCACGGTATTTTATATAATAAATTGTTTTTACTCTGGACACCTCAGTTTTATTTCTTGGCGATATATTTTTGGGACGTTGTACAACGTCCCAAAAATATATCGCCAAGAAATAAAACTGAGGTGTCCAGAGTAAAAACACTAATGTTGTGAGTTGTTTTGCTAGTAGTCATAGCCAAATATTATTGGCCACTGCATTAATTGCAGCGGAATCCAAGAGTGGTACTGCTATAGTATTAAGATCTCTGTTAGACCAGGGATCTCAGGCTTCCTTTGTGACGGAGTCTGCAGTCCAGCTCTTGGGTCTCAAAAGAATACCAACTAAGGGTTCAATTTCAGGTATAGGTTGTGATCAAGGACAATCGATGATTTCATTAAATTCGATGGTTCTCATTAAAGTCAAATCACGCGTTGACCCTAGTTTTGTTATCACTGTTAAAGCTTATGTTTTAAGGAAATTGACTACTATATTACCGGAAAGGAAGGTTGTGGCAAACGTTTTTTTTCAGATCTCATCCATCGCTTTCCATCAGGCGTGATCGAGGTCAAGAGCTGGCCCATTTAGCAATAAAACATATTAATAGACTGATTCTCGCCTGAGGCCTGGATAGGTCCTACTTAAGTCTAAGTTAACTTTACAAGTACCTATTTCAGCAACGTATCGCTTAGAATACATGACGTTTATCGATGACATTCCCATAGTTTACAACGTAGAAGACAAACTTACAATATCGAAAATGGCAATTTAAGTATCCTAGAACTTGACATAATGAGATATGAGAGCAAACAAACAAACAAATCGAAATTCAATACATATGACATAGTGTCATATCTTTGTGTTGTGTGTACTCAAACTGTAGGAAGAGCCTGATTCATTATTATTTATCCTCTAATTATCCTGATAATAATGGTAATTCAAACAGAACCATGTTATAATTCAAATAGTTTTCCTTTGAAGTCAATAAAATTTACGTAAGTCATATTTCTTATTTATGATTTCATAATTAATGGAATCCAGACCAATGTAAGTCAGATTGGTAAAGTAATAAAAACGTCGTTAAGAATTTGTTAGGTTTGAATCTTATTGACACAAAAATAATATCAGCTGCAAGATTCTTTGTTTTTGTTCGTTCGGTTATCTTTGTTTTTGCTTCAGTTGTTTTTGTTATATAAATACGCAAGTAGATAATCGTGCATCGTACCTAGGGTCAAACGCAAATTCTGTAGAATACGCAGCAGTTCAATCTACGACGTAGGTATATTTTAAGAATATACCTAAAATAAAAACCGATAGGATAGCTTTTCTTATTTTAATCGTAAATTATCTTTTTATTTCCCGATGTTCATAAATCATAAGCTTCGTCCGACTCAATAAAGTCCGCTTTATAAACCGTACATGATTGATGATCTACACCTATGTATGAGTCGCCAAAAAACTCGCGAAAAACCGTAAACGATCGTGCCAGGCACAGGCACACAATCAATACCGGAACCGTTCCGTAAACAATAACAGATGAACCTCCAAAACCTTCTTCGAACATAAATTAACCCACTAAATTGAAAACACCAAAAAAATACGACGAAAACACACCAAATGTACACAATTTAAATTCGTCGAGTAATCAATATTATTGTGACCTACTTTACTTACCAAAGTTATGCGTTAAACAACACTCCCAGAAGGCACTGCGTTTTCCTAATAAAATACTTGAAATCACTGACACATGTTTATTTTATTTAAATTTTACACTTTAGCGTGGATCGATAAGTCTACCATGCTGGTACAACGGCCGTCTGTGATCAGAGCGCGTCCATTCAATACTGGGAGAGGCATGCGTAGAGGGACGCTCGCCTCGACGCCGAGCGCGGGAAAAATGACGTTTTGTTTTTTTTAAGATGAGAGCTGAAGAGCGCGGACGTCCACGTTACAGCAAAGAGACAATGAATGTGACACTAAATAAATATCATTTTATTGTAGTTAGCAAATATTAATGATAATAACTGTTTTAATTCTTGACTATTATCAATGAGTATACTTACAGTAGCTCTTTGTGCTTATTACTTTGTGAATAAGCAATAAATTAAGTGGTATTGCGATTTAGATTGATGTTCTAGTTCATTATTTACTTAACGACGGGTTGCAGAACGATTTTTCACGCCATGAAAGAAAGAAAGCAGTATTGTTGTCTGTAAATAAACGTTATAAAGGCTGTTTTAAACATGATTCTTTGTGAAAAATGAAAATGTAAACACCTTCCAATGAAAAATTGCAGTACAAGAACATAATGTACTATTATCTGGCTTATACATTATTTATTATTATTAGCCATAAAAACGTATATTATTAAGCTCTATTTTTAAAGCATTGTCATGAGGTCAAGCAAGCCTTTGTTAAGTCACTAGTGAAAATCGAACGGGTATCTTCATCATATAACTGGGTTGTGGAGGTCAGTTAGGCAGTCGCTTCATGTAAAATACTGGTATTTAGCTGCATCCGGTTAGACTGGAACCCCAGGGTCACCATAGTCGGGAGAAATCTAGGCAGATGATGGTGTCTTCATCATATTTAACTGAAAAAACCCTTTGAAATACTAACGAAAGAGTCTTTAATATTTTTTCACGTAGCAAAATATTTAGGCAATCAATAAACCAGTCAAAATCAATAAATCCAAACATTTTCATCGATATTTACATTACTACTATTATGATGATATCAAAGTAAACAGTTTTAAAGCGTGGAAAAACACCAGGCACATAATATAAGCCGTTATGTATTTCTATTAATGTGAAACATTATTAAGGAAATGGTAATACTTGGCAACGCATGTCAGGACGTCTGGCGTCGCAGTCGCACGACGAGTGAAAATAAACACCGTTAGGCTGGTTGCAGAACTGACAGTTTAACCTGGAATTAACATACCATCATTAACTTACTGGGCACAAATCTATGATTCCTTCACTGCTTCTGAGAAATGTCTGATGGAAAAACCCAGAACCTCATGTTGGCGTGGAATTATGAGTTCCTCAGAGAGAGGGTATTCATGGATCGCCTTCACTTTTCTGGGCATAAACAAGCTACTTACAGGACCGCAGCTGAAAACCGAGAAAAAAATTCCTCACGTGCAGCAGTGGCAAATGTGACCACTGGACTCGAGGCTGTCGGTAGTATCCTTCATCATCATCAGCCAATAATGTTCCACTGCAGGGACTAAGGCCTCCTCTCTAGGAGAGGGATGGGCGTGGGTTGTTAATTGTCACATGTCATGTCTGTAATGTTAGTTGTTAGTTTAAAAATAAATAAATGTCTTCAATTTTTTTTTAAGTCATGTCGGTTTCCTCACGATATTTTCCTTCACCGTTTTGAGAGCAGCGGTGATGAAATAAATTTCACTACTACAAATAATGAGCCTGCCTGGGTTCGAACTTCGAACCCACGACTTACTGTTCGTAAGTCGGTACCGCCACCACTGGGCCACCGCTGCTCTGCGCTGTATTCTTATTTCGGTTGAAATACAGTCCCATATCCATTTACCACCAGCCTAACCCTCTATAGGAAACATACAGGGGGTATTATACTGAGCGGGCTGACCTGAAGCGGTCGACAACCCTCCCAATGGGGTGAATGGGGTCAGTGGGGGCGATCTCACTCTCTACTTAAATATTCTGCCTATTATTACCCTTTGTGATGCAAGCGCAGTTATACAAGCGAAGTGAAGCCGGTAATGGTGAGCTTTATTTGTTACCGATTATACTTAATTTGGTTAAAATGATTGTACTATTGGGTTTTCCCATCAGGATTTCATTCAGTAGCAGGCACGGAGTCTAATTTTGTTTTTTGTTTGGTTGAAAGGAAAAACTGTACTTAGAAATCGAACCCAACCCGGGTTCGATTTCTAGGTCAGGCATTTTCTATGTCATTTCTCAGATGCAGGCAAGAAGTCTGGATTTGTGCCCGGTTGATGGCAATAGAAGCCTATAGCCCCTATTACATGCGACTTAAAAATAACTGTGATAATGTTGGTGTACTAATAGGTTATCCTCTGCCTAACCCTTCGGGAATTACAGGCGTGTTATACCTGATTTGATATTTCGTTCAGTTGGAAAGAGTTTGTGTGTTTTTGTGAATTGTGTGTTGCTGTATAGTCGATCACAAAATTTACATTCACTTAAGTATCGGTATAGCAAGGGTTATTTTTGTACCACTGATGCGTTTGACTGTATCTAATAATTACGTAACCATGATGTAAGCTCTCTGCTGTACTGTTTCTGACAACCGCCGTAACGTCGTTGTAGTTTGGCCGTATTTCAGCTTTATTAGGGTCGATTTTTGTAATAGCTAGCGTAGGCGTTCGCTGGCTAGGCAATATGCTTACGCCCACTTACCGCGACAGATTTTTTTTAATCTTTGCTCCATACTACGATTTTTTCCTGTATCGCGGATGCGTTTAAAGAGTTTAAACTCACATGGCACATACCCCGTAACAACTACCTGTCGGCCATACAAATATTAGTTCCGAGTAGGAATCGAACCCCGCTATGCGCCAACCTCCCGTTTGTTGCGATACAGTCATAGCAACGCGACGCTTGAGCAGCGTCAACCTAAGTTGTCTCACGTGTGATGGTAGGATTCAGACATACCTACTTAAGTTTAGCATCTTGTATTTCTTATGCTTACTTGCATCGAAGCTCTGCCGTTTCAAGGAACCTTGATAAAATATGTTTTTTTTTGGAAATAGGTTGCTAGAAACACTTCTACACGTATTTTTTTAAACTACATAGAGCCGATTTTTCTATCCTGACTACTTTGAAAATAAACAGCCGAAACAAACTCAGAGGTAATCTTGGTCAACTCACATGAGGACTATCTATGTAGCTTAGTGTCTGTTTATGGTGGTCTTTGGAACTAAAAAAAAAAAATCTTATGTGACGTAAAAAGTATGGCTGTTCAAATACTTCAGCAACTGGAACTGTTTAAACAAATACTTCGTTGTTGAATGAGCGGTAGGTTAATATTTGTATTATACTCATTTGTTCTAAATCCGGAACATACACACGTACATAAATTCAAGCGTTTTGCCCATCTGGGTAGGCAGAAACAACGCCACCAGTTACCTACGACTTACGATCCTTTATTTTGGAGTGTGGGAAGTTATCAAATGACTCCTCGCACTCTAGGCAGAGCGGAAGGGAATGTCAGACTTCTACTGACTAAAAACCACCAAGTTCCTTTTTAGCCCTTTGTGCCGAGCCCGCGGTATCTCTTTCGAACAACCCGCAGCCCCGATGGGACCCAGAGCCCCGATGGGACCCAGAGCCCCGACGGGACCCAGAGCCCCGACGGGACCAATTACGATCCTTACATAATATTCTCTTTGCCACGCACGTCAGTTACTACGAGATCAACGCATCTGTCCTCTCTGAAGAACGGGAAAAGTTTATCAAGCCTCACTATGGTTCTGCTGTAGTCGATCATTATTTGATCCAGCTGTTTTAAGGATGTATATACAAGGCAGTTAACGATGCTTAGAGTAGCTAGTGATTTCCACCACTAATTATAGGGATATTGCAATATTTTTTTCAATTTTTACATTAGGAAATTATAGGCCCGAAGCAGACTTGACATTGCTGGCAATTGGCTCGCCTTCTATCATCATCATTTCAGCCAAAAGACGTCCACTGCTGGACATAGGCCTACCCTACCTAAGTGTTGCCACGTTGGCCGATCCCATGTGTCTCGCATAGTGGATCCCCGCAACCTTCCCCAGGTCATCGATGCACCTAGTGGGAGGCCTTCCAACGCAACGTCTTCCGGTTCGCGGTCGCCACTCCAGAAGTTTTCGGCCCAATCGGCCATCCGTTCTGCGAGCAATATGCCCTGCCCCTTGCCACTTAAGCCTGGTAATTCTTCGGGCTACGACGGTAACCTTGGTTCTCAGGCGGATGTCCTCCTATCACAGGTAACTAAAATATAGCTGCTTAAATATGACTAGATCTGCCTAGCTTTAGGAGGAACACAAGGGTGAAGCTTTCTTGTTCCTTATATTTGTTATCTCTTATCAGACATGTAAAGATGCCAGGAGTAAAATATGATGCACTCGGTTTCTTGTTTGTACTTACATTAACGCTATGTTTGAGCAGTAATTAGCAGAATGTATGGAGTATTTACAGTATTTATAATATATACAAAACCAGAGGAAAATGCAAGGATATAATTGTTGCTAATTTACAGTGTGTGCGGACAAACTTTGAATGAACAATGTTGCGAATACCTATCTATGGTTAGAGTATGAAATTTCTTTCCTCTTCGAGTCTCTTTTCCGATCCCGGTATGGTACAAAATATAAAGAGTGTTAAAGAACTCCGTCCACGTTGTTTGCTTCTTAAACTTCTAAGCCCTGGTACTTCATTAAACTTCTAAGCCCTTTTCATAAGGGTGGGAAATTATTTTTAAATCAACTATTTTATTTTATGTTTTATAAATTTCTCAATCTGTCTTTAGGAAATCCATCAATATCGTTTTGATTCACAGATAAACAGGCAAATGTTACAAACAGTACACACGGATACACATCAAGCTATACAAAACCTTCAACAATCTTGGCCTTACTTTACTAGACCTTTTCGCACAATGAACGATCAGATTATACTGGCTTTGTATAGCTTGATGTTAGCCGTGTGTACCATTCCGCATTAAAAATCTTATTTTGGAAAGAAAACACGACAAACATTCAGCACATTAGAGTCATACAACACATTCTTCAAAACGTATGGAACTGGTAAGAGTTTGTATTCAGAATTTATTTTAGAAAGGTACGACATATTTTATTTTCCACTTTTTAAAACTCCCTCTATCTAGACTTAGCAACAGCAAGTCTGAATATTTTATAACCACCTCCACGGGGTCTTCAATCGATGAGGTTATCACCCCATGGTAATTTGCCTTACTGTCTTTCTTTCTAAATAGGTTAAACAACAATAGTTAAACGCCCATCGATCGCCAACCATAGGTTAATGCACTATTAGACATAAGTTGTACAAAAAAACTATAATTTCCCTAGAGAATCCAAAAGAAACTAATTTGCAAAGTATCTAGGTACAATCGAACAAATCAATGTACTTATTACACTTAAGTACAGACGCGAACACATAAGACTGCTGGAAACTGTCAAATTTTCACAATCAACCTTGAAATGTAATGCTTTTGAAACTAAGTTGAAACTCTATTAAACAAAGCCAGATTGTGGTAACTTGGTGTGCGCGATCTGTACTCTCGAGTTCACTGACAATCGACCTATTTTCAACCTTATAACTTAGAGCGTTAGTGTCCCAAGTGGCATACCCTTAGTGTACTCACTTTCAGTAGTACCTAATAGTAGGCTAATACTGAATTCGGCCTCCAAAAATTAGGGCAGGCCAAGCTACACGCGAACTTAGTTGTAGACGTAACATTAGCATGGGTACGTTCTGGATAATCGGTATCGACATAATCACAGAACAGATAGACATAATAGCCGTGGCTAGCTCGTGACAGGGGGTCTACTCTCTATGCGCGAAACCCGTAGTTAGTTAGTTAAACTAACAAAAGAACTAACAAAAGAACGTCAACACGATTGGACAGTTGTCCATAAAACTCATAAATCTCGAAGCATAAATCCGAATATTAAAGGGGGAGTAGGGTTCATTTCAAATTTTGCCCGTATTTTCGTTGACCGACTTAGAGAGTAGCCCTCCTTAATATAATAGCTGCCACTCGGGTCGATCTTCAGGTTAAGCCGTTCTTGCCTGGGTTAGACCGCGGATGGATGACCATCCGTTACATACCGAGTTTCCTCCGTGCCTCGGAAAGCACGTTAAAGCTTTGGTACCGGCTGCCATTCGTAGATCTTAAACAGTCGTTACAGGTAGTCAGTGGCCCGAAAGTCTGACACCCAGTCTTACTAAGAGGTATCGTGTTACCCGAGGTCAGATAGGCAGTCGCTCCATACAAACTAGTGGTATTCAGCTGCATGCGGTTAGACTGGAAGCCGATCCAACACAGTTGGGAAAAGTCTAGGCAGGTGACGTATTAGCCATTAATTAGGTGAACATAGACGATGTAGGGCCCAGATATACCTCAGGTGGAAACCAAACCAGTTAGCTGACAGCTGTGACGGTCAAAATTTCTTAAAACGACAAATCTATACTTACGAATAACACCCACGTCTAATCAAAGGTGTCTACTTTTTTTTTTCTTTTTTGTAGAAACGGATCCCGGGATCCGTGGAGACAAATCGCGCGGATCCGTGATACGTCAAATCGGATCCCGGGATCGGTGGAGACAGACCCCTCTCGAGTGTAATTTTAAACAACATTATGATACTTATATCAAGTCATAGAAGTTCATCGGACATAGAAAGAATTCAGTTTTTCTCAAGTGAAACTGCACCTGAGAAAAGCTGAATTCTTTCTATGTCCGTCTGAAATTAGACGGACATAGAAAGAATTCAGCTCTTTTTGTTTGACCACATCGTCATCATTATCATCACTGGTCGGAATAGGATAATGATATTAAGGATTGTGCCAGGTAGGTTAGGTAGGTACCTACATCAGTTTCTTTTATTCGGGCAAGCCCGGAATCACCCAATGCTGGGTATGAGACATCCGACATGGGTATAGCCTCCCCTTTCTTTTGCCATTTCAGTCATTGTCATTGTCAGTTTTCTGCGATTCTGACCATATCGTCAACAAAACGCGCATTTAGACGGCCCTAGGTTCTCGCTTTTCTGAGTCGATAAAGGTACTTTATTCAAATAATAGTACCGCACGTCATTAGCGTGATAAACAGTTCATTACAGCAAAAGTATACGACGCACAATCCTACCAACCCTTTGGTATAATGTCACCCTAAAACTGAATCGAGTTACCCCCCCCCCCCCCCCTCTTCATAAAGTCACCGATTACCACATATTATAGTATCACTATCAGGAGGTTACTCAATCGTGCCGCGCATGAGGTTATGACCCCGTGGACGGCTACGTAATCTATCGATTTCTTTGGCAAACATGGCATTAGGTGATGGGAATAGGGATTTTTATGGGGGTAGTGACTTTAATAGATATTAGTGAGTATTGAGTATTATATTGTTGATGCTTTTAATAATTATAAGACACTATAGCTATGCCTGCGACGAAATTGTTATAAAAAATATTACTTTCCTATTTCAATTGGAACGGATTTTGTTAACACTTTCGGGTTTTTTTTCATGGAACTTTTATTCTTTTTCATCAGCTGTCTGCCAGTAATACCTAGTGTCTAAATCAGTCCAGCCATTTCGGAGATAAGTCGGAACCAACAAACAGAGGGCACATAGAAATGAGCAAAGAAGACCCTCTCTCTGGTCGAGTGAAGGGTCGACAACTTGACGATATCTTGAAAGACTAGGGGACCACTCGGACCTCATGGCCCTTTTTTTTGGATGTTGGGAAATCAACAAATGATTCCTTCCACTCTGGGCAGAGCGGTAGGGAGTGTCAGACTTCTACTGACTAAAAACCACCCATGTTCCTTCTTAGTCCTTTGTGTCAAGACCGCGGTATCTCTTTCGAACAACCCTCAGCCACGACGGGCGTCGGCCTTTTCCATGTTAATAAGGCCCTGGTGTTTCAACCATTAACGGCACAAACAAAAAACTACGAATTAAATTATTGTTTTTGTGGCGTTGGAGGTTTTCAGGCCATGCAGCAGCTGCTCTGCATATCCCGCCATGCTTGCTAGTGAACCGTACAGTCACTAATAATAAGGCTAAATTCAAACAACTTTGAAACATTGACCTATTTTATGATATTACTAGCTTTTGCCAGCGGCTTCGCCCGCGTGAAAATGACGATTTTCCATACAAACTTTCATCCCCTATTTAACTTCCTTAGGGGTTGAATTTCGAAAAATCCTTCCTTATTCCTTGTCTACATTATAAAGGGAACCTCTGTGCAAAATTTCAGCTTTCTAGGTTTGGGCTGGGCGTTGATGAGTCAGTGAGTCAGTCCGTTAGGACTTCTCTCTTTATTTATATAGATGAATTTCGGAATATTAGTTTCGTTTCGTAACATGAAATGAAATAGGCGAATAGGTAGGTAGGAGAATAGGTGAGTAGGCGCAAATTGCTTCTAAACAATGATATTGATGTTCGTGACTGTACACTTTAAATATCTATATTTTACAAAAATATCTCAGACTCTATTGATATCAATCGACACGGTTGGCGCAGTGGCTGAGCGATTGGACTGCTGCGCCGCGTGTGGCGGGTTCGATCCCCCCACGGAACAAATATTTGTATAACCTACAGATAGTTGTTTCGGGTCTGGGTATTTGTGTATGTGAGTTTAAATGTTTGTAAACGCACCCACGATACAGGAGAATTCCTAGTGTGGCGCAACGTATTAAAAAAAAAAACATCAGCTTCAACATTCCAAAACAGTGTAAAAATAGGCACCAAAAGATCTCTGATTTTCGGATTGACGTGCGTATTGTACGAATATCACTTGCTTCGGTGCAGAAAAACATTAGGAAACCAACACTCACATGCCTGAGAGATTTCTCGACGGCATGTAAAGCTATGTCAGGGCCTATGGGCGGCATAAAAACACCAGGTTTGTTAATAACCCCGTCGGGGCTGTGGATATCGAAAGCTTACCGCGGCTCCGACACAAGGGCGAAGAAGAAGGAACATGGGTTTGGTTTTTAGTCAATAGAAGTCTGACACTCCCCTTCGCTCTGCCCAAGAGCGGGAGGGGTTATTCGATGATATTCCACACACCAAAAAAAAAAAAAAAAAGGTTTGCTAATAACCACACGATGATGAAGAAGTGTAAAAATAGAATAATTTCTGCTTTTCAATCTTAACCTTACCCTCATGTAGATCTAATCTCTATCCTCAACGACCCGATGAATCCACAAGCCCCTATACGTGAGGTGCGTATTTACATATTTATTTACGACTATAGCTGATGCCCGCGGCTTCACCCGCGTGGATGTCGTTCAAATTATATATTAAAACCTTCCTCTTGAATCACTCTATCTATTAAAAAAAACCGCATCAAAATCCGTTGCGTAGTTTTAAAGATTTAAGCATACAGACAAACAGACAAAAATAGCGACTTTGTTTTATACTATGTTTACGATACAAGTATGATATTAAGATCACCTATTACGCCACAATGTTTATCTTTTTGCGTAAGTAGGAGATAAACAATATTGTTTTTGTTTAAGAGTCTAAACGAGAAGCATTTAATGTGTTTGTCGTGTTTAAACTAACAAAGTTAAGAAAACAGTGTGAGGTGCATCTTGATAAGTTAACCGGGTTCATTTGCGTGTTGCAAGCAGAGATTCTGTGTGGGAGTTAGCTAAATTTCATTCAGCAGTTTCAGAAAGCATTTCTCACTTTTTGTTTTACGTTCACGGTACGAACGTTTTTTTTTGCACACCAGCCTTACATACAATATTTTTCTTCAGGAATTACAGGCGTGATGTTATGTTATGTCTATCATTCCGATGCTTATCCAAGCTTTCACTGTCACTGCATTGCATGTTGAACCTATAATTATATTGTGACAAGGGTCAGTATTCGAGTGTATTGAAAAACTGTTAACATTAAGTCGTTTACAAAGTCAACAACAGAACTGTTCTGCCTGTTATTTTCTATTTGGTTATAATAATATTGTTTTGTGAGTGAACAGAAACTTCAGGAACGTAGGTACAAACTAATACAGCTAGTTACTAATTCTATATCTCATATCTGTCGTGAAATTTATAAAATTGTACAGTTATAAACCATGACTTTTCAAGTTTTCCAAAACCGCCGAGAAACCGCCGAGAAAGAGCTAGCTCTTTATTCATGACCTCTATCTCTGCCCATATCCCTAACCTTTCGTCGCAACAAACATCAAAGTTCCCGTAGTTTTCTCACCATGATGAAATATTTGCAGAGTTGATTGAACGTAGGCCCCGGCATTGTGTGGCCGGCAAATACTTGGACAACTAGATAATTACTGTTTATTTTGATCCAGCAAACATGCAGGCTATATATAGAGAGAACCTCCATTAGTGAACTGCGTAGGTATTTCTTAGAAGTTAAAGGGATGGTTTTACCTAGGAATTAATTAATGTAATATCATTCAAACTAACGGAATTTGACGGCACGGTTGGCGCAGTGGCTAAGCGATTGGACTGCTGCGTTGCGTGTCGCGGGTTCGATCCCCGCACGGAACAAAATATTTGTATGACCTGCAGATAGTTGTTTCGGGTCTGGGTATTTGTGTATGTGAGTTTATATGTTTGTGAACGCACCCACGATACAGGAGAAATTCCTAGTGTGGGGCAACGTTTTTATAGAAAAAAAAAAAAAAAAAACGGAAAACGGATTTACCAGGTATAAAATCCTAGCTAGATCGATTTTACGCCCTCTTAAACATATATCCATCGCCAAAACTATAGTCCTGTACTTTCCTCGTTCTGAAAATTCCCACAACCTTCACCAGGTCATCGTTCCACCTTTTGAGAGGCCTACCCATGCTGACCGAGAGTCAGCGTCGTGTCAGGTACGCGGTCACCAATTGCAGGTTATCAACCCTATCGATGAAACAATTACAGTCAATCAAGGAATGTGGCAGAGGAACCATGATATTATTATGCCCTTGTCTTAAGGTGGCAATACGGTTTTTCTTCCATTCTTTCTCGTCGACCGCTACTCATCATCAGCCTTTATTGGTCTCACTGCAGGGACTCAGGACTCCTTTTTAGGAGAGGGATGGGCTATAATCTACCACGCGGGCCCAGCGCGGTTTGGTCGATGCGCGCGATGTCTAATATCTTCGATTTTTTTGGTTCTAACATGCCGGTTTCCTCACGATGTTTTCCGCCCTCACGATGTTTTCACCGTTTTGAAAGCAGCGGTGATGAAATAAATTACACAAATTAATGCGCTTGCCTGGGTTCGAACCCACGACTTTCTGTTCGTAAGTCGAGGCCGCCTACTCTCACATGTCGATGTATTCCATTTAGATCAAAAGTTACAAAATTAAAAGATACTGTTCCATGTTTGCAGTTTCAATATTGTCTATTACATCTTACGCTCCATACTCAAATAGGCAGGAGCCAGGAGGTTCAAATTGCTCCGCCTGCTAGGAGCGGTTTCCAAATATTGCTCAGCAAACGCAATATTTGGTGCACTGCTTCCATGTGAATTGCGCTTCACTAGTTAAATTCGCAATATTACTTTACTGTAGGACGAGCCGACGAGATATTACCAACTCCGTGTAGGTCTGTGTACAACCTATCTAAAATTCCGTGTAGCTGCTACATATGATTGAATGTGGAAATATGACATAGCTTTAACTTTTAGCTAGATATAAACCTATTAGCAATTAGTTAAAACCGTTTTGTACGTAAACTCAAACAAACAAACCTACGAGTAGATAGAGGTTTTTTGATCAAAAATAAATTTTAATTACATTTTTCAATCTAATAAATAAAGAGAGAAGTCCTGACTGACTGACTGACTGACTGACTCATCAACGCCCAGCCCAAACCCTTGGACCTAGAAAGCTGAAATTTTGCACAGAGGTTCCCTTTATAATGTAGACAAGGAATAAGGAAGGATTTTTCGAAATTCAACCCCTAAGGGAGTTAAATATGGGATGAAAGTTTGTATGGAAAATCGTCATTTTCACGCGGGCGAAGCCGCTGGCAAAATGGCAGCATGAGGTTCTAGGTTTGATTCCCTGGCAAAGTGATATTGGGTTTTTCCTTGCCCGGCTGATGGAAGTAGGCGCCCCCTATTACATGGAACTATTAAATATAACCCGGTGAAACGTGGGTGCACTATTAGAAAACCTCTACATAGTCCTTCGGCGATACAAGCGTGATGCTACGTTATAATGAAAACAATTGCTATAAAAAATGATACAGTAGCAACAATGTACCAACGTCTACAATTCCTCGTCACACCAGGAGAGGTCACAGGTCATATCCATCAACGGTTGCCACGGGTGGAGTGTTTAGAAGTTCCCGGTGACCTGCCAATGACTCCTCATTGATCGCATCGCTTTTTTATTAGCACAGTCGCTGGATTGGTCGCTTGCGCATGAATTTTGAATGTTTCAATTGCACTCGATAAAGCGTTATATTGAATGACGTTAGGATATTTTATTAAAAACAATTTCATTATAAACATGAAGAAAGAAACATGGTTACAGTGTATTCATGTAGGTATATCTAGAGAGTGTATGCAATGTTATGTTTTCAGGTAAAATATCTCTATTCATTTCAGAAAGGAAAGGCAGATAAAAACGATAGATGTAGGTACTGTGTGAAGGATTATAAGAGTGCAATACGTCATTACGAAAGTTACAACGGCGAATCACACGGCGCCGAATGTTTGCGACAGCGAATACTGTGAGTACGAAAGCACGCAGCGACGAATCACGTTACAACGAATGCACGAGACTTCGAATCACGGAACAACGAATGCACGTTACAACGAATATCGTCACACCGAATCACGGGACCCCAGAATAACGTAACAACGAACGCGAACGTATCACCGACAGAAAACAGAAAAAACAAAATCAAATAATTTAATACCACTATTTATTTCACATTGACGCATTATTTGCATATAACGACTGGCCTGTTGGTCTAGTGGTTAGTGACCCTAACTGCTATGCCGGAGGTCGTGGGTTCGATTCCCACCCAGGACAAATGTTTGTGTGATGAGCACGATCATTTGTTCTGTGTCTGGGTGTAATTTATCTATAATATGTATGTATTTAGAAATATATAAGTATGTTTATCAGTTGTCTAGTACCCATAACACAAGCTCTGCTTAGCTTGGGACTAGATGGCGTTGTGTGATAGTTGTGGAATATTATTATTATTATTATTATATTATTATTATTATTTGAATTAAGCCCTTTCCAGAATTGAGATGATACCGGTTTTATGGCTCTCTCCTCCTCACAAAGAAGAAGCCTGCTTCCCGGCATTATAATGGCGTTTATAGAGTATCTGGTGAGATGCACTAAATGGAGAAGTACGGAAGAAGAAGACATGCTGTTACTAACTTTTGTACACCTTCAGTTGACATGCCGCACAAATGCTGCTCTCAAAACGGTGAATTATAACATCGTGAGTATTAGTGAGGCTACTGGTGTCCTAGAACCTAAAATTCGAAGACATTATGTGATATCTACCTGAGCCCGCGTGGTGGATTACACCACACGCCCTCTCGT
The DNA here is from genome assembly GCA_949316265.1 of Diarsia mendica. Classification (NCBI taxonomy): domain Eukaryota; kingdom Metazoa; phylum Arthropoda; class Insecta; order Lepidoptera; family Noctuidae; genus Diarsia; species Diarsia mendica. Next base: position 12,450,291 of record OX438903.1, on the reverse strand, counting down.
AGAGACGAGGTCTCTGTCCAGCTGATTATGCTAAGGTATGTAGGATTGTTTGTAGGTAACGCCTTGATGCTAATGTACTCGTAAAAATAGTAAGGGGGTGACTAGAAATCCACAGGCTAGAAAACATACATATTTGTCTCGATTGATTGCATCCACACAGATCCATCACGGTCTGAAAATGCTCATTGATTCAATAACTTGTGTAAATTAATGTACGGAGAAGACATTCCGTTACAGTCGATCTAATACCTATGTCTTTCCTGTTGGCTAGTTTTCTTTTCATGTTATAAAACTCGATATTACTTATAGTTGAGAGAGACTATTAGGTATTTAACAGCGAAAGTTTGTATGGGTGGATGTTTCCTAGATAATTAGGTACGCCAGAACCGCTGCACGGCTCTGGATGAAATATGCACATAGATAGATAATAGTCTGGATTAACTCATAACCTTTTTATCCCGCAAGTACGATGCCGTGGGCAATTCTCGAACACCACGCGGGCGAAGCCGCAGACATAAGAGTGATGTTTAAGTGTAGGCAGGCTGCCAGTTGTTCACAAGATACCGCGACCTCTACATAAAGGGTCGAGAAGGAACATGGGTGGTTTTTAGTCAGTAGAAGTCTGACACCCCCATGTCCCTTTCGCTCTGCCCAAGAGCGGGAGGGATTATTTGATAATTTTCCACCCACCCAAAAAAAAAAGTATACCGGGCACATCAGGTAGGTACCTACTTCAGTTTTGTCTCTTGGATCTTTCTTTTTTTCGTGCGGTTATATAGTGATTAACTTGAAGACAGATTTTGAACCTCTGTTTTGGCTTTACATTCTGTTGAAAAATATCTTTCAAGCGTGATGATTTCCTCGCGAAGTTTCTTTCATCGAAACAAGTGATAAAATACACACATGAATCCGAAAAATCAGAGGTGTGCACGTCTCGGGTTCGAACTTCCGACCTATATGCGTTGGCCAGCAGTCTTTGGAAGTTTGGACTCTTGGATGGCAACATGAATGAAATATCTATTCCATAAAATGCCATATAGACCAGGGCCGAAGCTTTCAAAAATGGTAAAAAATGAAAAAAAATTACAGTAGGATGAAACCCATTAGAAAAGGAGGGGAATATGATCAAAATGATAGGAAAAATAAATTACGGTCGATCCGAGTTCGGGAAGTTGGGGTGGGGGGGGGGGGGGGGGTTTAAGGGGGGAAAGCGGTTTATGTCCTATGGAAAAAAGTTAAATGGCAAAGTTGTAGGTAATAAAAAGATCTACAACTTTTGAATTTGCAATTTTTTCACATAACCTCAAAATTTAGGTGAAAAATTCAAAAAACCAAGTTTTTGGTTTTTAATTTTTATCTTTCTCAAAAAAAACATTTTTTTTCACTAAATTTAGTGAAAATTTACATTTTTATGCCCTTATTACACTGTAATTTTTTTGATAAAAAATATTTATTACCCACGACGGAACGGAGACGGTATATGCGTTTGGGGTGAGAGGTTGTTTGTTTGTTTGTTTGTGTGTTTGTTTGTTTGTGTGTTTGTGCAAATACATGTTGCCATTTTTCTCCAAAACCACTAGTCCGATTTTGATGCAGTTTTCAGTTATGGGTTCGGGTTTGATTGCTGCATGTTCTTAGATAGGTGTTACGGTGACAACTCACTAGGGGGCGCTGCAGCAAGTATTTTTTGTGCAAATCAAAGTTGCCATTTTTCTCCAAAACTACAAGTCCTATTTTGATTCAGTTTTCAGTTATAGGTTTAGGTTTGATTGGCGCATGTTCTTAGATAAAAAAATAAAAATAAAAGTAAAAAGTTTAAAATAAAAAGCAAAATTAAAAATTTTGAAAAACCCACGACTGCTAAAAAATAATTGAAAAAAGGATAAAATAACATGAAACACCCACCTTAAAAAAACCCAAGAATGTCCGTCGGGAGCTGAACATTGCAAAACTAGTTCATTTAATGGCAGCCCCCGACGGACATTCTTGGGTTTTTTTAAGGTGGGTGTTTCATGTTATTTTATCCTTTTTTCAATTATTTTTTAGCAGTCGTGGGTTTTTCAAAATTTTTAATTTTGCTTTTTATTTTTTTTTCACCTTATTATTGACTTAATATCGAAAAGTCTGCCATATTTTCAATCGAAAATTCTGACGTCAAAATATCAGCTTTTTTTAAAAAGTCGGTGAACGTTGTGTTCCTTATAATCTCTACTTTCTGATGATGTATAAAAAATATACATTGCAATGGTAAATTTTCTCAGAAAAAGCAAAATCAGCTGCTGCGAAATAATACCCACTACCAAATAATAAGGCCTAGACAAGAAATTATAAGATTTATTGCTGTTTTATGCCTATTTATTGTTATTTTAAGGTTGAACAAGCCAGTCATTCTTCCATACAAACTTATGAAGGTGATTACTCCTCTGTTTGACGGTGTAGGATCAAAATTAAAAATTGTATCAACTGGTCTTATCTAGGTCTGTATGGAAGCAGAATTGGAAAAAAAATATTGATTTGGAAGTTATGAACGTCAAAACTTTCATATTTTAGCACTAATTTTAACTTATCTTTGGGCGTAAATAAGTAACGTATATATAGTATGAAAAAGAAAAAAGTGAAACCATACGGACATAGATTAATTATTAAAAAAATTAACTAATTTGATTTTGAACAGATACATTCAATAGATTTTTCATGAAACCAAACATACCAAAGGTCTGCATAGAAACAATCGCGCGCCCGTTTTAGTTGTGTCTCTTTCGCTCTATGCATTTCGCTCGTGATGTCGGGTGAAATAGCATGCATTTTAGCCCCGCCCACCAACTAGTTCGTGCCGTTGGCTTGTTTACCCTTATGATAATTTATATATCGTGGAGACCTACGGAAAATTTTGGCCCATCAAAAGGTATTTCACAGAGAAGTGGGGAAGGGGCTAGGAGGGTTTGGCCCTTACGACCAGTTATTTTGTAAAAAAAATAAATAATAATAATAATAATAAATAAATAAAAATAAAATTATAATAATACACACCTCAACACGGTCTAGGGATATTTCATACTCAATTAAATAACTCGAAAAGTACTGGCCGCATTGGAATCTTTAATACACCGATTTGTTTGTAATTTATCTCAGACTAATTCCAAATTCAAATTTTTGAAAATTCTTTTGTTTCGGTGGCATAAAAATGTCTTGATGTATAGGAGAGGGAATTTTCATTTGTGCGAAATTTAGTAAACAATACGAATTACGTTTAGTTACAGTTTTTTTTCATTTTTAAACGAAAGATAAAGTTAAAATTGAGGTATTGTAGCCATGCAACGCCGACATTTGACGAGGGCGGAGATGTTACGAGCTGTGGGAATGCTGGAAGCTGGATCTGTTCAGCGTAATGTTGCTAAGGCCATAGGGACCCATCAAAATGTAATTTCAAGATTGTGGACACGCTATCGTGCCACAGGTGAAGTAGCGGAGAGGCACCGGGGGCCAAGTCGCATCACTACCCCCAGACAAGACCGATTTTTGCAAATTACTGCGCGAGCTCAACCAAATGCAACGGCGACTCAATTGGTCCAAAGGCTGCGAGTGGAATACCAAGTGCTTGTGAGTGACCAAACTGTAAGAAGGCGACTGCATGAAAGCAATCTACGCTCTCGTAGACCACTCCGGGTCCCACCTTTACGGAGAGGCAATCGTGGACGACGATTAGAATGGGTTCGGAACCACGTGGACTGGGGCCGTGAGCAATGGTCCAATGTGCTGTTCACGGATGAATCCAGGTTCGGCTTCCATCCAGATTCACGAAGGACGCGTGTTTGGCGAGTTCCTGGACGATGGAGCCGTCTCCAGAACCCTCAGGAAGTTCACCTATACCAAGGAGGAACAATTATGGTTTGGGCAGGAATTCGTCTTGGAGGACGGACGGATCTCGTTTGGGTGCGGGGCAATATGACGGCAGAACGATACGTCCAACAGGTGCAGGGGCCCGTAATCTTGCCCCACAGAACACAAATGGGGCAAGATTTCCTGCTCATGCACGACAATGCCCGGGCACACACGGCGAGAACGGTAGCAGCTTGGTTACATACACATAATGTTAGGGCCTTAGACTGGCCTGCTCAATCGCCAGATCTAAATCCCATTGAGCATGCGTGGGATATGCTGCAAAGAAGAGCTCTGAAGGAAGTTCCTGAAAATTTGGCTACAGAAGATCAACTTTTTGCGCACCTCAGAAGGACATGGGACAATATTCCGCAGCAAGACATTGACAACCCTGTTCTGAGCATGCCGAATCGTTGCCGATGTGTTATGAACATCATGGGCGCTTTCTCAGACTACTAACTTCAAGTTTATAAACACAAATTAAATGATTATTCTATTTTTTTCAGTTTTTACTCACAAATTAAAAGTTAATTCATATACGGTTTCCGTCTATGCTTCATTTTTTTTCCATAAAATCCTGAAATTTTAATCAGTACCTTAACCATTATTAAAAAATGGTAGAATATTAAATAACGCATATTTTAAATATATACATGTCATATAAATAATTAACACATTGATAGTAATTAGCTTTTTTAAAAATATCCCTAGACCGTGTTGATGTGTGTATTTTGAATAAATATTTTTTCTTTTCTTTTCTTTCTTTCTTTTCTTTCTTTTCTTTAAATTTTTACTAAATTTCGTGAAAAAAAATGTTTTTTTGTGAAAGATAAAAATTAAAAACCAAAAACTTGGTTTTTTGAATTTTTCACCTAAACTTTGAGGTTATGTGAAAATATTGCAAATCCAAAAGTTGTAGATCTTTTTATTATTAGGTACCTACAACTTTGCCATTTAACTTTTTTCCATAGGACATAAACCGCTTTCCCCCCTTAAACCCCCCCCCCCCCCCCACCCCAACTTCCCGAACTCGGATCGACCGTAATTTATTTTTCCTTTCATTTTGATCATATTCCCCTCCTTTTCTAATGGATTTCATCCTACTGTAATTTTTTTTGGTTTCAAAAATTATCGACCCTGGTCTAATATCTAAGGCGTAGGTACGTGCCGAAAGACATGATTTTAAAATTATTTAATGACTTAGATATCATTACTTAATTAGATTAATGTAATTTAATGTACCTGTTTTATTTAAATAAATAGTCGTTTTGTAGGTGATATTGATGCATAATGAAAAGTAATTTTAATGTTATTAATTATTATTAATGGACTGATGACTAATGATACGATTTCTAAAGTACTAGACCTTATTCGCAACAAACGAAAAGTTAGGGTAGGTACAATTAAACTAGGTATTTGAGAAAAAAAAAATAAGTTTTTTTTTTCAATTTTCCACATTTCCACAAAAACTGCTGATTGTGAAAAACTTTTCGAATTGATACTACTTTGTCAAATAAGTAGGTACATCTGTCTTTGGAATGAGCAAACCGATTCTTACCAAGCTCGAGATAAAAATAAACTTTTAGATTAATATCTTTCTTTGTGAATGTAAACGTGTGTCGTTCAACTGATGACGCAAATCTTGGGGTGCATATTGCGTCAAAATCAAAAATGCGTCTGTAGGATATCCTGTCCACGTATTAGCGATCTCATATTGATCATTTCTGACGTAAGTAGATCTCGTTAGATAACACTATTCAGTATTCGTACGTCATCGTCATTCTTTTGCCCTTATCCCAATTCATTTGGGGTCTGTTTCTCGTCATCTCATGAGGCACCTCATTTCTTACCATATCATTCTTAACACAGTCCATCCACCGTTTCTTTAGTCTTCCTCTACTCTTATACCCATCCGTATTCATATTAGAAACCTTCCTCACGATTTTTTCCTCATTCGTTCGCATCACATCGCATACATGGCCCATACCGCGACAACCGATTCCCACACAACTTTTCAGTCACCGACGCCACTTTCAGACTTCCTCTTTTAAACTCATTTCTTATTTTATCAGTTCAGTATTCGTACGTGATCAGGTGTAACATAAGATGGATCGAGATCCTCACGAACTATAGACAGATACAGGTAGATAGGTAGGTAAATAATGAATGGTGCTCGCCCAATCAAAATTGGGCAGTGAAGTGTATTCAAGCTAATTGATTAGGATATTTCCACTGACCCAGATTTCTATAGGTAATTGGAGATTAGGTGTGTCCCGTCGCAATATATTATTACCTATTATTTAGTCTGGCTGTTCTCTAAGCAAGGTTTTCATTTCATACCTACTAAATTGGATAATGTTTTTCAAAATCTAGGTTAGACGATATTTTGATCTAGTTTATAAGATTTTCAAGGGACAAGTTATGAGATCATTTAGGAATCGCAACATTCTGTTTTACTTTTACTTTAGAAGAAATAGGAGCCCCTGTGAAGCCCCCGTCCACTACCCCGCCGCGTCCTTTAATAACTGTTGGTCTCGTGGTGGCAAGTGCGATTGCTGAGCGTCAGAGCGTGGAGTCCCAGGTTCGATTCCCGGGTCTGGCAAAATGTGCTATTGGGTTTTTATTGAAAGTTGGCAGCACGTTAAGCCGTTGGTCCTACGTCTGATCTCTCTCCGGCCGGTCGTGCCGGATTGCCGTCCCATCGGACTATCAGAGAAAAGGAACAGAGAGTGCACCTAGGCTGTGCCTGCGCACATACCTGTGCAATGTTTGTACACTATCCTAATATCTTCCACTCCGATGGCTAATCTCCGCTAAGAATGATTGCCATGACCAAAAACGGTCAGGAGGACTACTTATATATTAAGTATACGCGTTTAACACAATCATTGTTGCTAGTTTCTCATTTTCCTGATGACGAAAAGACACAGTAGGTACCTACCTACATAGGTAGATATTCTAATTTACAACAACAATACCTGGAAACCTGATGACTCCCAGTTTAGTCAGACGTCCTAGCCACTACTTACTACAACAACAGTTCAGTTAGACCTCTTATTATTCTATTACAGGTCCAAATATAGACCCCACGTGAGCCTATTAACCAATAGAGTCCTGCACGTTGCAATTTGTGTGTGCATCCAATTGGTGGAGGTAACCAGTGTCCCTGCCTTGAGGGGAATAAAGTGATTGTGTGTTTGTGACCTTGTGGAGTTTGAATGGTTGTGTGAGGTCTGCTATGGACCCTGAGTTAACTAATTTTTATGGTAATCTTTAAGAATATTTAATGTTACAGGAAGGCCAAAGACGTGTTTGTAGAAATACCTACTAAACACACTAAAACGTACTTACCTACGTACTTACGTTTTTTTTTCTAGCCTACTAGGTGTCCCTCTGCTGGGCAAAGGCCTCTCCTTTCCCCTTCTATACCTCAGTAAGTACAAAACCTGCTGCTCCAATTCTGTCCGATCTCCGGCCATGTTAGCTAGCCCCGCAAACATGATTAGATCGTCACGTCCTTCCTCAGGCATCCAGTGGCAGTGTGTGACGATCTTTGTCCATCCTTCCGAATCGTAAGTATTGATGAAGTAAATAGTTAACCGCAGTGCTGCTCCTTTACTAAAAGTTCCTTATAATAATATCTTCGCAAAACAAAAAGTTTTCTTCTTTCGTAAGGCGGTAGCGCCTGCATATCAGTGTGTCGTAGATTCACAAAACGCACGCTATAGTAATATTGCTATAACAATTTGTATAGGCCCTCCACAGGCATCGTCAGGAGCTACAACTTCAATGTCGTGATCATTGGCGACTGGCTCAACAAGTAAAAAGGGATGGACCAGCCCAATGACCACAGGACCTAAAATGACGGATTTAGCAGAATTCATCATCAATTTATTTATGCATTAACTCCTGAAAACCAGAATCAACACAGTGGTGAGTGGTGACCACAACAAATGCACCGCAACGAATAGCGGAGGAGTAGGAAAAAAAAACTGATTAAATAAACGTCTGTGACGATTTTAAGATTTTAACGTTATGATCATATTGACTACCTCGTTGGCCTAGTGGTCGCAAACGCAACTGCTGGGCATCAGGTCCTGGATTCGACTTCCGGGTCGGGCAAAGTGTTATTGCGTTTTTCCATCAGGAATTTATCAGTTGCAACCAGGAATCTGGATTTGAGCACGGTTGATGGCAATAAGCTCGTCCCCGTATTGGATGGGACTTAATAATAACTGGAGAAATGTGGGTGTAGGTACTGTTAATTACAGCTTTGCCAACCCTTTGGCTAAAGTCTATGACCAGTGTGTGTTGCCAGTGATTACATACGGGACCGAAACGTGGTCGCTCACATGGGCCTCATCAGAAAGCTCAAAGTCACCCAAAGGGCAATGGAGAGGGCTATGCTCGGAGTTTCCTTGCGTGATCGAATCAGAAATGAGGACATCCGCATGAGAACCAAGGTTACCGACGTAGCCCGAAGAATCGCCAGACTTAAGTGGCAATGGGCAGGGCACATTGCTCGCAGAACGGATGGCCGATGGGGCCGAAACGTTCTGGAATGGCGACCGCGAACCGGAAGACGTTGCGTTGGAAGGCCTCCCACTAGGTGGACCGATGACCTGGTCAAGGTTGCAGGAACCCGCTGGATGAGAGACGCACGGGACCGGTCAATGTGGCGACGCCTGGGGGAGGCCTATGTTCAGCAGTGGACGTCTTTTGGCTGAAATGATGATGATGAACCCTTTGGGAATTACAAGCTTGATGTAACGTCCTCGTCGAGGCCTGCGGGTTGTTCGAAAGAGATACCGCGGCCTCGACACAAAGGGTAGGATCATGGGTGGTTTTTCGACAGTCTGACACTCTCTACCGCTCTGCCCAGAGCGGAAGGAGTCATTTGACGATTTCCCACCCTCAAACAAAAAGGCATGATTATAAGCTTCTGCTAGTTTTAGCAGAAGCTTATACCTTGCCATTTTAGTACGCCCCCAGGTAGGCGTGACCGCCTGGCGAGGCGCAATGTTTCTTTGTTTTTTTTCTATGCGGTCATGCCATACGGTCGAACAACAAAAAACACGCTCATTGTTTTTTTCTAACTGGATCCATTAACTCCATCGTAAAAACGGCTTTTTTTTTTCTCAGTGACGGCAGGTGCGATATTTGGTTGACCATCTGAACAGCGACTGCAGCTGTTACGAAGTTACTTCTCCTACAGATAGTCGACCATCTACGGATCTACTTGGGTTCAAAAACTTTCAAAACATAACATCACGCCTGTAATCCCTGAAGGATTAGGCAGAGGTGTAGGTACCTACCTTAATGGCCGCCAGTTGTTATACGTGCCATAGAACAGGAGGCGAGCCTATTGCCATCAATCCAGACTCCGAGGCTGCTATTAAGAATTTCCTCACGGAATACCCCAATACCGCTTTGCCTTACCCGGGAATCGAAACCAGGAGTTAATGTTCAGCAGCCGCGCTAGCTGCCACTCAACGAGGCAGTCAAACTTATTTGACCAAAATCAGCTGATATCTATACTATATTAATATCTGCTACAGAAAACAGTATAATTATATTTAAAATGTCACTTACGGGAAGCTTAAAACAGTGTTTGAAGTTTGAACAGTATAATTTCTATAAAATTTATTAAATGATGGGATCATGGTAATCTGTCTAGTCTCTCCAACAATGTTGGTGTCGGCTCTTGGTCTAACCAGTTGCAGCCGATTTCCATTTTGTCAAACATAAGGGAAAGTATTCGGAAAAGTAAAAGTTACAAATATCAAGTTCGAAAAACTGTTTTTTATTTGGCGATATTTTGGTTTACAGTCTGTAAATCGGCAAGTTTAATCAAAGTCTACATTTAGTTCAACTAAAGTATAATAACTTATTTATCATAATTAAATAAATACGTGATACATAAGGAAAGCATACAATAAGTAATCTAAAATTAAACTAAAAATTAACGAATGTGGCAAACGGACACTGAAATCATTCAGAATACATAATTCTAAAATGGTAGATAGTATCTACATATTTAAATAAATAAAAATAATTATAAGTATTGGTGGACTCTTGTTTAATTTTACTAACACAACACTACGAGAAACCAATGAATGCCTAAATAATTATGATGGTGGAAATTCAACTCTTTTGCAACAACGCAGTGTTGAAAATTCATGATTACACTTTTATTTAGGTGTTCCATAGGTTTAGTGAAAACAGTCACCTTTTTAGGTTTAATTTTTTTTTACAAGATTTCGTTTGATTCCAAAAAGCCAGAATAAATAAAAAAACATATCAAAAACCTACTTACTATAGATATCCTATAACTATCGCTTTGGAATTTATTATGCTTTGGGAAACATAGGAAAAAAACTTAATTTATATAGATAATAAATTACATCCTAAAAATTAATGACAATGTATAAAAGTCACAACTATAAAGTAAGTACATAATTAGACCTTAATATCTATACAAAGGTGGATTTGAGGAAAATATATAATGAATTCATGAAAATAAGTCGAGTCAATAATTATTATGCTCATTTAAATTCAAGCTAATTATTTCACATATTTTGCTGCAAAAACTTCCTCTCATTAATACAGTTTTCCAATTCATCATGATACTTTTCAATTTTAGCATCAATCCCCGGGCTTTGAATATCATAATCAAAACTGTTACCAGTAATCACCTTTTCTTGATTTAGTGTTGAATCAAAACGGACCTTTTTACCAGGCGTATTAGTTTTATTATGGGACACATCAGCATTCTCACTTCTTTCTTTCAAAGGTGTTATATTCATGTTTAGGTGAGTATTTCTTAAAGTTTTGACCGTCTCATATTGATGATCGGGGTCATCAATTTCTTCTATCTCAATTTCATCAGAATTGTCCAAGTTTAATGCTGGGTTTTCGATTCCTGATTCTTTAGTTTCTGTTTTTTGTTTTGGTAGTTTTCGTGGCACTTCATAAGGGTTTATAGTTACATTGTTCTCTGATTTCTCTCCTTTGAAAGTCTTTCTTAGCGTCTTGAATACTCGTTTCGATAATCTGTTGCCGGCTTTCAAGAATGGATTCTTTGCTTTCTTGCTGTCATTGGATTCATTGGATGAATCTTGGTGTGCGTTTTTATTCAAGTTAATGATGTCTACTGCACTGAACTGTGATACATCATACCCTAGAATCCTGCTTTGTTTGTTATATTCGTTAGCTTCATCAATGTTTTCATATACAGGGCTTTCAGATCTTCTATAGTTATCTATATTTTCATATTCAGGTTGCCCATCCAGAGATTCGTTTACAGTTGAAATTGTACTGTTTGTATCTCCAAACAACCGGCGAGGTTCAAGAACCTTGTCTGCATGAACTGGTACTTCTACAGGCCTAGTTAGAACTTCTTCATTATATTCTAATTCAGGTTTCGTAGCATCCAGGTTCAAAAATGGGTTTTGGCTAGGTGCTACAATAGGAATATTAAGATTACCTATGTTTGGATCTAAGAAAGGGTTTGTATTTCTAGTATGAATCCTTTTCTTCTTGGTAATGATAGTAATAGTCTTGATCTCCATAATATTGCTTTCATTCAAATCATCATCGTAGAACAATGATTGGTTTGACAGATTAGGTGAGTCCAATGCAAGTCTGTCAATAAAACTGAGGTTTAAATTGCTTGAATTGTTGATAAATACTTGGTTTGTAACATTAGTTTGTATATTAGTTAAAGGGGAGAATATCTTTGTATCATCATTTGTGATAGCACTCAAAGATTTTTGTTCTAATACTGAAATACCGGAATCCAAGTCTTCATTTGGCATTGACACTTCCATAATATCATTATTGTGCAGCACTGTTTGTGAATTAAAACTATTTTGTGTCATATTGGTTAAATTTAGAGAATTATCCTGTCGCTTTGGTAGCTGAGGTACTTCTGACAAATTTGCATAAATTGGTTCACTATCACATGCTGCATCCATACTTGTATCATCCGTAGTATCATATCGGACATTCTGTTTTACATTTTCAAGTTCTCGTGCGAGTAGTTTGTTGACGGTTTTCTTATTTACTCCTAAATCTAGAGCAGAGTTGTCAAATGTAGCGGTATCGCCACAGCTTCGGGTCCGTTTCCTTTTCTTTATTGGAATCTCCATTGCAGTGTTGCACATAGGGTCCTCGTTTGCAAGGATGTCTAAAGCTGGATTGAGGTAGGCGTTGGAGCAAGGAGTTGCAGCCTTGCGCTTGCTCTTTGCAGGTTTTATTTCAAATTGATTGTTGTCTACTGAGTCCATTGCAGTCTGGAAATAAAATAAAAATACATTGATTTAAAAAAAATATTAAGTGACCAGATGTACTTATTTAGTTTTTACACTAAAGTTTCAGGGGGTCATCTTAATGTTTGCTGACATAAATAAGTTGTATAATACCAATCATTCGGTTTAATCCATGAGTGCAGCAAAAAACGTGACCCTCCTTCTAAGACAATACAGTATAGTTTTGTCAAATGTTTCTGGGCTAACAATGACAACAGCATGGCAAAAAAATATTACCGATTAGGAGTTTGTTACTTAATCATTCTTTGTTGGTAAATTGCAAATGATCCTATATTTTTATGCGATGTTTTAGTCATTTTCATTGAATAGTTACACAATATTAAACAAGACAATGAATGCTAACTTCATACCTTGAGGAATCCAAAATAATGTGGCGAACATCAAGGAAACCAATATATTCATGCACAAAACACAATTAATTTCAATGTAAATCTATCATTTATTAAATGAACAATAACTTTCATTCATAACTTTCCGTTTGAAGATTGTAAACAAAAATCGGCAGGTGTTGAGCAACCGTTATTATTTGACAGTTTAATTCGTCCAGTTGCCACACGTCAGAAAACATTTTCTACTATTCCTACCATTTTATTGTATGCTTTTGCGACAGATAGCAACAGTTTTCGGTAATCGTATTTTCGTAAGATTTTTTTAGAGTTACTATTTTAAATTTACATTTCTTGTTACTAGCAGATCAGATCAATAAAAATACACTTTATTGCATAAAAATATATTTCTAATTCAAATCACAATTTCCGATTCTTGGAATCAACATAACACATTTTTTCAGTAACACAAGCATAATCACAAACTTTGATAAGGAATAAAGTGGAATATTCAACTAAAACTAAACTACTGTGCACATAAATACAAAACCTTAAGTACCTACGCTACCGCCACCTAGCTATGACGTGAATTTTCACAAGAGAACGTGTTTAAGACTGGGACCAGAATTTAGCATGGAATGCGTGTTTTAACGATCCAGGTCCCAAATTAATTTTGTCATATTGGCTCATGGACCTGTTAGCGCACCTTTTATTTTTTTGTCAAATCGATTAATTTAAAAGGACATCCATTCCGATTTTGAGATAATGTTCTTGAACACGAATACTAACAATAAAATTCAAAAATGACTATTTGAATACCGTGCCATTTAACCAGTTAGGTACCAATTCTGGGGGAAGCTCACACCCTGCCCGCGAAATTCAAATTTTCTTACGTTTTTTGCAATTTGCAGGCCAGTGCTTGGTTGCATGTTGATGAACATTTAATTCGCGACTGTAAGACGTATTTAGTTACAGAATTATAATCATCAAAATCACCAACACAACCCTCCAAGTTCATATAGATCGAGAAACTATTTTTTCAAGGTCAAAGTTATTCCTCGATCTATATGAACTTGGAGGGTTGTATTGATGATTTTGATGATTATAATTCTGTAACTAAATACGTCTTACATTCGCGAATCAAATGTTCATCAACATACAACCAAGCACTGGCCTGCAAATTGCAAAAAACGTAAGAAAATTTGAATTTCGCGGGCAGTATGTGAGCATTCGCCTGACCCCTAGCTCATTTTAATTTTGTATGCATAATTGAGCGCCTACTGTGTTCTATATAATCAGACATTAATTTTGACAATGGTTTAAAATAGTTTAAATTATTAAGTAATACTTTTTTTTTCTCAAATCAGTTTATTATATTTAGATTTATTAGACAATTTAAGCAAGATTTACAGACAGATAAATATGGAATACCGACTAAATTGGAATATGAGGAATATAAACCATAAACAATATCGGATTTTCAAATATTTAAATACATTAATCTCTTCACCTGTTTATCTTATCGATTTTGCCATAGACGATTTTACTTATAATTTTCAAATTAAGTACCTACCTACTTATATTTTTTCGAATACCTTTTTGTGGGTAGTATTCATGACGTTGTTAAACGAAAAAAAGATGATCTTTTATAATGTTAAGTACTATTTTTCTCACTTTTGTATCACATCATTATAAAGACCGCTATGATCCTAATTTAATTTTTACACATTGGTTACATATATTATTCTTTACATGTTTATGAGGCGGCTTATACCTGGAACTACGGAAATGTTATATTACGTTAAGTAGTAATTAGTTTAGATAAACTAAATAAGGTCAAAGATTTGCAACGATATAACTACTAACCATATTTATACTTTTTGAAATGTCTTAGAAGAACACAATAATTACCGTAAAATGCTGCAACTTTGCCAAGTAAACCCAACTTTGCCTATTTTGTTTCGATTACGATATTTCACATTTGCTTAGTTTTTTATTATTTTCTACCATTTGGTAGTAACTTTCCATTATTTGGGCAACATATTTTTATTTTTTTACAATAGTAACTCCATTGGTACGCTGTCAGTTGTGCGACAAACACTGGCGCGCGTGGGTGAAAGTTTTTGGTGTCCTGTAACTTTTGCAGTTTCAAATAGAGAAAAGGTGTTTTCAAGCAGAGACGTTATTCCAAGGTAAGAAAATATTGTCTATTTTCCGTATTGTTTGATATTTCTATGAAAAGGACGCCATTTCATCAAAATAACTTAGTAGGCAATGTTGTGCACTGTTTTAGAAAGTTGAGTGACACAACTTTGCCTGGGTCTAGGGTTGTCTCTTGTCGAATTTTATTAATTAATGTTTTTAGTATGATTTCTTGAATCTATATTTTTTTTACCGACAATCAAGCAGAATACAAATCATTAACGATTGAATGGCATACAAAACGTCTGAAATTGTGCCCGGTATGTGACAATTAGACTTACAACCACGACCCCTTTTTTTTGGGGTTGGTGTGGGAAATCATCAGATAACCCCTCCCGCTCTGGAACTTAAAAACATAACTGACGGAATGTGGGTGTATCATACACATATTTCTGTGTATGATACACCCACATTCCGTCAGAGGCCTAACCATTCGAGAATACAGGCGTAATTTTGAATTGTGTTGTATTTTATGGGGTTTTTTATTTGCAGTTATATGAAAAATGGGAAACAAGAAAAAACAAAGCCGGAGAAAACCAGGAGCTCGCAATTATAAACTTGGATTTTACTTTAAACTGACCTAGATATCTAAAAAAAAATTGCGTCCTCTAAGAAGTGCACGCTAAATGTAACATTTCAATGGACTAATAATTTTCTATTTTTGTTTGAGATTATTTTTAAGTGTTTTTTTATATATATTTTATACTCGTAAGTAACAATCTGTAAATTTTTTGAAAACATGTACCTAAATAAAAGTATTATTTAAAATAAAGTTTTTTTGTAGTTTGAGACAACCCTACAGTCAACGATATTTTCTATGGAAAGTTTGAGGTACCTGCTACAACTTTGCCTATTAGCTTTGAAAAAAAGAATAATGCCTTTATGGCAATCATCTGACTGCCGGGACCTGCTCGGTGTCCTATGCACCCAGAAAAAAAAAACTGAAAATGATAACGGTTTTATTTATTGGGATATTCTTCTAGGCAAAGTTGCGTCTTTCACCTACAACTTTGCCTACGGCTTTGAGTGCTTGTAATTCGGAAAAACAGCATGATTCAAACAGATGTGGGTTCTACTTGGCTAGATATAAGGCCTGTTTTCCGTCATAAACTCATTAAAAGTCATAACAATAAAAAGGTTCAGACATACGAACAAAAAACTTCAAAATCCAGGCAAAGTTGCAGCATTTTACGGTATGTTCATCAATGTCTTATTTATTATTTTCATATTTTTAGGACAGTGAAATATGATACCACTCAAATTGGATGAGTAAGTAATAAAAACCTGCTCCTTGTTGAAGTCTGCAAAAATTTACAAATTTTAAGTTATCCTTTCACGGTCAATAAGATTAATTAATTCATATCACAAATTAACAATTGATTACTTGTTAAGATTTTTTTTATCAAGAGTGATAACCATTAGAAAGCCAAATCCAATCCTTGTCAATGTATGTCATTTATATATTTTTATTGTTTTTCAATGCTTAGCAACCAATGATAATCACTTCCTGTTTAAGTAAAAAATAATATTAGACATTGCAAAAACCATAGGACACAAATAACAATCAGTTTATTGCGCCTTATCTCATTTAAGAAAACTTATAAGTAGACACTTTCCAAATTTTCGGATATAATTTGTCTTTATTTTGTTTCTACCATTATAGATTATACAAGGTGGAAGGGATATCGACGCTTTAGGGGTTTCCACGTATTCAATACATCACTCTAAGCCCCACATACAAATATTCTATAGGCAATTTAACTACCGATAAAGAATTTCTACGTAGGGGACGGGTTGTCCCATCCTATATAGTTATGTGGATATATTATTATGTCATATTCATTTAAATTGTTTACATACTTTCTTTTAATTCATACATCGCAATTATAGATATAGCCAGCTGAGCACTTAAGTACCAATTTTTACCTATAAATATAATATAATGCCATGGTTTGGCGTCATGTATAATTTCATAGCTTTAAGCTAACTCTAAATAAAGGATTTGTCACATCCTAACAACAACTTCTTAACGTACCTATATATTTTTTCCCACAAAACAATAATGTCAATAATACATAATATTCAATTCTGTTTTAACAAAAATAAAACTTTTCATGAACTAAAAGTTCTTATCTGGCGTCTATTTTCTCATATTTTACTACATTTTTGAGAGTAATTTATCTAAAAGGATGTGAAAAGACCAATCACCAACAAAAACATTTCTGTATAGTTGTCCATTCGAACACATACCTACAGGTTGTGCAGATTTTGATGATAGGTCTTTTCACATTCTTTATAGCCGAATCAGTACTATCTCATTCCTTATCTATTGTAATTATAGATCTATAATTGACAACATTTGAAAACACGTTCGCATGAAAATCTTTTTTGAACATTCATAGATAATATTCACCCAGAACTAGGTAACTACGATACGATACGCGTCCGTCGCGCGGATCTTACTCAACACTGCTATCATTGAATTTAATGACTTCCAACTTAAGTAATATTGAAATGCATATTGTACTAAAATAAAAACTCCTTCCATGGACTGAACTGGCAATATAATGAAAACGGAAACTAGATCTGTTAAAAATCTCTTCTACATACTAAATACTAAAACCACGTTTAAGAGCGAACTCGCCAATGAAATTGTCAGCAAATCCAACCGACGTTCAAGGGCTGTCAGTTTCAACATTACATAGCAATTACGACACTGATAGCACTTAGGTGCTGATCACGTCCAGTTTCATGTTAAAATTCGTCCAATAATAGAAAGGATTACATTTAAATACAAGTTATAAGGAAACACGCGGTATATCCATCGCTAATCAAACTACTCTAATGAGAAGAGACAGCGATTACCTTTCAATTTTTCATTATAACACCAGGATAACATCGAAATTAAGAAGTTAATCGATATCTAAGTTCTTGAAAGCCCTTTCCATGGCCTTCTCTCGCTTTTTGTCTGGTAAAGCCGCGATCCTCTGTTCCTCTTCAGCTTTGAAGTAGGGCTCCATAAGTGCGAGCTGCTGCATGCACTTCTTGTGAAGAGTTTGGGTGTCAGGGAGGGTGCCACCGTAGTCTGGAGGTAGTGATGATCGCGGAACCACAGTCTCGTAGAACTTCTCCAAGTCTTCGTTCCTGTTGTGGAATTTGAGCTGAAAAGACCAAGTTGTTTTTTTAAGTAAATTGTGAAATATGATAATTACTGTGATAAACCAGATATTAGTTCATAAATGGTATCATTTGCTATTATAATAAATATTTCTCATCGTTCAGAAATATTTTGAAATGAATTCCCTTATTGAGAATAACACGGTCACTTTTCGTAATCAACCTCAAATCTATACTTTCAGAACTAAGCGCTCAAAAAAGGATTCCGGTTTTACTACATATGTAGGTATGTACCTATATTAGTATGATGACCGTAATGAGTGATGCAACTTTATTCCCTTGACACCGACCCACGAAGTTAACCACTATCAACTTTAAGGTATACTAAAATTTATACGTAGAACTGGTTTATAGCTGTTTTATAATATTGCGAGGTCGTGCTAATGTTGGCCGAATCTGTTGGAAAGTGTCAAGTCAAGATTCATCAGTTATTTATTGTACCTAATATCAACCGGTAATTCGCAAAGGTATGAGATTCTTGGTCAGGATCAAGGTCCGGTATGCTAAGATGAATATTCAATATTATACTTATTTATAATATTTAAGTTATGCGAACGCTACGTGAAAAATATGTTTTTAAATTATGTACAAACAACATTATCTCAGCCAATGTTTCAGGCAATAGGAATGATGGGCTGAGTCCAATTCGTAGATTTACAAAAAAATGCATAGAAAATTGATTTAACGCATATTTCATGGAACGTCAGACACAACGATAATATTTCTTTAGCATTATCTGCACTCTTCAAGAGATTTAAAACACTGATTCATGTCAACTAATATTGGCCAAAAACTCTGTAAACTATTAAAAAACGGATTTAAAAATATCGTTTGATAAAATATGACATTAAACAGCAAAACGAAGCTCATTGTTGTACCTACGATACGTTAAGTTTTAT
The DNA here is from genome assembly GCA_949316265.1 of Diarsia mendica. Lineage (NCBI taxonomy): Eukaryota > Metazoa > Arthropoda > Insecta > Lepidoptera > Noctuidae > Diarsia > Diarsia mendica. The sequence continues at coordinate 12,431,478 of OX438903.1, read as the reverse complement.
GTTTCTTTTATTTTTTGTTCATTTAGTTGATAGGTAGTTACGGCTCTTAAATTTGAATACAAAACCAACCAAGCATCACAGTAATAAAACTAAAACACATAAATATTTAATCAGTTCAGTTTAAAGATGTGGTTATTGCGGAATTCAGAGAATTAAAAATAACTAGCAAACCAAATCCTATTAAAACATGACTACATACCACACCACACACATAATCATATTCAAGAAACTACATATTTTAATTTTAAATCAAACCTGTTATTTTCCATAAACGATAACCAACCTAAAAATTGAAAATATTTTCCGAGCCACAAAACTCAAATTTGTTACATATGTATGCCAAGGTCCATTGGCCAGTTGTCCATTTGCAAGTTGAATAGTTCGAAGCAAACACTTACATAAAGTAGTGTCAGAGCAAACAAATATTACCAACATAATTATGTACATAGTACTTATAGCTACATTGTGCGCAGTTCCATAATATTAGATTTATGACGAGGTAAAAACAATAACTTGTCCCTTATTAAAAACTGGTATAAACTGCGATCGATCGATCGTGTATAGTTCAAGAATAAATAAATGCAGGAATAGTTATAATCCCAAATTCAAAAACAAAATATTTTATTAAAATCCTTTTGGCACAGTACCTTCTATAATCTATAATCGTATCTACTTACTACCTTCTATAATCGTATTTCTACTGCACTGAGTAAAGAGATTAAAATCAAAGGTAAATTATATTATCAGATTAGTCCACCTTTTACCTTTAGTATGGTAATGCAGAGTGGCAGACATAAAAGTAAGTACGACTTCATTTTTTTTAATGTTGCTTCCTCAAAATGTACATACAAAGTTTTACTATTCTAGAAAATGCATTACTCAAAGTGCATTACCGTAAATTACTTTGCGTCATAAATATTGTATGTGTTTAAAAGAACGAAATAAAAACTTACCATATCAAAGAACTTCTTGTCCATAAACGGCCTAATGAGCAACATTAATTTGTCTAAAACTGGTTCTGTGTTGAGTACATGTATGGCGCGCATGCGAACTGGCATCGCCTCCTGGACATACTGGAAGAATTTTCGGAGAGACCTGAAAACGTTGGAAAATGTGTGAATATTTGATCTTTTTGCATAACTTGTAGCTAGTTTACATACTATGACATTGTAGCAACTTTCGAGGTCATGTTAATTGGTAAACATATATTATTTATGTACTGTGTAGGTACAATTATGCATTTGCAAGTAAAGGTAAAAAAATAAATAAAAATGTTGCACTTCGAAGTCTGAAGTTACATAAATGAAGGTGTGAAGAGAATGAGTTTTCATAATCACGATTCACCAAAACTGAATTTTATATTATTATGTAAGTAACCAATCGTATGACGACACAAAGTTGGTACAATGACTTTTTTTATAGTGACTTTCTAATAAAAATAATCACTAAGGACATCATCGTTAACTAAAACATTTATTTTGAAAATAATAAAATAGTATGTAGGTATTTAAGAAACTCTCATGATAAATGATGACATTAATTAACACATTTACAATCGAAAAATGGGACATTGATGGGCATTTTTTACCTTTGTCTATCCTTTTGAAAGCTATGAAAATATAAATATGTATACTATCACCATATTTTATATTGAAAACATAATATTCTTTCATATTTTTGCAGCTGTTTATCCATTATTTTGGGATAACAAAGAACATCACAAATTAATTACAAAATAGGTACTATGGCGGTCTTATGCGCCTGATCACCACTAAGCTCATTTTTGCTTGCACTCAAGAAATAGAATCGCTCGCTAGCCCGTGGCAGCGCCTCGGCACAATTTAGGCGAAAAATTTTTTAAATGATCAGGCGGAACTGTCTTCGATCGTACCTAGTGCTTTGGTAGAAAATAATTTTAACAGTTCGCACTAATAGGTCCGCAAACCTCTATAGAAAAGAATCATGAAAATCGGTTATTAAACAACGAAGTTATCCGGCCGATTATATACGGCCGAATTGACAAACCTCCTCCTTTTTAGAAGTCGGTTAAAAATTACAGACCAAAGAATAATGGATCCACAGCTCAAATTCAAACATAAGTTGATACTTACGATAAGCTAACTCTTGTAAGATGGCCGAATTTAACTCCACGCATATCGAAAAGGAACATGTAGCCCGGCTGTGGGCCCCGTTTTGTGAGACATAAGTCTGAAAAAAGAGAAATTAAAGAATTACAAAACTTTTCATGGTAATAAAAACTACTAAAATGGTAGCTTTTACATAGACGGGATCATTGATTTTTCGCGGGCTTCTTTCGTCTCAAGGGCAAGACAATTTTTATAGCTGCCCAGTCAGGATTTTTACGATGTTTACGTATCTAATAAGTATTTCAGTAAGAGTTAATAAAGTTGTGGCTTTTCAACCGAATGTCTAGAAGGTCTGATAACTTTGCTCCTTAGAAAAAAAATGAAAAAAGAAATGAAACAGTTGACCTAGTCTTCCAATGATTTATTGCATATTTAATTAATAAGGTAGGTAATTATTTAACTTTTAAATTGTGATAATGTAAGTGGACAACGTGGTTATTACGGGTCCCCCCAGAGGCGTCTTTACCTATAGTGCAGGGTGTGCGGCGCACACGGGCGCCGGGTCTAAGGGGGCGCCGAGCGCCCTCTAGTGCGACACCTCCAAACAGTAGCGGCGTTAGGGTAGGGCGCGGTTGGGCGACGGCCCAGGGCGCCAGAGATACAGGGGCGCCAGGAGATTCCATTAAAATATTATCGAATTCGTTCGATCGGTTTTTGAAAAATCAAATGTGGGAAAACCACATGAATTGGTATCAATGTAAAATAAATGCATAGAAAATATTTGTGTAAGATATGTTATTACAACTAAAACTGGCAAAGGCGTCTTTACATAGTGCAGGGTGTGGGTAGTACCCGGGCGCAGAGTCCATGTGGGCGCCGATCAGCGCTCGCTACGGAGCGCCCAAGGAGAAAAATCGAAGACATGTGACATCTACTTAACCAACCCCCTCTGGCCTGTTATTTTATTTATTCCATGGCCCCCGGCGGCGCGTTTCAGGGGGCGGCACAGAGCGGAGTCAAGCGGCAGCGTCAGGTCATGGTTATGTCATCAGACAATTAATTAAAATTCCGGTCTGCCGCCCCGCAAATCTAGAAAATCTATACCTATTACTATATTTCTTCTAACCCGCCACCCACTAGTTCCCTTGTCAGTTTGTTAGTATTGGTTAAATCTTGCAACTGAACTTCAAACCAGTTCCCCTCATCCGATTGAGCTGAAAGGTTGCTCACAGTTCATAACTTTGGTTCTGGTGACACTACATTGATTGAAAAGATTGTTTTTTAAATTATTATTTTATTTAAATCTGTATTCACGGTAAAAAGAAAATCTAACCCATCTCATAATTGGAATGCTCAAATTTTTTAGCTCGCTTCGCTCGCTCTTGCCGCCGAGTTTTTATTATTGCCCCATTTTTCAATGCGTTAGTAGTAAAAGTAAGTTAAATATAATTTTATTGAATGATAAAAATAACCTTTCCGAGGCGGGGGCTAAAATTTTCGAGCTCGCTTCGCTCGCCCTTGCTTTTTTCATAAAGAGACCGTTTTTATCTATATGTATGAATTTCTCATTTATTCGATGTGCCAAAATTGTTGGGTCTGTCTCCACCGATCCCGGGATCTGATTTGGCGTAACACGGATCCCGGCGATTTCAATTTATTTGGGGTCGGCGCAGCATGTCTTCTTCCTCCATACTTCCCTATTTCTCGTCATCTCAGCAGTCACCTCCTTTCTAGCCATATCATCCTTCACACAGTCCATCCATCGTTTCTTTGGTCTTCCTCTACTCTTATAGCCATCTACATAATAATCATAATCATAATAATCTTCGCATCATAATAATATGTCCATACCACGACAATCGATTACCAATCAACCATAATACACTATTAGCTATAATGGCTATCGAATATGACGTAGGTACATAGAAACTACTTAGAACCAATGAAATTGAATTAAAAAAAAGATTTGACTTTGAAAAATAAACACAAAGTGTAAATTGTCTTTTTGCTACTTTTCTTGGCTAATGATGAAAATCATAGATAACAGAAACAACAGGAGATATGCCCTTTAGCCGAAAATGTATAGGAACCTGTGTCGTCAGTTCACACACGCAGAGCAGTAAAAACAATAGATATACGCATTCGCAAACACACCCGCATTTCTTAAAACATCACGTACTACACAATCAATTATAAACCTTATCCCTTCACACACAGCGTGTATTTACCATGCACCGTACAATTTACATAGTACATTTTGTTTTACGTAGACACTAGTGATTGACTAAATCAAAAAGTTATCGATTCTTCTATTTATTCTTCTACTAAAGCTTTTATGGGGTACTGAAAATAAAATAAATTAAAAACGATAAAATATACAATACTTTTTTACATTTTATCGGTTATTTAATGCCCGAATGCTGAAGTTCCTAGTTACCTATATTCCCATTAGCTACTGATTTAATAAAAGATAACTCGAGTAATCAATGAATATTACCTATTTATTCAGTCAATAGTAAGCAATAAACAGGGTACCTACATTCTATGTTCAGTATTGTTTACAATAATAAGAAAGCATAATAATACAAGCGTTGTTATTTGTATCTATATTAACTTTTGTTGTTTGTAAATTTATATTTTACTAGTTGATACCCGCGATTTTTTTCCGCGTGGATGTCGATTATCGCGACTAAAAGTAATCTTTTAATCTCCCACTTTCAAGCCCTTTTTTATTTTGGAGGCTGGGAAATCATCAAATGACTCCTCCCGCTCTGGGCAGAACGTTAGGCAGTGTAAGACTTCTACTGACTAAAAAACACCCATGTTCCTTGTTAGCCCTTTGTGTTGAATCCGCGGTATCGCTTTCAACCCCTTACAACCATTTTTTTTGCACTAAAAAGTAGGCTATGTCCTTTCTCAGGCTATATTTATTATTATTATATATTATAATTATGTGTACCAAATTTCATTTAAATCGGTTCAGTAGTTTTGGCGTGAAAGCTCGACAGTCAGACAGACAGACAGAGTTACTTTCGCATAATATATAATATTAGTAAGGAAAGGATAATAGTAAGGATTAGTCAATACATAATTATTTTAAGTAGTAGTAAAGAATATTGGTTTTTCTTATCTACATTTACGCCAACTCTCAGTAATGCCATAAAATACGCAGTTCCTTACACTATAGTAACAAATTGTGTCTACAATAATTAATTGTATCATGCATAGTCGTACTAAGCAGGATCATCGTATAAAATATCGACAACCACAAACATCACATCTCTAGCTGTCAAAAACTGACAGCGGCCGATTTTCGAAAATATTGTGTGAGTGAGAGTATCAGTAAAACACCTATCCATGGCGCTATTAGATCAGCCGATTCACTGGTCGATTTGTACTAAACAAGCAATGGTTTTTGTTCCTATTGAAAACAATTGATTTGGTTTTTCATCATGTTTCTCGTACCACGAAGTAATGTTTTAATGAATTTAATATGAAAAACATTAATGTTATAGTACTTACGTGTGAAATGAGATACAATCTTTTGTGTAATTCACAATACAGCTATTATTTTCACAAATATTCACTGAACAACGCGGCATTTTGTAAAAAATCACGAGCAGTGAACACGTCGCAAGTTGACATTCGACTCATTATTGAAAGTGGCATCAGGCCGCGTCGCGGCCACATGAGTTCGCATGTACCACGCCTCCTTGCCATATCTCCTGTTGTTTCTGTTATCTATGATGAAAATAGAGGGGGCGCTAGGATAATGTTTGCACACGGGCGCTACATGGGCTAGAGACGTCTCTGGGTCCCCCTATGCTGTTTCGAATGCCGCTGTTGAGACGCACGCTGTTGCGAATATTTTTTACACTGCCTCACTGGTTCGAAAACTCATAGACTCGAATGAAGTAGTCGCGAAAGACGCTGTTTCGAAAATCATTTTCACTGCCTCATACGCTCGAATGCTTGTGATTTCGATATCAGATTTTAATACCTCCTGCCTACTTCCCACAAACTACCAGGAGAACAGAAGTAGGACGGAGGTATAGAAAACTGGAATGTTTTTTTTTTAAATAACTTATTTAGTTAAGTCCCACAAATTACCAGGAGAACAGAAGTAGGCAGGAGGTATTAGAATATTTAAATCAAATCTATACTATGCCTCTCACCCCTTACTGATATCGAAATCACAAGCATTCGAGCGTATGAGGCAGTGAAAATGTTTTTCGAAACAGCGTCTTTCGCGACTACTTCATTCGAGTCCATGAGCTTTCGAACCTGTGAGGCACTGGAAAAAATATTCGCAACAGCGTGCGTCGCAACAGCGGCGTTCGAAACAACATAATATGGGACCCGGTTATTACACATTCCTGTCTACACGTGTAGATTAGCAACGTTTACCTACCCATCGAAGTAATGAATAAAACATTTAACTAGGCTGAGTAAATATAGCATAACAAGTATTCTTAAAATCAAGTTTCTTCCAAGTCTTGTTCTTACAAAATGTCTAGATTTTACTTTCAAATTAGGTTATTTTGAACGAGTGAGATAAAAAGATGCCTACCTACTGAACAGTTTGATTTATGTAACACCTTGTTCAGAATCAGAACAAAGTGTTACATAAATCAAACACAAACTCACGACTTCCCGCTGTGGAATCCGGATGCAAGGTTTTGTAAGGCAATTAAGTTGTTTTAGTCTTACAAAATAATACAAAAGAACTTAAAAGACCTGAAAAAACATAGCAAAACGGCTTCACTACATTCCATAAAAAAATACTTCTGTGCATTATTTATGAGAAAAAAAATGGTTGTCTGTAAATTCGGTTTACTGACGATAGTTGAACGTGACAAACGTCTTAAGAAAATACTGATTTACATAAAATTCTTTATTCAGAAAATCATTTTAAATTTAAAAAATAAAAATACAACAAAATACTTGAATAAAATTTATTGTCTAAATTTCTACTCAATTGTTAAAATTAAAATTTTGATTTTATTATTTAAATAATATAGTAAAAAAAATTCAATTAGCTACTTAATTATTTTAGCAAAATTAATTGTAATTTGTTATAAAAAAGTAATAATTTTAAATAATTCATTATAAGACTAAACAATGATTAAATTATTGTTTATAAATCTTACATTTAAAATTTAAAATTTGGAAACATTAAAATATTCGTTAATCTAGTTTTTGTATAGGAGTGTGTTGTGTTTGTTAAAGGAGAAAATGTTCCCTTTGACGGATGGCTGGTCCAACCTGTCATTTCAGACACGTTGTTGTGATATGTGGAAGATTTAATATTTATGTTTTAATTTTTTTAAATCATAGCTACGCTCGATAATTATTTCGATTAAATAGTAAAGCCATCGATTTTTTACTCATCGTGAAATAGTTCTGTTAACTTATTGTTTCAATTTTGTCAATTATAGCATAACCTACAATCGCTGCACTAGCGGACCGATGCTATTCATTTTAATGATGAAATCACGAATATTCGACAATATATCACTGAATATATATAATTAATATCGAAAGAATCATCGTTCATTCCCATTAGTTCGATTCATTAGTTCGATCGTCGAACTAGTGAGAATTTTTTTCTCATCTGTTCGACCGTCGAACTAGTGAGAACTTTTTTTCTCATTTGTTCGACCGTCGAATTAATTAGATTTAATTCGTAATAGATAACACTCATACATGCAACGCATGTACTCCATGACGCGCGCTCACTTCGCTCGCATATTAAATAACACTAATATCTTCTGTCCCCGAAGTGCCGGGCCTCCGCCGGCCTTCTTCGTCGGCCTACGGCCCGGTGCCCATGCCGCCCATAAAGGATACTGTCGCGAAACGGTGATTCATCCACTTAGCGGACGACTAGCAACAGCCTATAATTTTGCGTTTTTTATTTTATTACGAAATTAGTAAAACATTTAAATGTAGTAGAACTATTTTTAAATCTAATTAATTCGACGGTCGAACAAATGAGAAAAAAAAATGGTTGTCTGTAAATTCGGTTTACTGACGATAGTTGAACGTGACAAACGTCTTAAGAAAATACTGATTTACATAAAATTCTTTATTCAGAAAATCATTTTAAATTTAAAAAATAAAAATACAACAAAATACTTGAATAAAATTTATTGTCTAAATTTCTACTCAATTGTTAAAATTAAAATTTTGATTTTATTATTTAAATAATATAGTAAAAAAAATTCAATTAGCTACTTAATTATTTTAGCAAAATTAATTGTAATTTGTTATAAAAAAGTAATAATTTTAAATAATTCATTATAAGACTAAACAATGATTAAATTATTGTTTATAAATCTTACATTTAAAATTTAAAATTTGGAAACATTAAAATATTCGTAAATCTAGTTTTTGTATAGGAGTGTGTTGTGTTTGTTAAAGGAGAAAATGTTCCCTTTGACGGATGGCTGGTCCAACCTGTCATTTCAGACACGTTGTTGTGATATGTGGAAGATTTAATATTTATGTTTTAATTTTTTTAAATCATAGCTACGCTCGATAATTATTTCGATTAAATAGTAAAGCCATCGATTTTTTACTCATCGTGAAATAGTTCTGTTAACTTATTGTTTCAATTTTGTCAATTATAGCATAACCTACAATCGCTGCACTAGCGGACCGATGCTATTCATTTTAATGATGAAATCACGAATATTCGACAATATATCACTGAATATATATAATTAATATCGAAAGAATCATCGTTCATTCCCATTAGTTCGATTCATTAGTTCGATCGTCGAACTAGTGAGAATTTTTTTCTCATCTGTTCGACCGTCGAACTAGTGAGAACTTTTTTTCTCATTTGTTCGACCGTCGAATTAATTAGATTTAATTCGTAATAGATAACACTCATACATGCAACGCATGTACTCCATGACGCGCGCTCACTTCGCTCGCATATTAAATAACACTAATATCTTCTGTCCCCGAAGTGCCGGGCCTCCGCCGGCCTTCTTCGTCGGCCTACGGCCCGGTGCCCATGCCGGGCAAAGGATACTGTCGCGAAACGGTGATTCATCCACTTAGCGGACGACTAGCAACAGCCTATAATTTTGCGTTTTTTATTTTATTACGAAATTAGTAAAACATTTAAATGTAGTAGAACTATTTTTAAATCTAATTAATTCGACGGTCGAACAAATGAGAAAAAAAAATGGTTGTCTGTAAATTCGGTTTACTGACGATAGTTGAACGTGACAAACGTCTTAAGAAAATACTGATTTACATAAAATTCTTTATTCAGAAAATCATTTTAAATTTAAAAAATAAAAATACAACAAAATACTTGAATAAAATTTATTGTCTAAATTTCTACTCAATTGTTAAAATTAAAATTTTGATTTTATTATTTAAATAATATAGTAAAAAAAATTCAATTAGCTACTTAATTATTTTAGCAAAATTAATTGTAATTTGTTATAAAAAAGTAATAATTTTAAATAATTCATTATAAGACTAAACAATGATTAAATTATTGTTTATAAATCTTACATTTAAAATTTAAAATTTGGAAACATTAAAATATTCGTAAATCTAGTTTTTGTATAGGAGTGTGTTGTGTTTGTTAAAGGAGAAAATGTTCCCTTTGACGGATGGCTGGTCCAACCTGTCATTTCAGACACGTTGTTGTGATATGTGGAAGATTTAATATTTATGTTTTAATTTTTTTAAATCATAGCTACGCTCGATAATTATTTCGATTAAATAGTAAAGCCATCGATTTTTTACTCATCGTGAAATAGTTCTGTTAACTTATTGTTTCAATTTTGTCAATTATAGCATAACCTACAATCGCTGCACTAGCGGACCGATGCTATTCATTTTAATGATGAAATCACGAATATTCGACAATATATCACTGAATATATATAATTAATATCGAAAGAATCATCGTTCATTCCCATTAGTTCGATTCATTAGTTCGATCGTCGAACTAGTGAGAATTTTTTTCTCATCTGTTCGACCGTCGAACTAGTGAGAACTTTTTTTCTCATTTGTTCGACCGTCGAATTAATTAGATTTAATTCGTAATAGATAACACTCATACATGCAACGCATGTACTCCATGACGCGCGCTCACTTCGCTCGCATATTAAATAACACTAATATCTTCTGTCCCCGAAGTGCCGGGCCTCCGCCGGCCTTCTTCGTCGGCCTACGGCCCGGTGCCCATGCCGCCCATAAAGGATACTGTCGCGAAACGGTGATTCATCCACTTAGCGGACGACTAGCAACAGCCTATAATTTTGCGTTTTTTATTTTATTACGAAATTAGTAAAACATTTAAATGTAGTAGAACTATTTTTAAATCTAATTAATTCGACGGTCGAACAAATGAGAAAAAAAGTTCTTACTAGTTCGACGATCGAACTAATGAATCGAACTAATGGGAATGAGCCAGAATCATTACCTTTATCGCTGTAATTATCGTTGCTATAAACAATTGACACCACAATCACATTTCACTGCACTTGATACTCGATCAAAACATGTAAATGTACTAAGTATAGGTAGCAGCTGTCCACGCAGATGCATCGCTCACTCAAGTAGGAGAGAGACGGATGTCGAACGCTGCCGAACGCAAAGGCCGATTGTGCTTCTTTGTCGCTCGTTCCGCGCTCTCGCTTGCACTTCGAGCCTTACATGGAACGCCTCAGAGCGAGGTAACGCCTCAGAGGTAACGCAGAGGTAACGCCTCAGAGGTAACGCAGAGGTAACGCCTCAGAGGTAACGCCTCAGAGGTAACGCCTCAAAGGTAACGCCTCAGAGGTAACGCCTCATGAGTCATGTTTTTTCGTGCGTGCAGCCGGCTCTATCGAATTATAAGACGTTGTCACGTCAAAAAGTTCTTACTAGTTCGACGATCGAACTAATGAATCGAACTAATGGGAATGAGCCAGAATCATTACCTTTATCGCTGTAATTATCGTTGCTATAAACAATTGACACCACATTCACATTTCACTGCACTTGATACTCGATCAAAACATGTAAATGTACTAAGTATAGGTAGCAGCTGTCCACGCAGATGCATCGCTCACTCAAGTAGGAGAGAGACGGATGTCGAACGCTGCCGAACGCAAAGGCCGATTGTGCTTCTTTGTCGCTCGTTCCGCGCTCTCGCTTGCACTTCGAGCCTTACATGGAACGCCTCAGAGCGAGGTAACGCCTCAGAGGTAACGCAGAGGTAACGCCTCAGAGGTAACGCAGAGGTAACGCCTCAGAGGTAACGCAGAGGTAACGCCTCAGAGGTAACGCTTCAGAGGTAACGCCTCAGAGGTAACGCCACAAAGGTAACGCCTCAGAGGTAACGCCTCATGAGTCATGTTTTTTCGTGCGTGCAGCCGGCTCTATCGAATTATAAGACGTTGTCACGTCAAAAAGTTCTTACTAGTTCGACGATCGAACTAATGAATCGAACTAATGGGAATGAGCCAGAATCATTACCTTTATCGCTGTAATTATCGTTGCTATAAACAATTGACACCACAATCACATTTCACTGCACTTGATACTCGATCAAAACATGTAAATGTACTAAGTATAGGTAGCAGCTGTCCACGCAGATGCATCGCTCACTCAAGTAGGAGAGAGACGGATGTCGAACGCTGCCGAACGCAAAGGCCGATTGTGCTTCTTTGTCGCTCGTTCCGCGCTCTCGCTTGCACTTCGAGCCTTACATGGAACGCCTCAGAGCGAGGTAACTCCTCAGAGGTAACGCAGAGGTAACGCCTCAGAGGTAACGCAGAGGTAACGCCTCAGAGGTAACGCCTCAAAGGTAACGCCTCAGAGGTAACGCCTCATGAGTCATGTTTTTTCGTGCGTGCAGCCGGCTCTATCGAATTATAAGACGTTGTCACGTCAAAAAAGTTCTTACTAGTTCGACGATCGAACTAATGAATCGAACTAATGGGAATGAGCCAGAATCATTACCTTTATCGCTGTAATTATCGTTGCTATAAACAATTGACACCACAATCACATTTCACTGCACTTGATACTCGATCAAAACATGTAAATGTACTAAGTATAGGTAGCAGCTGTCCACGCAGATGCATCGCTCACTCAAGTAGGAGAGAGACGGATGTCGAACGCTGCCGAACGCAAAGGCCGATTGTGCTTCTTTGTCGCTCGTTCCGCGCTCTCGCTTGCACTTCGAGCCTTACATGGAACGCCTCAGAGCGAGGTAACGCCTCAGAGGTAACGCAGAGGTAACGCCTCAGAGGTAACGCAGAGGTAACGCCTCAGAGGTAACGCCTCAGAGGTAACGCCTCAAAGGTAACGCCTCAGAGGTAACGCCTCATGAGTCATGTTTTTTCGTGCGTGCAGCCGGCTCTATCGAATTATAAGACGTTGTCACGTCAAAAAGTTCTTACTAGTTCGACGATCGAACTAATGAATCGAACTAATGGGAATGAGCCAGAATCATTACCTTTATCGCTGTAATTATCGTTGCTATAAACAATTGACACCACATTCACATTTCACTGCACTTGATACTCGATCAAAACATGTAAATGTACTAAGTATAGGTAGCAGCTGTCCACGCAGATGCATCGCTCACTCAAGTAGGAGAGAGACGGATGTCGAACGCTGCCGAACGCAAAGGCCGATTGTGCTTCTTTGTCGCTCGTTCCGCGCTCTCGCTTGCACTTCGAGCCTTACATGGAACGCCTCAGAGCGAGGTAACGCCTCAGAGGTAACGCAGAGGTAACGCCTCAGAGGTAACGCAGAGGTAACGCCTCAGAGGTAACGCAGAGGTAACGCCTCAGAGGTAACGCTTCAGAGGTAACGCCTCAGAGGTAACGCCACAAAGGTAACGCCTCAGAGGTAACGCCTCATGAGTCATGTTTTTTCGTGCGTGCAGCCGGCTCTATCGAATTATACACTGCAAACATTACTACACACAAAATATGTGTCTAATATGCTGTAAATATTATAAGTAAACCACTTAGTTGCTAATTAATGTAGATAGACGTTGTTCCCACTAGAACTCATGTTAATAGCAATCCTTAGTTAAAATAGTTATTCTAGTACCTAATAATATTAATGTTGAAATAAATTGTCCTTAGAGTATTAACTGTAATTTTGAGAATATCATATCAAATAGCTTTTCTTTGTTCTTGGATTTAAAATTTTTCCTTTTTCTTTTCTCTCACATACTTACCAACCTACCTCCATATTTTGATAATCCTTTCTAAAAACTTTTCTACTGTTTTTAAATATTTTTTTTACCTCTTTTTAAATTCAAAACCCCTCAAACTTCCTCAAGTTCTCAATTGACATAATTATTCTCTTCACATACTCAGCTGTTTCCTGTCACATTTCAGGTCTTGTTTGTGGATATCAGTCAATATGATGACACGCGGAGCTACCATTCGTGACATGACTGACAAACTGAAAGCAGCACTGAGGGAACTGGATGCTTCGAGAAATGAGTGCACCAAACTGCTGAGGGAACGAGAAGAAAGTGAAGTTGAAATTGAGTTAATGGTGAACAAAAATACTCAACTGAAGAATGAGCTTGCGGAACTTCACACACACCATATAGACATACTTGACCAGCATAAACACCTCCGTCAACTTGTTGAAAACTTCCAGCAATGTAGCGACACCTACGATCAGGCTTTGAGTCGCATATCTGAACTGGAGCAAGAACTAAGTAGGGCCCAACACTCAATAGTTCACTTAGAATCTCTTAGAGCCCGAGAAGAGTCTGCGAACACCTGCAGTCTTTATGATGAGTTGGTTGGTAGCCGGTCAGGACCTGTATGTGTTGAGCCAATAGTAACTATAGACTTAACCAATGAAACTATATCTAAAACTTATTTATTTACTAGTCATAATAAGATTAAAAAATATATTAAAATCAATAAACGAATTCAAACCATTAAAAAATCTTTGAAACGCCTAAAAGTTAACAAACAAAACACAAAACTAAGGCGAAAAAATTTAAATTTAATTCAAGAACTGAAAAAGTGTGACAGTGAATTACAATTATGTCGGACATTGTATGATACCGACACTCAGAACCTTCAGGATGAGCTGTTTGTAAGGGAATATGCAATTAAGGATATTTTTAGTAAATATGAGGCTTCTCAACAAGACCTGAGTAAGCGCATGCAGGAGGCCAATGAGCTGGTGGACCTGGTCACATACAATGCAGAGAGATATGAGTCCCTGACAAATAACCTCTCTTGTAGCTGTGCCTGCATGGGTACACCCCAGTCTCAGCACCATTCACCCACACCCTCAGCGGCTCAGCCAGCTGGTAATGATAATAATAATTTTACAAATACTAGTTACTTATTTTCTGATGGTTTAGGTAGAGGGCTAGGAAAATTAATTAGTAATAACCTGAGTTATTGTACACAAAATTATTGTATGCCTGGGTCAACCTTTAAACAGATTATGACATCAGCGGCAAAAACTGTTTGTGGTCCTGATACTACCATTACTATATGTGTTGGTAACAGTTCTAAAATTAAAAAGGAAGACCTCACTGACTGGGTATCAGAGTTGTTAAAGTTAGATTGTAGGAAAATTATATTGTGTGCTTTTCCATATTTTGAAAGACTTTGTGATAGGAAAAACAATTATATACACATGTTAAACAATCATTTGCATTTCTTAGTAGGTCACTATTGTGATAAGCTTGTATATCTTGATATCAACACTTTTGTTGATAAGCTTAAGTCGACTCCAGGTAATGTGTATCTACCTGTTAGGTTTAGACACAAAATAGCTAGGCTATTAGCTTTTAATATTCACACAGACATAAGTAGTATGTCGAAGTTTGCTTATATTGTTGACACTGCGACTATTAGTCATGGTACTAATGTACAGGAGGTGACCTTAGATAAATATAGCACTAGTGCTATAAATGTTTACAATCATTGTACGGAGGAGGTTCCATATGTCACCGGGGAATACTCTCAATTAGAAGTTTTAAGTGATAGTATCTTGTTGTCTGGTGATGGCACAGGAGACTCTGGGCTCACTCCAGATATTAATATTAGTTTAAACTAGGAAGTACGACAACAGAAGGTACCATTAACAGTATTGTTAAACATATCAACAGAAAGGTATCTTCTTGCTCTAAATTAGTTAGTAAAAAAGGGCCTCAGCAGAACACTTTGAATTTATTCCACCAAAATATCCAAGGCATTTCTTCCAAATTATTAGAAATAGAATTGTTTTTAGAGAAAAGTATGTTTGACATTATTTGTTTTACTGAACATTGGCTTAAGGATTACCAAATGCTTATTAATTATGAAAACTATACGGTGGGTAGCTGTTTTAACCGTAAATCGATGCTGCGAGGAGGTTCATTAATCTTAATTAAAAATTCAATTAAATTCAAAACTCGTGACGATATTGTTAAACTATCGATTGAACATAATATTGAGCTATCTTGTGTTGAGCTGGATAAGCATGTAATAGTGTGCGTTTACAGGCCCCCAAATTATCAAAACTACTCTACATTTGAGTCAGTAATGGAAGATGTTTTAGCAAAACTTGTAACTGGTAATAAATCAGTGGTTATATGTGGCGACTTTAATGTTAATATTTTAGATAAAAATTCAAATAGCAGTAGATTTTTGCATCTTTTTAAATCATTTAATTTATTAAACGTGTTTTCGGATCCAACCCGAATTACTACAAATACTGCTACATGTCTGGATAATGTTTTTTGTTGCTGCGACTACTTGGATAAATTCATTGTAAATTACCTTCCTTCGGATCACAGCGGACAAGTCGTTGTGTTTGAATCCTACACACCAGTACAAAAAATCCAAATAAAATCTAGGCAGATAACACCCAGCAATTTAAATAAATTTAATGATAATTTAATTAGTAATTTAGGCATTCCAAGCCAGATTATCGACAATGTAAATCTATTTTATGAAGAATTCTTTTCGGTGATTCACACGGAGTTCAATAATACAATAAAAACGAAAACTAAATCTATTTGTCCTAAGTTTATGTTCAGTGACTGGGCAACTAAGGGCATTAGGAAAAGTAGGGAGCGATTGTTTGAGTTGTACGGTCTTAAGCCCTACATTAACTCAGAAACTTTCAATAAATATGTTGCAAGTTACTCTAAAATCTTTAAAAACGCTTGCAAAGTAGCTAAAGCCTTATTCATTAGTAACAAGATTAAATCCGCCGATAACAAAATAAAGACGGTTTGGAAAATTATCAATAGTGAAACGAATAGAAATAAAAAATATAATAATGATATCACTCTAGAGACTTCACGTGGCCTTTTAAGTTCTAAAAACGAAGTTGCTCAAGAATTTGTAGATTTCTTCACTGGTATCCCACTTAAAACTACTGAAACCTTAAATTCGTCACCCTTGCTTTCTATTGAGTTATTAAGAGCGAACGTTTCAGCCTGTCCGGTTGAATTTCAATTTAAACATATAAACCCCATAGCAGTCATTAAAGCTTTTAAGGAAATTAAAGTCAAATTAACCGAGGATCTATGGGGACTGTCGATTAAAGTTTGTCAAGCTATTATTGAGACTGTAGCTCCGTACTTAGCCTTAATATTTAATTTGTGTGTGGACCAGGGAGTCTTCCCGGACCTTATGAAATACAGCAAGGTAATACCACTTTTCAAATCCGGTGACAGTAAAGACACCAATAATTATAGACCCGTATCCGTTTTGCCAGTTTTCAGCAAGGTGTTTGAAAAGGTAATGCTTAATCAAATGCTCATCCACTTTAACACCAACAAAATCTTACATGAGAAACAGTATGGTTTCACCAAAGGACGTTGTACGACTGACGCCGGTGTCACCTTATTAAAACATATATTTACTGCGTGGGAAGAGTCACAAGATGCCATAGGGATCTTCTGTGACCTCTCTAAAGCATTTGATTGCGTCAACCACGAAACCCTTCTCATAAAGCTCAAACATTACGGTTTAGGGAATCTTGCGCTCAGTTTAATGAAATCGTATTTAAGCGATAGACATCAGCAAGTACAAATAAATGGTGTCAATTCAATTGGCTTAAAAGTAAGCATGGGTGTGCCACAAGGTTCGATATTAGGTCCCTTTCTCTTTTTAGTCTATATTAATGATCTACCCCATTTATTTGATAACCAACCTGAAATGGTATTGTTTGCCGACGATACTTCTTTAATATTTAAGGTAAACAGACGTGCCACGAATCTTGATGACGTAAATAACGCCTTACTGCAGGTTCATAATTGGTTCACCGTTAATAATTTAGTATTAAATGGGAAAAAAACGAAGTGCATAAGGTTTGCTCTACCAAATGTCAAAAGTACTGATTGTGACATAGTATTGAATCAAGAGAAACTAGAATTTGTCAATGAAACTGTTTTCTTGGGGATAACGATTGACTCAAGGCTGCAGTGGGGTCCGCATTTAACATCTCTTGCAGGACGGCTGAGTTCAGCAGCATATGCTGTTAGGAAAATCCGTCAATTTACAGACGTAGATACCGCGAGACTAGTCTATTTTAGCTATTTTCATAGTGTTATGTCATACGGTATTTTACTATGGGGACGGGCTGCAGACATCGAGTCTATATTTATTCTGCAGAAAAGAGCCATTAGAGCCATATATGGTCTACGAAGGCGCGATTCTCTGAGAGAGCTGTTTAAGGAAATTAACATCATGACAGTACCTTGTCAATACATCTATGAAAACATCATGTACGTCAGGAAAAATCTGCATTTATTTAGCAAAAGAGGTGATAGACACCACTATAATACGAGAAATAGGGACCAACTAGTTCAGCCAGGTTTCAGGCTAGCTAAAGTAGACTCAAATTCAAATTCAAATTCAAATTCATTTATTGTTTGTCACAGGTGAAATATTAGGTCTTATGATTACGATGTATTGGATCGCTGCAACATACCTATATGGTGTACAATTTTTGATGGTGGTTCTACATTTAAAACATTCACTACATTTTACTAAAATTCAAAATAATTATTCGCTCCAAGTCAACATCCATCATTCATCATGCATTATTATACCTAGTTGCAAATTCACGTAGTCAGTTAAACAAATTAAATTATCCATTGATTTCATGATAATTACCTACATGATACATTGATTTCATGATAATTACATAGATGATACATTGATGTCATTCATATATTATTCATTAATATCATTCAAATTAAATTATTCATTTATGTCATACAAATTAAATTATTCTTAAATGTCATACAAATTAAATTACTCCTTCAGTCATTGTCTAAAGGTCAATCAAAATTATCAATATTTTTGTCATTAAAAAAGTCATTAATTGAGTAGTAGGCCTTACATATCAAAAATTCCTTAAGACTTTTTTTAAAACTATTTAAGGTTACACTGCATTTTACATGTTTTGGAAGTTTGTTATAAATTTTCACACCTATCCCAAATATACTCTTTTTAAACTTAACTGTTCTACACCTAATTCCACTTAATTCATTTTTATACCGTGCACTTCTCAATGTCTCATAATTATTTATATCACGTTTTATCATTATTGCTGCTTCATAAATGTATAGTGATGGAAGAGTTAAAATGTGTAATCTTGGAAACTCTTTTCTACATGAATCGGTTTGTTTAAGCCCACATATACTCCTAATACACTTTTTCTGGGCCTTAAAAGCATATTCTCTGTTGGTTGAATTGCCCCAAAAAAGAATACCATATTTGATTGTAGATCCTACGTATGCATGGTAAGCGCTTAGTAATGCTCTCTCGTTAACAATTTTTCTTAGCTTGTACAGGGCATATGAAAATTGGTTTAATTTCTTACAAACATGATCAACCTGCAGTTTCCAATTTAGCCCAGAGTCAATATAAATACCAAGAAACTTAGTGTTGTTCACTTCTTTTAATAGTTCACCTTTGTAATGTATTTGTAGATTTTTTCCCGAGTTAGTATTTTTATTTGTGAAAGTCATATAATTCGTTTTGTCAATATTTATTTTTAGATTATTTGCATTCAACCATTTTATGATGTCTTCAAGTGATTTGTTAATGTCGTTTTCATAATTGTCTTTATCTTTGTTCATAAAAATAGCTGTACTATCGTCTGCAAATAGTATCATTTCCTGTTTTATAACTTTCGGTAGATCGTTTATGTAGATGATAAACAAGAGAGGTCCAAGAATACTTCCCTGTGGCACTCCATACATAATAGTTCTTGGGTCTGACGTATATGTTTGTTCTAACTTTTTGTCATTTATTATTTTTGTTATCTGTGTTACTTGAGATCTGTCCGATAAATACGATTTAATAAGATTTAGTGCATTTCCTCTTACCCCATATTTTTCTAGTTTGTCCAAAAGTATTTGATGATCCACATGATCAAAGGCCTTAGACATATCCATAAAAATGGCAGTTAAATGTTGCTTGTTATCTAGTCCTGTCATTACATTCTTTAAAAAATTTAATAGAGCGCTGCTAGTAGATCTGTCTTTACGAAACCCGAATTGTTCATCTGCAAACATGTTGTTAGCTTCAAAGTAGTTATATAAGTTATTATAGAGTACTCTTTCAAATATTTTTGCAAAGACTGGAATTAGTGCGATTGGTCTGTAAAATTTCATTTGTTCTTTGTCGTCTTTTTTAAATATGGGATTTATGACCGTTAATTTCAGTTTCGAAGGAAACACTCCGTGTTCCAGGCACAGATTAATAATGTGACTAAGTACTGGAGAAATGAGATGCGATACACTTTTAACTATTTTTGTGTTAATATTATCGTACCCCGTACTATTAGTATTTTTAAGCATTTTTATTATTTGGTCTACGTCAAGCGGGGTTGTCGGTTTCATAAAAATAGAATTAGAGTTATTATATGTCAGTTTTTTTAGAGGTATACCATTATCTTTAGGTGTCATTTTAATATCGTCAATAAAAAAGTTGTTAAATGTCTGAGCTATTTCAATCGGTTCTGTAATTATTCTATCATTTAGTTTTATTTGGTTTATTTCCTCCTTAGGTGTTACTGTCTTGTTATTGTTTATGATTTTCCACATAGCTTTACCTTTGTTTGTCGCTGAATTAATGTAGTAATTGTTTTGTGCTCTTTGCGTTTTTTTTATTATTGTTCGTAGTCTTTTTGTATATTCTTTAAAGTGTATTTTGTCTTTCGAATTTGAGGTTAACCTATACTTCCATAGCAATTGGCGTTTTCTTTTTGAGCATAGCTTAATTCCCTTGCTTAGCCATTTTGGCTTTTTAGAAATTGGTATTTTTACACGTATTGTCGGAAAACACAAATCATAGAATAGTTTAAATAGTTCGTAAAAATAATTGTAAGCTGTTTCTGGGTCATTACTTGAGTAACATTCTGTAAAACTAAGACTCTTAATGCATTTGACAAACGTTTCAGTGTTTTCTTCAGAATAATCTCGTTTATATTTATACCAGTAGTCAATGCTATAACTTTTCTTTACAGGGCATCTTAGCAATTGTGCTGTATGATCTGATAACGAAAGTTCAAGAACGGTAGATTTGGCTCCTCTAATGTTATGTGCTATGTTATCAATGCAGGTCTTGCTACTTAACCTAGTCGGTTGATGAATGGTTAATTTTAAATTAAAGCTTGCTAATAATTGTTCGAATTGTTGGGATACTTTGTTACTTTTTGCCCTGTCTATATTAAAATCACCGCACACTATAACTTTTTTATTAGAATAACCTATTTTCGTTAGTAATTCTGCTAGTCTAGTAAAGAATAAGTCAATTTGGTCTAGTCTACTTTTAGGTGGTCGATAAACGCATAATATTATAATTTTATGGTCAATGAGTTCGATGCCACTACATTCAAAAATATTATTGACGCTAAGGCTTTTGGCTTCTGTCACAATTTTAAATTTATGATTAGGTTTTAATAAAATACACGATCCCCCATGTCTATTGCTACGTGAAAAATTATCCCCTAAAATGAAATTGGGCAGTTTGAGTAGTTTAGTGTCTTCAATAGTCATGTTATGTTCCGTTATGCATATAATGTCAATTGGATTTTTATCATTTTTATCTCCCAACGAGTGTAAGTGTGCAGTAAGTTCATCTAATTTCGTTATAAGGCCGTTAATGTTTTGATGAAGAATGTTTAAGTTTTTAAACACGAAAAAAACTATTACTGGTTGAAGAGTGTTCTTTTCCTAGGTCATTAATTTCTGTCTGAATGCACTTGTCAGCAAAAGTAGACATCTTTCATGGGGTACTGTTTAAAATGTTACAATAAAATACCCCCTCACATTCTTCAACTAAATGAGACAAAATTTAAATCTTGTATTAAACGCACACTATGTAGGCAAGCTTACTATAAGTTGGGGGATTACATTGATGATAAAAATGCTTGGCTCCATGCTGGTCCTGCTCCACAACCATAGGGGCAATTAAATCGATTATCATGTGAAGTTATTGTAGAGGCTGCAGAAGATTGTAAAAATATCTTTGCATTGTATAGATTCAATGTCTTAATATTGTATAATTGCATGGCACATGTGTGAGAACTATGTACTATAAAGCCCCTTTTTACATTTTACATTTAGTTATATTTTAGTGACGTTGCCCTGGTGGCTGAGAGAATGTCATGCTCACTCAAATGTCTCGCTGATGGTGGCGGGTGTGTCGGATCATTTAGTTCCCTTCAAAATGGTTGAGTTAGATGGTGCTGATCCATGCGTCATGTTCGTGAACGGGCGCTGTCAGTGGAGACTGGTCATTCCTTAGTTGCCATGGTGTAAATATATTTTTCTTTTTGATTTGTTTATTATATCTTTTTACTCTGGACGCTCTTAACTTGCACGTCTTGCTACATAGTTCTCACATAATATACCATCTCAACATGAATGATAAAATGTACCAAGATTTTGTAACAAATTCTAATTTAAAAGAGTGTCCATGGAGTTTCTTGCCCGTTCTTCTTCATGAGATCTACGTTAGGGAACTGGCAACTACAGTACTTTCACAAGTTATTATGCCTTGTGATTGTGACTGTAGCGTAGGAGTGCAATGCGTCGTTTCGGGAGTTGCTGCGTCGGGCTGCGCGGCGCCGGATGTTACCGGCGGCGAGTGGTGTGGGAGCGGGGGCGCGCGGTGGCGTGGGCCGTGGCGGCGGGTGTGCGGGGCTCCGGGTCGCGGGGCGGCGGTTGCACGTTGCGGCGTGCATTCGTTGTTCCGTGATTCGGGGTCTCGAGCATTCGTTGTTGCGGTTTGCGTCGCTGCGTGCTTTCGTGCTCGCAGTGTTCGTTGTTGCGGGCATTCGGTGGCGTGTGGTTCGGCGTGGTGGCTTTCGGAATGACGTATTGCACTCGTAGTTTCGTTTTTTTTTTGTGAAATGTTCTTCTGACATTCAAAAGTGCCTGTAATGGCTTAATTGAAATAAAGAATTTGAGTTTGAGTTTGAGTTTTGAGTTTATAAGACGTTGTCACGTCAAAAAGTTCTTACTAGTTCGACGATCGAACTAATGAATCGAACTAATGGGAATGAGCCAGAATCATTACCTTTATCGCTGTAATTATCGTTGCTATAAACAATTGACACCACAATCACATTTCACTGCACTTGATACTCGATCAAAACATGTAAATGTACTAAGTATAGGTAGCAGCTGTCCACGCAGATGCATCGCTCACTCAAGTAGGAGAGAGACGGATGTCGAACGCTGCCGAACGCAAAGGCCGATTGTGCTTCTTTGTCGCTCGTTCCGCGCTCTCGCTTGCACTTCGAGCCTTACATGGAACGCCTCAGAGCGAGGTAACGCCTCAGAGGTAACGCAGAGGTAACGCCTCAGAGGTAACGCAGAGGTAACGCCTCAGAGGTAACGCCTCAGAGGTAACGCCTCAAAGGTAACGCCTCAGAGGTAACGCCTCATGAGTCATGTTTTTTCGTGCGTGCAGCCGGCTCTATCGAATTATAAGACGTTGTCACGTCAAAAAGTTCTTACTAGTTCGACGATCGAACTAATGAATCGAACTAATGGGAATGAGCCAGAATCATTACCTTTATCGCTGTAATTATCGTTGCTATAAACAATTGACACCACATTCACATTTCACTGCACTTGATACTCGATCAAAACATGTAAATGTACTAAGTATAGGTAGCAGCTGTCCACGCAGATGCATCGCTCACTCAAGTAGGAGAGAGACGGATGTCGAACGCTGCCGAACGCAAAGGCCGATTGTGCTTCTTTGTCGCTCGTTCCGCGCTCTCGCTTGCACTTCGAGCCTTACATGGAACGCCTCAGAGCGAGGTAACGCCTCAGAGGTAACGCAGAGGTAACGCCTCAGAGGTAACGCAGAGGTAACGCCTCAGAGGTAACGCAGAGGTAACGCCTCAGAGGTAACGCTTCAGAGGTAACGCCTCAGAGGTAACGCCACAAAGGTAACGCCTCAGAGGTAACGCCTCATGAGTCATGTTTTTTCGTGCGTGCAGCCGGCTCTATCGAATTATAAGACGTTGTCACGTCAAAAAGACATTCAAAAAAAGAAAAGATATCAAATATTCAAACAGATATGTGTCATCTGGCATTCACAGACTCCATGGAGGAAAATAACAGACTCTGAGCTAGGTACAGTCGGACCAAAAATAGGTCTACCTTTCGAAGATTGAAATATGTGTTCACGATCACGCCGACACAAAGGAATATTCCCAGTGGGAAAGAATTTCTATCGAATACAAACGAACTACACGCCTTGAAGCGAAACGGAAAACGTGAAAAATAACGAATACCCTATTTTTGATCGTAAATCCTACTAATATTATAAAGGCGAAAGTAACTTTGTTTGTTACCTTTTCTCACATACCGAAGTCGCTGGCAACAGCTAGTTATACATTACTGTAGAGAAGTTGACACGTGTACGTCTACGTGTCGTATAAAAGGTAAACTAAAGCAATATTCCCATGTGCTAGAAATTGTTATCAAAAACTGATAGGCCATCTTTCTTGGCCGACCGTACGTTTTGATTTCTGTTCTGACGTCATGTTTTGATTTCATATAGCAAAGGAACTAAGTAACCGGATGCATCTCAGTACCAGTATTTCACATAGAACGACTGCCTATCTGATAGACAAAACCTAGTACTTACTGGGACACTGGATCCTTTGGCAATACCTGTTGTCATTTATCAGATCTTAGCTTATCTTTATAATAGCGACTGTCAAAGATCCCCCGACAGTCGGGGCCAACTGCTTAACGCGGATTCCTAGACACGGAGGTCTCCCGTTTTTTAATGGATGGTCACTCATCTATGAACAGACCTCGGCAAGCAGACTCGAACCTTGAAAAGCGACCCGTGGGTCTGTAATTATTTAATCACGAGGTTTAATAAGTGGAAATAATTATGTATGGGTTAATATTGTTTGATTGCAATTTTATTGCACAGGTTTTATTTGAATAGGTCAATATGTTATTGTCAGAGTTGCTAATTAGGCGCTTAGCGGCTGTGCCAAGTGGTTTATGTAAATTCTAAGCAGCGCTGTTGTTCTAGAACAGGGATGGCGAACCAATGGCACGCGTGCCTGATGGCACGTTACACAATATTTTAGGCACCCCATCGCCACCGAATTGTAACCATATTTTCATCTATGCGTATGAGTAATTTATTTTCAGAGATGAATTACATAAGATTCGATTAGAAACCGTTTGGTCAGTCCAGTTCAACATGCAATCTACTAAAAGTAACTTCTTACAACCCTTAACATATAAGTTTTTATAGTTGAAAAGATTTCATTTAATTATTTGCCAATAAAGACTATGCATTATTATTGGAGACGCACGGGACCGGTCAATGTGGCGACACTTGGGGGAGGCCTATGTCCAGCAGTGGGCGTCTTTTGGCTGAAATGCTGATGGATCATGATAAATAATATTGGACGGCACGTGCAAGGTCTCAATAAACAATGCTTTAGAAAAAATGGCACGTTGATCCATAAAGGTTCGCCATCCCTGTTCTAGAACAACAGCGCAGGCACATATGGTAGGTACAACGGTCGGGTCGGAAGGGCCAGGTCGGGCAAAGTGCTATTGGGTTTTTTCATCTTGAAATTCTCAGTAGCAGCCCACGGAGTCTGAATTTCTGCCCGGTTGGCGGCAATAGACTATTACAGAGACTAAAACTTATCTGATGCGTGATGTTATGTTATTTAAGTATATTTTTTTATGTTAGTTATGTGTGTAGTGTTGCTTTTTTGGGTTGCGCTCGTGGCAGTCACTATGATAAAAAAGACCAGAGTTTTTGAAGGTAACTACATGACGTTTCGATATTTTTTTGCCCATCAAACACGCCTCGTCAAGTCTCTTATATTCGTCAGTTTCCAAATTATTTCCTTTATCAAGTCAGGACACAATACCTATATTGAATCTTGAGCACTGAAAATTAATGTAGGTAAAGAAAATTATATTGATTAACATGATAAGTAAATAAGTTTATAACGGAGGGAGATCCCGCAACTGTCAGACCTTCGTCATTTTATAAAAGCTGAAACTTTATCTATTGAAATATCTTTAAGTATACCGTACTACTTACTATTTGGATACTATGAAAACGCGGGCGTGGTGGGTTTGACAGATATCAGTGAACAAAGGTGTGCAAAATAGCCGCTAAATAACGTCGTGGTTTTAGGTGTTACTGGGTTAGTTTGATGATTTTAAATAAGGTGTAAGTATGTAAAATTGTAAGTGAAGTTCCTATTTTGCTTTAGGTACCTACCATTTATCTGATTGCAATAAAGTGATAGAGGTATTGACGTTCAGTCCTATTTTTATTTGAAACGGATTATACGCGGGCGAGGCCGCGGGCGGAAGCAAGAGTATGATATAAACCCCTCCTATGTAGGAAGACAATTTTACATCAAAAGTCAGTATGAATTCAAGAACTGAAGAACAAATGACCCTGTCAATAATATAATAGTAGACTATAGATATCTATAAATACAAAATTGCTAACTAATACAGCAACCAGTAAACCGACTGCAATGCGTGCTGATTATGGCAATTTCCCCCGGGCGGCTATTCTCGGTAGCGGCACAGATTACATAGATACTAGGAACCACAGTGTAAATAATAGTACTATGTAACCACAGTGTAAAGTGTAAACATCCATGCAATCAATACAGTCAGTGGTGCAGTCAATTGAACTTACATTTTTGGAGGCCGTTCGAAGAATGATGGCCTTAACGGCCTTACAAGCAGGACGGAAGACTAAAGAGGATCTTGTGGCTAAATAAAAACGACCGCTCACGTCGGTATTCTGGCTAAGCCGCATTTGCCTAGGTTGAACTGTGCATGGGTGACCGATTACGCGAGTTTCTTCCGTGCCTCAGATTTGAATTTTAAAATTCCAGCAACTGGCCACCCACAAGGCCGCAACCCATACAATCTCAAGAAACTAGGAAATAATTTTGAAGAAAGTTGACAGTTACGTCAACTAAACTACGTTGCTACGAAAACAAACGCGAATAACTTCGAACTTCTTCAATTCAAACTTCGCCTTTCACAAGTTGAACAACACCTGTGGTCTGGCTAAATAGAAAAGCGGCTAACTTTTTCAGAGTTCCAAAGCCAGTAATTAAGAGCACATGTTCCCGTCTACGACATGGTGTAAACAGAGGCCCAGACCCTTGCTCAAGTCAGCCTGCGATCCTAAGCTAGATATTTGAAACCCTAAATACTTACTGTTCTCACAATGATCCAACCTGGGCCCTGCAGTCTCTACACTAATAACAGCGCTACGAATGTCTCTACGTCGTATCGATGTCAAATTTCTTTAATAGATTTTCAACCTTATTTCAACAGCATAAGATTGAAAATCTATTATAGAAAGTTTTCGATTTTTCGACTTAACGGACGTTCGTAGCGCTGTTATTAGTGTAGAGACTGCAGGCCCTGTACCTTTGCTCCTTCGCCAACAACGCTCGTACACCGCAGATGGTGCCCTCAGCGCGCTGTCACTAACTCTATAAGTTGTTACGCCCAGGCTGAAAGCCATAAGCGGCGTCCTAATTGGCAACGATCGTACGATCGAACAATGCGTTTTCGTCGCACGACGAAATTAACATTTTGACCGCCACAGTCAAGTATAACGACAAGCCAAAAAGTACCTTTAGTCGACAGACTTAAGGTACTTTTTTGCTTGTTCGGCTTGTCGTCTATACGTGACTGTGGCGCTCAAAAGGCTAAACACACTCAAAATAAGGGGGAGAACAAGTGCCTACCGATTTTGTTAAGAGTACACCTATATTTATTATTTCCTATAATTTTTCTGCCGATCCGCACTTTCCGATGCCATAACCGAATGCCAAGGGCTGTTTGGGCATTGTAGGGTTTCATATCAATTGGATAAGTCACATAATCTTATCAGCCCTCTAGACCTCAACCTACAGCGTTTCTTTTGTAAAAGTACGGGAGTTAACGGAAGATGAAATAAGCACCTGACTACCCTACCTACCTCTACCCTATGTAATGTCGCTTTTCAGTGTCTCCCGACCGTGAAATCTCTAGCTCGTTTCACGCAAGACTTCGTCTGGTAATATTGATTATTCTACCTCCCTCATGTATCATACTTCCCTGGTATGTGTGTCTTATCCGGATGACTGTTATGTGATATTTTATCTGCGCAGCTTAGCTTTTCCCAACTATATACTAATATAACCAGTACTTTATAATGGCCCAGTTATGGGGTACGAATGGTACGATACCCTTTGGCAAAACCCCAAGAATACCCGTATCACAAGATATCACCCGTAAGCCCTGTGGTCCGTGGACCATGACCCATATTTATAAAACAGAAACTACCTTTCTGGGATTAGCAGGCGTTTTTGTGTGTAAAGGTTTGTGTATTAGTGTAAATGTGGTCTTGCCCTACAAACTAGAGGCACTTTATATCGTGTCCAGTCTGTCCTGTTACTTGCACATCACAGGTGACAGGAGCTAATGGAGGCTACTGAAAGTGCCAAACTCGTCGCCAAATTTTGTGCCGACTCAATTTGAAGTGTCATCGACACGCTAAGATAGTTTAACTTTAAAAGGACATCTAAAAACTCCTTCTCAACGCTGTCAGCGGGTAAAGTACGCAAGAGATTGGCAGCGTTGCCGCGTTGTAATATGGCAACACTTAGCCTTTGGCCAAAGAAAAAGCCAGCCCTTGGGTCGGAGGAAGCGTCACTTACCACAAATATTACTCGATTATGTATTGATGAGCTACACTATCATAATTAACTATCAGGAACGCATGGACGCTACCGAAACCGCCAATAGTACCTCAATTCTGGGCCGACACAATTTAGATTTTCATCGACACGTTAAGGCTGATGTTCCAGGGTAGCCCGCGAAATTCAAATTTTCTTCAATAATCATTATTATTAACTAGCCACGAGCTCCTACCAATAATATCATTACAAATTATGAATATTCTAAACAAATATAGTATGCACATAGAGCAGAACTCGTCGACCTTGACGGTACAGACAATTCGCGAGAAGGGATCATTTCGCAAGTCTCCGCGAAGGATTATGTAGGCCGCGTCCTTTGCCAATATTGTCTACACTACTCTACCCATAACACTAGCTTATTTCAGGGTTCGTTAGATGGGCAGGTACCTACTTACTTTTAACGGGGTAAACAATGGCCGTAGTACAATCAAGGGCCCACATTGAGGTATAATGTACTTATATCTCGACTAACGACGAACTAAACTTAAGGAACTTAAGTTTCCCCACCGGAGTGTTCCCAGTGTTCCCACGTTGCCGTCGTGGTGGGGCTTGCGTGTCTCAATGACCCTTGGAGCTCTGCCGGTAGATATACTCATGCCGGAAAGGTCCAAGGCGAGTGACCAGACAAAGAGGGACACGCGGGGGGTGCGCCGCCGGGAGACGTGAACAGTGTTCGGGTCCTCGGGCGGCGCGCCTGTCGCAGGAGGAAATCCTACTCGCTGGCTCTCTGGTTCGCGTCTGCTCATCAGACGTGACTGTGAGAACAGTGAGGGACGTGTTCTCGTAGCGGCGATCGGCGGCGGCGACCTCTCGCGTCCGGCCCTGCTGCAAGCCATGGTCCGGGGCGAGGAGGAAAGGGACGCCGCCGCCTCCTTCTGCGAAGCAGTGATGCTAGCGAAGGAGGTGGCGGAACGAGAGGGAGAGAACCTCTCAACGTCCCAGCCACCGCGGAAGCCGCGGAAGGCGCTCCGGGCGTCGGGGGCCACGTGATGGCTTCCGGCCACCGTAGACGCGGGCCTGTGGACGGTGAGTAATGGGCTAGCTCGCCGTCCAGCCGTCGTCATGACGGCAACAGACCGTGTCGGTGGCGCGTTCGTGTTTCACGCGCGCCTCAAAAAGATGTCGGCAAGGAGGGGCCCGCAAGGGCCGACGCCCGTCGGGGCCGCGGATTTTTGTACTAGATAACGTGGCCTCGGCGCAAGGGCAAAGACGGAACATGGGTTCGGTTTTTAGTCAGTAGAAGTCTGACACTCCCCTTCGCTCTGCCCAAGAGCGGGGGGGGTCATTTGATGATTTTCCACACACCAAAAAAAAAAAAAAGGACCTTAAGTTTAGTTGACACAAGAGCGTGGAGATTTTTTTTTTTTTTTAAAAAAAACGTTGCCCCTCACTAGGAATTTCTCCTGTATCGTGGGTACTCACATACACAAATACCCAGATTGATTGGCAGAAGCAAAGAGAGGCCTATACCCAGCAGTGTGTGAAGTCGGCCTGTCGATCGATTAGATGAGATGAGTCATCATCGCTGTCCCCTCATCAAAAATCGCAATGATTTGTGATGAGAGGACAGCAATGAAGACTCCATGTAGGCAATACAAGTTGGATTCAGCTTGTCTGAGTTTTTCATGAAGAAGTGAGAGTTTGTCCTTGTCCAGATGCATTAACGTGGACGAAGAAAAAGGAGAATGACGAGCGATCGCGATCCATATAGTTATTCTGTAGTTTCAGCTAACCCCCATAGGAAAAAGCGTGAGTTTATGTAAACTTACGAAGTGTACACCGAACCATTTGTATGTCCTTCAACAGGGTCTGCTGGCTCTGGCTAAAAATAAATAACCCTCATGCATGCGTCGGTTACAGAGGGAATTAATTTATCAATGTAAGGAAAATATATTTTCTTAGTATGTATTATTTAAGTATCTTGATTGACGATATTGTGAGTGCAGGTGTCTTTCTTTCTTACTTTCCTAAGTCTATGTTTTTCATAATAAAATCATTCATTATCTAAGTACCTGTCATCCATCATTAATTCAGCGAGGAACTATGTACAGGCCATTGAGAAACGTCATCTTCATGAAACGATTTAAAGATAATAAACACATTGCATTCTTCATTGCTATTGAATTCATTCATTGAAGGAAAACATCGTGAGGAAACCGACATGTCTTAGAACCAAAAAAATCGAAGACATGTGACATCTACCAACCCGCACTCGGCACGCGTGGTGGATTTTAGCCCATCCCTCTCCTAGGGAAAACTGGTGAGTGTGAGTAAAAATTAATTTCAATTATTTTCTTACATACTCGTAGTAAAAGCGTGTTGCTTTTATTAGCTTTATTTGCAACATCAGTTAGCATTTGATCGTTATTAGGTATCGTTGCTAATTAGGCAAATTAGTCAATATAATTCACGTAGAAACAATGCGTGTTTCATATGTAAAGCGATATAATTTCGATAACATTGTGTTCAAATCAAACTCCACATTGCGAATTACGGATTACAGTAGTAATCCGCACGTACCTAGACCATCTGGTTGATAATTTATTTATTACATGATAGGAACGTGTCATTATTTCCGAGACATATTTTATACTCGTGTAATCCCTTTTCCTTATCTATACAAATAAATTCAATTGAATTGTATGTTAGTGATATTAAAATAACAGCTTTTCACTGAAAGATACAAAAACCAAGTTTCTTCAATCGATGTCTGTCTGATTATTCCGACTAACCTCCGAAACGACAGGACCGATTATGACGGGCCTTTTACTGGTAGATAGCTGATGTTATAAGGAGTAACTCTCCTACTTAGTCTTCTTCAACTTGTATTTTATTATTTAAAAAGAAATTGGTAACAGGGAAGTAATGTTTTATTACCATTATTTCACGCAAAAAAAAAGGTCGCGGGCCACCAGCAAGTAGGTATTTAATTAGCATGAAAATGGGTCATTTATAACTTTCCATTAGTTTCCATTAAAATTATAAAATACTAAGAGCATTTCTCTTGATTTATTAGGTACTTTTACTTGGAAACCTACAGGAAAACGTCGTGAGCAAAATGTACAAAGACCAAAAAATAATAATAACCGCCTTGTTGGCAACAGTCCACATCTCATAAACATAGAAGAGGCCTTTGTACCGGGCTGCGGGTTGTTCAAAAGAGGCCCTGGACAGAAGGGCTAAGAAGGAACATGGGTGGTTTTTAGTCAGTAGAAGTCTGACACTCCTTTCCGCTCCGCCCAGAGCGGGAGGAGTCATTTGTTGATTTCCAACCCATAAAAAAAAACACGTTTTTGCCCGTAGTGGGAACATTGATGGCTGAATAAAAATTCTTTTTAATACAGTTGCTCAAAAAGTGGCGTATTGCAGGGACGTATAGCGTTCGGGATGTGGGCTATTACGTACTCGTGCTTTTTCTTTACCTTTCCCGAACTCGTGCGTTCTCTTTCCCAACTGTCAAAATAATGTCCATTAAAAAAAAACCAACCACGAAGTATTTACTAAATAAAATCATAGAAGTTTTTATGATTCATGCAAATATTTCTAAAGAAGCTACTAATTTGTTTCAATATCAGATTTAATTATTTGATTCAATGAGTTAAAGGTTTCATTCCATTTCATCTCATTAAATTTCATTTTTATTTCATATCAATAAAAAAAATCTACTGAAGACTTGGCTGTATGGGCATAGTTCCCTTTGCCTACCCAGAATGGGCTAAGAAAACAAAAAAAAATCTCTGCTTAAATTCTTTTACGGTAGGCGCCATTTTCCAAAAATGTTCTTTGCGAGTTTAATTACGGTTTTAATATTTTATTAAATTGCTTCATTTTTTCGCAACTGTATTAAAAATAGTTGTTCAGTACACGTGCGGAACCGTCATTGCAACTTGTTCCGACTGTCAACCCTCGCCGTCGGCTGTGCCTCGACTCGGTTAGACATTTGTCGGAACTCTTTGCAATGACAGGCTTTCCGCACTTATAATGAAATATACTATTACGAATACAAATTACCTTTTCTTTTGCTCGAGTGTTTTATTCGATAGAGTCTTTTAAAAATAGTACATAAATACTATCCTCGTTCCATAGATTAGCTAGTCATGTCTGGAAGACTACCCCTAACCAAACGCGGTGGAGATAATGTTATTACGTTACACGAGCGAAAATATTACAATTCTTTTTAGTTTTTTTTTACAAGACCGAAAATGGGTCGATAGTTGATAGTGTCATACTCCTGCAACTTATGTGGTATCGGCGCACTATGCTTCTAGTTTTCCCCCCCTTTTTTTTTTGGTGGGTGGAAAATCATCGAATAACCCCCCCCCCCCCCACCCGCTTTTGGGCAGAGCGAAGGGGACCATCTTTGCCCTTGTGTCGGAGCCGCGTTAACCTTTCGATAATCCACAGCCCCGACGGGTAGTTTTCCCCCCCTGAGGGCGATTTTCTCAAGGCGATTTTCTTAAGGCGATTTTCTCTTCATCTTTCACACTCGCCAGTTAATGAACAAGCCATTGCGCCAACCAAAATAACATGAGACAAAGGCAGAAAGATGATCTTCTAGATTTGCAATATTTACATAAAAATTGAAGGTTATATACGCGGGACATAACCGATCGATGATCTTAATGCAATCAATATT
The DNA here is from genome assembly GCA_949316265.1 of Diarsia mendica. Lineage (NCBI taxonomy): Eukaryota > Metazoa > Arthropoda > Insecta > Lepidoptera > Noctuidae > Diarsia > Diarsia mendica. Next base: position 12,398,499 of record OX438903.1, on the reverse strand, counting down.
TGCTAATTAAACAATAAAATGCAAACCATTTGTACGTGAAACTTCATATTTATTTATTATTATTTTATTAAAGTCAGTGACCTCGTGATTTCGACCTTCCTTTCGGTTCAAAGTAAGCAATTATTTTTCGTTTATATAAAGAAAAAAATGCAACTTTAACTTTTAAATTCGATTTTTCTTTTTTTGGTACGAACTACTTATGTTTAGTGATATAAAGAAAAAAATATTGACACTGAAACGGAAAAACACCACTGTCCGGTAGTACACATACACACGGCTATACATTTCCAGTATAACATGGTTTGGCGTAGCTTTGTATAAATTTCCCGTACAATGACAAATCCTCTGATACTTACTGGCTTTGTATTATCTTGATAGTTCTTCGTGAGTTCCTATTCCTACACATACACAAGCCTTTCTTCGTTTTTAGCCATAATTTCCCTTGGGGTACCAAAAAGCAATCTCGAACAAAATAATGATTCAATCAATAAATAATATTACTAGGGGATCTAGATTATAAACGGCATGGATCTAATATCTGTAAGAAACTCTTCTCAACTCTTCTGATAGTCTGTCCTTGGTTTGATCGTTTGTTATTTCATTTCATTTTCACGAATAGAAAGCTGGAGTCTATGGTCATTGGTTTCCATTTCGAAATCTCGTATCAAAAAACCAGATTTTTATCTTTATAATTTTTTTTTTTTTGGGTTACCTAACCTACATTTTGACTACTTTATTTAAAAAAAAATGTTGTCAAGGTAATACAACTAACAAGCCTGGTCCAAGTCCGAACAGAGAGTTAAATAGCCGGGTCATCATCATCATCAGCCTAGCCTTTTCCCAACTATGTTGGGGTCGGCTTTTGGTCTAACCGGATACAGCTGAATATCAGTATTTTACATGGAGTGACTGCCTATCTGACCTCCACAACCCTAAGGAAGTGGAAGTGAGGCCCCTAACCTAGTCCACCTAAGTTCTTTGAAGAGTATGACGTACTCTTTTAAGCTCGTTTGGACTTGAATCGTCAGAGGTCAGGATCATTTAGTTTTGCTGCACGTATTTTAGGCATCAACCTTTTTTTTATTAATTTATTTATTCGTCAGTACAAAACCAGTCTCTCAACACGAAGTCAATGACTCACAAAAAGATCAATGTTAATGTTCCAATAAACAATTATGAACTTATGTATGACACAGAGGACATTGTGAAACGAATTGAAAATAATGTCGTAACTGCATCACACAAGGCTAGAGATATTTTAACAGGATGATTAAAATAACCAGTTTTAGCCTGCAGTTTTGCTCGCGTTTTTGTCGAAAATTATCCCACGAAAACGAAATTATTTTTGGGATAAGTCCGTTTCACTATTCCCAAACCACTGCATCTCCTGAAAGCCCGAATCAACAGTGGTAACCACCAAAAAAACACCGAGACAATGAAGTTCGACGAAGTCATAGAAAAACAATTTAACACAGTACACACACAGATAGAGTGGCACAGTGATTTGTTTATAATGTGACACTGTAGCACTTTAAATTATGTATTATATATTGCTGTGCCCTAGCAGGGTTCATGTATGAAACCTATATACCTGTAACAACCTGTAAACTACATGAATGCAATAAATGATGATTATGATTAACTGTCTTGGATCCCTAAAAGTAGTCAATCAGAAAAGAATAGCGGAGGAGTAGGAACCGGTTCCCGTCGGGGCTGTGGCTTGTCGAAAGGATAACGCGGCTCCAACACAAGGGCGAAGAAGGAACATGGGTTTGGTTTTTAGTCAGTAGAAGTCTGACACTCCCCTTCGCTCTGCCCAAGAGCGGGGGGGGTTATTCGATGATTTTCCACCCACCAAAAAAAAAAGGAGCAGGAACCGGTTTAAATGTAATATCACTCTGGTATAATATTGCTCACTAGTATTGAAAAAAATTTCGGAATCGGATCAGTAGTTCCGAAAATTATATCCTACATACAAACTTTATCTCTTCATACGATAGTTGACTGACTAAAAAAATATGATTCTGTTTAGTCCGTCAGTTACGTGATAGGTACGTGTTTTTTGTTTTATCAAATTAATAAAAATTGACGAAAATAAAGCTTGTCAAAGACCATGGAGAGGGGGCTTTTGACGTCATAGTCTGGTAAAAATGGACCAACCTGTGACGTTTCACGACCTTTCGAAGCAATGTATTGTCTAAATTTTTTGTTTACGTGAAAAATTTAAGAAAGAAAAATGAAAAAAGAAAGAAAAATGATTTATTGGTTTCCCACAGGACAAAAACAAATTGACAAAAAATTACAGGTAAACCAAGTAAACATATAGGTAACACTTAAAATTAGGACATACATTCATTAAATTTAAGTTTAAATTGTAGCCAATTTAAATTAATCCCGTGCGAAGCCAAAGAGCCACTATCTCAGCATGGTGCTGTAACATTTAAGACAAATGACAAATGAAAATAAAAAAATACGTGTTCAATATTTTTTGGAAATCTATCTGACGGTCTAATTAGTTTTTTTTTTGTCAACTACTCTATTGATATGTTTTATTTTGATGAATGATTGATATGTTTTATTTTGATGAATGACTTGTTTTAGTGTTTTTTTATCGGATATATTGACAAATGTGACCTGCCCTGACCTATTCACTGTTGTTTGGTAAACATGAGATGATTGCATAATTTATATTATTAAAATTATAAAAAGAGATTGTATAATTTATATTATTAAAATTATAAAAAGAGATTGTATAATTTGACTGGCCTGTTGGTCTAGTGGTTAGTGACCCTAACTGCTATGCCGGAGGTCGTGGGTTCGATTCCCACCCAGGACAAATGTTTGTGTGATGAGCACGATCATTTGTTCTGTGTCTGGGTGTAATTTATCTATAATATGTATGTATTTAGAAATATATAAGTATGTTTATCAGTTGTCTAGTACCCATAACACAAGCTCTGCTTAGCTTGGGACTAGATGGCGTTGTGTGATAGTTGTGGAATATTATTATTATTATTATTATTTATATTATTAAAATTATAAAAAGAGACGCCTATTGATCAGTACCTTTAACCTGCCTTAAAACGTGAGCGAAGTGCAATGATTAAGTTAATCTATACAAATATTATTTAGGGATATTTGTTTGTAAGGTTGTATGTAGGCGGTAATCTTCAGAACTACTGATCCAATTTCGCAAATTCTTTTACTAACGAGAAGCTATATTTTCCCCGAATGTTGTAGGCTCCATTTAAAATGGAGCGAAGCTACGAACAAAGGCTAGTCTTATCATAAAACTAGCTTTTGCCAGCGGCTTCGCCCGCGTGAAAATGTCGATTTTCCATACAAACTTTCATCCCCTATTTAAATCCCTTTGGGGTTGAATTTCGAAAAATCCTTCCTTATTCCTTGTCTACATTATAAAGAGAACCTCTGTGCAAAATTTCAGCTTTCTAGGTTCAAGGGTTTGGGCTGGGCGTTGATGAGTCAGTCAGTCAGGACTTCTCTTTTTATTTATATAGACTTTTTATTTATATAGATATGTCCATCACACCATGAACCAGGATCACTATTTATAATCTTCATCAGTTTAAAAAAAAAAACTTTCATCTGCCTTTCACGTAATTGCTGTCGTAGCTCATTGCCAACAGCTAAGGAAGAGGTCTCACAACAAAGGTAAATAATGACCCTTTCCCTCATTCATTTCTGCTAGACAACGATGAAGTAGGAGGACTTACCGACAGTCATGAAGAGCAGTTTGCATCCATTTTCCAAGTTGTACTTCGAGGGTTCGGTGTCGTGGAGCCGATGGTAGATGATGTCGTATCCCTCACATGACTTGCCCGGGAGAACGGAGAACTCCCTGCAATCAAAACAGGAGAAATGGTTTATAACAGGATCTGTTTACGAGGTTCCCATTGCTGGGACTAAAGCCTAGTGCGGTTTGGTCAATGGCACATGACTTCGAATGATTTGGTTCTAGTCAATGTCGATTTTTTGTAACGACATTTTCAGAAGAAAAGATTTCGCAACCAATAAACTTCCAAAAGGAGAAAGTTATTAATTCGTCTGTTGTTTTTGTGTGTTTGTTCAGCGATATCGATATCGATCATTCTTTTTTATTTGGAACAATATACGTTACGTTGGTAGGTCATACGTTTTAAAAAAAAATAAAGAAGAAAAGAATATTACTCCGCGGTAGGCCTGTTCAAAATTGTGAAGTTTTGATGCTGATTTTCTGAGATATAGGTACCTACAAAGGAACTCTTCAATAGACAGCAAATCTATCGTGATTGCTGCAATAGCCTGAATGTTTATTGTTTACAGTTATAAAATATCATAACATAAGGATTGTACCCTCTGATTTATCTTTTGCAATTTTTTTTTAATTACTTTTTAAGTACTTAAGTAACATAGTTTTATAGCCTATTCAAACTTCCTAGAAACATTTCCGTTCATGACCAGGTATTTCTCTATTTATTTAAGACACATTTGCGTTCATAACTATTTATGATATTTCCCTATTTATTTAAGCATATTTTTGCGTTCATAACCATTAATAGTATTTCTCCTTACAATTTCGAAATTAAATGTCAGCATTTGTCAGCCACGAGCCGAGGTCGCGTGTCCAACTCCACTCGTTCAACGAAAGCACGTGGGTGTAACAGTATGAGTTACAAACATAGTTATTCGTTTAAGTTAGCCCCAGCGACTTACTGAAATTAGCTTTTCTTTAGGTAGTGCAATGCAATTACAGCAAAAGCTCATTAAGATCTCTTTAGGTGCTGTTGACGTTAACGGGCTGACATGAATGATGACTTTAGGGATCTAGCTAGAATATAGCTAGTTCTAATACACTTCATTATTCTTGTTTGTGGAGTAATGGACTATCTAAGGTCTATTAACACACACCCTACTTTTAGCATCTGCGATCTGCGATTTAGCCACTTTTTAGAAACAAAAGTAAGTATCCGTCAATACAGCCGCACAATCGCAGACTGCCGATGCTCAAAGTAGCTTTTATGTATGCTGTGTTCCTAAGAGTCAACACCCAAATTATTTTTCACACCACCTGCTCGAAAATGTCAAATTATATGTCAAGCAACCTTAACCTAAAGTGAGTCATTAGTGGCCGGGGGAACAGCCGGTCAATAATGTTGTACTGGATTTCATTATGACCCGCTGGTCAATAATGTGATTTGAATTTGGAATCTCACATGCTCAGCTAAATTGGTAGTATAGTGCGCGCGGAACTAGTTGGCCGCGCCTTAGGCATGTTTTTGTTTTTTATTTGTATTCTTTTCAATAAATTGAACAATTATTATTGTTCACGATATCTCGAGATTGGTCATCACTGTATAATTATAGTCTCCTGTGCATTGCGAGCTGTAGGCAACCCACCCCCTCACCCCTGTGCGCACTATACCAAACACCCTTTGGTGCCAGAAAGAGGAAAGCTATTCTCGATACCCTTACTACGCGTGGATGATATTCTCGATTTCCTACAAAATCATAACGACTGCTTCTTCATATCGTTGCCATGTTTTCGATCGAAGACATAATAATTTGTAAGAATAATTCGATAACTACGAACCATTTTTTAAAAGGAATGGAATAACATTAAAACTGGCATTACTATAATAACAAATACCGTACCGCGCCGTAATACCGTAATAGTAATTGGCTGTAACATTAGTTAATTTATTTTAAGTAAACTGCGCTAAGATAATATTGCTGTGGAATTTGTGAATAAATAAATAAATAATAAAACCTATCTAAGTATACTACAGTCGATTTATCACATTTTATCAAAAATACTATAATTTCACGAGCGTCTCCAATGACGTTCTAAATTCAAAATGCATACAGCCGATCATCCAAAACCATTCTACCATTTCTTTCTTATAATTAAGTATTTCTATTTCATTATTTCTAATATTTTATTCTTACTGTTTGTTTGTTTAATAAATACTTTGTTTTTCGTACTACCTATGGCTATTCTTTTCTCACAGTAGGTGTAAAAAGTAGAGTATCCTCCTCTGGGCTAAAGGTGTCTTTGCCTTGGGCTAGCTTGAATCCCTCGCTGCATTCAGGATTCTTGTATTAACTCCCTCGCTTCGCTCGTGAGTTAAACTCTTAACTCCCTCCCTGCGGTCGGGAGTTAAATCCGGAATCCTTCATTGCGCTCGAGATTCAATATGACGCCCGTGACATAAGACACAACTTTAGCCCCTTGGTGCATAATCTACTATTTCGTCTCCAAATAAACGGTTAGAACTTTCGGCAATATAAATGCTAGAAATAAATTCCGTTCTAAGCTATCCTCATAATAAAATATTATTATGTGGAGGCAACTGGGGTGGTGGAATGTCAATATCGTAGTTTCGTAGGGTATATTCCGTGAAGATATCTATGGTATGGGTTATGGAACTCATTTTTTATCTAGACTCGCAGTGTCTGTGGTTCTGTCGGCAAAATGAATGTGAAACGAATGGAACACGGACACACGGACAACATTGTTTTGGCAGCTACTCTTCATTAATTTGCATTTAATGTGACCAGTAAAATGATAAATGTCAAAATCAACTTGTCCAATCTTAAGGACAAAACATAAAAAACATTTGAGCTCAAAAATGTGCTACAATTTTTTTTCTTTGTTCTTCATCATCTTCCTGCCCTTGTCCCATTCTACATATTTAGGGTCGGCGCAACACGTTTTCCTCTTCCATTTTCCCCTGTCAGACGTAACGGCATCATTAACTCCTTGCTCTTTCGTGACATTATTCACACAATCCAAATCCAATATCTTTTAGCTTTAGTTTACAAAAAGACACGATAAACCAAAAAATACTGCCATCGGCCATAAAAGCCTTCAGAACAAGAGCTCTTAGAGTGGTACAAAGCACTTGAAACCAGGCCAAAACCAAGCAGGTGCAGCCTACGCCAAAACGCCTAACCCTTGGCCGGAGAAAACTGGCTAAAAATCTGTCGTATGTCAGTGAAAATAAAAATGAAAATTAAATACCTAGCTCGTGTTTTTTCAGGAGTTGGCTTTTACAAAACAAAGCAGAGGAAATGCTTTTGTACACATAAAGTTAAAATTGCATTTCAGTGTTTTCTCTAGCGCCAGTTACAAAGGTATTGAGAGAGGTTCCCTTTTGCTACCACCAGTAAATATTATAATTGAAAAATATACTGGGAAAGTTTCTCTTTTGTAGGTTTAGGTCCTTATCGGGGTTAATTTCGGGATTCACGATTTTTTCTCTACATTTAGGAATGGCAGGAAATATTTCGCAAATTTGTAAAATTCTATTTTTGGTTTGCAAATGTTATTAAAATGCAAATAGGCAGCATTTTGTTGAGATTTTGACAATATGTGCGATTTTCCAACATCCGCAAGAGAGTCAAGGTTACCGACGGACGTATAGTCACACTTAAGTGGCAGGGCACATTGCTCGCAGAACGGATGTCCGATGGGTCGAAAAGTTCTGGAGAGCGTTGGAAAGCCTTCCACAAGGTAAACCGATGATTTGGTGAAGTTTTCAAGGATCCGCTGAATGCGAGACGTACGGGATCGGTCAATGCGGTGAGCCGGTGACACTTGGGCGAAGCCATGTCCAGCAGTGGACTTCATTCAGCTGAAATGATGATGAGAAATGATGTGCGATTCTATTACCGTTTTCTATGTGTTTTCCTTACTTCGGTTGGCATATTCTATAAAGTCAACACTTCTATATGGCTTCATAGTAATAATATTAATGCGATAGATTTCCATAATTACTACTGTTCATACGTGTTCTACGGCACGTGTAAATTATGGTTTCCACACGGATTTTTACGGACAAGTTTGGAATTTTAGCAGTGCCCTGAATTTGGGGAGGAATTCTAGGAGGTCCAAAAGTTACAAAGTAGGTTAGCATTTTTTAGGCATTCAAAGAATTTATTCATATTTAATCCAAAGGATATAATATAACAGTTCGGAATTTCCTTTAAACGATCGGATTTTTCTTCGGTGTTTCAATACCGGTTTACGACATAAATTGTGGTAGGTTTAATATCGGTTCATAAACTTAGTAATAAAATGATGTAGTACGCTCGGAAGGCCACCAATCAAATTATGCAAAACCAGTATAAGCAGATCTGTCATTTTACGGGGAAATCTATACAAATCGAGGCCTTGTCTTACTGGTGGATTTTTATGAATGTATAGGTTGATATGACGCTGTGTGTAACCTTTTGTTTCAAAATCTTGAAAGGATCTACGTGCATATTCGCTGAGGTATGTGTAATAAACTAATAACGTTTACGAGTATATTTACGACGGCATGAAGAAGTAGCCGAAGTAGGTAGTGGTGGAATTTTAATCGAAAATGGCACTTTAAATATGCACGGTTTAGCATAGTGAGACAATTTTTGTTAAGTTTAGGTTAAGTATATAAACCACAAACAAAACTAAAGGTAAGTATTTTAGTTATTACATAACAACGTCACGTCAGTAATCCGCGAAGGGTCCGGTAGAGATGTCACAAAAAATATCTATCAGGCAAAAAATCATTGATTAAGTGATTACTTATCAATGTAAAATAAACAATTCTTAGAATAAAACATACCTAGTACTTACTTTTGATATTGAATTAGCATATAAAATGAATAAACATTAGTTTTGCTGCAAAGAGGTTAGACTAGAATACTAGATATTGTGGGCATTTGTGGGTCTATGACTCTATGCTCTATGACGCATGTTTTTACTTATTGCCATTGTTATATAATATCAATGCTTATTGCCAACAAACAGGCCTGTTTTACTCAGATAACTAAATAAAATACGCGTAAAAGAGTTATGAATTATTATACGTTTTCGAATTATTTATATAATTCGAAAACATATAAAAAATATTGCAAAATCCAAAACAAACTGTGTTTGTAACATTGAATGGCCGTAATCGCGACTGCTGAGCTGAGCATGAAATCCTGGGTTTGATTACCGGGTTAGGCTTTTTATTGTGTTTTTTCTATCAAGAATTCCTAGAACCAGCGCTGCCCAGCCAGTGATTTTTTATTTGTGCCCGATTCTTCAAGTTTTAAGTTGCTTATTATAATTATAAGGTCCCATTAAAATAGGTGGACAAATTTTAACACAGCGTTCAGTAGGATGGTGGTGAGAACCAAGGATATCTAAACTGTAACGACAGTGGTAAAAAATAAACAGGAACTGATTTATAACTTTATTCGGGCAGAGCTTCCCCTTACAACTATTACAATCGAGTGCGACAAGATCGCTAAAATGAGCTTGCAGGGCATTATAAAGCTTTATCCCCACCGGAGGCGTCCGGTAGTTATGGCTTGGCTCGGGTTGGCATGGCTATCGTTGGCGAGGCTCGCTGTCAGGTGGCTGTCAGATGGCTGTCAGATGACTGTCAGTGGGCTGTTGTAACATTCGGCCGTCCTGAAACAATTGCTCCCGCAATGGGAACCAGAAAAACAACGATTACAAGTCAGCTCAAAAAAACCAAGTTAAAATGGGGCAATGAACTTTGATCTCTCAAGAAGATTTATGAAATCTTCGGTGCTCAATTTATTGTTCATCTACACTACTGGTGCTATCAGACATATTATTATAAGCATCGCTACGATATAGTCATAAGGAATCAACGGATACTAAGCCTGCAAACCCGTTGTATCATAATTATATTATGACCTTTTGTACTTTTTAGTTTATGTCAATCATGACCTAACTCCTCAATATCACTTAAGTGGGCCAGAATATAAATCCTTAATAAACAAGAATTAACTTGGCAACAGGCTCGCCCCCTATTGCATGGGACTCAAACTTTACTGTATATTACTATGTGTGTGTACTCATGGGTACACCTCTACCTAACCCTTCGGGCATTACAAGCGTGATGTTATTAGCATTGACCTTGTTGCCGCTAGTACTCAGCGCCTGGCGTAAATGTGCGTAATCACCGTTTTTTGTAATTTGTAAATCACACTATTATCAGCTATTATTATTTTTCGCCTTGTATCTAAGCTACGTCCCATTTTCTTTCCAGCTATTCAAATTCCAGTAGTAGATAACTCTATCGCTTCTAAATTGCACTGGTTCAGAAACCCGGTCTAGGATAAATCGTAAGGCTTAGGTACCCTGTTGTATTATTAACAGTATTATTAAAACTCCAAATTATGTTTGGTAACCTATTGTCCCCATATTGAGTTGCTTCCTTAAGTTCCGTGAATTGTGCGATTAGTGCCTCCCACACTTCGACCTACTCATTAAACGTAGAATCAGAGACATTAAAAACATGAAACACTTTTCATATAAGAAAAGATAACTAAAAAAACTAAGTTTGCCAACCTATCGTATAAAGAAACTGAAGAAACAATTTAAGTTAACTATAAACCATACCAATATGACACACGCACACACACATGTTGGTACTAACACACATGCTTCTTAGCGTGTCGATGGCAAAACTTCATTACTTTTACACACAACACCATTTAACCCCATCAACACTAGATATTGCTCAACTCATCAACGCTAAGATAATGCTACTCTGGCCCCCAAGATACCTACAGGCGTAGCCTAGTTTCGAGACCTCGGTTTTATCACCATTTTCAAATTAAAATTAAACTTGCTACATGTATTACTTATTAGCGCTAAGTTAGATTAACAAAAATGATTGTAAATAGACTTAATTAATATTATTCTTCTTAGCAAACCTAGGTAGGACACGCAATAGCTGTTAACAGTTCTTTACCGTATTTTTAAACTGCTGTTCCGTTACAAACTTCTTGAAATATCTACTCGTAAAGACCTTGCCATGGTCGGAAACAATGTGATCTGAATAAATAATTGCGATCTAAACTAATTGTCACCACAAAATTATTGACAGTACGCGTTGGTTCAGAAACAACGAATTTAGTGAAAGCATGTATCGACGAAGCACATATAAACATGTACCGACTGGTACTCCTTTTTTGTTTAGCCAGAAGGGCTCAAACTAACGATATTTACCATTTTCATTGGTTCAGTAGATTTAGGAATTGAATGTCATTGGCCCTCTTTCCTACCGTATCCGCTTTCCCGTAAGCACAATGTAAACATGACGTCACATAATAATGTTTACGTATAAATCGGGTAATTTATTTTATGGAAACCAGAAATTTTGCTCTTATTTATAAGTTCAGAACTTCGTTCTTTACGAACTTTACGCCTTGGCCAACATCGTCACATGATGCATTTTGTAATATTTTCCATCGCGCGAAGTTTGACACAACTAATCGTTAACCTCTAAATGGTACACATTAAACGGCATTCATCAAACGATCTACTTACATAAGGCTGAAGCAAAGGCAGGCATAGGCATAGAATTTAACTTTAGCTTCGGTTTTGGCTTGCTGGATTTTGTTTGTAATATCGAGCAATGCATGGCTTAAGATCACGTTTAGTCATTGTATCGCGCACTGCAGTACAGTCCGAAATTACATGGACATTTTTACATAACACATAAATACGATAATATCTTCGCAACAACTTCATTACTGCAAGGGATTAAAGCCCAAAATCATGAATAACACTCTTTCCGACTGGTAACGCGACTAAACTAAAGGACAGGGCGCAAACTACCGTCAATCTGCTTTTATAAAAGATATCTTGCTGCATACGTGTGAATTTCTGTTGGGAAGCTAGGATCGTATAATATAATATAATCACCTTTTTTTTTTTTAACTTCCATTACAAGATTTATTGATATGTGACTTGCCTCATAGTCATACCCACATCGTATTATTTTTTGTTAGTTTGATATACAATCGAGCTATTATTGCAAAGTTATGAATGGACTATACTACCTCAAATTAGCAACTCTATTTGTGGTGGTTCAAACTTCGTTTGAAATACTGTTAGAATAAAGTTGTAATCAGCTTGCACTACAAAGCGGTTGTTACGTCTTTCGCTGCGGCCGAATAGTGCGAAATTAGTGGTATTTTGCGATTTACAACAAAACTATTGATTGAACTAAAAAAGTAAAACACTATGATTTTGTTTACTGCAGTGAATCATATACTTTTACGCATTATAAAACTCGCGTTTTACTCCTGTTGGCCTCATAAATAACTACATAGAACTAGATGGAATAAATTGACGCACTTCGTTTACATTACTCAAGACGGGAAATTAAGACACATGTATCAACTTAAATTCAACCGGTTGAATGCCATCACATAATATTTTACCTATGAAATATGTAAAAATTAACGGTTTCTCATACCTATTTAATTTTAAGTTCCTCGTTTGCAATTTGTCAAGAACTTTATCCAATAAGTTTATACTTGTTTGAATATCGACTGACGGTGGCAAGAGATTGCCTGGGAATGCTTTAAACCACTGACAATAGTTTGATGAAATTATTGTAGTTATTTATATCTAAATGATTTACTTTGGAGTTATAGTTTGGTGGATAATCTAATGCGCACTTTAACTAAATAAAATATGTACAACTTAAATTCTCAATTCCTTAGTACACAACTAGTAAAACCATTTTTGTACCGAGATAATAATATACTGATTAACTGACTATGATTAGATGATTTACTTATCGGGCCTACCAAAGTACCTAATTTTGTCTACGATTGGCATAATTATTATCAACACATGGGGCACTTCATTGTAAAACACATTTGGCTAATATATTTGGCTAATGGTATTTGGCTAATATTTTGCAAATATCTGTTAACTGGCATGTTAACTGGCATGTTAACTGACCTTGTTATTTATGCATGGTTCCTGGCAGCTCTCGGCGTGAAGTAGGACAGTTCCTCCCTTCCATGTCCTTGGGCCCGCTGTTGACGACCTTGAGGTAGCCTTCATTTACCGTAGAAGCGTTACTGGCAGAGAAATGGATACTTCTTGTAACTCGAAGTGTCTCACAGGTGGTTCTGGCCGCAGTCTTCGTTTTCAGGGTCAAATTATGGAATTAATGATGCGGTACTGAGGGCAGGCGCTTTGAGTTCTATCCAGATCGTCGACTGCTTTTTCAATTTGTGCCTTGTGATTCTGGGATGGGCGACTCTTCAATATTTTCCTTGTAGGCGGTGTGCATCAACGTTCTTCGTTTGAATTTTCAGACCTCGTCCTTTGTACTAGGTGACCGTTGACTTTTTAAATGTATCAGAGCGTCGTTTAATCGTAGGTTTTTTGTTTTCGATACCACTTCTGAGTGTAACGACAGTGGTAAAAAATAAACAGGAACTGATTTATAACTTTATTCGGGCAGAGCTTCCCCTTACAACTATTACAATCGAGTGCGACAAGATCGCTAAAATGAGCTTGCAGGGCATTATAAAGCTTTATCCCCACCGGAGGCGTCCGGTAGTTATGGCTTGGCTCGGGTTGGCATGGCTATCGTTGGCGAGGCTCGCTGTCAGGTGGCTGTCAGATGGCTGTCAGATGACTGTCAGTGGGCTGTTGTAACAAAACAAAAAAAAAACATTAAATAAAGTGACTTTTTTTTACTTAAAATAATAAATTGCCGGCACTCTAGAACAAACTCATCCTTTATGAGAAGGTACTTAAATGCGTTTCTCTTACTATTTGTTTTACCATCGTTCTTATTTTGGTGGTCTGAATGATTTCTGAAATTTTGTCCACCTATTTTAATGGGACCTTATATATACTAACACAAATGTTGTTAGTTTGTATATTTAGGTACTTAAAGGTATAAAAATCTGGTCAAGGTTGCAGGAACCCGCTGGATGAGAGACGCACGGGACCGGTCAATGTGGCGACGCCTGGGGGAGGCCTATGTTCAGCAGTGGACGTCTTTTGGCTGAAATGATGATGATGATGATGATAAAAATCTATGGGTCTTTGTTACCCGAAATAAATGGATTATTATATTCTAACACTTTGGGGATTACATGTGTGATTTTATAAATTAAGAAGAAACCTTCTTTTACTAGGAAGACTGGTATGACTCTACATAATTGATCGTAGAAAACCAAGTAATCTATTTTCAGTCGTTTCAGCAGTAGTTTGTTACAAGGTAGGTAATATTTCATGAAGCAGGCACGATAAAAGGGCAGACAGTCAAGTTCAGGTATTACATCGTAGCAGCTGTTTTTGCTCATGATCTAGGTATCTGTAGGTCTAGCTAGGCCGATGTTTTAGCAAAATAGCTTATTCGTGACTTTAGACTTTTAATATGTATTTTGATTGGTAGGCAGCAGGCACGAACGTTTTTAACCGATTTCCAAAAAGGAGGTTATTTTTTCGAATGTTTGTTTTTTTATAAATGTAGGCTCGACGATCAATCAAGCTATGCAAAACCTAATTAAGCTTACAACTTCTCATTGTACAGGAAGCTCATACAAACCGAGGTCAGTGATCCCCGAAGTATCCATTAGTACAAGCACATTTCACAAGTTATGGTTCATCATCATCAGCCATTAGACGTCCACTGCTGGACAAAGGCGTCCCCCATAGAACGCCATAAAGATCGGCAGCCTGCCGTTTGCATCCACCGGTTGCCCGCGACTCTCACGATGTCGTCGGTCCACCTGGTGGGAGGCCTGCCAACGCTGTGTCTTCCGGTTCGTGGTCGCCACTCGAAAACCTTTCTTCCCCATCGGTTGTCTGTTCTTCGAGCGATGTGGCCTGCCCATTGCCACTTCAACTTGCATATTCTGCGAGCTATGTCGGTGACCCTGGTTCTTTGACGAATTTCCTCATTCCGGATTCTGTCGCACAAAGAAACTCCGAGCATAGCTCTCTCCATGTTATGGTTAAGTCGCATGTAATAGGTGGAGAAACTGGATAACCTATTGCCATCAACCGGGCACAAGTCCAGTCTCCTTGGCTACTACTGAGAAATTACTGATGGAAAACCCTGGAAAACTCAGGAAAACCCCAATAACACCCGACCTATTTTTTTTTTAATGGCTGCATTATTTATATGAAAGCACGGTGCAGGAACACCGTTTGAATAAGTAATCACCACAAAGTATTTTTTTTTTTTTAAACAAACAAAATTAGGTTCGTTGATTTGGCTCGCCAGTCGCCACTGACCTTTTAGGCTAGTCAATTATTTACTACTAATTTACTTGGTTTGAAACCGGTTATGATTGTAGCTAACATAACTATGTGATGTAACCGAATGTTTTGTAAAGGGACAAAAACATAAAAACTAATAGCACTTTGCCCGCTAATCTATACTAATATTATAAAGCTGAAGAGTTTGTTTGTTTGTTTGAACGCGATAAACTCTGGAACTACTGGTTGGATTTGAAAAATTCTTTTTGTGTTGGATAGTTCATTTATCGAGGAAGGTTATAGGCTATATAACATCACGCTACTACCAATAGGAGCGGAGCATAAATGAGAAATGTTGCAAAAACGGGAAAAGAAAATTCCTTTCTGAGAGCTTCCGTTGCGTGCGCTGCGAAAACGGTTTAAGTTACGAGAATATCATGTATGAAGTAATTATTCGTCTTTAAAAGTTCTAAAAAAAAGTCCGCGACAGCATCTGTCTATCTTTTAAGGCGCTGACAAGAGCCAAATAGGCTTGTATTGAACAATTTTTTAGCCAAATCTATACAGTTTGACACGGCGGAAAAAATATATGTTAATCTTGAACATATTTCTGATAATTTCAATGTTTTCAAAACACGTTTTTGAAAAGTTTTCTCGATACAAAAAAATGGTAAACTAACCTCTTAAAATGATCTTCCAACAAAAATATCTGTATTACTGATCAACGTACGTTGGTAAAATTTATAACAATAACGTACCATATTTAAATACAAAATTTGGTTGTTTTTAATTTTTGATTATTTAATAAATTATTTTGATGTAATTAATCAATAAATGGTTTGTAAGAAGTTCGAGCGTTGCGTCATCGCGCTCTCTTTCTTACCTAAGCAATCCGACAGTGAGCGCTTAGGCGCGGTGCTAGACGGACGTATGTCACTTTGCGCCCCACTGACAGCTATCCGTTCATCTATAAATTATTATTGACCGCGTCACAATGTTAGTCCAGGATCCACGGTACATTTTTTCACTTGATTACTATCAAGCTAATTTTCCGTGAGCAGCTGCATTTTGATGAGACGCCAACATTACCCTATACGAAAACTCTCGATTGTGGTAGGTAATAGGGGCAGCAGGGATAAAATATATATTGATTATATATTATTATAATTATTTATTTGATGATTTTCAAAAATCTATTACTATTTTATTTTTATCTGATGATCATTATCTAAATCCAACATGTATTGATAACGAGCTCATCAAAAGTTACTACAAACCAGCTGTTTTTTAGGGGTCCGTAGCCGAATGGCAAAAAACGGAACCCTTATAGATTCGTCATGTCTGTTTGTCCGTCTGTCCACCCGTATGTCACAGCCACTTCATTCGGAAACTATTGAGACTACACAGTTGAAACTCTACAAGTATTCTGTTAACCGCTTTACGATTTTTATACAAAAATAAAAAAAAGGATTTAGGGGGTCGCCCCATACATGAAACTGAAACTATATTTTTTTTTTCATCAAACCTATACCTACGTGTGGGGTGTCTATAGACATTAGACAGGTCTTTAAAAACGACATTGAGGTTCCACAAACAATTTTTTCTCAAAGCCAATCGTTTGGAAGACAGACACTTCCAAATTTGTAAAATGGCGACCGGCCTCGCGGTCGCTTGCCTTCGGTATTGCCAACAATGACCAGCTTTTCAAGGCTGCTATCTCCTCTTTGCATTATGTGGCCGAAATAAGACAAAATACGCTGTAGGCAAACTGTTGACAATCGAGTCTTGATATCGAGTTGGTAAAGGATAGACACATTTGTGCGTTTGGCCGTCCATGGAATTCGGAGAATCTGCCTAAAACACCACATTTCGAATGCGTCTATCCTCTGTCTTACTCTTGTTTGGATTGTCCATGTCTTAACTTGTGGGGAAAAATGCTCCTTCCGAGAAGCCTGTGCCTGAAAAGGAACCGATCCAGGCTGATGATGGTTTCGTGACGGTGTTGAGGAGGAAGCGCCGTCAGCGAACCATCAAGAACCGCTGCGGCACGGCTCCATCGGAGCCCAATGTGCATATTCGTGCCGCAAAGCCGAACACTCCTTTGTACCTCTCCCGTCTACATTACACCACTACGACGGAGGACATCGTGGAGTACGTGCGCCAGAAGATCAAGTACGTGGCGAGAGTGCAGCTGCTCGAGTCGCGCCGCAACGTCAACTTTAAGGCGTTTGTGGTGCGAGTACCGACATGCTACCTGCACCTCGTCTTGGAAGAGGACTTTTGGCCGCAGGGGGTGGTGTTTCGACGCTTCCGCGGGCATGTGCCACATGATCGCACAGTGACGTAGTGCAAGTGTAGTGATACTAATATAGTTTTAAGGTTTTGTTTACTAACACAAGCTGTCAATTATATCGTATGTATGTTAGTCTGTAAGGTATTTATCTATGGGCCAAAGTAGCCTGAAAATAACTAAATATTATTATTATTATTATTAACTCTATGGAGGAAAATCAGGAAAACTAGTGCTCTGACCAAACGGGCCTTCGTTTTAAAACTTATACCACGTTTTTCCCAGATGTTCCGGGGGCGTAATATAGCATCTTTAGCCATGGCTATCCGCCGTTACATTTCTGTGACGCAGCTACTTTCATTACTTATATTGGAGCCCAGTTAATCGAAGCTGTCCACAGTATAGATGCCTTAGATGTTATAGGCGCCCGATAGCTTTCCCGCACGATCTACCACCATAAGCTTGGTTTTCTGCTATTTATTGCAAACCCTACTTTGCCACTTTCCACTTCCAATCTGTGCCGTATCTCTTTCATGTTGCCAAATGTTGTAGCAAGGAGAACGGTGTCATCAGTGTACCTCAGATTGGAAATCCACTTTCCACCAACAGTAAACCCCTTGTCCCAGCCCTAAAGAGTCTTGAATGATATTACTCTTCATACATATTGAAGAGCAGAGGTGAGAGGATGCATCCCTGCCTAACGCATTTGAACAGTCGGTGTCTATTTTGACGAAAGAGCGGTTGTTGATGTGTAGGTAGAGGCATCGGACTATGTCAATAAGATGTTGAGGCGTTCCCATGTCTTTAAGAACCCCCCACAGCTTGCCCCACTCCACGCAATCAAATGCTTTGGTATAATCTATGAAACATATCAATACAGGGCTGTTAAATTCCCGGCTTTTCTCTATAATTTGGCGAACGTTCAGGATTTGTTCCCGCGTGTCTTTGCCTTTAACAAAACCTGCTTGCTCTTCTGGAATTTGTGGCTCCAGAAAGTGTATTAGCCTGTTGTTTATGATGTACAGGAGTATTGATGTAGGCAACTTGTAAAGAGTGGGTTTAATAGAAAATATTCAATCCCCAAAACCCAGTTAGTAAGTAATCATTTTTAATGACTTCGTTATCGATACATATTGGAAGGAAGGAAGGGGACTCTTTGATCAAACCATACATTTTGTAGGACAAATATTTTTTCAAATAATTTAGATAATTATCATCAGATTTAACAAAAAAAACCCAGCTGATGATTCTCAAAAGTGTTTGTACTTAACACTTTTGAGAATCATCAAACCAACATATTTTATCCCTGCTACCCCTATTACTTACCACAATCGAGAATTCGAGAGTTTCGTGCAGGAAATTGTTGGGCGTCTCGCCGTCTCATCAAAATTAGCTTGATAGTAATCAAGTGCAAAAATGGACCGCGGATCCTGGACTATTTGTTTCTTACTTGGTAGTATGGCGCTAGGGTATCGGAAAAATTGTGGGCGTGTCCAAAAATACTGAAACATCAGAAGTCAATAGCTATTGTCATCGTCTTAAGATTGACTCACTGTAACCATTTTTTACTATTAAAATGTTAGGTTAAAAAGAATTATTTTTTGCGAAGCTTATTTAACCCATATGGTATTAATCTATATCTAAATAAATGTGTTCGTTAGAACGGAAATTTAATGTAGAATATTTGTGCTCTTTACTCTATACAGTTTAAACAAATATCTTAGAAGATATCGCAATGTAAAAATACCCGCGCGGAAAAATAATTACGCGGGTTGCGTCGCAATGTAGGTACGGGGGATTCTGGCTGGCCTCCGGGAAATTCAAATTCAAAATATTTACTGCATCATAATGTTTACAAGTACAGAGTGTTATAGTATATTTAACAGTAAGAGATAGATTTTATAGTAATTCACACTTTAATATAATCTAAGCTAATCTAAACCATCTAAACTATTGTAATAAAGAGGAAAGATAAGATTTTTTGTTTGTTACGATTTAGCTTAATTAATGTCGGATAGTCGATATATCGAGAAAGGTTATAGCTATATTTATGTGACGCAGACGAAGTTGCGCGGGTCAGCTAGTGCATGATATAAATTATAATAGCACCCACGAATAATTTAGCTTTCTGCTACTGAAACGTTTTATTGAATTGGAATATTCGTTCAGGATTATCTCCTGCATACGAAACTAGCATAGGAGTAGATTTAAAAACGCAATGAGTTAATTTCTATTAAAACTAGCTAATGCCCCCGACATCCACGAGGACGAAGCCGGGGGGGCTTCGTCCTCGTGGATGTCGGTCAAATTACCTATACAATATACTAAAACCTTGATCGAGAACCATTGGTGATCCATTGGTGAAAACAACATAAAAATTGGTGCAATAGTTTTTGAGTTTATCGCAAACAGACAGACAGACGCGGTGTAGGACTTTGTTTTATAATATGTAGTGACTAGCCTTTGCCAGCGGCTTCGCCCGCGAGAAAAAAAAACGTCTTTCCATACAAACCTTCATCCCCTATTTAACTCCGTTAGGGGTTGAATTTCGAAAAATCCTTCCTTATAGGCCTTCCTTATAAAAGGAACCTCTGTGCAAAATTTCAGCTTTCTAGGTCCAAGGGTTTGGGCTGGGCGTTGATGAGTCAGTCAGTCAGTCAGTCAGGACTTCTCTCTTTATTTATATAGATTAGCAACGCGTTAATTAGTTATTCAAATTACCCTGAAATTCAATGTAGACTATAACATATTCCTCCTGTCAAGATGGAGGTAGGTACTAAATTACCGCTTCCTAGGGGACACTCCACTACGTGTGACATTATAGAATTAGGCACAACGATAACTCTTGTGTCAAGTTAGTTTTATCGAGGTAAAATATGTGCCACGATATGAGCAATTATTATGATATCAGAGGCTCCCGAGTCCCGCCCGTGTATAGGGGCCAAATATTTGGATAGGTTCAAACTCGTAGGGCTTATATAGGGTTGCAAATATACGTGACAGGGTTGATAAAAATCTCGATTTTTATAAAAAAATCAAAAAAATCGGATTAATTTGATTTAAATCGGATTTATTTGATTTTAATCAGATTTTTTTGATTTTTTTAATTTTCTGATCGATTTCAGTATGAAAGTCAGTTACTTATTAAAAAAAACTAACAGATTTTTTGTTAAATCCAAATATTAGTTCTTTTATTAAGGACGCATTTACGATTGATAAGTCAAATCATTACTTTTTTAAACAAAAGTATGTTTATTAAATACAATGCTTTGTATTTTTAAAATGTTTTTGCTACTTATTGTAGCAATAAATGTACCGAAGTGAAAATTTTTTACTTCGGTACATTTATTGAGAAACTGGACATATCTAAAATTATATTTATACTTAAGAATTGTACCTTGCACATCTACCTACAATAAGTAGCAAAAACATTTTAAAAATACAAAGCATTGTATTTAATAAACATACTTTTGTTTAAAAAAGTAATGATTTGACTTATCAATCGTAAATGCGTCCCTAAGTCATTATTTTATTAAAAAACAAAGTAGCATATTTACTTGCTTATTTAACAAAAATATTGAAATTTTGTAAAAAATTATATTAACGAAAATCAAAAACTATATTCTTCTAAAGGTAATAAAAAAAAACGCTTACATTTTGTAATATTTAACAAAAAATAATAATTAAAAAAAAAGACAAATGAACATAGAACCATTTGGGTTTCACCATAGTCGCAGTCACTTATTTGTTTGAATTTAGTTCTTTCAGTATAATGGTAAGGGCATATAAGCGATGCACACGTGTATGTGTGCGCCGTAGTTTATGTCGGGGGAAGTCCCTGGACAGTTTTTGGCTGTTTTGTTGCAGTATAAAAGAACTGATTTAAATCATCGATTTTTATAAAAAAATCATTTGATTTTAATCGCGATTTAAATCACTGATTTTAATCAAAGGATTTAAATCATATCATCCCTGATACGTGATAAAGTAAACATAGTGTTAGGAACAATAAAGATCCTATAAAAGTTTAAACTATAGTATATAAACCAGTGTGAGCTATGGCCTTAAGTACATTCCACTAACTTTATTGCGGGATCTAAGACAGTTAAATTGTTACTCGGGGACTACGTCGAGCTTTATTTCTTAGAGCTTTTCTAGTGGTCGCCACTGTTGATTCTGGTTTTCAGGAGTGCCAGTAGTTTGGGAATAGAGTGGCGTGCTTGTCCCAAAAAAAAGGAAATACATCCCACCATTTCAACCCGCGCATCCCGGTTGTCAAGTCTCAACTAACATAACAAAGCTTGCTACCGATGCAAATCCGGGAGAACATCAAATCCACAGTAGTGCATTATGAACAAACGCTTGTGCACTAACTTTCTCGTTTTACCTAAAACGAATGTCCCAATAGTTTTCTCAGCCCAGTCGTCTTTCGATTTGGAACAGCACACAGGTGTTCTAAAGTCTTAAACTGTCTCCATTCCCAAAGGGATACCCAGAAGGCTAGTTTCGCAACACACCTACAATGCGCCAGTGACCTGATTAGGTGTCATTATAACGCGGTATTTAACTGGGTCCCAGTACACCGCGCAGTTTCGATGGATCAATAGGTTTCATAGTAAAAGTAGTGGTGACTGGTGACCCAGCCCATAAGCTAGGTGGGTCGTGTAGTGTAGGTGAGACTGAGAAGGTACCTACTGTGGCAAGGAAGAAAGTCACCGTATTCAAATTCATTTATTTGCTTACACAACAGCATACTGTCAGGATTGACAGCGGGTCCCAAACTTGGTACAGCCTGTATCTTGATGACCCAGACGCTACACAAAGTTGAAAATTTACGAAGTTCTGCTAGAATACGATGTATGCTGTGGATCACAGCCTGTGATACTCTGTGTTTAGGCGACGTTGAACTAGAAGACCTAGAGAGAAAAGGAAACAGAAGCTGTAACTCCAATGAGTATGTTTGCATCATCTAAAACGTATTAACCTATGAGTTTTGTGACATAGAAACAAGATGAACTGAAAATTGCATAGGTATCAAATAGGACTTCTACAAGATTTTTATTGAACAAGAAAGCTCTTATTGAACTTTTTAATATTGAGACAGTGCAGTCATGCAGTGGTTAGTGCAGCGAAGAGTCAATTCAATAAATTGCATTTAAAAACAATTGGGGTCAACTGAACCAAGAACATCAATGATGAACAATCAAACTGTCTTTA
This sequence comes from Diarsia mendica, assembly GCA_949316265.1. NCBI lineage: Eukaryota > Metazoa > Arthropoda > Insecta > Lepidoptera > Noctuidae > Diarsia > Diarsia mendica. The sequence continues at coordinate 12,375,964 of OX438903.1, read as the reverse complement.
CAAGTCACAAAGTCTGCAGAAAAGACATTCAGACAAAGGGGATACTACAATACTACATAAACATAATAATGTAGACGTAAAAATCACAATGTTTTGTATGCATTAGCATATTTACTTATACAAACCGCTGACAGGTCAAATCGATACAAAATCTTTTGTACTGTCTTTGAATAACGTGTGATTCCATTGTAAACATCATAATAACATGTCGCGAAGTTTTTGCACGAAAGAGATTTTAATCGTGAAGAAACGCTTACGACGCTTCTTGTAACCGATTGTGACGAAAGAAGGGTAATGCTTTTCCGCGTGTGTATCTCTTCCCAATCGCAGTGCAAATATAACATGATAACGCGGTGACTTCGATACAGATTTGATACGAAGGTATAGGAGAAAAAAAGGGAGTACAATTTTATTGGTACTTTTTAAAGGCTTTGAAAATCTGTCACGTCTCATTGCCTCATTAAAACGGTATGAGGGATGGCAGGCGGTCTTAAGTGGCCCTCAGATTAAATGTCCAGCAGAAGTGATAAAGTGAATTCATTAAAATTTCCGTCTAGAGGTCACTCCGGAACAGTTACTTGAACGGAGGGTCGGACCCTGATCTTTAACGACCATATAAAGAGGCGACCTTTGCTCCACTACAGCTTTCTTTAAGAGGTCTGGAATTAATTTGATGACCTTTAGTAAGATGTATCCGAGGTAGGGCTTGGAATTTGAATATTCGAATATTCGAATAATGCGAATATTCGTTCATTTTCGCTATTCGAATATTGACTGATGTTAAATTCGAATATTCGAATAGTTTTTAGTTTAGTTTGAAAATACAGTCACAGTTTAAGTCTGAAGGAACAACTTCAGACAAGCATTGATAGCACAATTTCATCCGCTCCCTCTACTTCTACCAATATAGGTATCAACGGTGGACGAATTCGAAACGTCGATCAGAATGCAAATGGCATTATACGATTGAGGTGGACCGAGACAAATACCTACACTTAAGTCAAGTGTATGAGTTCCTGATGTCAATACCGCCGTCGAGCGTTGAATGTGAGAGGGTATTTTCATCCTGAAAATATATTACTTATTATGGGGACGGTGAACGAACATTTCTCCATACAAACGTAATACCAAAATCATTCGCGATACGAACATATTACCAACTTAAAATTATGTTATTCGGATACAGACGAATATTTATCTAGGTTCCTATTAAACTTTTTTTTTAAAACATTTACTATTTATGAAATGCAAGCGAATTGCATTTCGTCAATAGTAAATAGCCTTACGGGACGACTCTATAGACGCCCTAGGTTTTCTTAGATCACATTACCAAAGTTTACGTCAATCCCACGAATGATTATTGTGATTGCGGTGTGATTTTATGATCTCTCATTTACTTACTTTTATTATAAAACCCGATTTGATCTCTAGAATTCTCAAGTACCTACCTGAGAACTTAATACTTAAGTTTTGTTATGTTTACTGATTACTTACGCAGTGGGTGTAAATTTTTATTAAAAATGTTTGTTTTGTTTAGAATAAAGTTTTTTTTTTTTTTCAAAATAATGTCAAACTATGTTGCTGAGAGGTGATTCAATTTTATATAATAAAAAATACTCAACTCTAACTTGTTTATTAATTGTTTATGCATGTACATTCAAGGTTTTTATTTTAGTTTCAAAGGAAAAAGCTAGTATTCGATTATTCGAATAATATTCGAATAATTCGAATACTGCCTGTAAAAACATCGAATATTCGAATATCTAAAAGCTTCGAATATTTACAAGCCCTAATCCGAGGTACTTAAGTTCCAAGCCCCGGGCATTTGTACTTTTCAGACACGAGTTTCTGAACTCTGAAAACTCCAAACTAATGTGTTGTGGTACTTGCCAAGTAACTTTAGACACTTTAGTTAATCTGTGCATCAGCCTTCAAGGATTTCCGCAGTGGTTTGCACAAAAGAATCTAGGTAATTATTCCTGCAGACTGCAGTTCAAGAACGTGACTCTGCCGTATCTTTGACCATATAGTCTGATCTACGAGGCAGATAATATTTTATTTCGAAACGTTCATGAATATCTCCCGGGACGCAACAATGTTTAACACAGAGAGATCGTATAACCGTATAATGAATGGCCGCGACCTCTGCCCTTTTGAAAGTCCATGGATGGTCGGGAAAGTGAGGTATTTCAACCGTTACAAAATTTCTGAATGCTTTTTACATTGGTTGGGTATTTAAAATTGAATATTTCAGTTATTTGCTGAGCCTTTTTGGTGAAATATTTTGTTGTAAACAGCACCACGACAATTGAAAAGTTTGGAAAAACGATACATGCTGCGACGACTTCAAAAAAATTGGGATAAGGGCAGGAGAATGATGATGGTGATGATGACCAGCACCATGATTATTCAGCATGTAGGACAGCTTTTATACCATGAATCTCTTAAGAAAGTGTAATTTGAATGAGACAAATCATTTCCTCAATAACTAACACAAAATGTCAACTGATTTCCTGCAATGTAACGCCAAAAACAAAGGAAGTGAAAGTTTTTAATGCTACTTGCTTGATGGTTATGGCATAAACCTTTTGCCAAGCAATTCAGTATGGTCATCAATTAAGATATTATAGGAAATCACGATTACTTAGTTTCGGGCATAATTGCTGGTTATTTCGTAATAGTTGTTTTATTTTATTTATTAGGAACAAAAAAACAGTTACATTTTAAAGTTTAAAATAAGTTGTTCCATAAATTACTTATTTACAATTTTATCTTCTAACGTTTAATTGAGTTAAATAATTATAGGGTAAGATGAGAATATAATATAATATAAGTAATATCTATACAGGAATACTTTATAATCAGTGCGCAAACTTTGTAAAATTAAACTTAAATGTATTTCATTAAACAAATATTTTTTATTTTAATAACTCTTAATACAAAAAAATAGAAAGGTCTACTTTGAAATTGATTTTATGGCAACTCGCGGCCGCGCGCTGCCCCCCGCGCCCGCGCGTAGCGAAGCGCTCATTCATTAGTTTTTCGTACTACCGCCAGACGGCCAGACTATTCCTATGTGTGCGTTTTGCTTACACGGACATGGCACACAGCCGGAGGCGCGCACCACGCGCCACGTTCCAGCGTGTTGTGCTGTAGGTAGATAGGCATGGCAATAAACCCATACGCTACTCAGCGTATAAACTTACCTAGCTAAAAGTATTAGGTAAATTAAATTCGATTCAACTAGATACTAGCACGAAAAGTACTTGTCGATCGCTTTGTTGTCATCTAGCTGATCTAGTATCGGTGACCACTGCACGTGAAAACAGACGCTAGATCTGCTCTAGTCAGCGTACGACCTCGAATGACCTCGATGGTATTTCCATAGCCCATACCGCAACAGTTAAAATGTACTTACGTATTCCCACGGTGAGTACTGATAACTGGCATCGTTCAAAAACAAGACCAACCAGCTAAAACACGCTCGCACACAAACAATGTACCTACTCACAGTAGCAACACTAGTCTACCTATGTTACTGACATAATCACTATCACACTCACACACACAACACGCCCGATTATGGTACTGAGTCTGACAATACGCATTGCAATTATTAGCAAATGTCCATAATAACTAAAACCTTGCGCTATGAAAATACACAATGACATGCACACTCGATAACGCATAAATCCGAACTAAAAATTCTTAAAACTTAGAATTTCTTTGTAGGTGCCGCGCCGGGGGCGGCGCGGCGGGCGGCGGGCTGGATCAAAGCCACAGGCACTTTGTTGTATGCCGACAACTAAACAAACGCGTGCGCCGCTTAGTTCGTTGATCTATGGCTTACTTAGTTACCAGGGACTTACCTACTGTGTGTAGTGAGTGGAGTGTAATGATGTAGGTAGGTACTTAATTTATTTATCATTGCAATTTAGTGAATAAAAATTAAACAAAATGTATTTGTCGGAAACTCGTAGTGCATTGGGGTACGAGCGGGGTGGCGAGGATCTTTAAAGTTGTAAAAAGAGACTACATTGTCCTTTTGGCAAGATTTAACGATAACATAACATCACGCCTGTAATCTCCAAAGCGTTAGGTAGATGTGCACCGAATAGTACTCAACCTTTCGTAAGTTATGTCCCAATGATTACAAAAATAATTTGCCAAACATTTTAACTTGAATCTGCAATAAGCTAGAACTTTCGTTTTAAATGGTTTGTTATGACTGTGTTATTTGATACTACACATAACAAGCTAGCTAAGTAGGTATTATCACAAAAATCTGCAGACCAATCTTATGTTTGTAATATCGCAGAGTAAATAACTACGTACCTACTTAACTCATAAATTCATAATAAACATTTTAAGACATTTTAAATCAAAAACTGTTCAACGCACAAATGAAAAAGTGTTCCTCCTCAACCGATCAGCTGACCGCCGTTGCGGAGTACCTACCAGCCGCGACTCGCATTCATACATTGAACTCGAATGACTCGAGGTCACGCGTACAGCGGGAACAGAACAGCTGATAGGTACGGCACGTTAGAACTTGTCGGTTTAGTAACTTCCAAACTAGTGATTTGTAAAGTAAAGAAAAAAGATACCTAATGTAAAAGGTAATGAACTGACCGTGATCAAGCAGCCTTTGAGTGGCTGCTAGAATGGTCCTTTCTTATGGGGTTTAGGATGCTCGTATTCGGGGAATGCTCTCCGATGCATACATTCTGCCAGCTGCTCGTAGACTTTCACCACTTATTAGATACACCCGCCCGCACCATCTCATAAGACTCGCGGTTAGTAAAGTCCGACATTGTGACTTGGAGGCAGTTGTAGGTCTGTACGAGTATGACATGCGTGGCACGGGGGTTGCGCGGGAAAGCGATTGGACGCGACGTCACGATAGCGCATGCGTGAGCAGACTGCGGGGCAGCGGGGCGCTCGCCTCAGCCCGCCTGTGCTCTCTGCCGCCCGCCCGGGTTTCACCCCCGCTGCCGGTAGGCACGCGCGCTCATTCAATATTGTTACGAATAGATAGTGCCCATATATTGCTGTTTTAAAGTCGGATAAAAATTTAAAAAAAAGTTTTGAACTAATAATGGAAATATGTTCTATTACTGATACTGAACCACCAAAAAAAATTTGCGCACTGAATAAAAAATAATCCTGTATATATAAAAGGATAACTGACTGGGTGACATATCAACGTACAGCCGAAACTACTGGGGCTAGGAATGTGAAATTTTGCACACGGCTTCCTATTATAATGTAGGGGAGCACTAAGAAGGGGTTTTTGGAAATTTAACCTTTAAGGGGGTGAAAAGGGGGATGAAAGTTTGTATGGAAAATCTTATTACTTGTGTTTAGGAATGTGAAATTTTGCACACGGCTTTCTATTATAATGTAGGGGAGCACTAAGAAGGGGTTTTTTGGAAATTTAACCTTTAAGGGGTGAAAAGGGGGATGAAAGTTTGTATGGAAAATCTTATTACTTGTGTTTAGGAATGTGAAATTTTGCACACGGCTTCCTATTATAATGTAGGGGAGCACTAAAAAGGGGTTTTGGAAATTTAACCTTTAAGGGGGTGAAAAGGGGGATGAAAGTTTGTATGGAAAATCTTATTACTTGTGTTTAGGAATGTGAAATTTTGCACACGGCTTCCTATTATAATGTAGGGGAGCACTAAGAAGGGGTTTTTGGAAATTTAACCTTTAAGGGGGTGAAAAGGGGGATGAAAGATTGTACGGAAAATCTTATTACTTGTGTTTAGGAATATGAAATTTTGCACACGGCTTCCTATTATAATGTAGGGGAGCACTAAGAAGGCGTTTTTGGAAATTTAACCTTTAAGGGGGTGAAAAGGGGGATGAAAGTTTGTATGGAAAATCTTATTACTTGTGTTTAGGAATGTGAAATTTTGCACACGGCTTCCTATTATAATGTAGGGGAGCACTAAGAAGGGGTTTTTGGAAATTTAACCTTTAAGGGGGTGAAAAGGGGGATGAAAGATTGTACGGAAAATCTTATTACTTGTGTTTAGGAATATGAAATTTTGCACACGGCTTCCTATTATAATGTAGGGGAGCACTAAGAAGGCGTTTTTGGAAATTTAACCTTTAAGGGGGTGAAAAGGGGGATGAAAGTTTGTATGGAAAATCTTATTACTTGTGTTTAGGAATGTGAAATTTTGAACACGGCTGCCTATTATAATGTAGGGGAGCACTAAGAAGGGGTTTTTGGAAATGTAACCTTTAAGGGGGTGAAAAGGGGGATGAAAGTTTGTATGGAAAATCTTATTACTTGTGTTAATAAACATGAAACTTGGCACGAACATCTATCTAAGTAAATTATGAAGTTTGGCAAATTTTGTTTTTCCAAATCTCCCTTTCGAATTCAAAAGACTTCAGTTCCCTTTAACAGTTTGCTTTGCGATGACAATAAATAAATCAAGTCAGCTCCTTCAAATTTAAGGGTCAAACCCTTAAATTTGAAGGAGCTGACTTGCGACAGCCCTGTTTCTCCCATGGTCAGTTCTACGTAGCATGCTCTCGTGTGAGCTCATCTTGCAGCCTGGTCATATTGGTAACACCCTCCAGAACGACCAAGAATGTAGCCTATATAGAAATATTATAAAAACATAATTGTTTTGTTATAGCCATTAACCCGCATATTTCTGGATAGGTACATACTGTTTCCTATTTTTAGATGTTCACGTAGCCAATTCTTCCATACAAAAACTGTCAGATGTCAATAAAAATTATCTATCGATTGAAAAATCAGCCTTCGAATTTTTTAGAGGAAAGTACGAAACCCACGCGGACGAAGTCGCGGGCAAAGTGCTAGTAAATTATATAAATCTCCATGAAGTGAGTTACATTATGTAGGTTTCCCCAAGTTGACGAAAGGGCACTCGTATCTCGTACCTACTTGATATTGGGGAAAAATGTTGCACGTTGTAAAAGATCGCATAACCTGTTTGGAAGCAAAAAGCCTCGTCTCATCAAGACATTACATATTGAGAGGACAAGATTTCGCTCTCAGACGAAAGAGGATTATGGAGCTTTTTAAAAGATTTACTTCATCTTATAACCATCAAAAACTTGCACAGTTCGGCGAATGACAGAGCTGCCCAGATGGTCATTTATTAGTTAGACGGACAACATTCTAGAAATGGTGAATCGAAACGAAAATAAGATCTAACAATAACTTACTTAGTGAATTGTAGAAAGAGGTCTCTCAAAGTGACGATAAAGCAGCCATCAAGTTTTATAAAAGCGAAACTTAGTTTGGATGTTTGTGACTCAATCACGCACTAATGGCAAAACGGATTTGGTTAAAATTTGGCACACAGACAGTTTAGAACTTTGATTAACACAAAGGATTAGATAGGAGTTTTTATCCATGAAATCCAGGCAGGCGAGGTCTTGGGCAGAACTTAAGAAGAAAAAATAAAAATGACAATGAGGGTCCGCCCTTTGATTCATCAGCGGAGACTAAAACACCAGACATTTTAGCATACGTAAAAGAGTGCAAAGGACAAAACTACGTTATCTAAACTTTAGACAAACGTTTCCACGTGTTTTTCCTTAGTACCTACTCCCCAGATCAATACGCGATGTAGAATACCTCATTATAATCCTTGTTACCTAGGAAACTCTTAATTAATAATTCTAAGCATTTTACTCTTGAGAGGCACGGGCCGTAAATCCACGTAATCGTAATGGGTCCTTTCAAGTAGCCAGACGGGTCTGAGTGTAATGGCGCAGAGTAAGCCCGCTTCAACATCAAATAAAATCTTCGCTTTGACCGTGTATTTGGTAACTGGCAGATGATAGGATGCTCCAATGGTTTTCTCTTGCTCAACCAAATTAATTGTGCAGGCGGGAAAACACTGAACTAACTTAGATATGCCAAGTTTAACATAGAAAATTATGTTTTTCCTACTCCGCCGCTATTCTTTTCTGATTAATTTCGGTGCGGAATCCTAAAAAGTTAAATCGTTTCTCTGGGACTTCGTCGAGCTTCATTGTCTCGGCGCTTTTCTTGTGGTCGCCACGGTTGATTCTAGCTAACAGGAGTTACAGTGGTTTCGGAATAGTGTGGCGGGCTTGTCTCAAAAAAAAATATATATCAATGCAAATTTTCTTGACAAGCAAACGCCACCTTGAACCGCCATTTAAAGTTGTCATATTACAGAGAGTATTATACAGATTAGCTACCAGAGTGTAAGCTTATAGATCAGATATTGGTAGACTCATAATGAAGTTAGGAAATGGTGGCATAACAGCTGGTGACAGTCGTTTTGTCGGGCATTGTGCAAAGTGCTATTGGGTTTTTCGTTCAGGATTTTCTCAGTAACAGCAACGGAGTCTAGACTTGTGTCCGTGTGATGGTAATAGGCTCTAGGCTCGCCCCCTATTAGATACACCTCTACCTAACTCTATTGTTGTTTTGTTTATATCCTGATAAAAGACTGACACCCAAGAATTAAAGTCCTAATTCATTTCATTACGGAAAATTGTATTTTAAATTCGTCAACTGATGAATAATTAATTTGAATTTTCCTTTGCCAAAATTAACATGACAATGAAATTGGATGGTTAGTGGTTACTGTATTCAAATAGTTTAGTAATTAAAGAGGTACCTATTTGTGTATTTATCTACTTACTGTTGTTTCAGTTTAGTTATTTAAAGTTAAAACAGCTGTAAGAAAGTTATTAATTGTTTAGTTTATTATATTTCTTGGTCTATTTAGGTAATTGTCTGAAGTTCGTTTGTTGTTTCGATGTGTTTTCTTTGAGTTCTGTTAAAATAATTTCAGTAACAAGCAGGTTTAACTGAGAAATGGCAATAGACCTCATAGCATAGCACTATAGCACACATTTAATTATATTTTTTGGATGGTGTCTGGCAGGTGAACCTTTGAGCCTGTGTAAGGCAGGGCATAAAACTCATAGACTAAGTGACGTGCCCCCTCGACTTAGGGCATCACTGAGGAGGGCAAAATATCTGGTAACAAGCAGATTTGTTTGCTTGGTGACTCTGAATCTATACATATCTTACTAGGTACTATTAGGTTTGGCACTGAGGTTTATTGTACGCTGGAATAGCATACCTAATTACTTAAGTATAGGTACTTAGCATATTTTCATTTCTCACATTATTACCTTCCTGTCCTTATCCCATTCTACTAGGGTTCATCGCAATACGTAGGCATACACATAAAAAATTCTACGAGAAAAAATCCTTCAAAAGGCATATAAAAAAATACACAAACATTTTCCTAATAATCTCAACATCAATGTCAATTCAGATAAAAAGGAATAAGAAAATGTTGTTTGGAGCCTTTTACGAGTTCCATTTGTGAGAGAATAATGTCAGCTTTCGTATATACTCGGAGAATTTAATTAAATGATTTTGATTTCGCTCTTCAACGAATTTCATTGGGTACTGAGCCCGATTTGCAGCCATCCAGTAAAATAAACAGGCGAATTGGTGAAGGACGTGTCCTTGGAGTTGGAAACCCGTTTGATATTAAGTTCAGAACAGTTAGAGTTGGCTGAACATCTAAAAGATTAAGGGCCTGTTTCATTACCTACAATTAAGTCCCTGTTAACTTACTTGTACCTACTTACCGACTTACCGTGGATATTCAGACATGGTGAAATAGGCCATATGTATACGCCCTAATCTCTGGAACTGCCAGTCAACTTTTAAAACACAAAATTATCTTACAACGACCCTTAGCAGAATAAGAAACACAGCTAGTTAAAATAGATACTAATTAATAACACAACACATTGTCTTGATACATCGAAAGTTCGTTCCAAATCGAATAGTCACTAATTCTATGATCGAAGCATGTCAATACCCGCCCAATATAATTTCCTTCAAAATATCAATGACTTCTGAAGGAACGTGAGTTTTCCCCCAAATTAGAAAAGGTTTGGCCTCGAAAGTGGCCGAGGGCGTTGTCACTAGTTCGATTCGAAGTCAGCACATTCTTTCCATTTCTTTACAATAGCAACTCATCCGATCAAAATCAATAGACATTTATTTGGCGAATTAGTATTTTTTTGAACGTCAAGTAGGGCCCAACCACCGACTGGTAAATGATTTCCATACAAATTCTGTTCCATTTTCAATTTATTCAGTAAATGTCAGACTCCAAGTCTTTTAGCAAAGTAAAAACACACCTGTTAGCTATTTAAATACATTTATAAATAGTTTTAAGATATTTACAGTATTTTTATAAATTAGAGAATTGTTTTGTATAAATAAGTTATTCTATTGAGTTGAAATGCTAAAATGGCGCCAACGGTTATTGGAATGACAGTTAACTATTGCAGTCTGTAGTACAGACGGTTATAAAAGATCTAAGGCGCCATTTTAGCGGGACATTCTGGTCTAAACTTCGAAAGTGAGAAGAAATCTAAAATACCTGTGTAAGTACTGTGAATTTCATAATAAACTTGTAATGTTATGCTGTAGCTATTTATTCTGTACCTACTTAGTTTGATGTGTTTGATGTGCTGTAGCTATTTATTCTGTACTTATTTTGATGTGTGCTCAGTCTGACCCCTTGAATTAAAACATGATTGTCTGTTGAAATAGAAGCTTATTATTTATTTCCCTTCTGCTCTGGCTAATCTTACACACCTCATCTCTCTCAAGGCTCAAACTCTACAATCTAAGCAAAAAGGATCGACAATTCTCATTTTAATATCTTATGTAAGGTAGTACAATATGTAGGTACTCTGTAGGATAATAACCGATGATGTTGGATAATAACTCCGTGGCGCGAATCACTGATGTCAGAGCAAACAGAAACCTATAAAAATAATTGGCTCTTCAAGAAAGGATTATTTTATTGCGCATTGTATTTTCTATAGGGCAACACTACTGACGTGTGTGGTAAAGAAAGTCGTGAATAAAGTGTTGGGTAATTTGCAACACCATAATTTTATTTGAAATGGGCGGAAGTTTTAATGGCAGATTTTGCTATTGTTTAATTCAGACCGAATAGGGATCAAAGGCAAAGCAGGCAATAAGAGGATCGGAAAAATGTCAAGCAGTAAGTAGATCTTCTTCAAAAATTGACTGTCACAGGAAGTCCGGCTGAGCTAGAGGCAAATGTGAAACATTAGTAAAAAAAACCTTTAATGAAAACCAAAATGAAAAACCAGTAATGCACCTGCCTGGGTTCGAACCCACGGCTTGTTCGCAAGTCAGTTTTACTATCTTGGAGATTATTATAGATGTTATAATAAAATGTTGGTTACCTATAAAAAATCAGACTATTATAGTGACATTTTCGAGAAGGTACTGGAGAGAAAGAACGCAGAAAGTATGACGTCAAAAGACAACCCGAGGAAAAAGACGCAAGTTACCGTTGACGGTAACTTGCGTGATTGCGTCAATCTTTTTAAAGGGCAAACCGAGACACCGTTTCAGAATGGAATGGCTAACCACGGTTTTCATGAAAACTAGGCAATAGCTAAATTAACGACCAAATAAAAGTTCGTTTGACTGCCTCGTTGATTCAGTGGTCGCAAGCGACTGCTGGGTTCGGTTTCCAGGTCGGGAAAAGTGTTTTTAGGTTTTTCAATCTGGAATTTCTCAGTAGCAGCCACGGGGTCGGGATTTGTTTTTGGTTGATAACAATAGGCTCGCCCCCTATGAGACTTGGTACTAAACATTACTGTGTCTAACCCTTCACGGGCATTATAGGCGTTATGTTACGTAAAAGTTCTTTATTGAATTTTCGACGATTCGATGCATGCCGTCGAGAAATATTTTTCAGGCATGCTAGTTTCCTAACGATGTTTTCCTTGACCGAAGCAAATGATTACCTATGCAATTCGCACCACAAGACTGTCACTGCTTGATGGGGGTTTGGAGGATACATTTTAATGTCACCTAAATAATCTAGCAGCATTTCCTACTAGTGGTTCCTTAAAAGACCAAAAACAAAGCAGATTCCCCGTCGGGGCTGCGGATTATCGAAAGAGATGACGTGGCCTCGGCACAAGGGTGAAGAAGGAACATGGGTTGGTTTTTAGATTTATTCGATGATTTTCCAAGCACAAAAGAAAAAAAAAAAAGCAGATTCATTTCCATTCCGAGAATTTTTTTAATTGAATTTGTCTGTTTGCAAACTTGGAATGGTTTCCGATAAGTAGTTTGCATTAAACTGGAACGTTGCAGAATATTTTCAAAGGAATTAGAAATTAACTTGGAAGTTTCTGCTTGGTTCAGTTTTATCTATGACTAGCTTTTTCCTGTGGCTTCGCTTCTTACATGTACCTATAGGTAGCTTTCCACAATTAAAAAAAAATCAGAATTATAGCAGTAGTGCCGAAAATTACCCTTTTCATCCAAAAATTACACTGAAACTCGACGATGACGTACCTACCTACCTATTCCTATAAGTACCTAAATATGCTACGCAGACGGCTATAATTATGTTCTTATTGAAGCATACGGACGTACCTACCTACGTAAGGACGTAAAGTGCCGTTTTGTACTGAAACTACAAAAGGCACATTTTATTATTTGGCGCACATTCACAGCAGATTATGCACTACCTAATTGTAATTATACGTTCCACTCATAATTATCATACTAGGAGCCACTTTCCTGCTGACTAACCTCAATTTGAATATTCTCCTAATATTCGTAACGCGCTTATCACTCGTAAAATACGTTTTAAAAGCGATAAGAATAGTAGAATAATACTACCACACTAGAATGAACCACAGCACTATTGAAATATTATTTTAATTCCAAACTGTTAGATATTTGCATCAATTAGATTGATTGAATTTGTGGGAAATGGTGCATCTGTCGCCAATGCTTCCTAGTATCAGGTTTTGGATTTGCTACAGCAGTTAACTTAATTAGTACTTACCTATATTATGTGCTATAACTCCTTGATATTAAGTACACTCTCCTTTTTCCAGTTTCGATTTCTAAGTCCCTTACAGTGACTGCAAACTTAATGTCATCAAAAGGGGCCTCTATTTTAAATATCGCTATCACAAATTCAAAATGCTAAAGGTATGGTTCCAAATTGCTAAAGGTAAAAACAATAAGACTGTCTGACCCCTGGGGATCACACCCTTGTCACATACAAATCCCAATTCATGTCCCTGCATTTTTTTTTATTATTTATTTATCAAAGGTATCTTCACAGCTTACAGTAAAATAACTTTAAATTATTACAAAACAACATCAACATTTTCCTTCTTAACCCAGCACGGTCAGAAGCTGCACATGCAACTACTAAACCAATGATGCAGTCAGAATTAGCTAAATATTGTGCTAGTAATAAAGACACAGCACTGTAGACTGTAGAGTCTCAGTCTGTAGGTTTTGTAAGGTATACAATAGCCAATGACCCAGTACCTAGGTCTGAGTAGATTTATTTTATGAAAGAATGTTGTTTTGATACATATAGTTTATTTTTAATCATACTTGTTATGGAAAATAACGGTGATTTTACAAGATTGAACAAGTTACTTACTCATCATTCTGCTGCCCTTATCCACAGTCACTACATCCTCCATACAGTCCATTCTTTTTAGGGTTCCGTACCTCAAAAGGGAAAAATGGAACCTGTAAAGGATCACCAGTCCCCCCCCCCCCCCCTTATCTCTGAAACTACTAAGCCTAGAATTCTGAAAAAAATAATAACAGAAACTAGTTCAACACTTATAGATTACAGGTTCAAACCTATAAGAAGTCTATGGTGCTAAAATAACATGGAAAATCTCTCAATATCTAGGTACTACAATGGTACAGAACCCGCCATGTGCAAGTCTGACTTGCACTTGGCCAGTTTTTTCTGTTTCTTTAGCCTTCCTCTCATTTTATAGCCATCCACATTAATTCCCAAAACCCTAGTTCCATTTACTAACGGATCCATATTGTTTGCATCTGATGGCTATTATATTTACAAATAGCGCCTATTGTTTATTACAACAACTATTACCATTGTTTCTGTCTACTGCTTTTTATAGACTTGTGTAGGATACCTATCATCATTTCACATTTTAATTTTCATTGCAATTTAGAAATACATTTCTGTGTGGATAATTTTTTTTATAATGTAGTAAGGATTAACTACCTACCAGCTTGGTAATTATTAGATAACATTATTTTAGCAACATATTTCACTATTTCTTGTGGAAGATATTCTTGCATTGGTGCATCACTTTTGCTTTACATTTGTATTATATAGTTTGGGATGGGCAATCTTGGTGATTAATCCTACTATTCTAAACCAATACATGATTTTAACCACAAATGGTAAAAAACAGAGTCATAAAAAGTATAATACGTAAAATTATGTAATGTTTTCATTCATGATCGTCGTAAATAAGTAAAGGTAGAATTTGGTGGGTTATGCAATGTTACCAAAGATAAACAAACATCTGTTTCATAAACAGCTGGCAATTTCAGAGGTTGTAAATATCAGAAATATCTATATCGTCAATTTAACTAATGATTGTATTATTAAGACGACATAGTAATAATAAATTAGAAGAATTATACTCACAGAGCGTCTGCACTTTGTTTCAATTCTTCGGTCTTCAAGATCCTGTTGTCGAACAGTTCTGGTCCATTTTTTCGGCATGAGTAATATTTTTCTATACACGCTTTCGTCTTGTCCATGTCCCCGTAACAAGCATTATAAAACAACACTAATTGTTTATCCGTTAAGTCCTTAGGCACATATTTTGATTTATCCAGCTTCTGCGTCCAGTAGCGTAACTCGTTTATTTCCTCCTGGGAAAATTTATCCATGGCTGCTGTCGTCTCTTTATAGTCAAACTCTAAATCCACTTGCATCTTTACGCTTTTTTTAAATCTATTATATCGTAAATTTTATGCGATTTTGTTAATGATCAACATACACCCAACACCGAACGCGATAAATTGACAACTAATGCAAAAATTTAGCGATAAAAATGATAGGTCTCCATCAATGTTGCCATTACTCGAAATATATTTCTACCAAAAGTATTTAACCATGGTAGTTTTTTCAGGCTTAACTGGAAAATCATAAATAGTGAGTTGGTGACTGATTGACTGAACCATCGCGATTGATTACCGAAACCTTCGCGAAATATCTTTAGTGGCAAGTTAGTTAATTCTAAGCAATACATATTAGGAGGTATCTTATAAGTGAAACTGAAAATTAAAACATGGATTCTGATACGTCGTCGTAAGTTTAACTGTAGAGTTTGCAAAACCATTAATTAATTTTATCTACCCAAATATCATAAACCCTCTATAATGCGTTCAAAAACCATAGGCAATGACCAGCATTACCAACCAGCAGAAATTAACAGAACTGTAATGAGCTCATAACCTACTGAAAACAGTAGGTTATGAGTTTAAATTTGGAACAGGTGTCAAATTCATGTGAGTGTGCTATTCTAGTATCTACATTAAAACAGATACCTATCGATACGAAACCCCAATTCAGTATGATTTTAATTATAAATCGCACGACATTTTGATCTCGAGTGACACAAGAATAGTGACTTTGTTCGTTTGACTATGATTTAAAAAAAATTACAGATATCCGAGACGCCGCCATTTCGAGCTGTCATTTGTTCGTTAGCTTTTTATTTCCAGTTACGAGTAGACAAATTTTCTGATAAGTTCTTTATTTCTGTCGAAAATTAGTGATAGTGACTCAGAAATTGACATGAACACTCCGCCAGATATCGTAAATGCAGCGACGAATGCAACTAATGACCTGTTTATTTTTTATTGCAATACACTGGTAACAATGCTGGTCATTTCCCTATGGTTCCTGAACCCATCATAGAGCCCTTATGATATTTGGGTAGATAAAGTAGTGTATGCAACTATACATAATTAGGCATTACAACACTCGTGTGATGCTATTAAGAAACTCGCCTTCGGCTCGTTTCTTAAACCCACACTTGTGTTGTAATGCCCTTCATTATGCACAGTCGCATAAACTACTATTATGATATCAAACAATTAGGTAGGTAGGTACTTAACTAAACATAATATATTTTGTCTTCATTCCGAATTTCCTTCTACAGCAGCGTTACGAACCTTGTGATAATTACCAGAAGAGATCGGTATAAGTTATTCTGCAGGACTTATTGGAGAACATTGGTCATTTTTATCACTCCAATTATTTTATTAAGGTCAATGTGGGCAAATCCGTCATACTTTTTTGAAAGTCGAATTTGGTTAACTAAATCTGGTACACTTACTACTTTATTATAAATTTGATGGTTGTAAGCGATACAAAATTTTATTCTCTTGTATACCATCCATTTTAAACAACAAAACAGCCATCCACATGTAACTAACAAGGTTTTTTTAAAAGTCTGTCGTTAGACGGATTTTCCCGACGATTGGGGGCAAATCCGTCTAGTAGCAAATTTGCCTCGAGTTACGCCGTTTTATCAAACTATGCAATTTGTAAACAAGTAAATGCAGATGATGAAGAAAAATGTTTTTTAACTTCATAAAAATAAGGTTTATTTTACGTTTTACTCCCTAAAATCTTTTTTGGGGGCTATTCCGGCCTATTTTTATAACCAGGGACTTTAAACCTTTCTAAAAAGTTTGAAAACTAAATATTTTTATTTATCAGTTTAATTTTTCAGGTTTATTGAAACAATCCTATCTTATTATGACAATGGTATTTATGGTATTAACTTAAATAAACAGGGTTATTTTTAATGAATTCGGTTAGGTATAATAGTAATGATAATAAATTCTTTTTTTGCAAAACATTTTACAATATTTGTGAAGCACTGACTCCAGAGCTAGATATTAAATATCTGTATTTCAGGAGTCAGTTTCTTCTTCCTAATAACGACACAGTCGCTGCCCCGGAGGAGTAGTGTCTCGTTCATAAAGCACATGACTTTAGTGTTTCAGAATACTTTTGTGACGAAAACTGTAAAACGCCTTGATTTATAAGTATTATTAATTCATTAATTGGGTGAATATTTGAAGATAAGCATATTCAGGCTTCGTAAATTAAGGTCAAATAATGCTTCCAATTTGAACTTTTATGGATTTAACCTAAAGTTTATAGTGTAGCTTAACCAAATAAATCAAACGCACAGTATTTGAACTGCTCTATAGGTCTGAATTTACAGCTGAAAATTTTCGTCGAACGGTGATGAGATATGAAACGTACGGTAATTAGCATTTAAAAAATGGTAATTATGTTTCGTGATTGGTAATTAGAAATAAAATGAACAATATACTTGAATCACATATTTATTAATGATTTAGGTGACATTATATGACATCAAACTTAGCTATTTAGCGAAGTGATTGAATAAAAAAAACTAACTCAAAAATCAACCGGTTTTCCAAAAAATCAATAACATTATCTGTCTAGTAATTCAAATAAAATCAAACTCAGTGTAAATAGAGCTTAAACCTTATAAGTTCCATCTAAGATATTTCTTCAACTCGATGAGATCTTATATAAAAACTTAAAAAATATTTATAAGTCTCACTTTCATGACCAGAAACTGCTCATGTACATACGCCAGCACATCAAGCTACAGCAATCTGTCAAATTTAAAATAGATTTTCAACTTTATCGCTAAAGCATTAGGTTCAAAGTTGATTGAGAAAATTTGACAGTTTCGGGTAGCTCGATGTGCTGGCGTCTGTACTAAATCATAAAATAATTTGGTCTTAAGAAGATCTGCAAAATCATTAATCGGCAAATGAGAAACAGAAAAATACTAAAGATTTGCTGTTTCGATGAAAGAAATTTATAAAATTTAAAAAATAATATTTTTTTTAATTTCTATTTTTATAAATTAAATTAAATTTATATTTAATTAAATTTAATTTAAACTTAATTTAAATTTAATTTTATAAAATTTAAATTTTAAATAATAATATTTTTTTAAATTTCTATTTTTTTTTTCTATCTGTTTTTATAATTATGTACTTTTTTTTCTAGGTAGGTATGTAGGTTTATTTTGTTGCGGAAGTGCCAGTTCACACCGAACGATCAACAATCGATCAGGCGTTGGTAGTAACAATTCGATCTTGGGCTGGCCTAGCGGAGTAAGGAGTTTCAATATAATAAGAGGTCCGCTTAAACTGGTACTAATTACCATTTCAAATTGCTCATTACCGTTCGCCAAAATACGAACGGGAAAAATGGTAATTATATAAATGGTAATTAGGTATTTGTACACTTTTTCACATTATACGTTCTTTGTTGAACTTAAAAAATTGGGAACATAATCAAACCAAAGAGTCTCCTATGGCGACTATTACAATACATAAAAATGATAAATAAAAATGTTAGACAAGCCCAGTGGCGTGCGCTCTATTAAGGCTCTTAGGCTTAGCCTACCTTACCAACTGAGCATTTCTTATAACTAATTAACCATGTAATAAAATAACACCATGTACAAAATAATAATAAAAAAGTTCAAACTCCTGTTAAAATACTTAGAGCAATTTTTCGCGTACGAATCTTTTAGTTACAGGCTTGCTTAGGCTAGCATTCGACTAGCCTAAAACCCATTCATAATTTTACGCACACAGCGTCACATCGGAGAATGATCGGTGCATATTTTCGTGTATATGAACCGCACACATGCATGCCAGCTCCTCCGAGTGGAGGCGGCCTGTGATTGGCTGCAACAACACAAGGCTACGATTGGATGCGTCATGCGGCCATCTTTAGCCCGCGAACTCTGGCGCGAAGTTCAAATTTGTTTTTTTTTTTTACGTTTTTTGCAATTTGCAGGCCAGTGCTAGCTTGAATACTGACTACATACGTCTTACAGCCGCGAATCATATTTTAATAATCAACATACAACCTAGCACGGGCCTGCAAATTGCAAAAATGTAAGGAAATTAAGAAATTTGAATTTCGCGCTTAGCGGTCTTCGGTCTTCCGTCCACAGATAGAGTGCAGCACTGCCAACACATTTCATTGATCGTTTTCGTATAATCCTGCAAAATTTTGTTGACCGCTGTTGTGAACAAACTCGATATGAAAATTATGCAATTTTATTTGGTAGTATTTTTCTATCGGCAAATTAGAAATTATATTTTACGCGAGGAAGCCATTATTATTTATTGTTTCATTGTTGTTTTATAGCGCGATTTGTTTTGAAACCGAAAACGTACAGATATTGTCAGTATTAGATAACATTATTAACAGTAGTGTAGGTAAATATTAGCTTTGTTGTGTATTATTTGTTTATTCCCACAAATAATAACAAAGTGAAGTTTGTGCTGTTAATGTGTGTTTGCTAGATGATAAAGGTAATAAGTTTTCTCAATTATGATATTATCGTATAAGTAATGTAATGATAAGGTGCAAATTGTATCTAAAGGTAGATGTGTGAAAGCCACTTCGGATATTATCTTGCAAGTGACGTGTTTTGTACTTTTGTAACTACGTATCACCCACTCACTTGGATGAGATATTTAAGGTGGCCGAATCTTTCTTCTGTTTGCATCGTTAGAAAATCATGAGTTGCACCCTTGAATAATGTGGTGAGTTTTTGAATTGTATTTAGGTACCTATAACTTTTACAGGCTTATTTATTTTTATAAATGTGACAATTTTTTTTTGCTGTCAATATTTCGTGGCCTACCCACCGTGGGAGACCACTGCACGCCACTGGACAAGCCAGGGGAAACTCGAACGGTAAGGAGATTTTTGTTTGCCAAACACGATTTCTGGGCGATTAAGGTAGGCTAGAGTTGACGCCAAAACACTTTTTGACGTGTGACCCGCACGAGTCGAGACGCAGAACTGAGCGCGACCGCCGAGTTACTCTTACAGATAGCAATACACTACGCAGAAAAAAGAAACCCTGCGACAGTGTGAACAAATGGTAGTGAGTATAAAGTGTTGGGACAATTTTCAAAGTCGTTACAAATTACCTAAAAGTGTTCTTTAATGTGTATATTTTTGCTAATTAGTAAAGCATGTTGTGTACTATCTAAATTACTTCTTAAAAATACGATCTTCAGGGTATTTTTATAACTTTTAGAGCATGAACTGCTAACATTTGGAAATTGGGACACGAATGGTGATGAGATTTGAGAAACGTTTATGAACATAACTTAGTTGTTTAAAACAATAGGAATATATTATGTACATCTGTATATAGTGCTCGAACTATGTTTTACGTGAAATAAAAAAAAACATAACTTTATATCTAACTAAGTAGTTATTTGGGGAGGGCCGCGTGATATGCACATGTTCAAATAATCACCCAATTGGTAAATTCCTTTATGTTGTGAAACTGTTTTTGTAAAAATAATTACAAAAAAAATAATAGTTCAAACACCCAATTGTTAGTTACCAGTGGACTTTCAAAGTATAAACTAAAAATAGGAAGGATGAAAAGGTTGACGACATCTGCAATGGGGTAATTCCTGTATATGACGATTTAGCCCCTTCGAAATTAGACGGATTTTCCCACTTGAACATTCTGAGGTTACGTATTTTTTTTAACAATTCTTTCTGTATCTACTGGTTTATATTCAAAACAAATAGAAAAATCCGTTGAAACACTTATTAAACTACATGTTATGCATACTCAGAAAGTCGTAACTTGTAAAATTTAATATTTATCTTATAAGAAACGGCGGCACGCCACACTTGAGTTTCGAGTTCGTAGCACAACTAAACTTCAAATGCATTTTTTGACAATTGTAGACAACCTTGCTCCATCTACGAATCATAGTTAGAACTAAAAACTGACCCTGTTTTATCGACCGAACCAGTAACAGCGTAACTATTCTGGAATGAATAGTAAACGAATGTGTATGGAATAGCCCCGTAGACGGATTTGCCCACATTGACCTTACCACTAGTTCTTGTCAGTGATAAAAATGTAAGTACTACGCAAACACTAAACTTTTTTTTTATCTGGTGGGTGGGAAATCATCAAATAACTCCCACTCTGGGCAGAGCGAAAGGGAGTGTCAGACTTCTGCTGACTGAAAACCACCCATGTTCCTTCTTAGCCCTTGTGCCGAGGCCGCGGTATCTCTTTCGAACAACCCGCAGGGCCGCAGCCCCGACGGGATACCTACTTAAAACCCTTGAATATTCATGGGCAACAAAGCTAAACGTGAAAGAACTACCTACTACTTTTCAAATTAAAGTTTGCGCTAGGAGACCTTTTGCTGGGATAATTTAATAAGTAGGTACATAATGTATATTTTCCGGAGAGGATCCGGCAGCTGGGTGTCGAGGTGGCGCTTCACAAGTCCGAGGCCATGTGCTTCTATGGGCGTGGGAATGTGCCACCGTCGGGATCCCAGCTAACGGTGGGAGTGGTTCCCATCGGCGACATCGCGAGTGTACTATAAAGTACCTCGGACTCGTCCTCGACAGCCGGTGGAACTTCGTGGAGCACTTCCGATGTTTGGCTCCCAGACTGGAGCGCCGTCTATTTGTGGTTCTTGTCCAATCTGGGAGGGCCAAACGCCTCCTGCCGTAGGCCGTATGCGGGGATCGTGCGGTCCATGGCCCTTTACGGGGCCCCGGTGTGGGCGCGTGCTCTGAGGAAGCGGGCCGTTCACTACCTGAACGCGCCCCAAAAGGTTATGGCCGTTAGGCTAGTCCGCGGGTAGCGCACGATCTCCCGCGAGGCGAATCTCCTGGCCGGATTGCCGCCATGGGATCTGGAGGCGATAGTCCTCGCGCGCCTGCATGAGTAGCGCGCGGAGGCGCTACACCGGGGGGTCACTCTGTTGCCGCGGCACATTGCTGCGCAGCGGACAGACCTCCGGTGCGATCTCATGGCGGCATGGAGACAGCGACTGTCGCAACCCCGTGCAGGGCACGCCACGATAGTGGCGGTAAGTCCCCTCTTTGAGGAGTGGCTAGAGAGGAGCCACGGCGCCCTCACCTTCCGTCTGACGCAGGTCCTCACCGGACACGGATGTTTCGGGAGGTACCTAGGTACCGAATCAGGCGGGAGGAAACGCCCGGATGCTTCCACTGCGAGGATCGACCGGAGGACATGGTGGAGCACACTGTGGCGGTGTGCCCTGCTTGGGCGGAGCCGCGCCGTGTTCTCGTAGCGGCGATCGGCGGCGGCGACCTCTCGCGTCCGGCCCTGGTGCAAGCCATGGTCCGGGGCGAGGAGGAATGGGACCTCGTCGCCTCCTTCTGCAAAGCAGTGATGCTAGCGAAGGAGGTGGCGGAACGAGAGAGGGAGAGAACCTCTCGTCCCAGCCGCCGCTGGAGGCGCTCCAGGCGTCGGGGGCCACGTGATGGCTTCCGGCCACCGTAGACGCGGGCCTGTGGACGGTGAGTAATGGGCTAGCTCGCCGTCCGGCCGTCGTCATGACGGCAACAGACCGTGTCGACGGCGCGTTTGTGTTCCACGCGCGCCTCAAAGAGATGTCAGCAAGGAGGGGCCCGCAAGGGCCGACGCCCGTCGGGGCTGCGGATTATCGAACGAGATGACGTGGCCTCGGCACATGGGCTAAGAAGGAACATGGGTTGGTTTTTAGTCAGTAGAAGTCTGACACTCCCCTTCGCTCTGCCCAAGAGCGGGGGGTTATTTGATGATGTTCCACCCACAAAAAAAAAATGGGCCACGTTTAGGTACAATGACAGGTGCCTTGCTTAGCGTCTAGGTCTAGAGCCTAGCAACTAACTTTCCAGAGTAGGTATACGGGTATACCTAATAACTTTGACGAAATCTTTCCCCCCTTTTGCAGGCCTACAACAGTTTATACGTGTTCCTACTGATGGTCGTGTACTGGACGTTGGACGTGCACCATCCCGCAGTGCTGGCCGTCATTCCCATCGGCCTCTCGTGTATCATGAACGGGATCGGCAAGAGTTTTATTAGTGAGGTAATACTTACTGCTGTGATGTTTGGCCGGCCTTGTCTGAGGATAGATGAACATCCCTACTTACATCTGAAGAACCGGTTTATGATGGTCTTTACTTTTCGACGGGAAAGATGTATGGTTATTTTAAGATCTCACTCGCTCCATATGATGCGGAACCTTATAACATAACATTGATTTATGTCAGGCAACTTTGGCCCAGAGACTTTGGCTTAATATACGACATTGCGTCGAAGTCTGCCAGAATAATAATTAAACTCCCAGGATGACATAGCGAGATCGTAAAACGATACAGGTGCTATCAAAGCTTTATTGCATTTTTATAGGTGTCATAAATTTTCAAATTATTCTTTTTTTATATTATTTTATCACTATGGATAGGTATCTCTGTAGGTACCTACTTGGACGAGAGAGACCTTAATTAATTAGACACATCTCGTTTTGTCTCATCATCTGTCTTGGGCTTGTACGTACGGATCAGGGAGGCATTAATCGCATATTAGTAAAAAAGCCCGACTGAAAAAACTGAAAAACAAAAAACAAGCACATTCTAAATTAAACAAAACTTGGAAGCAGGCGGGGTCCATTCTATTTTCATTAATCATAATTTAATATTCAAAAGTTTTTAACTACTTTTTTATTTCCAACTTTTTAGTTCATATGTGTTTGTTCTTTCGTTGGTCGCGTATAATTCTTCGCAGATGATTTAACTTTTGTGCTTGTTTATAGGATTCACCACGTGATACTTCCTGGCCGCGCCACAGGCGAATTTTTAAATTAGAGTTAATGTGTATGGATGTTCGAAAAGTGTTCATTATTGTTCATTAGAATAAAAAAAAAGTACTATAAAGGTTTGCGAGATATTTAGCAAAATTAGTGGCGCGGCCAGGAAGCATACTTCCTAGCCGCGCCACCGCGTACACTGCAATAAATATGATATTTATGTACAGATTCCAATATAAACAATTGTACGACCATTGTTTGTTCTATTGGTAATGAGAAATAGAGCAAAAGTCATTACCTACATGATAAATCTTGTCTAAATAAAATTCTCATGTTTCAGTGTAAGTTGCCATAGTTCTCTAAAACGGCTTGACCGATTTTTATTAAATTTAGTGTGTATGCAGTAGGTCTGAGAATAGCACGAAAAGCATTTTTTTTTTTTTGTTAATTTGTTGGAAATTTGTGCCATGAATTTGTAGGTTGGCGCAGTGCCTGAGCGATTGACTGCTGCGCTGTGAGTCGCGGGTTTGATTCCCACATGAAACAAATATTAGTTTTTATCAATTCTGAACCGTCCCTGCCCTGCATATTTGGCTGGTCATTGAAAAGTAATACTTACGTGGTTAGTTTATTCAATAAAAGACATCTTTATCCGAAAGAAATTTATAATAGTTTTGTTCAATTACTTAATTCATAGTTATTTTTTGAGAATGTTTGAAAAAATAAAATTTCTAGACATTTGCACGTCACATCATGTGGCAAACATGCCTGTACATAATAATGTTACTACCATCGTGCATGCATGAATTTTATTTTTGTATGTGTCACTCATGTTTATGCAAATAAGTAATCTTATCTTATCTTAAGAGCATACAAACTATTTTACCTTAAATTATAATTTACCGTAGAACTATATATAAAACTAAACACTTAATGAAAAAAAAGAGGGCAATTATAAGTAATTTATGGCAAAAAAAATTTATGACTTAATATACATAATCAAATGAGAGTACAAGAATTGATTCTGTTTTTAATTTTAATACCTTTATAGACATGTCGTCGTAACAGTCCCAAGTTTTTTTTAAAATTGTAAGTCGACAATGTACTCTATAATGTTCTACTCCATCACTTGTTACATGTTATGCAGGTTTGTAGTTGCAAAAAACACTGAATATTGATATAAAAGTACCTACAGAAACCTTACACTTTCTTTAATACAAATAAATACTATTTTTAGTGTTTGTATAACCGATTTTGAAGTTTCGATATTTATCAATAAATAATGACTTTTTCCAGTATTTCTCATCATCAAAAGAATAAACAACAGACGTACAATTATTTACCATTGAGTTTGTACATAAATATCATATTTATCGCAGTGTACGCGGTGGCGCGGCTAGGAAGTATGCTTCCTGGCCGCGCGCCACTAATTTTGTTAAATATCTCGCAAACCTATAAAGTACTTTTTTTTTATTCTAATGAACAATAATGAACACTTTTCGAACATCCATACGCATTAACTCTAATTTAAAAATTCGACTGTGGCGCGGCCAGGAAGTATCACGTGATTCACCTTGAATTTCTTTTAAACATATAAGTGTTTTATATTTTTGTAATCTCCTTTTAAAACCCTTTAATTTGATACCCTACTCGATGGTATTAAAAAAAAAAAAATTTTTGAACTCCTGTATTTGGCCCCCAAAATCCGAAATTTTTCTTTGTTTTTTAATTTTTATGTAGCCACACTCGAGATCTCTCCAATCAAGAGAGAACACCCATCAAGACGAATCTAACAACGTATTTTTTATTCTAATCCCTTCATCCGTTTAGGAGTTATGAGGGAACAAAGAAACGGACATGCACACATACATACACGTCAAACACATAACCCTCCTTTTGGGCTTCGCCGTAGTCGGGTAAAAATAGTAATGAATATCTTAATGTTAATGAGAGGAAGAGGAAAAACAAGTCAAACGATGGATGGGTTGTGTGAAGAATGATAGGAAAGAAAAATGGGGATGAGAATAAAGGATAGCGTCACAGTTGGCGATGGATTTAAATAAAAAAGTTACATGGGACAAGCGCAGGAACGTAGTGATGATCATGTTTATGAAAATTATTTTGTAAAGCATCGTCTCTGTAACTCTACCACTCATCATGTGAGTCAGCCATGACCTACATCAACACACTCAAGCCACACACAACTTGTGAAGTTGTGACATCGAACTACGGAAAAAGAAATGAGAGAAGTGTTAAAGACAGATTGACAGATTGTAGAACTTGTTTGATGCGCTGGAGCCTGTGCCATCTGAGGCTATGAAATTATACTCATCATTATGGGTCTAAAACCTCGAGTAAAGAAATCGGCCAAATGCGAGTCGTACTCGTGCAGGAAGGGTGCCGTAATTCCGTAAAAAAATAAATGGGTTTCAATCTTGTACGATGGGTACACGATTGAAAACCCCTGTATTTTTTTATTTTTTGTTGTCATAGCGGCCTATTAGGAATCATGAGATAAAGTCTGGTGACAGACAGACCGACAGTGGCGGCTTCAGGCTGAGTAATAGGGTCCCGTTAGTTACACTTCGAATACCGCCGAATACGGATCCCTAAGAGGCTAAGAATGTGGGTCGATTTTCAACATCTCTTAATATGCTTGTGTTTTCAGATTTACATCCGAAATGATCTGCTGGACTGTGTAGGCGTGATGATGATGATAATAGCTATAGAGCACTGCAATGTACACAAGAGAGTCGCTCTTAAAGTGTTGCTCGTGTTCGGATGCTCGCATTATAGGTAAAGAGAACGAAATCATCGAAACCGTATTAGTATAGTGATTTGTATTACTCTGGCATCTATGCAAAGAGTAATGAAAAGGGATAATCTGCGGACACAGGTTGGCCGAAGCAAAGAAAATCTGTTGAAGTGGAGATTCATAGATGACTCTGCCCTGGAGTGTACCTACTTAAATGGGGTGTTGCCCCACAAACGATGGGACACTTGTTAATATCGTGTTCAGCCTGTCCCGTTACTTGCACATCACAGGAGCTGATGGGCGGAACTGAAAATGCCAAACTCGTCGCTCAATGGGCTGTCTCAATTTAAATATTGCCATCGACAGGCTTAAAAGAACACTGTTTTAAGCTTTCACGGTTCATAACTATATTTAAAATGCA
This sequence comes from Diarsia mendica, assembly GCA_949316265.1. Taxonomy (NCBI): domain Eukaryota; kingdom Metazoa; phylum Arthropoda; class Insecta; order Lepidoptera; family Noctuidae; genus Diarsia; species Diarsia mendica. The sequence goes on along the minus strand of OX438903.1, from coordinate 12,349,186 downwards.
GACACACACACACATACATACACACACTACATCACACACACATCACACACACACATGTACATTATAATAATAAATAATAATAATAATAATAATTTATTTAATTCAAGTAGATACATTCGTTAAATTACTAAAAACTAGCTTAAATGAGCTTATACAAATATAAATTCAATAGGACATCTGTGTCTGAACTAGATAAATAAATATCTGTAACTCAGACAACAGCGCTCTTCCCTAGAAATGTTAAACATAAAAAATCCTAAAGTTCAATTTGGCTTTAATTATTACATTGAGATTTAATCATAATTATAAGAGAAAATAAAACAAAACAAAATAAAAAAGAGGTGAGAGTAAAATCTAACAAATTGTAGCTGTGACCTCCCTTTGTGTAGAATGTGGATGAGTGAGTGTGTGTGGGAGGGTGAGTATGAGAAATTAATGTGGCACACTTAAGAGGTTTTCAGTTTCGTCATATGTCAACTTATGAATGTACACAAACACTTCTTTCTTACATTTTCTATTGTTACATGCATAGATGTCGACAATTTTATCAATCTTATCATAAAGATACGGACCTAAAAAGCAGAAATACCTATTAACGAACGCGTGTTTAAACATGGTTCTGTGAGTGCTTGCTGTTGGTTTTCGACGCCTGGATGTTATAGCCGGTTTTTTAAAGTTCACTTTCGTATGTTGCAACAGGATAGCATTCAGTATGAACAATTGACGGACAGAGAGGACCTCACAAGTTTGGTAGAGCTGATAAGTTGGGAACAGATAAGGACGGAAAGTGCTTACTTTTAGAATAATTCTTTGTGCTACCTCAAGTGGCTTTAAAATGGTTTTTGGTGCACCACCCCATACAGAGATGCAATATGACAAAATTGATTGACCGAGCGCCAGATATACTTGCTTTATTAGGATCGAATCTGCAACATGTCTCAGATTTTTAAAAACGTAAATCAGTTTTCGTAGTCGAGCAGTGACAAGTTCTATATGCGGTTTAAAAGAGAGATTATTATCTATTGTTATACCTAAATACTTTGTGCAATTGGTCTTGACCAATTTTGGGCATTGGCAGATCGCTCTGTTGCAGCAGTTGTGAGCTATTAGAGATAGTGATGTGGGAGCTGAGGTAGTACATTACATCACATCTACATTTTAAATATAGGCTTCTGAAGGAAAACTTAATCTTTACATAACAAAAAAGACACATCCAGTCAGGCTCATTTTCCACGCTCCTTTTCCTCCGATGCGCATCTTTTACCCACAGCTTCAACACCAATGTTATGTGGCGTCTATAGTTGAAGTTCTACAGACATTCATTCAGGCCTCAATTTAAACCTCAGCTTGCCCATATTGTGGTCCTATCCTTCTACTCTTTATAATGCAATAGTTACTGAACGGATCTGCTTGCCATATTGACTTGAACTATTAACTATATAGCTTGCCGTAATGTGAACCTCTAGGTGCTTCAATGCTGGTGGCGTCCTCAAACCCTCATTGGGCTCGTGAAATAGTGGATCACAGCCTCATCAGAGAATACCGGGTGAATTTCAACAAATGCCATTTTTTTTATCATATCGGTGAACTTTTTTATTTATGTTATTTTTTTATATTTTTCAGGTTTTATGTAATCTTTAGGATATCAAATATCCCCAAATTTAATATCATCAACGTAACATTTAAGACTAAAGAGAAAATTCAGTTTGAATTCTGGTTTCCACCGATATGATAAACCGGCACCGATTATTTTTCTGTACACCGATATGATAAGTTTATCCACCGAAATGATGTACATATCCAGCGAAATGATAATCTATCCTAATACGAGTTTAAAAAAAAGGTACTTTATTTTTGATTTTATCGCTACAAATCGATAGTGTTCCATGTACCAGATCGACCAGCCATGGGATTAAAACGACCGAAATTTAACGGTGTATATGTATGTATATAATGTATATGTTTGGATGTATGTTTGTATGTTCCATTGTTTCTTTGTATACTTAACGAAATGACACGGGATCTACCGATATGATAAAACGACTCACCGAGATGATAAAATATCTACCGATATGATAAAGTAATCCACCGATGTGACAAAACTGTGCGTTGATCATGAATCAAAACACCGATATTAGATATAAGACACCGATTGATTTTTTCTCATCATTTCGGTGTAAATTATCACATCGGTGGTAATAAAGACCACCGATTACAGCGATATGAGAACAGCGACGTGAGAAATAACACAATTTTTAGAAAATTAGAAAAAATGCGTAATATCTAGGATAAATTCAATAACAGTCAATGAAGCTAATTCACTTACTACCTCTGTTAGAACCAAACAACAATAATGAAACTACTTAATATACTAGAAAAATGCAACCACCGATAATATAAAATAATTGTCCGCGAGCAACTGAAATGGCGTACTTACGTTATTGGCGGGAATATGCAGCGATTTGACACACGTATGTCTTGACTGCGCACTAGCACACACTAACGAGAGAAATAAAATTGGGGTGGGGACGCTGTCGGACTCGTCGATGTAAAGTTAGGTTTAAATTACTTTTGTCCAGCGATATGAGAACATTTTGCAGGACAAGTACGTTTGTGCCTCTCAGTAATAATAATCGTTAATTATGTAATAAAATATGTAATATATTAATAATATAACTAATATTCTATGAAATAGAATAAGTTATATCCATAACTTACTTATTTTTATTAGTGTATTAAGCTTTTTGTTTGTAAAAAAAGTAGAGGGACAGCACCGATTTGAAAAAAATAGAGGTTTATGTATATATTTCTACCTTTGTAAATAGTTCTAGGTAAATTATATTTTTGCCACAACGCAATAACTATCTATTGAATACTAAAAAAAATAATTCAGAACAATATTCCTTTTTTCAAATACTAATTTCACCGAAGACAAAAAAATAAGTCATTTGGGAAATTCACCCGAGCCCGTATTGTAGTTATAGAAAAGGTGGTGGTGTGAACTTTCAAAATTCCTCTTGATTATCATCTTGTTAACCGACTTCCAAAAAGGAGGAGGTTCTCTATTCGTGTGTATGTTTTTTTATGTATATCCACGCATTGAGGATTGATTTTCAAAATTATTTTTGTGTTTGAAAGGGTATACTCCAGAGGTGGTTCCATTGTCGCCAAGTCAGGATCTGATGATGGGATCCCTGAGAAATAGATGCAACCCTCAAATTTTATTAACTTCCCCTTGATTATAATCTTGTTTTCAGATTAAGTTTCCTTCTGTTCTTCTCGACCACGTTTCTTTCAATGTGGGTATCGAGCATCCTAGCTTGTGGATTGATGATGCCTGTCGTTAAAGCCATTCTTACTGAACTTGAAAAGGTAAGGAAGGTTTCTTCTTAAACTATTGCTATTCAACATCATCATCGTCACCATTTTAGCCGAAAGACGTCCACTGCTGGACATAAGCCTTCGGGATCCCCAAGTGTCACAACATTGACCGGTCCCTTGCGTCTTGCATCCAGCGGATCCCCACGACCTTTAACTGTGGGAGGCCTTCCAACGTCTGGCTTGTTCAGAAAACTACACTCAATGGATACACATACAATTTGTCTTGGTGATCGTTATAGCGCGTTCCATAATGTTCGGCACTGTAACTTCTTATATAATTCTTAATTTTAGATGGGAATCGTAGAAATCTACCAAACCATTGGCAAAGCTCAACAGAAATCCACTCGACATGAACAAAGGTACCTAAGCTACTATGACAAATATTTTCAGAATTAACAATCGCTAACTCATCATTATCGAAGGGCTAAGTAAATCTATGCCAGCCATTTTCGGCCAATGGATGGGTATTTGGGTAATCATAAATTATCCATGGAGTCCTCCTCAGAAAGCACTTTAACCCGTTGCTGAAGAATGTCTTTCGAAGATTATTCTCAGTCGTTACGGGAAGGTAGTGGAAAACCCAAACATCTGATAACCAGACATATTTGGCAACAGGCTAGGCGTAGGCAGATGATAATTTTCGCAAATATCTTGAAAGTTTTGTCAACTCATTGCATAAAGCGATTTTGCATAACAATGCTAATTGTTGCAGTGTGCCAAGGCCTTCAGATTTCACCGTATTTTATTTTCTCGGAATTGCATATTCGTCATCCATCGGTACGTACGACAACATATCTTGTAATGCTGATAGTGATCAACACAATAGCAACTGCAATACTGATGTGAAAATTAGTTTAAGTGGATTATGTTATTTAGGAGGAGTCAACATTAGTGTAAGTGGATATGTTATTTAGGAGGAGTCAACATTAGTGTAGGTAAGTGGATTTATGTTATTTAGGAGGAATCAACGGTTTTTAACCGACTTCTAAAAAAAAAAGGAGGTTCTCAATTCGGATGTTAATGTACTTATATTTTTTTAATGTTTGTTCGGGCATAACTCCGTCACTTGCTAACCGATTTGAATAGTTCCTTTTTTTGTTGGAAAGGGTATACTTCCCAAATGGTATCATAATTTTTTTTCGAAATCGGACGAGTGGTTTTTGAAAAATCAACAAACTCAAAAAAAAACTACATTGTCCACCTGGTCCACATTATGACCCATGAACATGTGAATGTGAACCACTAAAAAGTGAAAAATAAAAACTTTATAACAAAACATAAAACAACAAACAAAAGTCACCGACTTCAGGAACTGATTTTTCTTAGTTTATTTTTCACTTTTTTGTGTTTTTTTTTTGAAGTCGGTTTTATTTTTTGTTAAAAAGTTTTTTTCGGAGTCATGTGCGTATGCTGACGGAAAACATCGTGAGGACAGTATGCCTGAGAGAGTCTCTGACGCATGTAAAAGGCCAAGTCCATGGGCAACGTAAAACTCTGACCGGTTAAGTAGGCACACCACTAGACAAAGAAAGATTAAAGACTCTACAGGAAAGTTTTTAACATGGAATTATTTTGCATCTAAGTAAGCCACAATCCACCAGACCCCGTTCATCAGTAGCAAAACCCTAATTAAACTTCTGTACCTACTAAGCCAGTACTAACTGTGGGTAAGTGGTATCAGATCACTGCCGTACGGTAGCTTTAGGGTGAAAACACCAAGAGATAAATTGAGAGATGAATTTGTACACCACTGCTGTATCGACTTCCAGGTGAAATGGCGACAATGTTGGGTAGTCCGACCAATCAAATATTCAAGATCTACTGTGAAACGTAAGTTTTGGTAGAGCTTCTGAACTAAAAGTAACATTGTATCTAGGTACTAGTACACCTGGGAATATTTAAGAAATCTGATATTCCAATAGCCTCACCAATAGCACACTCAATATTTTTTATTTTTTATGATTTGTGGAAAATCATCAAATAACCCTTCCCGCTCTTAGGCAGAGCGGAAGGGAGTGTCAGACTTCTACTGGCTAAAAACCACCCATGTTCCTTCTTCGCCCTTGGGCCGAGGCCGCGGTATCCTATCGACAATCCGCAGCCCCGACGGGTGTCGGCCCTTGCTGGCCTCTCCTTGCTGTCATCTCTTTGAGCACACTCAATATCTTACGACATCAAACATCGATGAAAGCTATAATTTTAGTAGGATTTATGTATGTATAAGTCGTGTGACATAATAATGGAAGAATTTTTAAACGTGCATCTGAAATAGAAGTCCCCGCGCGTCTGTTTTTCCGTAGCAGTACGGTCTACCTGAAGACTTTAGTAAAGTTTTAATTACTTTAAAGTTAAAATTTCTAAGATTAGTAAAGTTTTGAAAGTGCCTGAGTCTGTCAGTTTATTTTTCAAAAGGCTACAAATTTTTCGTCAGTGAACACATGGTGAACACGAATACCATTATTTGTCTTGACAAAAGAACCCCCGCTCTTTGTTAGAGCTAGTAAGTAAATGACCCCTTGGCACAATGTCGTGAAGGTTGCTATTGTTGCCTATGAATACCTACTACGTATGTTATTTAAAAATACTACAGGTACCTAAATAAAAAAACTATTTAACTACAGTGCTACAAACAAGTACCTATGTGTTTGCGGGTGGGGGAGGGAGGGAACGGTTCTAATAAACAATACTATTGTGTTATTTGTTTGTTGATTGTTCGCAAACAATACATTGAAAAACACAACTTTAGTTCTGAATTTTGAGAAGCATGTAAAAATACTTGTAAGTGCAATAGGTATCCAACCATACAACCATACAAACTAAATATAAGGTACAACTATATTTAGTTAGGTATGTAATCATTATGTATGGTTTCTTTGCAAGGATATTCCCCACTGGACCGAAGATAGAGTTCCCACATTTCATGCTGCTGAATCTTCCAGGAGTTCTGGTCATGGAGACTCTGCTGTACTTGTGGATGAACTTCAATTTCTTGGGGATGTTCAGGTAAAGTATTTGCAATAGGTTAAATTAATCTATATAATATATATATAAATGTTATATGTTGGTTTGTGTACGCTTCAAAAAAATAGTAAGTATATAATACAGTGAAATCTTAGAATGATATATAATCCGCATCAAGGATTGTTTTTACAGTATCCACGCGGGCGAAGCCGCGGGTATCAGCTAGTATATTATATAAACCAAACACATAAAACCTTTTTGAACATATTCAATAAAAAATCAAATGATACTTAATTCAGAGAAGGCGGTAAAGATCGAAAGAGGTTGTATTGTTCTAAAAAAAAAGGAATTTTCATCTTTACTGGCTGGACTACCTGAAAAAATAATAATAACGCCATACGAATATGAAAAATAATAAATTAAAAAGAAAACTTTATTAAATGGCGTCTTACAAATTTTTTCAAAAAAAATGGCCATCATTTCCGCTGTTAATTTTCGAACGCGAAAAAAGTTTTATAGAATAAGGTTCCATCTTACACTTTTTATTAAATAAGCTTTTCTTCCAACTATGCTTTAATTTCATCATAATCACACTAAAAACTCAGCACAAAGCGAGTCTTTAATGCTCTAGAGCAATAAAAATGTATGTCGTCTATACGTGACTGTGGCGCTCAAAAGGTTAACCTTTTGAGCGCCACAGTCACGTATAGACGACAAGCCGAACAAGCAAAAAAGTGCCTTAGGCCTGTCGACTTGAGGTACTTTTTGGCTTATCGTCTTACTTGACCGTGGCGGTCAATGGGTTCATTAGCCAAAGAAAGCAAGAGCAATCGTTGGATATCTCTGAGTGCCGCAGTTAGTTTAATTCGACTATTCAAAAGTGCCTGTTACTGGCCTACTTGAAATAAATATTTTTGACTTTGACTTTGACTTTGACATTATTGCACAGTTTATTTTTTTTGCCGGTGCCAATCTCAATGGATTAGCTCTATTCAGCCAGCCGATATCAATACTTTTTTTTTTACGTACGTATTATTCGTTTCTATCCTACTTGTTCCAAATTTAAAAAAAATGATTGCTGCTAACTAAGTACTATAAAATGAAAGAAATTTAAAAAAGTGATATGGCGGGAACTTTTGGGGAACTTTGTTAATTTTGCTTGACAATATTTTTGGAAACGATAAAGTGTGATACTATCTGATTTTGAGTGCTTCGGCTTCGAATTAAAATGGAATCATTTAGCGACACATTAACTCCGGAAAACATTCTAAATGAAGCCGACAGTGTTAAGTATAGAAAATCTTTTAACTGTTTGATATGAGTTTCTTTTATCTACTATTCCTCTAAGTAATAGTTGAAATAAAAGTAGATTATGCACCTCGCCTTAAGTAATTTATATTGCCCTCGTGCCTGTTTGATTAGAGCCCTCGCTAACGCTCAGGCTCTAAATCAGGCACTCGGTGCAATAATAAATTACTTTGTGCTCGATGCAATAATCTACTATTTATTCCTTGTCTTGTTTATGAATTATTGATCAAAGATTGCAACTGAATTTCAAATCAGTGCAAAATCCTGCACAATCAATATCAGGATTCCTGCAACCATGATCGTATCTTCACGAAAAAACAAGAGAATGTGGCACTCGGAGACTGCCGCGGCAAAGCTATTGCATTGCATAGCATTTTTTATCAATTATTTAATTTGACAACCTCAGTTGACAACCTTGTTAAATTCCGTAACCGTATTACCGTATCAACCTGGTTGAAAATTTTCGTTACGGAATTTCTGGATTCGCTCTCCACTCTCCACGCTCAAGGCCCGCAGCTTAAAAACTCCTCAACGGAAAATAGCACAGCCACGAAACCTTCAATTTTGATAGATTAAATGTTTTCTTTTAAACAAATAATGTCTTAACTTGTACCTACATTAATTAAATGTTTATTATGTTTAGATCCCGAAGTAACATAGAAATTGGAATGACAGAAGAAGAGGCTCAATATATTGACGCTCTACTGGAAACGCAGTATCAGCAACTCGGGAAACCTAAGTTTTATGAGTTTGTTAGTATCGCAGTTAGTATAGAATATAGTCATAGCCCTATTCTTCCTAGATCCTACCTCATTCTAACAACACCACACCTTTCGGAGATTACGTGATGTTATGTCCAGCTAGACGTAGACCCCTAAAAATAATGTTAAAAGAAAATATTCAGAAGTCTTTCTTGCAAGGCTATGCAAGAAAGCCTTTCTTTTATACCTACCCATTTATAGCTTTATGCCATTGTTCGGACGATTTTTATAAATTTTATAAAACTTATTTAATTTTTCATTATTTAGGTATATGTTTTACATCACCATTAATCGCAAGTCCAATATCAAAATTCGCGTCCTTGTTCCATCCACTGTTGAATATAGATCATAGGTAAAAGGATGAGCCCTTTTGCCTTTTGTGTTATTACCCTGGCTTCCCTGGTCTGCGCGATCTCCTCCAGAAACCATTTCTTTTTTTTTTTGGATGCTGTGAATTTGGGAAATCATCAAATGAGTCCTCCGGCGTAGCAGAAGAGAGTCTCAGACTTCTATTGACTAAAAACCACCCATGTTCCTTCTTCGCCCTTTGTGTCCGGAGTCGCGGTATCTTTTTCGGACAACCCGAAGCTCCCCTGCAATGTTGCTGGCATCTCTTTGAGGTATCTCCAGTCACCCTACGACCATAACGACAATACATTGTCGATGTTCATACCATGAAAATTCATAAAGTTTGACAACACCAGGTGGTCTCCGCTGTGGTGGTGATAACTGGACTTCTGCAGGCGACTGTCAGCACGTCAAAAATCATCGAGTTGCTTGAGGGCAGCCCTGAATTTCACTAGTATGTACCCTTTATCATCTGCCTATTCCCAACTACGTTGGGGTCGGCTTCCAGTCTCACCGGATGCAGCTGAAGAGCAGTATTTGACATAGAGCGACTTCTTATCCAAGATCTACAGCCCCAGTTAGTATCCCATAATAAAACTGGTTGTCAGAGACTCGGGCCACTGAGTACACACGACTGCAGTGGCCTCTGCGCTGGCGCTGTTGGGTCAACAAAATATAAAAAATGTTATAGGTACCATCTACACGAAGAAGAAGAAACTTATTATTCTGTATGGGTACAATTTGCTGCCTATAATTTATTACTGGTTAGTTTGTTGTAGTAGCTACACCAGTTCAGTTGTAACACAACCAGTGAAGGCCGGCTTCGGAACTCTGTCCTACGCTACCAGGAAAGCTATATGAAGGAGTACATGCTGACGGCCACGCAGTCTTCTGTACGTGACAATTTAATACAGTAGACCGCACGTTTAGTCTATCTATGATCTTCGCAATTTTTATGTTCTTCTTGGTGATAATTATTATGCCCTTGAATATTTTCTTAATTCCAGTCACTACCGAGTCTCATCGCCATGTACCATGTGTGTGATACTACTTTTCATTTTGCCTGTTAATTTGGACTTCTTGAGATATTTCAAGAGGCGAACAGGTGAATTTATTGTTTATTTCATGTTACGTATGATCTGCAATCCAACCAGCACTATGCTGTGAAATCCATTTCGATTAGTATTATTTTAAAATACCAAACCAATGTTTGGGATGGTGCTCTTCAATAAGACTAGTGAACTGTAAATAATGTTTTATTAACTGCATCAGTTGCAAGAGACTTTTGATACAATTTTTTTTTGGTGAGTGGGAAATCATCAAATAACTCCTCCTGCTCTTGGGCAGAGCGAAAGGGAGTGTCAGACTTTTACTGACTAAAAACCACCCATGTTCCTTCTAGCGTGGCTATTGCACTTGGAGACGCTGCATCTCGAAGAGCCAGCAGCAATACATATATACATATATATAGATCCTTGGCACTGGCTGTCTGAAAGCTCGATCCTTAGTCTTAGTGGAAAATTGAGGGGCGAAATTCTCGAAGGTTTTCGTTTTGTAGTGTAGGTACCTAGGCAGTGCCGGATTAAGCAAGCGCGGGGCCCGTAGCTAATTCTATCCAGGGGCCCTTGATCTGCCAGAGAGAGATTCATTTCCCCCCATGTTGCAAAGGGACAACAACCTTCCCACACTGAAGACCTACCCATCTTCCAAGGAGACAAATATGAGAAAGGAAGTATTAGCGAGCGAAGCGAGCTTGAAAATTGTACTAATTGTCTGACGTGGAGTGTCTTTGTCGGAAAAGGAGTAATGTTTCAGTTTTGTGGCATCAAGTTAATTCAATATACCACATAAGGTCATGTAAGTTTCACTCAAATAAAATTACAACCAGGTGGTGGTTGGATACGCGGGGCCCCAGTTTGCGCGGGGCCCGTAGCAATTGCTACTTTTGCTATATGGTTAATCCGGCACTGTACCTAGGTACAAAAGTAATGGTAAGGGTGAATTTCAACAAATGCCATTTTTTTTATCATATCGGTGAACTTTTTCATTTATGTAATTTTTTTATATTTTTCAGGTTTTATGTAATCTTTAGGATATCAAATATCCCCAAATTTAATATCATCAACGTAACATTTAAGACTAAAGAGAAAATTCAGTTTGAATTCTGGTTTCCACCGATAAGATAAACCGGCACCGATTATTTTTCTGTACACCGATACGATAAGTTTATCCACCGAAATGATGTACATATCCAGCGATATGATAATTTATCCTAATACGAGTTTAAAAAAAGGTACTTTATTTTTTGATTTTATCGCTACAAATCGATAGTGTTCCATGTACCAGATCGACCAGCCATGGGATTAAAACGACCGAAATTTAACGGTGTATATGTATGTATATAATGTATGTGTTTGGATGTATGTTTGTATGTTCCATTGTTTCTTTGTATACTTAACAAAATGACACGGGATCTACCGATATGATAAAACGACTCACCGAGATGATAAAATATCTACCGATATGATAAAGCAATCCACCGATGTGACAAAACTGTGCGTTGATCATGAATCAAAACACCGATATTAGTTACAAGACACCGATTGATTTTTTCTCATCATTTCGGTGTAAATTATCACATCGGTGGTAATAAAGACCACCGATTACAGCGATATGAGAACAGCGACGTGAGAAATAACACAATTTTTAGAAAATTAGAAAAAATGCATAATATCTAGGATAAATTCAATAACAGTCAATGAAGCTAATTCACTTACTACCTCTGTTAGAACCAAACAACAATAATGAAACTACTCATTACACTAGAAAAATGCAACCACCGATAATATAAAATAATTGTCCGGGAGCAACTGAAATGGCGTACTTACGTTATTGGCGGGAATATGCAGCGATTTGACACACGTCCGTCTTGACTGCGCACTAGCACACACTAACGAGAGAAATAAAATTGGGGTGGGGACGCTGTCGGACTCGTCGATGTAAAGTTAGGTTTAAATTACTTTTGTCCAGCGATATGAGAACATTTCGCAGGACAAGTACGTTTGTGCCTCTCAGTAATAATAATCGTTAATTATGTAATAAAATATGTTATATATTAATAATATAACTAATATTCTATGAAATAGAATAAGTTATATCCTTAACTTACTTATTTTTATTAGTGTATTAAGCTTTTTGTTTGTAAAAAAAGTAGAGGGACAGCACCGATTTGAAAAAAATAGAGGTTTATGTATATATTTCTACCTTTGTAAATAGTCCTAGGTAAATTATATTTTTGCCACAACGCAATAACTATCTATTGAATACAAAAAAAAAAAATTCAGAACAATATTCCTTTTTTCAAATACCTACTAATTTCACCGAAGACAAAAAAATAAGTCATTTGGGAAATTCACCCGTAAGCGATACGAAAAGAAACCAAAAGGGGACTCAAAATAAAGAAAAAATTGCCTTACTAAATGGACCATTTTATCTAGTACGGCGCATATTTTGATTCTTTGAAGCATCCTTTTTGGTAGATGTCACATGTCTTCGAATTTTTGGTTCTAGTTTTAGGACATGCCGGTTTCCTCAAGATATTTTCCTTCATCGTTTTGTAGCCCACTCCATCTCATAGAGTAGAGAGGAGTGTCCTAGCAGTGGAAACATTATAATAGAAGCTTATGCGCCTGTTTTGCTTACAGCCAGACTTCAAACAAGTAATCTACTAACCTTGCGAATGAACAACATCGCCGACCCGACGTGTTTCACATGAATAACTCTCAGCCATAACAAATAATCAATAACCCTATATTTAGATGGGAACCGCGAGCCACTGCCCACAACCCAAACCAAATCGTGTCTGAGTTGGAACATGGTGCAGAGGGAGATTCAGTGGAGCATACCTATAATTATCGGTACGGACTGAAATAGATTTGCTTTAACATTATTTTAGATAAAGGTCTTTTTTGGTACCTACTTCTAATGAAGATTCTATACCTATTTATTTATTTATTTATTTATTTATTTATTTATTTCATTTGGGAAAACAAACAGTAGTAGGTATATTAAGTATACACAACCTTAAAACTTCTTAAAATTAAAATTAACAAATATACTACCCACAACATTTTCCACAGATTACTATGTTAAATAATAAAAACAAACTGTAAACAAACGTTAGCTGTAGCAGGGCTAAATCAAAGAAAAATAAATTTAAGGAAAAATAAAGATAAACAATATTTTATAAAAGATGAGACAAACTAACAAAAAAACAAAAACATAATTTCATGCGTGTATCATACAGGTCCTTGTATAAAAAAAAAAGTGATATCCATATTGTGGAATATGGAGTCTACAGCTGATCCCTTAAAACGGAAGTTACTTCATTTTTAAATTTATATTTATTTAGGAACAATATGTCTATTGCATCAAAACGCGAATTGTATGTGTCGACAAGACGGTATAGCGGTGACCGCACACCAGCATTGGATCTACAAAAGCTGGTGGCGAACAGTCGCCTGGCACGTACCTCACGTCCATGCACTGTCCGCGGAACCAGGTAACACAAACCAGACACCAAGTCAGGGCAATCAAACTTGTTACGGCATATACTAAATAATGTCATTGTCTCAAGGAGGACGCGTCTTGACTGTAAAGTAAGCACATCGTATTTTTTTAGCAGCGATTTCATTGGTGTTTTCCTCCGGAAACATCTAAATTGCATAGTACGAAGGTACTTACGTTGGACTAATTCAATCATTTCGATATATTTCGCATAGTAAGGATTCCAGATTGGTACTGCGTATTCTAATTGCGGCCTAACTATAGACTTATATAGGTGCAAGAAGGTGGATGGGCGATGAAAATCTCTAGATGCTCTCATTACAAAGCCATACATCTGATATGCCTTATTGACAATGTTTTCTACATGTATATCAAGATGAAGTTTCGAGTCTAGCTGCACACCAAGACCACGAAGATTGCTAACTTTGTTAATAATACTATTAGCTAGGCGATAATTGAAATGTATGATATTTTTCTTTTTAGTGAACGTTATACTGTGGCACTTAGGCAAGCTAAGGTACAATTTATTATAAGAGCAATAGTCTGAGAAACGATCAAGATCGCGTTGAAATTCAATACAGTCCTGTTCATTTGAAATTTGTTTAAAAACTTTTAAATCGTCAGCGTATAAGAGAAATTTTGAATTTTGAAAGCAATCTTTTATGTCATACCTACACCTACTCCAGTAACTGGGTCTTATTTAACCCAAGTCAACCTTTGGGTTAAATAAGACCCAGTTACCAGTAGAGAACGTCTTGTTTGTGGCATTAAGTCCGCCTATGTATCACTATTGTACATGAAGATTAAATAAATAAATTAAATAAATATCCCATGGTAAAACTGTATGTCAGACTTGCGGCTTCTGAATAGTTGTTGTAACGACTGTCAAAGATATGGCAGCCGGGACCAACGGCTTAACGTGCTTTATTAGTTAGTCTGTATGATTGGTAAAAATAAGTACCCTATGTAATTTCCTAAGTACCTACTTCAACTCTAGTTATTTTTCTTTTAGCCGGCAGCAGCACTCTACTCGAGTCCCTCAGGGATTCTAAAATGACCGAGGAGTTTGAGCTGTTTCTTCTGAACTTCAAAGGTTGGCCGGCGTCGGCTGTGGTCTTCATCATAGTGGTGTTCTGTAAAATACTCACAGAGTTCGCCTCGGACTTCTGTGTGGTCTACTCGCTGTTGCCTAGCATTGCTAAAGTGGTAAGGTAGAATTTTATTTAGTTTTTCATTAATTCATAATTATTATCATCATCAGTTTTTGGCCAAATTATTTAGTAGGTGCATTCTTCTTCTCAGCATTTAGGTACCCTCTTTCTAAACATATCTCTCACGAATTTTATATTTATTAGATCACTTCCTTCTCCATCCACTTAGCACTTAATTACCACCTACTTAGTGGATCCTGAGCTATATCTACGTCCTGTCCTGACTCAAAACTCATTCATCCGCATCACATGCCCAATTGCTTACAAAAAAAAGACAGTCGATTTCCATAAACTAGATTTCCCAAACTTTAACAAAGGCTAAACCTTGTAATTCACTTGTCATTACTGAATTGGACAAAAGTGACGTGGAAGCAACTATACTTCAGCTACGCAGTGACTGTGCCGTAGGTTGGGCTTGGGACGGTATCACATCATCGTTGCTTAGAACACATCGTCGCATCCTGGCCCCACCTATAACCTACATACTAAACCTTTGCATTCAGTCGGGACTTTTTCCGAATGCTCTTAAGAAGGCCATTTTGCACCCAATTTTCAAGGGAGGGGACAGAAACTGTGTTACCAATTACAGACCCATATCAGTTCTTACTTCACTGTCAAAAATCTTTGAGAAAATCCTTACCAAGCAACTTAGAAACTTCCTTGACAAATTTCATCTTATAGCTGATAACCAATACGGCTTTCGTTCAGGTGTATCAACTGAAGACGCGGTATTAGACCTTACGCAATTAGTTGCTGAAAAACTCGATGGAAAGACAAAGTGCCTGGGAATTTTCATTGATCTTTCTAAAGCGTTTGACACGGTTTCTGTCCCCAAACTTATCTCCAAGTTAGAATCTTTGGGTGTCCGTGGCAAGACTCTTGAGATTTTCACAGACTACCTTAGAAACCGTAGTCAACAAGTCAAAATTGGTAGCAATTTAAGGTACGCCGTAAGTCACAAGAGCCTCGTTACTTACGAGGCTCTTGTGACTTACGGCGTACCACAAGGTAGCATCCTTGGGCCGACACTGTTTCAGATCTATATTAAAATTAACGATCTCTGTAACCTGACACTCCCTAACTGCAACATATTCACATAAGCAGATGACATCGCAATTGTCGTCCATGGGCCTTCTTGGGAAGCTGTTAGGAGCAACGCTGAAAATGCCCTAAGCAGCATCTTGCTCTGGTTTAACTCTAACCTACTGACACTGAATTTGGCCAAAACTTCATATGTTCCTTTCGCTATCTACTAATACTTATTATTATTATTATATAAAACTTTCCAGACCAAGGTGCCACGACATATTTTAGAGTAGAAGATTATAGGTGTACCTAGCCAACATTAGATATATTGTAACTCTAAAAGTAGATAACATAATCTGTTGATAGAGATAAGCCAGTAATCTTAACAATGATGACCATGATAGGTGATATCCATGAGACATCTACGAAACTACAAAGACATAACCACTTACCTCAGTTTATATATACCGTGCGTGACATAACATTCGCGGTATCCATTCGTCTCCCTAAAGGACCATCGGCCCTTCGACTTAGTAGAAGCCGGCCCACTAAGTTATGCTATATCAGCTATTCTTTTCCTGATAACAATTACATCATTGTCGACATTATGTTCTTCAAAGAAAGACAATCCGCACATTGAAAACACTTTTGCTAGTAGAACTGCTTTATTACTACAAAGTACGTTAAAGGCTATCACCGTCAAAATTAAATATCACCCACCACATGCCCACCACTTATATAATTGGTTGGTGGTAGGTAAACTAAAGGGTGGTAGGTACTTCAACTGTAACAGATTTTCAACTTTACAGCTAAAGCTCAAGGTTGATTGAGGAAATTCGACAGTTTTGGGTAGCTTGATCTGCTGGTACAGGTATGGTACAACAATCGATTGTCTCCTTGTTTAGAGTGTAGAGTGCAACATCAACCCCCACTGCCTGATGATGGCGGCCACGTCAGCCAGCTCCTTACCGTTCCATTTGGTGGTTGGCTCACCAGTCAACGCCATGGTCTGCGCTTATATGCACATCCCGCCTTGGAGAATGGTTAGTTCGGTCATCTGAACCCCCATTATCACCTCTGATTAATTTGTGTCCGGATCGACCGTCAACGCCATGGTATAAGGCTAAGCTAATGTGCATTAGCCTCGGAGGATGGGTAGCTATGCTAGCTTGAGTATGTTGTCCTGTGCTACAATTTCTGGTTCCTACATATCGTGGATTCGCGTAATCAGCTCCTAACATTCCTTTTTTTTTTTTTTTTTGGTGGGTGGAAAATCATCAAATGACCCCCCCCGCTCTTGGGCAGAGCGAAGGGGAGTGTCAGACTTCTACTGACTAAAAACCGAACCCATTTCCTTCTTTGCCCTTGCGCCGAGGCCACGTTATCTAGTACAAAAATCCGCGGCCCCGACGGGCGTCGGCCCCTGGAGTGCTGACATATTTACACCTAACATTCCTGCTGCCGGAAAACTTCTGAGAGATTTGTCCGTCATTCAAATTGCGGGTCCCCGTCCAACCAGTAGTATTCATCATTCTCCGTTTTGTGATGGGGTGGAAAAAATGACAGATGGTAGCAAGGTTTCATGTCAAATTGTTTGGAAAAATCTTTGTCTATTCTTGGTAGAATAGAGATAGAATCGCCATGCTACGGGGGCTGGTGGGTCTCAGGGGATATAAAACTAAATAATCACATAGGTCCCACCAGTCAGTAGGTCTTGGAATACACATAGTATTCGGAGACCCACCGGTGGGTCTGAACTACACAAGTTAACGTGCTTGAAAGTATCAAACTAAAAAGTACCGAGATTACGAGAAATAAAAATAGGTAAAAAAACTTTTTAAGTTAAACGGTTTTATGTTAAACATACATTGCAATGTTTAAGATAAATGTACTAAAAACCAAAAAATAATAAAATAGATACAGTCGTGGGAAAAAACCGTGGGGCACGTCAATTGTAATTTCCGCAGCACGACAGTTCCGAATTGACGTGCCCCACGGTTTTTTCCCACGACTGTATCTATTTTATTATTTTTTGGTTTTTAGTACATTTATCTTAAACATTGCAATGTATGTTTAACATAAAACCGTTTAACTTAAAAAGTTTTTTTACCTATTTTTATTTTCTAGTTTTTAGGCGCCATCTTGGATTTTAATTTTATATAGTATATTGTATTCTGCTTGTTGAGCCCTTTCATTTGATACCCATATTGATGGGATTAATAAAACATAAATTATCCGCCATTTTGTAGCGGCGGCCATCTTGAATTTATAATGATAACGAATAAACATAATTGTATTGTCACCAAAATCCAAAGTGTATACAAAATTTCAGAATAATCGGTTGACAGGAAGAGGGTGAAATTTGAATTACTAAATTTGATCCAAGAATAAAACAAACGGGGTGAGCTAAATAAAACCGTTTAATAATAAAACAACGTCACTTTGAATCCTGTGTCAACTGGACTCACTCGAACTGGACCCACGAGTTCAGTCGAACAAATCACATTTAAAATTGTTTTTTTTTGCATAGTTTTATTGTGGGTGCAGTTGCAAGTGTATCCAGTTGACCAAAGACTCTTTAGCGCCCTGCACACATACAGTACGGACCGCGGGAAACACCACGCGCCGTTCCATCCCTCGCTCCGAACTGTACGTGTAGATGTGCGGATCTTACAGTCCGATCTGGCACCTCGACGCGAGTCCTTTCTCACAGTTTTACGCGCGCATCACGTATAAACGTAAATTACAAAAATGGCGGTTTGGAGCGTCGAAGCTATCACAGAGCTACTGTGTAAAAAACTTTTAAAAGCTATAACGTTCCACGCGCCAGTCCAAACCGCAGTCCAAACTCTTGAAAATCAATTTACACGCACAGTTCGGAACGTTTGTCTAGTTATGTAAGTTTCGTCGGCAATCCAAACCGTGAATGCATTTTCAATCGTAAATAGCACAACAGTTTGATCCGCAGTCCAAACCGTACAGATCTAACTGCTGTTTGGAACGCAGTCCAAGATGCGCGGTCCGAACTGTACGTGTGCGGGGCGCTATTAACTACAATATTTTATTTCAGCACAGTATAATAAATTCAATCTTTTGCTGTTGTACCCTTGACAGATGTACGGCGGAATCGGTCCCTCACTGATAGCAATAGTGGTGGTCTGGTTCACAATAGTTGTCTGGTCCACGGCTATATGGACCGACATCTCGCTCAACCCCGAGTGGGCCGATATCAACGTCTTCGCGGTATATAAGAAAAGGGTCTAGTGTAGGAGTGTCATTAGATGTTACCTGTTAATTAATAAAGTATTGTGTAAGTATTCCTTGAATGGTTTTTCTTTTAACATAGAATTGGAATTCTTGATCTTCATATTCTTTATGTCTTAGGCTCGAGAATGGGGATTCCCATATTTTAGCCTTCTGGCCTCCCTTACTATTAGAAACACTTTTATTGGTCGACTAGTATATACGTCCCCTGAAATAAAAAGGTATTGCCTAGAAAATCAGTCAGGTTAAATATACATAACGCAGGTGTTAGCCCCGGCTTTGGCAGTCGTTTTATTTT
The DNA here is from genome assembly GCA_949316265.1 of Diarsia mendica. NCBI lineage: Eukaryota > Metazoa > Arthropoda > Insecta > Lepidoptera > Noctuidae > Diarsia > Diarsia mendica. Next base: position 12,330,062 of record OX438903.1, on the reverse strand, counting down.
ATTTTATTTTATTTGGAACAACAAACAATTACATAATAAGGCTTATAGATATAAAACATAGAGTTAACAATTATGTAATCCACAGCGTTATTCACAGAATACAAGCAAGATATTTATAACACGCTTCAAAGAAGAAAAGTAATAAGTTATTAATGCAAAAAAGACAGTGCTTTTAAACTTTCAAACAACAAGTATGTGCATAGTACAAATGTTCATTGAATACAAATCATATTGACATACAATGCTCTAAGATGAAAAGGGTAATCCTATCTTTCCACATCTAATTCCTTGATCGCATTGCGAGTCAAATTTCGGAATTTTCCACGTGTTGTGCAGAATACATCGATGTCAACAAAATGTTTATTGTAATTGTCAACAAGACGTCGCAACGGTGCCCGAACACCAGCATTTGTTCTACATGCTCTCACCGCAAACAACGGTTGCTTGCGCACTGCACGCGAATGTATTCTCCTAGGAACTAAATAACAAATTTTGTTACAAATATCAGAACAGTCATACGTATTTCTGCAGAAGTCGTACAGGAGCATGGTCTCCAGAAACATACGACGGCCCGTAAGGCTCAGAAGATTATATTTTTTCAATAAATCGGCATAAGACGCAGAAGAGTGAAAGCATCTGTAGGTCATAGATCTTAAAAATTTCTTTTGTACCATTTCTAGGCAGTTAGAATATTTCATGTATAGGGGATTCCACACCGCAACTGCATACTCCAACTGAGATCTAATTAAGGTCTTGTATAGATAGAGGTAAGTCTGGGGACGCACGAATTCAGTGGCTGACCGCATAACAAATCCATACATGCGCCAAGCCTTGTTTATAATTGTATTGATGTGTACATCAAGATGAAGTTTGTCGTCAAAAATGATACCCAGATCGCGAACCATGGTAACTCTATTTAAAGTGGCATCATTTAGAGAGTACTGGTATCTGATAATGTTTTTATTTTTGGTAATGCTCAAATAACAACATTTAGGCACGCTTAACTTTAGTTTATTACGGACGCAGTATTCAGACAGTCTATTTAAGTCACTTTGCAAAGCAAGACAATCGCTAGGGTTTTTAATTGGCCTAAATATTTTTAAGTCATCTGCATATAAAAGAAATTTTGAATTTTGGAAACAATTACCTATATCGTTTATGAATAATATAAAGAGAAGGGGTCCCAAAATCGATCCCTGAGGAACACCCGATGTCACGGCTATAGAAGAAGACTGATAACCATTTATCACAACACGCTGCGTCCTGTTGGAAACATACGATGAAAACCACCTCAACAGGTTCCCACGTATGCCATTAAATGCAATTTTTCTCAATAGCAGCTCGTGGTCGACCTTATCGAACGCCTTCTGGAAGTCAGTATAAACTGAATCCAACTGAATACCAGCATCCATATCATTAAAAATATATTCTGAATATGCTACTAGATTTGTTATTGTAGATCTTTTTTTAACAAAACCGTGTTGTTGTGGAGCAATAATATTAACAAAACCGTGTTGTTGTGGAGCAATAATATTATGAAGTAACGGATAAAGAACACTATGAACAAGCTTTTCAAAGATTTTCGATAAGGTCGACAATATTGATATCGGGCGGTAGTTCTCGACGTCATCTGAAGGGCCTGACTTTAGCACCGGTGTTATGTTTGCTCGCTTCCAAGCATCAGGAAATATTCCCTGTGACAGGGATCTATTAAAAATAATTTGCAGGGGAACGCATATATTGCTGGCAGTATTTCTGAGAAATACTGCAGGAACTGCATCGGGACCAGGGCCCTTTGAAATATCCAAAGTTTCCAGGTGTCTCAGAACCTGCTCAACTGAGAATTGAATATTGTCCACAACATTACAGCACTCATCAAAATCTGCATTTGAGCAAAAATCATTTGACAAGGAGGAAGGTTCATAGACAGATTTAAAATATACAGAGAAGAGATTGCAGATTTCATTAGGACTGTTCGATGATTGATTTTTAAAACGCATTGTAGAGGGAATTCCTTTAGATGATTTACGGTTCGCCACGAATTTCCAAAAGTAATTTACATTTTGTTTAATACTGTCCTCAACCGTGTTGATATACCGATCATAACAACTTTTGCACTCAACATGAAATCGGGATCTGAAAAGCGAAAATTGTTCGTAATCTGATAGATTTCCATATTGTTTCCACTTTGTCCAGGCTCTACACTTGTTCCTAAATATATGTATGAGAGCCGGTGAGAACCAAACCGGGAACCTCGACGACTTTACTATTGTTAAAGGTATATGTGTTTTAATAACATTAAAAATAAGATTGTAGAATACGTCCAGAGACTCTTCTACAGAGCAGTCAAGTAAAGAGGAGTCCCAGTTTATTTCCGATAAATCTTGGTTAATAGCGTCATAATTAGCTTTAAAATAATTAAATCTTTTAATTGTATTACGTTTCATATTACTATTTCGTGTCTGTAAAGGAATTAATACATAAAACGGGGGGTGATATTGGTCAAGAGGTAATAAAATGTCATTAGTTTTGCACAATGTGCAGTCACCGTTACTGATAAAGAGATCGAGTATATTATTACGTATGTTTTTATGTGTGTTGTACTGGATAGCGTTATGTGCGTACAGAAAATTACTAACAACCCCACTCACAGGGGCGTTATTTCCGCAGACTTGACCAAAGGTGGAGTGGTTACTGGTGTTGGTATCCCATTCAAGAGCAGGTAAATTGAAATCACCGATCAGGTAGAAGCGTTCGACGTCAGTATTGTCTAGGTAGGCATCCAACATTTGAAAGTAGGCATCATAGACAGATTCCGGAGTTTTTGGTGGTACATAGGCTGCACTAATTATGTGTAATTTACCCCTGTTTTTGCTGGGTATCTGAATAATAACATATTCAATGTTGGTATATAGAGTTGGGATAGGTGTGATTCTAACCGCACGCAATGATTTGAGAATCGCTACTAGTGTTCCGCCCCCTTCCCTCTTACCAGTGGCTTCACGGTCGCGGTCGCACCTATGCACAGCATAGCGATCATCAATGAATTCGGCGTCTGATATCTCAGGTGTAAGCCAGGTTTCCGTTAGGACAATAACGTCGTAGCAATTAGCCAATATATTGACGTATAACGTATGCAGTTTGGTGCGAACTCCCCTACAGTTCTGATAGTAAACAGTAAGAGATAGATCATCCATTACTGAATAAAAAGCTACTAATAAAAATGACAATATAAAATATGAATAAAGCTTTCATAACTGCGAGTGAATTGAGCAACACGACAGCGATGCAATATGAGCAATATAGTGGCACATTAAACAAATGATTGAGCATAAAGATATAAATCAATAATAACTTAAAGGATAGTTGCGGTTTGATGAGCATTAAGTGAAAAAAAGCAGAGCAATCAACGGCATAGAAACAAAAACAAGAACAATAAAACACAACAAATACATGGAGTTGGCAAAACAAAGACAGGAACATCGGTAGGTAGCACGGTTCAAAGTTCTGAATAAATAGTGTGATAGTGTCAATGATTAGCAGCTGAAGATCCAGCTGCCGGCGAGGCGGGTTTAATTTTACCAACGTCTTGCGTAGATTTGATGGCGAATGCTCGCGCTCCTTCCTTTTCTCTGACAAGGATGGTGCCGTTCTTGACCCACACGAACTTAAAGCTATGTTTGGCGGCTGCATTACGACATTCCCGAAACAACTGCTTATTTTTCAGCGTCAGATGCTCGTGAACGTAAATTGGCAACTTTGAGTTTGTGAATCCAAGTAAATCTGCGTTTAGGTTCTTAAATAACCTGCAGGCACTGAGCATATTGTCTCTGAGTATTCGAGAAGTAAACTTTACAATGATATTTTTGGGTCTATCGTTCTGTTCATGAGCATGAGGAACGCGATGTATGGCGACTACGTCTTTCTGTGTTATTTTATAATTTATTTTAGTTCCGATGTTTTCAATTAGAGCAATTAGGTTTTCACCTCGCCTCTCAGGTATGTTACACAACTCGATATTGCAACTCCGAGCGCTTTGTTCCATGTAGTCTATCTTAGTCAGCAGACCAGCCATAGTAATTTGCAAATCCTCCATATCTTTATTGTGCCTTTTTAAATCAGCGACTTGCTCCTGAATGTCCGTTTGCTCGTCCATGGTATGTTGAACGGACTTACGTATGTCGACTAGTTCTTCTGTCAGTGCATTATGTTTCTCGTCTTGTTTTTTTATGCTTTGTTTGATAGATAGCTGTTCCGAGCGGAGAAAACTTACTTCGCTTTTGATTGCAGTGGTGACTTCCGTTAGAGCGGCTAATTCTGTTGTTATGCTAGCAACGCTGTTGGAAATCACCGATAATCTGCTATCCATGTCGCTTCGCCACTCGCTCAAAGTATTTTTCAGATCTAGTGACAACGCTTTAATCGCCTCAGAAAATTCTGACTCAGGCTGTTTGCGCTTACGGTATTGCTCGTCACTTGTTGTAGGCGCTTTATTTAAATGAGTGTCTGAAGAACTTTTGATTTTAGTATCAGGTGAACTTAACATGTTTATTTACAATATTATGTTATGATATACTTGTCACCACTTAGCTAGTAATATGACGTTGATCCAATATGCGACGAGCGTAAATACTGGAGCTTAGTCGTGCTTCACAAACGAGTCGTCAAATGTCAAAAACAAGTTGCTTCCAACACATCAACTAAGTGTCACTGGCCGATGAGGCGCACTGATATCGCTCTTACGCGGTCCGCGTAAGCTCGATGTTCCCGTACAATAGCCACAAATGTTCGAAGAATCACTCAATGATTTGCACTTTAGTCAATGTTTATGATTGTTTATTTAACACTTTTTAGAGCTGTTTATTTGTAAAAACTGCACATCTGTAGTAGCTTAATGTATATATAAGTCTAAAAGTAAGTTTTGGAGCACTTAAATAATTTTAAAGATTTAGTGAATTAAGACAACAGTAAACTTCAAACTGTATACCTTGATGCGCGTTTACGAAGTGTCGTTAAGTCGTTACAGGTAGTAAGTAGCCTGAAAGTCTGACGACCAGTCTTACTATAGGGTACGATATTACTCAGTGTGTGGAGGTCAGATAGGCAGGCGCCCCATGTCATCATCATCATCCACAGCCCGAATTCACCCACTGCTGGGTATAGGCCTCTCTTTTCTGGTGCCAATCGCCACGTTCTTATGCCAGTCTCGTTCGGGTTTTTCCCTCGATGGCAACTATATCGTCTGCCCATCTCCGCCGGGCGACCCACATTTCTTTTCCCCGTTCTTGGACGCCCCCGCGCCCCATGTAAAATCCTGGAATTCAGCTGCATCCGGTTAGACTGGAATCCGACTCCAACATAGTTGGGAAAAGGTTAGGCTGGTGATGAGATAGGTGTTTTAAAAAAAAACATGAATATTTGCAACATATTATTTATTTAACAACGCATTCCTTCAATTCACTATTTACAAAATGAGCACTTTGCGTACATTTATGTTTTGGTATTACATCTTTTATAATGTACCACGAAAAATATCATCATAACATGATTCATTGGCATTTTTAGTAAAATGTTTGATTGTCTGGTCGCAGTGAGGATATAGTATATTTCAATATAAGTGCGGAAAGCCTGTCATTGCAAAGAGTTTCGACAAATGTCAACCGAGCCGAGGCACAGCCGACGGCGAGGATTGACAGTCGGAACAAGTTGCAATGACGGTTCCGCACGTGTACTGAACAACTATTTTTAATACAGTTGCGAAAAAATGAAGCAATTTAATAAAATAATAAAACCGTAATTAAACTCGCAAAGAACATTTTTGGAAAATGGCGCCTACCGTAAAAGAATAAGCAGAGATTTTTTTGTTTTCTTTACCCATTCTGGGTAGGCAAAGGGAACTATGCCATACAGCCAAGTCTTCAGTAGATTTTTTTTATTGATATGAAATAAAAATGAAATTTAATGAGATCTCATTGAATCAAATAATTAAATCTGATATTGAAACAAATTAGTAGCTTCTTTAGAAATATTTGCATGAATCATAAAAACTTCTATGATTTTATTTAGTAAATACTTCGTGGTTGATTTTTTTTTAATGGACATTATTTTGACAGTTGGGAAAGAGAACGCACGAGTTCGGGAAAGGTAAAGAAAAAGCACGAGTACGTAATAGCCCCCATCCCGAACGCTATACGTCCCTGCAATACGACACTTTTTGAGCAACTGTATTAAAAAAATATTTGTGACAAAATCTAAGTATCCAAAATCCAAAAATCCAAAGTTCCAAAATTTATCCAAAATTTGGAAAGTGGGTATTTTAGGTGTTTAAAAATCACCTTGGAAAAATCACTGAGAAAACAGAGATACTATCTTTAATTACAAATATAGGTACTTTTTAAACATTTGTCATAAAATATCGAAAAGCTACAGTTTGTAGAAAAAGATTCATTATAAAATTGTATAAATATTTTGCAAGTAGTTAGATATAATAAGGTCAAATTTTGCATCATGAAACTATTTGTAAATGTACTTTTGAAAAGGTATAATTTGTATATTGTAGGTACATAATATCATTGTAATCATACTGCGTATAATTATGAACACATCGATTTAAAAGCCATTGATAATAATCATCGGAGTATTTTGATGACCATTCACTAGGATAATTATTAGTTTTAGATCAAGATAAATCTTCAAAAACGACATAAACGAGTGACCTTACTGAAAGGGAAGTATTTACTGCATAGCGGAGCTACAGTTCACGCCATCAGAAGCTTAGGGTCGGATGTAAAACACACTGTATTTGTACAGTCAGTCGCCTGCAAAATTACATATCCATGCAATTTTACTTTTCACTCCTCTTGCTCAAAAAGAACGTCATAATAGCATACCAGAGCGGGCGTAAAATTGCATATATTGCCCTAGGGCTAAAAGTAAATCTCGTACGACAACTTGTTCAGCCAGCTGGTGCGTGATTTAGTTTCAAGTAAAAAAAAATGTTTTATTTTTAAAAATGGAACTAAACGCGCTGAATGCCGAACTCTTTGGTAGAATGTGTGCGTTGCATTGCAGCATTTGCAGCTACAGAAGAAATAAAAAAGGCATAGTCGCGAAATTTTTGGAATTGTATTAATAGATTTATTTTTTAATAAAATAAATTCATATTGAACATGGTTATTTTATTTTCTCGCAATCGTATTGAAAAGTACAGTGTAACACACGGCGCTAAAATCCCATTATAACTCGGTTCCTATTTACTACCTCGCTAAAGCTCGGTAGTAAAACTACCTCGTATATAATGGGCCATTTTAGGCCCTTGTATTACAATGTACTATTAGTGTCTATTTTCCTGTGAACGTTTATAGTTAATAACTAGTTTACGTTAGGTGGCGTGATTTATTCCTCGCTTCACACTGAATTGTGACTGCACATCCGATCTTATGCTTCCGATGTCGAGAGTTCAGTTCAAACTTTATGGCGGCTCTGAAGTTAGCTGCGAGTCGAGACGGCCTGCGCATTATGTACCTAAAATTGTGTTCTGCGCAGCTTAACGTTATATAATATGTTCCGGGCTGCCATAAAGTTTGATCAGAACTGTACTTGAGACCTTCTCCCTTATAGCAGTATTTAATCTAACTCCAGCGCGAGGAAGAGATTTATAGTATAAAATGTAGGAAGTACTCTCTGTTTGGTGGAGATGTAAAAAATCACATTAAAGATTTCAAAAGAGCTCCTTTATTTGCAATGTACGCAAAAAACATTCACACACACACACACACACAACTAATAATAAAACTACAACTAATTTGCACTTTTTCACACACTTACATAAAAATGCATCACAATATTATATTAGTCTCACAACAAAAGCACACTTTGTTCTTCATTGACTTTAATATTAAGGCCCCTATTAGTAATTTACTTAGGAAGCCTTATAGACATTTCACAGCTGGTGTTTAACCTTTGACAGAAACAATGCAAAATCAACCATAAGGTGATATACACAAGGATTAGATTACTATAATTTTTATGGACTTTTCAGTGACCTTATTTTACTGAACATAAAAGTCAGTTTAATGTTAACAGTGATTCAGTAATTAGTTAGAGTACTGTGAAATGACTGTTCATGGAATATTTTACAGAGGAAAATGTCCAAAAATAAATAAATATTTTCTTTAAATAACGACTTCCTCTATACTTAATAGGATCCATTCTCGAAGTTCGCACATCACACACATAATATTCTACACGGTATTAAAACTAGGAACACCCCTTTACATGGGGTTTTTAAATAAACATATTTGAAATACACCTTCACGTAAACATTTTCTATATAAAATATATTTTTTGTTGGTTTCACACTCGCAAACGTTATTTGGTAAACGTTTTATGAGAACCGGCTGAATAGATTTCACCCAACTGTGGTGAAAAGGGAGGTACATGTTTTTGGTATAAAATCTATGTTTATTTTTCTTTAATACTTGAGATTCTTATTTTGTGGGTATGTTTAGTACCACCGACAATTTTGTTTCTCATATTTATTAAAATAAAAATTAAGTATCTCTTTAAAATAAATAATAACATTCACCCTCTTTGTTTACCAAGTGAATATAATCCTTACACCATTGACATACGACATATCATCATAAATATCAAAAAACTATAGCAATTGTTCTCATAAAATCCGTTGCAAGTGCAAAAAGCACAACTGTATATAAATCCTCACCCGCTTTATTCCGTTACATAATATATATAATTATGTACTATTAAATAATGATAATATATTTAAGCATTATTATTGTCCCAGTAGGCTGGATTGTGTAGGCACAAGGTTTTGGCCACGATTTCGTAACTTAGGTAACAGTTGGATATAATTTTAAAAGAGCAACATAACAGATCGCCTGGTTAATAGTTTAGGCGGAGGTGTACTTAATAGTTCAACTATATTTAGGTATGATTAAGTCTCACATAATAGGGGGGTTATTGGCATCAACTGGGTACAAGTCCAGACTCCAACCCAATGACTCTTTGCCCAACCTGGGATTCAAAACCAGGACCTCAGGCCCAGTAGTCGAGCTTGCGACCACTAAACCAACGAAGCAGCTTGCCGCCCTAAATATTTCTTTTTTAATTCTCATCATGTCCATTGATACAAAAATAGCGTTTGGTTATATCTCTTATTTACCAATGTATAAATTGCCCCTCTCTTTGCTAGTCATTTTAAATTATATCCAGCTGCATTCAAAATATATATGTATTTATATTGTTATTTGTTATGTATATATTTTGGCAATGTACTTAGTCGGTGGGGCGACTGTCATACTCCACATAAATACATAAATGCTGTTCTATTATTATTTATAAAATGCTTTTATACTGTAGAAAATACAAAAATATTATTTTTATTTATCAATGCCATATTGACAAAGTCGCTAAATATGTGGTTTATTATAAAATAGCACCTTTTTCGAATAAGCACTCAAAGCCGAATATCTTGGTATAAAAAAATATTGTAATGCACAATCACTGCAGGATTGATAAAAATGCATAGACACACCAACCACGAATTTTTTCAATAATTTTAAGTACGCAAAAATAAGTAAATAGTTATCTTAAATTCAGACCAAAAATATTAAGCGACCTCACCAATATCTATGATTTTCATTTATTATTATGTTGGCAACATTGAATACAGATAACATAGGCCAATGAACACCTCAAAACTGGGTTCTGTCTCAAAACAAGACTTAAAAATATATTTTCACACTGAGATTGCATTAAATAAAAATAAAAAAAAACTAAGGAATTTCCCTTAGTTTGAAAATGGTACAAAATGGCACATACCTGTACATCATTCTATCTTTGTTAAAAGTCTAGCACATAGCCATTAAAATCCCTTCACATATTAAATTACCTATTTTAGCTTTTTTAACTAGTTAAAGGTTCGTAATTACATGAGATGAAACCTGTACTATTGCTTAATTTGGGTAGTGTACAATTAAAGTTAGAAAGGGTAGTTAGGGCTGCGTAAGTGGCACTACAGTTCAAGGTAGCGTTTTTGTTGGCCAGTAGAGCTGTGCTGTTGGTCAAATGTGAGGTTGGAGCCTCGAAGGGGAAGATTAATGAGCCCCATGTGGGGTAGGCGCCCCATACGATTAGGGTGGTGATGATTTTCGGGCCTATGCCGCCGACAGCCTGGAAAGAGACAAGATTATTTAGTTAGTGCATAACATACGTTTGAAATGTAGACTTTAAGGCCCCTAGCACTCGGCATATTTTAAAAGTGCAGACGACTTGAAGCGCGTATACAACTTACTATGGGTTCAAACGAGATTTGAACTCAACATTGTACCGTCTGCGCTTTTATAATACCCTGTGTGCTGGGGGCCTAAGATGGGCGAATAGTTGCTAGCTAGAAAACGTTTTAAATCGCCTGATTTTCTTAGTAATAAAATAAGGTGGTGTTTTGGGGTTACCTACGCACGATTATTCGTACAATATTCTGTCTTAAACATTTGAAGAAGAATTATTTGTTTCCTAAGTTTCCTCTCGTTTTGTTTCTGAAGGTTTAAAATATATTGACCAAATTTCTTAGCAACAAGACCTGATAAAAAAGTACTCACCATCTTAGAAGTAGGTATATGCGCGACGCCAGCGACGATCGCATTGGGCGGAGTGCCCACGGGCATGTGGAAGGCCATGGAGCAGGCCAGCGTGGCCGGAATCATCAGGTAGCGAGGGTCCATGTGGAGTACTCGGGCCTGCGGATAGAGGTAATGTTTGAATGTCGTTTCTTAGATATTTTTGGTTATAATATAGACTAACGTGAAAACTTGGAACAAGATTTTCAATAGATATGATGGATATTATGTTCCTTATAGTCAAGAAAGTAGTACTTGTTGTCACTAAAATATGTGAAAAACGCGGCAAATATTTAGTACAATTCTGAAATACTGACTCTTCTCGTGTCCTCTCGGTCCTATATTTGTGACTGCAACTACTGCAAACTTTGGCGTATAAATAATTTAGCTGGGACATTTTGTTATGCAAAATATAGCGTAACTAGTCAGGACAGAATAAACAGTATTATTTTCGGTTCACTATTATCTTCCATTGTCCGTCCGAGGTTCCAACTCTTGTTTACTTTGGATCAGTGGTCTGTCGACTATCTGTCAAAAACATAGAATCGAGAAACCACTTAAATTTGTGGAATTGAATCCCAGGTTAACTTCCCTTTCAATAACTCTCGTACATATACAATTTAAAAAAGCTAATAAAACTTACCATATTAGCCAAAACAGGCAATATAAGATTAGCGATGGCCACATTAGAGGTGAACTCCGTGATGAACTGTGTGACCAGCACTACGACCAGGAGTACGAGTGAGTGGTTGAGGCCCTGTAGACCTTCCAGTGAGGAGCCGATCATGGACGACAGGCCGGTGGCCTTGCTGCCTTCGGCGAGGGCGAAGCCGCCACCTGTGGGGGAAATGGTGGATCAGAAATAACACGTGACGTTTTCAGGGATTTGAGGTTCAGGTGTATGAGTAAGCTTGCCAGGGCTGCGGAACTGTTCGAAAGTGAAACCGCGGCCTCGAAACACAAAGAGCCAAGAAGTAACTTGGGTGGCTTTAAGTGAGTACAAGTCGGACACTACCTTCTTTTCCGCCCAGAGCGGGAAGGACCGCGATTTTCCATCTACTTTCAATAACAGTTTCGGTTAAAAATATACAAAAGACAAAAAATAAAAAAAATAAAACATATAAAAAAAGACAAAAGACGACGATGTATTTATAAGACGTCATATTATTATGATGTCTTTTTGGCAGTTTTTTTTTCATACTTCTGATAAATGTGATGTAAATAAATGTAATACTCACCAAGTAAGAAGAGTAGACCCCATGGGATCTTTTCCTTGAGGATTCCCCAGGTCACAATGCTGGCTGAAGGTTTAGATGCTGCCAGTTCTTCGTCTGTAAACATAATAAAATATTTACATGTTAGATTTATAATTATCTCAGTTGCTTTTTGTAATTTTAATAACGTAAATCATTATCTCGCTTTCGCTCTTTTCTGTTTTAAAATGAACATAATACCGTAGTAGGAGCCTTAACAGTAGTTTCATAGTTTGTGCGATAATAATCCTTGTTAGTATCGGACAAACTACTCATACGGCTTCCTAATGTTCCATTAATAAATAAAATAAACTAAAAATGTTGACTTGACCCGCGTCATCTAGCGGGAAAACAGGCACGAGCAGATCATATTTTTCATAGTGTACTTACATGATGAAGAGGCGGAGAAGAACTTGATGAAATCAACGGACATCGGCAGAATGAACATGAGAACGACGATAAACATTGAAGTCACGCCGTCTTTTACTTTCCTGTGGGAAAGAAAACAGACTTGGGTTACCTCGTTGTTATAAAATTATGGAAAGCACGGAGTGTTAGAAAAATCAAAGTAATATTATACATGTATTGTGTTTGTATGTTTGTTACTCAATCACACAATTACGGTTGAACAGATTTGGATAAAGTTAGGCACACAGATAGTTTATGACCTAGATTAACACAGGATAGTTTTCAAAGTCGCGTTTTTGTTGGCCAATAGAGCTGTGCTGTTGGTCAAATGAGGGGTTGGAGTAGTTTATGACTAAGATTAGCACATAGCATAGGATAATTTTTATCCCGGTAAAATAGTTCGAAACTCTAGAGTAGACAAAGACGTCACAGAAGCCAGTATTTTACTTATCACTAACTACCCTCTAGGTATTAATTTGTATGAGTGGGAAGTACCTAGTGGACCAAATCTGTGTTGTTTTGCGCAATATTAAGAAAAATAAACAGCTTGATCTTGTATTGCACATTATTGTATTACTCCGAATATTTTGCTTACTAACATTATTTTTAAGTATAACCTACTAACAAAATTATGGATCAATGTTGTCTGACTTAACTAAATAATAATAATTATTATGTGTGTATACAGTTCGGCTTACATGTCGGTAAGAACGTTAGCCCACCCGGGCATGAATCCAGGGCTGCGGAAGATGTACAGGAACACGGCCAAGATGAACAGGAGACCGGAAGCCTGCGACAAAATATATACAGGTTAATATTGGTTCAAGGAGTGTGGCTGGAGGAATAGGAGTTTCTTGATCAACGACTCGTAAGCGAGAATATGGCTAGGGATTGTTTTCAGAAATTCCTTCTAAAGCACTTTCTTTTCGTTACAATTTTAGGCTTCTAGAAGTCCCTGCCTCTGCATTGAACGACTATCTTACTACTATAATAAAATGCAGTAAAATTGAGGATGTTTGTTACTCTTTCACGCGAAAAGTACTGAACGGATTTAGATTAAACTGGGTTATCACATAGAATTTTCGATTGTTTCTAATTTCCGTTCTTCCCCACACTAGGATTTTTCTGAATGCATTGCATTTAGAATACTTTTTATTCCGGTAGTCCCGTAGTACAATTACCCAATTCCTTGCGGGCGAAGCCTCGTACATACGCTAGTTTCTCATACGTCATCGTAACTTGATTGATAAACTCACCTTTTCGTGGAAGGTTGTAGGTCCAAGATTCCTGTACTGTTCTTTGATGACTTTCATTGTGGTCGTTGATCCTGATGACGCCATGTTTACTTTCTTGGCAGCTGGGCTGTTTGGCCTGCAGAAATAAAATAATTTTTTATATAAGGTCCCATTGAAATAGGTGGACAAATTTTAACACCGTGTTCAGTACGTCTAACCGAAGATATCTAAACAAAAAAAGAACATTAAATAAAGTGTTTTTTTTTACTTAAAATAATAAATTGCCGGCACTCTAGAACAAACTCATCCTTTAGGAGTAGGTACTTAAATGCGTTTTTCCTTTTATTTTTTTTACCATCTTCCTTATTTTAGTGGTCTGAATGATTTCTAAAATTTTGTCCACCTATTTTAATGGGACCTTATATAGATGTACGTAAGCGCGACTACTAACCATAAGGTCCTTAGTCCGAATCCTAGGTTGGATAAAGTATTTTAGGTACTTATAGCGCCGTAATAGCCGGCTTGAGATAAGACCCTACTGGGGTGGTTTGGTAGCTATTGGGTTTATTGACCAGGATTTTTTTTGCTAAAAAGTCTAAGTGTGTATTTTTTTAATGGCAATAGACACACCCCTTTACAAATGCAACTTGAAACATAAATTGCACTACTCAAGTCACTTTCCAGATGGTTCTATCTTCTTCTTCTTAGCGTGTCGATGGCAATCTAAATTGTGTCGGCCCAGAATTGGGCTACTAGTTTGGTGCTTTCGGTAGCCTAAGCTCCATCAGTTCCTGTAGTGAACAACCAGCAGGACACGCAGGGCACGATATTAAGTGTCCCATTGTTTGAGGAACAGCACCACATTTACACTTCAATGCAGAGTCATTTACATATCTCAACCTGAGCAGGTTTTCTTTGCTGCGAAATCTATGATTTCCTCATACCAATAAAAAAAAAGTAAAAAACTAAAACCCGACTACGACAAAAAAAACGACGCTGAAAAAGTATGAAACAAGATTTTCAGGATAGAACAAAAAGAAAAGCCGTAGTCACACGTTATTAAAGTGTTTAGGTTGGTACCTATAAGGTGTGAATACGGCTTTTTAGATTAGAAGCTATGAGGGAACTGATGAAGATACACACCTACATACATAGCCAGTCAAAAGCATAACCCTCCTTTGGCTTTGCCATAGTCGGGTAAAAAGAAGGGTAACATACCTGAACATGCCCATGAAGGTGACCTGCAGAGCGAACCACACGAGCAGCTGCATGATGAGCATGGGCGGCGTACTGTACGCCATGAACCAGAAGAAATTCACTGAACTACCGTACTCGGGGAACTCGCTGGAACAAAAAGTTATTACAAACATGTTAATTAAATTTAGAATTTTAGCATTGACAATTTGTAGTAAAAATGATGATAAGGTTCATTTTATATTTTAATGTTACTGCATTTAGCAACATGTTGTACCTACAGTGCTCTGTAGACAAAAAACAAACGTGACCTACATTTTTGTGTTATGCAATAATGGAACGTCGTCGTCTAATTACATGTATTTTATTTATTGATAAGTTATTTACTAAGTATTTATTTAAGGAATCTTAGATATTATAATGTATGAGCACTTGAGTGAGTTACCTGAGATACAGGTTTATTCCTAGTTCAGGTAGAATCCAATAAACTGTATACCTATAGTTGTTAAGGCCATATTGTAAATATTTTTGTATATCACTTTTTTCAATAAACAATTTCAATTTCAAATGTTAATTTGACGACACGGTTGGCGCAGTGGCTCAAGCTATGGACTGCTGCACTGCGTGTCGCGGGTTCGATCCCGCACGGAACAAATATTTGTATGGCCTACAGATAGTTGTTTCGGGTCTGGGTATTTGTGTATGTGAGTTTAAATGTTTGTGAACGCAAACAAGATACAGGTGACTCCTAGTGTGGGACAAAGTTTAAAAAAAAAATATTATACAGGGAAAGAGGAACTCGTGACTAAAAAATAATAGCCGCTCGGTTCGATCTCCAGGATAAGCAGCGCTTGCCTGGCTGCTCGCTTGGTTGGTCCGCGGATGGGTAACCAGCCATTATATAGTTTAACTATTGGCGATCTTTCTGGTAAAAGCTGAACAACAAAGTTTAATTTAGATACATCAGAAGTTGGAAAAATGTACAACCAAGATTTGATTACATTGTTTGTTTTAAGTGAAGCTAATATTAGTAGCATAAAATAATTAGCAGATATAATAATTAATATGTAGTATTTATCTAATGATTTTTAGTTTTTTCTAGTTGAGTTTTTGAAAAATAAGTGATTGTAGTTTCCTTTTAGGCGTCTCCTGTGTTACGAGACTCTAGGTAAAAAAATAGAAAAAGAGTATACACAAAAATAAACTTACGAGTCAAAGATTCCTTTGAAGGCGGAGTTGGTAGCAGTTCCGACGAGAGTACCGCATCCTCCCAGTGTGGACGCGTACGCTATACTCAGGTAGTAGCAGATTGTTATGTCACTTGGAATTGGGGCTCTGAAACGAGACAAACGCGTTTTGACCATAAAATAAAGAAAATACTTTTGCAAAATCAATAGTATAAACAAAATGATTAGAATTTGAGGCTTGTAAATGTTTCCCGTCGGGGCTGCGGGTTGTTCGAAAGAGATACCGCGGCCTTGGCACAAAGGGCTAAGAAGGAACATGGGTGGTTTAGTCAGTAGAAGTCTGACATACCGCTCTGCCCAGAGAGGGAGCAGAATTTTATGATTTCGCACCCTCCAAAAAAAAGGGTAATTTCTTGTACTCTATGTACTATGACGTATCATGCACAGGACCAATATTGCCTCATCTCAAAACCCTCGGGACTGCTTTTATGATACTCCACAATGCAACACACAGTATGCAGACATAGTGGTTTATATAGGATGGAAGGAAAAACGACACACAAACATATTAAGTAATCAATGGAAATTGTTCAAAAATAGTTTCAAAAAAACAGCTGTTTTCGATATAACTGCAATACTACACAGTCAAATTAAAAAAAAAAAACAACTGTTCCATATATAGGAACAGTTGTTTTTTTTTGTATTCGATGAAATATTTCATACAGAATGATGTACTAAATTTGTGGTAACCGTTTATCCGTCGGTATCCCTTCCACCCGGTAAAAAATAAAACATTAAACTCACTCTTCATCACCAGTCTTAGCGACGGCCTTGGTATCCTTGCCATTCTCTGCTGGCTGGTTCTTCTTCCTGTTTACATACACTTCGCCAAGTCCTTGCTGCGAATTAAATTACAAACTCATTAGTAGAGACTCACATTGTGTTATTGTTTATTCACTTAATGATTAAATGTGAGATATAACATAACACCACATCTGTAATCCCAGAGGGGTTAGACCATAGGTGTACCTAATAGTACACCAATATTTCGGCAGTAAACCAAGCAAAGAAACGCTAATAAAACGGGCACAAATACTGACTTGTAGCTGCTACTGAGAAATTTCTAATGGAAAAGTTCAATAACACTTTGCCCAAAAGTACCTTATGCCTGTCGACTTAAGGTACTTTTTGGCTTGTCGTAAATCAACCATTATGAGATCAATGATCGACCATTCTGACACTATTGAATAGCAGACTCGGGGCCCTGATCAGTGGCTTGAACAGCCTTTTCAAATTACATGGATGACTTTAAATCTTTGCTTTAAATCAATACAAGACATTGTATAATAATTACCTGTTCTAATACTTCTAATATGGCTTCAACGATGGGTACCATCATGGTAGTGGCAGCGGCGTTCGACACCCACATGGATATGAACATAGTCACGAATGTTAGCCCGAAATTCAGTCTGAAAGAAGAAAGGAATATATTACAGTGAGAATAAATTAACCCAGTTGTTACTGAAACTTTTTTTAGCTCGAACTCCAGTGATTTTTTAGTATTTTTACCTTGATACATGTGGTAAAAAATTGAGGGATTCCTCACGTATTTTTTTGATCTTTATAACGATCGGTCGTTATAAATGGGTTCATCATCATTCTTTAGATATTTTTTAGTAAGTAGGGTTAGAGGACTACCAGACAAATTCTAAAGTTTTCAACACAAATTGAAGATATTGCTTGTGTGTAGACTCCAATACAGAAAAACAGAGCAACAAACCTTCTATGTGAGCACCCAACAACTTGCACGGTCCACAACGCAACTCTCTTCGGTAACTTCGAATGCTGTACTCCAGCGGCTATCATGAGACCGCCCATGAACATCATGTTGGTCTCCTTCATGTATGCTGCACAGGTCTTGTCTGAGTCCAAGATACCCATTGTTGGGAATAGGACGATGGGTAGCATGGATGTGACGGGCAATGGCAGGAGTTCCAACACCCAGTATATGGCCATTATTAGGACAACGTACATGCATCTGTATGCCTGGAAAGAAACGGTTTTGAATTTTATATTTTGAAGGAGACTTATAGTTGACTAGCAATTCGCCCCAGGTTTTGTCTGCAAAAATTGTGATAGCCAGCTAATATGCATGATATAAATATAATTTATAGCCTGTAGTATGCACGAATAATGTATCATTCTTTCAGTTAAAAGTTTTTAGAATTGGATTATACATTAGTTCCGGAGATTACACTACATACAAACAAACATTCTAGTCCTCATTCCTTCATTGAATTCCTCCCTTTTTATTCACAAGAAACTGACACAGGCAGTTAGTGTAAGGTTCATGTTTTAATGGAAAAGTAGGACTTTACAAGGCAAAATGTGTATTTTACCTTGTAAAGTCTGAAGTGGTGAGTCTCGAGTAGTATTTTAAGGACCACTTCAAGACTGATAGGTATATGCAGTGTATAAATTAAGAATGATTCATAGTCATTTACAATTTAATGTTTGCCTCCAAAAGGTTTTACTATGGTCAATTTGTTTACCAAGATTCGACTACTAAGTGCTTGTCAACATATTACAAAATATTTTATTTCTCATAGCCGCATGGGCTTTTAAAACATCAAAAAAAACTTTTTTGCAAAAAAAACAACCGACTTCAAAAACACCAAAAAGAGAAAAATAAACTTCAGAAGAAAAATCAGCTTCTGAAGTCGGTGACATTTGTTTGTTTGATTTTATTTTTTTGCCACCGACTTCAGAAGCTGATTTTTCTTCTGAAGTTTATTTTTCTCTTTTTGGTGTTTTTGAAGTCGGTTGTTTTTTTTGCAAAAAAGTTTTTTTATTTTTTTATTTTTAGTTGTAATAAGTACCTATAATTCAACCAAGAAACCTAACCCTTAACCTTCCTTCCCCTATTTTTGCTTTCAACTCTTAACCGTTGAGGAGTACCTAGTACCTTCCATTATCAGCTCATCAACATGAAGACAAGTGATGACTGCTAGATGCGAATACTTGAATAGCGTCAGAAAAAGCACGCAACACGTAATACGTGTCTATATTTTTCATATATAACAACTAAAAAAATGTGTATTGTACATATCTGCATACCCCTTCAGAGCATACAGGCGTGATGTTACGTCATGATAATGTATATTCAATAAACATCCAAGCGATTCCAGCAATTACGACAGATTTGCCGTCTATTTTTGAAGAGTTCCATTGTATATCTCCGAAGATCAGCACCAGATCTTCACCAAATTAAAATGGGACCACCTCAGGAGTATACTCTTTCAAATAAAAAAAATAAATTGAGAATCGGTCCACTAAAAAAAAAAAAAAAAATACATACACACGAACATAGTAACCTCCTTTTTTTTTTTGAAGTCGGTTAAAAAATAGATGTGTGTATTTCATAGTCATATAAGTTGTCTTCAGTACTGTGTGACTTTTGAATGCATTACTGTTCATAGAGAAAATCATAATCATACCTCAAGAGCATTGCACTGTAGATTTTCAAATATAGCAGACCTATTATGAACTCAGCTCATAAGTAAAATATTATGTTACTTACCGGGTCTTGTTCAAACAAATAGTATGGATGTTGTCTCTACAGGACAGCCAACATACTGGCCCTCAGACAGAAATAAAATACCAGATCTCATTGATTTCTGTGTTAGCAAAGGAATTACGAAAAATAAAATATCGTGCAATAGCTGCTGGGATTTATCGTCAGATCACTCACCCATTATTATAAATATCGAACATAAGGTAAAGCTGACTCTAAAAAAATGTACATTACACAATAAGAAAACTGACTGGATTCTTTTTCGATACTTCATAGACGAAGCATTTAAAGTACCTCCTCCACTCAAAACAGAAGATGACATTACAAATGCTGTTGAATTCTTTAATACAAACGTGCAAAACGCCGCATGGAACTCGACACCATTAGATCAATACAAGTCTGATGCCCAATCTGTCGCCCCAAACATATTGGAATTAATTAAGGAAAAAAGAGAGACCAGAAAATTGTGGCAACAAAATAGATGTCCTGATACGAAAAAAGTATTCAACCGCAAAGTAAGAGAGCTAAAACAAATTCTGGAACAAGATAGGAACGCTTCCTTCCAGGCATGCCTAGAGGGCCTTGATGCAACAGCAGCTACAGACTACTCTCTTTGGAAAGCCACTAAAAAAATTAAAAGACCCATAGTAACTAGTTCACCACTTAGAAAACCAGATCTCAGTTGGGCACGTAGCGACCAAGAAAAAGCAGCTACATTTGCGGAGCATCTGGAAAAGGTTTTCCAACCCCACCCATATGAGGGTTCCCCCGAACACGAAAGAGAGGTTACTGAATTTATTGATATCCCCCACCAGGATGATATCGAACCAGACTACTTTACTAAAAGAGAAGTAGAAAACATTATTAAAAAAGCTAACTCCAAGAAGGCCCCTGGTTATGACCTAATTACCAACAAAGTCCTACAGGAACTACCAGACTCTGGGATAACACTACTCACAGCGATCTATAACGCCATCACGAAACAAAATTTCATACCGCCGCAATGGAAAGTCGCACAGATAATTATGCTATTGAAACCAAATAAGCAACCGGAGGATCCGAAGTCTTACAGACCGATTAGCTTGTTACCCATACCCTCGAAAATTTACGAATCGCTCCTATCGTGCCGCCTGATACCACTGATCGAACAGCGCAAATTGATTCCCAAACATCAATTTGGATTTCGTCGAAGGCACGCCACCATCGAACAGGTACACAGACTAATAAGCGAAATTGACAGTGCATTTGAGAATAAAAAGTACTGTGCAAGTGCTTTTTTGGACATATCACAAGCATTTGATAGGGTATGGCATGAGGGCCTGTTATTTAAAATAAAATCTTTACTCCCTACCTACATGTACAACATCCTAAAATCTTTTTTGGAAAACAGGCACTTCCTAGTCCAAAGCGGTGAAGCGCTCTCAAGTCTCTGCCCTATTAAAGCAGGAGTTCCACAGGGTAGCGTGCTGGGCCCGACGTTGTACCTTATCTACACATCTGACCTACCAACTTCAGAGAGTATCACAACCGGTACTTTTGCTGACGACACCGCGATCTTGGCAGTCCACTCAGACCCAGTTGAGGCGGCGGAACTCTTACAGTGTGGGCTTAATGACATTTCCATCTGGTTAAAAAAATGGCGAATCAAGGCTAACGAAACAAAGTCTGTAAATGTTACATTTACTCTAAGAAGAGGCACTTGTCCACCCGTCAAACTCAATAACTCAGAAGTTCCACAATCGGACCATGTCAGGTATTTAGGATTACACCTTGATAAGCGACTCACCTGGCAAAAACATATCTTCACAAAAAGAAAACAGTTAGGCTTACAATTACGTAAGCTGTATTGGTTAATGGGTCGTCAGTCACGTCTGTCGCTAAGTAACAAGCTGCTACTCTACAAAACGATCCTTAAGCCGATATGGACTTATGGAATACAGCTCTGGGGGACAGCCTCCCATTCCAACATTGAAATCTTGCAAAGATTCCAAAACAAAATCTTGAGGACAATAACCGGAGCCCCCTGGTTCGTCACAAATGAACAACTTCATAACGACCTGCACATGACCACAGTCAAACAGGAAATACTATCCCATACAAACAAGTACAAGAAAAGAATTAAAGACCACCCGAACATCTTGGCCAATGTCTTGATGGAAGATACCACTACAATCCGCAGACTGAAACGGAAGATGCCCCAAGACACACTTAAATCGCAACAGTGAAGACTAAGTAAAGTAGGATGCGACACAGGTCGCATACCGAGCATGCCAATAATAAACCCAACCAACCCACTGATAAATGTCCCTGTGGCGACAGATCGCAGTGTAATGAGAGACAAAAAAAAAAAAAAAAAAAAAAAAACTTACCGGGTCATGGTTCAAAATGGGTATAGGCAGCAGTATCAGTGGTGTCAGCACCACAATGAGTGCCTTCCAGTAAATGGACACAAATAGACTCAGTCTCTGCCATATTGTTGCACTGGATCCAGTCTTTGGGAAGTAGTATGTTGTAGATCTGAAAAAAAATTGAAAATACTTAAGTATAAATATATACTGTGGTATAAACACATTAGTGTGAGTACCACAGAACATAATATATACTTTAGCGACTAGCGAGGTGGGTACCTATGTTAAATTAATGCGTATTAAAATTATCATAAGTCTTGCCCCTCCTTTGCAGCCAAATCTTCCAGGAATTAAAATTATGCTAACAATATGATCACACGGTTTTTTTCTGCCTAAGATATTTAGGGTGTGAATTATGTTCTATTAGGCCTTTGTGTAAGGAAATTTTCATTTTTATTTTAGCTTTACTACATGACATGCCTGTCCATTTATTTGTAAAGCTTTGCAATATACAAATCAAAATTAAAATATTACCATGCTTCCAATCTATTTTTAATCCAACGAGTGATGCAACTAGGACGCAGAAAACACAAGGGGTTTTCGCGCAAAAAGTTATGGAAGGCCTAGCTAGCCTAGTATTCAATTTAATGAAAATGTTTCCCATTTTTATTTAGATGTTAGGAGAGCAAAGTGACGCTTCCAGATTCCGCTTGTTTCCATATTTTGGAAACAACATGTCGAAATTTGGATTATTTGTTTGTTTACAACTTACCGTTCTTCAGGCACACCGTTTTCTATAACCGGGTTCGACATTGTGATTTATTACGTTGTAAACCTCTCCAAAAATATTGTATGTTTATTTTGGTTTCACAATTTCCACATTCTTGGCACCATCTGAAAGAGAAGCCAGAAATTAGTTACTATACAAAACATTATCGTCCAAATGCTAAGATACTCAATTAGCAAAGTTAAAATTACCCGCTAAAAGTGTACAATTTCAAACAAATCGTGATGGAGTCATTTTATCCTACACGCGACTCCAATCAAAACCAAATGACAACTAAATTAGATTTTCGCAATTCGAGACGCTTTAGAGTATTTTACAGGTAAAAACATGGGAGTTTTAACTAAAACAAAACGTATCATTAACTTATTTTCCTCATACAATTATTATAGAAGTCTTTCTTAATTTTCTTAAATATTTTGTATAATTTTGGTAATATCAGAATTATTATTTTTACTTGTTTTATTCTAAATTGCTAATTAATTTATTAAAATCGACATGATGATTTTAAATGCCCAAAAGGTACCGAAACGTAAACCGGCCACAGTGCAGTGCAAGTTGGCCAACATTAAAAAAGTTAATGTCAATGTCAATAAAATCAAAACATAACATAATCAAATATTTACATTTATTGGTTTAATTTTTAATTAAAACCCTAAAATAGGACTAAAATCTATTCTTTGGTGTATCTTAATGTGCTGTAAGTGATATTGTGTCTACAATGACGAAGCACGAGACTAAAGGCGAAGTGGAAGGTACGTACTCTTTTATAGCAATTTTGCCGAGTTCAGACTCGACATACTACTGTGATTAGCTTATTATTATGGTAAATCTATGAGTATTCGACCTACGCATGTTGCATACGTATTTTTTACAGTTATAGTATTGAAGTTTCCAGTCAGTGCCCATTATTAATTTTAGGTTAGAATTTCATTACAAATCTTGATAAATATAATTCTCAATAGGCGTCTATTGAGAATTATCAAGATTGGTTTATCTATAGTAATCTTCAGGAACCTATTACTAATAATGCACCAGTTTATTACATCTTTGTATTATCACAAACCGCTTTTGTTATGGTAATTATAAAACAACAAGTGCTTCAGCCAGACCAAGGCATAATACATTGGTTATAGAAATATTGATGTATTTATTATCAGCGCCCAGTAGTCTTTTATTTTATTTTAATACCCTAAGACAACAAATACTGTTCTAATTTGGGTCCAGACGATTCTCCGAACCTTCAAGCTCTGTGAAACTTATTTGTCATTCAAAATAAATATCATGCTGCCAAAAACATCACACACATCCGTTTCAAAAATCCACAGATGAACTTTTGCTAATTTTAAATTCTTTGTAAGCATAACGGGGGTAGCGTTGCGGGCACAGAAATGAAGCAACGAGATGGTAATAATTGTATATAATCGCGGCACACAACACACGGTCTATCGTAAAGACACAACGCAGTATCTGGCGAAACGCAGTTGTGATGCACTCTTGTTGCGAGGTATACTTAGTGACAGTAGATGTGCCACACAGGACACCTGACGACGTGCGCACTTTAATTAAGTGGTTTAATAAAAATAATAAGAGATAAAGGGGATTCCATTTGAGCCTGGTGTCCTTCTTGCCTAAGTAGTTATAAAATGAATTCTATTGACTACTACTATCATCACAACACTGAATAACATCATCCATATTCAGTTCCATAAAATGACTGCCAGTTTTAAGTAAACAAATGGTAATGCCTTACCTATCTGTGGTAAAAAACCACAGTTAGTTATTTCATAGGTATTTGTGTTGGTAAACAACAGAACTTCCTATGAATTTCATTATTATATCATTTAACACACTTTTTAAATGGTCATTGTACCTACTACTTTTTCTTTATATTACTGGTGCAACATTATATTTTATTACTCAAAACTAGGCTACTTTCACGACTTTGTAATTTTTTTTTTTTAATGTTGCCCCACACTAGGAATTTCTCCTGTATTGTGGGTGCGTTAACAAACTTTTAAACTCACATACACAAATACCCAGACCCAAAACAACTATCTTTAGGCCATACAAATATTTGTTCCGTGTGGGGATCGAACCCGAGACCCACTGCGCCAACCGTGCCATCTGGCACTGCTGAGGTCACCCTGGCTGCATGTTTTGGACAATGGACTTATACCTCGTATCGGGTACGAGGTATGAGTATGAGGCAACCGGTCAATATTTATAGTAGCCATGGAATTGAAGTTATACTGTTTAAATATTAATGAATTCAAAGGTTTTTATTTGATAAACTTAGTAACAGGCACAGTTAACCGCATGTTTATTATGGTATCAACTATCACTATAGACTTTGAGCTGGCCAGTGTAGTGGGGAATTTCATTATAATAAGCAGCTTATACTGGTTTTGTTACCAGTGATGCGTGGTCTACTCAGTGCCGGATTAAGCAAGCGCGGGGCCCGTAGCTAATTCTATCCAGGGGCCCTTGATCTGCCAGAGAGAGATTCATTTCCCCCCATGTTGCAAAGGGACAACAACCTTCCCACACTGAAGACCTACCCATCTTCCAAGGAGACAAATATGAGAAAGGAAGTATTAGCGAGCGAAGCGAGCTCGAAAATTGTACTATTGTCTGACGTGGAGTGTCTTTGTCGGAAAAGGATCAGGTTTCAGTTTTGTGGCATCAAGTTAATTCAATATACCACATAAGGTCATGTAAGTTTCACTCAAATAAAATTACAACCAGGTGGTGGTTGGATACGCGGGGCCCCAGTTTGCGCGGGGCCCGTAGCAATTGCTACTTTTGCTATATGGTTAATCCGGCACTGGGTCTACTGAAGAAAACTTAATGTTTGTCCAGATATATAAATGTGGGCTTATGTGGGCGAGGCGAAAGAAGTATATGTAGGGATTGTAGCAAGTAGCATAGGTACTATAGTTGTACCCGGCGCGGCCTGTATGTAGGTACCTATCTAATTGTGTAGTATTTTTTTTCGCCACGCCCTAATACATTCCTGTTACGTGTAATGAGAAGCAGTTTATAATATTTACATAATCGTCATTGATTAATACATACCTACTGTTGACGTTCTTAGCCGACTTACTAGTTACTATGTTGCACTGACACGCAGTGATGGATTAACCCTTAATCAAATTAAGCAATTGCCTAGGGCATCACGCCTGAGGGGGCACCAGAAGAAGCACGAAAAAAACCGTCCTTAGGGCATCACGTCTCACTCTCACGTCACCAAAAACTACACCAAAAAAAAGTTTCTAAGACTAATTTCAAAATCCGTGCGTTAGTTGACACAAGAGTCCGGTCCGGACCTAGAGTCATAACCCCGCTCCCGCTTGCCCACTTGCTGCCCGCTAGTGCATTCGGCAATTCGAATGCACCGGAAAAGTCGCAAGGCGCATTTCAATAACCGCTTGCCGGCGCAGCACCACTTAAGTGGTCGAGAATTTTTATGCCGTTGTCGGCGCATTACCACTATAGTGGTATCGCCATATTATTGCTTCTGACCTTTATTCCTCTGTATCAATTATGCTTTGCGCCTACTCCACTTCTAAGGTACGTTATATTTCATCATCTTATTTTACAAGCCTATTGCCATCAACCGATGTAATTGGGAGCAAGCCCATTGTCATCTTTACAGTATAGGAACACTTTACACACATACGTACATTTTTCATTTATGCTCTGCTCCTTTTGGTCGTAGCATGTTGTTATATAGCCTATAGCCTTCCTTGGATAAATGGATTATCGAACCATAAAAGAATTATTCCGTTCGAAGCGGTAGTTCTTGAGATATCTCTCCCCCAAGCGGCCGTAACCCTTTTTCGTGACAAAAAATCCAAATACACCCCATCTTTAAAGAAGTTTCACTTCAAAAACTAATGTTTTTAGGCGGTAAAGGTTCCAGTTGACATACGGATAGGGGGGCCCACAGGCGTGAATTGCTTAGGGCATCTAGTAGTCTTAATCCGTCACTGCTGACACGTGACTCGACGTGGTCACGTGGGTAATCGTGTACGTTGCGGCTCGTTAGTAACGTTCGTAAGATATCAATTTATCCCGAACAGCCTTTAAACCTATAAGGGAGGACCTTAGTTTAGCCCTAAATAGTAAGAAGGGAACACTTGAAACCCTCTTCTGATCATTGTGATCAGAATAGGGTTTTAAGTCGACAGTTTAAGGAATGAAGGAAATGTTGTGAGGGAAATGTTGAGTATGAATGTAGATCAGATGTCTATAAGAGTAGAGGATGACCAAATAAACGATGGATGGACTGTGTAAAGCATGATATGGCTAGAAATAGGTTGCTGCTGAGATGACGAGAAATAGGGAAGTATGGAAGAAGAAGACATGTTGCGCCGACCCCAAATGAATTGGGATAAGGGCAGGAGAATGATGATGATGTTTTATTGTGAACTAGGGTTCCAAAGCAGATAAGCTGCTGTGTAAACTGCGTCTTACTTACATATTTGCGTAGACACTACCTATTATTTGCAGTTAACCACTAAAGTGATTAGGTACCTACCATTAGTTATTCCGTGACCAGACTCGTCTATTATAACAATGAGTAAATTATTAGGGACTAGCTTTTACCCGCCGCTTTGCCCACCCGTAGATCACAAATTATTCTACGGGAACGTACTAGATCACCGCAATATCTTAACACGGGTTATGCTCATCCGAATCTATTCAGCCATAATGGTTTGAAGAACAGCCAGGTACTTTTGCATTTTTAAGTAATGCTTTATCACTTGCTGCGGTGAAGGAAATCATCGTGAGGAAACCAGCATGCCTTTTTTTTTCCTGGGTGGAAAATCATCAAATGACCCCCCCCCCCCCCCCGCTCTTGGGCAGAGCGAAGGGGAGTGTCAGACTTCTACTGACTAAAAACCGAACCCATGTTCCTTCTTTGCCCTTGTGCCGAGGCCACGTCATCTCGTACTAAAATCCGCGGCCCCGACGGGAACCAGCATGCCTGGGAGATATTTCTCGACAGCATGTAGGTAATAAGTACAGGCATTAAGTCCGCCTTTGTACGATTTTGTTGTGCATAAAGTTTAATAAATAAATAATAAACCAAGTCAGAAGCCCTTAAAAACTCACCAGGTTATAATAGGCACTAACCACACGATACAGAAGAAAAAGTATGGATTTTATTCTCATTCAAACAAAGCTGTATTTCCATCTAACAAATGATTCCACTTAATAGGCGTAGGTGTAACAATTCGTCGCCAAAATTCTACGTCTTCTTCTATATTCACACTGTCGACTCACTGGGACTGCCCTGTGTGTATTAATAAATTTCTCTTCAGTCGTACAAAGTCCACAGGAAGAAAATTATTATCTTGTGTAAGTAATACTTGCTCGTACCTATGTGCAAGCGGAAATTAATATTTCCAATGTGATGTTATGGTTATGATTTTGTAAAGCAAACGATTGAGGTGTTAGATTAATTATTAGAAACTCCCTTATTGTTGAATATTGCTCAGATGAACCGCGTGATTTAATTTAGGGAGAATCCATAACATACATCACATACCTACTCTCTACCTACGATTGTTTAGCAAATACACATTAAGCTGAGCAGTGTTGTGCTCAAAATAATACATAACATTTTATTGTGCAAATTGATAACATCTCTTTATCAATAAAATAACATTTAAGTTATCCCAGACATATTGTCTCCGACCATAGGTATCTCTTGAATGTTTAGACAACGATTCCAAATATCTTAATTAAATAATTACAATGCTTTGATACTTATATCAACTAAGGTTTCATCTGATTAAAAAATAATGACGAAAAAGAAAACGGATGACTGTTTCAATGTCGTCATTTTCGCCACCGGTTTGGTCAAAAAGGAAACTACGCTAGATATTTTATTGCTAGCAGAGAATTTCTATGCTTTTGGGACAAGCCCGTCGCACTAATTTATCAAACCACTGCAACTCCTGCATGCCAGAATGAGCAGTGGCGACCGCCAGAAAAACACCGAGCCAATAAAGCTCGATCAAGTAGGTACTAGAGAAACGATCCCGCAACGGAATTACCTAATCAGAAAAGAAAGGAGTAGGAAAAACGCCTAAATGATTATGCATACTGCAACTAGGTATTGCCTGCCCTCTTCCATAAAGGTAGAGAGGGCCGTCTCTTCAATTGCCAACATCAAGGCAAGATCCAAACTCTCAGAGACGGGTAAGGCGAAAATTCTGAACTGGGCAAGTTCAGAATTTCATTCTCATGAAATTCATTCTGCATAGGCCATAGAGGCTCCATTATCCTAAAATACCCAGACCTTACAAAAGTTAAAATAAAAAATACATAGGCCTACATGGGCTTGGGCACGTAGCACTTATAAAACGCCTAGAAAAGATGCACGGTTCGGGTTGGTAGTTTTCTGTGGAGTACACCGACAAGAAACTCCATGGCTACTCTCTAAAGACGGCCCTGTTGTAAAACATTCCTTCCGATAACTAAGATATTCATGATACATATAGGTTTAGGTTAGGTTCGTGATCAAAATAGCGTCACAGACAAGGAAGAAACAGATGATCTAATTAATTTATTCAACTGTCATCGTTAACTTTTATTAGAACAGATAATATTTTGCTCCCAATTCCATTTGCTCTTGACCGTTTCACGTCAGAGCTTTATTGTTTTTATTTTAGGTGTGGCGTGGCATTGATCGTAATAATACCACTATATCATCATCAATCGCGTTATCATCTCGTTAAATAGGAGCTTTTGTGGCGCTTATTTCGTGCTCCTTGTTGGCAAAAACAACCGAAGGCCAAACTAATGGAAAGTGGTTCCTTCATACAGCTAGTTTGTCAATGTGCCAACTTTGAAGCAAAATTGAAAGTTGCTTGTACCCGGAGTCTTTGTCTTTCTACACCTAGCGTGTCGATGGTTAATTTTCATTAAATATATATTGGCCCGAAATTCAGCTATGCGAACTCCGCTCGCTGATGCAGTCTTAAGATCGTCAAGTGCGCATGTGTCAAATAATGCAGCGCAAGATGGAAGGTGGCCCCTTGTATGTGGAATTGTGGATACACGTCGCATGCACGATCTGAGCCGTCCATGAACCCTCTTCTGAAGAGATTGTCTTTGCTACGGCCGACTTGGGTTCGGAGTCTATTTAGAGATTTCCGCAATCCTTATTTGGCGGTAGTAATAGTTCTGTGGTATAGGCCCTGTTCTATACAATCAACATCATGGATTTGGAACAATTCCAAATACCAATCATTGATCAATGATAGGTATGTAGGGCTCTTACTGTCTGAAATTCAACGTAGAAACACCTTTTGCCACATCCACGTTCATACATCTTGCACTCACGCCGGTTACGAGTACTACGCACCTGAACCACCCTGACCTTTCTAAAGCCAATAAGGTTAGTTAGTACTATGTTCTTCTAGAGCCTCGTAGGTTTCCATGTGTGTCATTTCCTTAAACATTAACTAAACTGATGTAACATAGTTTAACAACAATGTTTTAGTCAGTCTGTCAGTCAGTGTTTGTCAGTCAGTTTTTTTTTTAGTCAGTCTGTGGTCCGTTTTCCTGTCACGTTTACCGCAATCCTTATCAGATCCATGGTTTCCGTCATTGTTAAACTGCTAAATAGTTAACTCTGTGGCGTATTGCTTTATCTATTGTTTAAAAATGCAGTTTTAATAAAATAAGTTATGTGCATAACATAATTTGCATTCCGCCGAAGATAACTAAAGCAATATTCTAAATTATAGTACGCTTTTCTTGAATGACGTTTTCAGTCATTCTTCTGCTTCTAGCACAATAGGGGTTTGTCCCTGAAAATGTCTGTCGATCATTGTTGTTAATTTTGGAAATATAAATGCACGAGACAATAAAATCTGTTGTCACTTTTAATTGCTAGAATCTACCCATCCAAATCTCCAAATGGCCATTTCTCATCGTCAGTCGTGTCATCCCAAAAATCCACTGTTCTTGATTTGTTTCAAGTAGTACAGTGAAACTTGGTTAAGTGGGACCTGGATATGTGAGAAACCTCCATAACTGGAACTCATGCTAGGTCTCATGAGACAGATATTAGATATCTGAGACACTGGTAAAGAATACCTCTATAAGTGAGACAAATTTTCAGGTCCCTTGAGGTCTCGCTTAACCAGGTTTCACTGTAATTATTACAGGTATTAATGGCATGCGCCATTATAATACCTAACCTACCAAGATATAAACTAAAGCTGAGTAAGCGCAGGGTTATGACAGAATGCAATTTATAAGGAAAATTATAAGAAATTCTCGAAACAATTTAGTTGCATGTTTTTGAACACGTAGGCATACTCACGAGTCACGTGGTCATCTATGATGCATTAGTGTATAAATTTTGAAGTTGAGGATTTTATCTCATAATCCGAGGTTGTGGCTGCATATTGGAAAATCCATTTACTGGTTTTTTGGTGGTAGTGGTTTTGTATTGGTCTTCAAAAGGGAGGTTTCTCTTTAAGGAGTACCTGGGCTAGGTTTGCTTGTATGTAATCTGGAAGCTACTTGTATTCTGTTTAATTTCTTATGTATAGATCAACGAACAGATATTCCTGCTATCTGACTGCGAAGGTATGGATGGATGAATGTTTGTTAGTCAATCACTCAGACCATTTTGTTGGTCTGAGGTCAATCACGCCAGAACGGCTGAACGGACTGAGATTGATTGTCCGAAATATCACATGTGCTACTTAGGTACCTTTTTTTTCTCACACATAAACATCAAAATTTCGAACAAAGTATGCATTAGCTAGTTTTCTATAAATATGAAATATCTGCATCAAACGTGACAGGATATATTTCCAAATGGTACGAATTTCCATATTTCACGTCATTGTAATATTATTGTCATGTTAATTCGTTAGTCACGAGTTTTACTCTCAAATGAAAAAAACGTGACGAAAAGATTTCGTAGTCTTCCCAAATATTACATTTTTCAATATGCACCTATGTAAAAAAACCTTCATTGAGATTTCAAAATAACCAATTTTCATAATCAGACACCACCCACGGTGCGACAAAATTCATTTATGTGTGGACAAAATTATTCTTAAAATAAAACAAATAACATTGAAAGAAAAATTATATGTTTACATTAGAAAACCTTCCGCGTTTTCGTAATCAGCATAAAATAGAAATTTAGAATCATACATGTTTTCAAACGGATGTTTGCGTATGGCGGCAATTCTAATTACATTTTTTCATTATATCGTGCTAAAACAATAGAATTGTGTTTTAAGTTTCGGTTTTAAACATGTAGATTTAATTGCGACTTTATATTTGAAGAAACTATTGCCGTCACGCGCGCTGCTTCAGCCTGCTCTCGTAAAGTGCGTTATTAACAGCTGCAGCTTAAACCGATTATATCACACAAAATGAAATGCTGAAAAAAAGGAAATTACTACTACTGGGGGCGTGCCTACAGTAGAATATGATTTTTTTAAATAAAAATTGCTTGCTTTAGACTTAGAGGAATTATTCAGGAAGAAAAAATAGAAATACATTTGTGTGGATAATCGCAGCTCCTCTTCCCTAGTAAAGATCTTACGGTAGAATTTTCAACATTTACTTGAAAGAAGTTATGGCGCGTACGTGGCATAAGCCAATGTTGAAAATTGCACCGTAAGAAATACGATATGAAGCTCACATTGAAATATCCAGCTGTGGCTTTTGTAAGGATTGAAAACAAATTGTCTATATTTCAGCAAACGAATAGCTATCAATAGGATCAGCTGATTCAAAGTCCAAGGTTGATCGTAGACGCCTACACGTTAAGAATTCACGTTTATCTGTGACGCAAATCCTTTGAGATTTTATTAATAAAATGGGAGGCGTGCCCCTTTTACGTCAAAGCGACTGTTTTTCTGATCTGAAGATAGAATGTTGACGGTGACCACATGATAGGTTTCAAACAACGGGTTATTTTATAGGTTCGATAGGCATGTTGGAAAGTCCATTGTAAGGTGGGAACTTGACACTCTCATAACATTAGAATGTCAACATGCTTTATTCTGTATCAGCTACACTGCAGTTAATCAGTTTTCTCGTATAAACGTCTGAACCTACTAGTCAAGTTTTTTACTATCGTGTCATTATTTCCTTAAAATTGACAGTAAAACAAAAAACAAACTGCTCTCATAATAGTAATGGTAATTTATAGTAAAACATACACAGAAGCAAAGTCGTAAACAGTTATTTTTGGTGATTATACTTGTAAAATAGTTATTAGCAATTCCAATTCTTTAAAACTGTTGACATTTCAACCCATTGTAGTTTTAAATACCCATTGTAGTCACTACTAGTAGTATTTTTTGGGGAATTAAATAATATGTCAACTTCTTTAGTATTAGAATAATTATAAATTCTATTCTGGTCCAAAAACCTTTGAACTGGTCCCAATTTAAGGTACAACGATAGACGTTAATTGCCCGATCCAACTGCCTTAGGTAATGACTGCTAATCATTGTTGATCTACTCATAATTTCCGACGTTTTAAACTCATGCGCAACAAGATAGCGTCAAACAGTGTTTACCGATCAATTGCACTATCTCAATTGTACGTTATTACTTAAACGGCACAGAACTTGATACACAAACAACTAGTAACTGTAGGAAGTAGTGAAGGACACGTTTTTATAGGCCTAGTGTTTCAATAAATAAGAATGAAGGCCGAGAAAATTAATTTAATGCAGTATTAAGACTTAAACAGGGATTTTCATTAAAGATTTAATCGAGCTATGAAAAAAGATATTGCTTTTTCAGTAATTATAGAATTAGCAATCTTATAGTCAAGCAATAAAGTTCCCGTTTCTTGTAATAAATTTACTGGACAGCTGTGACAAAGATAGTATCTTTGCAAGGCCAAGAGCAGAGACAAGGTGGAGGTTGAGGCCGACTAGGCGACACTTGTGGCTGAGGCTGTCTATGGTCGATATCCGTTTACCGGATATCTATCTTGTATACATATAAGTATATAATCACATACAAGTCCTTTTCAGAAGGCGCAATAATTAATCTCTTTAGAACGACTCAGTACGAGGTTACAGGTTCTTCATTGCCTAGTGATGTCAAGTATTGATTTAGGAGCAATATTTTGTAGTAGTTAAATAACCTGCTTATCTAGTTATCCCTATCTAGCTTTTGCCTGCGACTTTCCTTGCACTCAAATATAGGCTATGACTCTCGGGAATAATGAGGCTTTCCATTAGAGACTGAATTTTCGGAATGTGGGCCCCGAGTCTGCTATTCAATAGTGTCAGAATGGTCTATCATTGATCTCATAATTGTTGATTGATGACAAAATCAACAATTATGAGATCAATGATAGACGGGGCCCTGATCAGTTGTTCCGAATATAAAATTGTATGTATCCTGCATGGTGATAATTTTTAACAGTGAATTCTACTTTCATACTCCTGCTCTTATTTGTAATCAGCGCAACATGTCTTCTTCTTCCATACTTCTCTTTTACTCGTCATGTCAGCAGTCAGCTCCTGTCTAGCCATATCATCCTTCACACGGTCCATAAATCGTTTCATTGATCTTCCTCCACACTTACAGCCATCTACATCTATACTCAACATTTCCAATTTTCCACACTACCTACATTTTCCTTATTCGAATTCCACTCCCATCCACTTATTGTACTGATAGATAAAATACACTCATAGGTGCAGTGTCATTTGTAAAAATAATCAAATATTCACACAAATGACGTACGTGTGTGCGAGCGATCATTGAATATATTCGGTTTTCGGCGGCCATGTAGAGGCGTTAATTAAAATGGCCTTTTCCTCATAAATATGCCTAATATAGCTAGATAAGTACCACGTTTGGTGACAATAACTTTTCAGTATTTAGTGTGTAAAACTGAATTACGATGATCAGACAATTTGTATTTTCGTTTTTCACAACATTACTTGTGTAATATTATCCTCTTATTTTAATTCTCTAAAGATCGAATAACTGATGAGATAAAGAAATATAATACGCTGTTCCCGTTTAAGTTTAAGATTGGAAATACTGATACCACCTGATATTATGTCCACATAAGTACGTAGGTTCTACTCACCATGATATTTTAGAAACTGTTGAATCCAAGTACGTTCCCACAATCCTTACATAGTATAAAACAAAGTCGCGTCTGTTTGTTTGTTTGTTTGTTTGTTTGTCTGTATGCTTAAATCTTTAAAACTACGCAACGGATTTTGATGCGGTTTTTTTTAATAGATAGAGTGATTCAAGAGGAAGGTTTTAGTATATAATTTGAACGACATCCACGCGGGTGAAGCCGCGGGCATCAGCTAGTAATAAATAAACAAGACATCTTCATTCGAACAAAAAACTATAATAACACCATTCAATTAGTTTTCAAACGTTTGCTTCCGTATTCACGTAACGCTTAGTTAAAAATACTAAAATCCAGTTTTTGGCTGATGAAAAAAAAACGTTAACAAACCCGTGTCAATGCGGAGCTAAACTGTTGAGTATAATGTCGTCATTCATGATCTAAGTGGCGCCTCTGTCGTTGAATTTTTTGTATGTTTTTGTCTAACCTTCAGACGCGTGCGGCCCACTGCGCGGTCGATAGAAATAAAAATATTGGTAACATCACGCATGTGGTCTACGAAGGGTGAATGAGAGTAGTACACCTACATTTCATCTTGTGTTTAAGGTTTTTCAGTTGTGCTTAGCTTTCAGTTGTGTTTAAGTCCCATATACCTAATAGGGGGCGAAACTTTTGCCATATTTGCCATCAACCAGGCAGGATTCCAGGATTCGCACTGCTATTTATGAAAGACATTCGAATGGGAAATATTAGTAATTTAGTACTATTGTTGCGAAGTGTGTGATTATTGTTTCTACATAGCTTGTCATGTTTGATTTCATTTATGAATGAAAGATAAGGTTTGATATTATGAATCATATTTTATCTTGCCGTATCGATTTGTAGTACATCATTGTTACAAATGGGTGATGAACTTAGCATTGATATGCTGCTAAAATCTTCGATAATTATCGTTTATTATTGTCGATCGTGCAATGATTAATGGGTCAATTATCAAAAGACATTGACTCAAAGCAAAACCAACCATTTTTTGGCAGACAATCAGGCGCAGCCATCTACAATATTTCGTTTAGTTTGTAGCTATGCCTATGTAATCGTGCTAAGGGATCGATGCACTGTGCATAAAATCACAATGTACTCGTGTTCTACTGCAACGATTCAATTACAAAACAATCACACAATATTTGGTTCATTCATATATTTTCCATATTTATTTTAATTATCATCTAAATCAACAATTATTTAACCTACTCCCTATTTATTGACTGAGTTCCTATACCTCTATGAACATGGTATTTGTGACCAATAGATAATTTTATTTGAAGTAATTAGTCAGACATAGGCACATAAACATTGCTATATAATGTGACCTACATATCAGTAACGGAAGGAACAGTAGTAAAGATGAGATAACCAGAAACGTCCTCGCCTACTCAAGTACTCCCATAATACGATACGAGGGGTATACGATCATCGAGTTTGAATCATTAGTTCACTCAAAATGATCAAAAAAAAAAGAGTTATTTTACATGGAGTGTCTGCCTGTGATACCTCCACATACATCCCAGTTAGTAATGAATGGGTGATAACGGGACGTGCTTTCCGAGGCGCAAAGAAAACTCGATATAAAAGAGAACGGACAAACAGACATGGTTGAAAATTGCTTGTTGCGGTGTGTGGTCCCCAAAAGAAAAATGGCTAATTAACATTTCCCCGTAAAGAACGCGGCAAATGCCACCAAAACTCTCTTTATAAATACTACTGGCAGAGTTTTAGTACTAAATCTGTGACTGTTTGGACGGGAGGCCCGAAATAACCCGTCAAAATCACGGTTCCCACGTGAGGTACGCGGGATATCTAGATGCATTACGTTTCAATTTAGCATCCGTATCCGAGGATGATGGATAGCTATTACTCTGAATCATCAGCTGTCCTTCGAATGAATTGTTTTGTCTCAAAAGTGCGTCCATTTTAGGCCTAGTAGGCTGATCATTGGCTCTAACATTTAATGTGGTTTTCGCTTCATAACCAGTGAGTATTTAAATGATTTAAACATTTTATTCACACGCGTAATTACTGAAGTTGTTAGTCAGAGCCATATCTAATATTACACCTACATTTTACCAGTCCCATGTAAAAGCGGACCGGCCTATTGCCACCAAAGGGTCGCAAATTCAGTCTCCGTGGCTAGTACTGAGAAAATCTGTCATCTTCCGGTAGCCATGACAATGCGCATGCATTGTATCAAAATGATATACAGTAATGCTTTGTAAATGTCAAATGGTCTGCAGTTCTGCACAATTGAGTATCACCTGTCATTGGGTCGAGTTTCTTCTGCTATTATTATGCTCAGTATAATAAACTTGATTTACCAGAAATAACCGGATAAAAACCAACTCTATGTGTATATGCTGGTTCTGGTACATAATAAATAACATTGCCTTTTTTTAATATCAACAAACTCTGTAACCTATGAATTATAATAATCAGCACATTTTCCAAGGGCGTTGGTTTGCGATAAATTTAAATAAATATGTCTGGTTCAAATTCTGATTTATTTTTACACTTTTAATCGGGCTTTGTTTCTCGACATGCTAATCTGTATAGTAAAAACATTAATAAACTAAAAACAATTCGTTTCACCAAATAGGCGTGCCCGTATTCCGAAATGCCGTCACAATAGAAAACTGAATTACAATCTTAGAAAAATCTAAATCAAAATAAACCATGTGTTTGTGAAAAATCGTCAGATCTTATTTTTACCACGCACTTGAAAGCAAAAGAAAACATCACGAGGAAATCTCGCTAGTTCGAAATGATACTAGAAACAGACGGATAACCTTGAAATCATTGACGTAACTTGGGATGTAGTAGCACACCATTCTGCTCCTAATCCATAAAGAAATAATGGTGAAATTAATGGTGATGATGGTGCTGTTAATGATTCATTAGAAACGTCACGAGTTTCCAAGGTGACAAGGGTATATTGCACTGCAG
Source organism: Diarsia mendica (assembly GCA_949316265.1). Lineage (NCBI taxonomy): Eukaryota > Metazoa > Arthropoda > Insecta > Lepidoptera > Noctuidae > Diarsia > Diarsia mendica. The sequence continues at coordinate 12,292,330 of OX438903.1, read as the reverse complement.
TTGGCAGAGATCCAACTGGAGCTAAAACTGACAATTTTGTAATAGATTTATCCTATCACGCTATGCGTGATCTTAGTAAAAATAAAGATCTCTTAGCTGAAGTGGATTCCCGCTAAAATATATCTATTGGATAACCAAGACCACCTACGACTTAAACAATATGTTGGTATTAGAGAGACTGCTATTGTTTGCGAAATTCCTATTGCATGAGCGAATGCATCTAGCTATTTGTTGTTAGGAGTAACATTGGGGATAGAGGTTAATTTAACTTTAAAAGACTAGAAACCATGTTGAATTGAGGAGTCTCCAGATTACATATCCCAAATAAACATACTTTATCGGTATATGAAGACAATATTTGTGGCATGCATACAGTAGTTATCGCCAGAAAACACATAAATTTAAATTGTTGCATTTTTCTGTACAATGTTTAAATGGTTAAGGTGTCCTCCACTGCGGATAATGCAATGGTGTTGTCCTTTTCATCATCATGAATGACCACAATGTCTTGAGGAGTTTTTTTTTTGTATTGTATTGTGTAATTGCATTATGAACATGGTTGACTTGACGATTTACTTATTGCAGTTCTTTTGTAGCAATTTTAAGGTTTTTCGACAAGTTATATATACTCCACAGACCCATAGGTAACCGGAAGTACACAATTGTCTCTTATCAGCTTATTTGGCTTATCTCTTATTGGTTTTTTTTTATATCTGACGCTATTTTCATAAATATAGCCTCAAGTTGTTAGTCATTGTTCTTTAAAAAAGCCGTTGGCTCGAAATCTCGTCAAATCAGTGCAAATAATAAGACATTCAACTGAATTTGACTATCTTATCTATCATCAAATCTACAGCCATATCGTAAACGTGACGTATATACGTCGGCAACGCAATTCAGGCATTATGTGTCCAGGGCAGACGACTTCCTTGAGTTCCTTGGCAAGATGACTTACGTATATTTTCCGAGAAATTTTTATGTCGTTGTGTGAATTTAAATCATTTTCCGTCGCTACTAGGTCATTCCCTTTCTTCTTTTCATAGAAATCTCTTGTGCGATCACGGGCATCATTAGGTTAACCGTTTTCTAAGAGCGGATTTCTCCTGTGTAATTGAACGTGTTCAAAACATATATTAATAAGCGGCATTCAAGAGCTTTTAGCTTGTGTTTCTTGAACGTGGTTGAAGAATCCAACGGGTACTATTAAACGTTTTTATTCTAAAATTAGAATCATCATCCTGATAGGTGAAGTCAATTTCTGAAATACATAATGACGTCAGTGTAATACAACACGATAGTCTGTCTCGGTTTACGCCGTAACACACCTCCATCGTCACGTAGTTGCTTGCAGCTAGTGCTCTCTGATTGGTCGAATAAAATGTGTGGCGATATGGTGTGGCGTCGTCTGATTACAGTAGCGTTACGGTAACGAATTGAGCGTTTGTAATAAAGATATAACCTTACTGGTCTGGTTACGATTAATGATCATTGTGGCGATGTCATAAGCATTCAATGTTGTCTACAAAATTAGATGTGACCACATTAAAAGCTTAGTTGAGCTAATACGACCTTCTCCACTAAGCCTTTTGCACTAACAATTTTAGAATCATTACAGGTACAGCATTAAAAACAGAGGCTTCATAACTATTTTGTAAGCCGCCAAATATTTAATACCAACCGTAATTTGAAGAAACCTTAGGAACTCGCAACAACACGTGAAAAATTGGAAATACATTTACATAAACATGACATTGCTGTTTTTAGTGGGGTATAAACAGAACTATTGCCACGATTATAGCCCAAGAAATTCTGTACTTGATTGTTAAAACAAATCTAAATTATAATGGAATCATCTGTAATAAATCACCAAAACAATAGAGCGTTTAGCATTACATTCAGATGTCACGTTTCACGTCTATATAATACTACTTCAGTACGATGCTGACATGAATAATAAACAGGTAATGGCAGACAAAATAATCGAGACGTGCTAGACTAAAATCAACATTAATTAATTCAAGAACCAGAACGCCTGGCAAATGCGCAACACACGTGTTAAGACTATAGGTAAATGTGACCATTCAAGTATAACAAACTGTTCTATAAATGGTTAAACCTAATAAAAGGGAAAACTTGATAGCACTCGAATGTATTCTTCCTACCAGTAAACAGCAAACTGCTGGCAGGTCAAATATTCCCGTGCATTGGATTTACCAATCCGCACTGGGCCCGCGTGGTAGATTATAGCCCATCCCTCTCCTAGAGAGGAGGCCTGTGTGCCTGCAGTGGGAACATTATAGGCTGATGATGATTGGATTTACATCATCATATTCTTGCCGTTACCTCAATTCTTTAGGAGTCTGAAGGGTGTCTTCATCTTCCATACTTCTCCATTACTCGCCATCTCATCAGTCACCTCCTTTCTTGCCATATCATTCTTTACACAGTCTGGTGAAGCGATGCGGGTAAAAATGCGAGGATTATATGCGAGTTATAGTATGAGCGGGAGAAAATATGGTGCGCCGTAAAAAACAATCCAACCAGACGAGAGCTAAAGAAAAGCAGTTCACTCACCTGGCGATGGCACCACGAGGACTTGAGGATTTCTTCGTGGAAGCTTGACTTTAGGCAGCGTGCACAATGCTTGGTAGCCAGCGTCCGGTTTTGCGAGTGGTAGAAATGGATGCGAAGGGTTGCTAGCAAGCAAGCGAGGGTGGTTTTGCAGTTTTAATAACGCGTGAGAACGAAAAATGGCGGGCGGCGCGGTGGCGCGGACGCAGCGACGACAGCGTCTTGTCGCAGCGGCAGTGTACGGAAGAATGTCACGTTCGTTCGCGGGTTAGGTTCACTCGCGAACGGAGGGAGTGAATGCATTCCCAGCCCTCGCTGATTGAATGAATTAAAGGCGCAACCATCCTCCCCCCTTTGGAAATCCTTAGGATTTTCGAAACAAACGGAAAGGATAAGGAGAGGATCTTAGATTAAAGCGGAGCGAGGTCAAATGGATTGACTTAAAGTTTAAGTTTTAAAAGGTGAAAGGGTGTGGATTAAATTACAGATTTACTAAATTACATACTTAAGATTAACGAATTATAACTGTGCTAATTGGTAAATTAAGTTTAAATTATTGCGAAGGAAGGGGGCACAACTTAACGACGGGGCGTTTGAAAATCCCTGCTGTAGTGCGTACTAACGCGACTCGCACGATTCCATCTTTACCCGGATATACTTGTTCAATAATTCCGGTAGGCCAGCGAAGCGGCGGTGAATCATCCTGGTGGATGAGAACAAGTAAACCCGGCTGAATAGGTACATCAGGAGTATTCCATTTTTGCCTCAGTTGAAGTGTATGCAAATAATCTACATGCCATTTTTTCCAATAGCTTTGGACTAAACTGTCTAACAGTTTTTTCCTGTTATGAAGGCTTACAGATGCGTCAACCTCATAGGCAGGCAACGACTGCAAAGGGGTTGTGTTTAGAAAATGCGCAGGAGTAATAATTGTATGCGGCTGGTCCGACAGCGCACACAATGGGCGAGAGTTTAAGACACTCTCAATTTGAGTTAATACTGTCAACAATTCCTCATAGCACAGTAATTGTTGCCCAATGCAACGATATAGATGAGTTTTTATGCATTTTATGTTGCTTTCCCAAATGCCTCCCCAGTGGGGTGCACGAGCAGGGATATTACGCCATGTTATTTTACGATTATTCAATTCAGTTTGAAATGCGGTAGACGTATCTTTAGAAGAAAGGAAAGTATATAACTCGTCCAATTGACGCTTTGCACCAATGAAATTGGTTCCGTTATCGGAATAGAGAACTGATACTGGCCCTCGCCTAGACAAGAAACGCTTGAAAGCGTCAAGAAACGTTTCCGAACTCAAGTCTGAGGCAATTTCAATGTGTATGGCTTTAGTAGTCAAACACACGAAGAGACAAATATATGCCTTTTGGCTTTTAACGCCCCTCCTTCGCGTCATAGTAATGTTTATAGGCCCAGCGTAATCAACGCCAGTGTGAGTAAAGGCCTTAGCTTCTTGCACCCGCGAAGGGGGTAAACTTGACATCATGGGTGTAGGATGAGAGGGCGCAACCTTAAAACAGAAGTTACATTGGCGTATGCGTTGTCGAATAATATTCCGAGCGGATATGATCCAATATCGCTGCTTTAATAAAGACATAAGAAGATGTGAACCGGTATGACAATTGGATCGATGGCAATCATCTATTAGTAGATCGACTAAGTGATGTCGACGAGGAAGCAACAATGGATGCCGACTTTCATAAGGTATATGTGCGTTTATTAGTCGACCACCTACGCGGAGCAATCCGTTGTCATCAACAAACAGATCGAGCTTTCTTAAAGAAGGAGAAGGTAATCTACCCTTTTTAATATTTTTTATTTCATCAGCAAAATGTTTGCTTTGCAATTCGCGAAGAATCACGAGTTCAGCGGTTTCAAGGTCAGAGACTTGAATTACCGGAGCGAGAGGTAACTTACGCAGAAAGCGCAAGATATATACCAGAATGCGTAATAATTTTTTCCAAGACGAGACTCTGAGAGCTAGCTCCAGAAGTATCGAGGAATCCAAATCAGGAATGACTGTTAGAATAACAGAGCTCTTTGCTTCAGGTATAGAACCTTCAACAGAAGACGGTTTGAATGGTACAATTGGCCATTCAGCGGTTGGATGGCAAGCCCAAGGTGGACCATACCACCAAAGCGGATGATTAATGAGTTGCGAGGGTAATAAACCTCTTGATAAACAATCACTGGGATTTTCTATCCCATTGATGTGAAAAAAGCGGTCAGGAGATAGATTTTCCTGTATCTCAGTCACACGGTTGGCCACAAATACTTGCCACCGGTGTGGAGATGAATGAATCCATGACAGAGCGATCGTAGAATCACTGAAAGCGAAAATATCCTTTATAGGATAGCGATTATCAAAAACCGTATGTACTTGTTTGACAAGTTTAGCCAGAAGTAGCGAGGCACACAATTCAAGCCTTGCCAGTGAAACAGTCTTTAGAGGAGCCACCTTAGACTTAGCGCATACTAAATGAATGGATATATTACCGTTAGGGTTCGTTACGTGCAGGTATAAGACGCAGCCGTAAGCCTTCATACTAGCGTCTCCAAAGCCAAGCAAATTTATAACACAGCCGGCCGCGACACCTAAGTGGCGAGGTATTTGTAAGTTAACTAATAACGGTAATTCTGATTTGAGTTTAACGAAACATTTAGTAATGAGTTCCGGGGGCTCTTCATCCCACCCCACCTTAGAAAGCCAAAGATCTTGTATAAGAAGTTTTGCGTAGAGAATGACAGGTGCGACGAACCCGAGCACGTCAAATAGGCGAGCAATAGTTGACAATATAGCACGTTTGGTGTTACACGTAGTCGCGGCGGCGGTAGTGAACGAGAACACATCAGAAGTAGGTATCCATTTTAAACCTAGAACCTTCAGTGTGTCATCATCATCTGTGAACTCGATCACAGCACGATACGACTCCGGCAAGTGAGCGAGAAGTTCCGATGAGTTGCTCGCCCATTTGACGAGATCAAATCCACCGAACTTGAATAAAGCGAGCAGCTCGTCAGCTAAACGAGTACCATCTTCGGCAGAATGTACAGAAGTTGTTAGATCATCCATGTACAGTTCTCTCATGGCAACATCTGCCGCGAGAGGAAAGCGTTCGCGATAATCCTCCGCCAATTGACGGACGGTACGCATTGCCAAAAATGGACTCGAGCGGAGGCCGAAAGCCACAGAATTAAATTGGAAAATACGAATACTCTCGGTATCATTAAAGCGATATAATATTTTTTGATATTTACGATCTTTATCTGACAATGAAATTCTAAGATACATTTGACGTATATCAGCTGTAATTGCTATCTTAAAATATCTAAAGTTTAGCAAAAGCGAAAATAAGTCTGCCTGCAAATTAGGCCCTGTATGCAACAAGTCGTTGAGCGACTTGCCGCTATCAGTTTTAGCGCTTGCATCTAAAACAATGCGGGTTTTTGTTGTCGACTTCTCAGGCCTTACAACTGCGTGGTGCGGGATGAAGTAGCCTTCATTTATAGCGGACAAAGAATGAGGTATTTCCGACAGATAACCCTTATCTATATAATCATTTATTACGTCGTTATAAGCTTGACGTAAAGCGGGAAGCGAATGAAACTTTCGCTCTAGCGCGGACAATCTACGCTGAGCGTGAATGAAGGAGTTACCTAAAGACTTAGGTTCACCTTTAAAAGGTAACGACACAATATATCGCCCACATGAATGTCGCGAAACGGTCGATTTATAAAAATCTTCACATTCTTGATATTCCGGACCCTTTTTGTTAACAGTAGGTACTTCCTCGATTTCCCAGAATTTTAAAATTAAATTATTTAAATTATCTACTAACGGGCCGAAGGACCAGGCTACACTGTCATGGTTGACAGAAGGTACCTCACCCATGACAATATAGCCAAGCGTGGTTTCTAAAGCATGAGGTATGAAGCGAGCGGTGATCGCAGAATCAGCTGATTGAGAGGTAGATGCTGGTATAACCTTTTTCCCTAGCAAAACAAACGCGAACATTTGCGTACCAAGAATAGCGTCTATATTCCCAGGTACGTCCCAACATTCATCTGCGAGCGGTAAACCTATGAAATGATCCATCACGGACCTTTGTACCGCGCGAACAGGCAACGGATCAGCTATGTGATCAATCACTAACATGGTTAATTCGTATTGAGCGTCACTTACGCGCGACTGTATTGTAAGAGACACGTAACCCTTAATGGGAGTGGAAATCGTACCTACTGATTTTAAAGACGAGTTAACAAGCGGTTGAATATTTAGTTTTAATTTTCTACAACATGCGAGAGTGATAAGGTTGTTTTGTGAACCACTATCCACTAAACATCTTATAACAAAGCGTTTTCCATTTATCGGAACATAAACTTGTGCCGTTGGTAAAACAACTGACGTTTTCAACTGGTCACAAGATAAATCTATACTATTATTACGCGACGTCAACGCGATCGAATTCTTAGAATTAGTACATTCATTCAACCCGACACACGAAGATGTCACGACCGGCGACGCGCGAGCGACATGGCTGCTATGCATACACACCGACTGAGGGCTGCTGTCCAGTGCGCGAGCGCCCGGCAATGGCGACGGTTCCAATACACTAGGTTGCGATTGTTGCGAGCTTGTCTCGCGATTATTAAAATGCAACAATGAATGATGCTTTTTGTTACAGTGTTTACAAGTATTTGTAGAACCACAATTAAGGGTGGAATGTTTACTACTAAAACAATTGATGCACATTTTATTCTCTTTTATGAACTTAAAGCGATCTTTTACATCTAATTTTTTGAATTCTGAACACTCGTATAAATGAGTATGTTGAGATTTTTTACAAAACTTACAAGTGGGTACATTATTATTAACTTCATTTTCTGTTACTGCAAAACTATGCGAAGTTTTCGTTGCAGAAGAACGCGACCTATTTTGTAAGTTAGTCCCCTGATTATTTTGCGGTGACGTGGTTTGACGAACAGCTGTTGTTCGTTCAAGAACCTTTATGTGATGCCGTACGAAAGTAACTAAATCATCACTTGTGGGTATATCTTTCTCGCGGGCGGATAACTCGAAACTTTGTAATACTTGAGAATCTAACTTTTTTAAAACGAGATGAGTAAACAAGAAATCGGATAAATCGCCAATGTCTAACAGTCTTAACGCGGACCAAGATGAGTGAACTCTTTCAATAAAATCATTTAATTGACCGGGTGAACCCGAGGTAGGTTTTATGTCAAGTATATTATTTAAGTACATAGACCCAAGTAACCTCTTGTCCTGGTATTTTGTCACTAAAGAATTCCATATCGTAAGATAGTTAGACGCATTGGGAATTATTCCCGCGAATATATTTTTTGCGCTGCCATTTAATTTACCTACCAAATACTGTACACGCTGATCATCAGTTAGTTTTTTATTATCATGAACGTTAGTTTTGAAGCATTGGTAAAACAGTGGCCAACTTTCCGGTTGACCAGAGAAACTTAATAACTCCAATGGCGGTAAGCGGCAAACGTAAGATTCCACAGCGGGAATATCTACATTAGCGCGGGTAGACTCTAATATGGTATTACGTTTATATTGGATTTCTGTAAATAATGTTTCGAACGAGCTCCAATTACTAAAACTTATTTTATAATCAGGGTCTATCTCTAATAATAATGTATTATGTTGATCACAAAGATCGTTAAAATTATTATATAACTTTTCGATATTCGAAGAAGCGGCTAGAAATTCTTGTTTACTTCTAGTATCAATATTTGAAGGAATTATTTTCTTTGCAATCTTGAATAAGCTATTTATTTTCTCGAAAATAGTTTCTTTTTTTGCAACGATCATTTTCAACTTTGCTTCCGACGCCATTTTGTTGCGTCACCCAAGCTCCCGTTGTTCGAGTTATAATTTATAAAAAATGTGATATTGAAATGGTATAATGAACAACGTAATTTACTTGAACAAGCACAGTTATAAGCGTAATTATAGTAGGGAATACTTAAATAGCGAGATGGGGAATATTTTAAAGGTATATACTGGCTCAGTCCGACTCGAAATGGACCAAAATTATGGTGAAGCGATGCGGGTAAAAATGCGAGGATTATATGCGAGTTATAGTATGAGCGGGAGAAAATATGGTGCGCCGTAAAAAACAATCCAACCAGACGAGAGCTAAAGAAAAGCAGTTCACTCACCTGGCGATGGCACCACGAGGACTTGAGGATTTCTTCGTGGAAGCTTGACTTTAGGCAGCGTGCACAATGCTTGGTAGCCAGCGTCCGGTTTTGCGAGTGGTAGAAATGGATGCGAAGGGTTGCTAGCAAGCAAGCGAGGGTGGTTTTGCAGTTTTAATAACGCGTGAGAACGAAAAATGGCGGGCGGCGCGGTGGCGCGGACGCAGCGACGACAGCGTCTTGTCGCAGCGGCAGTGTACGGAAGAATGTCACGTTCGTTCGCGGGTTAGGTTCACTCGCGAACGGAGGGAGTGAATGCATTCCCAGCCCTCGCTGATTGAATGAATTAAAGGCGCAACCACAGTCCATCCATCGTTTCCTTCGTTTTCCTCTATTCTTATACTCCTCCATATTCATACTCTAAACTTTCCTCATGATTTACAAATGTGTAGTTAAAATAATCAACATAAAATGTTAAAACCTACGACTTATTTGGAATTCAAGACGTTGGGATTGGGAACTCTCAAGCGAGACGAAACTTTCGTAGCCAAGCCCCCAAAACAGTTAAAATCACACATACAAGTGCGTCCATTATCAAATTATGCAACTAACACTTCAAGTAATACCAGTCAAGCCACTTTTTTGTTACACGCGCTCAAGGGTCAATCAACTTCTCTTCTAATTTTCATAATATTACGGCATTAAAATTTAGCCTTCCTCATATCTGGGACATTTTCAATATTATTCGGGTGTCTTACAAAATGGCTGCCTTGTAAAGCCCATTTAGCAGCACTTGTGCGTTTAATGAATCATTATAATTGTCTCTTTAGTGTTTTGATGTATTAATAATTAAGTTGCATTCTTGTATCTACGCCATCGTCATCATCGTGTCACTTGTATTTTTGTTTAACGCCTTTTAGCATAAGCTGATGCATCAAATATTAATGTATTCTACAAGAACTATTATTATTGTCCTTGAGATTTAACTCTCGGGACACCTGTTTTTAAGGCAGCTAATAACAACTTTACTTAAAGTTCACTATATTTCATAATTAATTTCAAAATGTTTAAAAGTATTGACGATATCCAACGCATTGTTACATCAGCTGCGTCTCGTCCCGAATTCACTCAGTATATAAATACACGTGGCAATAAAACGTATTTTATCTTTTAATTGTACCTACCAACTACATCCCGATTAAAACAAGACCTTGTAGTGCTGTTGTAAATGTCATTGCAGTGTCAAGTTGCAGTGCATTTAGCTATCAGACTAATAAATATAAAATAAGTAATCTGACACCTGTTTTTATTGAAACTATTGTCTTAACTTGTCAAGGTTTTTTGCTGATTTTATTACTTATATTATTTGACCTTATGGTTGAAGTTAGTCCTCCTAACCTAGTTTAATTTCTATAGATCTTTCTTTGCATGTGCCATAATCTACTTCTACACCTCACGATAGTCTCAAAACTTCCTAACGTATACAGCGGGTAAATGTTTAGCAACATTCAAAACAGGTAGTTGTCCTTGCTTCAGTTTTACAACCTCTCTTTTCCTGGTCGCGGACATTACTATCTCCTATTCCGAACAGGGTCACTTTAGTGCCTATTTCATCTTGTATCTATTTTGTGTTGTCATTAATATGTTTTTTACTTCCTGTTTTTGATAAGGCTTCCACGTTGCTAATTGAATGTTTCCTGACTTCCTGTATCAATATTCTGATACTCGTATTGTTCACAATAACGACCTATAATCTTATATTCTGAAACTTTTTCTTAATCGTCGTCAAGGTAACTCTTATCAAAAGCAACGCTACTTTAACTCCTTATCGTTGTTTGTTAAAGTGCAATGCAACCTGTTCTGCTTGCTTGTAGTTTGGAAATATTTTGTACACGACCGGTGAGAACTGGTATAAAATGTTACTGAAAGGAAACAAATGTGTGTGTGTTAAATAATAAATAAATGTTAAATCAGAACTTAGCTTATACTAATTCTGGTGTAATTGCTAGTCTTGTCACGACCAATAAATGAAATAGATTCGCGTCTTCTTATCAATTCCATTTTAACCTATTCAATTTTAGTTACTTTTTATTTATCTCTTTCTTTTTGTTTGGGTTCTGATCTCGCGTGCGCAACGAACTTTGATCCCCAGTCATGAAAACATCACGTTTTGCATTTTTAGATAATGTAACTCTTGCACTTTACTCCTCATTATACACCTTACTGTAGATATTGATGATTTCTTTAAAAAACTCTTTATTAAATCAGATTCTCTCAAAGATTTCATGTGTATCATTAAATTGAGCAGTTGCACAGCCTAGCAAATCAGTTTCGATTCGGTCATCAATTCCAAATGCTACTTTTACGATTTTATCGATATGCTTGTTAGTGTTATCTTCACCTTTTTTTTTGACGATTGTTTGGTATTTGTCCTTAGTCGTTCCGGTCTTTAACTCATACATTATGTTTCAACACCTGTAAACTTATTTGTGTGAGGTAAAGTCACGTTGAGCAATAACCGGTAAAGATCGTAGTTACTGATAATTAGTAGAATTACTAGGTCGTTTAACAACGTTTCACTACAGCTACTCGTTTCGGTTAGTTTACTGTGAAATTAACGAAATGATTAGGCGAATTCTGTTGGAAAAGTCCTCGACATGTCAGAGTGTATCTATCATTTAGTACGTCAGACTTAATTTAGCCATGTTAATGTTCACTGTACCGTTACTATCGTTACGAGTAGTCAGGAACCATGACAATCAGTCGTTCTAAGACAGACCAGACGGACAGACTCAGACTCTCCATGACAAGTACAGGCATTCAGCTACCCTCGATTAGATTGGAAACTGATACCGAGTTGTTTGGGAAAGGCTAAGCTGATGATGATGACAATCAGAAATTGATTCATTTAAGTAACCTAGAACTATGCTCATGATTACCTCATCTGCCATATTTACTAGTTAAAAAGAAAGGTACCTACAGTAAAAGAACCTGCCAATGTTATGCAAGAGTCGACGACTACAATACTGTCGTCACATTAATAAATTGTTCCGTGTGATGACAAACTCATGCCGTCTAGTTTTGGATGTGCGCGCAAATTGATTGTACTATATCAATGCCTATTGTCTTCAATCATAGCTCAGCCAAGGTCGACTCTACCACTGTTACGGTTTATTGTGAAATTGAAACTAGATGTAACTGCGTCTAATTCTTGTCCAACTGTATTGTTGTTGCTAGATAATGGCCATTGTTATCAATTTTCTCATAGGTTTTCATCTTCTTTTGAACTTCCTGATTTTTTCTTCCGATTATTAGTTTTATTGTGCACCAGAGGAAAGTGTCAATTTTTTGGTATCTGCTACCAAAAGTTCAAGCGGACTTCCAAAATTAACTTTTTATTATTTGGCTTTATTATGTAACTGGTTTCCATCGATTTATTTTAAGAAATCCGGTTCGATTTGTAGTCGTCTTTTTGGGAAAGGATTTGGCTCAGGAGTTCCAAATCACTGCATAAATTATCACAACCTTGATTCATTTAGCACGTCTCTAGACCTATCACCCAAAAAATAGGTGAGATTTCCATCAAGTATCTGGACAGCAGTGCAAGTACGAACTTTGCATCGATAAGACATCGAGATCGGTATCGTTGTCAGTTTTATCGAGCTTGTTATCGAATTTGGAAGTACGTAACACGCGTCGACAAGATTTATCGTGGGCGGAATGTCAAACTGTCAAAATGTCGTTTCGTACTTGCATTTTCGATAAAATCGTTTAAATTTTAGAGTTCTCTACCGATCGTCAAAATATTATTTACGTACTTGCGACATCGATTCGATTCGATAAAAGCTCATTTTATCGAGAATAACTGTCAGATTTATCGAATCGAAGCGAATCGAGTGCTACGTACTTGCACTGCTGGTTAGATACTGCTATAATTAAAAGTACGATAACCTCTGACCAAATCATTAATGATCACATGATGATCACACCTTTGAGGTCGTGTGACCTCTTGATACTACAAGTTATAACGTTGCTGTTGAGGTATGAATAGCATATCATCTAACGCACAATGATTGAACATGAATGCTTCATGATGTTCAGATAAAGAGAAGTCAATGGGTCAGATTGAAAAGTAGTAATTAAACACAAGACGAAATAGAGCAGTATTATTAGAATCTTGGAGAAGCACCAAGTAATGGTCGAAATACTGTTGTTTTTACCTTTCTGAATTCGAATACCAATACAAATGACGCTGTCACTATTCTTTTGAGTTCGGGGCAGAATATCGTCTTCCACACTTCTACTCGTCATCTCCTTCTTGCCGTATCATCCTACACACAGTCGGTCCACAAAGAGCTTTGGACTAAATAATGACGAAGGGAACCAATCAAAGCATTATCTATTCACCATTGATGATACTAGAAAGAACCGGAAAACCCACAAGCAATTTCTTTAGTGGTGCTTTGAATAGTCAAGTGTCTAATGTAAGCAGGACACGTGCGAACTGTAGAGTAGAGCCCTAATGGAAAGCAATCATTTCGTTAAGAAAGTCATAGATATCACCTGTTGTATCAATGAGATCATTCTAAGACAAGAAACAAAAGGATAAATACAAAGGCGAGAGATCGAAGCAAAGGTGCTTCGTTTCAAGTACTAAAGAATTAAATTCAGACAAGGGCTGGAAGGATAGTTACTTTATTTGCAGTGGCGTTAGATAGGAATCAAATCATAATCTGGAAGAAAATCTCTTACTTGTAGCATCTAGCACAATAATAAATAATATCGAAAGGCCGTATTTAATTAAGCGTCCATGACAAACTTTACCATAATCCCGAGAATTTCGTTAAGTATTGCAAGAATCTGCAATATATACAATATGCTGTTTAAGCATAAGGTCAGTAATTTAATCATGTGACATGATTATTGTGTAAGTATCTGTTGCCGGGGTATCACGATTCACATTCTTATCTTAATTAGGATTCCATGCACCAGCGTGGCTTTGACAGTGACATTCATTCAGTTTTCACTTTCATGTAATTAAAGTAATCAGCTAAGGTGATATGATTATCATACGTTACTATTAGGTCATTGATGATGTCAATATGTTTTATACGAGTAGTACTCATGCTAGTATTCTATTTATGAGAAATACAATAAAACTTATTTCCCGCGATATCCTTTTCAAGGTCTTTAGCTCGTCTGACCACATTTTTAATTATAGTAAACATCATTTTTTGTCCCACACTTGTTAAATTTATGCTTGAGCTTTAATGTCGTCTCCTTTATCGTCCTATTAATGCACTTGAATGCCCTGATAACTTTTAACGACTGTCATATCATATAGGTTATCAAACGCTTTGATGAATCATAAAACTTTGATCCTATAACCGTGATTCCTGATAACAGGTCAGAGATAACGGCATTGAAATGAGAGCGTATCCGCAGACTTGACCTGAGGCCAATACGTGCTTAACTTGCCAAGATACACTTTATAGATCAAGTTCGTGAAGACTCTTGGCTTAAAATGTTGCGATTTCTTATCTCAAACTCCCGAGGAATCTCCGCATAGTTGCAATATCTCGGTTAAGTGCCTTTACCAAAATTATCTAGTTGAATAGTTCGGTGCTGTTTTTCTACTAAGATGTACCTATGGCCTGGAGATGATTGACAGTAGCTCTATGTTCTTTATTGAATGACCGGAACAGTCACCGGTCTGTTTTGTTTCTATCTCAAATAATTATATAGTAGATTATACAACAAGTGAATAAAAAGGGAATTTAATTCGAGGTACGAAGTTGGATCCCGAGAGCAGCGAAGGATTCTAGAGTAGAATCACGAGCGTAGCGAGGGATTCTATACTCTAGAATCCTGAACGGAGCGAGGGATACAAGTACCTACCGAGATAAATTTTTTATTCACGTGTTGTGTACTCTACTTTTTACCATTGACTGTGAGAAAATAAATAGGAGCATGGTATTTATTTTCGGAGCTAAGCACTCTAGATTTCTTTGGCTTATTACCCACGGATAGACGTTTTAAGTATGTCACTAACTTTGAGTATTTTGAAATATCAATGTTGTGTTTGATTCTCACTGTGGCTTTTATCATAGAATATATGCTCCAAAGTGTCGACGGCTTCGTAGTCTTGGTTAATTCATTGAAATAGTTAAGAAATATGCACTCAGAGAAGGAATTGGCGCCATTCATGGTTTTCCAGTCGCAGAACAAATTGTATGTTTTCAGGTACAACTCCCGAGATTTTGGAGCAAAACAAATCATCTACTGCTGCTTTAGAACGAAATGATTCCGGAGTCAGTCTCTCATTTTCGTCATCGGAAGAACTCATTTTATTATAATTACTTAATTATATATTAATAGATTTTCCAATAACACAAAACAACCACAATAAAAGACAGAAAAGAACGTAACTAAATTGGCGGGATATTTTTTAAAAATTTGGAATGGAATAGCTCCATTCAGCCACCCAGTACGTACTTTCAGCAGCAGCGATTTTTTTGTATAGTACGCGCGGAACTAGTTGGCCGCGCCTTAGGCATGTTTTTGGTATTCTTTTCAATAAATTGAACAATTATTGTTCACGATATCTCGAGATTGGTCATCACTGTCTAATTATAGTCTCTTGTGCATTGCGAGCTGTAGGCAACCCGCCCCCTCACCCCTGTCGCCACCTTAGGCGCGGCCAACTAGATCCGCGCGCACTATACGTAATTCGTGTTTGTTCCTAATTCAAAATGTCTTTATTCACTCAGTGACTAAAAGAGCGTTTTATTCACTGTTATCGATGAATAAAATGCCCTTTTTCGAGTGGCAATGGTAAAATAGTAGATTATACAACAAGTGAATAAAAAGGGAATTTAATTCGAGGTACGAAGTTGGATCCCGAGAGCAGCGAAGGATTCTAGAGTAGAATCATGAGCGTAGCGAGGGATTCTATACTCTAGAATCCTGAACGGAGCGAGGGATACAAGTACCTACCGAGATAAATTTTTTATTCACGTGTTGTGTACTCTACTTTTTACCATTGACT
Organism: Diarsia mendica; assembly: GCA_949316265.1. Lineage (NCBI taxonomy): Eukaryota > Metazoa > Arthropoda > Insecta > Lepidoptera > Noctuidae > Diarsia > Diarsia mendica. The sequence goes on along the minus strand of OX438903.1, from coordinate 12,276,519 downwards.
GTGAGAAAATAAATAGGAGCATGGTATTTATTTTCGGAGCTAAGCACTCTAGATTTCTTTGGCTTATTACCCACGGATAGACGTTTTAAGTATGTCACTAACTTTGAGTAGGTAGGTATTTTGAAATATCAATGTTGTGTTTGATTCTCACTGTGGCTTTTATCATAGAATATATGCTCCAAAGTGTCGACGGCTTCGTAGTCTTGGTTAATTCATTGAAATAGTTAAGAAATATGCACTCAGAGAAGGAATTGGCGCCATTCATGGTTTTCCAGTCGGAGAACAAATTGTATGTTTTCGAGTACAACTCCCGAGATTTTGGAGCAAAACAAATCATCTACTGCTGCTTTAGAACGAAATGATTCCGGAGTCAGTCTCTCATTTTCGTCATCGGAAGAACTCATTTTATTATAATTACTTAATTATATGTTAATAGATTTTCCAATAACACAAAACAACCACAATAAAAGACAGAAAAGAACGTAACTAAATTGGCGGGATATTTTTTTAAAATTTGGAATGGAATAGCTCCATTCAGCCACCCAGTACGTACTTTCAGCAGCAGCGATTTTTTTTAGTACGCGCGGAACTAGTTGGCCGCGCCATAAGCATGTTTTTGTTTTTTTTATTTAAGTATTCTTTTCAATAAATTGAACAATTATTGTTCACGATATCTCGAGATTGGTCATCACTGTCTAATTATAGTCTCCTGTGCATTGCGAGCTGTAGGCAACCCGCCCCCTCACCCCTGTCGCCACCTTAGGCGCGGCCAACTAGATCCGCGCGCACTATACGTAATTCGTGTTTGTTCCTAATTCAAAATGTCTTTATTCACTCAGTGACTAAAAGAGCGTTTTATTCACTGTTATCGATGAATAAAATGCCCTTTTTCGAGTGGCAATGGTAAAAAAGTTATTTACTGTATTTAGCATATTAGATAAAGAGATAGTTGAGGAATTCAGTCAGCTCTTGTGTGCTGAGATAGCCTGGGCCTAATTCTTTGTCTGCATTCGTGAATCACAACTTTATATTTAACATTTCAGTAAATTCATGACCTGTTTTGCTCACATACACACACTCCAAGTCTTCAATTTGCAAAATATGTTTTGTTTATTGACACTGAAATACTTGGTGTCCCTTGTTGGGACTTTTCAAAGTTAAAAGGTTTCACTTCTTTTAACCACAGATGATTTGTTAAATTCGCACCTTCGCAAGCACAATACAAACCTTTTTTTATTTTTATTTTATTTATTATTTGGAGGTTTCCACATAATAAATAAAATAAAAATAAAAAAGCCTTTATTTCTACCATAAATAAAAAGAGCATTTTATAAACTTGATTCGAAGAACATAAATAGACTTGGTTTCAACGTGGATGCAACAAATACTATTAACATATTACATCACACATCTGGCTTAAAATTATCAACATTACAAATACATTATCAAAATTAACAATTCATTATCAATAGACACCTCCAAATACTTTAAATTAATTCTCCAAATAACTCTCACTTTGAAGTTCAATACATTCGTGAGCTCAACATCCATCTTAAACATACAAATTATATTGCACAAAGGTTGATTAATATCTGCGTTCTCAAATTTTCCATGAGTCAGCTTCAGAAGATTTAGCCCAAACTTTATATATCTTTCAACACAAAATATTCAAACGTAATGCACTTTACTTCCAGTATTCGTATGACGAAAGACGAAACAAATATTTATAATTGGTGACACCGTCTATGAAATTGTAAGTTATATGCAGTTCTTCCAGCTTAGATATTTTACGATGTAATTCATTGTTATTAACGTTCTTTCCGTACAGTCATCTTGAAACTTTCCTCATCATGTGTTTGTGTGTCTTTATTAACTAAAAATCGCTTTCATCATCATCTGCCTAGCTCTTTATTATGAACTAGCTGATGCCCGCGGCTTCACCCGCGTGGATGTCGTTCAAATTATATACTAAAACCTTCCTCTTGAATTAAACACTCTATCTATTAAAAAAAACCGCATCAATATCCGTTGCGTAGTTTTAAAGATTTAAGCATACAGACAAACAAACAGACAAAAATAGCGACTTTGTTTTATACTATGTAAGGATTACTAAGGATGAAAATAAAGAAGTTGATGTTGTGGATACTCCTTGTTGAGCTGAGAGGCGTGCAATTGTAGTTGCATATGTCAAGAAGTGGGCTGCTGATAATAATGATGATGATTAACGATTCGAAAGCTACCTAATATCTACTTACTACAAAGTTTCAAATCAATGAATGCGACCACAACGCTGATCGTAGACCGTCCAATCCAATGTAACTCCGCCCTAACATTTCATGCTAATGCATTAAAATCAGTGCACAGACTTCTTGTAAAATGGGAGCAATGTATTGCATTGACCTTTTCCGGACCACCTTCATGCACTTTGTTTCATTCACCATAACAATGTATTGTTTTGTAAATACTATATTTCTCACAGTCACTATTGTGTTGTTTCTTTGAAGTTTTGACGTTAAGTGTGTATCAATTTACCAGGTATTTATTACCGGTTTCTAGAATGCGTTGACGTAAAGAAGAATCAATTACTACTGGATAGTAGTAATTGATTCTCCTTTTCGTTCGATTTTTAGACTAACCTACTTTGGGATTTTCGCATGGTAGATATTGAACTGTTTCATTTCTCTTTAATACTCTTTCAGTCTCTTTTCTATGCATAATTCCTCAGATATCAAAGTGGTCTTATCGCTTATTTTGACAAAAAAAAACATCGTTATCCTACTCTCCATTTTTTCCAATGATCTAGTCGTAACTCCCATAGTCAACCATTATCTACGTTACGGCTTATGGCGTTTCTTAACGTTAAGCACACTTATGGCAAAGTAAATGTTTATATAAGAGATAATTCGTTCTGCTATTCTGTCCTCACGTTTTTCTCCAAAAACAACTTGAATATGGCTAGTTATGATTACTGCAAAATAAAAAGGCAATTTAGCAGTAAGATAAGATTCTTTGAAATACTTTGAATAATACTTTCAATGCCATTTTGACACACCTCCTTTCAACGTCTTTCAGACTTCCGCTTACGTCATGCTGTCATAAACATGAAATTAATAATAGGGCTTAATGTGAAATATTGGCTCTATTGAGAATTGTTGGGTATTTTTGAACAAAACAGAATAAATCCCATGACTTTCAATGAACATTTTCTAAAATGAATCTGAAAAATCTACAGGATAATTTTATCAGAATTTCCATTCTATGGTTACACAGCCAAATTCGTATTATTTGCTCAGATGATATCGACTTAGGTAGGTACAACAGAGCATACAGTCATTGTGTGCTCATTGGGTCAGCGTATGTCATTCGGTCTAAGCACCTCTGTTTGTAACTTCTTTGTTAAATCTAAGTAAATAAAAGTTACAATTGTAGTAGACTTATCTTGTAACCTTGTTTCGGTTTAATGGTTTAAAAAACTCGTAAAGATACTGGTTTTCAGATTTGAGTTTAACTTTAAATAACAGATTTGTCTGAAACCTGAACACCAATGAAAGTTGAATACGAATAAGTAAGTATTTGCGACGGAAGACGGATCGTAATACGAAATTTTAAGTAGAAAGATGATAATCGTTTAATCTTAACAATACGCAATGTAATGATGATACAACATTGGATATCGTTGCTGAATACGAGCCTCTTCTCATAAAGCAAAACAGTATGAATGTTATTTATTTCTTATTTCAATTTACGCATAGTTATGATGGAACTTACTAGAAGGAAGGAAGTCTCATACCTTTACTATACCAAAATCTTCGTAATGATTCAAGTTAATATTGTACATTTCGGTATCCTCTTCAGATTTAGCTGAAAATGTTGCAGCTTTCCTCCCATTTTCTTCGCTTGTTTACGCAGTTGGCTGAAGCTTGACCTAGATTCTATTTTATTTGTTTATCAGTACTGCAGAAGTGTGAAGACAGTTAATCCTGATATTACGGCTTTTGGGGCTTCCTTTTAACGTTACTTGCGTTATTTTTATGATTTTCACTACTATCAGAAATTGTGAGGTTTGTTACATTTTGTTATTTCAGACAATAAAGGAAAAGATGCTCGATGAATGATGATAGACATTTTTTTGCATGAAACTTTGATCATGATTAGATTTTCTTCCAAGATTGCTTTTATTTGTCCAAATCACTCAAAAAGTGCAATGTCAGATAGCAGCTAGACATTGACCTTTGAAGCAAATAGAAAAACTACGACAAAAAGATATGATGTTTCTGATTTTTGTTCCTGATTAATATTATTATATCAAACAGGCAAAACCTTTCCGATTTAACACCCACATAATACACCTACAACGTCGATGATAAATATTTTTTCTTCCAACTATGCTTTAATTTCATCACAATCACACTAAAAACTCAGTACAAAGCGAGTATTTAATGCTCTAGAGCAATAAATGAAATTTCATTATTGCACAGTTTATTTTTTTTAATCGCACTGGTGCCAATTTCAATGGATTAGCTCTATTCAGCCAGCCGATATCAATACTTTTTTTTTACGTACGTATTATTCGTTTCTATCCTACTACTAGTTCCAAATTTAAAAAAATGATTGCTGCTAACTACAGATAGCGCGCGAGTTGAATGCAGAGCTTAGGAATGCGGTAGTGCGTGACAGCACTACCGCATTACACTAGTGTGAATAGCACAGCACTACACTGCTCCCGCTCTTTACCTCAGACCCCGACTGCATTCAACTCGCGCGCTATCTGTACTATAAAATGAAAGAAAAAAAAGTGATTTGGCGGGAACTTTTGGGGAACTTTGTTAATTTTGCTTGACAATATTTTTGGAAACGCTATAGTGTGATACTATCTGATATTGAGTGCTTCGGCTTCGAATATAATAAAATGGAATCATTTGGCGACACATTAACTCCGGAAAACATTCTCCTAAATGAAGCCGACAGTGTTATAGAAAATCTTTTAACTGTTTGATATGAGTTTCTTTTATCTACTATTCCTTTGTGTAATAGTTGAAATAAAAGTAGATTATGCACCTCGCCTTAAGTAATTTATATTGCCCTCGTGCCTGTTAGATTAGAGCCCTCGCTAACGCTCAGGCTCTAACTAAATCAGGCACTCGGTGCAATAATAAATTACTTTGTGCTCGATGCAATAATCTACTATTAATGAAGTTGAAACTGTATCTATAAAAAAAATTAAAATGCGAGGTTCATGAAATAGATGAATGAGAGATGCTGGGGAAAAACCTGAACAAGACAGGAACGTGGAAATATGCCCAAAAAGAGACCTATATCCAGTAGTGCGTTAATTCTGGCTATGAATTTGAGGATGATACAAACATTATACACATTACTGCAACAAATATTATAAACTTGCCTGGCTTAGATTAATAGCATCATGATAAGGTTGACTATTATCGTGTGAATACGTTGTAAAAGTCGCAATAAGGATAATACTGTGAGGCACAATGTCAGGGCTGTGGTCAGGGCCTTCATTATTTACATTACTATTTGAACATATAACATTAATATATTTGCCTTATTCGGTTAGTAGTCGTATGTTATGTTTCGATAACCGAATAGGTTTTCCGTTTATGCGTAATATCGTCAAGGATTTTATTATGGTTGGTTATTTCAGCAGATTTGTTCTGGTTCGAATATTTTTAATTATTATTACAGATATATCATTCGGGTTCTTTTCGGCTTCGTTTTTGAACGCAGAAATTCAAAAAGTCTGTAGAAGTTATAAGCTGTTCATTACCAAGTGTCCGTGATTGGTTAAATATAAGTAGGTTTCATTGCCATGGAGTTTATGTATGTATTTATATATTCAACATATTTAAATGTGTAGAATTATTTATCTAGTTTTTACGTCTTTGCCTGTTGAATATTAACTAGTGTCTGACGTGAATTTGTACAAAAAAATATCGAAGTCATGATTGATTGTATGTAAAGTGATTCTGAAAATTCTTTTGTTTTTCTTCACACCTAATTATTTTTCGTTATCCAACCAGTAGCAGTTACCACTGGATCGAGTTTACTTATTATATCGTTTACCATTGATAAAACTGTCTTGATTGGAGAATATGGCGTTTTTATCTCTATTGTTTATAGTTTTGGTACTGTTATGTTATTAGTCGTAAAATAATTTCCATCAACATTCTTACTCCGCTTCAGTGTTGCATACTATGATTATTATGATGTTGTAATAAAATTATAATGCGTGTGTCTAAAATGTACACTTTAGAATTTCGAATTTAAGTGAAGCTTTCGATAGTAAGAATATTGTTGGATATATTTTTTCATCGCATAAAATAAACGTGTAAAATTCGAAAATAATAATAAAATGCAGTCTCACCGATATGAAAATAAGAAATCCTTTGTATCCTCGCGGAATACGGCACCAAGCGTCGCAGATAAAAATAACACCACACGAATACGTTAGTATTGAAAGTTTTCACAGTACGAAAATATTAAATCGCGTAAATACGACGAAGAGTCGTGCATCCCCTACAAACCGCGGGCACACACTGACCCGCTGGACTGACTGAAGTACTGAACGCCGGACGCTCCCGCGCTTTTTTTCTTTCTCGACAGTGCTCCGTGTCAGGCAAAGCGAACGCGTCGTATTCAGCCTATTTATTTTTAATTTCAATCAGGAGTGTGTGAACCTTCGAGCACGTGACGACGATGGCAGGTCAGTATTGTACAGACAATAAATATTTTGCCAGACAGTTATCATTTATCAATGTTTGTCTATGGTTAAACTTTCAGGTAGTACGTTAACCTGCGGAGGTTTATCTCTAATTCCTGTGACCTGTTTTTGTCGGTGTTTCCAGATTGTCTGTGATTTGTTTCTATTATTTATGCACCTGTCTTCGTTCATGGAAGCCGATCCATGTAATTACGAAACTAGTCTTGGTAGTAATGTTAGGGCCGCGCCTTTTATAAAATGTCTACATTTGAGTTGAGCACCGACATTACGGTCATCCGTTACCATGATGGCATTTGGAACGTGAAGGCAAAGCCATGATTAGGCCCGATTTTACTTTTATTATAAAAAAAGTTACGCTGATGGCTGTTTCCTTCCTTACGATAGGTTCTGTTTGTTTTCCTGTTCAACTTTATGTACAAATTATTTAACCTGTTAAACCCCAAATTAAGTTTTCCGTAATTATTACATGCAAGTAGGAATCGAGACGTATAATTTATGGTATGTTACAAAGACCCAAAACTTAACCCGTAAACTGCAACCTGGCGCTAGTGGAGGGTCGACCTTCAACAGCGTTGTCCCAGCAGTGGACTAAAAAGTTGTCTCCGTTTTCCAGCACTAGTGTCTAATGTCTGTGTACTATAAATAATCCTCTATTTTAAATCTATATTTTTTATCATCCTTAAAAAAACTAGTTTTCATTTAAAATGTAAATTAAATAACTTACAAAGTTACAACTGTATTCAAGTAAGTCGAGTTTTAAGTATTTATGTAGAATCGTTCTTAAAACAATGGGTGGTATTAGACTATAAAGACATAGACAAGCGTCCATAGATTAGGTACAAACTACTTTATTAGTCAGAATGACACTTGCATGGCTTCCAAGACCCTCCATCATGGGCCATTGTTGGCAGAAATGTTATAAAGACTTATGAGGTCAAGGTCACATTGCCTGAAGATATTAAGACACTAAAATGAGATCTAGTTGATGACAGCATTCATGATGAAAATCATTTTTAATACGCCAATAATATGTACGGAAGTATTGAGCTTCTGAAGCTGCTTGATAAAACTGGTTTGTAATAGAAGGATGTAGGTATGTAATGCTTGCTTTTACCAGTTTCAATGACAGTTAAAAAATAGGCCAATGACGAGGTGAATAGAGCATGTTTCTTGCACTGTGTGCCCCCTTTAATGGACTTTAACCCCCCAAAATTAATATTGTTTTAATGGCCCTAGTTAAACACACTGCGATATTGTCTAGTGTCTACCTATTACGGTTTAAAAGATACAGCCCTTAGAAATAGGATCTAGTTGTTACCCTTTTGGTATAGAACTCAAATGTTCTACAATAATGTTGGCCGTAAAACTTTTCATGAAGCTTTTTTGAGTTCACCGATCCTTGTGATCCCTGTGGACTTACATAAATATAGGTCACGACCACGTAGTCTTAAATCATAAAATCACGTCTTCTTCCAATTTATGCGGAAAATACAGAACCCTTACCTACTACGATCTTTTAATGATCTTAATAGTAATGTCTTTATTAATGTTATTATTTTACCTTGCTCGAGACAGATCGCATGCCGATATAGTAGGTTCATTAAAATGCAAAAATATCGATTAAAATCTAAGATTTTATCTTTACCCAACACTCAAAACGTACAATCTTTGCATAGGTATAATATCAATCAAAATACCGAAAAATACTAAGTAAATATAGTAAACTTAGGTACTATACTTACTTAGTATTTTTAACCTACTTTATCGGCATGCGATCTGTCTCGAGCAAGGTAAAATAATAACATTAATAAAGACAATAGAATAATATTAAGATCATTAAAAGATCGTAGTAGGTAAGGGTTCTGTATTTTCCGCATACATTGGAAGAAGACGTGATTTTATGATTTAAGACTACGTGGTCGTGACCTACATTTATGTAAGTCCACAGGGATCACAAGGATCGGTGAACTCAAAAAAGCTTCATGAAAAGTTTGATACTTGTATCGTATATTAATAGTTATTTCGTATTATTCTTAAATGAATAAAATGACGTGTACACAAATATCACTTAAACTTAGTTTTAACCCTATATTCGTTTATAGAATATACGTTTGTGTGTATATGTGATTAATAGTTAAATTGGTGACCCATGTAAAAATTATAAAAATATTTATTGACAAGTGATTAGTGTGATTACTTACTAAAATCAATGTAATGTAGCCCTTTTTTTTTTTTTTTTTTTTTTGGTGGGTGGAAAATCATCGAATAACCCCCCCCGCTCTTGGGCAGAGCGAAGGGGAGTGTCAGACTTCTACTGACTAAAAACCAACCCATGTTCCTTCTTCTTCGCCCTTGTGTCGGAGCCGCGGTAACCTTTCGATATCCACAGCCCCGACGGGCGTCGGCCCTTGCAGGCCCCTCCTTGCTGACATCTCTTTGAGGCGCGCGTGGAACACGTACGCGCCGCCGACACGGTCTGTTGCCGTCATGACGACGGCCGGACGGCGAGCTAGCCCGTTACTCACCGTCCACAGGCCCGCGTCTACGGTGGCCGGAGGTCATCGCGTGACCTCCGACGCCCGGAGCGCCTTCCGCGGCGGCTGGGACGTTGAGAGGTTCTCTCTCCTCTCTCGTTCCGCCACCTCCTTCGCTAGCATCACTGCTTCGCAGAAGGAGGCGACGGCGTCCCATTCCTCCTCGCCCCGGACCATGGCTTGCACCAGGGCCGGGCGCGAGAGGTCGCCGCCGCCGATCGCCGCTACGAGAACACGGCGGGGCTCTGCCCAAGCAGGGCACGCCTCCACAGTGTGCTCCACCGTGTCCTCCGGTCGATCCTCGCAGTGGAAGCATCCGGGCGTTTCCTCCCGCCTGATTCGGTACAGGTACCTCCCGAAACACCCGTGTCCGGTGAGGACCTGCGTCAGACGGTAGGTGAGGGCGCCGTGGCGCCTCTCCAGCCACTCCTCAAAGAGGGGACTTACCGCCACTATCGTGGCGTGCCCTGCGCTGGGTTGCGACAGTCGCTGTCTCCATGCCGCCATGAGATCGCACCGGAGGTCTGTCCGCCGCGCAGCAATGTGCCGCGGCAGCAGAGTGACCCCCCGGTGTAGCGCCTCCGCGCGCCACTCATGTAGGCGCGCGAGGACTATCGCCTCCAGATCCCACGGCGGCAATCCGGCAAGGAGAATCGCCGCCATGTAATGTAGCCCTGGCTCTTGTTCTAGGAATTAACGTATCACAAGAGCCTAAAACGAACAATTTGCAATTTTGCACTAAGCGAAAAACTCAATTAAATTCGAAATTATCCTTACAAAGTCCTTAAAAAACAAAGTCGCTATTTTTGTCTGTTTGTTTGTTTGTATGCTTAAATCTTTAAAACTACGCAACGGATTTTGATGCGGTTTTTTTAATACATAGAGTGATTCAAGAGGAAGGTTTTAGTATATAATTTGAACCACATCCACGCGGGTGAAGCCGCGGGCATCAGCTAGTTCAGACATAAAATGCTGTTCAGACTTTATGTTCACATATATCAAAAGAAATGTATGGTGATGTATGGGACAGCTGTTTTTCTTTTGCTGTTTCAGTGTTGGTGCCATATGCCATGGTAAAAGTTTTACAAAATAATGACTACCTGCATAATTCTTCAATTTTGATGCGTAATATTCACATTTGCGCAAGCTGCACTTTGGATCTATATATTTATAAACCAGAAGCAATAATATAAATAAAATAATATTATTTCGTTATAATATTATAACGATGACATCATTAATGCGTATTATACTATTAAGCGTTTCTACTGATAGCTAAATCTGAAGTGGCAAAATATTATATTTTCCTACTCGTCCGCTTTGGGGGGATCCAAGACATTTAAATTGTTTCTCTGGTACCTTCATGGAGCTTCATTATCTCGGTGCTTTTCTGGTGGTAGCTGCTGTTGATTCGGACTTTCAGTGGCAGTGATTTGAGAATAGTGTGGCGGTCTTGTCACATTAAAAGTCCATAAGTAACTGGAGCTGTAAACGTAACAGCATAACATGTTCAAGTATCATTGAACATAGACCATTTTTTTTGTTATTTGGGGGAAAACTTCATCAGGCGACCGACCTTTGAAGAGACGACCGGGGAGTGTGGGTTTTCTGCGTAGACAGAGAATGGTATAGACAAGCTATTAAAATAATAAGAATTACGAAAGTGAGACAACACTATGGCAAAATGTGTATGTGTGAACAGGACATAGCATCGTTTTTTCGTCTCTTTTTGCGTATCGGTTTTTTGTTGTTTGCCATCACTAGCCATGATGGCAAACAATATTTGTGATATCAGAATATTTTCTTAGATAAAAATTGTTATACGCTTATTTTGTGTAATTTGCAACTTAGTGATATTCCAGAAAGTAATATTAAGTGTGTAGTGATGGTGAATTGCTGTATATATGGCTGTAAAAGCCGTAGTGAACGAAATCAACCAAACATAACCTTTCATCGGTAAGTGGCATTTTCCATCTATTACATCAAGTAAATCAAATGATTATTGTACGTACAACTATTTTCTGTCAATAACAAGTAAAGATAATTGATAATTTCATCTATTACGACGATAATATTATCTTAACTTGTTTGTTTATATTACCCGACCAAAGTGTGTAGCAATACAGGTTAGGTGGTTCTCTTTGTCAGTTCATGTCATTTGTCATTAATCGGATAATAACTATCGCTGTCTCTTACCGAATACGCTGATGCCTTGTCTATACCTATTCTCTGTCTACGGTTTTCTGGTATCCTGCCTTTTCGCCGAAAATTATTTGCCAGATTATCACTTGCCAACCAACGTTTCGCCGATGTGTCACTTTGACAACTAACGATTACCAATTTTTTGTATGACAACCTTTCATTTGGTAGAATTATTGTTAAGCTGATTATTTTTATGACACAAAACTTTTGGGACATTTATCATTTGCCAAACATTTCACTTTGCCCACAATCCATAGGTTAGGTTAGAACTGTGACCAAATACCTCGAAATTGTTCGCGAAATTTTTCTAAGTATTTTTTTCATAGTGCCCCCAACCAAGACGACACTTTTTTTTTTGTTGGGTTGGGTTCCATCCAATCATTTGATTTGGTAAAGAATAAACAATTACTTAAATGAATACTACGCAAACAAAAACATTCTACTAGATGAAAGTTGGCATTTTAATAAGTGTCATTATGAAATCAGACCAAACGTACAGTTGGTAACTGTGAGGTTGGGAAATAAAACAAAATTATATGATAAGTTGGCAAATGATTATTCGGCGAAATTAAATTTTGCGAAACGTTTGTTGGCAAGTGAAAATCTAGCAAACAATTTTCGGCGAGAACCGGAATTTCTACCTCACAAAACCTCCCCGGTGTTCACAATCCGCACATGGGAGAAGGCACCGTTTCCTCTTTAAAAACCTGACCAGAGCCCCCTCTGTGCAACGCCTGTTAACGCACATCCCTGGAGCGACTATACAGAGGTCTCCCCTGAGCCTTGCTATGCGATTGACCACTGTGCGGCCTGGTGCATCATGGAATTACATGACCTACGACTTGAACAATCCGTTAGTGCAGCGATATAAAAACCTTGGAACCCTATGGAAGTGGCCTTTGGTACTAAAAGAATAGGGAAATAGTCATTATGAAGTAAAGTTACATGCAATGCACCAGCATTTTGGCAAACTTCTAAGGCCATACTTTGTAACGTGCAAAATTTTTAAATTCATCAGCAGCCTCGGAATTTTTACCTTAAAAGTGTGTCCTTGATGTTTCTTACCCGCTCTCTTCCATAGAGATCTATGCTTTAGAATGAGCAACTAGAGTCCTTTCTTAGCTATAATACCTAGTGGCTTTGACTGTAGCTTCATTTCATTTTTAACTGATACTGTTAGCCTGCATCATGCAAGCTGTGCTTGCCTAGGTCGGTCTGTAGATGGGTGACCGCCCGACATACCGAGTTTCCTCCGTGCCTCGGAAAGCACGCTATGCTGTTGGTCCCGGCTGCCATATATATAGATCTTTGGCATTCGTTACAGGTAGTCAGTGACCTGAAATTCTGACATCCAGTCTTACCAAAGGGTATTGTATTACCTAGTATTAACTGGGTTGTGGAGGTCAGATAGGCAGTCGCTCCATGTAAAATACTGGTATTCAGCTGCATCCGGTTAGACTGGAAGCCGACCCCAATATAGTTGGGAAAAGGCGGCAGATGATGACTGTTAGCCTGCATCATCCCATTGCTGAGCAAAGGCCTCTCCCCATGACTTCCAGTTATTTCGAGCGTGGACCACTGGTCACTACTCACTAATCTCCAGATCGTCCTATCGTTTTCTACGTGGTCTGCCACGACTTTTTTTTTTTTAGTTAGCCTAATCTTTCCCAATCCTGAGCAAAGGCCTCCCCCCATTCCTTCCACTTTCCTCGTTGTTGCGCCTCGTCCCGCCAGTTAACGAGAAAGCCATCCAAGGCGTCCCGCCATCTCCTCCTCGGTCTGCCGCGCCGCCGTCTAGCTGTAAAAACACGACTACTTTAAAAAAATTAAAGTTCCTGTAGCTGGTTTAATTGAAATAAAAGCTTTAGTTTGAATTGGATTTCTGGCAATAACGTCCCATCCCATCAATTGAAAAGATCGTAAACAAGGAAACTATTACGCGAATCATTGCTATTGACACAAAAATAGTTGACTATGACCCTGAATCTCTTCCCGGCTCCCTGTGAACGACATGGGTATAAATATAAACTCTTGCTCATCGTTAGACAATCGGTTTGATAAGACGCGAAAAAAATACGTCGCGACGGTTCGCGTAAAATCGTTTGTGTTTCCTCAAGTTCGTAGTGGACAAGTGACCTCGAGTATGGCCTTGTCAATGTATTACGTTATGTCAAAATATCTTCAAGGATAAACATTATACATACAATTCTGAGCTGCTTTTAAGATTTTGTTGTTTGGTATCTTCAAAATTAGTCAGATAGGCAGTCGCTTCATGTAAAATACTGATATTCAGCTGCATGATGGTATCTTTAAAATCAATCTTGTTTTAAGATCAACTCTAGGATTATCGTTTCATTATCAACCGCTGCAGGCAATCTATGAACATTGGCTTTCGACTCGATTCTTGCTTTCCAGAAACAGGTACCTACTTACAATAATAGGGGACAAGCCATAAGATCAGCGCAAACCCGCACCTATTTCTAGCACTAAAGTGGATTAAAGGTTTTATGCGAAAGTATGTGTTTTGCTTTTGCACCGTAACTGCAGAAAATACCAAGTTCAGTAACGACCGACCACTCCTCAACCATATTACTTAGGGCATAAACGTGAAAAGTGGCAGACTGTCAATGAACTTGGCTGTACATGACAATTTTCAGTTTTTGTATGTTGTTCTACATGAGGCGTATCAGCTTTTGTATGTTCGACTAGAAAGATACACTTCTTCTTAGCGTGTCGATGGCAAATCTTTACAAAACACATTAAATAAATTTGGCCCAATATTCAGCTACGCGAACTCCACTCGCTGATGCAGTCATTATATCGTCAAGTGTGCAGGTGTCAGGGCATTCAGCGCAAGATGGAAGGTGGGCCATTGTCTGTGGAGATACGCCGCATACGCACTTGAGATCTGAACCGTCCGTGAACCCCCATCTGAAGAGATTGTCTTTGCTACGGCCGACCTGGGTTCGGAGTCTATTTAGAGATTTCCAAGTCGGCCACGGCAAAGCATGTCCAGGTGGTAGGCTTTCAGACGGCTCGATAAAACCGTCAGGGGGCTTAAGCAGGTCTTGCCAGAGCTCACATCTTGCTGTGGAGGCATTGCTGATAGCTGGACTAGTTTTTTCAACGCATCCAAAAAAACTATTACGGCTTTTCAGCCTCTGAGGCACTAAGACGTGATAGTGCATTGGGTGGCGTGAGTCAGCGTGTAGCTTGGACCTCTCAGTGCAGCTGGCTATGGTCCTCCGAACCTTTGGGGGCGCAATCCCAGTTAGTGGATACAGCATTCGTACTGGGGTCGGTTTCAGGCAACCACTAATAATCCGGCACGTCTCTTAGAGCTGTATCCACTAGGTCGGCATGGGCAGAACGGTTGCATACTGGACAGGCATATTCACGAGCGGAGAAGCAGAGCGCCAATCCAGTGGTCCGCAGGACTTGAGGGGACGCCCCCCATTTGGTTGATGTCAAGCGACGCAGTAAGTTGTTACGGGCATGCACCTTCATTTTTATGGCCTGGCAGTTATTTTTAAAAGTCAAAGACCGGTCCAAAGTTATACCGAGGTATTTTGGATGGTCGCAATGGGCGATTGGTAGCCCCTGCCAAGAAATCATTAGTTTACGACCCGCTTGTCTATTTCGGAGGTGGAAGACGCAAGACTGCGTTTTTGAGGGGTTGGGTTTTAGAGCGTTTTCAGCATAATACTGGCTTAGGTCACTAAGAGCTGTTGCAAGAACGGCTTCAATATCCTCAAAATTGGTATCTTGACAGGTGAGAGCAAGATCGTCAGCGTATAGGAAGCGGGTTGTGTTTGGGCTAACTGGTTGGTCGTTAGTGTAGATGTTGAAAAGTAGAGGGGCCAATACACTACCCTGAGGAAGTCCATTTTTTTGGGCTCGCCATCTACTTTTGTCTTCAAGGAGGTGCACCTGAAATCGTCGGTTACTGAGCAGTTCTCGGAGAATTCGTGTGAACTTGAAATCCTCTGTCAGATTGGAGACCTTCCATATCAGGCGTTTTAAATTTACGGTGTCGTATGCTGCTGACAAATCCACAAATACCGCTCCTGTCACTTGCTTGGATTCATATCCATCCTCTATGTGTTGAGTGAGGTTAAGTACCTGGCTGCAGCAAGATTTTCCAGGTCTGAATCCAGCTTGTTCTGGGATTAGTTTTGGGTCAACGCGGTGTGTGAGACGTGATAACAGTAGTCTTTCGAACAGTTTGTAGGTGTGGCAGAGAAGGGATATAGGACGAAAGTTTTTGGGGTCGTCATGTGGTTTTCCAGGTTTCGGAATAGCTATGATTTTTGATCTCCTCCAAACACGAGGGATGTTAGACACAAGATACACTGCCTGTGGCGTTGTAGGTACTGGCGGCTGGCGCTCATAGGCTACGTCCGTTGCTATTTCCAGGAATATGTTTTTCCATAATATCTAGACCGGAATAGAAAAGTTTACACTAATATTTTATACCGACGTGCTGTTGAAATGTTGAATATAGGTACCTCATTCTTCAGATATATGCGTTTACGCAGGTGTTCGCTTGTTTAATTAAACTTGCCATTATGTTGAAACTTTCATTTAAACAAGGATTACGTTACGTTATACTTTTATTTTATTTATACTTCCGTCAATCAACAAATGTAGTAGGTATTATATGGAGGTTTCACAGTTTCACTGCCACAAGAAATTATCGAATCGGCGAAAGAACAGAAATATCTTTCTTGTTTGGTATGGTAAAGAATGAGGAGCTCGTGGTTTATATTATCTCCTACTTAGGTCGGACTTTAGGTTATTCCGTGCTTACTTAGGTTAGTCCGTAGATGAGGAACACCCATTACATATAGGTACCAAGTTTACTCCTTGCCTCGGAAAACACGTTAAGCCGTTGGTCCGGGCTGCCATGCCTGCCATATATGAATAACCCTTAGGCAATTGTTACAAGTGGCCTGAAAGTCTGACAACCAGTCTTACCAAAGATTATCGTATGACCTAGTACTAACTGGGTTGCGGAGGTTAGATAGGCGCTCTTTGTAAAATACTGATATTCAGCTGCACCTGGTTAGATTAGGAGGGAGACCCCAAAATAGTTGGGAAAAGGCTAGGCAGATGATGATTGCAATTTAGAACAAAAATAGCGAAAAACATTCCTCATCCAGCAATTTTTCCTATGAATTTCCGTACCGAAAGTTTTCAAACAAAATATTTAACCCGTAACTCCTACTTTGCGAACGGCTAAATATACAAACGCAGTAATGTCGAGTACTGGCTGTACTGACAAAGGTCACGTTCGCTTGTTATGCTGACGTCACGCGGGCGGGTCAGCCACACCCACGGCTACGTAGTCTGACTGCGAATCAGCAGCAGGCGGCAGTGGCGGCTTAAGCAATAGTCGGGGGCTTGGCTGTCGGAGTGCATTGAGTTATAATGTACTACGTACTAGAGAAGCTATTTCAAACAAAAAATGTGCGCGCACTTGATGACAGCGGGGCAGGCGGGGGGTGTCATGTTCTCATAGATTACTATCAATACGTGCAGATGAGACATAATGTTATTATTCTGCCTACTTGATATTGTACGTAGGTATGTACTTAGAAAATAAATAAAAATTTACTTAAACTGTATCAATAATTTTTATTTTATCTGTGATTGAATGTTGATGGCTGATTCAGTGAATGTTGATTCTTTGCAAATACTTCTTTCCTAATTATATGCTTTACGGTGTTTACGGACATGTAACTAAAATAACATTTCAGGGCAAGACCAATTTGCCGTATTCAATTACATACCTATGATAGATGTGTCAAGTGGAAGTTTATAGTATAGTCAAACTATCAATGCAATCTTCACATTTTAACTTTTTTTATTAACTGTCTTGATACTTAAGCAAATTAATATTATACAACCTACTATCAATTTTGACTCGCATGTAGAGGATTCGTGGCCAAGCATTAAATACGTCGATAGTGTCTGGTCTGAGCATTTTATTCTTTGACATTCACGTAAAAATGGCCGCCGCGATGACACATTGCAATGGAAAAAATATAATTAAATCAAATGTGTTTTAAAGATAATAGTTATATTTTAATTATTTGTGAAAAGTCACTCCTTGATTTTTACTTGTATTTCTTGAATTATTTGTACAGTATTTCAATGCACACGAAGGCATATTTTAGAACAAAAAACTTCACTCAAATGTGTCACGTCGCAGCAACCGCTCGGCATAGACTAAATGAGGTTCAGTGAGTTCAGTCACGCACCGAAACGTGTGTTACAAAAAATCGAGTTGAGGTGTCTCCTCTAGTACGTAGTACATTATACCTCAATGTCGGAGTGTCGGCTGCCAGTACTATCCACTTGCGTATCGGATGCTTCTAGAACTGTTTAAGAGAATGTTTTGAATGCGTGACGTTGACGTAAGTGAGTGTAACGAATTGCGCCACGATTAGAATTAGGAACTTCATTGTTCTTTTATTTTAACTGGGTGACCAATCCTGGGTCCTGTCGTAAAGGGTTCCTTCTGGAGGTTATAGTTTTCGCGTGTATCTTTGCATGTATGCATCTCTGATCCATTGCAACCTCGTAACTCCTCAATGGATGCGCTTTTTTGGATAAATTAGATTAGACGTCTTTAGATTTGTCTTAGTGGTGCGAGTGTCACAAACTGCATAACAATTAAAAATATCAAAAGCGAAATCGCAGTTATTTATTTGGTTGTGTCACCTCAGCTCTATGTTCAAGTAAAGTGGCAATAGATCCAACTGCAGCCAATTCTCAGGCCCATGTAAAACAATGTTCATGGTATTATTGTCACAACCAGCTTTAATTATGCAATTAAGTACATATCTAATTGACTGATACATAAGGATATTTAGATTTACATCACTTACATAAATAATTATGCTAAGCTGATTGACGTCATCTAAATAAACTTACTAAGGAAAACAACTATTGCAAGACTAATAACGAAATGGCTTAGTAAATAATAAATAAGTACTAGGGACGTACTAAGTTACTTAGTACATATTTAAATAATTTGTTGGGTACCATAATACTATATGGACCGTAGGACACCGGTATATGCGTGTTTCCTTGACCTCTCCAAAGCTTTTGATCTTGTCTCATACGATGTGCTGTGGAGAAAGTTGGGGAGCGCGGGTATACCGGTGGGGGTGCGCAATTTGCTGAAGTACTGGTATTCCCACCAAACAAATTTTGTGAGGTGGAACAATACGTTGTCTGAAGCATATAGGTTGGAAAGCGGGGTGAGACAGGGTGGTTTGACGTCACCCAAGCTTTTCAACCTATACATAAATGACCTCATCGTCGAGCTCAGTAGCAAACGTGTCGGGTGTTCGATAGATGGCGTCTGCCTCAACAACATTAGCTACGCGGACGACATGGTGCTGTTGAGCCCGACGGCGAAAGGTCTTGTGGAATTGTTAAGGGTGTGTGAGTCCTATGCTGCTGCACATGGTCTTGTATACAATGTCCAGAAATCTGAATACATGATCTTTAAGGCCGCCGGTGTGTGCCCAGAGTATTTACATAATATTACCCTTAATGGCTTGTGCATAAAACGTGTTGCAAAATTTAAATACCTGGGGCATTTCATAACCGAGGGTCTTGATGACGATTTGGACATTGAGAGGGAGCGCAGGGCTTTAGCGGTCAGAGGTAACATGCTGGCACGCAGATTTTCCCGCTGCTCTGAACAAGTAAAAATAACGTTGTTCAAAGCGTATTGTCAAAGCTTTTATACTGGAAATCTGTGGGTCAAGCACACCAAAAGATCGCTGAACGTCCTGCGCGTCCAGTATAACAACATCTTCAGGATGATGTTGGGGCTGCCTCGCTTCTGTAGTGCATCGGGGATGTTCGCACTGTATCGAACTGATGGCTTTCATGCCGTCATTCGCAAGAAAACTGTTTCCCTGATCTGCAGAATGCGTGGCAGCTGTAACAGAATCCTGATGACTGTAGCGGATAGGATCACTTCTCCGACGTGGGTATCATTTATTAGGCGCATAATTTGAATGTTTTAATTTTAATTTATTTTAATTTGTGTTTTATTTTAATTTTATCTAATTGTATTTTGAATGATTTAAATTTAATTTTTATTTTATCTAATTTTTATTTTGAATGTTTTAATTTTATTTTAATTTTATCTAATTTTATTTTGAATGTTTTAATTTTTAATGAATGTGTATTTTAATCTTATTTTGACTCGTTGTACCTATTATTTTGATTTTAATTGTAATTTTTTTTTTTTTTTTTAAACCTGTTTTCTATGTTTTATGTTTTCTTCTACCTGTATGGATCAAGTTATCTGAATTAAATGAATTTTATTTATTTATTTATTTATAATTATCACTGCATTAAGTTTTCCTTCGCAGTACCCCGCAGACCGCAGAATACTAAAATCTGAGTTGCATCTCGCTTTTCAACACAAGTCAAGTGACATATATAAAGGATGTTTTCTATACGCAGAGAACTTTGAATAAGTAATCATGTTCTACTCACTGTAGACGGTGACGTTCTGACTATCATCATTTTTGAAGCTTTGACGTAATTAGAAATGTAAGACCACTTGAAAACCCTCATTCGACGCATCATTGGTAAAATACAGCCTGGAGGTCCTAAAGAATACGAGCTCGCTTCGCTCGCTCTTGGAATTTACAAGGGAAGTAACCGCACCGTACCGCCATTATACTCATGGGCCTCCAATTGGTTAAAGATGGCCCTGTGTGCGCTTATAATATTGCAGCTTTGTTGCTTCCGTTGCTTGCGAGCAAAATGTATGCTAGAACAATAATGATTTTGTTTGGTCCCATACTAAAAGTTTTTCAGTGACCAACTTGTCGATTCTCAAGGACTTTTCAGTAAAGTTTACTGCAATAATTGCTCAATAAAATACCGACGACACATAAATTCGCCATTTAATACTATCAAATAGAAACAATCACCGCGTCATTTGACATTGAAACGTGCGCCCCCTGGCGGAATATATAATGAACAGCCGCGGCTGATACTTCCTGCATTTTAATTTGTGTGGTCGCATAATCATCGATTTGCCCTTGACCAGTCTGTGAGCGTCGCAGGCGCACTAAAACGTGCAAATGTTTTCTTATCAAACTTTTTTTGTGGTTCACGGATAAGTAAGTCAAAATAAATATTATCTGTTGCACTGATAGAATCTGGCTAGACGCGGCGATGACCGATACAATCAAGTTTTAACCAAAGTAATACCAAGGTTGAGTGAGCCAAAGAAACCAGGGCTGTCCAAAAGCGCGTTGGGATTACGATACAATCACGGGGATAAGGGATTGGATAACATCATAGGCTTGGATAAGTAAGGGACGCAGAGAACCGAAGAACACGGCAGAAGAAAGGAAGGCCTTTCCCAAGAGTGGGTGATTCCGGGCTGACATGATGATGGCCATAGATATAATATTTTTTACATTTCTTTAGTGATGGTGGATACAGGATCTAAAAATGTTCTCTACGATATTATTAATATTTTCATTTCCTGTTCTAGTTTCCCTGTAGGACTATAGTTAGCGTGACACGGAAATAGCAGGAAAACTGTATCAAAATCGTAATCCTAACTTATATAATAAATGCGAAAGTTAGTTTGTTTGCTACCTTTTCACGCCAAAACCATGCATGGAACTGATCATCCTGAAGTTTTGCTATATGTATACGTTGTCAGGTGTATAGAAACGGACATAGAGTACCTACCTTTCAGCCCAAAAAAGTACTGTTCCCGAGGAAAACAACACTAATAACGCATGTATTAACATTTTATCATCATACATGGCGCCACGTGTCTTTCGAATCATGATAAAATTTTATTATTATAGCAAGTTCAGTAGTATTTAAGTAATAATTTCACGCGGGCAAAGGTCGCGAGGCTCAGCTACTTTTAAAATATATGATAAATATTTTTACATTTTTAATAGCAATTTTAAAGTATATTTTAATAGCCGTGTGATTAGTCCTTCAGTTATGGAGAGTTGCTAGCTGATAAAAAAACAACACAGACGAATTGAGAACCTCCTCCTTTTTGAAACTCGGTTAAAAATAAACGTAAATAGAATCGTCACTCCCAAAGTTTTACATTCTCGAGTATGGCTAGCTAGGGTAGTGTCTATCTATCTCTAAACACTACAAAAATATATTTTTTTTTTTTGACATCATAATGACTCCTCCCGCTTTGGGAGTGTTATACTTCTAGTGACTAAAAATCACCCATGTTCCTTCTTAGCCCTTTTGTGTCCGAGGCCACGGCATCTCTATCGAACAACCCGCTTAAAGAAAAGTAATTTTTATAACAATTTCAATAATTTTTCATTACTCATACTCTGAAAGTAGGTCATAGCATGCCTGCGGAGTGGGTTGAAACTTGAAAGTACTACTTTTCAGCCCTAGGGAAAATCGCTTTCAACAGCTGTCAAATTATTAAAAAAACTAGCGTTTATTGCCCGTGGTCCACCTGCGTAGTCCACCTGGGTGTACCACGGGCAATTATTTTTGCCCGTGGTCCACCTGGGTGTTCCACGGGAAATTATTTTTGCCCGTGGTCCACCTGGGTGTACCATGGGAAAGAATTTTTACCCGTGGTTCACCTGGGTGATAATATTATGATAACCAATAAAAGAAGGTGAAGGTACTTTAATCCTGGTATTAGCACAAAATTACTAGGCTAGCATAGGTTACAAGTAGTATCTATTTAAAATATTCTGGGTACGTGAACCAAAATAATTTAAATACATACCACCTGGAATCTATGCTAGCCTAGTACTTTTGCTGGGTTATATTCCCACAAGACAATTTCAGTTAGCTGTAGCCCAAAATTCTGATCCACAAGGAAACTGTTAGAACACCGAGATCCGTTGCGGATGCCCTGAGAAGACTGGGATGTTTGATCTGCTTCTGGAGGCAGGTGGGCTGGTTGAAGTAACGGCCGCCATGGGTCATGTATAATGGTCCACTTTAAGGTCGAAGTGAGGAAACCAAATCCCTTAATTTATTAACAACTAGCGGACGTCCCGCGGTTTCACCCGCGTGGATCCCGTTCCCGTGGGAATACAGGGATAAAAAGTAGCCTATGACACTCAGCATTAATGTGGCTTTCTATTGGTGAAGGAATTTTTAAAATCGTTTCAGTAGATCCCGAGATTACCCCTTACAATTTAACAAATATACAAACACACAAACTTTACTTCTTTACAATATTAGTATAGATTCTTTTTTATATAATTACAAAATTTATTTCATTTCGTTTATATTTTTTTTATGTCTAACGTTTAATGAGGTACCAATAAATAGATTAAAACATTTTCACACTGGCTTGGTTTTACAATTTATTATCACTATTATTCTTTCGTTATACTACGATAGAAACATATGGACATGGAGGTGGACCACGGGCAAAAATAATTGCCCGTAGTACACCCAGGTGGACTAGGCGGGTGGACCACGGGCAATAAACGAAAACTAGGTCTATTTCCACATTTTTGGAGGGTGCGTGAAATTATCAAATTACTCCTCCCGCTTTGGGCTGAGCGGAAGGGAGTGTCAGACTTCTACTGACTAAAAACTACACACGTTCCTTCTTATCCCGTTGTGTCCGAGGCCGCGGTATCTCTTTCGAACAACCCGCAGCCATTCACACACACGCACAAAGAAAGACAGTCAACAGGCGTCAGCCCTTGCGTGCCCCTGCAAGACAATCGCTCTCTGACTCTGTGTCTTTAGAAACAGTCTCCTATTTCGACATATTTCATACTGCGTAGATAGATGTTTAGACTCCATTACTCATTCAAATAAAATTATGATCTTTTATGTGGTTACACGAGCTGCATCGTCATTAAACTAGTACAGTCAGCAGGACCAATATGTATTCACTTAGCAACTAATAAAAGTATTTTTCTCCTACTGTTCTGATTAAAATTGCATGGCATGTTGTTACAAACATGGTCTTTTCAAACTTAACATCATCAATCATTATTCTTCTGCCCTTATCCCAATTTATTTGGGGTCCGGCAACATGTCTTCTTCTTCCAAACTTCTCTATTTCTCGTCATCTCAGCAGTCACCTCCTTTCTAGACATATCATCCTTCACACAGTCCTTCCACCTTCCATCGTTTCTTTGGTCTTCCTCACTCTTGTAGCCATCTACATTCATATTTAACATTTTCCTCATTCTTCCGCATCACAATGACATGAACTTATATATATTTTTATGAAAAAGATCCTATCTCATTAATTCTTGCGATAATTGCTTTTAAATTTAGAAAAGTGTATACATATTGGTGCTCGAACTGTACTGTCTTAGTATCTACGTCTGCCGAGACTATCTTTACGACTTAATACACATTAACTGAAGTATTTTATTATGGATCGTAATGTTAATCCCTTTCTTTCATAATTATTCTTCTCCCATATTACTTTTAGTTATAAAATTAATTGCAACACCACGAGTTTAAATGATAAATTAAGTTTTTACTTACAGCAGTTTTCATTTATAATATTATAAATCGTCCCAACATTACTTATTAAAAACTAAACATTCAAACAATTCTCCTTGAATTGTAACCACTAGAACAAATAAAGACAGCTCCGGATCCAAGTCGACATTAGCAAAGACAATCTCTTCAGATGGGGGTTCATGGACGGCTCAGATCTCAAATGTGCATGCGGCGTGTCTCCATAGACAATGACCCACCTTCCATCTTGCGCCGCATGTTTTTGAATTTGATGAAAATTTACCCTCGACGCACTATGAAGACCGTAAAATTATAGGTTCCGAACCTTTTTCAAAGCTCTCTGGAGCAATTGGAGAACAGAGAGGATCGGCCACTGAAAGTATCAATCTTTCGTAGGGTCAACAAAGTTCAAAGGAGTACTTGTTGTCTTACTATAGACACTAGCTGATAATCAAACTAGCGAAGAGCTTAAAGCTCAGACTCCAGCAAAGAGAAGACGAGCGGAGCGGAGCGATATGCAAGATTCGACCAATCACCGGTCAGGTTCGGCACGTCTTTTTTTCGCCCGCTCGACTTTAGGGTAGTCTTAGTTGAATTACCTTGCCAAAACCCTTATTTACAATCACCATCATTACAGCTGGTACCCTCACCCTCTATACTCTATTAGCTTCTATAAGGTGTAATAGATAAGCTTCCTCTCTCATCATCTTCCTGCCTTTGTCCCGTTCTACTTGTGGTACCCTGTCAGACGTCACGGAATCTTTTCTCCTTCATATCACTCCTCAAGTTCCTATTTCCCTATTCTATTCATTTATAAGCTTCCTGTCTACTCTTCTGATCCACACACGTGCCTAGTCAATGAGCTGTGATAATTGCTAGAAAGAAACTCAACACTTTACTGACGCAAATATTTTCCAACACCGCTTACGCAAGAGCATTGAGCTCTCTTGGACTTTGAACATCAATAGCGTAAGGACACCGAAGGTTATACTAACTTTATACCTCGATATATTTAGCTGAAGTAAATTACGATCTTACTACAAATTTCGAAGATCTGAAATAAATTAACCCACGTGAAATAGTCATAAGTCCAAACAGACTTGCCATAGTAGGAGCAAGTGGGGTTTTAACGCTTGTTATTGATTGCTAAGGTGTTAAAACTTGTACGATTTCAGATTACCGATGAATCAATAAGTCGATACCAAAGTGTTAAATTACTGAAGCTAGTTCTTGTGATACAGGAACTCCTAGTACAAGAGCCAGGGCTATAGTGATGTTTGTGAGTAACAACTTGTCAATAAATAAATATTAAAATATTAGTTATGACTTATGATCCCTTGGTTTACTGCCGAACTCTTGACAGTTTTGTCATACAAAAACTGTCAAAACCTTTACTTAGTGATGACGTAAGTAATCATTAAAGCTCTCTGAGTGCGGCAGTAAGTCACTGAAACAAGTATTGATCCTTAAAACATCTTTTCATTACTCATACTCTGAAAGTAGGTCAGAACATGCCTGCGGAGCGGGTTGAAAGTACTACTTTTCAGCCCTAGGGAGAATCGCTTTCTACTGACAGCTGTCAAATTATTTGTTGTAATTGGGAGCAAACCTATTGCCATCAACCAATGTAATTAGGAGCAAGCCTATTGCCACCAACCGATGTGATTAGGAGCAAGCCTATTACCATCAACAAATGTAATCAGGAGCAAGCCTATTGCCATCAACTGATGTAATTGGGACCAAGCCTATTGCCATCAACCAATGTAATTAGGAGCAAGCCTACACTGAGAAAAAAGTATTGTTAAATTAACAATAAAAGTTTGCGAAATAGGAGCCAACAGAGTAAGTTTGTTGCCGCAGCAACTTTTTTATTGCGAAAAACTATTGCGAATGTGACAAAGTGGAAATGTGTACTTTGTGGATTATCACATAGCGAATTTCACAAACGCTCGTTTTCACAAACTTACTCTGTTGGCTCCTATTTCGCAACTTTAAACGTGGAGATATCACAGTGTTAAACTTATATAATCTAGCAACGTACAGTTTGCTATAGTTGCAATCTTACAGTTGCGATTAACGCAATGTTATCTTTCAACATTGTGGTTCCAGCTATGTACACTTTGCTTTATTAGCAACCTTCAAGTTGTGGTTTCAACAAAGTTGTGATGTAAAAACTGGCCTGCAGTTGCGATTAACGCAATGTTATCTGTCAACCTTGTGGTTCTAGCTATGTACACTTTACTTTATTAGCAACCTTCAAGTTGTGGTTTCAACAAAGTTGTGATGTAAAAACTGGCCTGCAGTTGCGATTAACGCAATGTTATCTGTCAACCTTGTGGTTGTAGCTATGTACACTTTACTTTATTAGCAACCTTCAAGTTGTGGTTTCAACAAAATTGTGATGTAAAAACAGGCCTGCAGTTGCGATTAACGCAATGTTATCTGTCAACCTTGTGGTTCTAGCTATGTACACTATGCTTTATTAGCAACCTTCACGTTGTGGTTCCAACAAAGGCGTGATCTAACATTGTGATGATCGCCATTTTACCATTGCTATTTCCGCAGTACCATATTGCAGGTATAGCAATGTTACCATTGCTGCTCCCGCAGTACAATATTGCTGGAGTAGCAACATTGTACTGTGGGAAAATAAATGGTAGCATTGCTATTTCTGCAATATGGTACTGCGGAAATAGCAATGGTAAAATGGCGATCATCACAATGTTAGATCACGCCTTTGTTGGAACCACAACGTGAAGGTTGCTAATAAAGCATAGTGTATAGATTAGCAATAGTAGAATTATTTAGCGTTGCACATGCCAGCAATGCACAGAGCTTCTAGAGTGCTAAAATCTGAAGCCCGGTGTATTAATCATGTGCAACGTCTTAGAAACGGGAATGACTATCTACATAATAAAAAGCAGTTATCAAAATGTCACCAATTTTTAATCAAACATTAAGTTATAATTAAACACGTAGGTACAGCTTGTAAACCCCTTTTCGATCAAACTATTAGTAATAGTAAACACAAAAATTAAAGTTTAATTATTACTAAGAGGTATATTCCTAATATTACCCAAAAAACATTACAAAAATTACACATACAGCGTGTAACTAAACCCTTTTCTGATCCTGATACACGATGTATTTGTGAATACAAAAAATAATGATACAAAATAATAGTATTATCACAATAAAAAAACACACACACAGCTTGTAAACCCCTTTTTGATCAAACTATGTATTAGTAATAGCGGTTGCAGCAAAAGTCGAACAATGAGTCCGCCATGATATTAATATTATTAATTTCATAACACTTTTTCACCACACGCACTTTTTTTACAGTTTTACTTTTCACGACGATTATCGACGCACTCGCAGACGCGCCGACGGTCATAAAACCTATTTCTGCACAGACTATGTACGTATATATGTCTCTGTGTGTCCGTGCGGTGTACTTCCTTCTTCCTTCCTAAATTCCGAAAATCCGAACGGCTAGAAGAACTAGAATTAGATAATTAAAATCAGGTGTACCAAGTGTACCGTACCAACATAACGCACGCGCCGCGGAGATATATTATTATTCTCTATAGACTTTAAGCTATTACGAGTAGTGTTGCCCGCCACTGCCGACCGAAGACTAAACTAGATACCGATCGATTTTAACAACTTTACCAAATTCAAACATTGTCGAGAATGAACTTTGTGATTTTCACTATAGTTGATTTGTATTTTTATCTATGTTAGGATACCCTCGCTAAGTTTGAATTGTGTTTATAGCAATTTGAACATTGTTAGAGAATTATGCACATTGTGAACTCGTGCCCTTAGAATTGTTAACCCCACAGAGTACAAATTTGCAATTTTATAAAAAAAAATGTCAATGCCACAACATAAAAAATCAATGTGCTGCTTAGGTATATTGCGAACGACACAAACTTTAACTTTGTGAACGCCTTTTAATAGATATTGCGATTTTATCAAAGGGGATATTTGGTAAATTTAATTGTTAATCACTGAGAAAAAAATCCTGAGACAAAGCTGCAGTTTTACATTGCGGGCAAATTCTTGCGAAAGTGACAAAATAATTTTGAGATTACAGCAAAATAACCTTTGCTGCCACAGCAACTTTTTTTTTGTGAAACGCAAATATTGTGAACCCCGCAGTAAAATATTGTGGCGTTATCAATTTTTGGGCCCTTAGATATAATCGCAAAGTGGTATTTAGCGGGGTTCACATGGTTAAAGTTTGTGTAGTTCGCAATGTGCGCTGCACATTGACTTTAGACGTTGTGGCGTTAGCAATTATTGGGCCCTTTGATAAATTCGCAAAGTGGTAATTTGCGGGGTTTACATGGTTAGAGTTTGTGCAGTTCGCAATGTGAGCTGCGCATTGACTTTAGATATTGCGGCGTTAGCAATTATTGGGTCCTTTGATATATTCGCAAAGTGTTAATATGCGTTGTTCACATGGTTAGAGTTTGTGCAGTTCGCAATGTGAGCTGCGCATTGACTTTAGATATTGCGGCGTTAGCAATTATTGGGGCCTTTGATATATTCGCAAAGTGTTAATATGCGGGGTTCACATGGTTAAAGTTTGTGTAGTTCGCAATGTAAGCCGTACATTGATGTTATAAGTTGTGGCGTTATCAATTTTCAGGCCCGTTGTTAAAATCACATGTTGGGAATCTGTGGGGTTTACCAAGTTAAAGTTTGTGTGGTTTGCAATATAAGCTGTGCATTAATGTTATATGCTGTGGCGTTAGCAATTTTCGGGCCCTTTGATAAAATCACGATATGGTAATCTGAGAGGTTCACTTATGGCATGGCTGATTTCTGGTCAAAAGTAATTTTATCCTATTATGTATCTAAATCTATCATTCCATTCATGCTGGTTTCGTTAGCGAAGCTAACAATAAGAAGAAAGGGTTCACAGGTTATACGTTTGTGCATGGTTCCGGTGTTCGACATTAACTTTGACATGTTGTGGCGTTAGCAATTATCGAGCCCTTTGATAAAATCGTATAAGTTGGTAATCTGTGGGTGGGGTTCATATAATTGAAGTTTGTGTAGTATGCAATTTAAGTTGCACTTGTTTTATATGCTTTGGCCAATGATATTATATAATCATCACATTACACCATTAACAATTAAATTTACCAAAGATCCCCTTTGATAAAATCGCAATATCTATTAAAAGGCGTTCACAAAGTTAAAGTTTGTGTCGTTCGCAATATACCTAAGCAGCACATTGATTTTTTATGTTGTGGCATTGAATTTTTTTTTTTTATAAAATTGCAAATTTGTACTCTGTGGGGTTAACAATTCTAAGGGCACGAGTTCACAATGTGCATAATTCTCTAACAATGTTCAAATTGCTATAAACACAATTCAAACTTAGCGAGGGTATCCTAACATAGATAAAAATACAAATCAACTATAGTGAAAATCACAAAGTTCATTCTCGACAATGTTTGAATTTGGTAAAGTTGTTAAAATCGATCGGTATCTAGTTTAGTCTTCGGTCGGCAGTGGCGGGCAACACTACTCGTAATAGCGTATAGTCTATAGAGAATATATCTCCGCGGCGCGTGCGTTATGTTGGTACGGTACACTTGGTACACCTGATTTTAATTATCTAATTCTATAGTTCTTCTAGCCGTTCGGATTTTCGGAATTTAGGAAGGAAGAAGGAATTACACCGCACGGACACACAGAGACATTATTACAGAGGTTTTATGACCGTCGGCGCGTCTGCGAGTGCGTCGATAATCGTCGTGAAAAGTAAAACTGTAAAAAAAGTGCGTGTGGTGAAAAAGTGTTATTTGTGGTGTGGTTATCTGTGGTGAAAAAGGGGTTTACAAGCTGTACCTACGTGTTTAATTATAACTTAATGTTTGATTAAAAATTGGTGACATTTTGATAACTGCTTTTTATTATGTAGATAGTCATTCCCGTTTCTAAGACGTTGCACATGATTAATACACCGGGCTTCAGATTTTAGCACTCTAGAAGCTCTGTGCATTGCTGGCATGTGCAACGCTAAATAATTCTACTATTGCTAATCTATACACTATGCTTTATTAGCAACCTTCACGTTGTGGTTCCAACAAAGGCGTGATCTAACATTGTGATGATCGCCATTTTACCATTGCTATTTCCGCAGTACCATATTGCAGAAATAGCAATGCTACCATTTATGTTCCCACAGTACAATGTTGCTACTCCAGCAATATTGTACTGCGGGAGCAGCAATGGTAACATTGCTATACCTGCAATATGGTACTGCGGAAATAGCAATGGTAAAATGGCGATCATCACAATGTTAGATCACGCCTTTGTTGGAACCACAACGTGAAGGTTGCTAATAAAGCATAGTGTACATAGCTAGAACCACAAGGTTGACAGATAACATTGCGTTAATCGCAACTGCAGGCCAGTTTTTACATCACAACTTTGTTAAAACCACAACTTGAAGGTTGCTAATAAAGTAAAGTGTACGTAGCTAGAACCACAAGGTTGACAGATAACATTGCGTTAATCACAACTGCAGGCCAGTTTTTACATCACAACTTTGTTGGAACCACAACTTGAAGGTTGCTAACAAAGCAAAGTGTACATAGCTGGAACCACAATGTTGAAAGATAACATTGCGTTAATCGCAACTGTAAGATTGCAACTATAGCAAACTGTACGTTGCTAGATTATATAAGTTTAACACTGTGATATCTCCACGTTTAAAGTTGCGAAATAGGAGCCAACAGAGTAAGTTTGTGAAAACGAGCGTTTGTGAAATTCGCTATGTGATAATCCACAAAGTACACATTTCCACTTTGTCACATTCGCAATAGTTTTTCGCAATAAAAAAGTTGCTGCGGCAACAAACTTACTCTGTTGGCTCCTATTTCGCAAACTTTTATTGTTAATTTAACAATACTTTTTTCTCAGTATGGTGTAATGTGATGATTATATAATATCATTGGCCAAAGCATATAAAACAAGTGCAACTTAAATTGCATACTACACAAACTTCAATTATGTGAACCCCACCCACAGATTACCAACTTATACGATTTTATCAAAGGGCTCGATAATTGCTAACGCCACAACATGTCAAAGTTAATGTCGAACACCGGAACCATGCACAAACGTATAACCTGTGAACCCTTTCTTCTTATTGTTAGCTTCGCTAACGAAACCAGCATGAATGGAATTATAGATTTAGATACATAATAGGATAAAATTACTTTTGACCAGAAATCAGCCATGCCATAAGTGAACCTCTCAGATTACCATATCGTGATTTTATCAAAGGCCCCGAAAATTGCTAACGCCACAGCATATAACATTAATGCACAGCTTATATTGCAAACCACACAAACTTATTTGGTAAACCCCACAGATTCCCAACATGTGATTTTAACAACGGGCCTGAAAATTGATAACGCCACAACTTATAACATCAATGTACGGCTTACATTGCGAACTACACAAACTTTAACCATGTGAACCCCGCATATTAACACTTTGCGAATATATCAAAGGCCCCAATAATTGCTAACGCCGCAATATCTAAAGTCAATGCGCAGCTCACATTGCGAACTGCACAAACTCTAACCATGTGAACAACGCATATTAACACTTTGCGAATATATCAAAGGCCCCAATAATTGCTAACGCCGCAATATCTAAAGTCAATGCGCAGCTCACATTGCGAACTGCACAAACTCTAACCATGTAAACCCCGCAAATTACCACTTTGCGAAATTATCAAAGGGCCCAATAATTGCTAACGCCACAACGTCTAAAGTCAATGTGCAGCGCACATTGCGAACTACACAAACTTTAACCATGTGAACCCCGCTAAATACCACTGTGCGATTATATCTAAGGGCCCAAAAATTGATAACGCCACAATATTTTACTGCGGGGTTCACAATATTTGCGTTTCACAAAAAAAAAGTTGCTGTGGCAGCAAAGGTTATTTTGCTGTAATCTCAAAATTATTTTGTCACTTTCGCAAGAATTTGCCCGCAATGTAAAACTGCAGCTTTGTCTCAGGATTTTTTTCTCAGTGTATTGCCATCAACTGATGTAATTGGGGGCAAGCCTATTGCCATCAACCGATGTAATTGGGGGCAAGCCTATTGCCATCAACCGATGTAATTAGGAGCAAGCCTATTGCCATCAACTAATCTAAATAGGAGCAAGCCTATTGCCATCAACCAAGCTAATTAGGAGCAACTAGCCTATTGCCCCCAACCGATGTAATTAGGAGCAAGCCTATTGCCATCAACTAATCTAATTAGGGGCAAGCCTATTGCCATCAACCAAAGTAATTAGGAACAAGCCTATTGACATCAACTGATGTAATTGGGGGCAAGCCTATTGCCCCCAACCGATGTAATTAGGATCAAGCCTATTGCCATCAACTAATCTAATTAGGATCAAGCCTATTGCCATCAACTAATCTAATTAGGAGCAAGCCTATTGTTATCAACCGATGTAATTAGGAGCAAAGTCTAATCACCGATTTAGGTAATTGGAGGCAAGCCTATTCCCATCAACTTTCCTTGTATTCGTAATGAAAAGCACAGTGTTTACCTCGGGTTAAAGACTTATTTAGTCCCTCGAACTATTAGCGCCCTCGCTGTACTCAGGCGCCAAACCCCGACTCGGGACTAAATAAGTTCCTTTCACCCCTAAGGTAACAATGTACTATTCCTTTGTTTGTGTCTAAAAGACTCATTTTATAACTATGTTCTTTAGAAATCGGAGAGTAAAATCAGATTACGATTAAGACGTAAGTGTAAATAATCGGATTATTAAGAACTAGCGGACGTCACGCGGTTCCCGTTCTCGTGGGAATACAGGAATAAAATGTAGCCTATGGTACTCAGGGTGAAAGTAGCTTTCTAATGGTGAAAGAATTTTTGAAATCGGCCCAGTAGTTTTTGAGTTTATTCATTACTTACAACATACACACAAACATACAAATCTTTCCTCTTTATAATATTAGTGTAGATATAAAGCCACATGTGATTATGTAATTTCAAGACACATCTCTATAATTTTTCGTCTACTATATACGCAGAATTATTATCCTTCCGTTATCATATAAGGTTCACATAATTAACTTCACTAAGTTTCTTCTGAACAGTATAGCCACCTCACAAAATATATTCCCATGCTTCTAGCCCTCCTATCACATCTTTACAACCTTAAACATAGAATTAGCATAGCAATTTCAAGTAATATTCTAAGCTTACTATAAACCTAGTAATTTCCTTGGTTTATTAGGTCAAGCTTGTTCATAATTCTAGGCTATTACGCTAGGTCGCAGACTGCAATCATTCTTGTAATATTTACCGCTATAGCGATATGTTTAGCGTTAATTGACACATGAAGGTACTTAGCGCTAGACCTTCCTTGTTCGATCTAGGATCTAAATGGCGTTTTGTAAGGATACAATCTAGGCAATGTTGCTATTACTAAGCTAGACTGACAATGACATGAACCCTGTAACGCAAACTGCGAATATAATCATTCTGGTTGTTTTAATAATTTTGAACAATAACCGTCTACTAACTTTGCAGAAATATAAAACAGAACTTTTATTTCCATTGTTAACAATCTCATAACTTTTATTGTTATAAATTCAAAGCAATAAAACTGAATACAGACAGACAGATCATGCATCAGAGTAGTCTGTCTAAATTTTATTACATGACGTCAACAGAAAGCTCTCGTGCACCAAAACACCAATGCAAATCGCAGAAATAAATCTGACGAGCCCCATGCAAAGAAAACATCTTGAAATATTTTCATGAAGGTAATTTCTGAAGGTGAAAAGTGTTGAAATATGCGTCAGTCGGAATACTGCGTATGTTATTGCGTAT
The DNA here is from genome assembly GCA_949316265.1 of Diarsia mendica. Classification (NCBI taxonomy): domain Eukaryota; kingdom Metazoa; phylum Arthropoda; class Insecta; order Lepidoptera; family Noctuidae; genus Diarsia; species Diarsia mendica. The sequence continues at coordinate 12,242,650 of OX438903.1, read as the reverse complement.
CATCGGAGTTGTGGCCCAAATCGTTACTCATAGCGAGATGTTTTCAACTGAACCTGAATCAAACGGTTCTGTACACCTTGTCTTTGAAATCCTGTGAACATTGTCTAAGAAATGAGTATGATTCCCAGGATACCTTGAAACTACTGATAGAGTGATGCCTAACAGTTTTGGAATGAAGAAACCATCCTGTATGATTTTTCTGGCTCAAAGTGACTCAGTTTCATGGCAGTCTACTACTGACCACTGGAAAACCGCAATGAAGATTGTCGTTGAAGACAAGAAGCTTGACATAAAACTATAAATCAGAAGTGTTCAATTACATTTCTTAATGATTTTCATCAGCACATGAAAAAAATACCTCCCTGCTTGACACAAAAGCAAAAGTAAGTAAGATACTAACAGACATGAAGAAGTTAGACCCAATAAACCTAATACCTCCAGATATAACCAGTTACTAAACTTTTCCAAAACTGAAAAGCCATGAACTGCTTGTTAGACAAATTGAAACAAACAAATTCTGTCAATATCACACACGTATGTGAAACGACGTCACGTTTTATTAAGTTAAGGGGGAAGCTCACACCCTGCCCGCGAAATTCAAATTTTCTTACGTTTTTTGCAATTTGCAGGCCAGTGCTTGGTTGCATGTTGATGAACATTTGATTCGCGACTGTAAGACGTATTTAGTTACAGAATTATAATCATCAAAATCACCAACACAACCCTCCAAGTTCATATAGATCGAGAAACTATTTTTTCAAGGTCAAAGTTATTCCTCGATCTATATGAACTTGGAGGGTTGTATTGATGATTTTGATGATTATAATTCTGTAACTAAATACGTCTTACAGTCGCGAATCAAATGTTCATCAACATACAACCAAGCACTGGCCTGCAAATTGCAAAAAACGTAAGAAAATTTGAATTTCGCGGGCAGTATGTGAGCATTCGCCTTAAGCAAATATGATTGTAAAGTTAGCAGATTTTGAAATGGATTTTCTTAAGGTCGATTAGAATCAAGGATCTTCAAACTTAACTGTTAGCCTGTGTCATGGGCAAAGGCCTCCCCCCATCATATCCTCAAATCTTTCGATCCAGGGCCAATGTGGACCGCCGATCGTTGGTTCTTTCCAGCTCGTCCCCCCGTTTCTTGCGAGGTATACCGCATCGCCTTCTTGTTTTATCAGAGATCCACAACATGGCTATTTTGGACCAGAGCACGTCGGGCATACGGCAGAAATGGCTAGTCCCACTTCGGTTTAGCGGCTTTTCGAACAACGTCGGTAATTTTTGTATTTTACATGTAATAGGTAGAAGAAATATTTAGACTTGAGTGATTATGAATGGTGGTTTAAAATGTTGTTAATCCAAGAAATGTGACCTTGAAGGAAAGAAGGACCTCAAAGAAGATTTAAAAAAAAACAGATCCGTCAGAACCTAACATGTGACCTGAAAAATACTCTGAACATAAAGAGTAAACTAGATGAACCTTATCAAAAGCCTCACTGGAATCTCCCAGCTCGTCCAAATGACACCCAAAACTAAAACAAATTGTTTGTCTTGTATATTAAACGTTAGGACAGTTTGCCAGTTGATGCGATTAGAACCAGTGCGTATGTGAATGACACTGCACCGTTATCAGATAACGAGTAGATTTCATCCATCTGTGATGGCCCAAATTCTTGTTTATTTATTTTCTCATCATTTCGTATCTCTATCCTAAAACTTGTTGGGTTAGCTTGGCAAACAAATGTATGTTTACTGCCTATCGCGATAAAACTTAATTTTAATGCTTCATTCAATATTATAATGTTTACATTTATTTTAGTAGGTGGTTCTGGTTCATCTTTTTTTAGAAAAAAAAACGGACACAGTGATATGATGGCATTAAACATTTTTGGAGATCATCGTAAAGTTTTAAAGTCTACATCCAAAAAATGAATCAAACTGTATTCTTACTCGACATTTTTGTGAGCCCACCATTACAAGTTTACAACTTAAAGTTTTAAGAAATGTCCGCGGTCAACTGTTATAAATTCATAAGGTCAGACAGAAGGCTTTACTCAGGGTAGTGCTTCATACTTCCTTAAAGAAAGGCTTACGAATCTTACGATCCTAACTCTGTGATGGGATTTGGTCTTATTTGATTATGTGAGCGAAAGGACCCTTTTTAACCACAGTAGTCACATGATAGTGCTCTAGAACTCGTTACCCATAGTTTCCATTCCAGAAAAGGTTGAACATTCAATGTATAGCTCCGAAGCTATCGTAGTCATCATCATTTGGAGTCGTTGACAAATTAATGTCGCGGTTACAAGTTGTGGTTGCGTTACTAGATGCATAAGTGGTCAGTCAGGGAAACATTTCATCATCTGCCAAGCGTTTTCTCACCTATGTTGGAATACGAGAAATGTCTATTTTCTTTGCAAGAAGTAAATTTTTAAAGAGGTATGAGGAAAAGTGAGGACCACCATTAAAAAAAACCCACGACTGTTAAAAATTAATTGAAAAAAGGATAAAATAACATAAAACACCCACCTTAAAAAAACCCAAGAATGTCCGTCGGGGGCTGCCATTAAATGAACTAGTTTTGCAATGTTCAGCACCCGACGGACATTCTTGGGTTTTTTTAAGGTGGGTGTTTTATGTTATTTTATCCTTTTTTCAATTAATTTTTAACAGTCGTGGGTTTTTTCAAAATTTTTAATTTTGCTTTTTATTTTAAACTTTTTACTTTTTTTTAATTTTTTTTTATCTAAAAACATGCACCAATCAAACTTAAGCCCATAACTGAAAACTGAATCAAAATCGGATTTGCAGTTTAGGAGAAAAATGGCAACTTTGATTTGCACAAAAAAATGTTTGCTGCAGCGCCCCCTGGTGGGTTGTCACCGTAACACCTATCTAAGAACATACACCAATCAAACCCGAACCCATAACTGAAAACTGCATCAAAATCGGACTAGTAGTTTTGGAGAAAAATGGCAACATGTGTTTGCACAAACACACAAACAAACAACCTCTCACCCCAAACGCATATACCGTCTCCGTTCCGTCGTGGGTAAAAAGAATAATCCCCCGACCAGACTAGAGGTTGCTTATCAGGCTGTTTTATATCCTACCTATCCTCACGGATAACTCTACTTGTGCGATGCAGAATTTCCGTGACGTCATGCTTGTGCGTATTTGTGTGACGTCAGGCTAGTGCGTATTACGTATGACGCAATTTTAGAATGATTTCTGCATTTTGAATAAACATAACTAATGATATTCATCCGAAGCTTCTTCTGCATCCGTTGCATTTACACAAGTTTAATAGTGTTATTCGTTTTGTCAGCCTGGAAAGATGGAAAGACCACAACATACGGAACGCTCACCTCAAATTTAACAAACTCATGTTAATTTCAAATCCAAATATGGCATAAGATACCGCGGTTATTGTACTCTCTAAAAACCGCGTGATTCTGAATGTTTGCACTTTTCCCACAGGTAATCTTGACGAGACTCATTTCTTCAACGCTTCAAATATAAAATGGGACCCAGATTATGCAGTCTTTCTACCCTCAATTGTTATGATAAATATTTGTAAAAGGTTTAGACACAGGTTATGACTATCTAAGGATGTTACTTCCATTAGTAAAAGGCCTACTTTTAAAGCAACTGGTGATAGCGACGATAGAGTTGTGATAAGTCCTATCGCTTCGGCAGTTGCTGATAACGGCTGTCAAATAGAAGCTCTGTCTGTACAAAACTATGGTCATTTATGGTTTTATGACAAACTCTCGACCGAGAATTCGTCATGCATTGGGAACTTGTCGAAGAAATAAATAGGAAAAAAGAAGTAACTAAATAGGTACGATAAGGACAACCGAGTGTAAAAGAGAGAACCTATGAGATGGACCTATCCAGCGCGCAAACTTTCTCCATGAAGACGCGCAGGAAGCACTGCGTGCCACGTCTTTGGGTTTGACTGGGCCGTCCTTAGACCTAAAGCGAATATCGATATACCTGTTTTTCTATCCAAAGAAACTGATTCAAGAGAAGCTGTTTCAAGTTTCCTCAATAGCGATTGATGAATGCTGTAAACAGAACATCAGAAACTATAATTCGTAATGCAAGAAGTACTTGGATTTTAATTAAAACAATGTCTTTAGTCACGTAGGATGTTAGAAACCGCTTCAGACTTCCTTTAGATACCATTGCAACTTAAAATTACCCTCAAGTCATCGCCAAATATAGTCGATGACATATTACAGCTTGCAATATGTCATCGACTACTGCATTTTGTCCTTAAATGTAACAAACATGTGTATTCAAATGTCAATAATCTCATAAATAAACAAATAGAGTCTAGTCTGTTTGTAACCCTAGTCCTATGTAGGTCACACGAGTGGTCTAGAATAGTGGATCACAATGACCCGTTTGTTCATTGTTATTTTACTATGTACTTACTAAGGTTCATTTATCATTTCCAACGTATGTATGTTACGTTGTATTCAATTATTACTATTTATTACGCAATTTGAGTCAAAATTGCATATTTCCTTGATTGAAGACTCGATGTTTTGCGAAAGCAACTTTGTTTGTTTGTTTTTTTTTGTTCCTTTTCATGAGTAAACGGCTGTCTTTTCTTCTTTTTCCTCAGACATACGCTTCAAAATTTTCACGCGAACGAAGTAACTGATAACTCGTGATGTAACTGCTATTTATATATTTGGGTATATTAAGTGAGCAGGAAAAGGTTACAGCGGAATATGCTACTTGGTGTACTTACTCCAAATTGTGCTTGGTTTTCGTAGGAATTTTTTTCTATTCTATAATCAATTTCGGTTCGTCGCTGTACCGTCGAATAAAAAATGGTGAACTGAATTGAATCTTGCACATGCACGTCTTTGTTTTATGGGGCCATTAATAATATTATCTAAATGGTCTCATGGTGATGCAATATTGAGTTGGGTATCTCCGTAATAAATTGAACAGTGGTATTGAGTACCTCTTATACCTCCTAAAACTAGTATGTAGTTGCATCAAGCTATAGCTCTTTCATTCTACTTTCACCATAGCCTTCCTCCACGTGTCCCCCTCCCTTTCTATTTGGGGTCGGCGCAACACGTTATCTTCTACCATCATCCTTATCAGAATGTTACAGATTGTAATGTCACTGCTCCATTTACCCCTTGCTCTTTCTTTTCATAGCTCACACAATCCATCCATCTTTTCTTTGGCCTTCCTTCCCCTATCAACCCATCAACATTCCCATCCATCCATCCATCCATCCATCCAACCTTTACTATTTTGTCTTTCATTCGACTTTCCCAACCAGAAACCTGATACTACAAACAAAACGATTGTTTAAGTGTCTAAATTCAGTGCTTAGAAACATATTTATTTCAATTCTATTTGTAGGCGTGGCACATTAATAGATCCAGTATAAGTAGACCCATCACTACGTACAATACCCACCAGAAAACATAACTTCCCGAGGACCAGAAAGAGACTGGCAGACATGTTTGAGGAAAAGAGACGGCGCTCCACAAACTGAACCTTTTCCTAAGCCCGTGTATGCCATATTCCCGGTCAGGTGCTGTATAAAGTTCTCTAGTCCCGGGTTCTGTGGCCCTGGTACTCCAAGCTGCGTAGTGGTGACGGTATCAATAACACAGGTCAGGTGTCAAGCAGGAGAATGAGTGGTAATTGAGAGCAATCTAACACGAAGTTTTTAATAGATGCGCAAACGTCATGTCTGTGTCGCAGCGTTTTGATTTTCATTTAGATATTGACATCTCTGGAGCATTTATTGGCCTAGATGTAAACTTATTGAGGTCGCTTTTGGCTATACATACATCAATTGACCTCATACATAGACCTCCGCCCTTTTTTTTTGTTGTTCGCCCATCACTTGCTAAGATTTTTATAAACTTGGCCCTTTAATGTTACAGTAAACTTCTAGTCATTCATGGTTTTTTTTTTACCTCAACTTTTTTCCATTTCTGTCAATTAGTGCTCTAGTGGTTCCATCCTTCATGAAGCAGTCTAGTTCGTCAGGTGGTTCGTCATCTTCGCTTGTTGTAGATGGTTCTAGAGGTCCAAATATCTGTATCTGGAGGCCTACACGAGTGGTAAAAACTTCCAAATTGTTTTTAAATAATGAATTTCAACAGGACTGTGAAGTAATCTTTTCGGCATGCCAGCTAACGTTATTCAATGAGTTCTCCATCATATAGTTTGAGGCGCACGGCTGATAGACAATATTTCTTTAGAGCGTTCTTGTTTTGCTTGTCAATGCAAAACTGGACTTTGTGAAAACATTAAGGAAAAGTCAACATGGTCACTGATGGACCAATTTTTTTGTCTAATATGAACAAGAATTGATTTACTGGGCGGAAGGGAGATCGACTCACAAATGATGTCTTTTCTGTATTTTACATACCCATGTGACAAACGACATGGAAGTTTACCGTGCTCTACAAGGCTGCTAAAAGCTATGATGTGTCATCGTGATATCCGCAAAACTGCTAAATATAGGCTTACTTAATAGAACGCTAACACAATCAGTATTGTGGAATATTTTACTTCGATATCTACTTTTGCAGTCAGAGGAGCTCGTGGCTAAGAAATAACTCACTCTCGGGCCGATATTCAGGTTAAGTCGTGCTTGCCTAGGTTTGGGTCGTGGATAGGTTACCATCCATTCCTTACCGAGTTTTCTCCGTGCCAAGTCAGCAGTTGGTTCCAGCTGTCATTTGTAGACTTTTGAGGCCTTTTTTTTGGAGGTGGGAAATCATCAAATGACTTCTCCCCCTGGTAGGGAGTGCCAGACTTCTACTGACTAAAAACCACCCATCCTTCTTAACCCTTGTGCCGAGGCCGCAGTATCTCTTTCGAACAACCCGTAGCCCCGACGGAGGCCTTTAAGGCCTTTGACAGTCTTGACAGTCAGTGGGCCAAAAGTCTGACAACCAGTCCTAACAAGGGGTATCACCCAGTACTTACTGATTTGTAAAAGTCAGAGACGCAGTCGCTCCATGGAAAATACTTCTATTTTTCTTTGGCTATAAAAGGAGAGGAAGGCCAAAGAAACGATGGATGGACTGTGTGAAGGATGATATGGCTAGAAAGGAGGTGACTGCTGAGATGACGAGAAATAGGGAAGTATGGAAGAAGAAGATATGTTGCGCCGACCCCAAATGAATTGGGATAAGGGCAGGAGAATGATGATGATGAGCTGCATACGGTTAGACTCGAAACCGACCCTATAGTTGGGAAAAGGCTAGGCAAATAATAATGACGCTTGCTTTCTAGAGTGGTTGTTGGGACCTTCTTGATACCTATCACAATGTACGCAAATCGGTTTTAAACCAAAATATTCCAGATTCGTTTCTTACTCTATACACACGTGTGTTTGGATTTCACAAGTCATTGTTACGTGACCCGCATTGTCTTTGGATGCCACAATGCCAGCTCCTGCTAAATATTTAGAAACCGATCGCGATCGGATAACATATCACCCTCTCTTCATAATTTTGAAACGACCTGAATGTTCGATCTGTAATTTAATCATAACAATACTTTTCTGTATACTCGCGGATTCACCAGAGCGTCGATTTCGGTACCCCGTGTGTTAACCCAGGTTATAAAGTTCCTACTTGTATGCCAAATTACGTAAAAATACATAAAATCACACCTTTAATCCCCGAAGGGTAAGCCAGAGGTGGACCAGGTGGACCTAGTACTACATATCGCCATTTTTGTTTAAGTCCCATGTAATAGGGGGCAAGCCTATTGCCATCAACTGGGCACAAATCCAGTCTCTGTGACTGCTACTGTGAAATTCCTGATGGAAAAACCCAAACACACTTTGCCAAACCTGGGAATCGAATATAGGACCTCAAGGCTGCGCCTGCAACCGCTAGACCAACGTAGTTCCAGTCAAGTTTGTGGTATTTCGCTATTCTAAACCACGTATTTTATTTATTTCACTGAGTGAGCTGTAGTGTTCTCATTTAATACTTACTTATTTACATAATACATAGATACTTACACTATATACTTACTTATATTACGCATCAATCATTCGTTTTATTGGTTTTTGCATTACTATTCTGCGAATCGGTCTAAAACGATTCGTTTCCTTCTAAAATAAAATAAATAATTCTCATATTTTTCATTGTTTATGACACTTTACGTCAGGCTGTCAAACTATCAATACTTTTTCTTTTAATTTTCTGTCATAGTTTTTAACTAGTTTAGTCTATGAAGGTTACTTTTGATTTATGTAATTTAAATTCTTTTTATCAATATGTTAGCTTAAATATTATATTTTATAACTTACATTGCTCAGTTATTGTATTTTATAACTTACTATAATTAATTAACACGCTCTCAGAATTCTACGTAAAGGTTTTGGATTAAATATTACTGGCTGTTTTGAATACTGGCAAGTTGCATTTTTATGACAATATGAAGTCACGAATTTAAACTTCTGAAAAAGAAAAAGAAAATGACAAGCTGTGGATCTATAAAAACTGAAATGATTTCACACGCGCGGACTTCTAATCTGAATCTGATCGAGGAAACATCTCCAATACTCTAAGTTCTACACTGGTTCATTGTTGCTGCTGGTCCTCCTACTCTAGGTGACGCTGATACTGCTGCTGGTCCTCCTACTCAAGGTGACGCTGACACTAAAGAGGATCATCTTAGTCACAACCAGAGTGACCTGCACTGCCGTGGAACCATAAAGCCAAGGATAACCACAACCGTAAAGTTCTTTAAAACCTCCTCCCTCCTCCCTCCTCCCTCCTCCCTTCTGAGAGTGTGCCCATTTTTATAACTTGTTTTGTATTTTTTACTTTTCCCTAAATTTATTATATTGTTCAAGTCTACTGTCTCAACTCTTTTATTCCTCTAAATACAGTAGATTTGTTACAGTTTGGCGCCCAACGTAAATTTAAAGCTTTCCCTCTTTTCAAAATTCTAAAACAAACTATCTAAGTTTATTTTCTTTTGGACTCTTATTTGGCTTAGTCTCTTTTTTATAACTAATACTAATTTATTTATTTTTCCTCTTCAGCACTCTTCCTAAAAACTACTCACAACTACTCACAACTACTCACAACTACTCAACACTCTTCTTGAAAACTACTCAACACATCTTCATACATATTATTCTACACCCCCACACACATTCCTTTACCCACTGGGTATTGGCATCCATTCTTCGCTTGGAAGTGTTTTTAAAACCATTCGTGGTCACTTACAAGCTGGGGTTTGGCTTACTCTACGACGTACTGTAGGAGAATATCCTATAGTCGTTACCTCTTACACTTACCTCTTACACATTACTCTCTACTTATACCTCACTACTCTGCACCCCACACACTTGCACACCACTACGTTTGCCCACGGGTAATCGTACCCAGTCTTTGCTTGTGAATGTTTTTAAAACCACTCGTGGTCATTTACAAGTTGGGGGCTGGGATACTCCACGACAGCTACAGGACAATATTCTGTAGTTGTTTATACAAAACTTACAATATTTCTAATACTTCACTACCCTACACACAAAATTTTCCTCATACACACTCTCTAAAGTCCTCTTGTGCACTCTAAGGTCCTCTTATGCACTCAAGACCTCTTGTGCACTCTAAGGTCCTCTTATGCACTCAGTCCTCTTATGCACTCTGAAGTCCTCTTAAACACTCTGAGTCTTTAAGAGTGTCCTCTTAAACCACTCCTTAAACCACTCTAGAAGTCCTCTTATAAACATTTACTTTTTTTATTGTTATATTTTTTTATTTTATCTTTTTACTTTTGTAGGTTATATATTTATGAAAATAATTTCATTCTTCATAATATTACTCATAACACTCAGCTCACTCTTTCTTGTTCTTTTCGACTTTTTATATTTTCCCTTAGTCTATAATACATTTTTTTTTTTTTTTTGAGCGGTAGCAACTCATTAAATAAGCCCCTAATGCATTATCTTTTCTTAGAGGTATTCTTAAAACCCTCTAAACCTTGAACTCAAGTTCCTCTTGAGCTCTAAACTCAAGTTCCTCTTGAGCTCTAAACTCAAGTTCCTATTGAGCTCTAAACTCAAGTTCCTCTTGAGCTCTAAACTCAAGTTCCTCTTGAGCTCTAAACTCAAGTTCCTCTTGAGCTCTAAACTCAAGTACCTCTTGAGCCCTCTTAAACTCAAGTATCTCTTAAACTTGAGTGTCTCTTAAACTTAAGTTTTCTCTTAAACTTGAGGTTTTTCTTAAACCTTAAACTTTTCGAGCGGTTAAGCAACTCGTTAAATAAGCCATAATGCTCTCTTCTAAATTGGGTTTTCAAACAGGTGCGGGTTACGACACCTAATTAAATAAAAAAGCCTTCGTATAATTACAATTAAATATTTCTTTGTTGGAGTATGCGTCATTGAATGTGAACCATATCTCCTACGTGTGATTGACTGAGTGTTTGATGAAAGCATGAAAGATGTTGTGTGATAGATCAAGGACTTATTTTAACCTTCAAAATTTTCAATGGAGTTGAAAATTTTCCGGGGTTGTTGGGGAAATGTGGTATTTCGCTATTCTAAACCACGTATTTTATTTATTTCACTGAGTGAGCTGTAGTGTTCTCATTTAATACTTACTTATTTACATAATACATAGATACTTACACTATATACTTACTTATATTACGCATCAATCATTCGTTTTATTGGTTTTTGCATTACTATTCTGCGAATCGGTCTAAAACGATTCGTTTCCTTCTAAAATAAAATAAATAATTCTCATATTTTTCATTGTTATGACACTTTACGTCAGGCTGTCAAACTATCAATACTTTTTCTTTTAATTTTCTGTCATAGTTTTTAATTTAGTCTATGAAGGTTACTTTTGATTTATGTAATTTAAATTCTTTTTATCAATATGTTAGCTTAAATATTATATTTTATAACTTACATTGCTCAGTTATTGTATTTTATAACTTACTATAATTAATTAACACGCTCTCAGAATTCTACGTAAAGGTTTTGGATTAAATATTACTGGCTGTTTTGAATACTGGCAAGTTGCATTTTTATGACAATATGAAGTCACGAATTTAAACTTCTGAAAAAGAAAAAGAAAATGACAAGCTGTGGATCTATAAAAACTGAAATGATTTCACACGCGCGGACTTCTAATCTGAATCTGATCGAGGAAACATCTCCAATACTCTAAGTTCTACACTGGTTCATTGTTGCTGCTGGTCCTCCTACTCTAGGTGACGCTGATACTGCTGCTGGTCCTCCTACTCAAGGTGACGCTGACACTAAAGAGGATCATCTTAGTCACAACCAGAGTGACCTGCACTGCCGTGGAACCATAAAGCCAAGGATAACCACAACCGTAAAGTTCTTTAAAACCTCCTCCCTCCTCCCTCCTCCCTTCTGAGAGTGTGCCCATTTTTATAACTTGTTTTGTATTTTTTACTTTTCCCTAAATTTATTATATTGTTCAAGTCTACTGTCTCAACTCTTTTATTCCTCTAAATACAGTAGATTTGTTACAAGTTGTTATCAAACTAATTATAATGATGTTTGCTTACAGAGTCCAATCGGATGTGGGCGAGCGCTTCCTTCGTGGGAGTGCTTATTATCATCGGGCTGCCTCTCTGGTGGAAGACCACAGAAGTCTACAGGTGAGACATGTCAAATAACCTAAGAAATATCCGGAAAATGACATAAGTATAGCAACATGCAGGTTCGTAATTTATGAAACCGGACGGGATACAGGGTCTAGTTATAGTAGCTCCGATTTTTTTCCTGTTTCTTGACATTGAAAATGCCTGTAATGGTCTGGGCCTATTTCACGATGTCCGAAAAGCCACTACTTCAATTATCTACAAAGTATGTTAACGGAAACTTAATCGTAGGTGGTAAAACGAACCGTAATCATAATAAATAGTATGGGTTTGCCATCTAGTAGATCCTTCTAGAATCCCTACACAAGAATTCAAATACATTCCTACCGCTGAATAATCTTGATTAGCCTTATATACAAACTAAGGCTATGAAAACATTAAAATGATTAACAGTCGCGTGTCGCGTGTCTTACTAATAAGTAATATGACATTAATTGACCCTCTCAGGGCTTCACTCACCAGAGTGATAAGAGATAACAGCTACATATTGATTCAAACCAAAATTTTACGACTTACGATTGTTATGATTCTTTCCCTTATCAGTCCAATTGCTCTCTGACCTCCGATTACCCTTTGACATATTTTTATACCTTACTAGTGACCCGCCCCGGCTTCGCACGGGTGCAAAAAAGGTATTAAAACCTTCCTCTTGAATCACTCTATCTATTAAAAAAAACCGCATCAAAATCCGTTGCGTAGTTTTAAAGATTTAAGCATACAGACAAACAAACAAATAAACAAACAAACAAACAAACAAACAGACGCGACTTTGTTTTATACTATGTAAGGATTTATATTAAGATAAATTTTATGCATTTTTATGACTAACCTTCGAAGTCCTTCACTAGCGGTTTTTAGGGTTCCGTACCTCTAAAGGAAAAAACAGAACCCTTATTTATAGGATCACTCGTGTGTCTGTCTGTCTGTCCGACCATTCCCCTTATCTCCAAAACTAGCCTAAAATTCTGAAAAAATACAGAAATTAGTTCAACACATATTACTGGAAAACCTTAAAGAAGTCTATGGTGCTAAAACGGAACCCTTCATGTGCAAAGTGTGCAAACCCGACTTACACTTGGCCAGTTTTTCTTTACCTAAGTAAGCTAAGTATTATAATAGGGTAAATAAAACTAAGTGATTGGCTGACTTGAAGTGCACAGATTGAGTTACGAAGTAGATGGATCGATATAGTCGACTTAGTTGAAGTTGTGCGTGTTTTCTTGAGTGCCTGACCTGCCACTCCTCTTCAAGAATGTTGGGGTAACATGTTGTGGTAAAATATATTAGCCACCTGACAAAATTGTAGGAGAGGGTACCTAAAGGATCAGGAACATTGTGAGATCTCAATATTTAAGGAGCTACTGGAATTTACACGAAATTCGTGTGACGTGAGTAATGAATGGTTGTTTATTTCTTTGGGCTGACAACATAGTTGCTATCGGGAAAACCTGGATGAGACTAGCTCAGGAACTAGGGGATTGGCACAAGTAAAGAGTGGCCTATTCCCAGCTGTAGGTGAATTTGGTCTGTGGACGATGATGATGAATTTATCGATTGTTGTTGGATTCCTTCCTGTTGACTAAAAACGTCATAAGTATTAGTTAAACAAAAAATGAAACCGACTTCAAAAAAAAAACAAAAAAGTCAAAAATAAATCAGTTTAGGAAGTCGGTGGCAAAAAATGAAATCTAACAAACAAAAGTCACCGACTTCAGAAACTGATTTATTTTTGACTTTTTGTGTTTTTTTTTTTGAAGTCGGTTTTATTTTATGTTAAAAAGTTTTTATTTTTTAATTTTTAGTGGTTCACATGTTCATGGGTCATAATGTGGACAATGTAGTTTTTTTTTTGAGTTTTGTTGATTTTTCAAAAACCGCTTGTCCGATTTCGATAAAAATTATGGGACCATTTGGGAAGTAGGTACTTATATCCTTTCCAACAAAAAAAGAATTTTTCAAATCGGTTAGCAAGTGACGGAGTTATGCCCGAACAAACATAAAAAAAAACATCCGAATTGAGAACCTCCTTCTTTTTTTAGAAGTCGGTTAAAAAGAAAATATCTCTTTTTATTAAATCCCTTCTAACCTAGACCAACATTTTCATATATTTAACCTGTTTCTCATCCCCAGGGTATCACTGCCATATGACAAGATCAGCTCGTTCGATACGCTGTCGCATTCGATAACCACTGAGCTGACTGTGGTGGCCAACGATGACGCGACGGCTGCGGGGATTGCCGGCCTTATTGAGAACGCTTTTGAACATTCTGGTAAGAAAGTTTTGAGTTTGAGGATCCAAACTAGAACTGATGAAGAATTATTGTCATCCCTTAATCTAGTTTACCTCCTTTTTAGGGTTCCGAACCCGAAGGGTAACCAACGGAACCGTATTACTAAACATTCGCTATCCGTCTGTCTGTCAGCGGGCTGTATCTCATGATCTGTAATACATAGTCGACTCGTTATTTCGTTTTTTAAACGCCTGTCACCGCATCGGTTTCCAATTACGGATCATAGATATATTCTCTTAGATTTTTTATCTTGATGTCCCCTAAATGGTCAGTCACCCACACATCAAGCTACTACAATGTGTCAAATTTCTTTAATAGATTTTCAACTTTATCGCTTAAGCATCAGGTTTTAAATGGTTGATTGCGATTTGAACGTTTCGGGTAGCTTAATGAGCTGATATTGTGTACTACGTTGTATTAGAGGATTGCCCATAAAATTACAAAAAAAAAAACAAATCAAATAGCTTTGCATTTCATTTTACTAGATAAAAACCTTTGCCTATCCACTGAAAAAAAATCCTCTATTTTCCAGACGTAATAAAACTAAAGATAACCAAATCCGTGATATCCAAACAACTGCACTCGGTCCTGGACGCCGTAGCTGATGATCATGAGGCGGCTGAAGAAGTGGCAGCTGCCTACAACCTGACGAAACATAACAGCTTCTATGTGGTGCAGAGGAAGCCACTGTTCCAGGATACCTGGCTTGCTGGGGAGAGGGTCATGTTCTTTAGAGATGCTAAAGGTATGTTCATCAAGCCTTTTCCTAAGTATTGGTCGACTTCCAGTCTAACCGGATGAAGCTGAATACCAGGATTTTACATGGAGCGACTGCCTATCTGACCTCCACTACCCAGTTAGTACTGGCTAATATACCCTTTGGTAAGACTGGTTGACTGGGCCTTCTGGGAAGGAAGGTTTGAACTGTAGCATATAAACTGGTTGAATAAATGATGAAAAGGGAACAGGGGCTCCGATTCTGAACCCTGTGACACTGGATGCCATAGCCAACGATTAAAAAGCGGTAGAAGTGGCATCTGCCTACGACCTGACCAGACACAACAGCTTCTATGTGGTGCAGAGGAAGCCACTGTTCCAGGATACTTGGCTTGCTAGGGAGAGCATCGTGTTCTTTAGAGATGCTAAAGGTATATCATCATCTGCCTAGCCTTTTCCCAACTATAGGTCGGCTTCCAGTCCTACCGGATGTAGCTGAGTATCAGTATTTATACACAAGCTTTCGTTTTGCATATGCGTCAAATTCAAGGAGGTAACTATGCTAATGCCAATCCACAGACCAACTGAAGATTGACCGAGCGGCTGTTATTATTTAGCCACAAGCTCTTTCCACAAGATGCTAAAGCTATATTATCATCATCATTTATATGTTCACTATTGGTCACCCCTCACATGCGTCGCCATATCGGGCAGTCTCGTGCTTCTTACATCCAGCCATTCAGCAAAATTCATGGCTGTCAATCCATCCAGAAAAAGTCTTTAGATAATCTCGACTCATTAAATAACCTATATTCAGTAACTAATGCAGTTTTTGCCTCGACTGCCTCGTTGGTGAGGTCTTAGGTTCGATTGCCGGGTCGAGCAAAGCGTTATTAAGTTTTCCCATCAGGTATTTCTCAGTAGCAGCCACGGAGACTAGATTTGTGCCCAGTTTATGGAAATATTACATGGAACTTATACTTATAAATAACTTGTGAAAATGTGGATGTATTGGTTACACCTGTGTCTAATCCTTCACTCAGGGATTATAGGCGTGGTGTTTATGTTAATACAATTTTTCTATCATTACAGCTGCAAAAACAGTCGCAGAAGCTCTAAAACGGGTAGTCTACCAGACGTCAGTCGTGGAAGGTGCCAAGTCGGAGACAGCCGACGCAGCCCGGCAGACGAGGTTCCCTCCCGGAGGCGGGTACCATATCGTCATGTCCGTGGTACATCCTAGGCCTGATGCGTTGAGGGTCGAACTTGATGCTGGACAGGCGGTGGAAGGTATGCTATATTATTTTGTACGCAGATGTTTAGGTGTGAAATAAGACTGAACGAACATGAATCATAAAAAAGGTTTAGGTCTTCAGATTCTTATTATGTATAGTTCTAAAGTTCTCAAGACTATAGCCAGCCATATCGAGAGGACGAGGCCGCAAGCTTACTAACTCCATCCATTGCACAGCTACGTCTTGGTGACTTAAAGGCCGAAAAGTCGTAAACTATCCATCAGAACACCTTCCACTTAGGTAGACGTTACCGTGGCCGATTTGGAAATCTCGTAAGCTGACTACGAACCCGAGTCAGCCGAGGTAAAGACAAGCTCTGCAGATGGGGGTTCATAGATGGCTCAGACCTCAAGTGCGTATGTCCTCCTCCCCCACAGACCTTCCATCTTGCACCGCCCTATCACCTGCGCCTGTGATGATCTATTAACTATATTATATCAGTGAGCGGGGTACGCGTGGCTGACTTTTGAGTTATACAAATCTGAACTTATGCCATCGATACGCTGTGAAGAAGAAGCATCTAATTTCACTTGTTCTGTCTCCAGACTACATCGGATCGTTTGTGGATGAGCTGAGCGTACTCCACAATTTCACGCTCAAGTCGCAGTGGCTACATCTTCTAGATTTTGATTTTCAAGCCAAAGAGGTGGGTGTGAATAAGTTTCTTTTAAGCCACATTTAATTTTGTTTAGGCAGTCGGTCCATGTAAAATACAGGTATTCAGCTGCATCCATCCATCCGCTAGACTGGAAGCCGACCCCACAACATAGGTGGAAAAAAACTAAGCAGATGATGCCGATACACGTTTAACTAAAGTAAATTTTGGCTTTTAAAATGGCAGATTTCTTATATGTAAGAGTTCAATTGACCTGATCTCGATCTCTGGGTGATTTCGAGATCAGGTTTAAAAGAAGTTTGGAAATTCTCTGATGGAATTATGAGTAGTTTCAATCAGTGGCCATATAATAAAGCCAACCTGATTTTGTTGCCAAACAGAAACGATTGTATAACGCTATTAACCATAATGGCACCAAACATGTAGTTCAGGGTCTGCCCTGTAAGAATATGGGGTGGTCTGCAACATCGACATACTTAAGGTGGAAGCGCCAGCGGATCATATATTTTAGTGCAACGTACAGCCTGACCCAGAGCGATAATATGCAAAAATCTTCAATTCAATTCTCAATTCTATATTGCGTACCATAATGTATACAGTTAGTAGGGAAACAATTAACATCAGTCTCAAGTATGGACCCTGTCAGGCACAGCATAGATAAAAAGTAGTAGAGAGGAGGAAGAACGCTCGGCGTTTAATAATACTATACATGTTTTTATTCAGTAAGCACTTCCTTGTCCCGTGTGCCCCGTTAAGTCCTCTTTGCCACGAGCATTTTTTTAACGAGACAATTTATCTCACACTGAATACTGAATTTCAATACACTACTTAGCGCCAAAAGTTCAAAATTGCATCCTTTAATTTTTTATATTCGCTCTGTTGTATTCTAGATTCTCGGCTCAATACCGAGAGTTGAAAATACATTAATACCCTCCAATAATTCAACATTACTCCTTCAGATAAAAGACACAAGCGACTTTGGCCGCCACTTTGCCGTCCGCCAAGACCGGCTACACTTACTTCTCACCAAGTTAGAAGAGCGAATGGCCACGCATGTCTCAGAGTTGCCGACGATAAACCTTGCGCTGTACGCTGTGCATTGTGAGAGGGCGCCACTTGTCATTTATGATAGCAATGGTGAGTTTGTTTGGGATATTTATGAGTTTAATATTAGCTAGACTTACTTCTCACCAAGTTAGAAGAGCGAATGGCCACGCATGTCTCAGAGTTGCCGACGATAAACCTTGCGCTGTACGCTGTGCATTGTGAGAGGGCACCACTTGTCATTTATGATAGTAACGGTAAGTTTGATTAGGTAAATAATGAGTTTAATGTTAATCATTATTGTAGTGTACTGAAAATATGCCTATCCTAGGATTTAGTAGGTACTCTACCAATTTTTCCAAGTTTTTAAGTTTACTTCCAGAAAAAAAAGTTAACATAATGGGTGAAAAATACTCTTAACGAAGCCGAAAGTTTTTTGTTCTAGAGAAACCTAGTTACGAAGATATTGGAGGTTAAAGTTCCAAATTATTCACTATATATGTATACTAGCTTTTGCCAGCGGCTTCGCCCGCGTGAAAATGTTGATTTTCCATACAAACTTTCATCCCCTATTTAAATCCCTTAGGGGTTGAATTTTGTAAAATCCTTCCTTATTCCTTGTCTACATTATAAAGGGAACCTCTGTGCAAAATTTCAGCTTTCTAGGTCCTAGGGTTTGGGCTGGGCGTTGACGAGTCAGTCAGTCAGTCATTACTTCTCTTTTTATTTAAGTATATAGATTTGTGGATAACCGTAACTTTTCAAACTTTGTTATTACCTGTATAAGACGTAAGTTTCATTCATAGAGACGCAACTAAATATTCCATCCGCTCTTCCTCAGATAAAAAAGTCCAATCCCACGTGCAAGCCTTCATGTCTCCGAAGTGGGGCGGCGTGATGCTGGGCGGGCCGAGCGAGCCCGACTGTCGCGACACCAGCGCCACATGGCGACCCAACGTGCGGGTTGTTATGGGCACCTTCATCTCACAGCTCAGGAAACTGCTGGGGATCACTGATCCGGTGAGTGGAAACTGTAAAGTGGACCGGTTACTTCATTTTCTTCTTTTTCAAAGAACGTGGCACTAAAAATTTATTCTGTAACATGGGTGCATTTACAAAAGAGTAGGTATCTTATGTACCTATTCTTTTGTAAGATAGAAGTCTGAATCAAACTAACAACTTATTACATATAATGGTATCCTTGTGAATTCAGTTCGTGTACAAGCAAAAATATCTACCTCCTCTGATACAAGGTTAAGAGTGTGGATTATCCCATCACAGGGTAATGGCACCCTTTTTACCGCCGCACTAGCAGGCGGACTACGGCCTACCATGACTTACTAGATCAAAGTAACCTCATATTATGACAAAAATGACAATATTTATTTTTCCGCGGGTCGATTTTGATTTTTTAAATTTGATTGGCATTATAATTGGGTTTACTACGTACATTTTATTGCGAAACGTGTAGTTACGCAATAAAATGGGGGGATATCAAGTAACACCATCTTACGTATAACTTTGATCAGACCGTTTTTATTTTTTTTCCTAAAATCAAGCTATTTTTTTTTAAACTTTTTTTACAGGAATCGAAAGTTATAAAAAAACCGATTACTAGACTTTTTTGTTGTATTTTTTTTTCACCCACTTCCAAAGATATAGACCGTCTAAGTTCAATTTTGATCAAATTAACCCCGATTTACTACGGTCGTTCCATCATATACCTCATCTATCGCTTTCTCTCAGGCGTGATCGGATCCAGGCATTATTTTATCTATGTACTCGATAGTTACACATCCACCAACCGGCCTCAGCGAACGTAGCTTAATCTGGAAAATCAACCCATGTGGCGTTTATTATTCAACCAAGTACGAGAGAGATTTAAAAGCAACTGTTCTAAGAAACATTGTATTTCTTTTAGGAACACATAGAAGGCGGTCACCTGGAACCTCTGCGCTCCGTGACTCCTCGTCAGTGGGAGATCGACAATCTCCTCCGCATTAGGACTCTGGAACAGCTCACGTCAGCTGAGAGGACGTTGCAGTCTTTGGCGCAGTTGCTTGGTAAAGATAAGAGATTCTTTCAATTCAGTTACGATCATCTTCAAATTGATTTCTTTTTTACCCGACTATGGCGAAGCCTTTCTGTTCCGTGGGCGAAGCTAAAAGGAAGGGTAATGATGTTTTCCTGAACGTTGGCGTTAGTTTCTGTGACCAAATGTGACTGATCCAAACTATGTTAGGGCCGGGTTGCAGTTTTACCGAATGCAGCTGAAAACCAGTATTATGTTTATCAGACTTTCTGGACACTGACTACCTGTAATGACTATCAAAGATCAGTTAAATCAAGACAGTTAAATTGTTTCTCTGGGACTTCGTCGAGCGTCGGCGCTTTTTTGGTGGTCGCCACTAATGATACTGGCTTTCAAGAGTTTCAGTGTTTTGTGAATATTGTAGCGGGCTTGTTCCATTACCCGAAATCCAATTCAAATAGGGAAGTCATATTTTATAATAATGATGAAGGTCGCGGGGCACCGCAAGTCGTAACCTTTAGAAATCACTTGATATCTTTTCCAGGCGAAATCTCAAACATCGTGATCAACGATGAGGTAGGCGCTTCAATCAACTCTGCAGTCGACAGCATACAGCAAGCCAGTGCGCTCATGAAGAAGGGGGCGCTAGTGGAGGCCTACAAGATGTCGCAGAGCGCCTTCTTAGCGGCCGAGACAGCTTTCATGGAGCCCAGTCTGTTGGCGCTACTGTACTTCCCTGATGATCAGAAGTGAGTATGGAATGGATTCTAGTCTTTTGTTTTTGGTGCGAGCGAAAAGTAAGTTGATCTAGACGCTAGACGCTAAGTTAGTGTTTACATCCAAAGAGTAGTGATAGTCTAGCTCTAGTGGAATGATCGTCGGACTCTCAAGTTATAAGTCTCGAGTTCAAACCCAGGACGCGATAATTATCACCTGCTTCGTCAGGAATATGAATTACGTGAGGAAAACCTCCAATATCTCCATAACTAGAAAGTTCCCACAATCAAACAGGTCCAGAACAATAAAAGATCGCAATGATGGGGAGAACAAACTCCTTTCGGTTTTGCAAAGGGTATTTTCACACCCTTTATAAAGCTTCACGTCAGTAATGTCTGCGGCGAGTTTCAATCTTAGTGCCCGCATTTACAGGCTTTAAACTCTAATCAATTTCGTTATAGGTCCTATTGATTTTGCAAAAGTATTTAGTAACAAGCAGCAGCCTACAATATTTCTGTTATTTTCGTTTCCAGGTATGCAATCTACATTCCATTGTTCCTACCAATCATGTTCCCCGTGGTGCTGTCTCTGAAGAACTTGCTACTCTGGTTCAGAGGCAAGCCCATACATAAGGAGAAGACGGACTGAACAAAAGTACTTACTAATTAATTTAATAGTTAATATTAAATGTACTGTGAATAAAGTAATAAGTATTGTTATTTTAAAAGTAGTTTTGTTATTTTAAAAGGAGTTTTGTTGTTTTTTTTAATTGGACTGACTGCCTTTCTGGTCTAGTGGTCTGTACTGAGAAACACTATCATCTGCCTAACTTTTTCCCAACTTTATTGGGGTCGGCTTCTAGTATTATCTGATACATCTGAATTTTTGAAATTTATCACGGAACGACTATCTTTCTGACCTCTACAACCAAGTAAGTACTACTGGATAATACGGTACCCCTTAGTAAGGCTGGTTGTCAGACTTTCAGGTCACTGACCCTGACACTAAACCTGTGGGCTGTGGGCCTAAAATTGGCTCATATTATGATTCTGCTAAAGTGTAATTTTAGACCCCCGTAACGACTGTCAAAGATTTACAAATGACTGCCGGGAGATACGGTGGGAACCCGGTGCATTATGATGGTCGCCAATCCACAGACCAACTTAGACAAGCGCGGCTTAACCTCGAAGATCGGCCCGTGCGGTTGTGACTATTTAGGGTTCGTTCACACCGTCCGGCTCGGAGAGGAGAGCAGGTTTTTTATCACGTTTGAAACAGAGTTTTGAATCGTTGTAATAAGATTTATTTTGACATGTCGCTCAAGAACAAATTGCTTTCAAGAACAAAAGAAGTGACATGTAAAATCTGCTCTCCTTTCCGAGCCTGTCAGTGTGAACGGACCCTTATAATATAATTTCGGAGTTACTGAGAAAAGTTCAAGATTGGACAATTAATAAAACTGAAATATTGCTTCAATTATATAATGTATCATTATTAATACTTGAGGTACTTAATCAGAGTCGGAATCCGATCAAAACATTACATTACTAACTATATTACGATATCATTGTGCAGAAAATACATTGTGTGTGTTGTTTCAATTATAATTTAATCTAATTATACGCTTTTGTGCTGGAGACGGGCTTATCGGTAAAAGGTTAAGATTTATTCGTTATCAAAGTAGACTTGTGAAATTATTGAAGTTACGTCAAAAATTTTGCAAAGAAGTTTACTTGCCTGCCTGTTTTACCACCTTGGGATTTATAAATATTTAAATTATTTTTTTAACTAAAGTGCTGTTTTGTACTTAAACAGTTCTGTAAGTAAAAACAGACTAATTTAATTTTACTGTTCAGTATTTTAGAAGAACGAACATGGTTATCATCAGCCTAGCCTTTTCCCAACTATGTTGGGGCGGCTCCAGTCTAACCGGATGCAGCTGAATACTAATATTTTACATGGAGTGACTGCCTATCTGACCTCCACAACCCAGTTCGTACTGGGTATTACTGCCGCAATAACTCATTGTTTATAAGCATAAAGTATAATTAGTATGTAATAAGTCCGTCCCCAGTACATATTTAACTTAATGACTATTGAAGTGAACTTGAAATGTAAACGATGATTGATATGTGGACACGTCCTTCAAAACTCAACCATAAGCTATTATATAGATTACTGTCTTTTTCGCCGCTTGTAATTAATGTTAACAGTAGTAGTACACTTTTCTGTAAGTATAAGCAGATATTTAGAAACCAATTCACCTGAAAAAAGCATAATTTTGTATGTTAATTTTGATTTTTTAGGTGTTGGGTTTTTATTTTAGATCAACATAATGAAGGATTTAACACAATATTTGTTAAAGCTGCAATTCCAAGGGCGACAATAGAACTATCTTTTCCAGGACATTTAGTATTATTTTATTTTATAGAGCTCCAATGTCTAGCTTATCTCGATTCATTTATTTAACGTTCTATTTCTGGTATTGTAAAGATACTCATAGCATAGATTTTTGAACACCTTATATTTAACTTCTAGATAATGTACCGATTATATCAACTGCAAAGGGCACGCACGAATTTACTGCATTTGTAAATGTTTGTGTAAATAGCAATTCGGAAGTAAATGATCGATGCAAATCGGTACATATCTCACATTCATTTAACTACTAACGAAGGACAATTCACACGAGTTATCTAAGTACATTAGGATTCATTCCAATCGGTTTCCGTGATCATAGCCACGTTTTCCCCTTTACCCGGCAGGTAATCGAACTCCCAGAGGGAATTAGCCAACACAAGAGTCTCCCCTTCTGACAACTCGAAGTTTAGAGTGTAGCAGTCGTCTTCACAAGGAGATCGCGGTCTCAACTGCATGAACGTCTTCCCTTTCAGCTGAGACATGATTATCAACCCAACATCGAGCTCCAAATACTTATATCTATGAGTATCATAGTTCTTAGACAATAACAACCAATTAAAGTGGGAAGGAGGGATATGAGGGGACAGGAAATAAGGTCTAGGTGCGAGAACCCTAAAGGATTTAACCGCACGAATATCGCAGTTCTGAAAATGGACGAACCAACTCGGTATGTCGGTGTTCGTTATTCTAGAAACTATTTCTTCTAAGTCCATGGGCTGGCGACCGATTCGTATGTTGGTGAGGATTCGACAAGGAACCGAGTCGCGGAGTCGGTCATCATCGCTGATCAGGCCGGTCAGGTTGAGTTCATCGCGGGAGGACCAGTCGTAGTGGGCATCCATGACGATTACCGGGGCCCCACGGAGAAGATGGTGGTTGAAAACTTCGTTGTATGAGGTGTCCGACAAGCGCGCAATGTTTTCTGGAAAAATCATAGTTAACATTTTATCCTTCAGAACTCTGTTCCTATCGATTCTTAATTTAACAGTTCAATGCAATCCAATAGATTCCGTTCAAGGCGGCAGATGTTTGATAAATGTAAATGAAACACGTCTGCACACCAAATACGAAGTTATCTCATTTGAATGGAAATTGGTTTCATTTGGAGTTTGGAGGCGAAAAAAACGCAAGCTGTTCAGTTCAAAATCAATAAATTTCTTAGAGCTTGAAATGACTTGTTCAAATTAACTTGAACTTTACTAAGTTATTGTAAAAGATTATCCAGTCTGCACGCATAGGGTTGAATGACCACTGCTGTCAGTAGATACCTACCTATATAAATTAAGTTAAAATTGCTGTCGACAGCAATTTCAAATCCTATTTTGACACAACTAGAAATATTTTGATTTAGCCTACCTATAATCATTAAATTGGGAAACAGATAAGTGCATCTCTCTCAAATTAATATAAACTTTTTTAATATGTGCCAAAGAGCACATGGAAGGAATTGAGGGAGGCCGTTTCCCAACAGTCCCACTGTTGGGCTAGTACACTACAGGCTATAAAAAAATATTTAGAGCCATAATTTCTCTTGCAGCCCTTGCAGGATATTGTGGTTCATCAACGAACATGATGACCGAATCTCTACGTGGCATATTATTTCATTGCACGTTGAGTTTAGGAATATTTATATAAATACGATTCTTTGATTGCAAATCCGTATCAGGCTATGATCGGCTTTGCGTATTGAGCGGATTGAGCCTTGACTTTCGAATTTACAGGTTACTGTTAAATTAAGTTAAATTAATATTTTTAAAGTTTGAGAGAAAACAACAGGGCATCATCTACTCTAATATTTATTGTTAAAAAATTGAAATTTAAAACCAAACTTCAATCGAACCCTACTATCCAACTTATTGCTTTTGTGCACAATGACCTAGATTACCCCTTTTGTTTATTTTTAATGTCCTTTTTGAGCATTGTGTGATAACTATCGTTTTTTTTTTTTTATAACGCCTTTGTGTACAATAGCATTAATTACAATACAAATTAGCTTTCGTGGGTAGATATGCGACATAAATACCTAATCTCAGAGGATTTTCCTTTCCAATCATACGTACGAACATTTAGAAATAATTAATTAAGTAAAGCATTACAATGATCACTCACTACATAACGTGCTTAGATAAAAATGACAATCTAAAATTTATGGTGAACTAGAGACTGCTATTGCTGCTACGTATGCATATCCAAGACTTTTTCAAACGAATCTTTTCCGTCATCCTAGCCATCTGAGGAAAAGAAAAGAAAAATTGTTTTAAATCCAAGCGAATGCACAAAAGTTGCGTTTCTGAAGGCATTTACGCTTGTATAATAATGTGATGATATTTCCGAGCAGTGAACCATTCCCGAAACGTTTTAGTGCGAGTGCGTTTGCATAAAATATCTTTCCTTAATAACACAAGATGGACAAGCGTAATCACCAACAACACCTATTCAATAAGAATGGCAAAAACAATGAAATACTTACTGACTGCCTCGCAGGCTATGCAATCCGTTGTTGACGCTCCTGCATCCACATTAGGAGGTTCTGCTGGTCGCGCGATCATACACTTGTTGTGGTACAAAGGAGTCCAATCCCAAATAGGCAGTAATTTGATGAGGACAATCCTGGCTACGGCCGATGCATGCCACTTGAAAGTATCCGTCTGGCTGACCGTGTATCCAATCGCTATCCCCATAATCAAAACCAGAACCACCCTTGTCCAACGCTTGATAGTAGCTTTTCTCACAGAATTCGTCAAAGGTCGACAAATCAAATCCATTTCTTCATCGCTCATGCCAGCTTCCTTACAATATTCGTAGAAAGAACGCACTTCAGAGTTAATTAACTCGAATTTTTCACGTTGAGACATTTTTGCCCCGTTTTTGAGACTCATCTTGATGACCTAGTCCCGCGGCGATCAATAATAAACTCGACGGTTTTATTGATAAGAATGAAATTTCGCGCGCGCGCGGAAAGCTCCATTAGGTTTTTAATGTTGCAGTACTGTTCCGCAAAAGCCAATGACACAGCAACATTAAAATCGACTAAACAAAAATTGATGTTACCAAAAACTTACGTTACGTGTCCAATTCAACGAATTAAAAATAACATGTTGTTATCTAAGATTTAATACACCTATTAAATATTGTTGTCAATATTATTTAATACGATCAAAACTTAACACTTTTTGCAAATGGTCTGTAGTAACTACTGGCTCCATATCTTTTCCGGTTTTTGGCAAAATCGATTTTCATCATCAATTTTTCTCAATATTTTTCTTTTTGTTTGCAGAGCTCTCATTATTTTGTTTTTCTGGTTTTTAACTTGGCAATACTAAAAGTCAAATACCTATCCGCCATATTGAAAGTTCTAAAGTGGGAAGTCGGTCAAACGCTGACCCTATTAGTTATTTCTATTTATTGTATGACGGTATTTATTAAAAAAGTTGTCCTAAAAATTTCTTACACATTTAGTGAGTTATTTGTTGTGATTTGAATATAGAAAAGTGCGTTTATACAAATTTGCAATTCGCCTAATGAATACGTCACAGCGCCATGTTGTATTCCTGCGCTGATTGCAGGCACGAGAAATCTGCCAACCCGTTTATTTTCCGGGATTAGTTCCCGAGAATAAATCGAACTGCGATTTTGTACTCAAATATATTTTAATTTATATTTGTTGGCAAATGTCAAACAACTTTGGTGGAATAGATGCATCCCTGTCATCGCATTTTGAGTGCTAATTCCTAATATCTACTGCATTTTTGTGCATCCGCGAAAGTTGAAAGGACTGTGTTGTAAAAGAAAGAAGTGATAATTAGCCAAAATTCCGGTCCCTACGCGCAGACGAGAAGGTGCCTACCCGCCGGGGCAAGCAGGCGAAACGGACATGAATAACAAGCGCAAAAACCGCCAAGGGCCACCGAGGTAACTACCATTTACCATCATTTTTAAGCATCGAGCTGACATGTCTTTGTTGTTGGGGCTAGTGTCCGCAAGAGCGAACATTTCGTTGTCACGTTGACAGATTTTGGGAGGTTGTTAAGCATGGATACGCTGACAGTGTAAACAAAATGAGATTGTGCGGTGTTGTGTGGGGTGTGAGATCGGCGCGTGCGATGCGGCGCGTCGCGGCGCTCTAGTCTAGATGTTTGGCCTACTTTTGCTCCGTACTCGATACGATTAATATAGCCGTCTGATCAGCTGTTGGCGATCCCAGTACGCTAGTCGCAAACCGTACTAATTATGAACCACAATTTACTATCTAAGCTCAACATTGCAAACTGTCACTTTCATACTAAATATTGCTAAAACGACCAATAGCTTGACGGCAGGTCGCGTTAGGAGTGCCGTTCTATAACATTCTGTTAGAGGAAGTAAGGTAAATGCTTTTATTTTCAATCACTTTCACTAGTTAGTACGATGGTAGATATAATTACTGGCAAAAGTCCAAAGTTCTTAATTAGAATTCTCTTATTGCTGTTAATTTGTGTTTAGTGTTGGTTACCATATGAATTTAACTGTGACTGATAAATTTTCATGAGGTGATTATTATTTAGTGATTTTAAGGCTAACTTTTGTGATTGTGCGGTAATGTTGTAAGTTTATTGTTCCTAACATCATGTTGCACATTCTCTAAGACTACCATACGTTGTCTGTTCTTTTACATTAAGCTACGAGTTCAGACTTGATAATTTGCTTTCCGATGTTTTAAGATTACAGTTTGAAGTTGATCTGTCAGCGCTGCTCATTGTCATGAACATATTGTTTTTAGAGCCGTAGTAGTGTTAGCTAGATCATTGCTTACGGGCATCACAATACCCAATTCCTTTCAATTGTCTTGTGTGGGAAGATAAATGGATGATTCACAATATTTTTCTTTTATCAATGAACTTAAACTGCATGGTCAATATTATTTGATGAGATAATTGTAGTATTTTATGGTGTTTCTAACTCTACAACATTGATAGTTTGTTACTTACCATTACGTTGTAATGTTAGAAACATTTTGTGATAACATTCAATGATTGTATTATCTGGTAACAACAACGGTTAAATTAACAACAATGTTGTTAATATGTAACTAGATAATACATAGAACTGTAAAGTAGAGAGAGATAATAATACATGAACATTGAGTAACTGCAGTTGCATACCAGTGTTTGTTTATTATTATTATTATTTATTATCGAATAACAAAGATCCATAATGGTTAGTAACAGTTGAACTTATAAACTATGTTAGTAGGCACAAAAATCACATAATACATAATTATTATAAAATAAAATTAACTGTGATACAATTATTTGTTAGTAGTACAATAACTTATAACTAGTGTTAGTAAAACAGGTATGATATTTTAATCATAAAACTATAAACTGATTATAATTTAGTGTAGCTAAAGATATGGTGATAAATGCCAACAAAATGTTAAACTTAAATAACATAACAAGTTTTAGTGATATTGACAAGAGACCTTTGAATTTTTATCAGTGGCTAATGTCTGTTTTGATCTTGCTTCTATCTAAATCAAACAACATTAACCTTTGTTTAAAATATCAACAAAATCATGATAATATCTCGCATCAATCATCTAATTATGCAATCACTGGCAACACACACTGGTCATAGACTTTCGTCTTGAGACATTGGGGT
Organism: Diarsia mendica; assembly: GCA_949316265.1. Taxonomy (NCBI): domain Eukaryota; kingdom Metazoa; phylum Arthropoda; class Insecta; order Lepidoptera; family Noctuidae; genus Diarsia; species Diarsia mendica. Next base: position 12,214,198 of record OX438903.1, on the reverse strand, counting down.
AAGTTGGACGAGAAGATACTTCTCAGCTTCCCAAACGCTGCCCAGCCGAGTCGGATTCGACGATTGACCTCTTTCTCAAAGTTGGACCTACCTAACTGGACTGTTTGTCCCAGGTAGACATAATCGTCTACAACTTCGCCAGTGATTGCATATGGGACCGAAACGTGGTCGCTCACAATGGGCCTCATCAGAAGGCTTAAAGTCACCCAAAGGGCAATGGAGAGGGCTATGCTCGGAGTTTCCTTGCGTGATCGAATCAGAAATGAGGACATCCGCATGAGAACCAAAGTTACCGACATAGCCCGAAGAATCGCCAAACTTAAGTGGCAGTGGGCAGGGCACATTGCTCGCAGAACGGATGCCCGATGGGGCCGGAAAGTTCTGGAGTGGCGACCGCGAACCGGAAGACGTTGCGTTGGAAGGCCTCCCACTAGGTGGACCGATGACCTGGTGAAGGTTGCGGGGATCCGCTGGATGCGAGACGCACGGGACCGGTCAATGTGGCGACACTTAGGGGAGGCCTATGTCCAGCAGTGGACGTCTTTCGGCTGAAATGATGATGATGATGATCATCTAATTATACTTTAGCACACATTGTTTTTCCAATTAACCTACAAATCATAAACAATATTTTTGTCAAAACTTTTATTGTTTATCTATATGTATAGCTAGCAAAACTACTTGCTATCTATGGCAGCTATTTTTATAACTTGCATTTCAATGCTGACTTTCTAAGAAAATATGATAATTTGCAACACAAATGAGCTGTGAGGTTTTTCATACATGGTGTAGATTTTTTGTATTCCATGAATAATGGTACTTCCTGGTCATTTGGTCAATTGATTGAGGCTTTACAATGATTTCTTCTTTCATATTGATGGACTGTACTTATTGACAAATTACCTGGGCCAATGATGCCAAAAGATGACAAGCCAAAAAGTACCTTATGCCTGTCGACTTAAGGTACTTTTTGGCTTGTCGTCAATCAACCATTATGAGATCAATGATCGACCATTCTGACACTATTGAATAGCTGACTCGGGGCCCTGGTCCCAATATGTGTCCATGTTAATTGTGGTGTCATTGGTGTTTTTTTATGTCTTCTAAACTGCAGGACATAAAAAAGTTAGAACATTTAGGACACTTCAGCTAGTGGGCCATAGCCGACAATGATGCGTACTTTTTGACTGCCACATTTATCTTCTTGTCGTTAATAATGATTTTTTCACATTATGAGGAAACCATCATGTACTGAAAATTCAAAGACTGGTGACATCTACCAATCCCCACTGGGCCCGGGTGGTAGATTCCCTCTCAAAGAGAGGAGGCCTGTGTCCCAGCAGTGGGAACATTAATAGGCTGATGATGATTCATCCATTAAATGTTATCTGCTTTGGGTATTTCGAAGCCTAAACCCTAGCTAGAACACTGCTTAGTTTTGAAACTCACAATTAAATCTAGTTGTAAACCGTAATGCATGGCTGAAGGTCCATCTTCCCCTATCCAAATTAATTCTAGTTCATCACATTACTTTATCTTCTTCCATTCATTTAGAGCAATGAGAAATACACAGCAGGCATTATATTTATATTTTCTATCTACCCCCATAAAAAGGTGTGATTATGTATGTATGGTAGCCCCACTTCCTATCCATATTTACATTGAAATCAAAGATGCATGACCAATAATGATATTAAAACACGTATTAACTGTTGTAAGTGCAAGTGAGAGGCACATAGTGTAGAAAGAAGCTTATCAATTGGAGACAAGTTAGGAAGTAGGTTACATGATGCAGTGGTCATGTAGATTGATAAGATAACATGCTGTGATTTTAACGCACACCATTTTCTTAATATTGGTGTTATTGAATGGTTAGAGAGTAGTAAATAAAATATTGCTTTCAATTATTGTTTTCCGTTGAAAAAATGGTGAATCCTGATTTGATTAAGTACAAAAATTAAAACAATAACTTTAGGGAAAACATCATATTGATAAAAATGCCATTACCTACTAATTAACATGAACTTTTGTTGTTTAGTATTGTGACTAATTAGGTGACAAATATTATTGACAAAGGTATAATAAATCTGTTGATAGTTGTGAAAGTAATGTCCTATATTGTATCAACCGAGACAGCAACTTCAAATTGTGCATAAATAATATGAACAGAAGACAAAACAAAATAGAAATTTCTAAACACAAGATAAAACAAAAACAAAACTTCCAAGTATTTCAGGTGTAATCTGAGTTGTTTAGCATTTCAAAGCATAGGTACTAAGATCCTATGTTGAACACGCAAGAATTTTTTTTTCTTTCCTTTAGTTTTTTTTTTATTAATTTTTTTTTTGTTTATTTAATCTGTGTGCCCCTTGGCAAAGGCCTCCTCAAACACTCTCCAATCTTCTCTCTCCCGCGCCAGTCTCGTCCATGTTTTTCCAGCTGTTTTAACAACATCATCTTCCCATCTTCTGAATGGTTTCCCCTTTTTCCTTTTTCCCTCTCTTGGGTACCATAATGTTATTGTTTTATTCCATTTCTCTTCCCCCCTAATTACATGGCCAGCCCATTTCCACTTAAGGGCCGGCTTCGCGGACGCGCCGCGCGAAGTTTAGGTTTTTAGCGCTACACTCACAACGATCGAGGCTCGCGCACCGCACACGCACACATGTACGTATGCACAGTGGGTCGCCACGTCAGACTTTGACTCGCCAACTAAATTGTAACTTTATTGTCACTGATTTTGATATGTGGTCAAATATGTGATTATTAGTGATTATTAGATTTATTAGCATAGCGAGATTAATAATGTAGGTACATATATTAAACTAGCTTTTGCCCGCGACTTCGTTCGCGTGGAATAGTGACTTCCGGCAGATTTTTGGTTTATCTCGCGAAAAAAAAAAAACTATCCTATGTCCTTTCTCAAGTTCCAAACTATGTCTGTACCAAATTTCATCAAAATCCGTTCAGCCGTTTAGGCGTGAAAGAGTAACAGACAGACAGACAGAGTTACTTTCGCATTTATAATATTAGTATGGAAGTATGGATTAGTATAGATTGTACTATATAATTTTATTATTTTAGATGCACAATACAAAATATAATAATAATAACACTTTACATGCTACAAAAAGCCACCATTCTCAACACCTGTCGAATCACCCGAAAGTTTCTGACTTCTTCTACATTATCATCCACTTTCTCTATCTAAATTGCACCTTTACATCCTTGGTTTCGACCCGCGTGTAAGGTTTCTTATGCTCTCTTAAATGAGAAGAAACAAAAAGGATAATAATAATAATAATAATATTCCACAACTATCACACAACGCCATCTAGTCCCAAGCTAAGCAGAGCTTGTGTTATGGGTACTAGACAACTGATAAACATACTTATATATTTCTAAATACATACATATTATAGATAAATAATAAATGAAATTGTTATTCCCAATTACAAAAATAATATATTGTACTGAAAACCGTGATCACATAAATCTTGCAATTGCTTAAAAACAAAGTCAACGTCGACCAATCTGCGGCCAACAACCAGTTCATGTTCATCAGGCTGCAGCTCCGGTTCCATGATTAGTGCCGGATATTCTTGATTCTGAAATAAATATAACATATCAGATAATGAAATAAAATGAAGACAGACAAGCACACACACACACCATGTGCAGGGCTCCTCCACACGGCCGGCCGGACCACAATATAAATATGGACAGTACGGAAACTGCCTACAAACGCTCGAAACCGCACACTCACACAAACATGCGCATCGACAGGGCCAGCTAGCGAACACCGCAGTGCTCTCAGTTATGCGTGCAGCGCCGAGACGAGTGATTAGTTTATGTAAATTTTTTTTTGAAATATCCTCCAATCTTTTTTAAAATGCCGGGAACGTATACGGGTGTTTGAACTCGGCTTCATCAAAACCGGAGATATTGTATTTTAAACTTCCTACTAATTTTGAAAGGTAAGAATGATTTTTGTTATCGAATTATACCTATTATGTCCTTGCGATCATAATGAATTTTTATTTGTTTGTTATACCGACGCTGCCTACGTGTTATCATTTTAATGTCTAACTCAACAGCACGCCCAACGAATACCAACGGGGCCAGAACGGGATAATATTATTATAAATAAGTAGCAAGCGGTGGCGCGCTGCGGTCCTACGATGCACCGTTTCAGAGTAATGGGCGTTCAAAGTTTCTGTAAAAAAAAAAATTGAAATTGAAATATCTCGAAAACGGAGCGTCCTAGACAAAAAAGGACCAAAATTTTGACCCCCCTCTGCTACCCCCGTGATATTAAAGTGAGAATCACTTAACACCAAAAAAAAAAAATTTTTTACACTGGTTCAACTTTACTTATTTATAACATTAAATAACATTTTATTAGTCTAAAACTGTGTAGTATGATATGAAGGAAAGTTCATTGATAATAATAATTTAAAACAATATAATAATATATTCGTTCTTAATATTAATAATATGTTAATTATTCAGTCAGTAATTTTTCTGGCCTGATGAAAGTCTTCTTGTAAAGTTTCGAGCTGTGGAGATAGTTTCCGAGATATTTTTCGTCGTGAACATAAGAATAATTTGTTTTATTTTTATTTTTTATTAATACGAAACGAAATTTATGTAATGTCAAATCAGACGCACACAAAAAAAACACAAATACACAATAAGAAACACATACCTACCAGTACATTGCCTACTATCTAATTTACGAGTAATAGGTATAATGCAAATTCACAATAATATAAAAAGTATACTTACTCAATTTCAAAACTATTATGGTATCACAAAAGTTTGTCGCGAGACCACTGTGCACTGATTTTGTGTACGTACACGGTTCGACTGCGATCTGCCGATGCGGCGCAAATCGACGTGCTCTCACGTTGGAGGCGCGTGGCAGACTGAGCCACGAGTGGGTCCGTCGAAGCTTGCTAAGAAAGCGCTCCGCTTCATAGTAATTTGTATGAAGATTTTGAGCGAAAAACTTGGGCAAGTTTGTGATTTTTTTACACAAAATCAGAGCATGTTTATTAAAAAATGAAGATTTCAGTGACTTCTTTATACTTTTAACTTTATTATTTAGTAAAATTCATTTAAAAATTCTCAATAATTACGACTCAGTTGTTACAATACGGAAGTGCGATTTACTCGTTTTTAGTGATTTTCTGATTTTTTTTTACACTTATCCATAAGCATTATCTTAAATTCGAAAGTTTCAATAACAAGTTACATTCATTGGCTAGCTGTGTGATTTATTTCAAGGTTGTGGAGCATCGTTTTCTATCTATTTCTATGACATTCCCAACCTTCGATTTCCGGAGCCGCCCCTTAAGAGCGTAGGTATGGTACCTCAAACGCGAGTTTTATAATGCGTAAAAGTATATGATTCACTGCAGTAATCAACATCAGAAAAATATATGATATTCTTCAGGATATATGCTAGTGCCATAGTGTTGTGAAAACATACTACAACTAACTTTGCTCGATAGAAAAAAATCGCGAAGTTACCTCTAAAAATTTCTTTTAACGAGTAAAAACCATACTAAAATACATGTCATCGTTCTGGTTTTTTTGCCAAATAATTCTACAAGCAAGATACTAAAGTCATAGTGTTTTACTTTTTTAGTCCAATCAATAGGTTTTTTGTAAATCGCAAAATACCACTAAATTCGCACTATTCGGCCGCAGCGAAAGACGTAACAACCGCTTTGTAGTGCAAGCTGATTAGAACTTTATTCTAACAGTATTTCAAGCGAAGTTTGAACCACCACAAATAGGGTTGCTAATCTGAGGTAGCATACGCTCTTAAGTTTTCTAAATACTTTAAATACTACCACTCTAATAACATTACCAAACAAATGATTCAACAAAAATATTTGGAAAGTGACAAAATATAGTCTGCTTATCAGGCCCATAAACTTGATTAATAATGACCTGATTCATAAGTGCAGAGCAGCCATTGAAAGTGTTATCAGCCACTTGAGTTTTTGTTAACAATTTCTTTTTAGTTTAGGCTAGCTAGATGCATTTGTTTGCTTATAGAAACTTTTTCAAGTTTATTATGGAGGAGCTCTGGGATAATAATTAACAGCTGGTCGGGTCAATCTTCAGGTTAAGCCGTTTTGCCTAGGTTTATCTGTGGATGAGTCACTACCCATTACAGTGCATCGTCTTCGTACTTCGTGCAGGTCATTTTGTTACATACACTAATGTATAAAAGTGTTATGATATTGTTACGACGGTCATCTAGAATCTTCCAGAAACCGCGCTAATAACTGTGTAGTACCTAGAAAATACGAGTTCATTCTTTTAGGTACCTATTTCCGTAGTAGGTATAGAACTTACATTGTATTCAAGGTCAGGCGCCGGGAGTCGCCGGCAGTTGTCATTGTAATTTCGACCGTATGCCGACGACGTAAAGTAACTTCTTCCTTGTCGGTTCTTTTATCTTTAAATTTATTTTTTTGTTAATGTTTTTTTGTGGATGCTTTCTTGAATAATGGTGAATTATCTCGAATATCTTTTGTTTGCGTGGGTATAAAAGGACCGATTGAGGACGAAGTGAGTCAGTTCACTTTTAAGCGAGACAACGAAAAGTTCGAAGAGTTATCGAGTGCGATAAAGTGTTCAGTACTGTTTTGCGATTGTGAATAAGTGTATTGTGACTTTGTGAGTAATAAAGTTAATTCGTGTGTTTAATTGGTAGTGATTTTATTTATCCCATACCCAGCTCGTAACAATTTGGTGTCAGAAGCGGGGATAAATAATGCCGATTCTACCGAAGGACGACACGGATAGTATCCGTACGAGGAGTCAGCGGCAGCAAGGTATGGACCAAAGGCGATTTGGGGACTCCCCGACACAAACACCGGGCGGTGCCCAGCCTACGTCAGAGCCAGTCGCTGGCCCATCTGGAGCTACCCCAGCGGCGCCTACTACATCAGCGGCGCCTGACTTGTCTGCCTTAATGGCACTGCTGCAAGACCAGGCACGTCGTCAGGAGGAGCAGGCACGTCGTCAGGAGGAGCAGGCTCGTCGTCAAGAGGAGCAGGCTCGTCGTCAAGAGGAGCAGGCTCGTCGTCAAGAGGAGCAGGCCCGTCGGTTGGAGGAGCAGTTGCAACGGGACAAGGAGGAGCAGGTCCGACGCCAAGAAGAACAGATGCTCCTGATGAAGGATCTTCACGCATCAGTTGGGAAAGAGCTGAGCGTGGTGAAGGAGCAGGTACAGCAGCACGACAACCGTATCGCAAAGGCCGAAATTCAGATCGCCGATGTGAAGAAGGCCTTAAGTGAAATTAAGGTTGGAGACGGGTCTGTAACTTCGGTGATTGCTGCCCCTTCGGTGCGTGGGTTTAAAGTGCCTCCATTCGACGGAACATCTTCATGGTCGGCCTATAAAATTCAATTCGAGGCCGTTATGAAAGTGAATGGGTGGACCAAAGCGCAAGCCATGACCGCGCTCACCTTGGGTCTTCGAGACCAGGCCCTTAACATTCTTGAGGCCCTCGGCAAGGATGTGACCTACGAACAGCTGCTGGAGGCATTAGAGTCCAGATACGGTGACGCGCACCTGGAGCATGTTTTTCGTGCCAAGTTAAGGGATCGCGTTCAACGTAGTGCCGAGAACTTACAGCAGTGGGCTCTGGAAGTTGAAGCGATGGTTCGGAAAGCATACCGGTCTGCCCCTGCACTCATCGATGGAAATTTGGTACAGGCGTTCGTCGACGGAATACGCGACTTGGAAGTGAGAGCCGCTGTGAGACTCGGACATCATAAGACGCTGAAGAACGCCTTAGCACATGCTCTGGAAGTAGAAGCAGTGAGACAAGACCATCGAACACACTACGTCAGAGAAGTTGTGGCAACACCTGTACATGAGCGTCCGCGAAAGTACAGCCCTAGGTGCTACGCTTGTGGAGAAAGTGGTCACCTACGGCCAAATTGTAAAAAGCGACGCACACCGAGGGAAGACCAATCACAGCGGGAAAAGGCGACTGATATGACTGCCCAGCAACAGTGGAGAACTCGCGGTAACAATGATGAACTTTCAAGACCTTGGCGTGAAGACTGTATGCAGAGTTCCAGACAAGAAACTAAGGAAGTTGTGTCTGTGAGGAGGCTAAGAACAGATCTCAGCGACGAATGGAAGGAAACCATACAGCAGGCTCAGCAAAGTGACTCGGATATCAAACCGATCTTCGACTGGATCAAAGCTGGTGCTCCGAAGCCCAAGTGGAGTGATGTGGCTGCGATGAGTTCCATCACGAAGAGTTATTGGGCACAATGGAACAGTTTGGAGATCCAGGATGGAGTCTTGTGCCGTAAATGGGAAAACGCTCGAGGGGACAACTGTCATCTACAAATGGTTGTCCCTAAAGCTAAGGTACCGGATGTTTTACGGCTCTACCATGATGGATGCTCAGGAGGACATATGGGGGTAAAAAGGACTCTACTGAAAATCAGAGAGCGCTTTTACTGGATCCACTGTCGAGATGATGTAGAAGACTGGTGTCGCAAGTGTGCCAGCTGTGCGGCTGTGAAGGGACCCCATACACGAAGCAGAGGTGCATTGAAAGTGTACAACGTTGGAGCTCCCTGGGAGCGGATAGCACTGGACGTTGCGGGACCATTTCCAGAAAGTGACAGCGGAAACAAGTACTTCCTGGTTGTCATGGACTATTTCACAAAGTGGCCAGAAGTCTTCGCCATTCCTAACCAAGAAGCCACAACAGTCGCAGATAAATTGGTTCAGGAAGTCTTCTGTCGTTTTGGAGTACCCTTAGAAATTCACAGCGATCAAGGGAGGAATTTCGAATCGCAAGTTTTTCAGGAGACTTGTCGATTGATGGGTACCCACAAAACCAGAACCACCTCTTACCACCCACAATCTGATGGAATGGTGGAACGATTCAACCAGACGTTGGAGAGATATCTGGCAAAAGTTGTGGAAAACAGGCAAAGGGATTGGGACAAGCACATACAGCCGTTTCTTCTGTCCTATCGGAGTGCAGTTCACGAAAGTACGACTGTAACTCCAGCCTTCGCGAACTTTGGAAGGGAATTACGGTTGCCTGCAGATTTAATTACTGGAACTCCCCCTGATGTCCCACGCAGTGTAACGGATTACGCGAATGACCTGCGTAACAAGTTAAATGATGTATATGAGCATATCAGGCAATCCGGGCAACAGATGTCTGAGAAGATGAAGACTCGTTATGACCGGAAGGCAAACAGTCGTGGTTTCGACGAAAATTCGCTGGTGTGGTTGCATAACCCAGTGCGGAGCAAGGGAAAGTCTCCGAAATTGCAAGCAAAATGGGATGGACCATACAGAGTTGTGACCAGGATCAACGATGTCACCTACCGAATACAGAAGGGTCCGCGAGGTGCGCCTAAGGTTGTGCATGTGGACCGACTGGCGCGATATTACGGGACTAATGATGCTCGGGACGAGCATGTCTAAGGAGGGGGCAGTGTTACGACGGTCATCTAGAATCTTCCAGAAACCGCGCTAATAACTGTGTAGTACCTAGAAAATACGAGTTCATTCTTTTAGGTACCTATTTCCGTAGTAGGTATAGAACTTACATTGTATTCAAGGTCAGGCGCCGGGAGTCGCCGGCAGTTGTCATTGTAATTTCGACCGTATGCCGACGACGTAAAGTAACTTCTTCCTTGTCGGTTCTTTTATCTTTAAATTTATTTTTTTGTTAATGTTTTTTTGTGGATGCTTTCTTGAATAATGGTGAATTATCTCGAATATCTTTTGTTTGCGTGGGTATAAAAGGACCGATTGAGGACGAAGTGAGTCAGTTCACTTTTAAGCGAGACAACGAAAAGTTCGAAGAGTTATCGAGTGCGATAAAGTGTTCAGTACTGTTTTGCGATTGTGAATAAGTGTATTGTGACTTTGTGAGTAATAAAGTTAATTCGTGTGTTTAATTGGTAGTGATTTTATTTATCCCATACCCAGCTCGTAACAATATTTATTTTATTTGTATTTGTCACTGTTTAAATTGTATATTTTCTGATCGTTTAAGTATTGGTTTATCTGGCAATAACAGTTTTCTTCACAAGTTTACATACGTAAAAGTTCGCAGAGCCTATGTTCAGACCTGCCTTGCCTCCTCCGTGCCTTGGAAAGTACGTTTGGCCGATGGTCACGGCTATCATTTGTAGACCTTTGACAGTCATTACAGGTAGTCAGTGACTGGAAATTCTGACAACCAGTCTTGTCAAGGAATATTGTGTTACCTAGTACTAATTGGGTTGTGGAGGTGATGTGCTGTCGCTCCATGTAAAATGCAGGTATTCAGCTGCATCTGTTTGGAAGCTGGCCCCAATTTTTTTTTTTTTTTTTAGCCTTTATTGTCCCACTGCTGGGCAAAAGCCTCCCCCATAGCCTTCCACTCATCCCTTTGTGCGGTTTTCTCCGTCCAATTGGGCAAAAACGCTTCTAGGCGACGACGCCCGTCTTCTGGCATCCACTGCGTGACGACTCTGGCCCCAATATAGATGAAAAAAGCAAAAGGTTAGGCAGGTGATGATGATTCATCAACTCATCCTTTAGGCATTATTTGAAATGGAATTTCTCAATTTCATTGTTTATTTTTAAATGTCTTACTAGAAGTTCCGGGTAATGATCTATGTTGTTAAAGGTCAATGTACTTTTACACCCTTGTTATACGTATGAATATATATATATATATATATATGTATGAATAATAATATATATGAATATATATATGTATGAATTTCCACTCCACACAATGAAAGCAATTCAATTCTTGATTGAGCACTGTTCTTGAGAATGAGTGAGAATACAGGAGTCAGTATTATAGGATACCATTTCTAGTAGTTGTCATATCAGCTAGCACTACTGCCAGTACTGCCACTGAGCATAAGGTTCTAGGTTAATTGCCCGAGGTTCAAGCAACATTTTTCTTTTGTATCTGCTTGATTAAGAGTAAAAGACTGGCCCCTATTTATATATATGGGCTTTAAATATACTTGGTGAAATGTGGGTGTACTAACACCTATTGAGGGTCACATGGTACAAGTCTAGTGTAACTTTCAAAACTAAAATACAAGGAAAAAAAGCTACACAAGATTTTAAATCTATCTAGGCAATATCTAACTTTGATTACAGGTTGCAATCCAAAGCACAAGTTTCTAAGGTCACTGCAGGCACTTCAATGTATATTTTATGGCTGTTTGATTACATGGGATAATTACATCTTTAAACATAGTGTGCCCTTCAATTATGCTTGCTTTAATGACTATGACATAGGCTTATCCTTGAATGAAATGATTTGATGTAGTATTTCAGATTGTTTCTTAGTAGACCATTATTTCAGTTCTTGATGGTGTATTTATGCTCGTAATCATTCATACAATTTATCAACTCACTTTGTCATCAAATCTGTTTTGAAAAAATATTTAAGAGACTTCTGCCAGAAACTGGAATAAGGCCTAACTTCTTGCAATGCACTACAGGACTTGGTTTTCCGCCCTTTTTATTGACCAGTTGGGTCAATAAAAAAGAAAGGCGGAAAACCAAATCCTGTCCTTCCATTTCCATCCTACCAATGCCCAATCCATAACTATAGTAAAATAAATCACAATGGAATCATCAACATCATTGGCAGTCTTGTTTCATCAACTGCTTTGTATAGGCCTTCCTTTAATGTCATGCTTGCCTTGTTGTCTTCTTCTTTACTTATTGAGTCAGACCACAACTTCATCATCCATAACCCGACTTACCCATTGCTGGGTACAGGCCTCTCGTGCTTGCTTGTGCCAAGCTCCACGCTCAAGTGCCAGCCTGATCATGGCCTGATCCAGGATATTCCCACAAGGGCAACAATGTCATCTACCCATCTGGGCTAGAACTTAACAAATCAGGACACAATATCATGTGTAGTGTGTACCCAATGTTTGTGGAACCATATTTGCATCCATGATTCAGTTGTCTATAAATCTCCACCGAAGCAGGTTTTGCTTTAAACACCCTGTTAGAGAGACTTTCTTGGTTAGCCAAGGCGACTCTTGTCCTGGTAGGAGAACTGCACCCTTAGTCAATATGCATTATTGATATAATTGTGGCGACTAGCGACATCTATCGCAACACCTGCGTACTAACAAACGATCGACAGAAGTTCTTAAATCGCGCTATCAACATTATAATAATATTCCACAACTATCACACAACGCCATCTAGTCCCAAGCTAAGCAGAGCTTGTGTTATGGGTACTAGACAACTGATAAACATACTTATATATTTCTAAATACATACATATTATAGATAAATTACACCCAGACACAGAACAAACGATCGTGCTCATCACACAAACATTTGTCCTGGGTGGGAATCGAACCCACGACCTCCGGCATAGCAGTTAGGGTCACTAACCACTAGACCAACAGGTCAGTCAAATCATTATCCGCGACATAAGCCTGTAAAGGAGTTCCCGACTTACAACTGTCGGGCAGTTAGCCCGCCGGACACAACACCCGTCCGGTCGGAGGATCCTCCCTTTTCAATGGGGGATGAGGAGCTTTACACCCTGTTCCTCTTACCCCCAAATAATTATCAAAATGCAAGTCATATTTTTTAAACCTGCAGTTTCCACATTCCTCAAATAGTTTACAAATACAAAACGAGAATCTTCAGCATGACTACAACCTATTTGCTACTATGTTAAAACAATGGCAGATCACGAATAGGCATCGTACTTGTTATAGGTCAAGGGTGAGCGGTGGCACTGTTTGATGACAATGTCATAATTCATTATTATTCACGTCCCTAAGTTACATCATGGTAGACGATTCAGAAACTACTGAATTGCCTTAGAATGGAATTTTACTTCTGGAAATATTGAGATTGGTTAAAATGCGGGTCGGTAAAAGGTACTTGCGTTTCGTAGTCGTCATTGAAATTATTATTATACTTTATTTTACACACCATTTCTGAAAGGTCGACCGAGTCAATGAAAGGGAAAATATTAAGATGTATTTATTCAAATATATTTATCAAAAAATGTTAATCTTATGAGATTGGTTGGCGGAAATAACAAAAGCCAAAGATATTTATTGACACCGGATTCAGTAACCGGAGATTTTACATCCTGTACACAAAACATAAAAATTGAAATATCACCTCAAAACACTGCATTTCGCTTAGCATTGCAATGTTCCTAATCGTGCTAGCTTTCGCTTAAGTATGATCAGTTTCCAGTCTAACCTGAATGCTGCTGAATATCAATATTTATTTGTGCATTCTTTGCTTGAGATTCTGCTGTATTTCCTAACGAGTCTGAGCTTTCCTAATGATAGTGAAATCTTGGTCATAAATTATGAGGTATTCGAGTTAAACCTGTACAGGCTTACATATGCGTCAAGTTGTACATCTTTTACTGCTAATGAATAGTAGATGAATATGAAAATATGCAGGTTAGGCATTAGCAGATGATTGGTCCTCTCCATTTATTCCCAAAGACTGGTCTGCCGTTTCTAATACAAAAAAAAAACAATTTTGATCTCAAACCTGCTGTTTCAGGAACTTAAACCTACAATATAGTCGAATAGAATAATATAGTGTTCTAAAGAATATTCTGGAATCCGGAAAACAATATCGCACGTGTCTAGGATATTAACAAAAATGCAAAATGTCGCTAAGTAAAGTTTTGCACATAACTCCCATCCACGGCCTTGAGACAACAATAAAACCTTATTTGTGCGACTTGCCAATGCCAAACCGGGTTTGAGTTTTACACATCCATCATATCAGATTTCTAAGGTCCCCTTTTGGCTTCAAATCGTAAAATAACGTGCAGCTAGGTCATGATGTCGTAATTATTACGTAGGTTGTAAGCAGAAAACAGTATAATCTCTAAGAACGTTCATTTCCTTGTCTAACCCATTGACAAAAAAACTACACACGGTGAAACCATAATAGACTCGTCTATCCATCTAAAAATATCCACAATGCAAAGATTCTTCAGTCTCGTTTGAAGCCTGCAATTTTAAAGACCATCAACCTTACGTGTACTTAGTACCGGTCTCGGATCGGCACCCAATACTTGGTATCATAATCAATACCGCTTGATATCTATCAATCATGCTTGAAAGACAAAAACATTGTTGTATTTTGTTCACACACATCTGTCTCCTTTGTTTTCGGCTGAAGTTTTAGTGAAAAGCTTTTAACATTTCTTTGACAGTTTTGTAATTAAAGTATGAAGTTTCGTGTTGGGAAATGAGTATGTCAGCGTTGATCAGATGCTATTTTAAGGGCAGAAAATGTTGTTCGAAAGAGATACGGCGGCCTCGGCACAAAGGGCTAAGTAGGAACATGGGTGGTTTTTAGTCATTAGAAGTCTGACACTCCCTACCGCTCTGCCCATAGCGGGAGGAGTCATTTGATGACTTCCCACATTCCAAAAAAAAAGGGCAGAAAATGTCAATTTCTTAGCAGATATAAAGCCACCCGTAGACATGGTCATTTGGCAGTCCATTCACAAAATACGCTAATAGTTTTACCGACAAAGCAACAGAACTAAACATGGCATTCACATCATAGAATGTTTCTTGAGAAAGTTGTATTTATAAACACTATAAGACACAGACACAGCTGAGCAGTGAAAGTCATCGCAAAAGCGATAAATTGTTCCATGTTACTTGTTGGGAACTTAACAATGCAGAAATTGTTAGTGCACAATCAGATAGTATTAATCACTGATTCCTTGCTTTATTTCGACCTAAGCCAGGTTTTACCTATATGATAGCTTTTCCTCATATGATTCAGGCAGTATTGATAATCCATAAACCACAGAAACCACAAATACCTGTTGAGGCATATTGCTAAGTGTAGATACCGTTGCAATCAAATAGATTTAAGAATTCAACAAATTATGAACCTGTTTCTGAGGTTGCTCTCGACGATGACAAAAGTATAATTAAAACGAGACTATTTCCATATTAATGCGAAATTAGCCTAAAAATTAAGTCCCAAGTTTTAGCGAGCACTAAGGAGCATGTTTAAATGACATTGCAAAGGAAATTAGTTCAATCACCTTGTTCTAGCTAGACAATGTAAAGCGGTACACCTATTTTTGAACACCTGAAGAACAAATGTTTCCCAGTTAATTTAACTCAAGTGGGATGATGTAACCGTGTTCAAGACACGTAACTGCCTTGATGCGAAAAGTCTGCTCACAAAAAAAACCCAAGGGCGCCGCTTTTCAGTGTAGGTCAGTGACCGGAGTAGCGTAAATATTAAAATCACATGATTACGCTAAATACTTGGTTCAATCGCCTTTAAAAGATAAACGGTACATGAGATCTAGCGTAGATTGTTGTCACTAGACAAATGTATACTAATCAGCTCTATCTTACCTCTGTTTTGTTATCCCGTATGACTATCCATCTTGTAAATAATGAATAGAATGTTATTTTGTCATCGAATAGCCTTTAGCTTGCTTTAGCTTAGTCGCCGAAGTTTGTACAGTTGCACACCACAATAACATCGCTCTCTCTTTTAGATATGAACCTATACTATACTTTTATAACTAGAGCAAGGAAAAGTAATGACAGCAATAATCCCTGTGAAACAAGGCTTATTTGGAAGTTAAGGGTTACTTTAGGATAGTTCACGTAGGACATTGCGTTCTACCCTTACCAACTCATGGCTTCCGACGAGTGCCCTGCAGACTGCAGAGGAAAATGTTCACCAATAGAAGTGCATCATATTGACTATTTAGCAATTGTACTGGTGAACGTTTTCGTCGATCTCCACTTCACTTCCTCGCCACGATTCTTCAGGAAAGCCAGTTTGCCTCGAATTCTATTGTCACAAGTAAACACGTGTCTCCGTTGGTCTCTGCGACCCATCAACACGACACAAAGAAGGGGTCATTCATCCCTGCTGTTCTCTTGCAGTCCTTAGACACGAGAGGAGGGCTATTCTATTATCTAACTAACCAGTTTCTTTTATACCAGGTCACCTCGAGGCCGAGTGGTGCCAGAGGGCGTGTATAACAACGCACACTTCATGCACGCCGCGACATCGCACGTTGGCGATATCGTTCAGGTGCTCACGCAGTCAGGCAGCCTCTGGGAAGGCGTCTTCAAAACGTTTAGCGCTCAGTTTGAGGTAAGTCGATGAACACCTATAATG
Source organism: Diarsia mendica (assembly GCA_949316265.1). Taxonomy (NCBI): domain Eukaryota; kingdom Metazoa; phylum Arthropoda; class Insecta; order Lepidoptera; family Noctuidae; genus Diarsia; species Diarsia mendica. The sequence continues at coordinate 12,197,994 of OX438903.1, read as the reverse complement.
TACAGACGCCAGAACATCAAGGTGTCCGAAACTGTCAAATGAACCTTAAACCTAATGCCTTTGCGATAAAGTTGAATAACTACTGAAGCAATTTGACAGAATGTAGTAGACTGATGTACTGGCGTCTATTATTGTACGAGTAAAGCAAGGAACCGCAAAAACTGCGCTTTTGCCGCGGTTGAACCCTGAAGGAATGATGGTGGTCAGATCCTGAAGCGGTAACTTGATGAAAAGATAAAGCGGCAACCAAAGGCCGGAGTGGTCATTTCTGGTCGGCGGACAAATAGTCCATCGTCTTCCCAGCAGTTGAGATGACGGCCGTAGTCAGACCTGCGGACGGTGACCCAGCATCTTAGTTGGTGACACCCCATATGATGGAAATATTTCAGCGAACCAGTGACCTAATGGAGGAAGGGGCACCCCGAGAATGTAGAATGCTTTGGAACTTGTGCTGTGCTACATTTTATTCTTGATGCACCAGATGCACAAATACACATTTTTTTAAAACCAAAGCAAGCCTTCTTTTTAGAATAGGCTTCTTTTGAAAATACATGGTACAGATTATTGTATTACACGTCCAATTTTCGATATTTATTCAAACATAGAAATGTTACTCGGTATTTACCAAATGTTGTTAGCTATTAATTCACGGGGCATAATAAAAAGTCAAAAGTCGTTTTCCCTAAAAAGTATGACCCCTTTTGGACCGTCGCTAATCCCGTAAAACTTGAGGAAAGAAACCTCAAAAAGTTGCAACTTTTTCCGCCAGCTGTTAATGAGGAAAACTCATTTGACAACTGTCTGAAAATATCAAACAGAACTCCGAAATAGAACAATTAAAATAACCAGATGAAAATAGAACTCCGTAATAGAATAATTATGAGTTTATAATATCCGGACGAAAATAGAATCCTGAAATTGAATAATGTGTGAACAAATTCAGGGTTCCGTGTCACGTAATAATAACTATATGCCACGTCAGTGTGTGTAATGTCCGGAGTATTAACACCGAACACGCCAACCATTGACGGTTAGACATGCATCAAGGTACATTTAAACTGGTTTTCTTATTAAAATTGCAATATATATTAATGTCTGTAACTAAGATCAGGTTTAGCAACTGTGTACAAACTTTGAAGGGGTGACCACTGAGACCCTTTCGTCCTCGGAAAGTACGGTAAGCCGGTTGGCTTGTCTGGGAGCTGCCAATCTTTTAAGTTTCGACTAAATATCTGAAGTGTAAGTAATTACTTTTCAGTGCAGTCTTTAAAAGGTTGAGATTGAAATTACTGATATCGAGGAGAAGGTTGATGTTCCAGGGTAGCCCGCGAAATTCAAATTTTCTTACGTTTTTAGCGATTTGCAGGCCAGTGCTAGGTTGTATGTTAGTGAAAATATGATTCGCGGCTGTAAGACGTATGCAGTTACAGAGTTATAATCATCAAAATCATCATAACAACCCTCCAAGTTTATGTAACTGTCAAGAATGAGTATTTCATCGAAAGGTCATCCTTGGCAAATCGCTAAAAACGTAAGAAAATTTGAATTTCGCGGGCTGCCCTGGAACATCTTAAGACGCAGTTAACGGGGGAACCGTAAAAACGACCTGTTTTTCGTCGCAGAGTTAGCCGTATTGCTATGCTACTTATTACAATTCCAAAAAAAAATACAGTGTATAGTCAAATGTATAGGTAAAAGACTTATGCAAAAATATTTTCTAAAAGTAATCAAGAACCTCGAAAAAAAAATCACAAAATCACAAAAAAATCACACGAAAAAACTTTTTCGTCTCGAAATGCTCAATATTTTGAGTGACAACTGTTATTTATTTTTTTACTATCAGAAAGGAAATTTAACCAACTAAAGACATATGTAAAAAATATTTTAACATTACAGCGTATTTTTTTTTTAAAATAAATTAAATCTGCGAACTATCGTTCATTTTGGCAGTCACGAGCATCAAACGCATCGCCATTTTCAACCTTATTTGTTTAGGCGATGAGTTAAACGCGCGCTCAAGGTCGCGGGCAGCTAATGTCGCCTTAAATAATAGCAAACCCTCGGGTCGATCATTAGGTTAAGCCGTGCTTGCCTGGATTGGTCCGTGAATGGGTGAACCCGTAACATACTGAGTTTCCTCCGTACCTCGGAAACTACGTAAACTTGTGGTCCCGACTGTCATTGTAGATCTTTGACAGTCGTTACGTTACAGTCAGTGACCCAAAGTCTGACAACCAATGTCACCAGGGGATATCGTATTACCCAGTACTAATTGGGTTCTGGAGGTCAAATAGGAGTCGCTCCATGTAAAATACTGGTATACAGCTACATCCGGTTTGACTGGAAGCCGACTCCAAAATATTTGGGAAAAAGCTAGGCACATGATGATTGAAATGACTGATATCGCTAAACCGCAGTTTTTTGCTCCAACGATTCATAAGTGAAATAGCATTTTTCGCTAGTTTCTCAAGAGCCTAGTCGAGGCTTTAAATGTTTTTACATAGTAGGTACTTCAATTACCAAACTGTGGTGAAGTGCTGATTATTTTAATGACCATCTAAGACTAAGTATGAGTAAAAGTTATAGATGACGAGTGTAAAAATGAGACAGGACGTTTCCAAGTAATCGTGTGGTCGTTGAAAGGCTGCCAAAAGAAGGAACTAGACGTCACAAAGAAAACATGAGTGAACCAAATGAGCTAACGCCACAATAAAAACAAAGCTGTATCCGTTTATGTCACCGTTTCTGTACTATGATAGACAAGATTGTGAGCTAGTTTGAGTATTTTTTGTCACGCAACAGGCGACATGTGTCAAGCAAGACTTTGAGGAAGTCTTCAATAAATCGAGAGGACGCACAAATATTGTTTTTGGCAAACGCCTCTCCCCAATCTCTTTCCAGAGCAAGATCAAGACGAACACCGAAAGAACTTTTGATGTTCGACTTTTACTCGCTTTCTTTTTTCTTCTCTCTTTTTTAATCCACTCATCCAAGGTGTCTCGTCATTTGCTCCTCAGTCTGCCGCTTAGAAATGTATATTAAAATAAGTTAAGGCCCGTTTTTCATTAGAGCTAATTATTCAAATCGGGCCCTAAAATTAGAAGTCTGGTAGACTAATTAGGTTCTCAGGTTGACAAAGGGAATTTTAACTCGAGAAACAAAATTGGCATTAAAATATACTTTACTTTTTCAGTGATTATACGAATAACAAACCGGCGTGTGTCATTACTACTCATTACATTAGAAGACACAATCTAAATGATAATGATATTGTTTTTATTGGCATAGTAATTAGGTTGATGATACAAACATTCATTGATCAATAACTTAGTATGTTGATGCCTCTTGGATCAATAAAAATAAATGGGCCAATTTTAACCAGAGACTATAATTAGAAAATTACACGCATTCTAAATTCAAAAACGCAATGTAAATGCCACTTGTAGAATTGATAAACGATCGAATGTCTCAGTATTGCGTGTGGCACTCAATTCGGGAGTGAAACAACGATTAGAATGGTATGTGTGAACTGTCGACTCGTTCAAGCCATTTTAAATCTAACACACTAATTGCCGTTTATTTTAGTACATAAAAACTATTTTTTGGTCGTTTTCTTACAACGGTAGCTGTTGCTGGGCATTAACGAACGTATGACGGATTATTTGGTGATTGACAGCACCAAACAGGTTTTAATATTCATGAATACATAGAAATAACCATTACAATGTTAGGAAATGGTCAAAATAAACTTGTAGCACCGCCTGCATGGCCCGGGGCGCAGCCATATTATTATATAACCATATAAATAATACAGTAGGAACGACCCCAAGTGACGTAAATGTGCATAGATTCATCCTGAGAGTCAGTCTCACCGCGCCCTCCACGCGACCGCCTGCCAGCCAGACCGCTGCGCGCCGGCCGGCGACCGACGAGCTTTTGCGTTGCACAAAAGCTACCATTTTCAATTACATAATCTATATTTACGACCGTAATCAATATTTTCGTACTCGTATAAATTGTCACACATTACTAACAAGCATAGAAAATAGGCTAAGTTCCAATCGAAGGCTGATAAGGCCACGGAATTTACGTCCGACTACAGATCTTAAACATTCTAACCATTGCAGTGCTGATAACCTATTTCAAATAGTTCGAGCTTGCATACCTTAAGTTTTAGCGATTGTTTTGCTTATTGCGATATACATTAACATTTAACGAATTATGTAATCACATGACAGTTTTAATGTCAAAATGATTGGGTATGTGCGAATAAAATGCATCACAGTAACGCAGCACGGCAGCAGTTTGTGTTATCTGCGCTGGCGTGACCCCCACGAAACTATGAAATGTAGGTCGAATCAATAAACGCATTGTACCGTGCTTTCGGACATTTTAAAAAGGATTTCGACGTCGGTATCACCTGCGTGAAGTGTGAAGTGATCATTGTGATGCTGTGCTTTAAGACATAAAAATATACTTATGGTTTTGTGATAGTGACGAATTCATCCTGTGTAGTGAGTGGTTCATTCGATTTGTCATGCAAAGGAGTTGTTTCGGCTCAGTGTAGTCTCAGCACTTTGAACCCGAGTGGTGTAATTTGTGAAAAGTGCAATGTAGTGTCGAGTTAGTTAGATTAGCTGCTTATTTGTGAGTGCTCTCACCCCGCCGCCAGTGGACATGCGCGGTAAACCAGTTGTTTTTTACCTGCCATTTTGAGCTTTAGAAATTTATAGGGGTGCTTTTTTAGTGCAGATGGAGTAGAAACTTCTGCGCATGTATTTGAGATATCAATGAACTTGATAATGACTTTGTCTCAGACGATGACTCTTTAATCTTGAAAATATTTCATTGCAATTATTTTGCTATCAAAATTAAGCTGTTTAGTCTTTATTTCCTGGCATAGGTAGGTGTATTAATGTATTGCAAGTTATTGATGGATGTCTGTCTCGTGAGGCACACGGGCGGAGATTCGTGACTATCCGCAGCCGAATAGATGGCGCTGTCTACCTCGATTCCCAGGGCATGCGTTAGGGCCCGGTTAGTGCTTCTGTGCCATTGCCCTCGATAGTAATCAATAAATAACTGCAAGTTTTTGTGATGTCGGAATACTAATTTATTTTGAAGATATTTCGCTGTCTGTGCTGGTGTCGTCATTCTTTGATAATTTATTTGTTCAGTGGGTAACAGTTGATTGATGTATTGTGTCGTAGTTGTGTGAATGGAGGTTCGTTGCAGCCATGATTGTAGATAGGGCGGCTCATAGATAATGGCTATTTTATATACAGTCGGATTAAAATAATATTTTCGTTCTTAACATGATTTCATTTGGATTAGTGCTAATTGGCTATTTTATATGCTGACTCGATTTTTTTTATTAAAGGCTTTTTAAAGTACTTAATTAAAACTTCAGCTAATTCGGCATTGTTTGTCATTTTTCGCGGCCAAAAATGTTACACGTTAATTCAATGAAAGTCTGTGTCATTATTTTAGGAATAGACTTAAACAGTAAAATACCATTAAAACCAACTATTAAGCATGTGACTAAAAAACTAATCAAGTCTAGTCCTTTGATCAGGTAACACAAACAGTAATAAAACTCCCTCCGCCGCTAGCCTTTCGTTTGATGTATCAAATTAAAAGCCTTTAATTGGAAATATTGAATAAAGGGGCACGATAAACCCTAGATTTCAGTCAGGCCCCTCATTTTAAACTGCCAATTAGGAAGTAACATTGAAAACTTCAGTCCTTTCAGAACAAAAACCAACCTTATTATAACTTGCACAAAAATCTCGTGAGATGTAAATAGACTTGTCTTTTCACGCAACCCAACGGCAACCTTAAAACAACGAATCTAAAGGTCATTGTTTTTTAGCAACAAGTATATTCTGAAGTAACTGGGAGGACTGGGAGTCTGCAAGGGGTGCAGGTGGAGACGTAAGGATTACATATCGAGGGTCTTTCCATTGTTAATCCACGGCTATTAATTGCATGGTGTCCATTGATGTCGTGTTTATGAGCACAGTGCATTATGAATTACGAAGCTTGAAAGGGAAGCTCCTGGATTAATTTGTCTGTCTGGTATGCAATTTTCTCTAATCAGTTTTATTGTGGATGCTTTGTTTGTTTGTTCAACGTTGGCGTTTGAACTATACCCGCACGATCGCATGTGGCTGAAGATGCTGCATGGGACTGTAGTTTCCTTTCTATCGTGCAATTATTATTATTGAAAAAAGAACCTGACTGGACTGGACGATACGCATTGGGTCAAATTGGGTGAGATGGGGTGGGTGGCCCATTTCGTCCAGTGGGTGTCTTTAGATAGAGGCTACCGAGTGCATATCTTAAAACACTCTAAAGTCACCCGCACGGTGGCGGGTAAACCAACAGCAATCGCATTCCCAAAGAGGATTAGTATCTGGCAGGAGGCCGACTGTAAAACCAAAGCCAAAACCTCTTCAAAGGATAAATAATAATGTCCCTGCAATAGCTTCGAAACACGCAACACAGACTTACCAAAAGTTTTACTCCACCATTTTCAATATCTACCTAAAAATAGCTCGAAACAGAACAAAACATACAACGGAAACAAACGTCGACCTCAAAACACTAATGTCCGTTAATGCAACGAAAACGTTCAGTCAGTCAGAAGTCAGACGCAGTTCGACCTTCACACGGAACGCACGTCGAGACGGTGGAAATTCCTGGCCGATGACACATGTTAATTGACTCTTGTTTTACGCTTTATCCAGCCTTTATGAATGCAAGGCAGCGAACTCGCGAATGAACGCGAGAACTTGCGCACGCGACGAATTTTGTTGTTTTGTTAATGTCATTTAACTCGCTTCGTTACTCGGCTTAGGGATTGTTTGTCACTGGATTAAACTTGGTTCTTCATCGTCGTCATCACTGAGAGACTCAGTCTACTGTCCAAGTCACACTTAGCTATCTCCCAAGCATCGTCACAACGACTGATTCTGCTTTTCTCGCATCGGGAGAGTTTTAGAACCTTCCATGTCATCATATCAGCCCTGAATCACTTACTGCTGGTTATAGGCCTCCCCTCTTTTGCCACACTTCCCGTTTATGTGTGTCCGTTCCGTTTTCAAGGTGTTCTGGTGTAGAACTTAGGTCTTGTACCAAGTCAAAAGTTATGACGCGTAAATGCATAATGCTATCAAGAAAACCAGGGATATAAATAACTTTGATAAAAACTTACTATAAACACGAAGGATGTATGTAAAGTATGTATTTGCGACGATATTATAGTAAGAATCAAGGTCTTTGCCATTGTTTCGCTCAGGTCAACGGTCGTTCGAATTGTTAGCACATGTATATTTCGGGGAGTGACATCTGCGCTATCCATAATAACCATTTGATGATAAAGAATGACATCGATCTAGAGTACATTCACTTCTATGACAAACTACTTAACGATACTATTTTATCTATGTACATTTTCATAGTTATTCACGTTTATTGGTTGTAGTTACTTGTTTACTTTTAAATAATGCGAATATTTTTGGACTCCAACAGAACAGACAGAAGCTATATGATCTATCAGATCTATACTACTAACTTAGAGGAGGTCGAAAGGATATTTGTATCTTTGGTCTAGTGGCCGCAAACGCTACCGCTGACCATGAAATTCTGGTTTAAATTTTCAGGTCCATCATCAAATTTTATTCGGTTTCTGTTGTTTTTCTCCTTCTTTGTAACAGATTTGTGCCCGGTTGATGATCAGCTCGCTCTCTTGAAATTGAACTTAAAACATACCTGATAAAATGTGGACATGCTATATTGCACATTTTTAAATTAAATAGACACATAAGTACATTCAATTGTATTGTTACGAGCTGGGTATGGGATAAATAAAATCACTACCAATTAAAGACACGAATTAACTTTATTACTCACAAAGTCACAATACACAATCACTTCAACAGTACTGAACACTTTGTCGCACTAGATAACTCTTCGAACCTTTCGTTGTCTCGCTTAAAAGTGAACTGACTCACTTCGTCCTCAATCGGTCCTTTTATACCCCAGCAAACAAAAGATATTCGAGATAATTCTCTATTATTCAAGAAAGCATCTACAAAAAACATTAACAAAAAATAAACTTAAAGATAAAAGAACCGACAAGGAAGAAGTTACTTTACGCCCTCGGCATACGGTCGAAATTACAATGTCAATTGCCGCTGGCGTCGCGCGTAGGCTGACCTTGAAATACAATGTAACTATACCTACTACGGAAATAGGTACCTAAAAGAATGAACTCGTATTTTCTAGGTACTACACAGTTATTAGCGCGGTTTCTCGAAGATTCTAGATGACCGTCGTAACACTGCCCCCTCCTTAGACATGCTCGTCCCGAGCATCATTAGTCCCGTAATATCGCGCCAGTCGGTCCACATGCACAACCTTAGGCGCACCTCGCGGACCCTTCTGTATTCGGTAGGTGACATCGTTGATCCTGGTCACAACTCTGTATGGTCCATCCCATTTTGCTTGCAATTTTGGAGACTTTCCCTTGCTCCGCACTGGGTTATGCAACCACACCAGCGAACTTTCGTCGAAACCACGACTGTTTGCCTTCCGGTCATAACGAGTCTTCATCTTCTCAGACATCTGTTGCCCGGATTGCCTGATATGCTCATACACATCATTTAACTTGTTACGCAGGTCATTCGCGTAATCCGTTACACTGCGTGGGACATCAGGGGGAGTTCCAGTAATTAAATCTGCAGGCAACCGTAATTCCCTTCCAAAGTTCGCGAAGGCTGGAGTTACAGTCGTACTTTCGTGAACTGCACTCCGATAGGACAGAAGAAACGGCTGTATGTGCTTGTCCCAATCCCTTTGCCTGCTTTCCACGACTTTAGCCAGATATCTCTCCAACGTCTGGTTGAATCGTTCCACCATTCCATCAGATTGTGGGTGGTAAGAGGTGGTTCTGGTTTTGTGGGTACCCATCAATCGACAAGTCTCCTGAAAAACTTGCGATTCGAAGTTCCTCCCTTGATCGCTGTGAATTTCTAAGGGTACTCCAAAACGACAGAAGACTTCCTGAACCAATTTATCCGCGACTGTTGTTGCTTCTTGGTTAGGAATCGCGAAGACTTCTGGCCACTTTGTGAAGTAGTCCATGACAACCATGAAGTACTTGTTTCCGCTATCACTTTCTGGAAATGGTCCCGCAACGTCCAGTGCTATCCGCTCCCAGGGGGCTCCCACGTTGTACACTTTTAATGCACCTCTGCTTCGTGTGTGAGGTCCTTTCACAGCCGCACAGCTGGTACATTTGCGACACCAGTCCTCCACATCATCTCGACAGTGGATCCAGTAAAAGCGCTCTCTGATCTTCAGTAGAGTCCTTTTCACCCCCATATGTCCTCCTGAGCATCCATCATGGTAGAGCCGTAAAACATCCGGTACCTTAGCTTTAGGAACAACCATTTGTAGATGACAGCTGTCCCCACGAGCGTTTTCCCATTTACGGCACAAAACTCCATCCTGGATCACCAAGCTGTTCCATTGCGCCCAATAACTCTTCGTGATGGAACTCATCGCAGCCACATCACTCCACTTGGGCTTCGGAGCACCAGCTTTGATCCACTCGAAGATTGGCTTGATGTCCGAGTCATTTTGTTGAGCTTGTTGCAGAGTCTCCTTCCATTCATCGCTGAGATCCGTTCTAAGCATCCTCACGGGCACTACTTCCTTAGTCTCTTGCCTGGCACAGTGCTTGCAGTCTTCAGGACAAGGTCTTCTTGATAAGGCATCTGCGTTACCGTGAGTTTTCCCACTGCGATGTTCAGTTACGAAGTCAAACTCTTGCAGTAGTTCAATCCATCTCGCCACTTGTCCCTCTGGATTCTTGAACTGTAATAGCCACTTCAATGCAGCATGGTCAGTTCGTAGCTGGAATTTCCGTCCCAACAAATACTTACTGAAGTGCTGCAATGTCTTCACTACGGCGAGCAGCTCTCGTCTCGTTACGCAGTAATTCCTTTCCGGTTTAGATAAAGACTTGCTGAAGTAAGCTATAACAATCTCCTGATCTCCTTTCCGTTGAGATAACACGCCCCCAATTCCAGTATTACTTGCGTCTGTGTCGACTATAAAGTCACTTTCAGTGTCAGGATATCCCAAAATAGGAGTATTGCACAGACGTCCCTTTAATTCTTGAAATGCGGCGTCGCAGTTTTCATTCCAACAGAATTGTTGCTTTTCCTCAGTGAGTCTGTGTAGAGGTTTCGCAATGTCGGCGAAATTCTTCACAAACCGGCGATAGTAGGAGCACAAACCCAAAAATGCTCTGACCTGTGTCTTGTCTTTCGGAACTGGCCAATCCTTGACGGCGACTACTTTCTCTGGGTCTGTTTGAACACCTTCCCCCGAAACTATGTGTCCTAAAAAGTTCACTTGTTTCCTGAAAAACGAGCACTTTTTCGGACTCAATTTCAGGTTTGCTGTTTGGATCTTCGACAGCACTCGGTTGAGGTTTCTAAGGTGATCTTCAAACGTACGGCCCACAATGATTATGTCGTCTAGATAGACAAGACATGCATCCCCAATCAACCCGGCAAGTACTTGCTCCATCAGCCTTTCAAACGTTGCAGGAGCATTACATAAACCGAAAGGCATAACTTTAAACTGCCACAATCCTTTTCCTGTTGAGAATGCAGTCTTCTCCTTATCCCTGGGGTCTATTTCTACCTGCCAGTAACCACTTTTCAGGTCTAGTGTGGTAAACCACTTCATTCCCGCCAGCGTATCCAGTGTGTCATCGATCCTAGGCAGTGGATAGCTGTCCTTTTTCGTGACGTCGTTCAGTCGTCGATAGTCCACACAGAAGCGCATACTGCCGTCCTTTTTCTTTACCAGGACCACAGGAGAACACCATGGACTGGATGAAGGCTCTATGACACCATCCTTCACCATGCCCTCAATCATGGTTTCCACTTCTTTTTCCCGTGCAACTGGCAGTCTCCTTGGTCGCTGACGGATCGGTAACTCGTTGCCTGTATTAATTCTGTGCTGAACCAGTCCAGTTCTTCCTATGTCAGCATCACCCGTAGAGAAAATACCGGCGTACTGAAGTAACATCTTCTTAGCCTTGTCCATTTCTCCTTCACTTAAATGACAGTTTTCAAGAAGCGTTGACACGTCGAATTTGGCACTACTAATTTTGCTTCCGGTAGGTAGATCTTGCAATTGACGCATCCAAGCTACTTCCTCACAAGTGCCGATCAAGGTGCCCTTCTTGATTACTTGCTCCTTGTTACTTGGATTCAGGATTCGTACAGCTGAGATGTTGTTGGCCTTTACCAGAGTTCGTGCCATCTTCCATGAAAACTCATTGTCCACCCTTTCTATCAGAACACTTCGATCTTTGTGTCCAGAGTTCTGTGGTAACTTAACTGGCACGATCGTTTCTGATCTGCTAGGAAGAACAATTTCCTTCAGGCAGTACACTTTCCCTGATGGTGCACCTTCCATGAAGACTTCCTCTGAACCACATTTCAACACTCCTTGGTCAATGTCGATCTCACAACGATATTTCCGCATGAAGTCCAAGCCCAAGATGCAATCGTCGACTATGTCGGCCACGATGACATTGTGTCGGTAAATTCTATCACCCAATTTTAACTCCACCTCCTTCTTGCCTCGGACGGTTATGTGCTGACCGGTAGCTGTTAATAATTGAAGGTGGTCGCGGTTATTGAAGTAGCCCCCAAGAAACCGATTCGCCAGGTGAGAATTGACGACCGTGTGAGAAGCTCCAGTATCCAACGTCAGTTTGCATGGAGTTCCGTTGACTTCGCCGTTGATGGTCAGGCTGTTCCCGTCATGTACTTGTGAGATCGAGATCCTCGGGGCTCTTTCAAAACCAGCCAGCACCCGCCCCCCAGTCCTGGCATTTACTCGTTTCCCTGCTGTGGTTGGGCAGCCACTTCAGCCACCTTTCCTTGCTGAGGTTGGTCTTCTCTTGGTGAGCTGCGCTTAGGACAGCTTGATCGAAGATGACCCCTTTCTCCACAAGTGTAGCACCTAGGGCTGTATCCTTGCGGGCGGTCGCGTGCAGGTGACGCTACAACCTCCCTGACCCGGTGCGTACGGTGGTCCTGCCTCACTGCCTCTACTTCTAAGGCATGGGCCAAGGCATCTTTCAGCGTCTCATGATGCCCAAGTCTCACAGCGGCTCTAACCTCCAAGTCGCGTATTCCATCGATGAACGCCTGTACCAGATTTCCATCAATAAGTGCAGGGGCGGACTGGTATGCTTTCCGAACCAGCTTTTCAACTTCCAGGGCCCACTGCTGTAAGTTCTCGGCACTACGTTGAACGCGATCCCTTAGTTTAGCACGAAAAACGTGCTCCAGGTGCGCGTCGCCGTATCTGGACTCTAATGCCTCCAGCAGCTGTTCGTAGGTCACATCCTTGCCGAGGGCCTCAAGAATGTTAAGGGCCTGGTCTCGAAGACCCAAGGTGAGCGCGGTCATGGCTTGCGCTTTGGTCCACCCATTCACTTTCATAACGGCCTCGAATTGGATTTTATAGGCCGACCATGAAGATGTTCCGTCGAATGGAGGCACTTTAAACCCACGCACCGAAGGGGCAGCAATCACTGAAGTTACAGACCCGTCTCCAACCTTAATTTCACTTAAGGCCTTCTTCACATCGGCGATCTGAATTTCAGCCTTTGCGATACGGTTGTCGTGCTGCTGTACCTGCTCCTTCACCACGCTCAGCTCTTTCCCAACTGATGCGTGAAGATCCTTCATCAGGAGCATCTGTTCTTCTTGACGCCGAGCCTGTTCCTCTTGACGGCGAGCCTGTTCCTCCTTGTCCCGTTGCAACTGCTCCTCCAACCGACGGGCCTGCTCCTCTTGACGACGAGCCTGCTCCTCCTGACGACGAGCCTGCTCCTCCTGACGACGTGCCTGCTCCTCCTGACGACGTGCCTGGTCTTGCAGCAGTGCCATTAAGGCAGACAAGTCAGGCGCCGCTGATGTAGTAGGTGCCGCTGGAGTAGCTCCAGATGGGCCAGCGACTGGCTCTGACGTAGGCTGGGCACCGCCCGGTGTTTGTGTCGGGGAGTCCCCAAATCGCCTTTGGTCCATACCTTGCTGCCGCTGACTCCTCGTACGGATACTATCCGTGTCGTCCTTCGGTAGAATCGGCATTATTTATCCCCGCTTCTGACACCAAATTGTTACGAGCTGGGTATGGGATAAATAAAATCACTACCAATTAAAGACACGAATTAACTTTATTACTCACAAAGTCACAATACACAATCACTTCAACAGTACTGAACACTTTGTCGCACTAGATAACTCTTCGAACCTTTCGTTGTCTCGCTTAAAAGTGAACTGACTCACTTCGTCCTCAATCGGTCCTTTTATACCCCAGCAAACAAAAGATATTCGAGATAATTCTCTATTATTCAAGAAAGCATCTACAAAAAACATTAACAAAAAATAAACTTAAAGATAAAAGAACCGACAAGGAAGAAGTTACTTTACGCCCTCGGCATACGGTCGAAATTACAATGTCAATTGCCGCTGGCGTCGCGCGTAGGCTGACCTTGAAATACAATGTAACTATACCTACTACGGAAATAGGTACCTAAAAGAATGAACTCGTATTTTCTAGGTACTACACAGTTATTAGCGCGGTTTCTCGAAGATTCTAGATGACCGTCGTAACAGTATTACTAAAGCTATAACCACGCTATAACCCAGCTTCGAAATTCCAAATTACGAAATGCAACGCTCATCTAATTAGTGAAGACTACAATAATTACCTAATTCGACAGTCCAGTTTCTAAATGATCTCAAAACAGAAGTTGAACGGTTTCCGTGTATATTCAACTGATACACAGGAACAGATACTTAGATAACGGAAATGTGAGATTCGGTGACCTCTCTGATATTCGGGTTTACTACTGAAATTATTTAAACTGGGTACTGATAAGTTGACGATAGTTGTACTAAACGGTTGCTGAATTTCGTACGTTTTTTTTGTGAATGGTGTTTTGTTGTGCATTTCAATCGACATCTATACTAATAAATTTAATTGGAGTGATTGTTTGTAATTTCAAAATAACAGCTAGTGGTGTGGTTCCGGCTAATTTCCGAAACGCCTGGACAGATTTTGACGAGACTTACCAGCATTAAGCTAATATTAAGTCTAAGTAACTCGAATTAGGGTTTCATGCAAATAAATGAAAACCCTTGGAATCCGATTTAAATATATGGTATAATATTATAGTAATAGTATGATATTTCACGTGGTCGCGGGAAAAGTGCGACGAACTAGTATTTCATCTTTCTGACACTAATGTGCATTTTGTAAACTCTTTATAATTTTATTTATTTGCCTACATAAAATAATAATGTATAGTCGACCAAGAAATTGGTTTACCACTTTTGATGACATCTCCCAGTAACATAATTATTCGCTAAGGATGACAGATTGACAGATTCTGACGTGAAAATAGCACTTGATGTTTTGTACGTGCAAATGATATTCAACCTTAGAGTACACATACACAATCACCGCCAACCTCGTAAAAAACTATTTTCTCTATCTATCTCAACACATAACACAACTTCCCTTCTAATCATAATAAGACAAACATAAAACTCTAGGTTTCCTGAAACACAATCGCCTACATGTGCAATTATCAATAACTTCCCATGTAACACTAGACTTTAGCAACATAGTAATACAGTTTAGATTATGAATAGCACGTCGAAAGTTCGTGGAATAATTGAGATACGCAGTAAAGTTGTGGTTAGTTGTTTTATGGTGATGCCTAGTGCCCGTTAAAATTATCGCTTTTGTGAGACAAAGAGATTTGTTAGTATTTTGTCGTTTCCTTGGAGATAAATCCTGTGTTTTCTGTCTGAAGAATATTGAGTACTTATTCATTGATTGACAGTTATGGCTGCCTTGTCCAATGTCCAGTGGTTGGCATTTTCTTCATCATTTTTATCGCTGCTTTGTCCAGTGGTTGGCATTTTCTTCATAATTTTCATCTTGAAGACCTGACCACCCCACTTAACCTTTTCGTGTTAGAGAAAACCGTCAGCAATGCAACTTTTCTTCTGATTTATTTGATCATTAATGTCATGCATCAACTGTCTTGCATGGTGATGTCCAGGGTAGATCGTTTATTGAAACTGTCTTTAAAGTAGTAAACAAGCTTTCTTAGAAGCAGCCCCGGAGTCTGGATTTGTGCCCGCTTGACGGCAGTAGGGTTTCCCCTATATTACATGGGACTTTTGGCGAAATTTTGGTGTACTTACTTACTGTGCACATCTCTGCCTAACCCTTTGTGGATTACAGGCAGGACAATATCTATGGGACAACAAAAAATGTCTGCTAAACATTTAGGTCTTCCAAATTGCACCACAAAACTCGATTTTCAGCCTGCGTGTATATCTAGTAACGACATACATTATACATTGGTAGCTTTCATTGATCAAGTACTAAAGCCAGTACTAATAATACCTGTGAGAGATTAATTAGTACCTGTATGCAAAGAGCGAGCATTCTGTAAAATTCGCCACTTACAGCCTATTATCATGACTATGCAATTATTGTTACTGTCAGGTACTGCAATACTAGTAAATCAAGGAAATTACAGATGCATGGCAACTAGCGTTTATCGTCTCAGACTGCGAGATATAACCTCTTCCGTGTTATGTCATTTCATACATGATTAATAAGGACTCTTTCACATCCATACTTGTTTGAATAATCCTCACTATCGCGTAAGTATTAATTCTCAATAAAGTATTCCTCCTTCCTCATAGTTCATTAAAATACTACAATGGTGCCGATTCTCTTGTACACCGAACTAACCTAAACTAAAACTAAAATTTCTTATTTTTAGTTAGTTGGTTTTGGTAAGTTATTCTGAAAACAAGATTCTCTAAATTTAAATATAGTTTTGACACACCTAAAATCGAGTTTGACATTCGTTAAGTTGAGTAGAGCATAGACCAAGATTGCAGTAGACCATAGACAAAAGCTGAATGAAAGTGAACGAAATGATCTGAATTGCAAAAAAAAACCTGAGGTAAATCAAATATTTATAATTGTATACCATTAATCATTAATGAAGTACAGTCTGTCTGTATAGTCAAGAAATTAATGTTTGAGGAACTAAGATTATTTATATTATTATACCATGGATTATTCAAAAGTAGGGTAACACTAAATCATACATAGTACATCAAATTAATGTCATCGGCTGTCTGTCATCAACTTGTTAATATTCTATCTTGCTACCTTTTGCATTTTTAAATGTTTTTCAAATCTACGTCGACAAAACTTCGAAGAAACGTGTTAAATATGAGGAAAACAAATAGGAGTGGAGCTCGGGAAATTATTTCAAAGTATATCAGCGATGTTTGTTAGAACACCAAGCTGGACAAATTTTATCAAATTTGGATATTTATACTCGAACAGCAGATAAGACAGGTATGTAATCGTGTTATTGTTTGTTTTTTATCTACCAGAAGTCACAAATTTACTAAATATACGATTTTATGACTAAAATAAGCATTGTTTACATTGCGCATTTATAGGTTAGATTGCAAATGTAATTAGCTAACTTTTGATACTTTTGGGTAATCAAATTTACCGGTGATTTTAAATATGAATAAGTTTTAACATGTTTGAAATAAAAATAGTGCTATCTATTTTCCATTTGTTATTACATCTTTTTTTTAATCTTTCTTTCAGGAAAATCTGAGAGTACAGTGAGGCGTATTGTAGATGAAGGCAAACACAGATCAGGCCGTCCTAAGAAAGAAATGGATGACTTCAACATAAATAAGTGCAATTCGACAAAAAATTCAATTCTTTTACTCGGTACCACACTAAAACATCTGGATTTTAAATGTAACCTAGAAGTCCTGCGTAAAATTTTGAAATCGATTGGATTTTCTTATAAGAAGTGTCAAAATAACAGAAAGGCTCTATCGAACAACATATTGCAGCAAAACGGGCAAGAGAAAATGGGCATACAGTGGTACAAAAGTTAAAACATAACATTAATAAAAAATATGTACGAACATTTTTCTTTTATTTACTCATTTTTATTTCAATGAAGGTCGGAAGGAAAACACCGTGAGGAAATCTGGACTATAATTATTATAATATACCTAATAAGTCTGAAATCGCCAACCCGTCTTGAGCATGCGTGGTGATCAGTGCTCGTGCCTTCTCTATTTGGCATATTTTGTTGATTATTGTATTTTGTTAATTATTTTTTTATACAAAACATGAACTGAATATGCGGTTTCAATTTGTGATAGAAACCTAATCGCCACTCTTAGATAGGTTAATTAATAAATAAGGTGATAAGAAAATTAAAATTTTAATAATAAAGAAATAAAATGTTTAATTTAATTAAAATTATTGACAAGTAATTGCCGAATTTCCCTTGCTTCAGCAAGGAAGTCTGCGCCAGGATCCTCTACAATAGCATCCTGATCCTCCACAATAGCATTCTGCTTGTTATCCTCGTTGCCATCGATATCTTCTTCGTCTGCAAAGATACACTTATTTAGATTTCAGAAGAATTAAGTTGTCAAGTAAGTTGTCTTGCCCAACAGCTGTTTGATAACTGCCTTGAGCAAACAGATTTAGTGCAGCTAGAATCTGCAAATGAGTTCTATTATCATACAGGTAGGTAGGTAGAAATTTTTCATTCTAAAAATGCATGTTGCGCCACTGCTTTTCGGTCAGTGGGTCGTTCAAATGTTTGTAAAGAAATTTTAGTGGAGGGGCGTGCGGTTTTCGACTGAAAGATCTCAATTATGTAATGACTAGGTTTAGATCACCCATAAATATAATAAAAGTGAGATACCACTCGACTAAACTATAAATTCTTAAAAACTTGTATATGCAAGTGAATTACTGCACAAAACTGTTCTAACCTTTCGGTGTTTGGGGATAAAACCTTCATCTAACCGAGGATTCCTTAGCATATCCACCAAATAAAGTGCTCCCGCTCTAGGGAGTCTAAAGAGTTTTTTAAATTTCTCCTCTGCCATTTGGAATTGGTTGGATTGGTCTCGCAATCTTTCCAAATGAATTCTTTCTTGAAAGTGTCTATTAGATAATACTCAGAGCCTGGAAGTGGCTATGATTATGAGAAGTGCATTTATCCACTTCTTTTCCAACTAATAATGTAGCAAGTACATTAGATGTTCAGTACAAATCCTTTGTAAGTTTTCACGAATGCATTTTGTATTGTATCATAATAAAATAACACTAAACTTACCTTTCTGCCGCATCGCCAACAGCGGCAATCACATACGCTTCCATAATTAACTCAAAGTCATCCAAACTTTCGAAAAATAATAGAGAAATATGCTTTGTAAATTTTAGTTTATGTCAACTAATTTTATTCCACACCTTTTTATTCGCGATTAAAAATGGTCTGATTTAGTTTGACAATCATAATTTTAGGTGAAAAACGTCAATTTCAGAATAGCAAAATTGCCATTTTCACTAAATTGAATAACTTAGTGCTGTCAGACTATAATTTAGTTAAGCTATGTCACTTTAGTCAATTTCAGAATGGATAACGTCGTTTGACAGGATTAAACTAAATTTTAATGATTTTTAGTCTAGTTTAGAGAAATTTGTGACAAGAGAATCGGCACCATTATCATACATACATAACTTAAGTCATTAACATTGCAATCCTAACCTCTAGCCGTAAATATTGCACATGGCGGCGGCGGGCGGTGCCGCCTCCCAGATATCGATTGGATCTCCGCTCAACGCAACGTCCTCAAGTCGTAACACAGTCACAATATTTATTATTAACGATTGAGACCACTCTTTCATCGTCATCAATAAACTACTACATGTATACTATAGCTGTATATCTTCAAATGTCAATACACTTTCGAATACGTCTGCGTTTTTATATATTTACATATTGATTTTACGTCTAGGCGTGATTCAAGGGAGTTTGATATCCTAAACAAATCAGCGACAGAAAGATTGAATGGAAGAAGTATTTGTTGGACAGCCGCCTGGCATTGGGCCAGGGTACGATAAAGCTAGAGGAAGTAATATTAGATTACTGCTAACCACTGCTTAATTTAATCTACAGATACTTGCTTCTTTTATGGGGTCTCTGGTAGGTAATCTTAACTTTTTATAACACAAATCATTATTGTCTTTACATTTGAAAGTGCCGAAATATTTGGCCATTAAAATAAGTTCGCCTTACCTAAGAAAATCTTTAGGAAGTTCTTACTTCTTCTTAGCGTATCGATGATAAAAAGTTCAATATTGTTTGACTCAAAATTTTGCCACGCGCACCCCGCTCACTGATGCAGTAAATAGATCATCAGTAATCATCACAGCAGCAGGTGATAGGGCATGCAGTGCGAGATGGAAGGTGGGCGGCCCATATCCGTGGGGGTCGCCCACGAAAAAATAGGAGTACGTTCCTAAATTGATGCTGACTCGGTCAAGTAATAAGGTGATGACCAGTCTCACCATAAAAATGAATGAACTGTGGGCAACATATTGAAGAAGACTAATGATGTCATCGTTCGAAATTATAATTTCGAACGATCACTGGGTAGTGATGGTAGGTCGAGACGCGATAACGGTAAGATAAAGTAATTTCTCAAGTATGACAACGCAAATGAAATAATGTCAAAAGGTGCGGCGTCATGATAGTGCTTATTATTAGAATTATAGGGTTTCGCCACGAAAAATCTCCGAGCTTATAGTGTTTTTGTACGTTTTCTTCAACAGAAACCAATAAAGATATTGGGGAAAACCAGCTTATGATTGTATATCTATCTATTTTGCCTTTGAAACTTGAATGAATAACGCATCGTGCGAATTGATGAATAAATACTACTAGTAGTGACACACTTCCTTGCTATCGGAATCATACATGTATGAGGTCGAGCGTATACATCTAGAATTCATGATCAGGAATTCCTTTAGTATGACCCTGCGGATTTCCGAGAGAGTAATCTGAAGTACAGGAACCAAATCTGTACCAAAGACAGTGATGAGCTCATATAAAACATATTGATTGATGATTAATAACTTAATATCTGATTCGGAAGTCATATCTAGAATTCCAATCGCATATTTTGATTAGATTATTTGGCGAGACTGTTGACCGATGTATTCTTCAAGGGTGTCAGTATTTTAACCCCTATTTTCGATAGTACAGTCTTTTGCACCATCATGTGCCTTCCCTTGAACCGACTACGTTGGGGGTCGGCTTCCAATCTAACCGGATGCAGCTGAATACGAGTATTTTACATAGAGCGACTGCCTATGTAAGCTTAACAACCAAATTAGTATTGGGAATACGATACCCCTTGGTAATACTGGAATTTCGGGCCACTGACTACCTGTAGTCCTGTAACGACTGTAAAATTATCAAATAACAGCCAGCTAGCTAGTCTTGTGCACCATAATATAATGTAATACAAATTTCTCAGACGCCTCTTTACACAGAAAGGAAATCCCGCACAGGGCGTTGACCACACCAACTACAATATTTCTGACTTTCACACCATGCGCGTGACGTTTTCTTTAATTCTTAGAACATGTAAACATTAAGATATGTCGGTAGCTACGAAAACCGTTCGTACAGAGGTTTCATCGTTAACCTTTGGCTTTTGTATAACCGGTGTTATTTACTTTAATCTGTTACTGACGAGTTTATGTTTATACTGATTCCGCCTTATTACAAAAGGTAGATAAACTTAGACTTGGTTTATCTCGCATGACGTCTCACTTCAATAATATTCAAAAGAAAGTGACAGCATGCGAGATAAACCAAGTCTAAGTTAAACCAGGTTTATCTACCTTTTGTAATAAGGCGGCCTGTGTTTAAAACAATTCTGAATTAAACATAATTATTAATACTAACGTAGAAGATAGCGGAACTAGCTGGATAAAACCAACGACCTGTGGTCCATATTAGGTAATTTTGGAGAGGGCTTTGCACATTTGCCCCTGCTGGGCATGGCTCAGGCTAACAGTAATTTTAACGTTGGATAAAGTCGATTTGCAGCAAATAGGCAACGTCAGGAAACGAGACTTATATGTAGTAGAATGTTTATTCTTGCACTAGTTTGGGTAAACATTAACTCATCAACATTTTCCTGCCCTTGTCCCATTCTTCTTGAGGATCTTCGCAATACGTTTTATTCTTCTATTCTTCTCCGTGACGGCATCATTTACTCCTTTCTCTTTCATACCAACACCATCCATCCATATTTCTTTGGCCTTCCTCTCAGTTTCTAAGAATATACTGTGATGCTACCCAATCGAGACACAGCTTCACAAGAATGGAGTTTTATAATTTATTCTGTGTTTATCAGAGCCCAGTTTAAGGAGACACATCCATAATTTTAACGTCTTTGCTTGATTAGTTTTCTCTTAATGCCTGTTTAATCCGTGACATGCAGACTGCAGTATTACCGATATGATGACTAGCCTTATTTGTTGTACTTTCACAAGGTGATAAAAGGTGACACCTCGGGATTATAAATTCATATGTGACTTGTGATAGATTAGAACCTTGTCGTTGCAAGATTAGTATTACATGTTATTACTTGTTTTGTTTGTAATATGTGAGAACAATTACTTATTGTAGTCAATGTTTCAAGTGTAATTTATTACTTGGCACTTGGCTACTTATATTTTGTTTATATGGAAACAGTTAACGCTAAACACTTCAAAATATTGAGTGACTAGTGCTTTATCTTGAAAGTCTTTATTTATGAACGTTTGTTATCCAAGCCTTGGTAAATATTTTGGTTTTGACAGAAATATATCATTCGTATGCATACGCAAGATACAATAATATGCAAATTCTGTTAAGTCAAAACACACAATTGTCTAAAGGTCCAATAACCTGCCTATCTAGCGTGATGATTATGATGATTGCAAGCCAAATCTTTTCTTGGAAGAGGCCTGTAGCGTGCAACAGGCTGAGCAAAGAAGCCAGCTGAAAGTTTATTCACCTATACACCTGATCATAGCCCACAGTTTCAGCCTTACATAAAAAACTACGGACTGAAAATGTATTTTGAGATATAAAGCCTAATAAATTACAGACATTACTTAGCGGCACAAAGAACAATGCATTCATAAGTCGATTGGTGTTTCTGTTTATATTAGGTAACAATGTAGGGTATTGTAAACACTCGTACCGTAATTTATTCGGAGAAAATCTGCGTGTCAAACCAGAGTCTAGCAGAGCTAGACAAACAAAATATATTGATCTTCGTGGTAATGTACTTCAGAGGTCAGATGCAAAGTACTTGGTAACCTTCGTCTGTGTGTGACCAGATGGTTGATGCTTGTGGACAAAACTAAAGGAGTATGCAAGGGTAACTAACAAAAATTTGCACTGACTGGACAGGTCCACTCAAATCTGTGAGCTTCTTTCTTCAAAAGACCATTTCAGCCACTAATCGGCGTAGTCCTCATGTGAGTTGACCAAGATAATGTCTAGACCTTAAAAGATACCATGAACTCTGAGTTTGCAGGTACGAAACACCGGCCCCAACTAATATTACAAAAGAGACGTGTAATAGTGCTTGTGAAAACTTATTTGCAAAATAAACATCATTTACTACCTGAAAGCACCAGAGAATTTCTGCCTACCCCTGGCATTAAATGTATGTTATGTTTGTAGTATATTATTATCCACTAGTTAGGTACTTACCTATATTTTATGTTGTACCGTTGAGACCTAACGTCTGCATTAGTCATATCCGCTGGGAAGTGTATGTGCAGTGGCAAGGTCGTTATGCTAAATATCTGACATAAAATAATGCCCTGTTGTGTCATTCTTTTGTCTGCGAGCTATCTCCATAGGTAACATACCCTTTGAAAATGTTCTTGGAATCAAGAGAGAAATTGACAAGAGTTTGGGTTGAAATATTCCTTCCCTTAGAGTTTTTGTATGAAACTCAAAACTTTTATAGTGGGCCAGTTACAGGCACTTTTGAATTGTTGAAACAAGTACAAAATATGGAGCTACTGTCCCAGACACAAGGCAAAATAACTGAATATACTGTAGGTACCCATTCTAAATCGTAGATCGCTATGGAGAAGAACACGCATAATGAAACTCCATGGACTCTCTTTTATATCAGAAGAGATGGTATATTACTTGAGGATGATGTAGCAAAATGTGCACGATAAAAGTGTTCACAGTAATGACAAAAATAAAATAATAATTAGTTTCAAATAGGCCGTGGCCCAGTGGTGGCGACCCCGACTTACGAACAGTAGGTCGTGGGTTCGAACCCAGGCAGGCACATTACTTTGTGTAATTTATTTCATCACCGCTGCTCTCAAAACAGCGTGAGGAAACCGGCATATCTTAGAACCAAAAATTCGAAGACATGTGACATCTACCAATCCGCACTGGGCCCGCGTGGTAGATTATTAAGATTATAGCCCATTCCCTCTCAAAGAAAGGAGTGTCCCAGCAGTGGGAACATTAATAGGCTGTTGATGATGAGGCCGTGACATCATCATCTTCCTGCCCAAGTCCCATGTTATTTGGGGTCCACGCATTACGTTTTTACCTTCCATTCTTCGCTGTCAATCCGCAAATAGTTCGTCGCACCTAAGAGTCTTGTTTAAGTTTTAGTTCTACATTCAAAAAGATAGCCATAAATCCAGAGTAAACTGAGTCATAATCTACAGTTATCCCATCCAATCTGTACAAAAGACAGTCATCGTATCAGCCGGAAGACATGCACAGTGGCACAAAGGCCTCGCACATCGGACATTGTAACGAACGCTCCCGGGCTCTTGTATTCAACTAGATTACTAGACGAACGGACGTTGTCCGTTGACTACGATAATCTAGCCTGATGGACATCTTATTATATCGGCCGGTGAAGTTCCACTGCAGAACATAAAACGTCTAAAGATTCTATATTTATACCTAAGATAAAACGGAATAATGTTCTTAAATGGATAAAATAATGCTTTATTTGCAACATCTTATAGAGAAAAGCCTTATTATTCAGAGTTCAATGGTAGTCTCTGTTGTTTCTGTTATCTATGGGTAGTCTTATCTCTAATAGCCATATGTATCAGACGAGTTTTAGATTGAGACGATAAATTAAGTAGGGGGATGATCTTCGTCCGGAATATTTAGTTGACACAGGCAGCAAGACATACCTATGTATCTTTTCAACAACGTCCTATTCGAATATTTAAAGACAGGTGACCAGCACTGCATAGGACTTGAATTAACTTGATGAACCATTATATTTATTTGTTTAAACCATGTCCGAAGACAAAAGGAACGTGATGTGGCCGTAAACAAAGCTTTAGCCGCCATTCACTATAGACTATAATAACTCTATACCCATTGAAATTATTAACTATGTCCATCCATCCATTCATAGACTTTACAATCCACTGAAGGCATAACCTCCTTCCTTTTAGATGATTATCTGGAGTTACAGTTTAGAAGGAAAGAGGCTAAACTACATTCTAAGATCATGGGATGTTATACTCTGGGTTTGTCTAGGTGTTTCAGCACTTTAACTGAATGCAATTCTTAAACTAACTGACAACGCACGGCGTTAACCGCCAAGTTTTGAACTATGGCAAGCAAATTTGGCGCAAGGGGCTTTCCCTATATGACGAAGGTAAGCATTGAGTAGAGAAATTCCCTCAAATAGGTTAAATAGCAATGGATGATTGTATTTTTGCCGATGGGACATCGCTCCAGGCACACGCCTCGTAAGTTTAATAATGTGGTCGATCCAACATACTCTTGACTGCGGCGGACATTCATGAGTGTCCAAAGATGGACAGACAGCTGGTCAACCAACCCAGGTCCAGCTCTCTTATACCTACTACCTTATGGGAAGAAGGGGCGCCCCAAAAAATGCAACGGGAATATGGTTATTTAATTTCCAGTCTTCCGGCGACGAGTCAACCGATGGAGCGAGCGTAACAAACCACACTATAATTCTTTGATACATAATTGAGTTTTCTTTGTTAATTCCAGGTTGTGTTAGAAGTGGCTCACCGCGTGGACCAGGAAGGAGTGGTGGCGGTTGACTCGGTGGTCGAGAAGCTCATCTTCAAACCCCAGGATGTAGTGTCCATCAGGGCGAAGGACTCCGACCTCGATTACGCCACCCACGATGTTTTCCAGACTGATAGTGCTATTTCTAGCAAGTTTAATGGTAAATATCACTATATTTTATACTAATATGATACTGAGAATTTATGTAGCTTCCCATTTCTGAAAGAATTTTCAGAATCAGATCAGTAGTTTCGAAGATTACCCCTATAAATCCAAACTAACAAACTTTCCCTCTTCTATAATATCATTCATTATAGACTAGTTTTTGCCCGCGATTTAGCCCATGTGATATAAGACACTATCCTATGATACTGGGCACTAGGGTTGCTTTCTTCAATTGAAAGACGTTCTTTAAATCATTTAAAAATAGCTGTTTGTCGTAAAAGTATAGGTTTTTCCCGAACCCTAAGATATAGACTAACCATCTAGTTTTAAGCCTCATTGCTTGGTTCATATCATCTTCCTGCCCGTCTCCCATTCTACTGGTTGGCGCAACAAGTTTTCTTCTTCCCTTCTTCTCTGTCAGACGTCACGACATCGTTTACTCCTTTCTCTTTCATATCATTCTTCTCTTCACACAATCCATACAACTTTTCTTGCTTGATAGAAACTATTTATATTTGTCCCTGTCAAAGCCATTAACACTAACATTCCTCCTATTAATTCCTTCACTTTTACCCCAACACCGCGGTGTCTAATTACTTTGAATCAGGATAATCATTGCAGTATCCTGATGACAACTTGTTTGGACTTAAACATTTTGAAAGAATGTAGAAAAAGTGTAATCATGTAACAGATAAAGTGTAATGTTAGTTTTAGTTACTAGCATCAGGGCGATCGAGCTCTGCTCAGGTGAAAATAGGGAAAAAGATTGTTCCCGGATATGAGACCCTAACCAGATCGATTTTTCACCCTCATAAAGCAATATATTGCAGCTTGAATCGAAATCATGAAAGAGAAATTTTCGTGAATGTGATTACAAATATGCAAATAATGCTCATGTACAGCTTCTATACAGACTTGCTACACCAAAATTGTAGTATTATTCTCTCTTACTTAAGTTTCACCCAGTCCCAACACTTATGACTAACTTCACTGTTGAACTTAAAAAGTAGAACATTTTCTCAATAACTGAGATAACTTTAACTGTAACTTGTTTAGTTTATTTGAAGTGCTGAGCAAATTCACTTGAGATAAGCAAGTATGGTAAAGTTAGGTGACTAAGAATGCATATTTTATGTATAGAAAGTAACTTGGGCAACTTTGTAATGTATGGGTGTTGGTTAGTTATCATTTCCTATGAGTAATATTGAGCACGGATTTCCTTAGAAATATTTTAACTTCAGCTAATTTCCAATGCGTCATTAAAGGTGTTAAGTAGTGGTGGTTAATATAACTAATAACACCAAAACATAACATGTTATTGATTCATAACGAATAACGTATGTTATACCGACGCTGCCTACGTGTTATCATTATAATGTCTAACTCAACAACACGCCCAACGAATAACAGCGGGGCCAGAACGGGGTAATATAATAAGTATAACAACGTAGCAAGCGGTGGCGCGCGGCGGTCCTACGATGCACCGTTCCCGAGTTATGGGCGCAAAAAGTTTCTGTTAAAAAAAATTAAATTGAAATATCTCGAAAACGGAGCGTCCTAGGCAAAAAAGGACCAAAATTTTGACCCCCCTCTGCCACCCCCGTGATATTTAAGTGAGAATCACATAACACCAAAAAAAAACTTAATAATAACATTTTATTAGTCCTAAAACTGTGCAGTATGAAGGAAAGTTCATTGATAATTTAAAACTACATAATAATATTCGTTCTTAATATTAACAATAACGATATTATTATTATATTCGTTCGTATTCCGTCCACTACGTGATAACATTCACAGCGCATCATTGCGCCCGTTTAACGTGTTGTCGAATAAAACGACAACGTCTCCGCGTTCATATTGCTGCCGCGTTTTGTTTCAACTCGTTATAATGATAACGTATAAAATAACATGTTATAAAAATATATTCAATAGTCTATAACATGATAATTATTTATAGCGGAATTGCACACCACTAGTGTTAAGTAGCGCTTACTAATTTGAGTCACATAAGTTAAAAGTATACGAAGTGTGAACATAAAAGTAGGTATAACTTGCTATCTGTTACTTACACGGAACAGAAAAAACAATAGAAGAGCAAAGTAGGCGTGGCACGCTTGTAAGAATCAAGCGTGTTTACGCTTATTTGGTCCTTGGTGGGTCTTAATCGTGTTTTCATTGCTTCGAGTGTCTAGTTTCCCGCCTATTTTGTTTTTCCACAACAAATTATTTCATTTAGGACTGCAATGATATTTTGGCGCGTGACGACAATCCGAACCGACACCTCCATTTTGTTTTTCTTTAACACATTTTTTTTTAAACACGAAACTTTACCAAACTGCATCCCATCAAATCCCTTGGCACTTCCTGTTCTGGCACAATCTTCCATAACTTATTAACTAACTTCACTTTCAGCTTTCTGACTGTGCTGACACAAATAACTTTGCCACATCTTCACGAAGAACAGCGCCTCTACTTGAAATGTCCAAGAGCAGTGACAATAATAATAACAGGTCTCTCCCTAGGTACCACTGCAGGCAACGGTAGGACAGGCGAGGAGCGCTACTTAGAGCCCTGGGACGGCTGTGACGTCGAAATAGGGGAAGCTCCTCAGCTCAACGGGGACGCTCTACTCGAGGAGTTGGAGCTCGACCATCGTGCTAATGGATGGGATGCCAACGACATGTTCCGCAAGAACGAGGAGGTGTATGGAGTCCACAGTACCTATGATCACTCGCTAGCTGGTTATACGCTACCGTTGCAGAGGAAGGATACTCAGGACTATAGGTGAGTTGATTATGGAGACGGTTACTTAGGAAAACTAAGAAAGAAAAGCATATCAGGGTGTGTCTTACGTATTCGCAAATGCTTGAGCCACTTACCATGAGCTATCTACCTTTAAAGTAGTTGATTACTTGATAAAATATTATAAAAGATTAGTAATAACAGACTAGTCTGGGGTTGCCCAAAAAACGAGAGGGAAACTTAGCCAGTTGTGGTACATACAGCACCCGTAAACAAAAAGAAAACAAGCATTTACATAGAGTGAAAAACGAAGCAACGGATCAGTATTCTTTTCTTTCATTAGAGAGAGAGAGAGAGAGATTTCGTGGAGAGATCACTTGTCTTTCATTTCATTCACACATCAATTCAATCTCATATGTCTCTAGACTTTAAAAGAGATGACCTGTGAGTTTGTTTCGGCTCCCTACTGCTGTTTTATTCAAGATTGACAGCACAACACCTATCTGAAAAAAAATAGTTACAATTTTAGTACATTACTGCAGAATCCAGTAAGTAAGCCTTCCTGGCCAAGTATGAGTTAACCGGACCGAACCGCAGGTGAGGTCTGGTTATATCCCCACCGGAGTGTTCCCACGTTGCCGTCGTGGTGGGGCTTGCGTGTCTCAATGACCCTTGGGGCTCTGCCGGTAGATATACTCATACCGGAAAGGTCCAAGGCGAGAGACCAGACAAAGAGGGACACGCGGGAGGCGCACCGCCCGGAGACGTGAACAGTGTTCGGGTCCTCGGGCGGTGTGCTTGTCGCAGGAGGAAACCTACTTGCTGCTCTCTGGTTCGCGTCTGCTCATCAGACGTGACTGTGAGAGCAGTGAGTAGGCGGAGGGAGAGAGGTTGGGAGAAAGAGGGACCATACCCTTTAAAAGGAACATAAAAAAAAAATGAAACAAACGATCGAAAGAGAACTACCCCAGGGCGGTACCAGCTGCAACGCAGTTGGAGAATCCGCCACGTCTCCTTTGGAGGCGTCAAGCCCCTCGTATTCTGGGGGGGGCAACGAAAGTTTGCATCCATTTGCCAGTGGCAACATGAGCCGAGGAGGCTCCCGGTCCCGGTCAAGAAGTCCGGTGGCCGGTAAAAGTGGAAAGCGCGGCGCAAAGGCTCCTGCCAAGCTGAGATCGCCTGAGCTGCGGAGAGATGCGGGGTCGGACTCAGACTCTGTGTCTTGCAGCTCGGCGAGCTCGGCGAGCACTGTGCGCGAAGGATCTGGGCGCGAAGGCTCAGAGGATAAGGGCAACAAGAGCCGAGAAGGCTCCCGATCCCGATCCGAGAAGGATGCGATCGGTTCTTCTTCTGACAAGGGGTCAGAAAAGCGAGGTGAGAAGACTCGGTCCAAGCTCTGGCAGAGGAGCTCGCCGGAGCGGCGGAAAGATGCGGGGTCGGGGTCCGACTCAGCGTCTAGCAGCTCGGCGAGTTCTGAGCACGAGGGAGCGAGGTCCGCTACGGAGAACGCAGAGCGTTTTCGCAAGCGGGCCAGATCGAAGGATGGCCGGGGGTCATCGTCCGGCGAAAAGCTGGGCTCGGCCCGAAAAATCCCAAAGAGCAGGCGGGGTAAGGGCGAAAGTAAGGGAGGGGTGGCCGCTTCCCAGGTGGCTGACAGGCGAGCCGTGGAACACACCGAGGACGGGCTCCAAACCGATCAAACTGATCGGAGAGTGGTCTCGGTGTCTTCTGACAGTGAGCCGGAGCTGGTGGCTGGTGGCGTCTCCATTAAGGAGCGCATGGCCGAGTTTGCGGTGGTGGTGGAGGCCGCGATCCGCGACGTGGGCCTGAAGAGGCTACACTCGTCAAAAACCAGGGCCATGAACGCGGCCGCGGCCTCTATCTTGGCGGCAGCGGAGGCGATCCGCTGTGGCCCTCTGCCTCCGACGGACGAGCGGCAGCGGCAGACCGAGCTCACCCGCTTGGCGACTGCCGTGTCTGATCTCCAAACGGAGAATAAGAGGCTCCGAGCGGAGTTGGCCGAGCTTCGAGTCGCCGGCCCAAAGAAGGTGCCTCAGAAGGGGTGCGAGCGAGGGCAATGCCAGCCCCCAGCTGCCGAGGACCGGGACTTGTACCTGGTTCGGCTGGCTGACCTCGAAAGAAGGCACTCCCTCTTGGAGGGCATTGTTCTGCGCCCCTCCCTGGGGGCAAAGACATATGCGGACGCGGCAGCCGGTAACCCTAAGGCAGGGCCACCCAGCCAGCCTGAAGGCGGGGCTCAGCCAGGTGGGAAGCCGGCCCCAGCGCCACCGCCTAAGACGAGTGCCCCTCAGAAGGGCAAGGCTGGAACC
Organism: Diarsia mendica; assembly: GCA_949316265.1. Classification (NCBI taxonomy): domain Eukaryota; kingdom Metazoa; phylum Arthropoda; class Insecta; order Lepidoptera; family Noctuidae; genus Diarsia; species Diarsia mendica. Next base: position 12,167,661 of record OX438903.1, on the reverse strand, counting down.
CCCCCTCCGAAGGGTAAGGTGCCTGGGCAGGAGAAGGGTAAGGCCGCCCAGGAGAAGGGCAAGCCGCCTGCCCCTCCGAAGGGCAAGGAGCCTGCCCCTCCAAAGAGCAAGGCCACTGCCCAGAAAAAGGGCAAGGCGCTTGCCCAGAAGAAGGGTGAGGCACCCACACCTCCTCCGCCCCCTGAGCCTCCCGAGGGCGAGTCAGGTTGGGAGGTGGCCGGTGAAAGAGAGAGGGAGCGAAAGGCGACCCAAAAGACCAGGCGGGCTGAGCGGAAGCGCCGGCAGAAGAAGCGGAGCGCCGCGGCGAAGCTTCGTGCCCCGAAGACCGCGGTTGTAGTCATTACGCTACAGCCGGACGCGGTAAAGAGGGGCGCGACGTACAGCGAGACGCTCCGCCAAGCCAAGTTGACGTTAGCGCTCGAAGAGTTTGGGATCCTCGGGGGCCTCACAATCCGACCCACCGCTACAGGTGCTCGGAAGATAGAGGTTCCCGGGGAATCGAGGGAATCGAGGGCCTCGACCGCAGACGCTCTAGCCGAAAAGCTCAGAGCGTCCCTAAATGCGGACGAGGTTCGAGTGTCCAGGCCAGTGAAGTGCGCAAGCCTGCGCATCCTGGGCCTGGACGACTCGGTCTCCGAGGAGGAGGTGGTAGCCGCCGTCACTGCTGTCGGGGGGTGCTCTGCCGATCAAATCAAGGCGGGCACCCTACGCTCGGATCGCGAGGGTATGCAGACCGTAACGGTTAGCTGCCCTGTGACGGCGGCGACGAAAATTGCGGAGGGCCGCACCCTCAAGGTGGGCTGGTCCAGGGCGCAGGTGAAGCTTCTGGAGCCCAAACCTTTGAGGTGCTTCCGGTGCCATGTGGGGCACCACGTAGGCTGCCGATGCACCTCGGAGGTGGACCGCAGCGAATTATGTTTCCGCTGCGGTCAGCCCGGTCACAAGGCCGCGGCTTGCCTGGCCACGCCTCACTGCAGTGCATGTGCGGCGGCTGGGAAGCCGGCCGAGCACCGGGCAGGGAGCAAGGCCTGCGCTCCACTCGCCAAAGCCAAGGGGAAGGGAAGGCCCTCCGCCACCAACCCCACCGTCGTCGTCAAGAACGCAGCCGCCGATGCCGCTGCGGAAACCGCCACCACCGCAACTCCCACTGCGGTGGTGCCAAAGGAGGTCCCGGAGGGGGCTGAAATGTAGTGTCATTAATGGCCCCACTAAGCTTCCTCCAGGCGAATATCAACCACTGCGCCTGCGCTCAGGACCTGTTGCTCCAGAGCATGGCGCAGTGGTCGATCAACATCGCCGTGGTCTCCGAGCCGTATTTTGTCCCGCCCAGGCCAGACTGGGTGGAGGACCTAAGCGGCACGGTGGCCATCATTGCGTCGGCCGCCGCCGGAACCCCGGCCCTTGAGATGGTCAGGAAGGGTCAGGGGTGCGTAGCAGCACGGTTCGGGGAGATCGTAGTAGTGGGAGTCTACTTCTCTCCGAGCCGAACTCTCGCCGAGTTCCAAAACTCCCTCAGGGAGTTAAGTGTCGTCATCGGAGGCTATTCCCTCCCCGTACTTGTACTCGGGGACTTCAACGCCAAGAGCTTGGCCTGGGGTTCCCGCTACACGGATGTGCGGGGTGGGATGGTCGAGTGCTGGGCTCTGGAAACAGGCCTGGACATCCTGAACCGGGGTTCTGTGGCCACGTGTGTGCGGATGCGGGGCGAGTCGGTGGTGGACATTTCGTTCGCCAGCCCCGCTCTGTCACAACGCGTCGTCGACTGGCGTGTTATGGAGGGGGAGGAGACCTATTCCGACCACCGATATATCCGGTTTGAGGTCTCTGCCCAGTCCTCGAGCGCGCCGGTCCCACAGACCCCAAGTGGTCCGCGTTGGGCGCTGAAGAAGCTGGATCGGGAGCTCCTCCTGGAAGCCGCGATCGTGCAGGCCTGGGTGTCATCACCGGTCAGGCCCGCCGACGTTAACACCGAGGCAGGCTGGTTCCAGGAGGCTATGACCGAGGTCTGTGACACGGCAATGCCCCGAGTCCGGCCAGGAAGCGCCCGGCGTCACGTGTACTGGTGGTCGCAAGAGCTGTCGCACCTGCGGCAGCAGTGTGTGGCGGCGCGGCGCCGGTACGCCAGGCATCGCAGGCGCCGCATTCGTCCTCCGAATGCGGAAGCCATCGAGGCGGAGCTTTATGAAGGGTACAGAGCGGCGAAGAAAGTCCTCTCCGAGGCTCGTCTGCGGGCCAAGGATCAGGCCCGCGAGGAGATGCTGGAGACTCTCAACAGAGACCCGTGGGGGCGCCCTTATAAGATGGTGCGGAATCAACTCCGCACCCGGGGCCCCCCGCTGACGCAGAGTCTCCGGCCCGAGCTCGTGGAGGACGTAGTGAGTGCTCTGTTCCCTTCGCGAGGGGAGCATCGTCCCCCGCCAATGGCTCCGCCACCAGCGGTGCCGGAAGCGGACGGTTCAGGAACCGATGACGACATTCCGGAGGTGACTGGGGTAGACCTGAGAGTGGCGGTACGGAGGCTTAAAGCCAAAAATACCGCCCCGGGGCCCGATGGCTTGCCTGGCAAAGCCTGGGCCCTGGCCTTAGACCAAGAGGCTCTTGGGCCCCGACTGGAGAGGCTCTTTAGCGCGTGCATGGAAAGAGGCCAGTTCCCGCTTCGTTGGAAGACGGGGAAGCTGGTCCTCATCCAGAAGCCGGGGCGCCCTGCGGACTCGCCGTCTGCATACCGGCCCATTGTGCTGCTCGACGAGGTGGGCAAGCTCTTTGAAAGAGTAATTGCAAACCGCCTCGCCGAGCACCTTGAGGGAATGGGTCCGGATCTTGCGGATCAGCAGTTCGGCTTCCGCAAGAGGCGCTCGACGGTGGACGCCATCATGCGCGTGAGAGCCCTCACGACGGGGGATGCGGTCTCTCGGGGCGGTGTGGTCTTGGCGGTGTCTCTCGACATCGCCAACGCCTTCAACACCATGCCCTGGAGCTGCATCAGGGAGGCACTCCGGTATCACCGGGTGCCGGCCTACCTTCGTCGTGTAGTCGGGGACTACCTGTCCGACAGGACGGTAATCTACCCTGGTCAAAACGGAGAATGGAACCGGCGAGAGATGTCGTGCGGTGTTCCACAGGGTTCGGTTCTGGGGCCGCCCCTGTGGAACATCGGTTACGACTGGGTGCTGCGTGCCGACCTCCCTGACGGCGTCAGCGTCGTCTGCTACGCGGACGATACGCTGGTGCTGGCACGGGGGGAATCGCACGAGGCGGCGGCCGCGAATATGACACGCGGGGTTGCGATAGTCGTTGAGAGGATCCGGCAGCTGGGTCTCGAGGTGGCACTTCACAAGTCCGAGGCCATGTGCTTCCATGGGCGTGGGAATGTGTCACCGTCGGGATCCCAGCTAACGGTGGGAGGGGTTCCCATCGGCGTCGAGTGTACTATAAAGTACCTCGGACTCGTCCTTGACAGCCGGTGGAACTTCGTGGAGCACTTCCGACGTTTGGCTCCCAGACTGGAGCGGGCTGCGGCTGCCTTTAGGTGGCTCTTGCCCAATCTGGGGGGGCCAAACGCCTCCTGCCGTAGGCTGTATGCGGGAATCGTGCGGTCCATGGCCCTTTACGGGGCCCCGGTGTGGGCACGTGCCGTGAGGAAGCGGGCCGTCCACTACCTGAACGCGCCCCAAAAGGTCATGGCCGTAAGGCTAGTCCGCGGGTACCGCACGATCTCCCGTGAGGCGGCGAATCTCCTTGCCGGATTGCCGCCGTGGGATCTGGAGGCGATAGTCCTCGCGCGCCTTCACGAGTGGCGCGCGGAGGCGCTACACCGGGGGGTCACTCTGCTGCCGCGGCACATTGCTGCGCGGCGGACAGACCTCCGGTGCGATCTCATGGCGGCATGGAGACAGCGACTGTCGCAACCCCGTGCAGGGCACGCCACGATAGTGGCGGTAAGTCCCCTCTTTGAGGAGTGGCTAGAGAGGAGCCACGGCGCCCTCACCTTCCGTCTGACGCAGGTCCTCACCGGACACGGATGTTTCGGAAGGTACCTGCACCGAATCAGGCGGGAGGAAACGCCCGGATGCTTCCACTGCGAGGATCGACCGGAGGACACGGTGGAGCACACTGTGGAGGTGTGCCCTGCTTGGGCGGAGCCCCGCCGTGTTCTCGTAGCGGCGATCGGCGGCGGTGACCTCTCGCGTCCGGCCCTGGTGCAAGCCATGGTCCGGGGCGAGGAGGAATGGGACGCCGTCGCCTCCTTCTGCGAAGCAGTGATGCTAGCGAAGGAGGTGGCGGAACGAGAGAGGGAGCGATCCTCTCAACGTCCCAGCCGCCGCGGAAGGCGCGGAAGGCGCTCCGGGCGTCGGGGGCCACGTGATGGCTTCCGGCCACCGTAGACGCGGGCCTGTGGACGGTGAGTAATGGGCTAGCTCGCCGTCCGGCCGTCGTCATGACGGCAACAGACCGTGTCGGCGGCGCGTTCGTGTTCCACGCGCGCCTCAAAGAGATGTCAGCAAGGAGGGGCCCGCAAGGGCCGACGCCCGTCGGGGCCGCGGTATTATGTACTAGATTACGTGGCCTCGGCGCAAGGGCAAAGAAGGAACATGGGTTCGGTTTTTAGTCAGTAGAAGTCTGACACTCCCCTTCGCTCTGCCCAAGAGCGGGGGGGGTCATTCGATGATTTTCCACCCACCAAAAAAAAAAAAAAAAAAAAGGTCTGGTTATATACGAGGCCAGGATGGCTTTCTTACTGGTTGAGGTTTGTATAATGCTTTTCTCAAAAATTAAAGAAAGTTTAACAACAAATTCGTTTAATTAATATTGAAGGTTACATTCATATGTGAAAAACACAATAGCACTTTTTGGCCGACCCGGGAATCGAACCCAGGACCTCACGCTCTGCAGTCGAGCTTGCGACCACTAGACCAACGAGGCAGTTTAGGAAACAACTTTAGAAAAAACTTTTTAATAAACTGAAATTACTAAATACAATCATAAAATCCCACACTATAAATGTCATACCAAAAAGAGAGATAGATATATATTTGGAACCTCCCTTCTATAACCATGTTATAGATGACTAAACACTAATCTGTGTCTGGTACTATGTTTTTTTTTCTAAGCAGATCTAAAGAGGATGACCTAGTGTCCAGTAAGTAAATTACATACTTACTTACTGGACAGTAGGAGATTCCAAATTTAAAATCTCGCTTCTTACTGGACAGTTGTGAATAAGTCTCCGGTAATAGTACATTACTGCAGAATCCAGTAAGTAAGCCTTCCTGGCCAAGTATGAGTTAACCGGACCGAACCGCAGGTGAGGTCTGGTTATATACGAGGCCAGGATGGCTTTCTTACTGGTTGAGGTTTGTATAATGCTTTTCTCAAAAATTAAAGAAAGTTTAACAACAAATTCGTTTAATTAATATTGAAGGTTACATTCATATGTGAAAAACACAATAGCACTTTTTGGCCGACCCGGGAATCGAACCCAGGACCTCACGCTCTGCAATCGAGCTTGCGACCACTAGACCAACGAGGCAGTTTAGGAAACAACTTTAGAAAAAACTTTTTAATAAACTGAAATTACTAAATACAATCATAAAATCCCACACTATAAATGTCATACCAAAAAGAGAGATAGATATATATTTGGAACCTTCTATATATAACCATGTTATAATGGCTAAACTCTAATCTGTGTCTGATACTATGTTTTTTTTTCTAAGCAGATCTAAAGAGGATGACCTAGTGTCCAGTAAGTAAATTACATACTTACTTACTGGACAGTAGGAGATTCCAAATTTAAAATCTCGCTTCTTACTGGACAGTTGTGAATAAGTCTCCGGTAAAGTTCACTTTCTGGATACTTTTTAGAGATGTTATGGCAACATTACATACCATTTTTGAGAAAAGTTCACTTTCTGGATACTTTTTAGAGATGTTATGGCAACATTACATACCATTTTTGAGAAAAATTATTTTTCATTACTTACAACCTCTACTCCATATCTCCAGGGACGCAGAAGCGAAAGCTGAAGAGATTGCAGCGGAGATTGAAAACGCCTCAGCGTCAAAGGCGCGCATTGAGCTCGAGAACGGCGACGAAGAGGAAAGGTTCGCCGCGGTCGTGCGGCCACAGGACGGCGCCTCCACTGCTGGCAAATACGTCATTCCTAATAAGAGGAAGAATATGCAGGTTTGTGATTAGGCATATTTCTAACTAGCTTACCCACGCAACTTTGTCTGCGTCACATCTATACTAATATTATAAAGCTGAAGAGTTTGTTTGTTTGTTTGTTTGTTTGAACGCGGTAAACTCAGGAACTACTGGTTGGAATTGAAAAATTCTTTTTGTGTTAGATAGTCCATTTATCGAGGAAGGCTTTAGGCTATATAACATCACGCTATGGCTAATAGGAGCGGAGCATAAATGAAAAATGTTACAAGAACGGGAAAAAGTATTTCCTTTTTGAGAGCTTCCGCTGCGTGCGCTGCGAAAACGGTTAAAGTTACGTAAATGTCATGTATGAAGAAATTGTATCTCCTTAAAAGTTCTAAAAAAAAGTCCGCGACAGCATATGTCTATCTTTTAAGATTGTCTCACTGTAACCCTTTTTTACTATTAAAATGTAAGGTTAAAATGAATTATTTTTTGCGAAGCTTATTTAACCCATATGGTATTAATCTATATCTAAATAAATGTGTTTGTTAGAACGGAAATTTAATATAGAATATTTGTGCCCTTTACTCTATACAGTTTAAATAAATATCATAGAAGATATCGCAATGTAAAAATATCCGCGCGGCAAAATAATTCGCGCGTCGCAATGTAGGTACGGGCTGGCCTACGGGAAATTCAAATTCAAAATATTTACTGCATCATAATGTTTACAAGTACAGGGTGTTATCGTCTATTTAACAGTAAGAGATACCTATTAGTAATTCTCACTTTAATATAATCTAAACCATCTAAACTAATATTATATAGAGGAAAGATAAGATTTTTTGTTTGTTAGGTACGATTTAGCTTAATTTCTGTTGGATAGTCGATTTATCGAGAAAGGGTACAAGCTATATTTATGTGACGCAGACGAAGTTGCGTGGGTCAGCTAGTAATATATATAGCTTATAACCTTGCTCGATAAATGGACTATGCAACATACAAACAAGTTTTTATTTCCAACCAAGATTATCGCGTTCAAACAAACAAACAAACTCTTCAGCTGTACAATATAAGCATAGATGGATAGCTCCAAGCCAGGTCAACATGTGCCAACGGCCATCTACTGCAGTCCCACACTCCCCGGTCTTCTCGCCCTAAGAAGGCTTCCTCTGAAAAAAAAAAAGTTGGTGAACTTTAAACCGAATTAGAACATTGTTATCTTACAAATACTTTGTTACTAAAATGGTTTTGAAATTATTAATGTCTTAAATTAGTAAAGAATAGAGTACTTTTAGGCTAGCAGTATCATTAAATTATTATGAAAATATATTTCTAATTTTCTTCCCGAGTCACTCTTGTGTCTGTTCTAGTCGAAACTTGTTTAATTTTTTTTTTTTTTTCTTTGCTGAAATAGAAGCTATCACTCTCTTCGATATATTTGGTTATTGAAATAATATAATCAACCGCTTTTAGGGTTTCCGGGACCCTATTACTGTGTGTCCGCCCGTCTGTCTTTCAGCGGGCTGTAACCGTATAATCTGTAATAGGTAGACAGTTATTTTTTTTTACATAATGTGTATTTCTGTTGTGGGTTAAATAAGTAATAAGATATAGGGTGAAACTATTGTCCAGTTTTTATTCTCATCATGATGAATCCTCTCTATACCATCGTCAGGCATGCAGACAAAGCTAAAACATGTATTTATTTATTTATGTAAATAAATTCAAACTATTCCGATACAATGCTGATATTTCCTTGTTATTTACATAAAGATCAAATTTTATCACATTTGTATGGCAGTGAGCATATTTTCGATTGATTTGACGATTGTTTTACCTAACATTGATTATTTTTGTGGTCTTTGTTATTCTTTTTAGCTTAAAGAATTGAAATCTTTTATAAACCTTCATTCGTTTCGTTGCGGGATCCAAGACAGTAAAATCATTTCTCTGGAACTTCGTCGAGCTTCATTGTCTCGGCGCTTTTCTGGTGGTCGCCACTGTTGATTCTGGCTAACAGGAGTTACAGTGGTTTGGGAATAGTGTGGCGGGCTTGTCCCAATAAAAAAAAAAACCTTCATGCATACACTAAATACATTGAACTACGTAAAGGCACATAGTAGAACTCACGGAACAGAAAGAACGTAGAACTACAGAAACTTTACCTACCCACTTGCTAGTAGTAGTCATGAATACATGATATTTTAACCAAGAAAGCACTTTTGAAAGTTAAATACAAAGCAAAGATGCTTGTCATTTCTGCCAATGGGAAATACTATCAGGTTCACAGTTTGTTCACTAAGTTTAGTATAACTTGAATGATACTGAAAAAAACCCTGAAATTGAGGACAATTGCGCTGAAGTCACGCTCTACAATCATCTTAAGAAGGATAACGTCATGATCAGTTTTTTGTAAGCTGTCAGTTCTTAGTGAAGGATGATCATTGAAGTATTGCCGCCTATTGTGAACAGCCTAATAATAACTTGAAAAAGAAGAGTGCCGGTGTAGTTACAGATACATGACTGTCTTCATTTAGAGAAATAAAGAAAAAGTGTTTATTTGTCATGAAATGGGTGAACAAAATGATAAAAAAGTAAACATAAGACAAACGAAATTGGCCTGTATGAAGCCAAAAGGTGATGTAACATTTTTAGAGGTTATTGTGCTTTATCGAAAACCTGCTAAAACAAATCAGTGTAAATCAATCCTCAAAGCAAATCTTCACTACAAAAATTCAGTAATGTATCTTATGTATCCTTCCACTTCCAGACGGGCAAGCTCGTGGGCAAGCCAGGAGGTTCGGGCAACAACGGCGGGTCCCCGCCCTCGCCCGCCACCCGCCCCGCCCCGCCCGCGCCACAACCCAACAAGGACAAGGAGCACCGCCCCGTGCGGCCGCATCTCACGCCGCCCGCTGACAGGCGACAGGAAGATTCTGTGAGCATACCTGACAATTTACTGTTCAATCATCACTGTGGTGGTGAGGAGGTCTGCGTCCCAGCAGTGGGAACGTTATAGGATGGTGATGATCACCATCATTATTCATTCAACAGACACACTATGCTCCATTACCCTTCCTTCTCTCTCCTGACCTCTGCCACTGAAAACACCATGAAACTTGCAAAATTCCAGGGCACTTTTTGAAAATTTTGCCAAAAACCGACCTCATGGCAGAGCAAAAGGATAAAGTAGAATGTAAATCAATCCTAATCCATAATAAAAATATATATCATAACAGGCTCAACTGCTTATCCTAATTGTTATTCTAGTCTAACAATTACATCTTATGAAGTGAAATCATGTTACCAAGTGATTGGTTTGTGACAGCCTGATGGGTAGTTGTAACAATCATTTAGATTTCTTTTGTATCTTGGGTGTGTTTACATACATTTAAACTCACATAATATACGAACAGAACCTGGAACAGCTACCAGGCTATATAAATATTTGGTCTGGTGTGCAGCAGTCAATCGCTAAACCATTGCACCAACGGCACCATCTAAAATATAAAATAGTGTGTCTTATCTTTCTCCATGTCAACACTAGCATTCACCAGCTTTCACTTAGTCTGGCCTACTCCATTTAATTGAGAAAATCCTTACCCAATCATGATATCCCTTACTAAGATACTGCATCTCTTCTACACCCATATTGTTCCACTGCAGGTCAAAAGCCTGCCTTAATTTTTTGCAATGGTCACAATTCTGCCCAACTTTCTTTAATATAATGTGTATATATTCCAGCCGATGCCGAGTGTGGTAGCGAGCGCGGGCGGCAAGAGCTACGCGGCGCAGGCAGCACAGGGAGGCTACCACGTGCCGCCCTTCCCGCCGCACCAACAGCACCAGTACGTACATACTGCATCACCATCATATCTTAGATATTTCTAGAGAATGTTAAGAGCTCTATATGGTTTTATGGGGAAACTGACTCCAAGTTAGTCAAATGGCTAGGCAGATTATGAGCTTTAAACGATAGTGAGCTCATCAGCTCGTAGGCTGCTCATTCATGATTTTCAACAAACGATCACTGCAGGATGACACTGAAATAGTAAATGCAGAATATTGTCAGTGCAACGGATGATAATGGTACTAAAATCCTTGCTTTTTGTGACCCTTAAGGTTGATGTGCCGACCGACCGTCCATACATTTTTGTCCTTGGATACACACTGAACACAGACACTCTTTCTTTAAAATTTATCATTTTATCACTTCTCTACAATGAAATGTGTCCGCGTCTGACATTTTTTGGCAATAACTTACATTATTTACTGAGAAAAACAATAGTGAAATCCCGGCAAAATTTGACACTTCTTTAGTAGTCTGCGTGACTTTTGACAACTATTTGACAAGCAAACCAAAAGCGTTGCTTGCACTATGGCACGCTAGATGGCGTGGAGACGATCTTATATTCTGATAATTCAATAACTTAACTATTTGGTTATATTTGGTTAATAGTTTCCTTTCTAACCGTTCAAGAAAAAGCAATATAAAATAACATAAAACTGATGACCACTGACATCAATGTTTTGTTTTTTTCTTACATAATTATTGTTGTGTGGCAACATAAATACGAATAGTCGTAGGTAGGTTTTATGCAACGATGCCGTTCTTCCTAACCTTGACCTACATGCAATGTGTTGTCGGAAAAAAGCGTTGCCAAACTTCGTTCACTTGCTTGTTTGACTGCTAAATTACATTCTTATTTCGGTTGTTACGCGCTATGATTTGCGCGCGGAATTTCTTTCGCACTTATTTTTTTTTTATGCTATGCATTTTTCATTTAATCAAATTGCAATACATATTTCTCTTTATTAATATTTTTTTTATTCATATTGTTATTAGACTATAATGTAATTTATCGTAGATAGAGTACTTAATTAATTATTTGAAAAACGCAATTCTGTTTTCGGTGATAATAGAAACAGCAAGTCGGCCCGTGATTATGAAATCTCGTCACAATATTAATTACCTATGTTTTATTACGTGTCAGTGATGAGTAAGTACATAGCCAGTGTTTCATATTTTTTGGTCAACAATAAATAAAATTATTTTATATCGGTAAACTACCAAACTAATCACAAAATTAAACTTGCAAACATGTGCAAAATATGGGTGCATTTTGCAAACAGTTTCAGGCAGTCAGTCAGACACACTGACACACATTAATATTGTATACTATGTTTTATTTTGTAGGTACCATACATACAAGCTCACTCTATTATGTTCTGTGTAAGTGTGTCTGTGTGTTCTAGTTCACGAAATTCTTATGGTGCGTTCAGAAACAAATATAATTCAGTTACTTGCAATCTCTGCAATATCTGTTTTTTTTTTGTTCCGTGCTTTATTATAAATAAAAAACTTATGCTAATCTGTTTTTTTTTCTTATAAATTGTGGAAGAATTCTACCAGGAATATAAAGATAATATTGAATTATAAAGATAAGTAAAATTTTACTGTTACATTTTATCTAGATCTTTTGTTCGAAAGTTTCGGAACGCAACCCGTTGAAGGAAGATATTTTGTCTTGTCTGTGAAAATTTGGTTCGGACTTTTTTATTAGGTGCACTATTTACAAGTGTTACTTTTCATTTCCAGGCCTGTATTATTGGTAAAGAAACTAAAAAAATGCCTATTTCTTGGTGTTAGAAACAAATATTGTTATACATGTCAATAATAAGAGAGGAGAAACATGGATATGAAACCACATTCCCTCCTCAATTCCCTCAAGCCAAAGGTTATGAAGATGAAGCTTATAAGGAAAATTATCGTGTGTAGCAGTGAGCTTGCTACTTCTATGGCAGCAGATCTGAGAAATGGCCCGCTTCATGTATTCGGAGTGCATGAAAACTGCAAGGATTATTACTGCAATGTCAGTGTAGCATTGACAGATGGAACTGAAAAGAAGGAAGAAGATCTCGTAAAACGTCTGAAAAATAGGTACTGCGCCAGAGGTATGGGCTCTGATTTATGCAGCCAATGAAAAAATTGCTTTGAAGGCAGGTTGTTTGTCAAATGAGACAACAAATGTGGCGGAAAACGTTATGAGCGTAATAAACAAATTAAACTGTGGAAAACGAATTAGTGTAGGAAAAGGAGGTTCTTACCAGCGACGTGTTCATGTGATTGAAACGTCTACTGTAGGACAGCACGAAAATGATTTATATACCATTCATAGGTGTGACCGTTTGACTGCTAGTCAATTTGGAATGGTGAGTTGTGTGGTGTGATAATGATGTTAGCAGATATGTATGTATACATACATTTCTAATAAAATTACGGTATTTTATAGAATATGTTCATAGACAATTTTGATTTTTAAAAGTAAACCATTATACATTTATTTTATCATCTTTACAGGTTTGCAAGCGCCGTATCACAACCCCGTGTCACAATCATGTAAAGGATATTCTGTATAAAAAGAATATTTGTACAAAAGACATGTTATAAGGGCAGCAATATGAGAGTGTAGCAAAAAGTATGTTCGAGAGATGAGAAGTAAAGTTTTATTTTAGAGCAGCTTTTGAGATTGACGGTAAATAATATTTTGACGTGAATGGTATAATATACTTCAAAAAGTAACAAATATACTAAGTACCTATGTTTTCTTTGCAGCAGCAGTGTAGCAGTGGTTTCAACACGGCAAGTTTCAAGGCAGAGGGTGAAATCAACCCCGTCGGGGCTGTGGTTTGTCGAAAGGTTAACGCGGCTCCGACACAAGGGCGAAGAAGGAACATGGGTTTGGTTTTTAGTCAGTAGAAGTCTGCACTCCCTTCCTCCCTTCGCTCTGCCTAAGAGCGGGAGGGGGGGGGGGGGGTTATTTGATGATTTTCAAATGATTATTGTTCTAATTGTATTTTTGTAGTAGTTTAGAATCTACATTATCATTGTATATTTTGTATCAAAAGGTGAAATAATACATCATTATGTATACCTACATACTTCATATATAGAGCAGCTTATTGAATTGAGCAGGGTGTTATAATATAATACTAGAACTAGATAAAATTTATTTTCAGGCTACTTTGGCCCATAGATCACCTTACAGATAACATAAATTATAACAAACTACTTGCTCAATTCAGCTGCTCTATATATTTTCGTTTTTCTAAAAGCTTTTGTTGAGTACTTCGAAATTAGGAAATATTTTTTCACCTTTCTGGTTATTATCGCAAAAAAAACGTGTTTTATATTTGTTGTTATCTCTTGTATAAGAATTATAGTTTCTTTGATAATCAAGTAGGCATGTATCAGCATAATTTACTTGAAATACTTCTGTTTTTATAAAAGTGTAATGTAATTTTTTTGATATTTATTTAATAAAATATTATTCATTTTATTTGATATTGTGAATGTGAGGACCATGTGGGTCATTTTATTATGATAATTTTTTTTGTTTTTTTTTTTTTTCCACATTCGTCTGGCAGTTTGAGTACTATATAAGCGACCTACACAAAATGTCCTTTCTTTGGCATTGTTCGACGTGTCGTTGAGGTCTTCGAGTTGTATGTCGAGTCATACGATAACTGACAAATGTTTTCAGGTACTATTCTGCATAGTTCTCATGCGAGTTGAGCAAGATTGTCTGGACTTTAAAAGAGACTGTGACCTCTGAGTTTGTTTCGGCTGTTTCTTCTCAGAGTAGTCAGGTACGAAACACCGGCCCCATCTAGTTTTAAAAAACCTATTTGCAAAAATAAACTTCATTTCAATAAAATAAAACTGCGTTTTATTGTAATTATTCTTGACATTTATTTCCCAAAGTTATAAATAAATAGTTTACGCCAACAAATATGCCTTTTATTTTTATAACTTTATATATATATATAATACCGTACCAGGTGGCGGTCTGTTGTTCTGCTCACCCAATGTACCCATAAAGACAAATAAAAATCTTGGTTTTTTTTTCATTCACGCCATCTAGTGTCAATTTTCGTAAACGTAGGGTTTTGGTACTCTCCTACGTTTGTGTGTGTAAACGATCTATATATACAGTAGCAGATGTTATAATTGGAAAAGTGTCGAATTGGGTGGATTTTTTGGCAATGATGTGACCCTATTCGATAAAGCGCAGTGTCCGGTATCAGCGTCTGCTACTTCTACGACTTAATAAATTTCCAATTACACAAAAACCCAAATAAACTAAAAATGTTGACTTCAACGCCATCTTGCGGGAAAATGGCTGGGAGCAGCCTGTATGAATCACCTTAAGACAATTGCTCTTCATTTTCAGCCCACTAGCTCCTATTTTTGAGTGATTTTTACCAGAAAAATACATGTATGATTTTTTGTGCCAGGCCCCCGAGCATTGCTAACAAGGTGAATGGTGAGCCACGGGCACCGATGCACCCACGACAGGGATTCCCACCTCATCATCACCACGTATGTATACCTAATGCAGTTAATATAAATAGTATGTATGGGAAAGGGACTAATAAAACACATGGTTAGGTATTTTTTCTACTCCCAACGACCCTTCAATTAGAACTGACACGTCACTAAAATCGAGTCCCAACATTCGCCATCAAAACTTTCGGCGTCCGAAATATTTTCGCTTGTTGAAGAACGTCGCAGGTCCTCATTCCAATAAGCCCTCGCTGCGAGCACCAAGTTCTGTAGTCTACTACTCCGCTGCACTATATTCACGTACGTGACGGGATTATAACGTATGCGACGCGAATAAAACGTACGCGAATGAACGTTCGTGTGTCTGTACTGAAGAATAGTATAAAAGGCGCGGGCGCTTGTAGCTTTCAAAGGATATTTTGACAGTGACGATAATGTTAGAATGTTTGTGGTTCTGTGAGAAGACCAAGTAAAAAGATTTCTTAATTTAGTATTAATGGCTAATGCTGTACTAAAAGTAATAAATAAATAAATATCACCAGACAATTACCTTCAGTAAGCATCACAGATAAGCAGATTTCAGCACGTTGTATGCTGTTCTAGTACAGTTAGTCAAACAAACATGTATAATATGAGAATGTTACCAACAGAACCCGCCCCCGCCGGGCGACGTACACAGCCGACCTCCGCGGCACCACGCTCCGCCGCCTGAACCTAGGAGACAGGAAGATGTACAGGTGAGTATTGTACTATGGCATCTTCATCATTCAACACTTTAGTTTTTGGACTGAGTGTGGTTTAAAGTCGCGTAGGTGACCTTGTATTGACAATAGTTCGCTTGGGGCTGACGTGCGGAGTATCCTCGGACGCCTTCTCGGATAAATGTCAGTACCTTTTCAACTAACCGACTCCTTAACGACACGCCTACGCAAGTTTTGGTTTGACGACCGTATACGTTAGAGATCAATACCAAAGGTGAAAAGGAATCTTGTTTGCTCCCCAAGTTTGATGGTGAGACAATATTTGTGAGACCAATACGAGGTGCAATAGAATCCTTCTGTTTGCTTCTCCAACGTAACGGTCAAACACAATTTTTAGTATTGAATGATTTTGGGGGCAAATATTACAATAAATAACTACTTGTACCAAAATTAAAGTTTGATGATCTACCGCATTTTCTAAAGTGTGAAAAACCGAGACGTTTATACAAAAACAGACTCCTGAATGAAATTCTAATTACAACAACTACAACAGGTCGTTTTTCTTACAACATTCACAGACCATTTTACCCACTAAAACCGTAAACTCGTAGTTCAAACATGTGTGTTGACTTAATTCCAGGAGCTCCGCAAGTTCGGTCAGGACTTCAAGCTAGTGTCGGGCGCAGTCCCGGCGGTCCCTCCACAGGCCTCCCTGCCGCCACTGCCGCCGCAGGTGTTGCCGCAGCCCATGGTCAACCCACAGCCACCGGTAATATACTTATCTATCTTCGCATTAAACTAATTACATTAATATACAAAACTATTATTGTGGCTTTTATCATCATCATTTCAGCCGGAAGACGTCCGCTGCTGGACATAGGCCTTTTCCAAGTGTCGCCACATTGACCAGTCCTCTAAACTATGTGAAGAAATTAGTAGCTTTCTTAAAAAACGCTGAATTGAATGTGTGTGTGAATGTTTTGTGGGCAGAGGTGGTTCCTAACTAGTGTTGGGCAATGATAATAATCCGGTTAATATCATGTCGGCTAATAATCGATTAAAAGCAGTTAATAGCCATGAATAGCAATTATGGATGATAACCCTGCTGTTAATGTATTTTAGTGATTGAAAATTTCCCTTCATGGTTTTCAGGCTTAGGACTGTCAGATTAGACTTCATTTTCATCAAATTTCTTTGTAGTAAATAAATGTGCAATATAAAACTAATCTGGCCCATTTAAAAATTTTCAATCAGCTATTTACATTGATTTTTGATAATTAATTTTTTTAAGTACTTAGTTTTTTTTTTAAATTCTTATTCAATCTTTTATTTGGGATATTTTTTTGGGTTTTTTTTTCGTTTTTACTTGTTTTTTTTTGTTTGTTGCTCAAAAATCAATTTCATCCCATCTAATTACTGCTACAAACACTAGATTCTTCAAAATCTCCTAAGTTTGGTATATCGATTGGATCGGACGCTAATGGATCTATTTCTGGTGTATTATTAAGGCGGGGTTGCAGTAATTTTAAGATTTTTGAACCTATAAAAATCGAACTAAATACGAGTTTTTTAATAAATAAAAATCATTACATAAAAATTGAACATACTCTCTAGTAAATCGTAAAGATAGAAACGCGATTTAGAATGATCGGCTCGATACTTTTTTTTATCAAACATGACTCTAAATCACAATTTCAAACGTGTACTGCTAAGACATTTCATCATGAATTTATATGAACGTTATTTATATCAGTAGATAGAACTTTTTATTCTGAAGTAAATGGTGAAAACAGATTGTATAATTTCTTTATAGTTTTTCTCCAAGAAGCAAAAAACAGTCAAAATTTAGGCATTAGCTCGCTCGCGCGGCAGGGTGGGGGGCGAGGCCGCGAGGTCGTGCGTACATAAAAACAAAGTACTTCAACCTCGCCTTAAGATGTACAGGGGGTCTAAAACGGCCACTTTGGCAGATCATAATATGAATTGCGTTAAAAAGCGTAAAATGGAAGCGGGGATGCATGTTACCTACTAACCGCTCGGGTATTTTCCATTGTTTATAATTTACCTACGTCGTATTCACAGAAAAGAGCTAATAAGTATCTTACATACTTTACATTTTTACGTATCGGTTAAAATTTATTTAATCAAGTCATTTTATTCAATCTAGTCAAGTAATTAATTAAGTAGGTGGTCTAATCACAAAGCGATGTGTCAAAATAATTATGGTTTTGGATCTCTAAATTAACAAAACTGAATTTCCCGAAAAATGTGTATTTATTTCATTATTAACACTTTTTAAAATACAAAAAGTGAAAATAAATAAAAAGAATAACAATACATTCAATCACACTGCGTACACGCACCCAATTTATGCTCACGACCACAAATTTTACAATAAAACAAAAAAAAAGCATTTATTTTTTTAACAATACATTAATAGCAGGGTTATCAGCCATTGCAAGGCTAATAATGGACACTTATGGATTATAATCGCTAATAACTCAAAGCATCCGGCTACTAACCCAACTCTATTCCTAACCCCTGCCCTGTGTCTACAATCATTTAACACACATTATTCGAGTCAATTCCCAAAGTAATCGGAAGAAACTTAATATCAATGTTTTAGACAGACCGATTACTTACTCCATACAATCATAAATGTCACCATCTACTCGTTCATCAAATTGACATATTGTGTGCACTAATGAAAGCGTCATAGAAACGAAATAAAATGTAATTCTGTCCCTTAGAGCCAGCCACCGCCCGCGCCCAGTCCGCCCGAGGTGTCGGCCAACGTGTGTGCGACGGGTGAGCCGCACGCCAAGCGCGAGCGCCCGCCCAAGCAGCACACGCCGCCCACACACCACAAGGTATACACTACATCCTGTACTACCCACTTCAACTTTGGTACGATGGTATACGGTCAATGTCACTTGCACCTTGTAAAACGTCAAGACAGATTATAGTATATTTCATTATAAGTGCGGAAAGCCTGTCATTGCAAAGAGTTCCGACAAATGTCTAACCGAGCCGAGGCACAGCCGACGGCGAGGGTTGACAGTCGGAACAAGTTGCAATGACGGTTCCGCACGTGTACTGAACAACTATTTTTAATACAGTTGCGAAAAAATTAAGCAATTTAATAAAATAATAAAACCGTAATTAAACTCGCAAAGAACATTTTTGAAAAATGGCGCCTACTAAGAACATTTTTTGTTTTCTTTACCCATTCTGGGTAGGCAAAGGGAACTATGCCCATACAGCCAAGTCTTCAGTAGATTTTTTTTATTGATATGAAATAAAAATTGAAATGGAATGAAACCTTTAACTCATTGAATCAAATAATTAAATCTGATTTTGAAACAAATTAGTAGCTTCTTTAGAAATATTTGCATAAATCATAAAAACTTCTATGATTTTATTTAGTAAATACTTTGTGGTTGATTTTTTTTAATGGACATTATTTTGACAGTTGGGAAAGAGAACGCACGAGTTCGGGAATGGTAAAGAAAAAGCACGAGTACGTAATAGCCCACATCCCGAACGCTATACGTCCCTGCAATACGCCACTTTTTGAGCAACTGTATTAAAAAGACTCTTTTTTTAAAGTGTGTAAATCATCAAATGTCTCGTCCCGCTCTGGGCGGAGCAGAATCCCGAGTGTCAGACTTCTACTGACTAAAAACCACCCATGTTTCTTCTTAGTCCTTTGTGCCCCGGGGCCGCGGTATCTCTTTCGAACAACTCGCAGCTCCGACAGGAGATTGGGGGGACCCCAAGGGTCAGTTCACACCGAAGTGGAAGCGTTCGGCTCGGCAGAGAAGGCACACGGACTCCGGCGACTAGCGCCGCGGACAGCCGCGCGATCTTTTCTAGTTTCTGAACCGATACTATGTATTATACACACATCAACACGGTCTAGGGATATTTTTAAAAAAGCGAATTACTATCAATGTGTTAATTATTTATATGACATGTATATATTTAAAATATACGTTATTTAATATTCTACCATTTTTTAATAATGGTTAAGGTACTGATTAAAATTTCAGGATTTTATGGAAAAAAAATTAAGTATAGACGGAAACCGTTTAAGAATTAACTTTTAATTTGTGAGTAAAAACTGAAAAAAATAGAAAAATCATTTAATTTGTGTTTATAAACTTGAAGTTAGTAGTCTGAGAAAGCGCCCATGATGTTCATAACACATCGGCAACGATTCAGCATGCTCAGAACAAGGTTGTCAATGTCTTGCTGCGGAAAATTGTCCCATGTCCTTCTGAGGTGCGCAAAAAGTTGATCTTCTGTAGCCAAATTTTCAGTAACTTCCTTCAGAGCTCTTCTTTGCAGCATATCCCACGCATGCTCAATGGGATTTAGATCTGGCGATTGAGCAGGCCAGTCTAAGGCCCTAACATTATGTGTATGTAACCAAGCTGCTACCGTTCTCGCCGTGTGTGCCCGGGCATTGTCGTGCATGAGCAGGAAATCTTGCCCCATTTGTGTTCTGTGGGGCAAGATTACGGGCCCCAGCACCTATTGGACGTATCGTTCTGCCGTCATATTGCCCCGCACCCAAACGTGATCCGTCCGTCCTCCAAGACGAATTCCTGCCCAAACCATAATTGTTCCTCCTTGGTATGGGTGAACTTCCTGAGGGTTCTGGAGACGGCTCCTTCGTCCAGGAACTCGCCAAACACGCGTCCTTCGTGAATCTGGATGGAAGCCGAACCTGGATTCATCCGTGAACAGCACATTGGACCATTGCTCACGGCCCCAGTCCACGTGGTTCCGAACCCATTCTAATCGTCGTCCACGATTGCCTCTCCGTAAAGGTGGGACCCGGAGTGGTCTACGAGAGCGTAGATTGCTTTCATGCAGTCGCCTTCTTACAGTTTGGTCACTCACAAGCACTTGGTGTTCCACTCGCAGCCTTTGGACCAATTGAGTCGCCGTTGCATTTGGTTGAGCTCGCGCAGTAATTTGCAAAAATCGGTCTTGTCTGGGGGTAGTGATACGACTTGGCCCCCGGTGCCTCTCCGCTACTTCACCTGTGGCACGATAGCGTGTCCACAATCTTGAAATTACATTTTGATGGGTCCCTATGGCCTCAGCAACATTACGCTGAACAGATCCAGCTTCCAGCATTCCCACAGCTCGTAACATCTCCGCCCTCGTCAAATGTCGGCGTTGCATGGCTACAATACCTCAATTTTAACTTTATCTTTCGTTTAAAAATGAAAAAAAACTGTAACTAAACGTAATTCGTAATGTTTTTTAAATTTCGCACAAATGAAAATTCCCTCTCCTATACATCAAGACATTTTTATGCCACCGAAACAAAAGAATTTTCAAAAATTTGAATTTGGAATTAGTCTGAGATAAATTACAAACAAATCGGTGTATTAAGGACGCATTCCCGATTGATAAGTCAAATCATTACTTTTTTAAACAAAAGTATGTTTATTAAATACAATGCTTTGTATTTTTAAAATGTTTTTGCTGCTTATTGTAGATAGATGTGCAAGGTACAATTCTTAACTATAAATATAATTTTAGATATGTCCAGTTTCTCAATAAATGTACCGAAGTAAAATTTTTCACTTCGGTACATTTATTGAGAAACTGGACATATCTAAAATTATATTTATAGTTAAGAATTGTACCTTGCACATCTATCTACAATAAGCAGCAAAAACATTTTAAAAATACAAAGCATTGTATTTAATAAACATACTTTTGTTTAAAAAGTAATGATTTGACTTATCAATCGGGAATGCGTCCTTAAAGATTCCAATGCGGCCAGTACTTTTCGAGTTATTTAATTGAGTATGAAATATCCCTAGACCGTGTTGATGTGTGTATTAATAGAGATAAAGTTTAAATTTATATGACACTGAACTGCCTTCTCGGTGTCATTTAAGCTCAACATTTTTTTCTAGGGGTGCTTACTGTAAATTGATGATGCAGGGTGCAATACAACACACAGATCTCTTTAAACAAACAATGCTTTACATAACTAACAATCTGTATAAAAAGTAACAGAACCACAAACAACACAAACCTCATACTCTGTATACACAAACGTTAACAGCCCCCCGTGGTCCCAAAGGGCGGCGACTCCCCGATGTCGGCGGAGGAACGTTCCGCACCGTCAGCGTCCCCGCCCTCGTCAGCGTCACCAGGCATGGAGCGAGTGGCGCAGATCAAGAAGTCTACCCTCAACCCCAATGCGAAGGAGTTCAACCCCGCAGCCAAGCCTTTCACACCAAGGAGTCCGAGCACTCCGAATCCCAGTCGGTGAGTAGCAATTTTACTTTAATTTTTGGAAATGGTTGTCAGCAGTACAAATCTGATAAGCTTTTTTTTAAAAAAAAATGTTGCCCCAACCCTAGGAATTTTTCCTGTATCGTTGGTGCGTTTACAAACATTTTAATTCACGCACAGGCAGCGAAACCCGAAACAACTACATATCTGTAGGCCATACAAATATTTGTTTCGTGCGGGGATCGAACCCGCAACACGCAACACTGCAGTCCAATTGCTCAGCCGCGGCGCCAAACGTGTCGTCTTTAGAACAGAGGTTGCAGTATATTACACTGAGACTGTCTGAATTACCCAGAATCAGTAGTCGTGTTTTTGGTCCTAGTTTATATTTATGCAAGTCTGCGGACCAGAAAAGTATTATTCCACAAAAATATAGAATCACCCCTAAATTACTGCAATTTTTTCAGTAAACCTCGATATTTTTTTCAACGACAAATAATAATAATAATTTATTGTTTCACAAAAAAGTACTTATTATAAATTACAAATAAAATGCTATATAAAGCAGTAGTTGTACACAAAAGTTTTAGCCTCTATAGATAATATATAATTGATAATAAATCATCTACTATTGTAGCCTACGTAAAATCGTAGATGTTCAATACAATTTTGTTATTAATATTTTCAGGCCACACACGCCAGGCACACCATCAGGCGTGGGCGTGGGCGTGGGAATGGGTGTGGGCGGCATGGGAGTGAACTTGGGCGGCGTGAGCGTCATGGGGCCCGGAGTCAGCTATGTACCTTCACCGCATCCTCCGCCTCCCATGGTATGAATTAACACTATTATATTTAGAAAAAAATAGATGTCCTATGTTAGAAAATGATCTCAAAAATTTAGAAAAGGACGGAAGAGTTTGTTTACGTGCTTTACTTGCAGGTTTCATCCATCCAAAATTATTTGAACGGATCATCATCCACTGAATTCGTCCACTTCTGGGTATAGTTCTCTCTTTTCTTGTGCCCTTCTACACAGTCCTGTCCTCATTGACGTTTTTTTCCCGGTGGCAACTAAATGGATCATCATCATATAATCTGAATGGATACTATACATTTATTCGTTCACACGTGTTTTATCCCGCAAACGACGGGACACTTGATATCGTATCCTGCTGTCCTGTTGCTTGTACACCACAGGAGCTGATGGACACTACTGAAACATGTGCCAAATTGTGGGCTGACCCAATTAAAATTGTCATCAACACGCTAAAAAACGTGATTATTCTTTCCCATAGTCTACTTCGATCGAACGGACGGATCGGACTGGGTCAAAATAATATGATTCTGTTTAGTCCGTAAGTTAGATTATCGAAAAATATTGAATACGTGTTTTTTGTTTTATCAAATCAATAAAAAATTACGAAGATAAAACGCGTCAAAGATCATGGAGTGGGGCTTGAAACGTCACTTGTAGGTACAAAATGTACTATCATATGACGTCACACGAGTTTTCGAAGCACTGTATCGTCTTCATTTTTTGTTTACGTGAAAAAAGAAAAAATACGTGTCCAATAATTTTTGGAAATCTATCTGACGGACTAATTAGTTTTTTTATGTCCGCTATGTTTCTTACCATCATCTGCCTAGTCTTTTCCCAAACTATATTGGGTTCTGCTTCCAGTCTAACCGGTTGCAGCTGAGTACCAGTATATTTCGAACCAGACCTCTGTATGAAATATTGTATGTCGTCACAAAAGAGCGAGATAACGTAGTGGACAGCAATGTTACCCGCAGGTGGCAGCAGTGCCGTACGCGATGATGGCAGCCGCAGCCGCCGCAGCGCAACAACCGCCCGCTTACTTGCAGCATCCGCATCCCGCTGTGAGTACCGAGCTTTTTATACCTACCTAGTTTTAACGATGGCTGCAGATTTTGTTATACTTCGAAAGTTCACAGATAGACAATATGCAAGTAATTTTGAGGCTCTTTTGACATAAATAGAGATTTAAAAAAACGGATTTTCGATCAGAAAAATAAAAAATTCAATTCAGCTTGGTGGTTACAAATGTGGTTACAAAGATAGACCTCTCTTATTTTACTCTAAGTTGTAATATGTACAAAATCTGAAGACTTCTTTCATGCTGAATTATTTCTCTTTATAGAATTGTAGATGTAGTTTACAAGACTTATTATAGCACAATGTTTAATCAATGTGTTATGTAGTAAAGTTGAATTTGAATCCTGATCTGGCGTACTTTCACAGCCATACTTTTGGCTGGAAAATATGGTTTGATAATCAGCCAGATTACTACAAATAGGATTGATTCCCTATTGGTATACAAACACATAATAAAGGAGCTAATATGTTGGGGATGGCGACAGATGGAGATGGGCTGCGATTGCCGGCAGTACGCGCCGCCTATATTCATGGTGCCCGACAAAAGGGACCGCCCAGATGCGGTGAGCACACTAGTGGACTCATGGGACGAGGAATTATTTGTGACAAGTATTATAACTCGACTAGATTTCTTTTTAAATACGGGACTTGAGAAAATGACAAAATCGTTTTCACTTTTCACTAGTGTCTGAAAGGCTTATCATGAAACAGTTAATCTGCTGTAAATTCATAATGTGGTTGTGGTAGATTGCCAAAACTTTAGAATAATATAATCAGTCATCTAAGCAGACATGACAAGTCACTAGCAGAAAAACTTTAATGTCGTGGTCTCTTTGATAAAATTAATAAGGATCATTTTTGGGTAACTTAAATATTCGTTACTCATACTTCAGTGAAAAAGTCGATAATAATGGTACTTGTTCCAAATAAGTTCGTCGTCCCACGTTCCGCCCGCGTGCAGTGTTCCGTTTTCCGCAGTGTGTCGTAACTCCATGTACTTGTACAGACGGCTGTTTGCCTCGCTAACCGCGTGACCACAGCACAGAACGTACTAAATGGCTGCTTTACTATTTTCATTCTAAAACACCGGTCGGTATTCATGCGTGCTAATTATATTACGTCAAAACCGGTCCGGACAAGTTGCGGACACGGTTCATACATACAAATACAAGGTGTATTACTGACCCTACAGAAGCCGTCAACTTGTTTTTTTAAAGTTGACCTCCAAAAAAAAAATAGAGCAATTGACGGGAAGTATTTCAGTATCGTTTAGGGACACCTATTATGTACCTACCGAAGCATCTGTCCGTGTCCGCGTCCAGCTTGTCTATGTCCTTACCGGTTTAGCTGAGTCGTAAGTGAAGTATCCATTTCCTATGTAATCTGTCTCCACGTTCTACGGGCACATGAACATTAACCGTCTTACCAACCAATGCTAACGCTTTCAGAGTGATTTTATAACAGCAGTGCATAGAGTATAGTAATATAGATTGGGAATAGAGAACCCACTTCGGTTTTTTTCTGCAACCTTCAAACGATATTTGAAGCGCCATCTGGTATCGTCCGCCTAAACCTATCGTTTGCATGTATAGGTATATACACACATACACACCAGTATAATGTCTGCAGATATTCTATTTAAATCTAAGGGTAGTCGTTCATGCATAATAGGTACTTCACAAAATGTACACTTGTTACTAACTCAAATAATAATTTATTGAAATATGGAAATACAATACGGATTTCTACAACAGAACAGAACAAAATTATGTACATTTGGAAAGTACCTAGTAGGCAACCTGGAATAAAATAAAAATCATATTTATTTATGTTTATGTTTATTGAAATATATTTGCATGATTTTGCACACACACACAAGCGTCTATAACCGCAAATAACACATTAACAGCGTCTATTTCGCAAATATCACAAAAATAAAGCGTCTATATCGCAAATAATACTAAATAGCGTCTTTTCGCAAGTTATGTGAACACTTTTAACAGAAGCGCAAAGCTCAACGCACTCACTAATTCACCGAAAACACTCCACAGCGGATGAGTAAAAACTAGAATTAAACGCAAACGCAAGTCAACAGCAGAAAACAAATAAACTGGACGAAAACTAGTAACTACAAACACGCAAATTGTAGGTACTCGCCATTGTGAAAATTCGATTTCAAAAATCTTTGACAGTGTTGGCACCGTTATTACCAGACCAAAAAATAATTATAGCTCGAATGAAAAACCTTTGATAATTTATTATTATTATTATTAAAACGTTGTTATTTGATACTCATCAATAAACATAAAAATAATTTGAAGACTTCCATTATTTAAAGAGATATTTGTTTGAAATTGACTTTTTGATGAGAGAATCATCTATTGTTAATAAAATGTACTAACTATTTTACGCAGACGATAGTAGATGGCGCTTTTATAAACGTTTTTACCGAAATCTGTAGCTCTACCATGAGTTTACACAGCCAAAACTCGATAGCGTCTCCGTAAATTAGTTGTATGAAATATTGTACAGCGCCCCTAGCGGTCACAGAAAGAATTAAAATTCATACCATGAGCACTATAGATTACGATAGGTTAAACACCTAACGTAATCTATTCGATAGTCACTAACGTTCTTCAGCTGTCACCATACAAAACGGTACCATGAGTCACTAATTTCACTGAACCTATCTAGTAAGACGCTTACTTTAGTAGTTACGTAGCTCACTAGCATTTTGGCGTGTGAAACATATGTTTACATTAAAATTATCTATGTTTTTGAGTCTAATATAGTCAAAATAATGTCTGCAAGTGGTTATTTAGCATGGAATATGTCACTGGTCGCTAAATTTGAAGACCAACGACTTGAATAACATGAATTTCTAGCTAAAATGTTAGATACCAATTGGAAAATATAATTTTGAGGAAAGTTCAAACTTACCTTTCTATAAACTCTACCTCTCTCTCTACTCTCTGTGACACTGGTCCTCATTATATTAAATAATCTGTTTGAATCTATAGAAAACTTTTAAACTACACAACGCAGAGCAGCTCTGTCACTCAAGGTCAACTATCAAAGTTACAAAACACGACAGTGACATATTATAAGGAATACAAATTCAAAAACCACTTAACACTATGTGTAGTGTACTATCTGTCAACTTTTCAATTTCGTCGGTTTATTTGTGTAGATACCGTTCTCTCTTCTTATTAGTGGGAAAGAAAGAAACAAAACATGAGTAGAGTGAAGTTAGCTAGACGACACAATCTATCGAGCTTACCTTAGCGCCTGCGTAAATCTCATGGTGCAAACATAATCGTAATCTATTTGATCCACGTTAGCACGCTAGCGAGTACAACGCTAGAGATTAAGTTTTCGATGACAACTCATGGTAGAGCTACTGGTCAAGTACGGCAGTGACCAGCCCCTGCAGCAGTGTTTGACTTATGTGACAGTCTGTTTTCTATTGTACCTACCCACCTATCACGGTTTGTGATTGAGCACTTTTGGTGGTGTTACACCATTTGATGACACAATAAGATTGATATCAAAGATTTTATTATAAAAAACAAAAATGTTTTTTTTTTTTTAATAAAAAATATTGTAGTCAGGAACACAATCTAAGCCTAGATATTCCACTGACTTACTTATTTTTTATTGTGGTTTTTGACCCATTTTAAAGGATAAAATGAAATGCAAGTAATTATCATCTGCCTAGCCTTTTCGCAAGATAGTTTCGGGGTCCGCTTCCAGCATATTACCGGATGCAGCTGAATACCTACATTTTACATGGAGCGACTGCATATCTGATCTCCACAACTCAGTTACTAAAATAAAACGCAAACGATCGACAAATATTTTTTTTTATTTTTTTTTTTATAGCCTACATTGTGTCCCACTGTTTCTCTTTCCACACTTCTCTATCATGTGCGATCTCTGGCCATTTTAATCCCGCAAACATGATCAGATCGTCACGCCACCTTCAGACAAATTAATTAACCCTTGATAAATTAGTGGAATCAAGCCCCTGAACTGCCGCACTCGGAGAGCTTCAGTGGTTGCTTGGGCCGTCGCTTGGTAAAGGTTTTTGGCAGTTTTGTCACACAAAAGTATGTCAGGCCTTTGCTGGGTGCATGGCGGCTTGAGTAATCGTTGGATATCTCTGAGTGCCGCAGTTAGTTTAATTCGACTATTCAAAAGTGCCTGTAACTGACCTACTTGAAATAAATGTTTTGATTTTGAAGATAAGACAGGAATATACATCAAGTCTATTATGGTATTCAAAAATAGTAGAAACCCCGAATGTGTGTGTTTCAAGACTTGCTCATTTTTGGAGCCCGTATCGTAACGCAAAAATCCTGCCTCATAACTTTTGAAAATGATGCACAATCAGCACTCATTTGAATTGGAAACAAGATTGTGAAACGACCACCAATGAAATGATTCTGCTGTCGGAATTAGAGCTATATCATGATAGTATCAGATTAGGCATGTTTATTAGTTATCGAAGTGTAGAAAATTATTATTATGCACTTTAGACGTGTAATTGCGGACACCAGCTCGATATGCAAATGAGGGATCGACCGACAAAACAACATTTTATCCTAGTTGTCGTTGATCTAGTGGTAGCAAGCACGATAACTGAGCACGAGGTCCTCGATTCGATTCCTAGTTTGGGCAAAGTATTATCGGGGTTTTCTATCTGGAATTTCTCAGTAGCAACCACGGAGTCTGCATTTGTGCACGGTTGATGGCAATAGGTACACATCTGTCTAACTCTTCGAGGAATATAAACACGATGTTGCATAGTAATAATGCAAGCTGTTGAATTGTTTTTTTACTCAAGTCCTCTGGAGGTGGCACGGCTGGATCTTTGTATTCTCTAAAACTACCATGACCATTATTGAACGCTTCTTCGTCTCTTAACTATAATTTTACTCAGCTATAGATAAACTAGGAAAATGTTATTAGTTGCCGTGTAAAAGATGTTAACTGAGACGGTTTCCTTGGCTAATCAAAGCGATAAGCGCTCATTATAATTAATTACATACATAACGGAAAATAGGAATGTAAATATAAAAAAAAAATTACAAGATATATTATAAAAAATAATTTATTCATTTAAGTCGTTTATATTATAAAAATACTAACATTAATGTTGTTTGCAGTGGTTTTCTATGTTAATACCAATTGATTGTTGTGTTAAGTGCACTAAACATTAATAATTACATAACCAATATGGATTTCACAAAACCATCCACTTTAGTCTCAAAACATTTTTATCCACATATAAAAACCTAGTTAAACACTATCATCATTAATTTTATAGATAGTCTTCCAACAACAATCTACGTATTACCTAAATCTTTTCCTCAGGCTTTAAACCAACCGTCTGCTCAGATACTGCCCATAATTTCACAGCCAAGTCCTCGTTTCTAGCTTTCATACCCATATACCCTTCTCTACAGTCTACAAAATACCCTCCTGTTACTTGATCAACATCATCCGAAATAGCTAAGAACAAAGTGGTCTGAGCCCCTTCCACAGGGTTTTTGAAGAAAGAGTACAACACCATAGTTCTTAACTTTTCTAATATTGTTGCTTTGTAGAAACTTGTGTTGACATGCCCAGGGTGTAAGCTGTTCACGGTTACAGCAGTGTCTTCCAGTCTTCGAGCTAACTCGTTGGCAAAGAGTATGTTACATAGTTTACTGTCGCAATACGTTCTCATGTATGAGTGGGGACTGTTCAAGTCGCTGACAGCCCCAAACCTGTGCAGCGTGGACGTCACTATGATAATCCTGCTTGGCCCAGACTTCTTTAATAAAGGTACCAAGAGCTGAGTCAGTAAGAAAGGGCCAAAATGATTGACCTGCATGTCCCTGATTAATCCATCTTCGGTCTTGTCTCTGTGAACACCGCTAGCGCCAGCATTGTTAATTAAAATATCCAATTTCACTTCGGTACTTTTGAATTCTTCAACGAATTTTCTAACAGAAGCGAAGGAACTTAAGTCTAAGTGCATATATCTGACACTTCGGTTTTTAGTCTTCTTGATTATTGATTCTGCAGCTTTTTGGCCCCTGTTCTCGTCTCGGCAACCTAATATAACTTTAGCGCCTCTCTTGGCGAGTTCTAAGGCGGTCTGGTAACCAATACCGCTATTACCACCCGTGACGATCACCACTTTACCACTCATGACATTGTCGGAGAAACACTTCCCATTAGTTATTCTATTATAAATTCTTATTAGGACCAGTCCTATAATCAACCACACTAACCACATTGTGACACAGTTGTATTATAATTTCTCCACTTTTATATACAGTCTTACAAAAAGCGTGTAGACAATATTTGCACAGATGAGTTCACAATTATGATTCAATAATTTTGTGTTACCCGCGTCGTACTCGCAATGTCACTGAAGATTTATCTGTATTAATGTCAAATCATGTGAACGGACTAATTATCAGCTTCGCCGCGTGGCTGTTATCAAATTATATCGTTATCCGTTATATATTGTAAACAGTTTGCATCCGTCCGGCTGTTCAACCTCGGCAACTACAGTAGGTTCAAAGTTGGAAGTAAATATAGGAAATTTAATTTATTGATCATGTCGATTGATTTGTAACTATATTTGGTTGATAAAAAAACATCTTGTTCTTGTCTTTTCTTTCAGATTAAAATTGAATTGAGATAATCGGAAAATTCTGTCATAATAAATAATCATATATACCAATTTTACTGCTTTCACCCCAATATCTTTTAATAAAATGATAATTAATAAAAGATAAGAAGAACCTATCTGTGGTTTTCGATATCAGGGACAGATACACCTGTTCCTAAAATATCTAAAGGCGATTATCCGATAACAATGTTTCGAAATCCGAACGCTCAAAGTTCAGAGAGAAAAGTTGGATACACTTGGCATTCACAAAGATACTTATTCTTTCTTATATTTTTACTTGGACGCCTTATAATTAAACTGAGGGCCTGCTTCACCACCGACGATTCTGTGTCAGTTTAGAATTTATTCGATAATTAGTGGCTATTCGGACATCCAGTATATAGAACGATAAGTCAGGTAATAAACATTACCTTTCTACATGTCGTTCAGAACAGATATTGAGTCTCTGGGTTCAATCAAAGTTCATGACACAGTTCCTACATTGATAACCGACTTATAACAGCTGCAAAGCTGCAATTAATTAGTCTGCTTTGCTTGATAGATTCACTTGTTTATTATTTCAAATGGGGATAGCCACAATCATCCGAATAAAAATTATTCCATTTTCCAAAAGTTATATTAAAATCGGAAGTAGCTATTTTTTACCCACGACGGAACTGAGACTGTATGCGTTTGGGGTGAGAGGTTGTTTACTAGTCTAAAAACTACTAGTCCGATTTTGATGCAGTTTTCAGTTATGGGTTTAGGTTTGACTGGTGCATGTTCTTACATAAAAAAATAAAAAATAAAGTAAAAAGTTTAAAATAAAAAGCAAAATTAAAAATTTTGAAAAAACCCACGACGGTTAAAAATTAATTGAAAAAAGGATAAAATAACATAAAACACCCGCCTTAAAAAAACCCAAGAATGTCCGTCGGAAGCTGAACATAGCAAAACTAGTTCATTTGTGCGATAAATGTCGTGATTGTCGTGTTTGGCGGTTTGGCGTGGAATAAACATAAAAATTATGTGAGTTTAATATCTTCATAATACACAAGTGATTATATTTTCAAACTGTGAAAACCGTCTTTACTTTGTAAAAAACAAAAACATACCAATCGAATTGAGAACCTCCTCCTTTATGGGAAGTCGGTTAAAATAAATTGACACAAAATATTAAAATGTTCTTGTTTTAAATGTCGTAGCAACACACAATCTGACAGTTTATAGATATCGATTTACACACGGATATAGTGATCTAGGCATTTACTCACTATCTCAGGTTATCAACGGACGTAGGTGAAAGAAATTAATTTATTATAAGCACATAAGATCTTGATGATTGATGATGATATTATTATGAAAGCATTTGATTTAAATTACCTTTAAAACTGAAGTGTATTCTATCTCAAATTATATTATACTAGCTGACCCACGCAACTTCGTATGCGTCACATAAATAAATAGCTATAACCTTTCTCGATGTAACGACTATCCGACATAAATTATGCTAAATCGTAACAAAAAAATCTTATCTTTCCTCTTTATTAAAATAGTTTAGATGGTTTAGATTAGCTTAGATTATATTAAAGTGTGAATTACTATAGGTATCTCTTACTGTTAAATATACTATAACACTTTGTACTCGTAAACATTATGATGCAGTAAATATTTTGAATTTGAATTTCCCGGAGGCCAGCCAGAATCCCCCGTACCTACATTGCGACGCGCGAATTATTTTGCCGCGCGGATATTTTTACATTGCGATATCTTCTAAGATATTTGTTTAAACTGTATAGAGTAAAGGGCACAAATATTCTATATTAAATTTCCGTTCTAACAAACACATTTATTTAGATATAGATTAATACCGTATGGGTTAAATAAGCTTCGCAAAAAATAATTCTTTTTAAGCTAACAGTTTAACAGTAAAAAAAGGTTACAGTGAGTCAATCTTTAAAGATAGATATATGCTGTCGCGGACTTTTTTTTAGAACTTTTAAAGAGAAACAATTCCTTCATACATAATATTTGCGTAACTTAAACCGTTTTCGCAGCGCACGCAGCGGAAGCTCTCAAAAAGGAAATACCTTTACCCGTTTTTGTAACTATTTTCATTTATGCTCCGCTCCTATTAGCCGTAGCGTGATGTTATATAGCCTAAAGCCTTCCTCAATAAATGGACTATCCAACACAAAAAGAATTTTTCAATTCCAACCAGCAGTTTCTGAGTTTACCGCGTTCAAACAAACAAACAATCAAACAATCAAACTATCAAACAATCAAACAATCAAACAAACAAACAAACAAACTCTTCAGCTTTATAATATTAGTATAGATTTCAGCATAACACAAGAAATAGCGTTTTTTTAAACGGTTTTATTTAGCTCACCTCGTTTGTTTTATTATTTATTCTTGGATCAAATTTAGTAATTCAAATTTCACCCACTTCCAGTCAACCGATTAATCTGAAATTTTGTACACACATTGGATTTTGGTGACAATACAATTATGTTTATTCATTATCATTATAAATTCAAGATGGCCGCCGCTACAAAATGGCGGATAATTTATGTTTTATTAATCCCATCAATATGGGTATCAAATGAAAGGGCTCAACAAGTAGAATACAATATACTATAAAAAATTGAAATCCAAGATGGCGGCCGCTACAAAATGGCGGATAATTTATTTATGTTTTATTAATCCCATCAATATGGGTATCAAATGAAAGGGCTCAACAAGCAGAATACAATATACTATAAAAATTGAAATCCAAGATGGCGGCCGCTACAAAATGGCGGATAACGTAGGTTTTATCAATCCCATCAATATGGGTATCAAATGAAAGGGCTCAACAAGCAGAATACAATATACTATAAAAAATGAAATACAAGATGGCGGCCGCTACAAAATGGCGGTTAACGTAGGTTTTATCGATCCCATCAATATGGGTATCAAATGAAAGTGCTCAACCAGTATAATACAATATACTATATAAAATTAAAATCCAAGATGGCGGCCCCTTTAAACAGAATGCGAAATAAAAACTAAAAACTAGAAAATAAAAAATAGGTAAAAAAACTTTTTAAGTTAAACGGTTTTATGTTAAACATACATTGCAATAGTTAAGATAAATGTACTAAAAACCAAAAAATAATAAAATAGAAAACCGTGGGGCACGTCAATTGTCTACAATCGTTGATTGAAATCATAATAATAATAATTAAGTCGATAATTTGTAGACAATTGACGTGCCCCACGGTTTTCTATTTTATTATTTAAATATGATTATAATACTCTAGATCGTTCCGTGTCTAACAAATTAACACTACTTATCAATGCATTCATAGAGATCAACCATTCCAATGCATTACTTCGTGACACGGTTCTGAATAGCATAGTGATTCCATAAGTGTGTGCCTTTAGAATAGCTAAGTTCAAAACTATTGTAAAGGCCGTAGCATACACGCTACACTCGACGCCATGCCATTACGATGTTGGCTTAGCGTGATGCCAATGCTTTCCCGGCTTAACACGCCGCAGTTGCGACATCATCAGACTAATTTTAAATTAGATAAATAAATATTTTAATAGATAATTAGATGGCATTATAAATAATATATTTAGGATAATTCTAATATAGGTATAGTCAAATAAAAGCCCTCTTCCTCTCTCCTACTATTACAGTGCCCGACAGGGTCCACAATGATCATAACTTTGTAAAACCTACCATCTAAGTAAACTTGTGGAAGCAATAAATGTATTGAGTATTGAGTAATTCTTTTCGGATCGTTACAATACATTGATCCAGTGTTTTTCCATGTTTTATTACTGACCCAATGAAAAAGCATGCTAAAAAACTGTTATTTCCCAACTTAATTATATATGGCATGTCTACAGCTGGCGTATGGCGCCATGGGAGGC